>OX235266.1:25932061-27402359 GCA_944472135.2 Trichobilharzia regenti | reverse complement strand
AATGAAAATAAAATTTTCATGTAAATTTTGTTGTCTTTCAATTCATGTGTTCACTTTGTGAGCACGGCATGCTAGACCGGTGCTCTCTAGGACTTTCACTACTAACAATACGTAAGTGTAATTGTGTAGGAACGATGTCGGCCAGCATACGTGTTAAATTATAAGTATTTCAGTTAGCTAACGTGCATAAGTATCATAGTCATATACAAGTCTTTAGGGACAATAGTAGGCATACCTTAGGCACTGCATTCGAGTCCCAGTTCTTATACGGTTACGTGTATTCGAAAGTATTGCATTACTAATGTTTCACTTAAAGCGTGATGTCAATCCATATGACTAAGGCTGTTGACATGTAGCGTAAATTCAAGTCTACACCAGACGAATTATTGAATTCGTTGAGCTTTAACAATCGTATTTAGATTTAGCTTACACTAAAATATGCCACCAATTACTTCGTCAGTTCTTATTAATAAGTCATGTCTGTACCTAGTCATCATGACAAATACATCTAAACTCAGATATAATAAGAAAGGTCTGGTAAGCAGGATATTAAATGTATTTAATGAAAAAATAATAACAAGCAAATGTGTTTACGCAGTCGATTGTCGGAATAATTTGTGCAATGTCGAATCTCTGTGACTGGGGTGATTGACGTTACCAGATATCTACAAATAAGTAAACAAAGTGTTTTTTAAATAGCTGAAGTAAGGAAGAAGTAATATTAAAGGTAAACGATTTATATCTGCCTACCTTTGCTGAAAATGGTTTATTCTCCTTTCTCATTCTTTGGTAATGACATCATTATTCTGGGGTTTTCACTGCCACACACATTATTCCTCTTCTAAAGGATAGCAGCAAGCATATAGTAATAATTTCAAATTTCGTTTAAACCAATGTTTACAATGAATGCATGTCATTTCTACAGGCGCAATAAGTTATGTTATAAACTGCAATCGTGAAGCATCATAAATTATAAGAGTTAAATTGTAAACCCTTAACAATGAACACCGTACATTTGGCTAAGTGCTATGTCGTTGGAATGTGAGTATACATTTGCAATGTTTAATGCCAACCATATTGGTGTAAGGATAGAAAATATGATGTTTTCTATGAAAATACAGCTTTGTTCCAACACTGCTGTTGTTGTGTTTCTAATAAAAGCAAATAGACTGTAAGCATAAAGGCATATCCAGTTAACATAAAATGCAGTGTAATAGTGCACAAATGAAAAGACCATAGTGAAGTAGATAAGTGATACTTCAGTGAGAGGTAAATTGAAAGATCTGCAACCTTATAATATGGAAGACAACCTGACATGTAAGATGTCTCACAAATTTCTATAGGGCCTGTGGGGTACCATGGATGGTTTGGCGTCAATCGCAGCTTTGGAATAATGAGTTACAAATGCAAAAGGTAACAACCAACGAAACTGCAGTAGTATTTTCTAGCTGTTCAGCATATTTTCCTTAGATGCAGTTTCTTATCAACAGTTTGCAGTATTCAGAACATCACAAGTTGCTTACAGACAACTTGTCTAATAATAAGTGCGTTAAATATATGAGCCATAAGTGCATCTTCCACATCTTTCATAGCCACAATTAAGTCATTAAGGATCTCACAATATCTTAGTGATGTGAAGCAAAATAATTTTTAAGATTGATATAACCTATGTAACAGGTGTAGTAGTTGTACGACACAGCCGCCAGCTACTAATCGACATAAATCTGGTACTAATTTTAAGTACTCTGACATTTGAGAAGGACTATTTATACTATTCTTCCAGACACAATGAACACTGATGTCAATATACTCTGATGCCATTTCATGCACTGAGCAATTAAGGCCTTGTGAAATTCCATGTGCAAATGTCAATTAAACTATTTTCACATCTTCGCCCAAGCACTTTTAACTAGGAACTTCATCTAAATAGATATAATAACCAGGAAATTCAGCAGCCTGTCTCATTCATCGCATAATGTCGTCAATGTGTTATGGAATATTTCAGTCATCCCGGATGATAAGAGAAAAGTTTAACATGTTCAAAGCACACATCTAACCTATGTCTGCATGCTATTTATCTTTCATAGGCCAGATTCTCATAGATTCACTGGAATGACAACAGCCATTGACTGCAGTATATTTACAACCTTAAGATCTGAAACAACTGGAAAATAAACAAACCCTCAACGCACTATAATGCAAATAATAGTCTTTCTATGCGAACTTTCTTAAAAAGGATGACTTCTTCATTGATAATTCGTCCGAGCTATAATATACAATTTTACGCTCTACTAAGAACAAAATACAGCAAAATACTGCCATCCGGCTACATAAGTCTAAAACTAGTCAAATATAATCTATTTCCAAAAAAATAGGTGATTATAACGTCTGTTGACGTGAGCGCGGTAACCGATGGCATTGCGCGATAACACCTGGTGTCGGCCTATATCCTCACTCAAATCGCAATATTACATCAGTTAAATCTTCCCCCAAAACCAAGGCCATTTGAAACCAATAGCAACATAGCAACAAGCGTCATTGAGGGGGTATGCAATAAAGTCGCTCGAATTTGAATGGTCCAAGTTTGATCACGCAAGTGGCTCTAAAAATCACGAGTTGATAGAAGTTAGAATTCACATGCCATTGGATTTCTTCCTTGTTTCTGAATGTGTGGAGTCCTAAATAATATGTGCAGTTTTCGCAAAGTGTCAGAAATCGACACATTGTACAAAACTTCTGTTTAATCAACTTCCTTGGCAATAACACATAACTTAAGTGTTCGACTGGAAATATAGTCGTGCTGTCTATCACTTCGCTTTCTCAATGGTTCTTACTGCTCTCCTGCTCTATTAATATCTGCGTTGTATTCTTTGGAATTCTCAGGTATATCTCACGCTCGTCGGATATTATTCTACAACCGGCAAACGACTTCTACCGATGGACACGCCTCCAACACTGGAACAGATCTGTGGGTGATGCTAATAATCTCTAACAGTGGAATGTAACTGCATTTCAAGTAACCATTAACTTTCACAACTGGTTAACTGTATTTTTACAACATAATGTTTCAATATTCTTTCATTAACTTTGATTTATATTCTGATATTTTGTATTCGCTACTAAGTCTCCTACACGTGCACAACGAGTTCTACTGGTAACCCAAGGGCTTTTGGATTCAATCCCTATAGTTGGTGTGATCGATGCCTTCTGCATAAGCGTTCCAAACTAGGATGACATGGTTGTTCGGTACCCCTTGATTTTCCGTGGTTTTGCAGGGGGTCAAAGAAGTTCGTCAATTCAATTGAACCACGGCCGTTTCACCATCGATGATGGACTTCTTTATCCGTGAGTATTGATGGTGGGTATAATTTTCAGGAGACAAGAGGTAGGCAGCTTCATTGTGGTGTAGCTATCTACTTGAACACTCTCTGAAAATCATCGTCGACAAATACATCTTTCAGCAGCCATATATGTCGTATTCCCCTTTTCCTAGTTGCGGTGGTGTTGCGAGCAGCCTGGCTAAAGAGTCAGAAGGTATTGTGGCTGGCACTCAACTCTAGCAGGATTGATAGTCACAAATCAATTGTGAGCGTTATATGTAGTTGAAAGCAATTGGAAACGAGTTAGAAATCACTCAAGAAGCCTGACAAAATGGTTTCCTGGAGTTGTTTAACTGTTATCAATCCACGACGAAACCTAGAAATGGAATATGTTAAAATTATAATGAAACTAATAACTTCCATTATTCGGATTTTGAATAGTTGTACCTATAAATAATCTCTAATTTTGTCTAGACTAATAATCCCAAAGATGCTTGGTTTATAATAAGTGTTTCATTGCTTGCGGTTTCTACTTTCAACTTCTCTTTCCCCGAACGATAAATATGAAATTTATTGGGAAGTTTTGATTTTTTCATAATGCAGGATATAAATGTAAATAGTACAGTTACTTTCGCTCATGAATATTGAGTTTTGTAACGTACTAGGAGGAAGTTTCACATCAACTTGACATCGAACTTCTGCAATGTATCTAGTAATTCACAAACAACTCATCATTGGTAGTTACCGAGATGAAACACATCACGCTTCACACTTTAATGTATATTAGTGTTTTTATTTCATAGTGTCAATTAGCCAACTTGTTTTTGATATGCGTCGACAATCCAGTCTCATCTTACGCGTATGAGACTAACATTTTGTATTTTACCTCAGTTGTTGTAAGAGTGAAGGATATCTAACGCTTCCGGTGATATCTGCCGACGTAATTTGCGCAAATGCCACTTGGTTTCATCTTTAATTTTTCAAGTTATGTGCTGTCCTGAAATTTTACTGACTCAGTGTATTTTTCAATAGGTAAATCCTTTCTCACTGCCACTTTAAATAGGGATCAATTTAGCCTTCCAGTTGTGCACCTAAATGCTAAGGAAATGATATTTCCATCGTCCGACTCCATGTAAGTAATATATTCTGTATCCATTTCTACTATTCCCTGTTTGTTAGTATTTATTTCTGTCAAAGTGGTTCAATTTATCCATCTAAATGTGTTTGACACACAGAGGAAAGTATGTGCTTATGATACCGTTCGGAGGGAAGAAAGAAATGTTAATGTGATAATAAAGTACGATGTATATAATACAAGCTCTTATCCTCCAACTCCTGTAATATCTGTTATGCTTAAATCAAAGACAAGTGGAAACAACAAATCGATCATCGAAACTACAAGATATATTTCAGGAATACAGTAGTAGTTTGATGATGACTGCCTAGCTAGCTAGGGGTCGTGCACGAACGATCAAACGTCATAAGGCAATGCACCAAATGGCGTGGATGCTTGACGGTAAACCTTCAGCTTCACGAGTCGACTTAAACGGTGAAGGTCAGGATTTCGTGTTGAGTGAAGAATGTTGTAGGCTGGTAATTTTGGGGATTTATTCATCGCTAGTAGTTAGGATACTTAGACGAGACCATCTGCAAGTACAAAGCCAGTGGTGGCACTATTCTCGAGGCTCTTCCGACGGGTGTGATGAGTTGCCTACTCTTAGTTTGTCTGTGCTAATACAGTGCATGTACGTCGCTTCGTTGATGTTCATCTGTTGGAATTCCTGATGCTTTTACTTCTTTCCCAGGGCCCGTCGAATCTGGTAAAGAAAACAGGTATGATCAGAACTGTATCGACTAAAATTTGCCAAAAATGATGGTTATATCGGGGCATGCGTTAACAATGCGGAGAGAGAAATATTTTTTAGGCAAATGATATACTGCACATGAATTCACTCAAAGAATACATTGAATTTATGATAACTTTTAAGCGTAATAGATTGATGAGTACTGTTGGAAATGTCACGAAGGACAGCTGTCTTACTACGCTGGACCCCACGCTGTCCCTGGAAGACTTTCAGAAACAATTGGTAATAACCAACGCGAAAAACCAGAACACAGATTGGCGACTCGAGAATCCTTTATTCTTACGCCAATATGTAACCAACAATAAGGTTATTATACACAAGGTCTAAGAATAAATGTTATAACAATAAATCACGATAATACTTCTGATAGTTTTCTCTCTTCCACCGAACAGCGAACGATGAGACGATGACTGTCGTATTGATGACTGCCGCGAAAAATATGGAGTTGGGTTTGACCAAACAACCATGAATTGATCGTTCAATCTTCAACTACAGTGGCAACGGTGCACTCACCCATACCTAACGGTTCATAGTTTAATTGCAAAGTTGTTGACGACGACTCATGCTACAACTCAGTATCCTCTTTTTTCATTATCATCACCAAGCCCTACATTCTTTTCTATTATGAATTTATTCTAAATTTGCATGTGTTTTGTTTAAATAGCCTGCGCACGTTTCCATACGTTACGCTGCTGGTCCTGACCCTTCTGTTGTGGTCCTAGTGCCTTACATCATTTAGAGGATGTAAGCAACATTATGTGGCTCTCCCATCTTAGCAATATTCGCCATGTTATCATTTCATTTTCTTTTGAGACTGATTAATTGATCGCCGTCCAGATATTTTGACAGATGATTTATCAATAATTAGAAACAAAGGAGCGTTAACTGACAGGTCTTTTAACAGAAGCGGCGATGTAGGAAAAAGCTTGTCAGAAATTCAGGGATAAATCAGAAATGCACTACACCACCTTACGTGCCTTGTTTCGCCCGTTGGTTGCCATTTTAAAACCTTCGTGGAGGAATAGTGGATTAAGTCTGTTCCCGAAAATGCGGAAAGTATTACTCGCCCATTTCACGGAAACAGGGAAGAAGTAGTTTCGAGTAGATCATAGAGCGGACTCAAACTGTCACAGCCAAAATCTCATTAATCCTGAGCAATTAATCAATATTCAAATGCAAAAATGCGGCATATTGCTTGCGAAACGCATTAAAAGCGTTGCAAACAGGATATCACACTGCGCTATTGCCTCTTGTGCATTGGAGGAATATCTTTCAGTCACTACATGAATGATCTGTAAAGAGTTTTAGCCATGTGCGATAGATGTATTCATAAAGGTAACTGTAGATTGTGGCACTTTGAGATACATTGCTATCTGTCACTGTTCCCTAACCTACTGTTAACTCTAGCCTCAATCCTAACCGAAACTTGGGCCCTTAATCTTAGAAACCAGAATGCGACCTTGTTGCATAGATTTGCTGAAAACACACCTAGGGAACAAATAGAATTTTGTACTACCTCACCAAATCCAAAAATAATGGTATGATCTGATTCTCAATGACCTTTCAATGAGTTCCACAAACTTGACTGGTTCTAGAAGGTTAAGTTTGGTAAGACCTGATTGTCGTAAAGTTGCAGACCTGTAAAGTTATCCTCCAACAAAAACTATAAAATATGGGAGGCAGTTGGTGCCAAACTCCTCACAATGTTTCAGAAGAAAATGCACACATGCAAAACGTAGGACTCAAATAAATACTGCTCACTGGAAACATACAAGTAATGTAGTTGTAGCAGCTGATTTAGATGTAGTTGTGGTCTGAAACCTTTCGGAGTACCTCTGTAGTTTTTCGTCGTCAAACATAATGTCCAGACGGGTTGGCGAAACCACTACCACCATCGCAAAAATAGCGAACAATGAAGTTGTCTAGAGCATTGCAGTTCACTGGAGCCTGATGAGCTACATCCTAGGTTGATATATTTCTTAGCTCGTATCACATGCTGGCAATGTAGTTGAAGATTGAACGATTAATTTATAGTTGTTTGCTCAATCCCATTTTCCCCATATTTTCGCGGAGGCATCAATCCACCAGTCATCGTCTCATCGTTCGCTGTTCAGGAAGAAGACCAAAAACTATCAGAAGTAATATCGTGATTTATTGTTGTAATATTTGTTCTTAGACCTTAGTCTGTAATGCCAGTATTGCTGGTTGTATGTTGGCATTAGAATAAAGAATTCTTGGGTCGCCAGACAATGTTTTGGTTTTCGCGTCGGTTAAGACTAAGCGTTTCTGAAAATCCTCGAGGGACAGCGTGAGGCCCAGCGTAGCAAGAGCTGGGCATTAACTGTTTATGAGACTTGATTGACACATGCTATCAGCTTATGGAGAGTTTTGCTTTGATAATGCTTCATGTCAAACTATTTATAGACTGGAACAGGGCGTGTGAGCTCCATCTTCCAAGGACGGAGTCAAATAATACGTTACAAATTACAGTTCTGAAAGTCCAGTATGTGTCTACGCCAAGATATAACAGAAAATATTTGGGCACCAGGTACTCCTTCGCATGAAGAGATGCAAACCGCTGGTAGAAGAACATCGAGCATTCTCACCGGACCGACCCCGTCTAGCAAATCTAATATTAGCCTCTTGAAATGGGTAACGGCAGGTATAGTCACATTCAGATGAATGAAGTCTTAATCGATCTTAATACAGCTTATGACGAGCCCCCCCCCACTAAGGCTTCTAAAATTCGCACAATCAGCTATGTGAAAATATGGCAAGGAGTAGGGCTAAATGATTTGTCCCCAGAGTATAAATATATGTCGAGTGGCTCTTTTACTTCAATTTCAGATCACCGAATACCCGAAAATTTTCATCTCACCTTCACAAATATTTGCCGACGACACTAAGGTCTCAAAAATTACAAGAAATAGCGTTGAGATGTCAGCCCAACAGCCTGAGTTATATATATGTTAACTGAATGCTTTAACCCCTGGAGTTTTGAGTATAATTATAAAGGATGTGTGGTGTTGCGTGGGGTCGAAATATCAGGTCGAGCTCATCAATTTTGTTGCGTGCGTAGTCTGACAAAACTCCTTGGCAATGGAGTTGAAGATTGAACGATCAATTCTTGGTTGTTTGCTCAAAATCAACTTCCCCAATTTTCGCGGAGGCATCAATACGACAGTCATCGTCTCATCGGTCACTGCTCAGAAAGAAGAGTGAAACATCGTCAGAAACCTTAGTTCACCTATTCTTTTTATATGTTGGTGTAACAATAAAGAAATATCAAGCGGCAGATCGGTGTTTTGGTTTTTTCGTCCGTTATTACTAAGCGTTTCTGAGAAAATTCAAGCGACAGCGTGGGCCCGAGCGTAGCGAGAGCTGGGCATTAACGGTTTATGAGACGTGATTGACAGTTTCTGAAGATGGAAACAGATCTGTCGGATTCAGACAGTTGGCGAAAGTTTGGATAGTCGCCGTTCATTTTTCCTGGTGCCGGTCAAGTCCTCTTTGAACAAGCGATATCTGGAACATTTTTGGAATTGGGTCAAGTTCAACAATGCCTGGGTCAAAGAAGGGACAGAGTGTCTTGGATGCAAACAGGAAAGTAAGTCATGGTGACCTGTTTGTTAATTGTAACGATGTGTCTGATGTTAAGCATGACATGGTTGATGTTACTGTTTCGCCGTTCAGGGATAATAGGAACATCAAACTCCCTAAGTTTGAACCACGGTGTTTTGATGGAAACCCAGCTGATTATTTACAATTTGTAAAGGAGTTTGAGATCATGCTGAATAGTTTTCTATTAAATGATGAATTGAAGTTAATGTATTTGATGAGATATTGCACTGGAGATGCTTCAAGAGCTATACAGTGCTGTAAGTTTATGAAGCCAAAAGAGGGCTACTACGAGGCTATGAGCATATTACGTCAAAGGTTTGGAAGACCTTCGATGATTGCAGGGAAATTATTCGAGGCTGTTAAGGGTAATGGTGGTCAATTACAGGATGACTCCCAGGCACTCACTGACTTTTTAGATAATTTGCTAATTTACAAGAATGCAATGATTTCGATGAATCGCATGAGTGACCTCAACTCGAGTTTTATACTAGAAGTAATAGCGAGACGCCTACCTACTCGACTGCAAAGGAAGTGGGTGAAGATAAGCTCCCGTATGGAGGATGAGGGTATCGAGCCAAAATTTGATGATATCCTGAAACTAGTAAAAGATAGTGTCAATCAATCGATGAGCAAGTTCGCCAGTCTATTACATCTCACCCCTAGAATAGAGCAGTCTGAGATCAAAATGCAATCATTGATGACGAGTAGGCCTCAGAGAGGTGGATATCGAGAAGGCTCCATGATGTCTAGTAATGCATATAAACTTAGTGAGTGCAACAGGTTTCGTAGTACATGCACAACAGATAAGTTACAAGATGCAAGACAAACACGGTTGTGTTTCGCACGTTTGCAAGAAGTGCGTACAAAGGTGAACTGTGAACCAGTAAGCAAGTTCAGTGATAAGCTAAATGTAAACTCCAGGCATGACTCCGAATTGTGTGACGATAACGGTGCGGTGAAGAAGTCTGTAGTTGCAACTGGTAAGCCATTGTTGAATAGAGTGTCACACCATAGAGTTGCTGCTTCATAGTGCAGTTCTGACTCCACAAGTTTACAAGGTATAACTAGTCAGATTGAAGGTATAAAATCCTTAGGGATTTGTGAGGAGGAACCAAAATTGTCTACTGCTGTTAACAAAGAGTTTGAAAATGATAAAGCTGACGGTAAAGTGAATATTCGTGATAATGATCATGATACTTCACAGTTGTCTTTGGTTGATCATGATGAGATAAGGGATATGTCTACTACTGCTAAGTTGAACAAAGTTTCTGTACAACTTGAACGTGAAGTAGAAATAAATGCAGATTCAGTTGCAGAAGGCACGCATACTTGTGAGACCGTCAGTGTAATTGATCAGCATGTAGCCCACCTATCATCAGATGACAGTGCTAAACCTGAGCTGATAGTAGAAGTCAGCAGTGGTGGTGGTCTTGCAGTTAGACAAATTTCTGAAAGCCGAACAACAACAGCTTCTGATCCACCGCTAACTTCATCAACTTGTGTCACTCAGTCGTCGTTGGTGTTGTCATCCACAATGAAACAGACGCCCATCAACTCAGGTATCTTGTGCAATGACTATGCTAGTACCAGTTTGTTTGAAAGGACGAATATCAATGGTCAGTTTAGTGAGGATAAGCCAAGTGTAAACGAGAGAGTAATTGTTAAATTGACTTGCATGAATAAAGGCATTTCTAGTTTCAAGTTACTATTTGAATGTTATTATCTTTGGTGTAAATTACTCTGCCTCTACACTTGGTTGATGAGATATGCCGTGTGTTTGTTCGTCATCTATATTCTACGATACAATGACATGAGCGTGTTGCCGTTCAGATTTGAGGATTTAGCTCATAGAAGGAAGTCAGCAAATGAACTCTGCGAGGATTTTCCAACCTAGGGCGTCAACCTGAGAAGGTTTGTAGGCGTACTGCTGTAAGTCCTACAGTTCTTCAAAGGGTAGCGCATCAATGAGCAGTCCAATGTGCTTGGTGTGTGATTTTGTACATATGTTCATATTGTATATACTGAATTGATATCATCTGTCATCTAGCTGTTGGTAATTCTGTTTGTGTCCGGACGACTTCCACTTGTATTATCAACCTGAGAAGGAATGTAGGCGTACTGCTGTAAGTCCTACAGTTCTTCAAGGGTAGTTTTTCATGCCGGAATCCACAACATTTGATGTAGTGATTGTACATATGTTTGTGTTGAATGATTGTGGGAGTTCCAATTATCGTAATTGTCTAAATTTTAACCTTGACAAATGCGGCTGGATTTGTATCGGCAACAGTAACCTTGATCTAACTCTTGAAATATATGGGCGAAAACTAGCTAAGCTCAACTCAGTCGTAGATCTCGGTATTAGATACTCTAGTAACCTAGCGTTCGCTGAACAGGCTGATTATGCCAGACGTAAAACGCGAAGGCTGATAGGATGCATAACTCGCAATTTCTTTTGTTGTGAAACTAGGGTTTTATTATACAAAGTATGTGTCCGACCTATCTTAGAATACTGCCCGTTTATTCTTAGCGGGCTAAGACAAAATGACAAGCTTAAATTAGAGGGAGTGCAACGGCAGTTTACCTCAATAACACTTGGCTTAGAAAGTGGTCTGGAATACCATGAGCGATGCGAAAGTCTAAGATTAGAACCCCTCTGGAAAAGACGTCTTAAGCTAAACCTTATCTTTTACTACAAGCTAACTAATCTTCTCTTGCATTCCTCCGAGCCAATAACTAAACCTACCGCTGTCATCAGTTGCAATCTTAGAAATCATCACAACCTAGCTGCTATGGAGCACTGTCAGACTTACGTGCGGTACAACTTCTTCTTGAATAAGTTTTCAGCCATTTGGAATAGACTACCAGCTAATGTGCGCGATGCAAACACACTTCCAGTGTTCATCCCCTCAGTCATCAGACTACTCAAAGATGACAATGCACTTTTGCGCCTGACTCTTACACCCTCTTTTTCACCCTACATAGATATTTTAAGTTCTTTAAACGTGTAGTTACAACAAACTACAATTATAAATTTTAATATTATTGGAACTAGATGATTAACATTTCTACACAGGACAGTATTATTAGTTCACACATAATATAAAAGTTAGCGTAACGGGACTATTTAGTTAATGAACAAAAAATAAGCATAGTTACAAAACAGAATATATACGTATATATTTATTAATCACTCCTTAAGGACTCACGTTGCTTTCTTTTGCGTTGCTGTTGTTTGTCTTCTTTTTTCTCTCACCATTTTAGCTTCCATTTGACTTTTTGAATGAGAATGAATAATGTGGATATTTGACCATTTACAATGACAAATGATCTGCAAACATTATTGGTCCCGTATCTTTCGGTTGCCTGGTTAATAACGAATTAACTTTCTCCACGACGCAACCTGGATTACATTTGTGAAATATGCTCTTATACCAATGGAAAACTTATAACATAACTGATCGTATCTATAAAATAGCTTCCCTATTACTCAATTTGGATATAAATCAAATCAAAAATAAGATTCGGATTTGTACACACCCAAGTTATACTGAGGAATTACTTCAAGCTTTATTTTTTCCCAAGTATTTTTAATCCATCCAAAACATACTTGGGTTTTTTTGTTAATGCGAAGTTAATATTTCTTAATTTCATGACGTGCTCCATTGAATGACTGGTTATCATATTGTTCCCACAGACCTAAGATAAAAACGCCAGCAACCATGTAACTTAACCATAAACCGAATTTTTGAAATTTAAATAATGCTTACCCAAGCCTGTATATTTGGTGTGTCCTACACAAGTAGGAAAAATGTGTATTTTATTAAAACATTATTATTAATTATGATTGCTAATCGTATATGTTATTTATCATATTGATGATGCCTGTAAACTGGCGTCTCTCATGTACAAAATGAGAATATACTATTATTATTATTAATTGTTGGTTAATCTTGTTTGTGTCCGGACATTCCACAACTTACAATGGTCTCTCTGTGAAGGTTTGTAGGCTTACTGGTGTTAGCCCTGCGATTCTTCAAAGGAATTCCATCAAGACATGAACTGCGAGTTTGTGTGTACTGTTTGTATATATATGTGTGGTGTGTCATATCAATTGATGTTTTTTGGATTCATTGTGTTTACTTGTTGTTTTCGTATCTTGTTGTTATTGCGTAATTTTGTTAAAATTTTCGTCGTGATTACTTCTGAAGTTGTGTCCACTCTTCTACATCCATGAATGAATTGATTGATGTTAAGGACAGCAGATGGGTCGTATACGCCGGGGAGGCTATTGGTGAGAATGAAATGCACACGGAGATAATTGTTAGGTGCGGTCCGACACGCCGGGGAGAAAGATTGTAAACGACTGAGGCTCGCATGCGTCACCGCTACTAGAACTGAGGCAGAATGAGTGACAAGCGATTGCAGTGGTAATTGGTAGTGAGTAGATAAGAGGATGTGCGTAGAGTATCATGAGTTGGTGCTATGGTCACGTTGCATTCTGCAAGAGTCATTCTAGCAAGTGGCGATTGTGTTGCAAGATGTCAAGAGGAGGTCTCTGTCTGGAGGCGCAGGTCGTCAGCGATGTGTGAGATTGTGCTGTGTGTATGCTTGTGGTGTGTTGGCTTTTCTGTTTGTTTTCCATTTCAGCTCTGTCCGTGTGACCCAGGTTCTCGCAATGGCATCCAAGTCAACGTGTATTGGTCGTGAAGGAACAAAGGGTTGGATCCCTTTTTTGCCGGGGAGTGTCAATGGAGTTGTAGATTGAACGATCAATTCTTGGTTGTTTGCTCAAAATCAACTTCCCCAATTTTCGCGGAGGCATCAATACGACAGTCATCGTCTCATCGGTCACTGCTCAGAAAGAAGAGTGAAACATCGTCAGAAACCTTAGTTCACCTATTCTTTTTATATGTTGGTGTAACAATAAAGAAATATCAAGCGGCAGATCGGTGTTTTGGTTTTTTCGTCCGTTATTACTAAGCGTTTCTGAGAAAATTCAAGCGACAGCGTGGGCCCGAGCGTAGCGAGAGCTGGGCATTAACGGTTTATGAGACGTGATTTACACTGCTGTACACATATATTCTATGTATTTCTTCGTTCTTATTGATGTGCGCAGACGTTGTGGCTCCTCGACGCCCACAACGTAAATCAAAATGTGCTTGCGAAGATTACGAATGTGTATTACAGTAGTAGTCAAATTCGAAATTGTGTCAAGGTAATGTTCAATAGTAAATTGACAAATGTTTGCGAAGTACATATAAAATCGGTCTGTATACACATATAATACAAGTTTACAAATTAGATTAAAAAGCATGTTTTCAGTTGGTAGAGGGGTACTCCGTAATTCCCCCACCAGAACACTGAAATGTATAAAAAAATACATTTAAGTGTTCAAAAATAACATGCGTCAGCGTAATACGTAGCAGCGATAGTGCACAGAAGGCGATTTATTAAGCTGAAAAATGAGCTGTTTAAGGCGGTAAATAATGTCGATAATAAATGCGATAATCTAGGGAAAGTGGAATTCCTAATCGTAATAGAATATATAAGGAACGATAAAATTGTCTGGGGATCTGTAGTCGGTAGACGAAAACGATACGTGAATAATATACGAGATGTGATTAAATGTAATAATTTAGGAAATATCGATGTTAAAATAATAGTGACGTGATTTATGTATGAAAATATTAATCAGTTAAATGAGTAATCAAATGACAATTACGAATAAAGATAATAAAAATGAAAATTCATAGTAAGTTATATTTCGATGACTTGCACGTAACGTTTAGGCCAATGGACTCGTCTACCAGATCGTGTCGTTTTCGCAGGCTTTTCTGTCGACGTTGAAGCTTTTGTGGATGTAGGCATTGGCACGTCGTTCAGCTGGTCCTTATTGTTGACTTCGAAATCGTCGAGGAACGCTGGTTTGACTCTGTCGATACTGATGGCTTCTGTTTTATTCAATCTTTCTATCGTGATAACTTTCGCGTTTCTGTTTAGAACTTTGAATGGGCCATCATAAGCGGGTTGAAGTGGTCGTTGTACACCTTCTCTCCTGACGAAGACGTGGGTGCAGTCTGTCAGTTGTGACGGGATGTATGACGCTCGTTCCTGCTGACGTGGAATTGATATCTTTAGCTCGTTCATGTGTCGTTTTAGCTGGTGCACGTAACCAGTCATATCGTGTGGAACTTGGTTACCCGGGGTGAAAAATTCTCCTGGTAATCGTAATGTTGTTCCATAGACTAGTTCGGAAACACAGCAGCCAATATCTTTCTTTATAGTAGCTCGTATACCAAGTAATACTAGTGGAAGTTTGGTTGACCAATCGTTTTGAGTCAAAGAAGCAGCGAGTGCAGCTTTGAGTTGTCGATGAAATCGTTCGACCATACCGTTGGAACTAGGATGATACGCTGTCGTTCGTATTCGTTTAATGCCTAGTAATTCAGTTAGTTGGTCAAACAGTCGGCTTTCAAACTGGGCACCTCTGTCTGTAGTGATAATTGATGGGACACCAAAATTGGCTATCCAGTTTTCGACTAAAGCTTTAGCTACCGTTTCAGCTGAGACGTCGATTAATGGAACTGCTACTGGCCAACGAGTAAATCTGTCAATGCAGGTTAGAATATAGTTGAAACCATTGGAAGGAGGCAGTGGACCAACTATGTCTACATGTACATGGTCAAATCTAGAGTCGGGGTTAGGGAAGCGACCAAGTGGTGCTTTGGTGTGCCGGTTGATTTTGACTCTTTGACAAGACAAGCAATTTCGTGTCCACTTCTTAACGTCGCTGTTAATGTTTGGCCAGATAAATCTTTCTCTTAGTAGCTTGGTAGTAGCGCTAACACCAGGATGCGACAAGTTATGTAACTTCTCGAATACTGTATGTCTCATAGCTATTGGAACGAAAGGTCGATATTTACCCGTAGAGGTGTCGCAGATAACTTTTGTCGTGCCGAAAGGAATTGCCTCGAGGTTTAGAGATGTTGTTTTAGAAGACATGATCTTTTTGAGTTCGGCGTCATCTCGTTGTAAGTTTGAGAGATGTTCGTAGTCGATGTCTGGGCATACAATGTTATCAATGTGCATACGTGATAAAGCGTCTGCCACTTCATTGTTTTTACCCTTTATGTGTCGCAGATCGGAGGTGAACTGTGATATAAACTCGAGATGTCGTAGTTCACGTGGAGAGTAGTTATCCTGTTTTGCTGATAAGGCTTTCGTTAGAGCCTTGTGGTCTGTAAAGACAGTAAAAGGTGTACCTTCCAGCATATGTCGAAAGTGCTTGATTGCTAAATAAACAGCTAATAACTCTCTACCAAAGGTGCTATATCGACATTGAGTAGGATTCAGTCGTTTCGAAAAGAATGCAAGGGGTTGCCATTCGCCATGTACCTGCTGTTGTAAAACTGCCCCAATGGCGACATCTGAAGCATCTGTCATGAGAGACAGGGGGCGTCATTCTGGCGTCTGACTAAGAGCGTCTTGTCATTTAACGATTGTTTAACAGCTTCGAATGCTTTAACAGCTTCTGCAGGCAAATGGAATGAACGACTATGTCCACGTAAGCAGTCGGTCAACGGTTGCAAAACTCTAGCACAGTTCGGGATAAAACGCCGGTAAAAATTGACTAGACCCAAAAATCGCCGTAGTTTCTTGAAAGAATCTGGTAATGGATAGTCTTTGATAGCTTGTACATCGTCGGGGACTGGTCTAATTCCTTGATTGTCAATCAAGTGACCGAGGAATTTCAGTGATTTCTTACCAAATTCGCATTTATCTAAATTGATAGTCATGCCGTATTTGGGAAGTCTTTCGAACACCGTCTTCACATGTTTCACATGCTCGGTTTCGTCTGCACTTGCAATTAGTAAGTCGTCAATGTATGCGTAGACGAAGGGCAGGCCGCGGAGTACTTGGTCGATGAGACGTTGAAATGTCTGAGCGGCGTTCATCAGCCCGAAAGGCATGCGCACGAATTCGTATAAGCCGAATGGCGTGGTGATAGCAGTTTTTGGAACGTCATCCGGGTGGATGGGAATATGATGGTACGCTCTGACAAGGTCGATTTTGGAGAAAATTTTAACCTCTGGCAAGTTGCTGGCGAAATCGTGAATATGCGGTATGGGGTATCGATCAGGTACCGTTTGCTTGTTTAAAGCTCGATAATCCCCACATGGCCGTATCTCACCAGAAGACTTTTTGGGTACCATGTGCAGCGGTGAAGACCAAGAGCTGTTGGATGGTCGAATAATGCCGAGCTCTAACATTTTATCGAACTCTGTTTTTGCGATTTTAAGTCGATGTGGGTCAAGGCGTCGAGGACGTGCAAAAACTGGTGGTCCAGTGGTTTTAATGTGATGAACCACTTGATGCTTTAGTTCTGTTGCTCGGAAAGAGGGTTGTAGAAGGTCAGGGAACTGATTTACTAAGTCAGTATATGGAGATGCTGGTGTGCGTGTGACCATCAAGTTCAGCGATGATGCACGGCTAATCGTACCAGCGATGTACCTTTTATTGAGCGAGTCTATAAGCTTAGGGCTTACCGGATCAACCAGCAGTTTGTGTTGCTGTAGAAAATCTATACCAAGGATTGGGGATGGAACGTCTGCGATGATGAAAGACCAAGTGTAGGTATTCTGCAGACCAAAATCTAAAGTCATTCGTTTACTACCATATGTAACAATATTAGACTTATTAACGGCTTGGAGCGTAACTGCAGGGTCAGGATGTTGACGTTCCTGCGTAGTCGGAGGGAGAACACTAACCTCTGCTCCTGTGTCGACTAAGAACGTAGTACCGGTATTTCTATCTGTTACATAAAACAAACGACTGCTAGATCGTAGATTGCCAACAGTAGAAGTTTTCATACATGACGATATATCTTTTGGTTTAGCCTGAAAGTTGCAAGGTGAACGACACCGTCGTGCATTACTTCCGTAACTACGGTGGTACCAGCAAATAGTATCGTGATGTCGTGACGTGCTGGGTGACCGAGAAAGACGTCGACGAGACGAGCTTCTAGAACGGCTTGGTCGTGTGTGTGTGGTCAGTGCTGCTAACTGACTCAGTAAGGTGTCGACTTTGTGTTCTAGAGTCTGTATCCTGTCGTGAGTGTCTGGTATTCTGCTAGTGGAAGCAATAGATTGAGGTGTTGACCTCTCGTACATGCGATCCGCAATTTTGGCGAGCTTTTCTATGTCAATGTCGTCGTCTCCGAAAGCAAGAACTTGCTGAATGTTTGCAGGCAGTCGTCGCAACCAAATTTGGTAAAAGAGACGTTTATCGATATCTCTTCCTGCTACTAGGCTTTGCATATGCCTCATGAGTTGTGATGGGGTTTTATCACCTAGCTCTACATTGCTTAACAAACGATCGAGTGTTTGCCTATCAGAAAGCGAAGTGCATGGAAGTATTTGGTTATCGTATGCCGACAACCACGGGATGAAAACGAAACGAAGTCGATTTTCCCGCTCAACCTGGAGGACAATTGTACAATTCAGCAACTATACAGCCTAGTTCAGACAATGTGTATTTATATATATATATCAAATATTTAACTGTTGAAACATTATTAACTTGTAGACAATCTACGATTTGATATTATATCATACTTGATCGTGCCTGTAAAAATGGCATGCATTTTCATGTAAATTTATATGTTTATATGAGAATATACATTATTATTATTACCTCCTCTTTCAACTTGTCGTAAGGAGCGTCTGTGCTGGGTTGAACTATGTGTTGTCGAACCTGTTCGCCGATTTCGTCTGGTAGTGATGTACTCAAAATGCCGAATTTAGCCGTCTGTGATGTGAGCTTGTTGGCAGTGAAATAATGTTCCAGTCGTGCAAACCAAAGATGGGGTTCTCTGGGCTTAAAATCTGGTTCAGTAAGAGAAATAGTACTAACAGATCCCAGCTCTAAGTTATCAGAGGTATTGGAAGACATGTTACAATTTGTAGAAAAATGGTTTAACAGTAACAAAATAGCAAGAATAATGCACACTAAGAATATGGCAAAACAGAAAGACATGCAATGCAGATGCTTACCACAGATTACTGCAAGTTGTGCGATGAGAAAGCACAAGAATGAGTTTGAAATGTCTATTATATGTATATATATATATATATATCCCAAAAAGTTAGAGTTTAAATAATCCAGCAAGTGTAATAATGCGTCCGGGTGAACTAAATGTCGTTGGAGTCAACAAGTTATCGTCGCAGTGAACAAGTTATCGTCGAGGTGAAAAAGTTGTAGTCGCGATGGACAATTTGTTGTCGGGGTAGAAATTTGTCGTTGGGGTCAACAATTTGTCGTCGGGGTAAACCAGTTATCGTCAAGGACACCAATTTGTCGTCGCTGTCAAAATTGGTCGTCGGGCTCATCAATTTTGTTGCGTGCGTTATCTGACTAAACTGCTGTACACATATATTCTATGTATTTCTTCGTTCTTATTGATGTGCGCAGACGTTGTGGCTACTCGACGCCCACAACGTAAATCAAAAGGCGCTTGCGAAGATTACGAATGTGTATTACAGTAGTAGTCAAATTCGAAATTGTGTCAAGGTAATGTTCAATAGTAAATTGACGAATGTTTGCGAAGTACATATAAAATCGGTCTGTATACACATATAATACAAGTTTACAAATTAGATTAAAAAGCATGTTTACAGTTGGTATAGGGGTACTACAGTGGAAATAAATTCTGGCCAGAGATCTAGTACAGATTACCTCAGGAAGGAGACGGAACTTTTTGATATTAAAAGCGAAAGGTATAGAAATTACTGCTAGCTACATCTTAGAAACAGCTGCATATTGTAGTGAAGATGCAGTCAAGACTTTTCGAATAAAGTGGACACTGAGAAGGGCCTTAAAGCTTCTCGATGACTTCTCGTATAGGTCACTCAACGTGCATCAGTCCTTACTCTCACCAGTTTATACAGGCTACTAGTATATGCTACGACAGTAAATGGAAGTCTTTGCATCTAACGCATTCCTTATGTAAAGGGACTGGAAAATTTTGCACATTTCTCATCACCAAATTGGAGAACGACGAGTGATTAAATTTTGATTCGTAGAGAGCTAGTTACCTTGCTGATGTGTTGCACTCGATCAGGCTTATTAAACACAGTATGCCCAATATTTATTTAATTAGGAGGGTGGTGCTAGCTGATCAGTAGATATGGTGGCGGTCACTAAGGTGAATCGCCCCATTCTGCAGGAACAGCAATATGCAATTTGACGACACGAGATTTTTCTGATTTTTCTGAGGGCTTAGATCTTTATCTTGAAAAGATAATAATGAACGCCTTGACAGATCATGCTTCTACCTTTAAATATATACCATTCGCCCAGCCTATTGTTGAGATGCGACCACGCGGGATCTGCACAGATTTATGGGGCATCTTATAAATTAACTTGCTATCCATTGTCAGATCTTTAAATACCAGTTCAAAATGTCTTATCTCATTTATTTTCTAATAACGTCTTTAAAAGCTATATGACCTTGGCGGCCTGTTCGAATTTTTGGGCCTGCTACTATAATATCTACATTTTGCATCCAGTCCTCTGTTTACCAACATTTATTTATCACCTAAACATGAATTCTAACAGAATCATTTACTCTCTTAACTTTATTAATCATCTACGACCAAATGACTTTCATATTCCAAAGAAACCAAGGAGGAAACATCGTAGTGGTTGGCAGAGAGCTCTCAAACGTACACCAATACACTTAACTACGGTCCCCGTCATAATGAACACAAACTGTCGCTCTCTGCCAAACAAGATAATGTACCTACAATCCTTGATGTCAATTGATACGTATCATAACACCGCCATAATCACATTACAAGAAACGTGGTTGCATGAACTGTATGATGACAACCTTATCTCACTAAAGGACTTTATTTCATTTCGTCAAGACCGCCAATGTTGTAATAAGAAAAATGGTGGTGGCGTTGCAACCTTTATTCACTCCAAATGGTCTGTCTCAAATAACGTCTGCTTCACCTTCTCAAATGACTTCATTGACTGTATTACTGTCAAATGTCGCCCCAAACATCTCCCCAAATATGAACAAATCTATATTACAAACATGTACATTTCTCCTAGCTGCTCTCCGTCTGATCTATCTAATTTTGCTGATGAATTCACCATGTTTGCTGCTGCCAACTTCGACAACTCTCTATCCGTTATTACTGGAGACTTCAACACCTCAGATTGCTCCTTTCTTGAAGCTCTTGGTCACACAAACATAGTCAAATTTCACACTCGACTTGACAAAACACTCGACTTAGTTTTTACTAATGACGAAGGAGTATATGAAACACGTAGACGTTCACCGATACTTAACTGTGATCACTGCGTTGTCCGCGTTTTGCCAAAAATATACAGCAAAACACATATTAAAACCTTCTCACACCTGTCTTCGAAAGCACAACAAAGAAGCTACACATCTGACAACCTTCTCAATCTAAGATGCATGTTAAAAGTTACTAACTGGGATTTATTCTATGAAAGTACATTAGATGACTCAATCACCAATATAATGGATTATCTCAAGTTCTGCCTCGACATATGCTGTCCCAAACAAACACTGTTCAAACGCCTCGACCGTTTCTCGTCTCCCCATCTCAAACAACTTCGCAGGCAAAAAGAAATGTTATATAAATGCAAAGACAAGTTAGGACTTAAAAAGATTAATGCTCAAATCAAATCTGAAATCAAAAATCTTAATGCTATCTATAACCAAACACTTTTATCATGCAAATCTCCTATCAGCATGTGGAAATTTTTCAATGAAATTACTGGCAATAGTAAGCGATGTAATGTTTTTCCCTCTTGTGATGTTAATGCTCTTAATCTGTCTTTTATACGCTCTCCTTCTACTATAACCACTTCTAACGTTACTAATCTTGTAGCTGATAACTTTCAGGACTTTAACACTCTTGATGTTTTAAAATGCCTTAAAACTCTTAAGCCCTCATGTAGTCTTGGCCCTGATGGTATACCTGCATATGTTCTAAAACAATGTGCAGATGCTTTATGCTCTCCTCTAACTAATATCCTAAATGCTTCTTTCTCCGAAAACGTTGTACCTGTTCCATGGAAAGACATTAAAATAGTCCCTGTCCCTAAACCTGGCAACAGCAAGAACGTAAAGTTCAGACCCATTACCATCACTTCCCCGTTTCTAAAGCTCATGGAAAAACTAGTACTTCTTAAACTCGAACCCTCCCTTAAAAGCTTCGAAGACCCCAAACAATTTGCCTACAGACAGGGTAGGAGTACTTTAGACGCTGCAGCCGTCTTACACAACAGTATTGTCTCATCATTAGACAAAGGTGCCAAATATGTCCGCTGCACGTTTCTTGACTTCACTTCTGCTTTCGACTCTGTACCTAGATGTCTCTTGCTAAATAAGCTCTCCATGACACAAACCGAGTCCTGGGTCACTAACTGGTTGCATTCCTACTTTTCAAACAGAACGCAGTACACCGTATACAAAGGCGAATCCTCCTCTGCTGTGCTCACTGAAGCTGGTGTCCCCCAAGGGGCTGTACTCTCCCCACTTCTCTTTTCATTCTTCCTACATGACCTACCATCTTCAAATGACATTAACTTTGTCAAATATGCTGATGACCTAACTGTATCTTTACCTGTCAAATGTCAAAGTGACTGCTCTAAACTAAATGGCTTTTTATCAGAAATCAGCCAATGGTCCAAGGAAAACGGTCTCACCTTAAACCCCTCCAAATGCCAAACAGTTAATTTCACCTTTAGGCACAAATCTGACCTAAACAAACTGGTTAGCACTCACGAGGTGTGCAACATAGATGGCACTGAAACTGAAACCAAGTCGGATGTTAAATACCTAGGCGTCACTCTATCTTCTGATCTTTCCTGGTCGTCTCATATCTTGACGATTTCCAAGAAAATATTCCGTCTTACCTTCTACATCAAGAAGTTAAGACTTTCTGGTGTAACCCAACCCTTACTCCTACAATTTGTTAACTTCCGTATTCTGCCTATTATTCTCTATTGTTTCCCCTTAGTCTTTCCTGGGCTATTGAAAAAAGACTATACCTTATTACGCAGGATGTTAAAGGTTGTCAGCAGGGTAAGCAGTTTGCCACTTAGCCAGCTTGTTAATATTCTGGTGGACAGGCACATGGACTCATGTGAAAAATGGGCGAAATCCATTTTATCTGACTCACAACACTCTCTACATTCACGACTCTCCTCATGTATCTCTTCAGGGAAAACCAGAAGCCTATA
This sequence comes from Trichobilharzia regenti, assembly GCA_944472135.2. Classification (NCBI taxonomy): domain Eukaryota; kingdom Metazoa; phylum Platyhelminthes; class Trematoda; order Strigeidida; family Schistosomatidae; genus Trichobilharzia; species Trichobilharzia regenti. The sequence continues at coordinate 27,379,270 of OX235266.1, read as the reverse complement.
TAGGAAACTATATGCCCGCACTAGTAAGTACAAAAACTCATCCATACCCTACCTAGCTCGTGTTCTGTGCGATAAAGAAAGCATTAGGCGTGAAACCTATAACTTATTAAACAGTCAGTAGAACAACTGGATCTCGTCTTTCCAACTCACATCATTTACAGGTACAACGTTTTATCTCTACCTTTCTTTTCTTCTCTTTCTGTATTTATTTTTGTTATGTGCCGTTTTGTTTCTCTCTTCCTTACAAACTCTACTTAAAACATTCTTGTTCGTTCTTTCACACTCTGTATATCTCGACCACTTTGCTATCGCTTACGCCAGTAAATATGCTAGCAGTATCTACTTTTCTAACAACTTCAAACACTCTGTTTAAATTTTGGCTTTGCTACCGACTTGCTAATATGTTGTTGTCAAAACTGACTGAGATAACCTTAATATATGTAGAACTATATTTATTGTTAATGTACTAACTGGATGCAATATTGTAGTAAAATGCTAAGAATTCCATTCTCGATCACAAGTACTGATTTGGAATAAAGCTTACCTTAACTTATCTTATCTTGATCCTTAATTTACTCCATTAAAACTAACATTTTACAGCTCTTTATGACTTATTATATTCCTACTCCCTGAAGGGTACGTTGTGCAATAAATGCACAAAAAGGTATAAAACAAAAACAACTGGCACAACCGAGGATAAATGTATTAAAACCAAAAGTGAACATCATGATAGTACAAGATATACGTGTAGCATTATACTTTGAAAATGAACGTTGTGAGCCTGAGAAGATTCCCTTATAAATGCTGTCCGTGGAGTTGAAGATTGAACGATCAATTCACGGGTGTTTGCTCAAAATCAACTTCCCCAAATTTCGCGGAGGCATCAATACGACAATCATTGTCAATCACGGCTCATAAAACGTTAATGCCCAGCTCTCGCTACGCTCAGGCCCACGCTGTTCCTTGCAGTTTTTCAGAAACGCTTAGTAATAACGGAAGAAAAAACCAAAACACCGATCTGCCGCTTGATATTTGTTTATTGTTACACCAACATATAAAGGAATAAGCGAACTAAGGTCTGAAAACTAATATTAAAATAACAAATCATTGTATTACTTCTGAAGATGTTTCACTATTCTTTCTGAGCAGTGACCGATGAGACGATGACTGTCGTATTGATGCCTCCACGAAAATTGGGGAAGTTGATTTTGAGCAAACAACCAAGAATTGATCGTTCAATCTTCAACTCCATTGACACTCCCCGGCAAAAAAGGGATCCAACCCTTTTTTCCTTCACGACCAATACACGTTGACTTGGATGCCATTGCGAGAACCTAGTTCACACGGACAGAGCTGAAATGGAAAACAAACAGAAAAGCCAACACACCACAAGCATACACACAGCACAATCTCACACATCGCTGACGACCTGCGCCTCCAGACAGAGACCTCCTCTTGACATCTTGCAACACAATCGCCACTTGCTAGAATGACTCTTGCAGAATGCAACGTGACCATAGCACCAACTCATGATACTCTACGCACATCCTCTTACCTACTCACTACCAATTACCACTGCAATCGCTTGTCACTCATTCTGCCTCAGTTCTAGTAGCGGTGACGCATGCGAGCCTCAGTCGTTTACAATCTTTCTCCCCGGCGTGTCGGACCGCACCTAACAATTATCTCCGTATGCATTTCATTCTCAGCAATAGCCTAGCCTCCCCGGCGTATACGACCCATCTGCTGTCCTTAACATCAATCAATTCATTCATGGATGTAGAAGAGTGGACACAACTTCAGAAGTAATCACGACGAAAATTTTAACAAAATTACGCAATAACAACAAGATACGAAAACAACAAGTAAACACAATGAATCCAAAAAACATCAATTGATATGACACACCACACATATATATACAAACAGTACACACAAACTCGCAGTTCATGTCTTGATGGAATTCCTTTGAAGAATCGCAGGGCTAACACCAGTAAGCCTACAAACCTTCACAGAGAGACCATTGTAAGTTGTGGAATGTCCGGACACAAACAAGATTAACCAACAATTGCGATAATTGGTACTTCCACAATCATTTAACACAAACATATGTACAATCACTACTTCAAATGTTGTGAATTCCGGCATGTAAAACTACCCTTGAAGAACTGTAGGACTTACAGCAGTACGCCTACATTCCTTCTCAGGTTGATAATACAAGTGGAAGTCGTCCGGACACAAACAGAATTACCAACAGCTAGATGACAGATGATATCAATTCAGTATATACAATATGAACATATGTACAAAATCACACACCAAGCACATTGGACTGCTCATTGATGCGCTACCCTTTGAAGAACTGTAGGACTTACAGCAGTACGCCTACAAACCTTCTCAGGTTGACGCTCTAGGCTGGAAAATCGTCGCAGAGTTCATTTGCTGACTTCCTTCTATGAGCTAAATCCTCAAATCTGAACGGCAACACGCTCATGTCATTGTATCGTAGAATATAGATGACGAACAAACACACGGCATATCTCATCAACCAAGTGTAGAGGCAGAGTAATTTACACCAAAGATAATAACATTCAAATAGTAACTTGAAACTAGAAATGCCTTTATTCATGCAAGTCAATTTAACAATTACTCTCTCGTTTACACTTGGCTTATCCTCACTAAACTGACCATTGATATTCGTCCTTTCAAACGAACTGGTACTAGCATAGTCATTGCACAAGATACCTGAGTTGATGGGCGTCTGTTTCATTGTGGATGACAACACCAACGACGACTGAGTGACACAAGTTGATGAAGTTAGCGGTGGATCAGAAGCTGTTGTTGTTCGGCTTTCAGAAATTTGTCTAACTGCAAGACCACCACCACTGCTGACTTCTACTATCAGCTCAGGTTTAGCACTATCATCTGATGATAGGTGGGCTACATGCTGATCAATTACACTGATGGTCTCACAAGTATGCGTGCCTTCTGCAACTGAATCTGCATTTATTTCTACTTCACGTTCAAGTTGTACAGAACCTTTGTTCAACTTAGCAGTAGTAGGCATATCCCTTATCTCATCATGATCAACCAAAGACAAATGTGAAGTATCATGATCATTATCATGAATATTCACTTTACCATCAAGTTCATCATTTTCAAACTCTTTGTTAACAGCAGTAGACAATTTTGGTTCCTCCTCACAAATCCCTAAGGATTTTATACCTTCAATCTGACTAGTTATACCTTGTAAACTTGTGGAGTCAGAACTGCACTATGAAGCAGTAACTCTATTCTGTGACACTCTATTCAACAATGGCTTACCAGTTGCAACTACAGACTTCTTCACCGCACCGTTATCGTCACACAATTCGGAGTCATGCCTGGAGTTTACATTTAGCTTATCACTGAACTTGCTTACTGGTTCACAGTTCACCTTTGTACGCACTTCTTGCAAACGTGTGAAACACAACCGTGTTTGTCTTGCATCTTGTAACTTATCTGTTGAGCATGTACTACGAAACCTGTTGCACTCACTAAGTTTATATGCATTACTAGACATCATGGAGTCTTCTCGATATCCACCTCTCTGAGGCCTACTCGTCATCAATGATTGCATTTTGATCTCAGACTGCTCTATTCTAGGGGTGAGATGTAATAGACTGGCGAACTTGCTCATCGATTGATTGACACTATCTTTTACTAGTTTCAGGATATCATCAAATTTTGGCTCGATACCCTCATCCTCCATACGGGAGCTTATCTTCACCCACTTCCTTTGCAGTCGAGTAGGTAGGCGTCTCGCTATTACTTCTAGTATAAAACTCGAGTTGAGGTCACTCATGCGATTCATCGAAATCATTGCATTCTTGTAAATTAGCAAATTATCTAAAAAGTCAGTGAGTGCCTGGGAGTCATCCTGTAATTGACCACCATTACCCTTAACAGCCTCGAATAATTTCCCTGCAATCATCGAAGGTCTTCCAAACCTTTGACGTAATATGCTCATAGCCTCGTAGTAGCCCTCTTTTGGCTTCATAAACTTACAGCACTGTATAGCTCTTGAAGCATCTCCAGTGCAATATCTCATCAAATACATTAACTTCAATTCATCATTTAATAGAAAACTATTCAGCATGATCTCAAACTCCTTTACAAATTGTAAATAATCAGCTGGGTTTCCATCAAAACACCGTGGTTCAAACTTAGGGAGTTTGATGTTCCTATTATCCCTGAACGGCGAAACAGTAACATCAACCATGTCATGCTTAACATCAGACACATCGTTACAATTAACAGACAGGTCACCATGACTTACTTTCCTGTTTGCATCCAAGACGCTCTGTCCCTTCTTTGACCAAGGCACTGTTGAACTTGACCCAATTCCAAAAATGTTCCAGATATCGCTTGTTCAAAGAGGACCTGACCGGCACCAGGAAAAATGAACGGCGACTATCCAAACTTTCGCCAACTGTCTGAATCCGCCAGAGTCTGTTTCTACCATCAGAAACTGTCAATCACGTCTCATAAACCGTTAATGCCCAGCTCTTGCTACGCTCGGGCCCACGCTGCCGCTTGAATTTTCTCAGAAACGCTTAGTAATAACGGACGAAAAAACCAAAACACCAATTGTTGACTTGAGTATTCTGTATTGTTACACCGACATATAAATCAAGTCTGACTAAGGTTTCTGATGATCATTTACTCTTCTTTCTGAACAGCGACCGATGAGACGATGTTTGTCGTATTGATGCCTCCGCGAAAATTGGGGAAGTTGATTTTGAGCAAACAACCAAGAATTGATCGTTCAATCTTCAACTCCACTGACAACGGTTGTGCTTTACGTGTGCAAGTGATGCACATTGAAATGAACTCTGAAGCAGTAAGCAATTTCAGTGATAAGCTTAATGTAAACTCCAGGCATGACTCCGAATTGTGTGACGATAACGGTGCGGTGAAGAAGTCTGCAGTTGCAACTGGTAAGCCATTGTTGAATAGAGTGTCACAGAATAGAGTTGCTGCTTCAGAGTGCAGTTCTGACTCCACAAGTTTATAAAGTATAACTAGTCAGAGTGAAGATATAAAACCTTAGATGATTTGTGGGGAAGAACCAAAATTGTCTACTGCTGTTAACAAAGAGTTTGAAAATGATGAACTTGATGGTAAAGTGAATATTCATGATAATGATCATGATACTTCACATTTGTCTTTGGTTGATCATGATGAGATAAGGGATATGCCTACTACTGCTAAGTTGAACAAAGGTTCTGTACAACTTGAACGTGAAGTAGAAATAAATGCAGATTCAGTTGCAGAAGGCACGCATACTTGTGAGACCATCAGTGTAATTGATCAGCATGTAGCCCACCTATCATCAGATGATAGTGCTAAACCTGAGCTGATAGTAGAAGTCAGCAGTGGTGGTGGTCTTGCAGTTAGACAAATTTCTGAAAGCCGAACAACAACAGCTTCTGATCCACCGCTAACTTCATCAACTTGTGTCACTCAGTCGTCGTTGGTGTTGTCATCCACAATGAAACAGACGCCCATCAACTCAGGTATCTTGTGCAATGACTATGCTAGTACCAGTTCGTTTGAAAGGACGAATATCAATGGTCAGTTTAGTGAGGATAAGCCAAGTGTAAACGAGAGAGTAATTGTTAAATTGACTTGCATGAATAAAGGCATTTCTAGTTTCAAGTTACTATTTGAATGTTATTATCTTTGGTGTAAATTACTCTGCCTCTACACTTGGTTGATGAGATATGCCGTGTGTTTGTTCGTCATCTATATTCTACGATACAATGACATGAGCGTGTTGCCGTTCAGATTTGAGGATTTAGCTCATAGAAGGAAGTCAGCAAATGAACTCTGCGACGATTTTCCAGCCTAGAGCGTCAACCTGAGAAGGTTTGTAGGCGTACTGCTGTAAGTCCTACAGTTCTTCAAAGGGTAGCGCATCAACGAGCAGTCCAATGTGCTTGGTGTGTGATTTTGTACATATGTTCATATTGTATATACTGAATTGATATCATCTGTCATCTAGCTGTTGGTAATTCTGTTTGTGTCCGGACGACTTCCACTTGTATTATCAACCTGAGAAGGAATGTAGGCGTACTGCTGTAAGTCCTACAGTTCTTCAAGGGTAGTTTTTCATGCCGGAATCCACAACATTTGATGTAGTGATTGTACATATGTTTGTGTTGAATGATTGTGGGAGTTCCAATTATCGTAATTGTCTAAATTTTAACCTTGACAAATGCGGCTGGATTTGTATCGGCAACAGTAACCTTGATCTAACTCTTGAAATATATGGGCGAAAACTAGCTAAGCTCAACTCAGTCGTAGATCTCGGTATTAGATACTCTAGTAACCTAGCGTTCGCTGAACAGGCTGATTATGCCAGACGTAAAACGCGAAGGCTGATAGGATGCATAACTCGCAATTTCTTTTGTTGTGAAACTAGGGTTTTATTATACAAAGTATGTGTCCGACCTATCTTAGAATACTGCCCGTTTATTCTTAGCGGGCTAAGACAAAATGACAAGCTTAAATTAGAGGGAGTGCAACGGCAGTTTACCTCAATAACACTTGGCTTAGAAAGTGGTCTGGAACACCATGAGCGATGCGAAAGTCTAAGATTAGAACCCCTCTGGAAAAGACGTCTTAAGCTAAACCTTATCTTTTACTACAAGCTAACTAATCTTCTCTTGCATTCCTCCGAGCCAATAACTAAACCTACCGCTGTCATCAGTTGCAATCTTAGAAATCATCACAACCTAGCTGCTATGGAGCACTGTCAGACTTACGTGCGGTACAACTTCTTCTTGAATAAGTTTTCAGCCATTTGGAATAGACTACCAGCTAATGTGCGCGATGCAAACACACTTCCAGTGTTCATCCCCTCAGTCATCAGACTACTCAAAGATGACAATGCACTTTTGCGCCTGACTCTTACACCCTCTTTTTCACCCTACATAGATATTTTAAGTTCTTTAAACGTGTAGTTACAACAAACTACAATTATAAATTTTAATATTATTGGAACTAGATGATTAACATTTCTACACAGGACAGTAATATTAGTTCACACATAATATAAAAGTTAGCGTAACGGGACTATTTAGTTAATGAACAAAAAATAAGCATAGTTACAAAACAGAATATATACGTATATATTTATTAATCACTCCTTAAGGACTCACGTTGCTTTCTTTTGCGTTGCTGTTGTTTGTCTTCTTTTTTCTCTCACCATTTTAGCTTCCATTTGACTTTTTGAATGAGAATGAATAATGTGGATATTTGACCATTTACAATGACAAATGATCTGCAAACATTATTGGTCCCGTATCTTTCGGTTGCCTGGTTAATAACGAATTAACTTTCTCCACGACGCAACCTGGATTACATTTGTGGAATATGCTCTTATACCAATGGAAAACTTATAACATAACTGATCGTATCTATAAAATAGCTTCCCTATTACTCAATTTGGATATAAATCAAATCAAAAATAAGATTCGGATTTGTACACACCCAAGTTATACTGAGGAATTACTTCAAGCTTTATTTTTTCCCAAGTATTTTTAATCCATCCAAAACATACTTGGGTTTTTTTGTTAATGCGAAGTTAATATTTCTTAATTTCATGACGTGCTCCATTGAATGACTGGTTATCATATTGTTCCCACAGACCTAAGATAAAAACGCCAGCAACCATGTAACTTAACCATAAACCGAATTTTTGAAATTTAAATAATGCTTACCCATGCCTGTATATTTGGTGTGTCCTACACAAGTAGGAAAAATGTGTATTTTATTAAAACATTATTATTAATTATGATTGCTAATCGTATATGTTATTTATCATATTGATGATGCCTGTAAACTGGCGTCTCTCATGTACAAAATGAGAATATACTATTATTATTATTAATTGTTGGTTAATCTTGTTTGTGTCCGGACATTCCACAACTTACAATGGTCTCTCTGTGAAGGTTTGTAGGCTTACTGGTGTTAGCCCTGCGATTCTTCAAAGGAATTCCATCAAGACATGAACTGCGAGTTTGTGTGTACTGTTTGTATATATATGTGTGGTGTGTCATATCAATTGATGTTTTTTGGATTCATTGTGTTTACTTGTTGTTTTCGTATCTTGTTGTTATTGCGTAATTTTGTTAAAATTTTCGTCGTGATTACTTCTGAAGTTGTGTCCACTCTTCTACATCCATGAATGAATTGATTGATGTTAAGGACAGCAGATGGGTCGTATACGCCGGGGAGGCTAGGCTATTGCTGAGAATGAAATGCATACGGAGATAATTGTTAGGTGCGGTCCGACACGCCGGGGAGAAAGATTGTAAACGACTGAGGCTCGCATGCGTCACCGCTACTAGAACTGAGGCAGAATGAGTGACAAGCGATTGCAGTGGTAATTGGTAATGAGTAGATAAGAGGATGTGCGTGGAGTATCGTGAGGTGGTGCTATGGTCACTTCGCATTCTGCAAGAGTCATTCTAGCAAGTGGCGATTGTGTTGCAAGATGTCAAGAGGAGGTCTCTGTCTGGAGGCGCAGGTCGTCAGCGATGTGTGAGATTGTGCTGTGTGTATGCTTGTGGTGTGTTGGCTTTTCTGTTTGTTTTCCATTTCAGCTCTGTCCGTGTGACCCAGGTTCTCGCAATGGCATCCAAGTCAACGTGTATTGGTCGTGAAGGAATAAAGGGTTGGATCCCTTTTTTGCCGGGGAGTGTCAATGGAGTTGAAGATTGAACGATCAATTCGTGGTTGTTTGCTCAAAATCAACTTCCCCAATTTTCGCGGAGGCATCAATACGACAGTCATCGTCTCATCGGTCGCTGTTCAGAAAGAAGTCAGCAGTAAACCTTCAGAAGTAATCTTGTGATTTATTATTGTAATATTTGTTCGCAGACCCTAGTAAAAACATTATTTTTATATGTTGGTGTAACAATAAAGAACTCTCGAGTGGCCAATCGGTGTTTTGGTTTTTTCGTCCGTTATTACCAAGCGTTTCTGAAAAGCTGCAAGGAACAGCGTGGGCCTGAGCGTAGCAAGAGCTGGGCATTAACGGTTTATGAGACGTGGCTGAGAAGTGCATTTATTAATGATACTTGCACTTTCCTATTTCACTACAATTTAATGATTCACCTCAGCACTTTAATTTTTCTAATACAGACTTCAATCGCTTGTAAAAGTTGTACTTACCTCAATATTGGTTGGTTATCGTATGCCTACAACCACGGGATGAAAACGAAACGAAGTCGATTTTCCAGCTCAACCTGGAGGACAATTGTACAACTCAAGAACTATACGGCCTAGTTCAGACAACGAGTGTATTATATGTATCAAATATTTAACAGTTGAAATATGATTAACTTGTAGACAATCTGAGATTTGAGACTATATCTTACTTGATCGTGCCTGTAAAAAGTGCATGCATTTTCATGTAAATTTTTTAAATTTTTATGAAACACATTACATTATTAGTGTCTGATATATGCTGCAAGCAGTGGTACTCAGAATCACTCCGTTTTTTGTTCTAGCATGTTCTAATCAGTAATATAATTTAATCGCATAAATTTTGAGAGTATCCAGGTAAAAGGTTCTGGGAATATACCTAATTAGTCTGCCCGAACTCTGGGCACTGGATATATGCATTTTGCTTGCAACTATGGCGTCCGAGTATGGTTCACATCGAATCCGTTGAAAAAGCAATTGAAACAACTCAAGTGCCCGAAAGCTAGCTGAAATTTTATTTTATTAATATTTATTCCACTTTAGTTTGGATGTCTGTTTATTTGAAGCCATGGAAGGGCATTCCAACCCCTCTAAGTTTTCTCTGCATCCTGGATAACTCCTAGGTTTTATCATGCAAAGGTGCTCGAATAGAGATCAGCCAAAGTGAATGATTAAATTAGGATTCTCACGTAGAGTAGCCAACGACTGGAATATCTCGACCTATTAGGTGGCATCAGCTCCATCTATAAACCCTTTCAAAGACAAACTGGACTTCTACAGATGTAGATATATGTCTACTGCAAGGATCAGCAAAGGCTGTGACAGACTACGAAGTCTTGTTATCTGAATCTGGCCTAGGAACGAACAACCAAATAACCCTGAGAGATGAGTCAAATTGCACCTGTGGTAGAAGTGTTCAAGTTGCTCGAAGTGCACGAATCGCGTTGTATTTTTTTATTTCGTTTCACGTTCCCAGCGGAACATAGGGCTTCAAGCCAGTGGCCTGAATTTTCTGTAGCAGTGTTTATTTTTACAGGATGGTGTTGCTAGCCTCATGCCCAACCTTTCCTTTTTACCAGCATTATTTCTGGCTTAGAGAGGTAAAGGAGCGCGTCAGCGGCCGGAGATCGAACCCGGACCATGTACTTGGTCGGCGAGCGTCCTAACCGCTATGCCGCCGACGCACTTTCGCGTTGTAACTGATTCATAATTCATTAGTCTGGATAATCCGATTATATATAGGAACAAACCTTGTCTATTTGGAGGGACCTTGAATTCGCAGAAACCCTCAGGGGATATACAAAGTCTATGGGCCTTTAAAGAACAGCATTTCAGCGATGAATTAGTCATTGAATCACAGTCATCAAGATTAGTTCAGATGCGGAAATTGGTTTAGACTTTCTCTAAGCAACGTAGCAACAAGCGTCATTGCATGGATATGCAATAAAGTCGCTCCCAGTTACGATATACAAAACACTTCTAGGACATACAGGAGAAAGTTATGCTGTATATTTATTCTGTATTGTTTAACTGGTTTCCTGTTAAACTCATAATTCAGGTTATACTTTGTTCCTATTAAATCAGTCTAGTTAGTCGTCCGATGTATTTCGATGGGATCTTCGCTTAAGTCAACCTACTTTTGTCCTGCCATGTCTGCGACCTATTTGAGCTGATCGGAGTGTCAAATATGACTTATTCGTCTAAACTCTCCTGAATAAAAAGCATGGATAGTTGCTTTATTACATTCTTGTGACTTATATCTACAACACAGGAAAAGGGTCAACTCTAAACGACAACAGCCCAAGACGTTACAATCTCTCCCCATAACGTGGATATATTTTTTACCGATTTCTGGAATATTGTAGTGGATATTATATTACTCCTTAACTATAACTCATATTGGCTGCTACCCTAGCTTCCAATTCTGCGGATATATCACCGGCAGTTATCAAGTTTGGAACCACTCTTTCGCAGGGCTCATCCTCCTTATTGTTACTTTAGAACAACGTCACTCAAAAGAAAACTATAGAGAAGTTCATTATTTTATGGTTTACATATCAGGATCAATTTTCAGGATAATTGGTTTCTATATACTCTGTATTTTACGGTTTAATACTTTGTAAATTTATTGTTTATTTATAAGCAATAAAATTCCATACCGTATCCACAGTAGTACTTAAACTGTATATCCACTCGATATACTATTTGTCGATATACCCGTTTTCGATTTGGCTCAGCTTTAACTTTAAACCATACTGATTAGTGTTCAGCAATGGCACAACGTAATAAACGAATACTTTCCATACGTAAGAATAGTTTATGTCACTCAGCAGTAATAGGTACTGCACAATAGCTGATAAGGAAATTTGAGACCGAGTACAAGTTTACGCCAATCTGCAGAGAAATTTATCGAATGGCAGTCGTTGAAATGTACGCGAACCTTACTCGGCATGCCAAAAATCACTGCGTGAACCATGTATTTAAGCATCCTGTCACACAAGAAATAAGAGGTGCTCAAGAACAATATCGAACAATAATTTTCATATAAATTCATCCAACAAGAGCAAAATAAGCACCGAAATAGCGTCTACTGCGTTTGCTGGACGATTAGCTACAACTCGAATCAACGAAACCGCGCAAATGCCGTCAAGGTTAAGCCAAAGGCGCCACTTCAAATAGGGGATATGCCTTATCAACGCCCATCATGTTAAGACTGTCTATTGAATCGTTCATTTTTGAACATTCGCTCATACACTTGTGTGACATTGATTTTCCTTGTTTGAAAAATACAAGTATCATCATGAACCTGGTGGATTTCCGATTTCCGCCTTCTTGCGTCAGGCCTATTAATTAATCGACCAGTACATAACAGATACGTGCATCACTGTGCGTTACACGTAGCCTCAACAATGTATCCGAAGTCGTTGTGCCCGATTTGTTATCAGAGGTATATGCAACTGCTGAACAAAATAAGTTGGACCTTATTTCTCTGGGAAACTCTGTGAATGAATTAAATGAGAATATAAACACCATTAAGCCGTTACTGCTTCTTCGTAACCCAACTCATGATGCTAATCCGGAAAGTCTGCTGCAGTCTGAGCGTATGTTAGACTTTATAGCCAATGAAGTGACTAAACGAATCATGTCCTCGTACAACGTTCTCGCTTACAATCTGCCTGGTCTGACGCCTCTGGACGAAATCAAAGTGACATATCTCCAAGCGTGTGGCATGCCATCAGCAAATTGCCACCTAATCAGACTCAGGAAAAAATCGGGAAAGTATACCTGCCCTGTGCTGTTTAAATTCAGTGGTCCTAATGATGCTAGGAAATTTCAGTCATCAAACAAGTTAATTAGTTCATCTACACCTTATGGTAACGTTAAACTTGCTCATGACCTAACGCCATGTCAAAGACGTAGCCGCGCAAGTGTACCAAGTGTCGCCAAAACATACGCAACTGCAGAATGTCCTACAAAAGACTCTCTCGCCTTACATTTAAGTAAACTCAATGCTACAGACAAGCATGAAAATGAAATACTCTTAAATAATAAAGCTTTACCTAGTAAACTCAACAGTGAAGCAACTATGGCCATAGACTTAGATGCATCTTTAGAGTTATGCTCGCTAGACACGTCACCATCAGCCGCTAATACCACCACCGATGTTACGCAAAATGTGAAGCTCGAGCATGTGGCATTAAATATGACCTCCCCGAGTAGCACTCAGACTAGTGAGCACACAAGACGAAGTAAAATAACCCTGCCATCCAGAATACCTGTACTCAAACCCATCACTGATAGGTTTCTCAGCAGCGAACCAGATAACATTAACTTAAGCAACTCCGATCATACCAATAACCCAGGGAAGCAGAATAAGTCTTCACACAGCCATAAATATAACGTCAATGAAAAGAGAGGTAACCCGCCGATTCGTCCAACATCGAATAAATCTTCGTCCGATAGACACAACAGACGCTATATGTCTGGGCACCGTGAACATAAGTCGAAGCCCGACGGGCAGGCGTACACCTACCCCGACACAACTCTCCAATCTATGGCTAATGTAGGCAAAAGTTTGATCCAGGGACCTCTACAACAAGGGACAAGCGGGTTAGGCTTGTTTCCTAAAGGTGGCCTTCTGACTCACCACATCCCCGAAAACCACCCAAGACCATCGATGGACTAATATTTACGAAAATAACTTAAACACACAAAATATTAGTCATAACTGCGATACACGTAACTTTACTCCAGCATATTATCCACAAGGAATACCAACCTCCCTCCATCCAATCTAAATTTTTCAGCCAACACGAAATTTCAGCTTCAATATTGACGCAAATAGCACACATACTCCCAAGCCACTTATCACCGGATGGGAGGGCGATGCATTGGAGACACTATGTTATGAACACCTCACACCCGCCGGGGTAACCAACGATAGCACATCTCTCTGTACTGATGCTGGTGTAGGGCACTTTTCCAGCACCGCTAGTGTCAATGTAGTTGAAGATTGAATTCGTGGTTGTTTGCTCAAACCCAACTTCCCCATAACTTTCGCGAGTGATCAATCTGCCAGTCATCGTCTCATCGGTCGCTGTTCAGAAAGAACCTAAAAAGCTGTCAGAAACTTTGGTCTGTAATGCTAACAGTACTGACATTCAATTCTGATAAATGTGGTGTCCTATATTTCAATAACTCCCATCCGAATTTCAGGTTGCACCTAGGCAACTCTTTTCTCCAAGCCCTCAGTTCCATAAAAGACCTGGGAGTTACCTACTCACAAAATTTAACATTCAGTCAGTACGCAAAAGCACTTGTTTCTAAATGCCGAAGACTCACAGGCTTGTTACATCGAAAAATGTACACAAATGAGACTAAAGCCCTTTTATACAAAGTCATGGTTCCTCCAGTACTTGAATACTGCACAATTGTCTTCGGTTTCATGCATGGGTATGACAGGGTTCGTATTGAAAATATTCAGCGAAGGTTTGCACGACGCCTATTATACAGACATGAAGGACTGACTTACGCTGATAGGTGCAAAATGTACGAACTTCAGCCACTTTGGTGAAGGCGCCTGAAACTCAACCTTACATTCCTCTTTCGCCTTTTACACGGCTACATCAAAAGCAGTAATCCAATAGCTTTCAACAATTTACCCATATATACTCTTAGGAATCATGAAAATACTCTATCCATAAGCCGGTACCGGACAAAACTGCGATCGCGTTTCTTCAAAATGCAGTACAGTGCATTATGGAACGAACTTCCACTTACTGTACGTAGTTGCCGATCTCCTACTGAATTCCGGCGTCTCCTTAACGAGTTCCTGTCAACAAAAGAGCTTCGGTCCACTTATCCATACTTTACCCATATGGGCTGCTCAACTAGCTTTAGTACTACAGACCCCAGTGAAATACCCCCAATTTGAGGAAACTCATTTGCCCCGGCGACCGTACCGCATGTATAACATGATAAAATCAACCCAATCTCTCCCGCATGCCTTTACGTAAGGCTCGGTTATTCAGCTTATTAGAGATTCTATCAATATTCCTTCAATCGGGTTTATAAACTCATAAGACTGAACCAGTTGCTTCTTCATTTCAGATCATGAATACCACCATGACCATGGCCATGTTTACCACGCTTGTTTCCCTTATAGCACTCAGTTACTGAGCCTAATGTATTCTTTGATAATATGAATTATAACACTGATTATGTTCTTATCATATATAGTTTGATTTACTTTACAGCTCCCTGTAAGACTAACTACCCTTCTGCAGTATTGTTAACCAAATGCTAAAATTTTTTGGTTCATTGTTAACATCTTTTTATGATATGTCTAGACGGGTTACTTTGCAATGTCAAATGTTTACTATATATAAGACTGTCACGATAATTTAGTACACTTAGTCCTGCCAACCGACCTTACCTTCAGTTCTTACTACCTACATTGAACCCTAACTATAGTGTTCTGCTGAATCTTGCTCCACTATTCACAAAACCTATTCTTTTTACTCTTTAAGGTTTTAACCTCTTGTAAAGTAATCTGTTCATTAGGACGCATGCACACTTATATAATATGTTCACAAAGATGTACGTGGAAGCCTATTGGAAGCACTCATAAAGAAAGCTAGGGAGATGGAATTATGAGGTACGAACATGTCTGGTACCAGGCAATATAATTTCGGTAGCCATAATTATCATAGTCTCAGAGCCTAACGTCATAAGAGGAGGGAGGGTGGCGCTAGCTGATCAGTAGATATGGTGATGGTCACTAAGGTGGATCGCCCCATTCTGCAGGAACAGCAATATGCAATTTGACGACACGAGATTTTTCTGAGGGCTTAGATCTTTATCTTGAAAAGATAATAATGAACGCCTAGACAGATCATGCTTCTGCCTTTAGACATATGTCATTCGCTCAGCCTATTGTTGAGATGCGACCATGTAGGCTCTGCACAGATTTATGGGGCATCTTATAAATTAACTTGCTATCCATTGTCGGATCATTAAATACCACTTCACAATGTCTTATCTCATTCATTTTCTAATAACGTCTTTAATTGATACTCATTATATTCCATTAAACCCGTACATTTTATAGCTCTTTATGAATTTGATTCGACTTGTTATACTCGTGTTCTCTGTAGGGTACGGTTGTGCACCAAATATACAAGAAGGTATGCAATAAAAACAACTGGCTTGAAAATGACTGTATTAAAGCCAAAAGTGGACATCATGATAGTGAGACATATATAGGTAGCATTATACATTGCAAATGAATGTTGTCAGTCTAGGGATTAATTACTCTCCCATTCTATTTCCTATATAAATGTATTCAATAATGATATATTGCATTTACCTATTTCACTACACTTTAATGATTTACCTTAGCATTTTAACTTTTCTAAAACAGTTTTAACTCCCTTGTAAACGTTGTACATACCTCAATATTGGTTGGTTATCGTATGCCTACAACCATGGGATGAAAACGAAAGGAAGTCGATTTTCCCGATCAACCTGGAGGACAAATGTACAATTGAATAACTATACGACCTGGTTCAGACAATGAGTGTATTTGTGGATATAGCAAATATTTAACTGTTGAAACATTATTAACAGTATTAACAACCTGCGATTTGAGATTATATCATACCTGATCGTGCCTGTAAAAATGGCATGCATTTTCATGTAAATTTATATCTTTATATGAAATATAAATGATTAATAAAAATTATTAATGAAAGCTTGCCCAGCACAACGTCGGAACGCGACTTAGGTTTTGTCCTAATGGAAAAATTGGACACAAGCGTAAACTACAGGGGGGATGTTGCGAGGGCATATGCGGTCATACACTTTACGCATAAACAGTTAGGTGCACTCACTCTAGAGCTCCTTCTAATGTTGTACAAAACATACGACATGGGCCACACCTTGAGGTGCACAATATTATTGCACCCCCAATGCTGAGAAGAGACGCCAACCTCTTGGAAAGAGTCCAACGACGGGCAACAAAAGGAGTGGTTGGTCTCCGAAACAAACCATATGATGAAAGGCTGAAGAAATTAGGCCTGTTCACACTTAGCTACCGAAGTCTTAGAGGGGATTTAATAACAAATGACCAAGTCACCCAAACAAAGGTGTTCTGCCATTGAGTAGGTATAAGCTCCCTCGTGGAAATCCCAGAAGGATAGCTCATCAGAGGGCAAGGACTCGGGTGCGCTCCCACTTCTTTTCACTGCGGGTTTGCGTCCCTGGAATTCCTTACCGGCAGGTGTAGCTATGGCACCGTCTTTGGACCCCTTTAAGCGAAGGCTGGACAACCATGCAGCGACACAAGGACTGCATCCAAATGGCCTTTCCCCTTAAAATCGCACACACCGTTCAGTGGTAGACAATTAAACTTGTCGTTTTAGTTCCTTAGAGATATGAATAGTAATCACTAAAATTAATTATCTATTTGGTTGTATTCGAATAAAATAAATAATTTATTATAATTTTCATTGAAAACAAAAACCCACATCTGTTTATGTATGGATGCAGATAAATAACATAACAGCAAAAACATATTTTACAAAAAAATAATACAAAACGAAACTCTAATACAGAGTTAAATTGAATTTTAGATTTTCCCGCCCGTCTCAGGTGGTTGACACGTCGGCTTCTTGTGAAGATGCTTCGATGTCTGAGCATTTAGTCAGTATTTAATTGGTAGATGGTGACTAGCATTGGAATCCAAGATAAAGCGCATTTCGTCCTATTTGGGACTCGTCAACCTGAGACCGAGCACTTCGTCCCAATCAATCGATGGGAAAATCTAAATTTCAATTAAAATAATTAATATGGCCCGTTGCGCAAGAGGTGGCTGGCTCTCGTGACCTGAGTGGTTTAGTGGATAATTACTATTTTATTATTATTACCGATATATATATTATTCTTCAAACTTAATGAACTGACTGTTGTTACGCTTTCCTATCTCCGTTTCTGTCTCTTAGTCTGAATAACTTCACTAATTATATCTATTATTATTATCTCTTTTCTCTTGTCGACTATACCGAAGGACTAACTGGCGAAAGGATCAACTCTAATCGCAGTAGTAACAGTCTTAACGTACCTCATACTACAAACCACATATAATTAATCCCAGCACTACTCCCTTTGGAATCAACCAAAGTTACGACAGTCGAGTGGCGGGACGAGCTACGCAGAAGTTTACCAAAGATCAGGAACCTATACCCTACAATCAAGAAGCGAGCACAAAGAAATCAATTTGGTTTATACTAGCCGCTACTGTGCTAACTTTGAAAAGGGAGTGAATTTTACAAGCTCTTGTTTATTACTGTCTTTTGTTGTGTTGTACGCTCCAAAAGTCTACAGATTAACTTCAAAACAGTTTATTCTGATCGAAGTTAGTTCATATTCCAGATTTTAGTCTATTAAATTATAAGAAGTTGTGCTCTTACAACTTGATAGTTATATATATCTATCTTTGTGCACTCATTAGCTTTTTATCACTGATTTATAAAGGTTATATATATTCGAAGTCATATTAATTTTTCCCCGGTTCGTCTTAAATAACATGCCTATCAGGAGAAACCGCTGCGGAAGGGTTATGTGCCAGTTTCCAGTGGATGAGGGAATGCAGTGTGATAACTGCAAGAGATGGTTTCACAGTATGTGCACAAACCTTACTCCTGCAGCATACAAACGCTGCTGAAAACCCCTAGCAAACTGGTTGTGCAACGAATGCTGTAGCACAACTAAATTCCGTATTACAGAAGCCATTGACACTCTCAGTGGAGCTTTAAAACTCATGGACTGCGAGCGTCCCCACCACAGGAGAATACCGACTATTGCTCAGATGACGATGACGTGACTAGCGTCACTGACAAGACAGCACATGTCCCCGATGCATCCTTGCTAATAAGTGAATGCCCTTCAGCACAGAAGAACACCCACCACATTCCAGGCACCTAGGCTGCCCCTACGATACTGAATAAGCCCTCCAGCGACAGCAATTGAAAGACTACCGAAAAAGGAGGCGTACCAGGGGTCAAAAACCTGCAGTTCAAGTCGCCCAGGGACTGGTGGATCAAGCCTCATCCATACCATTGAGTAGCATGCAGATAAATCCTACTACGATTAGCGAGGAGGACGCCAGTGAATGGCGTAATGTAGTCTCTCACAAAAGGCGAGATAAGTATAACACATTGGCTACACCGCCCACGAAGGACAGAAACACGCTTACGCCGCAGAGCAAGAAAGTCACGGCAAGCAAACCTGATCTCTCTGACAGGTCTCTCATTCTCCACAAAGTGGAAGGGTCGCTGGCCCCCAATCCTAAGGCCAGATTCGAGCACGACCTTAACTTGGTTAAGCCCCTTTTAGACAAGCTACTGCCACAAACAGTATCAGGCATTACTATATACGGTGCAGACTTAAATGCATAGGCCAAGACATTGACCTCATTGCTGTGTATTGCAGTCCTGACTGCAGTGAAGATGACTTCTTAATAGAGAAGCTAGGCCCCTGGACTTCGAAATGTCGAAGTCTCGTAGTCGGCGAGTTCAACGCCCCCAACAGGTGACTGGTCGAGCCTAACAACTCCATCTTGAGTCAACTCCTTTGATCATAAACTGCTAGAATCTAGTATATCGCTAGCCCTAGTCCAACATATCATTAAGCCCACGCGCTATGACTCACAGCACTCCTCCTCAACTCTGGACCCAATGTTCTTCCATGGTGAGGATATGGATCTCATACAACATCTTCCTCCGTTAGGAAGAAGTGACCATGCTGTGCTCACTTTCAAGTTCACAGCAACAGCAGCGACGGCCAAAACCCTAGCTCGATCAAACGTTTGGAAGGCTGATATAAATGGAATCGTCTCAGCAACCGACTCAGTAAACTGGTATATCAACCCAGAGTCCCAAGTAGAAGCCACATGGAACCAATTCAAACAACTTTACGCCCAACTAACTGTACCTTTCATCCCTTGGTCTGTTCCAAAGGGTTGGAAACATTCCCCACTTGGATAAACTGAGAGATTCGTAAGTTACTCAGACGTAAACGCAAGTTTTGGAACCTGTTTGCCACACTTGAGACTTCTGAGACCAGGGAAATAAAGCTATTGCAGAAATCCGCCGATCAAGGATGAAGTTTGAGGCACACCTGGCTCAAAATGTAAAGGCACAACCTAAGAGAATTTTCTCGTACATGATTATTGACAATGATACAATCAAAGAAGATCCAGAAAAAGCAGAAGCATTGGCAAACTACTTCTCCCAAGTCTTCACTCAGGAGTCAACACTGCTCATGGGATCAGCTCTGGCTGCATCAGAAGAACATGGGATAGATTCCGTTGACATCGACCAGGGCATCGTGTTCAACTGCTTAATGAAACTAGATGCAGGTAAACCAATGGGTCCTGATAATCTTTATCCAAGGCTTCTCAAGAAGCTATCAGCCCACATAGCCGGCCCCTCGACCACAATTTTCAAGCTAGCTCTCCTAAACGGAGTGTTACCGCGTGATCGGAAAGACGCCATAGTAACCCCGATCCACAAAGGAGGATCAAGACAAAGCCCTTCAAATTACAGGCCTATCAGTCTCACCGGCACTTTAATCAAGACACTGGAAAGAATTATCAAGAAAAGCATGATGGCGTATCTGGAAAACAGAAGCTTGTTATCTAGAGCATAGCATGGCTTCCGGAGGAACCTTTCATGCCTGTCAAATCTCCTCACTGCAAGAGAAAGCTGAGTCAAATCAAAGGACAACATAAGACCCGCTGACGTTGTTTTCATAGACTTCAGTAAAGCCTTTGATAAAGTACCTTACAAAAGACTACTCATGAAATTGGAAAGTCTTGGTATCAAAGGCAGATTACTAAACTGGCTCAGGGAATTCCTCATAGATAGGAGGCAGAGGGTTAGGATCAACTCAGAACTCTCTTCTCGGAAAGCAGTACGTAGCGGAGTGCCACGAGGCACGGTACTCGGTCCTCTCCTATTTATTCTGTATATCAATGCCTCTGCTCACCGACTCCCCTATGGTCCTTAACGCAGATGACTTAAAAATTTGGAGAGAGCTGAAGGGCAACAGTGATACGTCCACATTGGAAGAGGACCTCAACAGATTGTCAGAGTGGTCCGTTGAATCGATGCTTCCGATCAATGTGGCAAAATGTGCAACCATGCGCATTGGACAATCAAGCACGAGCTCCAACGAATTAGAGGGAATAACACTTCCGTCAGTTCAGACTCACTTGGACTTAGGTGTCATAGTTAGCCAAGACTTAAAAACTACAGCACACTGTCGTGCGGTGGCTGCACGTAGTTTCAGGTCATTATGGGCAATCCGCAGAGCCTTTACTAGAATCACCAGAGATATGTTCACCTCCTTATACACATCTCTGGTGAGGTCAAGATTGGAAAACTGCATCCAGTCCTTGTCTAAAGGGGACTCAAACATTCTAGAAAGGGTTCAAAGGAAGGCAACACGTATGGTTCATGGCATGGCTAACTTACCATACGAGGAAAGGTTAGACAGTTTAAATCTCTTCTCACGGTCATACCGTAGGCAGAGAGGAGATTGAATCACAATGTTTAAAATTCTAAATAATGACTACGGACCTGACCTATTCTCTCTTTTCCTTCCCACCAGGTCGGAACACCTTAGAGGACATAGCGGGAGAGTTCAAAAGCCAAGGAGAAATCATATTGCTGTTGAGTACTGGTTCTCACATTATTATTATTATTACCGATATATATATTATTCTTCAAACTTAATGAACTGACTGTTGTTACGCTTTCCTATCTCCGTTTCTGTCTCTTAGTCTGAATAACTTCACTAATTATATCTATTATTATTATCTCTTTTCTCTTGTCGACTATACCGAAGGACTAACTGGCGAAAGGATCAACTCTAATCGCAGTAGTAACAGTCTTAACGTACCTCATACTACAAACCACATATAATTAATCCCAGCACTACTCCCTTTGGAATCAACCAAAGTTACGACAGTCGAGTGGCGGGACGAGCTACGCAGAAGTTTACCAAAGATCAGGAACCTATACCCTACAATCAAGAAGCGAGCACAAAGAAACCAATTTGGCTTATACTAGCTCGTAGAAACGATATTTGATATTGGAGTCATAAACCCTTGGAACTGACTCCCAGAAGAAGTGGTGTCTGCAACCTCAACTATTCGGGCAAAGTTCAACAATAGCGTCCCAAGGGATGCGAACGCGCAATGACCTTGAACCGACCAATCAGAAAATAGGAGGATTTTTGCATAAAATTTTAAGTCTATTTACACAAAAAAGCATGAAAAAACATTATAGAGAATATTTCTGTCTAATATGAGAAAGAAAATTCTCCCAGTTATATTGAAGAGTATCAGTTTTCAAATTAAACCAACTTCTATACATATATTGGTCCAGATGACTAAAAATGACTTTCTTTCGAGAGCCGTTTATAGCTCTGATTCTATTTTTTAGTCTTCCTCAGAAACCTTCGATTGAATTGGTATAGGTACCGGTTCTAGGGTCCACGAAGTCATCTGAATGGTTTACTCGATGGTGTATATATCCCAAATCCGATTATCGGTTATATCCTGGCCATTAATCCGTATGAATGGTTGTGCCTGACAACACCAGTCTTTGAATAATAGGTAATAGTGTATCCGCAGTCCTATCCGGAATGATTTCCATGAAACCTTTGCGAATCTGCGTGTCGTAAATACCAAGAACCCAAACGTTATTAGCCCTAGCACGTCCCTGGTTATACCTCATTTTTATAAGCACAGTTTCGTCGATGTGAACAACGACACCCACTCCGCCTAGCACTTGCGTGATGCTATTTATTTTCCACGACGCTAAATCTCTGCAAAACTGGAACCATTGCACAGTAGACGTTAAGTTATTGTCTGTCTGGGCTGCAGTTGATCTCACTCCGGCCTTCAAAATCCAGTCAACGAAAGTTTCGATTTTTCGAAGAAAGTTCCTAAAAGATAATCAAGTGAGAGTGTTACATACCAGTGAGAACACTTGTTCACTTCCTACACTGTGTACATCTAAATATATATCCATCAATGACCTGGGTATACGGCTGCAGTTTCATAGAAGCACCACAACTGCAAATCCGAGTATGTCCTATTAATCCATTGTCTAAGCAGTACTGAAAAACGTGCTCTGGTTGAAATTTGCATCGGAGCAGATGAACAGGCGTCATTTTCGCGCTAGAATAATGGAAAGGTTCCTCAACCAATGACTAGCATGCGTTCAAGGTCATTGAACGTTGAAGGTTTTGGGACTCTATTCTTAAGCTTCGCCCTGATTCGTTCAAGATGGGTTTGGACAACCACAGAAATCTACTAGAAAAGAATTAACATAGGCTCTAAGCCTTCTATCCTCAACCAATAAAGCTGAAATATGAATCTGACCTTCACAGCGTAGTTTGGCCTTCAAAAAGTGTGAGTTTAAAAGGGTGCATGGGATGGCTGAAATATTTTACAACGGTAGGAGAGTTGATGGTCGCAGACCTAATGAACTTAGACGAATACACTGCCAATTTGGATCGGGCAATTCTGACGGAATAGTATTTCTTCACCAGGGTAATAGCACTTTTCCGGACTGGAAATAGTACAAATGACTTACAGGGAATACAAAAGTGATCGCATCAGTAGTTGGACCTCACGCGTCGAAAACAAGTGTCGATGCAGATAATGCGACCATTACGTGCCAGTTTACGAAGCCTCCTTTCGCCTCAACTTCTGGAGAACGGCGAAAACTGTCATCAAAAGATAGGTCAGCAAATGATTTCGCAACTGCAATTGAAGTAAGATTACTTTGAAATTCTCAGGACAGTGGTGTCTCTCTTTTAAACTGAGTATTACTAAAAATTCAAATCAAGACTTACTCTAAGATTCATTTGTATACCTGTAGTAGGTCTTCGCAATTATTGTTTTCGAATATTGCTACTACTGGGGTGGTGGCAAGTTACTATCGTGTGCACATTTTTGACTTAAGCACCAACAAGTGTGTTAATAATTTGTGACGTACGTAATTTTGATTATTTTGAACCATTTCAATATCTGAATTACAATCCATTCAAATGTGCTTAAGTTCCAGCTTGTCATTCACACTTTATGTCCTTAAACTCAGTGTTCAATCTCCAAAATTTGTTCAGATTCAAGCCACACCGTTGAGTAGACAAAGTTAAAACAAGAAAAGAAAAAAATCTTTGAGGGAACTAGCGGAATGAATGTTGTTGGCACCCGTTCTGTTTTCTCCTTCGACACCCTATATCTGACAAATACATAATATGTTCAAGCAGCAGTGTGAGTTGCGAAATGTAGGTGCTTTCAATGGTGTACTCTTTTGAAAGAACGGAAAGGTATTCATTGTTTGTAAGCTCTGAATTGTGAACAGATATCATTGACACTCGTAAGTACTTGTTCAAAAAACGTTAAGGAACCAGTTGTAATGAGAATAACTTTATAAGAACCGGCCTACTGAAGAGACATTAACAAACGCTGAAGAAAGCTATTGAAAGTAATGAATGTAGATTCTATCCATTAGTATTTCTTGCTATAGCTTTTTATGCATGCACAGTAGACTAACAAGAAACAATTGTCTGTTCTCATTTGAATAAACTTGTCTCGGGGCAGTGTTCTTAACCAAACTATATAATATAAAGGTTTAACATATGCGTAGATTACGGCGTATTTCATTTAAATAAGCAATCCTCACTTACCAAAGTGTAACAATTACGCTTAGGGATCCAATGATCCGGTAGTCCGGAGAAGAGGTAAACACGATCAGCCTCGAATATAGCGCACATTCAACGGACAAGCAACTTACATCTCCAATATTAGATGATTCTCAAATAGATACAACAGAACCAGGTAGGTTCATATGCCTTGTCCACGTTGTATTTCAGAAGTTGCATTTCTTACTGGATGTTGAATTAATCACTTACATTTCGATGATGACAAACGGGAAGTTGCATTCTGTTGGTGTGGTCATCACAAATGACAGTCAAAAGCTACAAAGAAGTAATACATGGTATCCATTGCCCCAGATCATCTATACTGTGGATGTCTCCATGTGGAAATCCGGAGATACTTAGGTTCAGGAGCTCCGCTTTAATGGATGCGTAGTTTCTGGCGACAGACATTCATAAATTTCGGGAAGGTGTGATTAAATTCATAGATTTTGCTAAGAGACCTCACTCTCACCTGTAATTATCGGTTTTCATAGTAACATAAATATTTTACTCTAATATCTTTGAAATGAGCTTTGTAAATTTAAGTTATGGGCTTCTAGGTTCATTTGCTAGGGACAAAATTTATTTAAGTTTGAGGTAGTATACTAGAAGCCTAATTTAAGAAAATTGAGTTATCCAGGCCACTTTGGGACTTACTTTATTTGTCATTCCATTTTTACCGTAGCAAATACGACAAGCATATTCGCTTTTAAACTTTGCGATAATTTGTTATCTGAGTAGTAATTTTTTATTCACTTTGGTGCTCCTAACTAGTATGCTACCATTTAATATTCTGCCCACTTTTACCCTAGATTAAGATGACATCCGTTTTCTAAGCTAATGTTAATATTTAATGTCTACTTTACGTTGCTTTCGACTTCATTACGACAATTAACCTGAAATTGTCGCCCCTTCGTACACTATACTTGCCTGTCAACTGAAAAATCCTGATATTTTTACTTCATTTGACTAGAAGTGTCAATTTTTTCAAAAAATTTAGTCTTCCTCTGAACTAGGTTTTTCAGGCTAAAATAAGTACTATTCAAGGGTTTTACGGCAATTTTCTTTTATACATTGTTTATAGGAAATATTTTCATGTGCCGTAAAAACGGAGAAGTATCCTATGTCACAAATAGATATTTTCCTTGAAGTTATTCAATCCGATGGATCTGAGTTCGCTTGTGCTGTGAATGCAGCTACTCTTGCGTTAACTGATGCAGGCATTGAAATGAATTATCTTGTCAGTGCAGCCACAGTTGGTAAGTAACTGCATACTATAATTGAAATATGATTTCAATCTTCTTATGAAGTGTTTATGTTTCTTGATAAAAAATGAAGTGTAAACAGAATTACAAATGAATATCAACCAGAATGTTTAATAAGTTAATTGTGTTAGAATTGATAAATAGCTTCAAGAGCATCAATTTACTCACTTGGAAATGCTTCTCTATTGTAAGAATTTCTGTGCAAATTTTGCTCAAATTGTGGAGATTTTAGTCTCATTAGAATGAAAATTAATAGATACATTAAGCCGTTAATAAACTACCTTAAACTTTAGATTGGTTATATTAATAGCAGTTAAAAGAAAGGTTTGACCATAATATCCAAAGTCTCAAAGCTGCGTTCACTTGGTTTGTCCTGTAAACAGACGCATGCAAACCACACGGACAAAGTTTTGCATTGAAAATTCAGTTGAGTTCGGATGTTCGATTAGTCAATACGATGTACTCACGGTTATCACAGAAAGATTCTTATCGCTTATTACACACTGGGGGGATCAGCCATTCATACTAGGACTGGAACTAGATAGGAATCCAGTAAACCTAGTAAGTAAACCAACACCACTCTCTTTAAGAACCTCTGGATTTTTAATGTCGAATTGCGTTCCTTCCCTTTGTTTTAGATAAGAGCCATCTTTCACAACCTGGTCTTCAGTTGAAGAACCTAGGGCTACATCGCATTCCCAGGGTGATTTGATGATGTTGAGGCGAGACTCTAGGCCTGTTAAATCGCTCCTCTAAAATGCTGTCTCCAGCGTTGCAGTTGTTTGTTCTACGAAGCAATTAAATTCTATTACTTTTCGGATACCATTTAACTTACCCCAGGTCTATAAATTTAGATAGCGTTATTAGAAGACGGAGATTATCTGAAAAATGTGATGTATTTGCGCTATACATTTCGAACAATCTGATCACACAGTCACTTATCAAGTCAATATATATGGAAAAGTTGAATTAAACAAGGTGACAAAAAAGGATTAAGAATAATTAACACAACGTTTAGCAATCCAATCAAATAAGGATTACCAAGGTAGGTTAAGAGTAATAACAGACTGTTTTTGAATACACAGAGGGGGCTTAAGTTTATGAATAGCTATAGCCTCAGCGTATTTCGATAAGCGCCCTTGACCGTTTTTATAAATAACCCTAAAGGCTGGGTTAACACCAATCTTATGGTTCATCTCGATTAGATGTTTAGGTATAGACGAAGTTGGTAGTCTGACACCTGCATCTATTGGCCTTTCACAATTCATTTGTTATTCTAACCATTTGGGGATATGCTCTCCCACCCTCACATGCAAAGCGCGATTACTCCTGCCTATGTATGTGTCCACACACACACACACACACACACGAAGACTGGCAAATAGTGTGGGATGTGACATAATCACTTGTGCACTTTTAAGGTTTGCAGTGGAGCATACTTTTAGCTTTTTCCACAATTACAAGCTGGGCTGCATAGTAGGTTCTACGGATGATCGAATTCAACTTTTGTCTCAAAATCTTACTGTTTATTTCCCCGTTAAATGGTAATTTGATGAAAACATTTTTCTTAGGGGCGGTATAAATTGTAGGTTTAGAGACTAATTGACTTCTACACCTGTTTATAAATTTTTAAAGGATATCCGTTTTCAAAAAGAGCATCCATCAATATTTCGTTTTCTTTGTCTATGAAATCAGCCGTGCAAATCCTCTTAAATAGACACTTCATCAAGCCTCTCTTCTACTGTAATGGACACAAACTGTGAAAATTAAGGTATCACCCTTTCCAAGTGGGCTTTCTGTATATAGCCCGTCTTATTGAGCCATTATCTCCTCGATTCAGAAGTATGTCTAAAAATGCTAGCTGGTTGCGACTTTCTTCCTCGCATGTGAGACTAATATGATTACGTACAGAGTTAAGTCTGTCTAATAGACGACTCGCATCTTCATGATCATCGCATATAAAAATGATATCATCTACATATCTCTTATAGAAGGGCGATTTAGACATTTAATCAAGGGATGAGTTTTCATCATAAGACATGTAAACGTCCGCTAACAAAGGTCCTAATGGACTCCCTATAGCAATGCTATCCACTTGTCGAAAATGTTCGCCTTCAAACGTGAAATGGACGTTGTCAGTACATAATCAATTGTGAAAGGCCAATAGATGCAGGTGTCAGACTACCAACTTCGTCTATACCTAAACATCTAATCGAGATGAACCATAAGATTGGTGTTAACCCAGCCTTTAGGGTTATTTATAAAAACGGTCAAGGGCGCTTATCGAAATACGCTGAGGCTATAGCTATTCATAAACTTAAGCCCCCTCTGTGTATTCAAAAACAGTCTGTTATTACTCTTAACCTACCTTGGTAATCCTTATTTGATTGGATTGCTAAACGTTGTGTTAATTATTCTTAATCCTTTTTTGTCACCTTGTTTAATTCAACTTTTCCATATATATTGACTTGATAAGTGACTGTGTGATCAGATTGTTCGAAATGTATAGCGCAAATACATCACATTTTTCAGATAATCTCCGTCTTCTAATAACGCTATCTAAATTTATAAAAGGGGCTAATTGTTTTAAACAGGTCTATAAACTGTTCCCCTAATAAGCTTGAGTAAGTGACGAGTATGCGCGTTGGTAGTTCAGTGGTACAATGCTTATCAGCCACGCACATGGTCCATGTTTTACTCCCAGCCGCACATAATAACCTCATCCAGTCAACTGGGAAGGGGAGGTTTGGATGTGAGGCTCTACCCAGTGAAAGCCACTCACCGCTACTGAAGCTCTATGTTGCTTTCGGAATGTAATGTGTGCGTCGGTGGCACAGTGGTTAGGACTCTCGCCGACCATGCACATGGTCCGAGGTTCGATCCCCTGCTGATTCACACCTTATATTTGTGGTCGGCCTGCAAAATTCGGGCTACCGATATCACATGCAAAAATTCCTTACTTGTGCCTAAAATACGGTGTGGAATCAAGCTGTAATCAGAAATCAAATCAAAATATCACAGATTCCGGAGAAAACTAGTCAACGTGTGTTACCTCCCATTGATGCCTTTCCTATCCTCTGCTGCTCTCGTTGGCTGTAAAAACTTTTAGTCATCTCATGTTTGAGCTTTTCCTCACTTCTATCTTGGGAGTCCTTCCGTATCACTCTCGTGTCTATCAGTTCGGAGGAAACTAAAGAATTCTACTACTATTCATCCTTATCCTGCATGTTATCAAAAGCGTTTACCAACTATGATTTTACAGCTGACTAGATATAGATTTCTCCATATACCTATTTAAGCAAGTCTTTCTGTAAATAAATAAGGCACATGCAACAGCAGAACACAGTCCTATTTGGTAAAGTGTAGAAGCCTACAATTTGCAAACGTTATTAATATTTTTCTTCTTTTGTATTGCTTCACAACGATCTTCACTTCTCCTTTTCGTATCTTAATTCGTCACTGCTGCTTAAGATCATTGCATAGGTAGCGTACACCATAGATCGATCAGTCAGACTGTAAGTTACTCATTCACAGGCTTCGGGGTTGTTTTTCGGACATACGGAACTACTGTTTTCTCATAAAACAATCATAGCGTAAGTAAAATAAGGGTGACCAAACACGCACGTGAGACAATTCTGCAACGGTTTAATTGACTGAGTCTTATCACGTCTTCTGATGCTCTTAATGCATTTTTGCTTGGTGTGTCTCAACCTGACATGTAGCTCTATAGATGCTTGCCCAGTATTCCATTAAACACTGCGTGGGATTTGTCTGAACCCCCCATTATCGTTGCTACATTAAGGCGGAAATGTCTTGTTTGGTTAGCTGGTGCAATTGACGATAAGCTACACGCACGCAACTGAAGTCTTCCATCTGGTGTTTAAGCTGTATCAAGAGGAGGGTGCAGTAGTTAAGATAAGATAAAAATATTCGTAACTTGAAGTATTTCCGTACAGATTACTTATGATTTGTAGGAATTAACACAAACGTAATTTGATCCTTCAACTCTTGTTACATGAAACTTCCTCACTTTTACTGAAAGTACTAATTATGTAGTAAATTTGCATTTCACGAAGTACATTAATAGTTGCAATGTTACCGCTATTTTAAATTATGATCATGATTTGTAATGCTGCATAAAATTGTTATGTTTTTTGCTATGTGCAGGTCTATGGGGTTCGCACGTATTTGCTGACCTTTGTCGCTTCGAAGAGAATCCACGTCTGTCTCAGTTAACGGTTGTTTGCCTTCCCAATATGCAACACCGCTGTAGCCTGGACTCAGATGAAGATTCAGGTCCTGAGATTCTTCATACACGTCTTTCCTCATGGTTGCCAGTTGACAAATTGCAACCGCTTATTACGGAAGCCTTAGCAGTCGCTCAAACGCTTCATAAAGAATTTTCCTACTGGCTACGAGGTCGTGTGCGTAGTGGACTTGTCACCAGATAAATGAATTACTCAAGTGTTAAATCCGATGATTTCTATAAAACAACAAAAACTCCACGCATTTCAGATTAATTTATTCGTGAATGTGTATTTATTTTATTAATAAATGATACTTCATCAGGGCCTATCCATAAAGGATGAAGTCTCTAGAGCGTAAGGATCCATAGTGAGTACTCAATAATACGAGAGTTATATATTTATATGGGAAGTTTTGAAGGTCGGAACACAACAGTGAAGAAATGTTGTAGAAATAAACTTTACAGAAGTAGTTTATAAATTTAATAAGGTATATCCCAGTAATTCTGATGAGTGACTGAGTTTCGACACAGGACTTTACACGGAAGTGCAACAGTTCAAGTCGCTACACTCTGTGTAGCACACAAACGTAGAAAAAAGAAATTCAGAAGAACTACACTGGACAGAAATGTGTCGGATAAGGAATAGACCAACACGGTGGTTTAATGAATACGGGAGGTTACAGAAGGTGATCGTATCCGCGTAATTGATAAAGGTTTTGGGCTATATGAGCGACACTGTCTAACCAACCTCAACTAGGCGACCCACGCCTCATTATGTGGCTCAAATCACCTGTCAAAATTTTCGTATATGTCAGGTTCAGGTTTGACTCTTACTCTTTTCTAACCTGGTTTTATATCAGTTGACATTTCCCCACGTGGGAAGTGGTCGCAGCACGTGTCCTAGCTATACCAGCCGTTACAACCGCATCGATCTCCTAACCTCAATCCTGCTCATCGTAGTAATATGAAAGATCAGATGCAAACACCTCTTCCAATGGCCATGTCTCAGAGCCATTGAGTAGTTGGAGAGGTAAAAGAACAATTCCACTGAGTGTTCAAGAAGTTTCAGGAACCACACAGATGCGTAGATGTTTTTCATGTCGCTGACAACCACTTTTCATTAATTTATTGATATATGAAGCAAAAAATAACTTGTGGATGGTTAGAAAAACAGCAGTCAGGGTAAAATGTTTCCTGGAGAGAATCGTAACCTTTTACGTGATCACTTCTAGAACAAACACATGCCTTTCGTGGATAATGCTTTGACGTCCGAAACGATAGGGATACAGACTTCAAGTCTCAGTGGAAACACTACCACTCAATGAGGACACCGACGAACCCTAAATAAGACGAAACATACATCTTGGATTCCACCATTTGTTAGGTAATGCACGCAGCTGAAAAAGTAACCAACCGTATTAATCATCTATATATTTAGAGAATGTCATTTAAACTTTTACAGATATGCATATATCACGAGTAGAGTTGATAAGGGGACTCAAAACAAATCTTTAATTTTTCTTGCTACACAGAATAGGTTTCTAGTTATTCATCCCGGTAGCCTAGGTTGTTACCATGATCATCTGATGATAATGAAAAGTCATTTAATTGGGATAGAAAAAACACTTATTAGTGCTTTAAGGTTTAAAAGAAATTGTCTGTAAAAAGTATACAAAAATAAATGTGAATAAAATTCCCGCGAAACATGTTAGAAATCATCCGAATGACAGAAGTCATTGATTTCCATCATCCAAAGACCACGACATCGGAGGGATAAAGTTGCATGACTGATATTGATCCGAATTCGGAAGTTTTCTGATTGTCACGAGGTTGACAGAACCATTTGGAGCTACATGTACAGTAGCTTTTGTTGTACCTCCATGATCTGTTAAAAGGTGAAAACAACGTGAACTTGGATCCAGTCCAGAGCGTAAAGTGAGCAAAGCCGGCGTATATCTTCAGTCAACGTCATATCTACACATGATCGAAGTTGAGAGCAGGCTACAATGGCACCAGGGAACAAGGCTGACGCAAAATGTCGACACAGATTCACGAGACTTTCATGATAGCCCATAACCTTAAAGTGAAACAAAACAGCTTAAGTATGTTGGAAAACTAGTCGATATAAATAAATATAAAAGAAATTAATTGAGTTCTAGTTCGTTGTTCACTCGCAGTTCACAGCTAAGTGTCATGTTCAGATTACAGTGTGAATGAATTCATGTGTCAACAGTTTATGATTATTACAACCCGTCTGTAGAAGTATTAGTAATAGCAGTGACAGCTTTATTCCAAACAGTTACATAGGAGATGATGTCTCATTGAAAAGCATCTGATTCCAACAGCTCAACCAATTCACTACTAAGAGACCAATTGATCAAATCACAGTCACAATTAAAAAAATACTCCCCTCCTCAGACTTTTCTCACCTCTCCTCACCGATGAGCTGAGCTATCGTCCCACTACAACTACGTTTTTCGCTACCAGATTCTCGGTCGGATGGACGCTTTAAGTAAAATGGAAAGAAACCAATGGTAGTAATGCGGATGCATCTTTGTTCAGATCTTCTTATTCATTCGAAATATCCAATATACTGATTTACTTTGTTAATTATCTTACTTTGACCTGATAGCTCTGTGATATATGTCTGCTAACTCTCAAAGTGGGGACTCAACGCACGCATGTGTTTAGTTTACTTTTAACGAGAATTTTGTGGTGACGTGAGTATGGTGCGTTTAACACGAATGTAGTGAAAGGGAGTAGCGACAGACATCTGGTGATTTTCATGCAAATTTGGATCGACATAACTTCTACCAACCTGTCCAGGAATGCCATTTGGCAAACCACAGTGAATAACAGTGCAGTTGATAGGCAAATATAGCGAACTTACATGGTAGTTGAGACGTTTAATCGTACATGTTGGATAGCGTGGTTATTTAGCATTTCTTAATCATGAAATAACTTCGGCGAATGTCTAAACATAGAGCACACTGGACATGATCTATCTTAACCGTAATCTTTGAATAGTGTTCAGAATCCAATACAATAATACGTCCTATTTATTTAGGTCAAAATAGGACACAAGTTAACATTTTTCAGTTCACGTGTGGACATGATTTCTCTAATTCCATACTAGATAAGTTCATTTCGTATATCATATCAATTGATAGGATTATGAGCAATAATTTGTGCTCCAAACACCATCCAGTTATTAGTACTGCATCACTATGATATTTGATATGGAATTAAATTCTACCACAGTGTACAAGTTCTGCACTTCTATTAGTGACTTATTTAATACCATCTCTAAGGAGAGAATTCCTCATACAACATACACAGTCAACGTCGGAAGTTACGTATGGATATAAGACCTACGGGCGATCGATCTTGCATCTACTCACAAGAGACGCATCGATTGTTACAGAACCCTGCACATTGCGTTAGGAAGCTATTTTATGTCATTAGGTAGTCATCCGTCTATTATTTTACGTGGTCATTCTCTCATCCATCGCTTTTCAATCCATAAATTATACGATTTATTTATTAGATCAAAACCGATGAGGCATACGTGATCTGATAGAATCAGCACAACTCATTGCTTGGTGTATGCCTGAACTGCAGCGGAATATTAATCAGAGGTCCTCTGCCTTATACGAGTTGACTACGGACGAATGTCAAAGATTCACCGAATATATCAACTTGGTTGCAAATAAAGCAGATGAAACCTCAAGGCGAATTTCCTGACGAACCCACAAAATTTGTGTTCAATTATTCCTCAGTACGTTTAACCGACGTGCAACTGGAAGTCCTATCACTGGGCCCAAAATTCTATGATATAAATTTCAACGCCGACAAACTTCATACTCAGGTCCAGTTTGAAAATCTAATCAGCCAAACGAACGATCTCAGCCCAACTTCTGAAGTCGAATTACAGAGATTCAAGTCTACAACCATGGACTGCTGCCACCAATACTTGAATACAAAATCAAAAGCCCGCAACCACCCAACGAAGAAGCACCGAAAAGAATTAAAACAGTTAAGAGATAACAAAGATCTGCTTATAACTCGACCCGACAAGGGTGCTGGTGTAGTGCTTCTGAATCGAAGAGATTACATCGAGAAAATGAACTATATACTGTCGAATGAAGATAAATTTTCCCAACCTTCCAATGAAAGAAACAAAACGGAACAGATTGAGAAGCAGCTCACGGACGTCTTGAAGAGAATGAAGGCCAGTCAACTGATCAGTGGGGATATCTACGACCAGATCCAGCCAACAGGTTCAATAATATCAAGACTTCATGGTCTACCAAAGGTACACAAGTTTGGTCTCTCACTTTGTCCGATTCTGGATATGTCAGGTTCCCCTCACCACTCTATTGCAAAATGGCTAGCAGATATTCTGGAACCTGTAAGAAAGCAATTATGTACGCACTCGCTCTGACACCTTCCAGTTCATCGAGTGCATACAAGACATGAATGTATCTAACAAAATTATGCTGTCCTTCGGCACTGAGTCACTTTTCACCAATGTCCCACTCACAGAAACGGTCTGCTTCATATGCAGATATATAGATGACAACCACCTCGATATTGGAATACCGACGACATATTTGAAAGAAGTATTATAGAGATGCACTCTGAAAGTCCAGTTCACATTCAATGACACCATCTACAGACAAAAGGATGGTGTTGCAATGGGATCTCCGTTGGGTCCACTACCATCAGATTGCTTCGTGGCAAGCCTCGAGAGAGGTTCGCTTAAGCCGAGCATTGACAATTTGCGACTGTATAAAGGATACGTGGATGATATTTTCATTATTTGTGACAACAACAATGACCCCAATTTACTGCTGAAGACATTTAACTGTTGCCATCTAGCAATAAAATTCACTCTTGAAATGGAGAACGCGTCAAAAATCCCGTTTCTTGATGTGGAACTAACAAGGAGAGCTGATGGGAGCCTAAGAAGATCGATCCATAGAAAACCTACGTGGAATGGTCAACTAACAAGCTTCTATAGCTGGGTACCCATTCAACAAAAGCGAAATTTAATTAAATCATTCGCCACCCGCATCCAACACATCTGTAGTCCCGATATTCTGGAAACAGAATTAGATATTCTAAGAGAAATCTTCATCCAAAATGGATACCCAGTAAGATTCATCGACAAAAATATCAAACCAATAATTCGGAGAAATGAAACTTTAATTGCGCCTGAAAACAAACTCTACATGAACTTGGATTTCAAAGGAGATTTAGCAAGCGATATTCTCAAGAGAAGGATCACATCATCTCTGAGAAGAACATTCTTTGCAGCAACGCTAAGAATAGTGTTCTCCAGTACGCCCACTGATCTGCAGAAGCCTCAAGGACAAGATCCCTCATCTGGCCACTTCTATGTGCATATATCAGTTCACCTGTTGCTGTGGAGCCAGGTACATCGGTCGTTCGACGCGCGTCCTGTCCAAGAGGATTCAAGAACACTATCCAGCATGGTTGCGAAAAGCCAATAGTGGTTCAATAAGGAGTGCGATAATTGAACATTTGATTAACACTGATCATTGCATTTCAACAAATGCCTCCTTCAAAGTAATCTACAGAGTCAAGAATAACCTATCAAAGGCAATACGGTTTTGTCTTCTTTGTATCGCTGAAGCTCTGGCCATTCACATAGAAAAACCGGAGCTGTGCATACAAAAGAAGATTACTCAACCACTTCTACTCTCATGGTAACAATGTTTTGATTTGTTTTGAGTTTTTTTATTTTGATGACTTAATTTTGTTTCTTTGCCTGTTCTTTAATTGCTTATAATTCTTGTATTCACTTAGAACTCTTACGTTATTTCGTATTATCTAATTTGTTTCTATGTGCATCCTGAGTGAAACTTACTCATCAAACTATTCATATTACTACGTAGCTCCTATTTAACAACTGTTTGTGACAACTCATCACCTTTGTTACTACCCTAATTTCATTAACACCTGATTTTCTTGACCTGTTTTACCAACCTTCACCTGTTTAGTTGAAATAACCATAACCAATTGTAATTTTGTTTGACAAACTAAATGTGCACATATATACAAAACAACACATATATATTTGCGATTGTACAGCTAAGAAAATGAATTCACCGAAAAAAACTCTTCGCTGATCTATGTGTTTTGTTTTCATTAGTGCCTGGATGGGGATTATCCATGAACATTATTAATTTCCCCGTTATTTTTCTGTTGCTTTTGGTCTTTTCATACCTTGCTAATGAATTTTATAGGATAGTTATTTAAACCTAACGCCTCTTCTATTTTTTTCACTTCATCATTTAGGTCTTTTCTTGTGCTACTTAGTGTTACTGCTCGGTTTGTTAAACACTTAATCAAGCCTGCCTTTACTGACAACGGATGAGATGAATTAAAGTCTAAGTATCTTTTAGAATGAGTTGGCTTTTTATAAACGCTAGTGTGCAGTTTGCCTTCTTCTGTTCGTTTTACTTTGCAATCTAACATAGCTAATTCTCCTTGTTCATTTTCCGATTCAAATATGAATTTTATTCCCTTTACTAGTGACTTTATATGTGTCAAGAAGTTAGAGATATGTTCTGTTGTTAACACTGTGAAAGTGTCATCCATATATCTCCAAAATATTTTTGGAGTAGGATTAAATTTATTAAGAGCAGTATTTTCCCAGCTGTCCATTTATATATATATATATATATATATCTGCTACGATAGGGGATATTGGTGATCCCATTGCTACACCTTCTGTTTTTCTACATATTTTGTCCTGGAATTTAAAGATAGTAGACGTGAAGTATAGTTAAATTCTTAAAATAATTTCCTAAATGGGTGGCTTTGTTCTATGAGTAATTTCAGGATCAGTAGTTAGTTCCTTTTTAACCGCTTCTAAGGCCATATCGATTGGTATATTCGTATACAGACAGATTAGCTATATCAAAACTAAGCCTTTCTCATCATTCTCCAATTGAATATCATTTAGTCTCCTTTTCATTTCATATTAATTAGTTAGCCTAGAGTTTGAACAATTTCTAATGGGACATACTATTAGAGCTGTGTTTTGATAATTCCTAAATAGAGGGTATTTCTGAAATCTATCAATGACTATGAGTTGCATTTTAAAAAATGAGTGTTTTGTAGGTTGTGAGTGAAGTAGTTGCTTCTCCGTCGTCCTTCTAAATATTTTTGAAAAGATAATTATTTGACCTCCGATCCCTAGAGTACTATAACAACAACAACAGAGTTCTTTATGTGCGTCGGTGGCACAGTGGTTAGGGCTCTCGCCGACTATGCACATGGTCCGGGGTTCGAGCCCACGCCGACGCACACCTGATATCTATGGTTGGCCTGCGAAATTTGGGCTACCGATATCCACGCTGAAAATTCCATACTTGTACCAAAAATACGATGTGGAATCAAGCTGTAATCAAAAATTAAAAAAATAATAAAAAATAATAATAATAAATCGGTATCATAATTCTAAGACCATTCGTGTTGTCATAGGCTTTTAACCTGAGAAAAGAGATCCACGTAGAATATATAACTGGACCATTCAAATTTATTATTCACAAAATAATTGCATAAAATCACATCGAAAACAATCTTTTTTTTATGATAACTGGCTATTTTCTGTGCAGTGTAAGTCATCATTTTTTAAAGAAGACAAGTGAATATTCTCCTAGAATATCAGTAGATTTTAAGTTGCAGTCAACCGGGTGATATTTGGATGTAGATAATCCAAGTTATACGGTGCACTTTATCCTTAATCACCCTGGTAGTAAAACTTGGACTTGAAATATACACATAAAATGAAACATTCCCTCAAAATATGATGAGTGAACAATTTAACTTGTCCAGGTGAAAAAGTAAATATACTCTGATGTCACGCATTGTTATACTGCCAAATATTTCTTCCTCTGGAAGTCCTCGAAAAAGAGGCGTTGAGTTTTCATCCTCTACAGGTGAAACTGCCAGTAAATTAAACCGCAGTGTGATATACGGTGAGTACTGATTTAATATTCCCAAATCTTCAGTGTACTCCATTTGATGATGCCTGTTAAGATAAGCAATAGAGTAGTATATAAAGTGTTTTAAATATTGCATGACGATAATACCAACAACGAAACGCTACTCGTTTTTATCTCAGCACGTGAGAAGGCATTGGGAATTTCTTACGGACACTGGCTATTGTCACCAGGTACCAACTCTCCATACGCTCTTGAACGGCTGCATAGGTTAGCGTAGAGTGTCTTGATTAGTGAAGTAAGCTTTCTCGATACCCACTTCATGGTGAGACATCACCATGACTAACAAAGTCAAATCCCACGCCTTCAAATCAAGAAATGTGGTAGGTGTCAGACAGCTGTAAGTATGTCTGTATTTCAGAATTTGTTGAAGAGTAAAGATATAATCAATACATTGTTGTCTTGGCTTATAACCTGTCCGGTTTTCACAGGTTTGTTTCTCCCCGTGGCCACCTATTCTACAGCGAATTATTTAACATCACATTAATCAAGCTAATCCCTCTATGATTATCACAGGAAAATTTGTTTCCCTCACAAACTGGAACAATAAATTATTTTTTTAGCAATAAAAAGCTGGGACATCTCTGATTCCTATACACTACCTAATGTCTCAGTCAATAATTTATCACCATCATAAAAAACACTTCAGAAATTATACTATCAAGTTGTACGGCAGCCTAACATATGAAATTTCTTTTACTAATGAATATGTTCTTACTTGTTTTGTTTTTCACCGAGACTAACGTGCCCTGATATAAGTAGTGACTCGAGTGTATCTATTTGCCCAACAAGCTCCTCCTGTAAAAACGCATCTTCTTCAGCAGAAGAAGTAATAGAAGCATGCTCACATTCTTTTTGGGTTAACATTAATTCCATATGTTCTATAACCTGTACACAAAAAGATATCAGACTTGTTGATAAAAGTGACGGTGTATACATATTTTTAAAATATATGTCAAAATTATTAGTTCAAATAGTCTGCTGCTTCTACTTACTTATACTTTACTTCGGCCATCTCCTACGGGAGGATGAACCGGCTTCATGAACATCTCGAATGTTTGTAAGAAAGTTGATGAAGTTTCATGGGAATTGGGTACGAGTGATGTCCCCAGCATCGCTCGGCCTTTTGTTTGAGAGTGCAGCTCTAGCTGCTCCCGACCGAAAGCTGCTACCTTGACGTGGTGGTCGGGCTTGAACACCGCAATGACCTAATCAAGCTATACTGGCTGAGACTTATGTCTCTTGAGGTCCTTCCATGCCATAAAGGTTGTTTGGATAGCGGTTAGACAAAAAGCAGCTACCCAATCCAACACTGTGATATATAGAAACTCACAAAATATCATGCCGGATCGGTCGGGGCCCGGATTAACAACGACCGCGCTTCCTGTTGCCGTGTCACAGGGCAGGAGTGATAAGTATGCTACTGAGACACACCAAACAATAAAGAAGAAACAAAAGCAGGCCGCATGTGACCGGCCTCAAGCAGTTGTCCCTGGGCTCTGCAGTCACGCAATTACCTTCCACGGTGTGGGCAACCGAGAAGTAACGATCGCCCTCACAATCCGACATGCACACAAAACCTCCCTAATACTCACTCATCTTTGTTTTCATCTTCATCTCTATCATCTTGCCTTCCTTCCACTGATGCAACTCCTCGACTTGTTAGCTCTTCACTCTCACTCCACTCTGTGTCCACTAAAAACGACGGAAGCCAAAAAACCACCACCTATAGTCTCCTAAAGCGACGCCACCAATTTCATATAGGAGCATTTAATGTTAGGACACTGTGCCAAATAGGACCACAAGCATCACTAGCCAAGACTCTGGCATCCCGAGCCATTGATGTATGCTGAGTTTCAGAAACACGCATACAAGACCCAAGTGTGGTTATTCACCTAACCCCACCTGGCCAATAGGATGAATCTGCGAAATTCACCTTGAGGGTGTCAGGAGATACCACAGCTAGTTCACGAGGATTAGGTGGTGTAAGGATAGCTTTGAGTACTAGGGCAGAAAAGACATTGCTTGACTGGATCCCGGTAGATAGCCGAATGTGTGCTGTCTGTCTGAACGGGTCAGTAAAAAGGAGAACGGACTGCACTACTCGCCGATGCCTTTTCGTAATCTCCGCCTACGCCCCCACTGACTGCACTTCAGATGAAACGAAGGATGAGTTCTACCAAAAGCTGTCTAGTTTGGTGCGAAAGGCTAAACACTCAGACATAGTCGTTCTAGCTTGTGACTTTAATGCTCAAGTAGGGAAATTGTGTCAATCTGAAAAGGATGTCGGTGGCACCTATGGAGTTCCATGCCAGCGAACCGACAACGGTGACCGTCTCCTACAGTTCTGTTCAGATAATCATTTGTTTCTTGTATGTACTAACTTCAAACACAAGGAGAAACACTGTTTGACTTGGAGACCCCTTTCATCAAACCAAAGCTGGACACAAATAGACCACATAGCAACAAGCTATCGTTGGCGTGGGTCGGTAGGAGATTGTCGCTCCTTCTGGAACACGTGTATAGATACCGACCGCGCTCGTGTGTGCTTACGACTGAACGGACGTAGGAAACAGCTGGCGGTAAAACCAACACGTCACCAGCTCAATCAGGAAACTAAATCCCTATTTGAGGAAGAACTAGCTAAACACATATCTGTGTTCGACAGCTGTGCTCACCCTGAAGAAGCTTGGAAGAATATCCAGGCAGCCATAGATACAGTTTAAAAAGCTGTGAATAAGTTAAACCCAAAGGTGAGTAAGAACCACTAGATCTCCACCGCCTCATCCGAACTGATGGATGCTAGAAGACTTATTCCGGCGAGCTCCGAATTCAATGAGGAGCGAAAGCTGCACAAAAGGAAACTTACTAAAAGTCTCCGCAAGGACCGTGAACAGTGGTGGGTGAGAAAGGCGAAAGAGATGGAAAAAGCATTGGCGATAGGCAACACTAGGCAACTCTTTAGACTCATCACAGAATCGGGCAGGAAAAGGCAATTCATAAGTGAGACTATTTCTGAGAAAAATGGCTCCTTAATTAGCTCTCAGGATAGACGCCTTGAACACTGGAAAGAACACTTTGAGGGACAATTTAACTTGCCTACAGCCACACTGAACCTCCCCGACATCCAGCACACACCCGAATGGGATATAGACACTGGTCCGCCGTCTGTAAGTGAGGTCACAAAAGCTATCAGTAATTTGAAACGAGGCAAAGCGGCAGGACCCGACGGAATTATTTCGGAGGTGTTTAAATATAGGGGTGACATACTAGTTTGTAGATTAACTGAGGTACTAGGCAACGTCTGGGAATCAGAGACGGTTCCATCAGACTGGGGTAAGTCACTTATTATACCGGTATTCAAGAAGGGAAACAAGTCCTCATGTGATAATCATAGGGGGAACAGCCTAACGAACATAGTTTCTAAAATCCTAGACTCAGTAATCATGCATAGACTAAGCAGAACTCGGGAGGAACAGACAAGGGAAAATCAAGCAGGCTTTAGACCAGGTAGAGGGTGCATAGATCATATCTTCACTCTTCGACAGATTCCAGAACATAGACACACTATTCGGCGTTCAACAATTGTCATATTTCTTGACTTGAAGGCGGCCTTCGACTCCGTGAATCCAAAGGTACTATGGCAATGTCTGACTGTGAAGGGAGTGCCAAGAAAGTACATTGCACTAATCAAGGCACTCTATTCAAACTCCCGTAGTCGTGTAAGGGCCTATGGGGAATTGTCATCTGAATTGGTAACAACCAGTGGTGTCCGACAGGGATGTCCCCTTTCCCCATTTCTGTTTAACTTCATCATAGATACGCTAATGGAAGTATCCTTAACTGAACTTAACGACTTAAGAATCGACTTGTTACCAGGGGATAGTCTTATGGACTTAGAATATGCAGATGACATGGTCCTGTTAGGGAAGGATGCTGACAAAATGCAGAGTCTTCTGGACACCTTGAGCAACAATCTTCGTATGTTTGGCATGCGATTCGCCCCTACAAAATGTAAGATGCTGCTACAGGACTGGACTACGTCAACTCCTAGCTTAGTGATAGGGAGTGAAGTGATAGAACATGTTGACCACTTCACCTATTTGGGAAGTTGTATTAGCACCAACGGACTGATTGGCGATGAAATCTCAGCACGGATCCAAAAAGCTTGAGCTGCTTTCGCTGACTTACACCATCTCTGGCGTAGGCGTGACATCCGGCTATCAACCAAGGGACGTGTGTACTGCTCAGCAGTTCGCTCCGTCCTTCTCTATGGCTCTGAAACATGGCCAATACGAGCTGAAGACATGAAAAGGTTGACTGCTTTCGATCATAGATGTCTGCGATCTCTGTCTCACGTTAGGTGGTTTAATAAGGTAAGTAATGTTGACGTTAGGCGTAGAGTGTTGGGCAAAGAGGGAAAATCAATCGACGAGGCTATAAAGTTACTTAGGCTGAGATGGCTAGGTCACGTGCTGCGCATGACTAACCATCGCCTCCCCCGACGGGCATTACTAGCTGATATAGGTGCAGGTTGGAAAAGAGTAAGTGGTGGCCAAACAAAAACATGGCATCAATACATGAAATCCTTGACAGTTAAACTGAGTCAGGTAGGGAGATGCAAACTTCCTGGTTGGTTAGTTAGCCATTGGTTTTCCGACCCCTCAGTCTAACCTAAAACTTGACAGCGCGAGATGATAGCACACAAAACTAATATTTCGGGACTGAATTTAGATACAACATAAGTGCTGCAGCCAAAACGCCTTGAGCCCCAGCATCTTCCATTTCATCAAGTATCTTCATTGTCCTTTTTATAACATTAGAGACTGACGAACATATTGTGCTAGCTAACAAATACACTTTGGAGGACACACCATCTATTTTTACGTACCACATCATTTTATCTGTCCATTATCTATTTACCTGCCAATTTCTTTTGATTCGTATCTTTCTGTCTATTTTAGTTTTACGTGGGACAAATTCAAGAAAAATGGCATGCCGCTGTGTAGTAGATATCAAATACGTAAAAGAATAACAGCCAAGAATCTAAAGTATCACGTATTTGCAGATGATGTAATACGTGCGCCTAAATATTAGAAAATATCGGGCGAGTGTATGCCATATCCCCTATCTGAACTGGTGCCACCTGTTTCACCTTGAATGCATTTGCGCGGTTAAGTTGATGTGAGTTGAGGCTAGTCAGCCAGGCAGATGCAGTTGATGTGATTTTGATGCTCATTTGGATCTTGATGGGTGCATTTATATAAAAATTGTTGTCTAACATTGTCCCTTAGCATTGATGTATTGTTTGTGCAGAAGGACGCTTGAAAATACAAACCACATATAATTAATCCCAGCACTACTTTCGGAGTCAACCAAGGCTACGACAGCCAAGTGGCAGGA
This sequence comes from Trichobilharzia regenti, assembly GCA_944472135.2. NCBI lineage: Eukaryota > Metazoa > Platyhelminthes > Trematoda > Strigeidida > Schistosomatidae > Trichobilharzia > Trichobilharzia regenti. The sequence goes on along the minus strand of OX235266.1, from coordinate 27,335,789 downwards.
CTGTTGAGTACGTAACAATGTGATTGTACACTTTTTGTTTACTTGTATAAATTCGAGATATTGTACATAATTTTTGTTTAAAACGCTTCTTGTTGAAATATACATAACTTCCGTGTACAATTGAAAAATACACTCTGCTGTTGGAGACTTCGTCTTCTCCCTGGTCACTTCTGCTTACTTGCTCCACTCACACCGTGTTGTATACTTCGGATTTATTGTAGGAGCCTACTACTCTCAACCGAAGACATTTCTACAACCGGAACACAGCAGCTACAGCAGACGCAGTCCAAACAATTAACGTGCCTGTGGATTATATAATTAATTTGTAGCCGAGGACTTACACTTTATAACCAAGTAATCCTTTTTGTTGCTATAACTCGTCACTGTATTTTTGGTAATATATTGTGATTTAACACTCCACTGACTTGGATTATTACTTTTATACTTGGAATGTTAGTGAACTCTAATATTAGTCCCCTACAAATTAATTGGTGAGCCCGATAAGAACACGGATTATTTTGGCATATTCATATTCTTATTTTTGCTATTTTGTATATTCATTGTGATTTTGTGTGTGGTTTATATTTGTATCCTAATTTGTACCAATAACCCCATATTCATAATGTCATCACCTCGGTCCGGTACATCAAATGAGCAGACAACTAATAGCGAGACAAACGCCACAATAAATGCCATCACTGATTTTCGTTTACCCCAATACGGTTTCGCAGAACCAAGGATTTGGTTTGCGGTAATTGAACCGTTGCTAGAAGCACGGGGCATTAAGTCCCAAATAGCCAAATATGGTATGGTGCTGGCAGAACTCCCTCCGTCAGTATTGACAGAAATCAGCGATTTCATCGAAGATCCTCCGACGGAACATCAATTTGATAAACTTAAAGCCCTCCTCATACAACGTACCAGTTTGTCGGATGAGAAAAGAATCCAACAATTGCTCACAGGCTGTGAACTAGGCCCACGTAAACCATCCCAGCTGCTCAGGCACATGCGCCAGTTAATCGGACATCATAAAGTAGACGAGGTAGTGCTGAAACAGATGTGGTTGCAACGTTTACCTAGAAATGTCCAGCAAATTTTAATCATCTCAGGAAAGTCGTATGACTTAGACCAACTAAGTGACATGGCAGATAGTATTATGGATGTTTTATCTGATAACACCATAAGTCACGTAGCATCTGATAGTGCCACACCGTGTCATTCCACACCCACGGCAGACACACCGATACTCGCCGCCATTGCAGACTTAGCGGCAAGGATTGACAAGTTGGAAACTAATAGGTCGGATCGACAAGTCCGGAGGCGGAGCTCACAGAGAAGGTCACCATCACGACGACGATCCTTCTCACGACAGCGTTCTTACACGTCTTCTCGGGATAGCAATATATGCTGGTATCACTGGAAGTTTGGACGTCATGCCCTGAAATGTGTAAAACCGTGCAGCTTTAGCGAAGCCAACCAGGCTCAGGGAAACGCCTCAGCCAGACAGTGATGGCGACAGCTGTTACTGGCAATCACCACAGTCGCCTTTTTTATGTGAGGGATTTGACTACCGGCACATTATTCCTGGTAGATACAGGCGCCGAGGTCAGTGTTATCCCCCCCTCACTATCCAGGCGATCAGCCAAAATACCTGGAAAACTTTCACTCCGTGCTGCCAACCAAACCAACATACAGACGTATGGCGAACAGTCAATGATTTTAAATTTGGGACTACGCCGACGTTTCACATGGATCTTCATAGTAGCTGACGTACGTCACGCTATACTAGGTGCAGACTTTCTAAGTCACTTCAATCTGTTGGTTGATATCAGCAAGAAAAAACTGGTTGACAATTGCACCCAACTCAAGATCCATGGTATTACATGCGACTACTCTGTTCATAGCATCTGCATAGAAAAGCCGGAGAGTGAAATGTTCTCTGCTTTATTGCAACGATTTCCTAAAATCCTTAAACCATCATACAATGTCGAAGATATATCTCATACAGTTACGCATAAGATCATCACAACAGGACAACCTGTGAAGGCACGTCCACGACGGTTACCACCCGATAAACTAGCAGCAGCTAAGTCGGAATTTGAACATATGATGCAGTTAGGTATCATACGACCATCTAACAGCCCATGGTCTTCACCTCTGCACATGGTACCTAAAACTAATCATGACTGGCGACCATGTGGAGATTATCGCGCTTTGAATAACGCTACGGTACCAGATCGTTATCCTATACCTCATCTCCACGACTTCTCCTTGACCTTACATGGAAAGACCATTTTTACTAAAGTTGACTTGGTGAGGGCATATCATCAAATACCAGTCGCTCCAGAAGACATTGCAAAAACAGCAATTATTACGCCTTTTGGATTATTCGAATTCTTGAGAATGCCTTTCGGACTAAAGAATGCTGCTCAAACATTTCAGCGTTTTATGGACCAAGTTACCCAAGGTCTTGATTTCGTCTTTGTATATATCGACGATGTCTTAATTGCCAGCTCATCGACGGAAGAACATATGCAACACTTAAGCTTGTTATTTCAAAGGTTTGAACAATTTGGAGTTGTTATCAATCCAAAGAAATGTATTTTTGGTTCCCCTTCCATTGAATTCTTAGGACATCGAATAACTGCCGAAGGCATCAGACCTACCGAAGATAAGATAGAAACTATTAAGAACTTTCCCGAACCTGATTCCTTAAAGAAACTTAGACGTTTTCTCGGGATGTTCAACTTCTACCGACGTTTTATTCCATCATGTGCCTCCATAGTTCAGCCACTGACCGACCTACTTAGATGCAATTCGAAGAAATTTCAGTGGTCTGAAGAAGCAAAAGCAGCATTTAATAATGCAAAAGATGCCTTATCCAACGTCGTAATGTTATCTCACATCAACCCAGAAGCTTCACTCATTTTATGTACAGATGCATCACAGGTAGCAGTGGGAGCAGTTTTACAACAAAAGTTCAATAATGACATCACTCCACTTGCTTTCTTCTCCAAGAAATTGGAACCTGCGCAAACTCGTTACAGTACCTTTGGCAGAGAACTGTTAGCCATCTACCTAGCAGTGAAACATTTCAGCTTCTTACTACAAGGTCGACATTTTACTATCTTAACCGACCATAAGCCTCTTTGTTATGCTTTCACCACTTCGTTGGACAGACACTCTCCGAGAGAAGCCAGACAACTGGATTACATCTCACAATTCTCAACAGACATCCAGTTCATCAAAGGAGATTCCAATATCGTAGCCGATTCCTTGTCTCGATGTGACGTTAATCATCTATCTTCGATAGATATTAGCCTAGACAATATTGCCAAGCTGCAGAAAAATGACGCCGAACTCCATACTTGTAGACGAAACTCCTCCCTACAGTTGCAGGATGTACCTATTCCCCTGTCTGATACAACTATCGTCTGCGACGTTTCAACGGGCGTTCATAGACCTTTTGTTCCACTAAGTTGTCGAAAAGCATTGTTCGAACATTTACATTCGCTTTCTCACCCTGGAGTACGCGCCACGGTCAGACTGATCAGCGAACGCTTCGTGTGGCCTAAAATGAACTCTGACATTCGGAGATGGGCACGAGAATGTATCCAATGCCAATGCTCCAAAGTACACCGCCACACTATTACAACCCCGAAGACGTTTAAATTACCCGAAAGGAGATTTCAGCATATCCATATAGATATCGTGGGACCATTGCCAACATCAAGGGGATATACACATATCCTGACAGCGATTGATAGATTTACTCGTTGGGCTATTGCATGCCCCTTAAACGACATATCTGCTGAAAACGTTGCTTTAGTTTTTCTCGACCGTTGGGTGTCAAACTACGGTGTACCAACTACTATTACATCCGACCGCGGTCCTCAATTCCAATCGACACTCTTTCGCGAACTGACGAGACTTCTGGGAGTGAAACATATCTCCACAACAGCCTATCATCCGGCAGCGAATGGTCTAGTGGAAAGATTCCACAGACAACTGAAAAGCTCCCTGATGGCGCAGAATGATACATCTAAGTGGAGTGAATACTTACCTTTGATTTTACTTGGTATCCGTTCTACTATCAAAGAAGATTTAGGATGTACACCGGCTCAACTTGTCTATGGCACCAACCTAACCTTGCCTGGACAGCTAGTCCCCTCAGCCGATTCCACAGACGTGAACATTGCCGACTTCACTAACCGATTAACTAGACAAATGCTTCAACTTCAACCAACAGCACCTCGACAATCTCCCCGAAGAGATCAGATCAACAAACATCTACAAACTTGCAAATTCGTCTTCATTCGAGTCGACGCCATCAGAAAAGGATTGCAACCTCCATACGAAGGACCCTTTCAAGTTATTAAACGTTCAGACAAACACTTTACAGTGAACAAGAATGGAAGACGAGAGACTGTTTCAATTGATCGAATCAAACCCGCATACACCGACAACGACTTCGAATCTACATCGGCAGCTGCGCAATCAAATAATCAAACATCCGAATCCCCTCCACCGGCACCAAGTCTTATCCTCCCTCCATATCAAACACGTAGTGGTCGGCAAATCAGTAAACCGGCTCGCTACGTTCATTTTGAGGACTAACAAAAGAAAAATAATTAAAAATTATTATTATCTTTTTCGTTTAGACATTATCATCATGACGGTTAGTATTTCGTCGTAAACTTTGATGTTACTATCACTATTATTTATTTATATGTACCTCACCGAAAAAACAGGTAGTGTCCTTTCCAAAAACTATTGATCTTTAATCCATATTTTTTTTAATGTTTCTTTCCCCTCCTTAATTACTGTGTATTTACATATTTTTCTTTATACATTAAAAATCTATGTTCATGGTTAGTGCAAATTTAAGTGACATGACTTTCTCTTTCAATTTTTATTGCTGAACCAATTGTATATGCTTTCAGACTTTACATGACTCACATACCTTCTCGCGTTTATGCATGTTGTAATATATCCCTATTTTTATCCAAAAGTTGCTATTACTATTATTATTTACTTCATAGTTTTACTTATCATTTTCCGGTTGTCTCTCCGGACCTCTAGGGGGGGAGCCGTGTTGAGTACGTAACAATGTGATTGTACACTTTTTGGTTACTTGTATAAATTCGAGATATTGTACATAATTTTTGTTTAAAACGCTTCTTGTTGAAATATACATAACTTCCGTGTACAATTGAAAAATACACTCTGCTGTTGGAGACTTCGTCTTCTCCCTGGTCACTTCTGCTTACTTGCTCCACTCACACCGTGTTGTATACTTCGGATTTATTGTAGGAGCCTACTACTTTCAACCGAAGACATTTCTACAACCGGAACACAGCAGCTACAGCAGACGCAGTCCAAACAGTTAACGTGCCTGTGGATTATATAATTAATTTGTAGCCGAGGACTTACACTTTATAACCAAGTAATCCTTTTTGTTGCTATAACTCGTCACTGTATTTTTGGTAATATATTGTGATTTAACACTCCACTGACTTGGATTATTACTTTTATACTTGGAATGTTAGTGAACTCTAATATTAGTCCCCTACAGGACGAGCCACCCAGAAGATCTGGAAAATGTACCTCACGATCTAGAAGCGAACACAAAGAAACCAAATTGGTTTATACTAGCTCTTAAAAACGATATTGGATGGTCGATACAATTACTATTATTATTATATCCTTTAATTCCTAGAGGAAAATAGGGCTTCAACCGCGCGTCTCCACTGCCTTCGGTTGTCTGTCGACTTTTTCACCCTGCTCCAAGTCTGCCCACATGCTTTCACCTCCTCCAAGTCATCCTTGCACTGACGACCAACTCCCCGCTTCCCTTTCGGGTTCCACTGGAGCAATGGCTTGTCTAGTAATGTCACTTGATGGTCTACTCAGTGTATGGCCAGCCAATCCATCTCTATTTCTTCCTACCTATTTGTTTCACAATCGGTTCCTGGTTGGTTCGCTCCCAGAGATCTCTGTTGCTGATCTTTTCTGGCTATGTGATATTGAGCGTTGAGCGAAGACAGCTGTTAATGAAGGTCTGATGTTTGTTTGAGATGCTCTTTATGACTCGCCAAGTCTCTGATCCGTATAGTAGCACTGACTGACTTCACGTTGGAGTTGAAAATCCTGGTCTTACCTACTGAATTCAGGAAAATCAATGGCGATAGTAGACAGCCTTGCCTCACTCGCGTCCTCACTTTGAAGGATTTCGTAAGTTTCCCGTTGTGGATTACTTGGCATGCAGCATTGTCGTATAACTGTTGGACGAGATGTACTATTGTCGATGGGACCCCGTAGTAGCGAAGTAGCCGCCAAATCACCTCTCGATCGACGCTGTCGAAGGCCTTTTCAAAGTCGATGAAGTTGAGATAAAGGGGTGACTGCCATTCCAAACTTTGTTTAGTGATGATCCGTAGAGTGGCGATTTGATCAATACATGACTTGTTTCTCCTGAATCCAGCTTGTTTCGGTCGAAGTTTTCCATCCAGGGCTTCTCTGATTCCCTCCAGGATGATGCGGCTTAGTAATTTACTTGGGATAGACGGGAGCATAATTCCGCGCCAGTTTTTGCATTGACTTAGGTCTCCTTTCTTTGATAGTTTGAATAAGTATCCTTTCTTCCAATCTTCGGGTACTTTGCCCTCTTTCCACACCCCAAGTAATGGCGTCATCAAGTCCGCTGTTGTCTCTGGGTCCATTTTCAGTTCTTCTGCTAGGATTCAATCTGGTCCTACTGCATTTCCAGCTTTTAGCATCTTGATTGCATTCAGGACTTCTGATTTCGTCGGGGGGTCGATGTTAACTGGTAATCCTACTTCCGTTGTTGGTATTGTTGGGCGCGTTGTAATTGGCGGTCGATTTAGAAGTCCTTTGAAGTGTTCGGCCTAGTGTTTTCTTTGCTTCACCTCTTTGGTGATTGACTTTCCATTGTCATCCCTTACTGGCTTAATCTGTGTCGAAATTTTTCCCGATAGGTGCCTAGTTGTTTGGTAGAGTGTGGCGAGGTCTGTATCGCGGTACGTCCAACGTTTGCGTTACATTTTTACGTGATTCGTTACATAAAATTTATCTTGTTTTAGTACTTGCACAAGTACTATACCACTTCCATACTTGTAACCACTAACTCATTTCTAATAGTTATGGTTAATCAAAGTAAAAAGCAACGAACCCAATCCCCTGTAAAACTGGTGTCTAATTTAACGTCCTTGATTGCTACATCAAGCAACACACCCCCAACAAACGGCTATAGTGAGTCACATAACTCACGTGTATGCCGTAAGCGTCGAGCTGAAACTGAGGATAAAACTGTACTGACAGCCAGTATTAGCACTACTCCTAAAAATTCGGTACCCTCTGCTCATACAGAACTCCTCCCTTCACCTTATGTGCTTATGGAGAAACTCCAGCCATCAAGCTCTTTTTCAGTACTATCTTCAGAAATAGAACTTCTAAAGTTGTCTATAGGAGAACTTAAGGCTGAGTTAAGGGAAATAAAAAACAGTAAGTCAGTAAATGCTGGAAACATCGAAACCAATACCGAGATATCCAAATTATCAGATCAGATCAGCGATATCAGATCGCAGGTCTGTGAACTGACACCTCTAACTATCCTCATGAAAACGGTAAACCTTAACAAGCTTGACACAGAATCGGTAACTAAGGTAGATAACCTCATTAATTTTGTTACCACAGAAGTAACAAAACGACTCGACGCAAAACTGAGTGCTATTGTCTACAACGTTCCGGACAATGAGGCACTAAAAAAGGTACAGCGCATCTTACTTAGTGAAGCGAAAATGCCTAACTCCAAGACTAAGTGCTATAGGCTGAAGAAGAGTCAACATGAAAAGTGTTGTCCTATTCGTTTTCAGTTCGAAACACCGGCAGAGACCAGAAAATTCATCCACTCCCAACACACCCTATCGCAAGCCAGAAACTACAAACATATAAAGGTCGGGGTGGACAAAACAGTATAGAAAGGCGCGCATACAACTATCTCGCTAAGACTAATTGTGAAATAGGTAATAGGACATTGCAAGCAGCCATTATTCCCAACCCTGTGAAAGATACAGTAGACCCCACCGCATCACCCCTCTCAAAACACACAGAAATATCCCATCAGAGTGCAACACCAGCCGAAAGGCCACTAGACTGTAACCAAATAAATAATAAAACCATACCACCTATCACCGCAGAATCTAAAATGCCACTAAATAACCCCAGAAAAAAAGTCAAAACCCCCCGAAATTCGACTTTGTCCTCTCCTAGCCATAATTCCATTGGTAAAGATAAGGAAAATATGCCCCTAAATCATACCAACAAAAACAGTGGCAGCTTAAATAAGCCCACACTCCCCACGGTCAATAGTATTAGCACTCACAACGTGCTAAATCGCACCGTGGCACACACTAATATCCAATGTCACAACAATGTCACCCTAAATAGTACAAGTGGTAATAGTCAGAACTCGGCTACCAACAACTCAGGGTCTTCAGAGTATGGCACACAAACAAATTTCGACCGGATATATGGTACAAGTCTGCTGGGAACTAACCCAAATGCAGTACACACGAAACCCACACAAGGACACAACTAGCATCAAACAATAGGTGGAATAATAAGCCATGGTCATCACAAGGATCCAATCATTTTTTATCCCCCGCGTCCCTGTCAGCGTTGAAAAAACAGCTGGTAGGGATGTTAACACTCCTAAACCACTAGTGCTGGCTCCCTCCTTGCATGAAAACAGGAACGGTCTAGTGCACCCGTATCCATTGGACACACTTGACACTTGCACAAGTATAGGTCAAATAAAGAACCCTACCCACTTCTGTAACCTAACTAAAAATAAAAGTTCCTTAGTCTATAGCAAATCCAGTACTCCAACTCCTAATTCTCCACCGAAAACAGCACACAACAACTCGATAGACATAGGTGAGCATGATGCTGGAACTCCTCTTAACATAGGATCGTCATGTCCAGCAGAACTACTGGGTGCTGAACCATATTCGGGGCTGACTAACGAACTTAAATACTTCAAATGCTACTTCAACTCTCATCTTTACGTAATCCTCATAAATGCTAGATCTGTTCTAAATAAATTGCCGATGCTCAGAGCACTCACAGTAATATACAAACCCCCTGTAATTGTCATCACTGAATCTTGGTGTCATTCGAACATCCTGGATGAAGAAATAAGCTTAGATAACTACACACACTTTCGGTGTGACAGGGAAGGTGGTAAGGGAGGGGGTTGTCTCATGTACTTTCTGAATGCACTTACTGTATCACAGCTAGAAAGTAGTACACTTAACATGCCTGAGACTCTATGGGTTAATGTACACTTAAATAACGTAACAGCATTAATTGGATGCACCTACAGAGCACCTGGCACCTTTAGTAATTACGAGACCCAACTTATTAATACTCTGGAGCAATTATCCGACTTACAATACGACCATAAGATCCTATGTGGGGACTTTAACTTACCTGAAATCAACTGGGATATACCCACAGGCCCAACTAAATTTGATAAGTTCTTAGGCACACTGGATATACTTGGCTGGAAACAAACTGTCACTACTCCCACAAGAGGTAACAACGTACTAGACTTAATCTTCTGCCACAATATAAGCCCCCTTTCAACGCTAGTAGGTTCTGAGTTTCCAGGGAGCGACCACAAAACAGTGATGTGTGCACTGCCAATTCCGCTGAGTAGCAATGCATCTCATACCTCCACTTCACAACAAGTAATATATAGGAACTATAGTAAGGCAAACTGGGCCTTAGTTGAATCGATGCTAAGATCCTCCAAATGGGATGAATACTTCACTACTGATGACCTATCGAGAGCCCTAACCATCTTCTACCATAACTCTAACACATGCTTAGATGCTGTCATTCCACTCCAAACACTAAAGGTTTCCCCACACAGAAAGTCATTCATAAAACCAAAGGATCGTACGAAACTGAAGAACTCTCAACAAGTTACTTCAAACACCACGACTTTGGCACTCTAGGTCTAATACTTAACACCCTTAGCTCCATCTCACAAGCTCGAGATTTCCGTATGAGAAAGGAAGAACGCATCGCAGTAGCCAGTCCTGCTAGAGTGTATGCACTCACAGAAATCTTAAGGAAGCGAATGAATCGCAAAAATCACAGCATTTCTCTCCTCATAGACAAAGGTAGGCTATGCACTAACTCTGCAGACATATGTGAACTATTCAACAAAACGTTTGCAGGTAACTACCTTAAGCCCTCAGTCCAGCTACTCGATATACACCCTATTACTAATATGGCACAAACTCCACTGACACCAAACCAAATTAGCACTGTTGAATTCACTTACGCTAATATTAACCAAACTATAAGAACCCTCAAAAGTTCAAAAGGTTTCGGTACCGACGGTATATCATCTTACTTCTATAAATATGGTGGCCCTGACATTCCTCTACTGCTGCTTAAAATATTCACAATGTCCCTAGAAACCCAAACTTACCCTGACATATGGAAGACAACATTCATTATGCCTAAACACAAATCTGGCTCGAAAACTGAAGTCAGTAACTACCGGCCGATCAATATCACACCTATAGCATCTAGAATCATGGAGAGACTAGTCAAAGATAACTTAATCAAACATATGCTTAGCTGCAATATTATAAGTCCGAACCAACATGGATTCCTGAAATCCAGATCATGTTTAACATGTCACCTAGACTTCTTCAATTTTGTAACCAGCAGTCGTGACAGACGGCAACTAGTACTTGTCATCTACTTTGACATTTCTAAGGCATTTGACCGTGTTGACCATTTACTGCTAACAAATAAGCTGAACTCCTTAGGAATACGTGACCCATTATTAGGATGGCTTAAATCATTCCTTAACAATAGGTCCCAAATAGTTAAACTCGGGTCTGCAACCTCCAAACCTAGCCCTATCACTTCTGGTGTAGTACAAGGTAGTGTCATTGGACCCCTCCTATTTACACTATACATCAATGACATATGCGCTTGCTTCACGCACGGGAAACCATTCATCTTTGCAGATGACCTAAAAGTAGCTTATACATTCCAACGTGATGACTTAGGGAACTTCGAGAATGTAGTACAGAAGGAATTAGATAAAATGGCTGCTTGGTCGTCCCTATGGAATCTCCAATTTAATCTGAACAAATGTGGCTGGATCTGCTTCGGCACCCTCAATTGACCTGAAATTAACGCTCCAATCTGCTAACCTAACAAGACTCCGAAGTGTCGTTGACCTAGGCCTGAGGTACTCTAGTGACTTGACATTCTCTGAGCAAGTAGCATCACAGACTAGAAAATCGAGGATGCTCTTAGGATGCATACTCAGGAACTTTCACGACAATGAAGCCAAGCTAATTCTGTACAAAACATGTGTCAGACCACTACTAGAATACTGTCCATTTATTATAAGCAGCACTCGCACACGTGACAAGCTAAGGATGGAAAGTATCCAACGATATTTTACCTCAAAACTGCTTGGCTACGATTGTAAGAAAGACTACATCTCACGGTGCATGATCCTAAAACTCGACCCACTTTGGACAAGGCGACTTATTATAAACCTAATATTCTTCTTTAAGGTCCTTCACAAAATATCATTCTCAGGTAACAGGGACATACAATTCGCACAGGAAGGTTCTTACGATCTGCGTAACCAAACTTCCACAGTGACAACTCATTCTTTTAAGTCAACACTCCGTGAAAACTTCTTCACAGTCATGTATTCTAAAATATGGAATAGCCTACCCCTAGATGTCAGAACTTGCTCTTCGGTTACAAGCTTCAAACGCTCTCTATACAGACTGTTTCACCCTACTGATTATATTAATAAACTAATTAATCCTAAAACGAATCAACTACTAATATAATACACCACCTAAAAGACGCACTTCAACACCTGTCAGCCACGTCTCGTAAACCGTTAATGCCCAGCTCTCGCTACGCTCGGACCCATGCTGTTCCTTGAAGTTTTCAGAAACGCTTAGTTATAACGGACGAAACAACCAAAACACCGATTGGCCGCTTGATATTTGTTTATTGTTACACCAACATATAAAAAGAATAAGTGAACTAAGGTCTGTGAACAAATATTACAATAATAAATCACAAGATTACTTCTGAAGGTTTACTGCTGACTTCTTTCTGAACAGCGACCGATGAGACGATGACTGTCGTATTGATGCCTCCGCGAAAATTGGGGAAGTTGATTTTGAGCAAACAACCAAGAATTGATCGTTCAATCTTCAACTCCATTGACACTCCCCGGCAAAAAAGGGATCCAACCCTTTTTTCCTTCACGACCAATGCACGTTGACTTGGATGCCATTGCGAGAACCTGGGTCACACGGACGGAGCTGAAATGGAAAACAAACAGAAAAGCCAACACACCACAAGCATACACACAGCACAATCTCACACATCGCTGACGACCTGCGCCTCCAGACAGAGACCTCCTCTTGACATCTTGCAACACAATCGCCACTTGCTAGAATGACTCTTGCAGAATGCAACGTGACCATAGCACCAACTCATGATACTCTACGCACATCCTCTTATCTACTCACTACCAATTACCACTGCAATCGCTTGTCACTCATTCTGCCTCAGTTCTAGTAGCGGTGACGCATGCGAGCCTCAGTCGTTTACAATCTTTCTCCCCGGCGTGTCGGACCGCACCTAACAATTATCTCCGTGTGCATTTCATTCTCACCAATAGCCTCCCCGGCGTATACGACCCATCTGCTGTCCTTAACATCAATCAATTCATTCACGGATGTAGAAGAGTGGACACAACTTCAGAAGTAATCACGACGAAAATTTTAACAAAATTATGCAATAAAACCAAGGTACGAAAACAACGAGTAAACACAATGAATCCAAAAAACACCAATTGATATGACACACCACACATATATATACAAACAGTACACACAAACTCGCAGTTCATGTCTTGATGGAATTCCTTTGAAGAATCGCAGGGCTAACACCAGTACGCCTACAAACCTTCACAGGTTGACGATTGTAAGTTGTGAAATGTCCGGACACAAACAAGATTAACCAACAATTGCGATAATTGGAACTCACACAATCATTTAACACAAACATATGTACATTCACTACATCAAATGTTGTGGATTCCGGCATGAAAAACTACCCTTGAAGAACCGTAGGACTTACAGCAGTACGCCTACATTCCTTCTCAGGTTGATGATCCAAGTGGAAGTCGTCCGGACACAAACAGAATTACCAACAGCTAGATGACAGATGATATCAATTCAGTATATACAATATGAACATATGTACAAAATCACACACCGAGCACATTAGACTGCTCATTGATGCGCTACCCTTTGAAGAGTTGTAGGACTTACAGCAGTACGCCTACAACCCTTCTCAGGTTGACGCCCTAGGTTGGAAAATCGTCACAGAGTTAATTTGGTGACCTCCTCCTATCAGCTATATCTTCAAATCTGAACGGCAACTCGCTCATATCATTGTATCGTAGAATATAGATGACGAACAAACACACGGCATATCTCATCAACCAAGTGTAGAGGCAGAGTAATTTACACCAAAGATAATAACATTCAAATAGTAACTTGAAACTAGAAATGCCTTTATTCATGCAAGTCAATTTAACAATTACCCTCTCGTTTACACTTGGCTTATCCTCACTAAAGTGACCATTGATATTCGTCCTTTCAAACGAACTGGTACTAGCATAGTCATTGCACAAGATACCTGAGTTGATGGGCGTCTGTTTCATTGTGGATGACAACACCAACGACGACTGAGTGACACAAGTTGATGAAGTTAGTGGTGGATCAGAAGCTGTTGTTGTTCGGCTTTCAGAAATTTGTCTAACTGCAAGACCACCACCACTGCTGACTTCTACTATCAGCTCAGGTTTAGCACTATCATCTGATGATAGGTGGGCTACATGCTGATCGATTACACTGATGGTCTCACAAGTATGCGTGCCTTCTGCAACTGAATCTGCATTTATTTCATCTTCACGTTCAAGTTGTACAGAAACTTTGTTCAACTTAGCAGTAGTAGGCATATCCCTTATCTCATCATGATCAACCAAAGACAAATGTGAAGTATCATGATCATTATCATGAATATTCACTTTACCATCAAGTTCATCATTTTCAAACTCTTTGTTAACAGCAGTAGACAATTTTGGTTCCTCCTCACAAATCCCTAAGGATTTTATACCTTCAATCTGACTAGTTATACCTTGTAAACTTTTGGAGTCAGAACTGCACTCTGAAGCAGCAACTCTATGGTGTGACACTCTATTCAACAATGGCTTACCAGTTGCAACTACAGACTTCTTCACCGCACCGTTATCGTCACACAATTCGGAGTCATGCCTGGAGTTTACATTTAGCTTATCACTGAACTTGCTCACCGGTTCACAGTTCACCTTTGTACGCACTTCTTGCAAACGTGCGAAACACAACCGTGTTTGTCTTGCATCTTGTAACTTATCTGTTGAGGATGTACTACGAAACCTGTTACACTCACTAGGTCTATATGCATTACTAGACATCATGGAGCCTTCTCGATATCCACTTCTCTTAGGCCCTTTCGTCATCAATGATTGCATTTTGATCTCAGACTGCTCTATCCTAGGGGTGAGATTCAATATACTGGCAAACTTGCTCATAGATTGATTAACACTATCTTTTACTAGTTTCAGGATATCATCAAACTTTGGCTCGGTACCCTCATCCTCCATACGGGAGCTTATCTTCACCCACTTCCTTTGCAGTCGAGTAGGTAGGCGTCTCGCTATTACTTCTAGTATAAAACTCGAGTTGAGGTCACTCATGCAATTCATAGAAATCAAGGTATTCTTATAAGTCATAAGATTATCTAAAAACTCAGTAAGTGCCTTGGAGTCATCTCGAAGTTGGCTGCCATTACCTTTGACAGCTTCGTATACGTTCCTTACAATCATTGAAGGTCTTCAAAACCTTTGACGTAATATGCTCATAGCCTCATCGTAGCCCTCTTATGGCTTCATAAACTGTTATAACTGCAATGAATTAAGCCAAAACCCCGTCGCCAATTGTTATAACGGTAGAGAATTGAATGATAGACGTTTTCACCTTGCTCTGTCTGCGCCTGAACTAATCTGCCTATCTGCTTGTCGTACCTTCCGATTTAGTAAAGCACGCAAATATCAAAAGACAAAGGCTGGACTGTGACTGTGTATTGAAGTGCAACAACGACAAAGAAAACCATGGTATTTATACATTTTACAACAATATGGACAGCTAACAGCATTTGAAATAATTTATCTTAATAGCCAATAACAAAGTGCGTGAGAGATGATAATATACCATATGTGCGAGATTTGACAGTCACTACCAAAATGTGTGAGAATGATAATATACCATATATACAAGATTAACAGTAAATACCAAAATGTGTGAGAATGATAACATACCATATATGCAAGATTAAACAGTCAATACCAAAATATGTGGGATCCTATCACCCCCCCCGTAAAGTGTGTAGGACTTGCTTTTTGGATCTATTTGAAAAGGTTTCGGAGCTCTTCTTTGTCGAGTTGACCTTTGCGTGGTACTGGATAGAGCGTGATCTGTGTGTCTGACACATAACTGTCCCTTTTCATTCGTACGATAATGCAGCAAGAATTTATCCAAAATTTCTTCTGTTGTTCCCTCCCCCTTCGCTTTTGCATAAGCTCGCTTAAAGGTGTCGACGAAACGTTCAATCTGTCCATTCGATTGGGGATGATACGGGGGGCTACGAATATGCTGGATCCCAAACAGTTTGCAGCAACCAAGTTTGTCCTGGAAGACAGAAGCGTTCTTTTGACGACGGCGTTGCAAGAGAGATTGATCAGATACATCTCCGGGAACAACGTTGTGTGGTGAGGACGAAACATTAGAGCATACTGAATTTAATGGTACATTAAAGATATGGAGCTTGTCTAACCAGTCAAGACCAAGCAAATTCAAATCATGGTAGTTTGTAACGTAACATACACCATTGAAGTGATGCTCACCAAACTGAACCTGGCAATTTATCTCACCCACGAGTTTCAGTATGTCTCCAGAGACATTCTTGGCGACATGCTCGGTCGGCAGAATCTGTGGGCAACCAAGTTTGCGCCACGTAGTTCGGGAAATTACGGTGATATCTGATGCCGTATCCAACTGAAGACGAATACGTTTGCCGTTAATATCTAGTGTTATGTACTTACGTTTGCTGGCGAACTCGATTTTAGAAGTAGTGAAAACGGTCTGTACTCTAGGAGATTGATTCAGCTTGAAACGACTACTTCTGTTCCTCACCGAAGAATTTTTCTGCGGTGGACAGTAACCCTCCTTATGTCCAAAACGGTGACAATTACGGCATTTATGCTTCTTGAAAGGACAGAACTTGACAAAATGCCACGAACCACAGTGCCAGCACACTGAAGGAGGTTTAGCTGAATTTTGAGACTGACGTTCTGTGTGCTTAACGGTGATCGGAGGACTTTTCACTGTGTTAATCGAACCAAATTCAGACGACTGTCGTTTGCACTCCACCATAGCAGTATCGTGCTTCAAGTTGATTAAACGTAGGCATTCTGCTGTCACCATTTGTAAGGTCATTTTCGGGTCTTGTTCCACAAGTGACAGAAGTCGAGTTCGTATGTCAGTATCTTCTGGGTTCTTCAACCCACAGATAAAAATCAAACACTTGAACTGCTCTGATGTCATTTCGTGTGGTTTGAACCTTTCACATTCCTTGTTCACTTTGCCAGCGTAAGTCACATAATCATCGGAAGGCATTTTTGTCAACTGAAAACATTGATACCGAATATTAAACATGGATGACTGTTCACCAAAGATTTGTGATAAAACGGTGACTGTCTCATCGAATGATAACTCACGTGGGTTCTTAGGCAGAATGAAATTAACATATCTGTTGTGCTCAACAGTACCAAGTTTTCTTAGTAACAATCGGACTTTAGCAGCATCATCAAACATGTAGCATTCAATACGGAAAACGTCTTCGTAACGATTGAACCATGCATCAAATACGAGACCAGATATTGGGTCGTAGTTGAACTCACTGATAGAATTTGAGATGCTTTCATATTTGTCAGAATGAGATGTTGATGGAACATGAATGGACAGCTTCTGAGTGAGAGCTTCGATTAATTTTAGTTGAGCTGCTTCATTCTGAACTTGCTGCTGCTGCAAGATAGATTTGAGATCATCCAGAGAGATAGACATTGTAATTGGGTTGTAATTAACACAGTCAAAAATGTTATATAGCTGCGCTGAACAGAATAAAAACTGTCGTCGTTTGCTTGCTATAACTGCGATGAATTAAGGTAAAACCCCGTCGCCAATTTGTTATAACGGTAGAGAATTGAATGAAGACGTTTTCACCTTGCTTTGTCTGCGCCTGAACTAATCTGCCTATCTGCTTGTCGTACCTTCCGATTTAGTAGAGCACGCAAATATCAAAAGACAAAGGCTGGACTGTGACTGTGTATTGAAGTGCAACAACGACAAAGAAAACCATGGTATTTATACATTTTACAACAATATGGACAGCTAACAGCATTTGAAATAATTTATCTTAATAGCCAATAACAAAGTGCGTGAGAGATGATAATATACCATATGTGCGAGATTTGACAGTCACTACCAAAATGTGTGGGAATGATAATATACCATATATACAAGATTAACAGTAAATACCAAAATGTGTGAGAATGATAACATACCATATATGCAAGATTAAACAGTCAATACCAAAATATGTGGGATCCTATCACCCCCCCCGTAAAGTGTGTAGGACTTGCTTTTTGGATCTATTTGAAAAGGTTTCGGAGCTCTTCTTTGTCGAGTTGACCTTTGCGTGGTACTGGATAGAGCGTGATCTGTGTGTCTGACACATAACTGTCCCTTTTCATTCGTACGATAATGCAGCAAGAATTTATCCAAAATTTCTTCTGTTGTTCCCTCCCCCTTCGCTTTTGCATAAGCTCGCTTAAAGGTGTCGACGAAACGTTCAATCTGTCCATTCGATTGGGGATGATACGGGGGGCTACGAATATGCTGGATCCCAAACAGTTTGCAGCAACCAAGTTTGTCCTGGAAGACAGAAGCGTTCTTTTGACGACGGCGTTGCAAGAGAGATTGATCAGATACATCTCCGGGAACAACGTTGTGTGGTGAGGACGAAACATTAGAGCATACTGAATTTAATGGTACATTAAAGATATGGAGCTTGTCTAACCAGTCAAGACCAAGCAAATTCAAATCATGGTAGTTTGTAACGTAACATACACCATTGAAGTGATGCTCACCAAACTGAACCTGGCAATTTATCTCACCCACGAGTTTCAGTATGTCTCCAGAGACATTCTTGGCGACATGCTCGGTCGGCAGAATCTGTGGGCAACCAAGTTTGCGCCACGTAGTTCGGGAAATTACGGTGATATCTGATGCCGTATCCAACTGAAGACGAATACGTTTGCCGTTAATATCTAGTGTTATGTACTTACGTTTGCTGGCGAACTCGATTTTAGAAGTAGTGAAAACGGTCTGTACTCTAGGAGATTGATTCAGCTTGAAACGACTACTTCTGTTCCTCACCGAAGAATTTTTCTGCGGTGGACAGTAACCCTCCTTATGTCCAAAACGGTGACAATTACGGCATTTATGCTTCTTGAAAGGACAGAACTTGACAAAATGCCACGAACCACAGTGCCAGCACACTGAAGGAGGTTTAGCTGAATTTTGAGACTGACGTTCTGTGTGCTTAACGGTGATCGGAGGACTTTTCACTGTGTTAATCGAACCAAATTCAGACGACTGTCGTTTGCACTCCACCATAGCAGTATCGTGCTTCAAGTTGATTAAACGTAGGCATTCTGCTGTCACCATTTGTAAGGTCATTTTCGGGTCTTGTTCCACAAGTGACAGAAGTCGAGTTCGTATGTCAGTATCTTCTGGGTTCTTCAACCCACAGATAAAAATCAAACACTTGAACTGCTCTGATGTCATTTCGTGTGGTTTGAACCTTTCACATTCCTTGTTCACTTTGCCAGCGTAAGTCACATAATCATCGGAAGGCATTTTTGTCAACTGAAAACATTGATACCGAATATTAAACATGGATGACTGTTCACCAAAGATTTGTGATAAAACGGTGACTGTCTCATCGAATGATAACTCACGTGGGTTCTTAGGCAGAATGAAATTAACATATCTGTTGTGCTCAACAGTACCAAGTTTTCTTAGTAACAATCGGACTTTAGCAGCATCATCAAACATGTAGCATTCAATACGGAAAACGTCTTCGTAACGATTGAACCATGCATCAAATACGAGACCAGATATTGGGTCGTAGTTGAACTCACTGATAGAATTTGAGATGCTTTCATATTTGTCAGAATGAGATGTTGATGGAACATGAATGGACAGCTTCTGAGTGAGAGCTTCGATTAATTTTAGTTGAGCTGCTTCATTCTGAACTTGCTGCTGCTGCAAGATAGATTTGAGATCATCCAGAGAGATAGACATTGTAATTGGGTTGTAATTAACACAGTCAAAAATGTTATATAGCTGCGCTGAACAGAATAAAAACTGTCGTCGTTTGCTTGCTATAACTGCGATGAATTAAGGTAAAACCCCGTCGCCAATTTGTTATAACGGTAGAGAATTGAATGAAGACGTTTTCACCTTGCTTTGTCTGCGCCTGAACTAATCTGCCTATCTGCTTGTCGTACCTTCCGATTTAGTAGAGCACGCAAATATCAAAAGACAAAGGCTGGACTGTGACTGTGTATTGAAGTGCAACAACGACAAAGAAAACCATGGTATTTATACATTTTACAACAATATGGACAGCTAACAGCATTTGAAATAATTTATCTTAATAGCCAATAACAAAGTGCGTGAGAGATGATAATATACCATATGTGCGAGATTTGACAGTCACTACCAAAATGTGTGGGAATGATAATATACCATATATACAAGATTAGCAGTCACTACCAAAATGTGTGAGAATGATTATATACCATATATACAAGATTAACAGTAAATACCAAAATGTGTGAGAATGATAACATACCATATATGCAAGATTAAACAGTCAATACCAAAATATGTGGGATCCTATCATAAACTTACAACACTGTATAGCTCTTGCAGCATCTCCAGTGCAATATCTCATCAAATACATTAACTTCAATTCATCACTTAATAGAAAACTACTCAACATGATCTCAAACTCCTTTACAAATTGTAAATAATCAGCTGGGTTTCAATCAAAACACCGTGGTTCTAATTTAGGGAGTTTTATGTTCCTATTATCCCTGAACGTCGAAACAGTAACATCAACCGTATCATGCTTAACATCAGACACATCGTTACAATTAACAAACAAGGCACCATGACTTACTTTCCTGTTTGCATCCAAGACACTCTGTCCCTTCTTTGACCCAGGCATTGTTGAACTTGACCCAATTCCAAAAAGGTTCCAGATATTGCTTGTTCAAAGAGGACTTGACCGGCACCAGGAAAGATGAACGGTGACTATCCAAACTTTCGCCAACTCTTTGAATCCGCCAGATCTGTTTCTATCGTCAGAAACTGTCAGCCACGTCTCATAAACCGTTAATGCCCAGCTCTCGCTACGCTCGGGCCCACGCTGTTCGTCGAAGATTTCGGAAACGCTTAGTTATAACGGACGAAAAACCAAAACACCGATTGGCCGCTTGAGAATTCGTTATTGTTACACCAACATATAAAAGGAATAAGTGAACTAAGGTCTGTGAACAAATATTACAATAATAAATCATAAGATTACTTCTGACGATGTTTCACTCTTCTTTCTGAACAGCGACCGATGAGACGATGACTGTCGTATTGATGCCTCCGCGAAAATTGAGGAAGTTGATTTTGAGCAAACAACCAAGAATTGATCGTTCAATCTTCAACTGCATTGACAACACCTTTAGCAATCCTAAAACTATAAATAAACTAGCAGCATGGATGCATAGAAACTTAGTACGAAACATACAGGAGTAGTTTACCCTTAGAAATATGACGTGTCACTCTATTGTAACCTTCAGACGCTTGCTATATAAGCTTTTATCTCAATGACTATCCCTACCAGAACCCATCACTTATTTCTAAAACGCATCAGTCATTGGAACTCTAAAACGCTCAGACTCATTAATACACATTTTGACACTAAATAAACTCTAAGACTTCGCATAAATACGTGAAAACAGAACTACAATATAGACAAGTATTTACTAAAGTATAATATGCAATCGACATAACCATTTATAAATGCATGAAATATTAAATGTCCTTTTCATGTTCACATACTTTCTCTTTCTGGTATTTTGCTGCTCCAATTCATCTTCTGGTCGAGGTCGAACAACCCTGCATCTAAACTGAAATAAGGACTAATTCCAAACCGTCTATCTCATAACCACTCAAATTACATGAACTATCCAATTCTACCATTTGAAGACGCTGGCGAACATGCTGTAAATGAGTATTCATCATCTGAAATGAAGAAGAAACTGGTTTTAAACAGTTTTCAACATTTTACTCAACTTACGAATACAGTCCGCCATGCAGACACAAATGGCGCAAATGGAGGATTCTGGAATCGACCTCGGGACCATTTGATGCAGTAAAACAACCTAACATGACCTTATCTAGTTTTCGTATCCACGATCAAATTTCTTTCCTGTTATAAAACTAAGACTACTGAAAAAATTGAATAAATATATCACTGATCTCAACATAATACATCAATAATCTTTAAGCCATGGGTGCTGTTCACAACAAAGTTATATAGGAGAATTGACTTCAAGCTTTATTTTTCCCAGATATCTGTATTACATTCATCTGATGTCTGGGTTTTTTGTTAATGCGAAGACAATATTTCTATATCTCTTTATGTGCTACACAAACAGACTTTATAGCAGGCTGTTCCGACTGACTCTAATGTCAGAAAGAACAACCACACTGTAAATTCATTATACATTAAATTGTGTGTAATTTATATAATAACTTATCCATGCCTGTACAATTGGTATGTTCCTGCATAAACAGGAAGAAAAGTATATTAAATTAAATTAGGTCCCTAAAGTGAGTGACAGAAAGTTCGGTCAATACATGTATGATGAAAGTGAACTAAAATAAGGACGACAGTTGTGGAATTGAGCCTTGTATTATATCCTTCTTGTAAATATCAATTCCCTCATAGTTTAGTTTCAATATTAAGTGAATGGAGTGCAGTCTACAGATTCATAAAATTCACATACTGACGTACTACTTTTTCAGAATCCTAGTTGATGTCTCCTTAGTAAATTGAGAAATGGGCATTGTACCTCTTTGGATTTTGACGGAATTATCTTACACAGCCCCTAAAGTATTCTCGCGTGCCGAAAACAATGGAAAAGCCAACAATTGATCGTCCAAACTTCGTGATATATTTCGGGACCAAAACAAGCCTTCAGACGAACGCTTAGCTAGCTAGTGATCGTGCACGTGACACGAAGGGGTACCAAAATGGCGGGGATGCTTGACCAGAAGCCTTCAGCTAAATAAGTCGACTTAAACAGTGGTGGTCAGCATTCAATGGTGAGTAATTGCTGTGGTCAATAATTTTGGAGAATTATTTACCGCTACAGCTCACTCCTCCCCTAGTGGGGTGGCGAGGACCCTAAGACAGAACCAGCCGGAAGTAAAAAAAACTCGATGGTTCCCTTTCGGGTGAAAAAATCTTCCGAGCGGCTTGGTCGTATGCCTACTGGTTTGTCTGCCTATGCTAATAGGGTGTTTGTACATAGCTTCCTTGTTGTTGTTCGTTGGATCCCGCGCTTCGTTTGTTTCCTGTCCAGTGCCCGTCGCACCCGGAAAAGAAAACAAGAACGCTAAGAACCATGTCGAGGAAAATGCACGAAACGAGCTTTTTGGTTAAAAAAACTATGTGCATTTACTATACAGTAAAATAATGCTAAGTTCAGAACATCGAAAAAAATACATCTAATTAATATTTTTTGTGTATGTTACATGAACTGTTGAGAAAAAAATTTTTTGTATTCGGTGGTACTGTATATAAAAAAATTGATACGTCAAAAAAAAATAGTCAGTACCACAAACGAATGAGTTGCGTGAATCACACGACTTCGTTAAGTTAAATAAGTGTGCAGATATTCTGGGAACCTTACGGTACATCCAGAACGGGTTTTCTTGGGAGGCTTGATAGAAGGTTCGGTAGCTGTCGCTGTGCTAGTAACTTCATCGATGTCTAAACGACCTTCTGTTACTTGTGAATTTTGGGGTACGTTGAGCTCTATGTTAATAGGATTAACCTCCAAGTAAGCCGGTTTCAGACGGTCAATGCTGACGGTGTCCTCGCGGCCATTTTTGTCCAAGACAAAGAATTTATCCGAACATTTAATTACTTTATAAGGTCCGTCATATGGAGGTTTCAGCGGTCTGCGCACAGAGTATATATATATATATATTTCTTCCTGTTTATGCAGGAACATACCAATTGTACAGGCATGGATAAGTTATTATATAAATTACACACAATTTAATGTATAATGAATTTACAGTTTGGTTGTTCTTTCTGACATTAGAGTCAGTAGGAACAGTCTGCTATAAAGTCTGTTTGTGTAGCACATAAAGAGATATAGAAATATTGTCTTCGCATTAACAAAAAACCCAGACATCAGATGAATGTAATACAGATATCTGGGAAAAATAAAGCTTGAAGTCAATTCTCTTATATAACTTTGTTGTGAGCAGCACCCATGGCTTAAAGATTATTGATGTATTATGTTGAGATCAGTGATATATTTATTCAATTTTTTCAGTAGTCTTAGTTTTATAACAGGAAAGAAATTTGATCGTGGATACGAAAACTAGATAAGGTCATGTTAGGTTGTTTTACTGCATCAAATGGTCCCGAGGTCGATTCCAGAATCCTCCATTTGCTCCATTTGTGTCTGCATGGCGGACTGTATTCGTAAGTTGAGTAAAACGTTGAAAA
The DNA here is from genome assembly GCA_944472135.2 of Trichobilharzia regenti. Lineage (NCBI taxonomy): Eukaryota > Metazoa > Platyhelminthes > Trematoda > Strigeidida > Schistosomatidae > Trichobilharzia > Trichobilharzia regenti. The sequence goes on along the minus strand of OX235266.1, from coordinate 27,311,657 downwards.
CTGTTTGAAAACCAGTTGCTTCTTCATTTCAGATGATGAATACTCATTTACAGCATGTTCGCCAGCGTCTTCAAATGGTAGAATTGGATCGTTCATGGAATTTGAGTGGTTATGAGATAGACGGTTTGGAATTAATCCTCATTTCAGTTTAGATGCAGGGTTGTTCGACCTCGACCAGAAGATGAATAGGAGCAGCAAAATACCAGAAAGAGAAAGTATGTGAACATGTAAAGGACATTTAATATTTCATGCATATATAAATGGTTATGTCGATTGCATATTATACTTTAGTAAATACTTGTCTATATTGTAGTTCTGTTTTCACGTATTTATGCGAAGTCTTAGAGTTTATTTAGTGTCAAAATGTGTATTAATGAGTCTGAGCGTTTTAGAGTTCCAATGACTGATGCGTTTTAGAAATAAGTGATGGGTTCTGGTAGGGATAGTCATTGAGATAAAAGCTTATATAGCAAGCGTCTGAAGGTTACAATAGAGTGACACGTCATATTTCTAAGGGTAAACTACTCCTGTATGTTTCGTACTAAGTTTCTATGCATCCATGCTGCTAGTTTATTTATAGTTTAAAGATTGCTAAGGGTGTTGAAGTGCGTCTTAGGTGCTGTAGTAGATTAGTGCTTGATTCGTTCTAGGAGTAAATAGTTTATTAATATAATCTGTAGAGTGCAACAGTCTGTATAGAGAGCGTTTGAAGCTTGTAACCGAAGAGCAAGTTCTGATATCTAGGGGTAGGCTATTCCATATTTTAGAATACATGACTGTGAAGAAGTTTTCACGGAGTGTTGACTTAAAAGAATGAGTTGTCACTGTGGAAGTTTGGTTACGCAGATCGTAAGAACCTTCCTGTGCGAATTGTATGTCCCTGTTACCTGAGAAAGATATTTTGTGAAGGACCTTAAAGAAGAATATTAGGTTTATAATAAGTCGCCTTGTCCAAAGTGGGTCGAGTTTTAGGATCATGCACCGTGAGATGTAGTCTTCCTTACAATCGTAGCCAAGCAGTTTCGAGGTAAAATATCGTTGGATACTTTCCATCCTTAGCTTGTCACGTGTGCGAGTGCTGCTTATAATAAGTGGACAGTATTCTAGTAGTGGTCTGACACATGTTTTGTACAGAATTAGCTTGGCTTCATTGTCGTGAAAGTTCCTGAGTATGCATCCCAAGAGCATCCTCGATTTTCTAGTCTGTGATGCTACTTGCTCTGAGAATGTCAAGTCACTAGAGTACCTCAGGCCTAGGTCAACGACATTTCGGAGTCTTGTTAGGTTAGCAGATTGGAGCGATAATTTCAGGTCGATTGAGGGTGCACCGAAGCAGATCCAGCCACATTTGTTCAGATTAAATTGGAGATTCCATAGGGACGACCAAGCAGCCATTTTATCTAATTCCTTCTGTACTACATTCTCGAAGTTCCCTAAGTCATCACATTGGAATGTATAAGCTACTTTTAGGTCATCTGCAAAGATGAATGGTTTCCCATGCGTGAAGCAAGCATTGTCATTGATGTTTAGTGTAAATAGGAGGGGTCCAATGACACTACCTTGTACTACACCAGAAGTGATAGGGCTAGGTTTGGAGGTTGCAGACCCGAGTTTAACTATTTGGGACCTATTGTTAAGGAATGATTTAAGCCATCCTAATAATGGGACACGTATTCCTAAGGAGTTCAGCTTATTTGTCAGCAGTAAATGGTCAACACGGTCAAATGCTTTAGAAATTAGGGAGGATCTTGTTACAAGGTCTCAACATGGATTTCTCAAAAATAGATCCTGCGTTACTTGCCACTTCGACTTTTTCAACTGCATCACTAGTAATCGCGAAGCACGTAAGCTAGTCGTTGTTCTCTATTTCGATATATCTAGGGCATTTGACATGGTATCTCACAGTATTCTCTTTGAGAAGCTGTACTCTTGTGGAATTCGCAACCCATTATTGAACTGGTTAAAATCATTTCTAAGCAACAGGGTACAAATAACCAAAGTTGGATCTGTATTGTCTCACCCTAGGCAGATCTCAAGTGGGGTCGTGCAAGGTAGTGTCCTAGGTCCACTTTTATTCACAGTTTACATTAACAGCATTTGCAAGTGCTTCACCTCAGGTAAACTATTCCTATATGCTGACGACCTCAAAGTCGTCTACTCCTGCTACACTCATGAATTAAGCGATATGGTAGATAAAATACATCTTGAACTAAGTAGCCTTGCAACGTGGTGTGCTGAATCCTGCCTAAATTTTAACATTGACAAATGCGGCTGGATTTGTATCGGCAACAGTAAGCTTGATCTAAACCTTGAAATAAATGGGCGAAAACTAGCTAAGCTCAATTCAGTCGTAGATCTCGGTATTAGATACTCTAGTAACCTAACGTTCGCTGAACAGACTGATTATGCCAGACGTAAAACGCGAAGGCTGATAGGATGCATAACACGCAATTTCTTTTGTTGTGAAACTAGGGTTTTATTATACAAAGTATGTGTCCGACCTATCTTAGAATACTGCACGTTTATTCTTAGCGGACTAAGACAAAATGACAAGCTTAAATTAGAGGGAGTGCAACGGCAGTTTACCTCAAGAACTCTTGGTTTAGAAAGTAGTCTGGAATACTATGAGAGATGCGTAAGACTAAGATTAGAACCCCTCTGGAAAAGACGCCTTAAGCTAAACCTAATCTTTTACTATAAGCTAACTAATCTTCTCTTGCATTCCTCCGAGCCAATAACTAAACCTACCGCTGTCGTCAGTTACAATCTTAGAAATCATCACAACCTAGCTGCTATGGAGCACTGTCAGACTTACGTGCGGTACAACTTCTTCTTAAATAAGTTTTCAGTCATTTGGAATAGACTACCAGCTAATGTGCGCGATGCAAACACACTTCCAGTGTTCATCTCCTCAGTCACCATACTGCTCAAAGATGACAATGCACTTATACGTCTGACTCTTACACCCTCTTTTTCACCCTACATAGATATTTTAAGTTGTTTAAACGTGTAGTTACAGCAAACTACAATTATAAATTTTAATATTATTGGAACTAGATGATTAACATTTCTACACAGGACAGTAATATTAGTTCACACATAATATAAAAGTTAGCATAACGGGACTAGTTAGTTTGTGTACCAAAATAACCACAGTTACTAAACAGAACATATGTGTATATATTTATTAATCACTCCTTAAGGACTCCCGTTGCTTTCTTTTGCGTTGCTGTTGTTTGTCTTCTTTTTTCTCTCACCATTTCAGCTTCCATTTGACTTTTTGAATGAGAATCAATAATGTGGATATTTGACCATTTACAATGACAAATGATCTGCAAACATTATTGGTCCCGTATCTTTCAGTTGCCTGGTTAATAACGAATTAACTTTCTCCACGACGCAACCTGGATTACATTTGTGGAATATACGCTTATACCAATGGAAAACTTATAACATAACTGCTCGTATCTGTAAAAATAGCTTCCTTATTACCCAATTTGGATATAAATCAAATCAAAAATGAGATTCGGATTTGTACACACCCAGGTTATATTGAGGAATTACTTCAAGCTTTATTTTTTCCCAAGTATTTTTAATCCATCCAAAACTTACTTGGGTTTTTTTGTTAATGCGAAGTCAATATTCCTATATTTCATGATGTGCTCCATTGAATGACTTGTTATATTGTGGAATAACTTCAAGCTTTATTTTTTCCCAAGTATTTTTAATCCATCCAAAACTTACTTGGGTTTTTTTGTTAATGCGAAGTCAATATTCCTATATTTCATGATGTGCTCCATTGAATGACTGGTTATCATATTGTTCCCACAGACCTAAAAAAATGGTATGCATTTTCATGTAAATTTATATGTTTATATGAGAATATACATTATTATAATTATTATTAAAACAAAAACGCCAGCAACCATGTAACTTAACCATAAACCGAATTTATGAAATTTAATTAATGCTTATCCATGCCTGTATAATTGGTGTGTCCTACACAAGTAGGGAAAAATGTGTACTTTATTAAAACATTATTAATTATGATTGCTAATCGTATATGTAATTTATCATATTGATGATGCCTGTAAACTGGCGTCTCTCATGAACAAAATGAGAATATACTATTATTATTAAATAGGAGGGGTCCAATGACACTACCTTGTACTACACCAGAAGTGATAGGGCTAGGTTTGGAGGTTGCAGACCCGAGTTTAACTATTTGGGACCTATTGTTAAGGAATGATTTAAGCCATCCTAATAATGGGTCACGTATTCCTAAGGAGTTCAGTTTATTTGTTAGCAGTAAATGGTCAACACGGTCAAATGCCTTAGAAATGTCAAAGTAGATGACAAGTACTAGTTGCCGTCTGTCACGACTGCTGGTTACAAAATTGAAGAAGTCTAGGTGACATGTTAAACATGATCTGGATTTCAGGAATCCATGTTGGTTCGGACTTATGATGTTGCAGCTAAGCATATGTTTGATTAAGTTATCTTTGACTAGTCTCTCCATGATTCTAGATGCTATAGGTGTGATATTGATTGGCCGGTAGTTACTGACTTCAGTTTTCGAGCCAGATTTGTGTTTAGGCATAATGAATGTAGTCTTCCATATGTCAGGGTAAGTTTGGGTTTCTAGGGACATTGTGAATATTTTAAGCAGTAGTAGAGGAATGTCAGGGCCACCATATTTATAGAAGTAAGATGATATACCGTCGGTACCGAAACCTTTTGAACTTTTGAGGGTTCTTATAGTTTGGTTAATGTCAGCGTAAGTGAATTGAACAGTGCTAATTTGGTTTGGTGTCAGTGGAGTTGGTGCCATTTTAGTAATAGGGTGTATATCGAGTAGCTGGACTGAGGGCTTAAGGTAGTTACCTGCAAACGTTTTGTTGAATAGTTCACATATGTCTGCAGAGTTAGTGCATAGCCTGCCTTTGTCTATGAGGAGAGGAATGCTGTGATTTTTGCGATTCATTCGCTTCCTTAAGATTTCTGTGAGTGCATACACTCTAGCAGGACTGGCTACTGCGATGCGTTCTTCCTTTCTCATACGGAAATCTTGAGCTTGTGTGATGGAGCTAAGGGTTTTAAGTATTAGACCTAGAGTGCCAAAGTCGTGGTGTTTGAAGTAACTTGTTGAGAGTTTCTTCAGTTTCTTACGATCCTTTGGTTTTATGAATGACTTTCTGTGTGGGGAAACCTTTAGTGTTTGGAGTGGAATGACAGCATCTAAGCATATGTTTGAGTTATGGTAGAAGATGGTTAGGGCTCTCGATAGGTCATCAGTAGTGAAGTATTCATCCCATTTGGAGGATCTTAGCATCGATTCAACTAAGGCCCAGTTTGCCTTACTATAGTTCCTATATATTACTTGTTGTGAAGTGGAGGTATGAGATGCATTGCTACTCAGCGGAATTGGCAGTGCACACATTACTGTTTTGTGGTCGCTCCCTGGGAACTCAGAACCTACTAGCGTTGAAAGGGGGCTTATATTGTGGCAGAAGATTAAGTCTAGTACGTTGTTACCTCTTGTGGGAGTAGTGACAGTTTGTTTCCAGCCAAGTATATCCAGTGTGTCTAAGAACTTATCAAATTTAGTTGGACCTGTGGGTATATCCCAGTTGATTTCAGGTAAGTTAAAGTCCCCACATAGGATCTTATGATCGTATTGTAAGTCGGTTAATTGCTCCAGAGTATTAATGAGTTGGGTCTCGTAATTACTAAAGGTGCCAGGTGCTCTGTAGGAGCATCCAATTAGTGCTGTTACGTTATTTAAGTGTACATTAACCCATAGAGTCTCAGGCATGTTAAGTGTACTACTTTCTAGCTGTGATACAGTAAGTTCATTCAGGAAGTACATGAGACAACCCCCTCCCTTACCACCTTCCCTGTCACACCGAAAGTGTGTGTAGTTATCTAAGCTTATTTCATCATCCAGGATGTCCGAATGACACCAAGATTCAGTGATGACAATTACAGGGGGTTTGTATATTACTGTGAGTGCTCTGAGCATCGGCAATTTATTTAGAACAGATCTAGCATTTATGAGGATTACGTAAAGATGAGAGTTGAAGTAGCATTTGAAGTATTTAAGTTCGTTAGTCAGCCCCGAATATGGTTCAGCACCCAGTAGTTCTGCTGGACATGACGATCCTATGTTAAGAGGAGTTCCAGCATCATGCTCACCTATGTCTATCGAGTTGTTGTGTGCTGTTTTCGGTGGAGAATTAGGAGTTGGAGTACTGGATTTGCTATAGACTAAGGAACTTTTATTTTTAGTTAGGTTACAGAAGTGGGTAGGGTTCTTTATTTGGCCTATACTTGTGCAAGTGTCAAGTGTGTCCAATGGATACGGGTGCACTAGACCGTTCCTGTTTTCATGCAAGGAGGGAGCCAGCACTAGTGGTTTAGGAGTGTTAACATCCCTACCAGCTGTTTTTTCAACGCTGACAGGGACGCGGGGGATAAAAAATGATTGGATCCTTGTGATGACCATGGCTTATTATTCCACCTATTGTTTGATGCTAGTTGTGTCCTTGTGTGGGTTTCGTGTGTACTGCATTTTGGGTTAGTTCCCAGCAGACTTGTACCATATATCCGGTCGAAATTTGTTTGTGTGCCATACTCTGAAGACCCTGAGTTGTTGGTAGCCGAGTTCTGACTATTACCACTTGTACTATTTAGGGTGACATCGTTGTGACATTGGATATTAGTGTGTGCCACGGTGCGATTTAGCACGTTGTGAGTGCTAATACTATTAACCGTGGGGAGTGTGGGCTTATTTAAGCTGCCACTGTTTTTGTTGGTATGATTTAGGGGCATATTTTCCTTATCTTTACCAATGGAATTATAGCTAGGAGAGGACAAAGTCGAATTTCGGGGGGTTTTAACTTTTTTTCTGGGGTTATTTAGTGGCATTTTAGATTCTGCGGTGATGGGTGGTATGGTTTTATTATTTATTTGGTTACAGTCTAGTGGCCTTTCGGCTGGTGTTGCACTCTGATGGGACATTTCTGTGTGTTTTGAGAGGGGTGATGCGGTGGGGTCTACTGTATCTTTCACAGGGTTGGGAATAATGGCTGGCTGCAATGTCCTATTACCTATTTCACAATTAGTCTTAGTGAGATAGTTGTGTGCGCGCCTTTCTATAACTGTTTTGTCCACCCCGACCTTTATATGTTTGTAGTTTCTGGCTTGCGATAGGGTGTGTTGGGAGTGAATGAATTTTCTGGTCTCTGCCGGTGTTTCGAACTGAAAACGAATAGGACAACACTTTTCATGTTGACTCTTCTTCAGCCTGTAGCACTTAGTCTTGGAGTTAGGCATTTTCGCTTCACTAAGTAAGATGCGCTGTACCTTTTTTAGTGCCTCATTGTCCGGAACGTTGTAGACAATAGCACTCAGTTTTGCGTCGAGTCGTTTTGTTACTTCTGTGGTAACAAAGTTAATGAGGTTATCTACCTTAGTTACCGATTCTGTGTCAAGCTTGTTAAGGTTTACCGTTTTCATGAGGATAGTTAGAGGTGTCAGTTCACAGACCTGCGATCTGATATCGCTGATCTGATCTGATAATTTGGATATCTCGGTATTGGTTTCGATGTTTCCAGCATTTACTGACTTGCTGTTTTTTATTTCCCTTAACTCAGCCTTAAGTTCTCCTATAGACAACTTTAGAAGTTCTATTTCTGAAGATAGTACTGAAAAAGAGCTTGATGGCTGGAGTTTCTCCATAAGCACATAAGGTGAAGGGAGGAGTTCTGTATGAGCAGAGGGTACCGAATTTTTAGGAGTAGTGCTAATACTGGCTGTCAGTACAGTTTTATTTTCAGTTTCAGCTCGACGCTTACGGCATACACGTGAGTTATGTGACTCACTATAGCCGTTTGTTGGGGGTGTGTTGCTTGATGTAGCAATCAAGGACGTTAAATTAGACACCAGTTTTACAGGGGATTGGGTTCGTTGCTTTTTACTTTGATTAACCATAACTATTAGAAATAAGAGTTAGTGGTTACAAGTATGGAAGTGGTATAGTACTTGTGCAAGTACTACAACAAGATAAATTTTATGTAACGAATCACGTAAAAATGTAACGCAAACGTTGAACGTACCGCGACGTTCTACCATACCATTAGCTTGAGGATGGTAGGCTGTTGTTCTAAAACGCATGCAACCTATGATTTTAGTCAGGGCGAAGAATAATCCACTTTTGAATTGCCGCCCACGATCAGTTGTTATGGAAGATGGACATCCAAAGTTAGCGATCCATCTTTCTACAAAGACGCGTGCAACTGTTTCAGCAGATACGTCCTTGATGGGTACTGCTTCCGACCATCGTGTGAATCGATCGATGCAAGTTAAAATATAGGCATATCCATGGGATTCAGGAAGGGGTCCAACCAAATCTGTATGGACGTGTTGGAAACGAGCGTCAGGGAGAAGAAAGGTACCAAGTGGGCTTTTGGTGTGTCTTATCACCTTGCACTTTTGACAAGCTAAGCACGTGTGTGCCCATTTCCTTACTTCTTTATTAATACCAGGCCAACAAAACCGACTAGTTACGAGCTTGACAGTAGTTCGAATACCTGGGTGAGATAAGCCATGCAACGTATTGAAGACGTTACGGCGATAACTTTTAGGCACGATGGGGCGAGGAGTAGTCGTGGAAATGTCACATAGAATAGTATCTCCTCCCATACCTAACGGTTTCTCAGCTAATTGTAGGGTTGTTTTCGACAACTCATGTTGAAGCTCAGTATCTTCTTTTTAAAGATGAGCCAGTTTTACAAGGTATATGCCGTCGATTTGGGTGAGGGAACAAACGCGCGACAAGGCATCTGCCACAGCGTTGTTCACTCCGGATACATGGCGAATATCTGATGTAAACTGTGAAACGTAATCCAGTTGTCGTGATTCCCTGGGTGAATACTTATCTGAAGATGAGTTCAGAGAGTAAGTCATTGGTTTGTGATCAGTAAAAATTATGAATTCACGACCCTCTACCGAATGTCAAAAATGTCGTATAGCACAGTACATAGCCAGAAGTTCTCTGCCGAATGTGCTGTACTTCGTTTCAGCTAATTGCAGGCGCCTGCAGAAAAAGGCAAGTGGTTGCCACTCTTTGTCAACTAGCTGTTGTAGAACTGCGGCGATTGCAGTGTTTGATGCATCAACCGAGATACTTAACGGTGCCGTTGGATCCTGATACATCAGAAGTGTGGCATTCGCAATGGCTTTTTTAATCTGGGTAAAAGCATTTCGAGCAGGCGCGTCAAGTTCTATGGACTTGTTATTCCCTCGAAGGAGGTCTGTCAATGGCTGAATCAGAGATGCACAGTTGGGAATCAAGCGTCGATAATAACTTACCAAGCCGTTAAAAGTGCGAAGATTTTTCACTGTCTGTGGCTCTGGAAAGTTCAGTATAGCCTCGACCTTAGTAGCCAGTGGGCGAATGCCCTTGCAGTCAATAGTGTGACCCAGGAAGTCGAGTGTGTCAACACCGATTTGACACTTTTGAATATTAATGGTAACACCATGTTGGCGTAACCTTTCAAATGCCAAGTCCAAGTGCCTAAGCTGAGTTTCCTTGTCTGTACTAGCAATGAGGCAGTCGTCTAACTATGCGTATACAAAGTCGAGATAACGAAATAATTCGTCAATGAAGCGTTGGAATGTTTGGGCTGCATTCCGGAGACCGAATGGCATACGTAGAAATTCAAAAAGTCCAAAAGACGTAATGATAGCCGTTTTCGAGATATCTTCTGTTTCCATCAGGATTTGGTTATACGCTTTAACCAAGTCGATTTTAGAGAATATAGTCGCGCCTGATAAGGTTGCCGTCAAGTCGTGTATATGAGGCGACGGGTAGCAATCAGGGGTTGTTTTGGTACTCATTCGCCGTTAATCACCGGTGGGTCGCCAATCGTCGCTATCCTTTTTCGGAACCATATGAAGTGGGGATGCCCATGGGCTATTCGAAGGTCGAATGATGCCAAGGGTAAGCAGATGGTCAGATTCATTCCTGCCGATTCTCGGTTTGTCAGGAGCTAATCGTCGTGCTTTAGATGTCACAGGTTGTCCTGTGGTAAAGATGTGGTGCATAACATTGCTGGTTATGCACGGTAGGTCGTTCGACGGGCAGTTAAGTTCCGGATACTTGTCAACCATAGGTTGAAAAGTTGGATCAATGATTGCCTTTATCTTAACGGGTGACAAACTGGGGCCTATGTAGCTGATGCCTTTGATAGACAGACTAGTAGTATTGTCAATCAGTCGTTTTCGGCGGACGTCTACGAGTAAATCATGATGATTAAGTAGGTCCGTGCCAATGATGGGCATTGTAACGTCAGCGAGAAGGAAAATCCACCGAATAGGTTTGCGTAAACCTACGTTCAGATAGACGTATTTCCTACCAAAGGTTGCGATTGGTTTTCCATTTGCAGCCTGTAAGTTGAAAGTAGATTCCTTCTGTCGATCTGCTGCTGTAGCAGGAAGGACGCTGACTTCGGCGCCTGTGTCGACTAAATATCGAGTCTGGCTAATCACATCAAGGATGTAAAGTAGGCGGCTAGTGCCACCGGCGACGGTTGCCGCTGACGCGTGCCGGCGGGATAGTTTCCCACAGACTTTGAGACATTTCCGAAGTTACAAGGCTTACGGCAACACTTCGCTTCTTGGTCATAGGTGTTGTGGTACCAGCACCAGTCCGGGTTTTTCCGTGAACGTGGTTTGGATTTAGATCGACCACGTGAGTTCCAGCGTTGAGGAGATTTAGAACGACGGTCAGAGGAGTTAGAATGCATGTTTGACCTAAACATCTGCTGGATAGAGTTGCATAACTCTGTCAATCACGTCTCATAAACCGTTAATGCCCAGCTCTCGCTACGCTCGGGCGCACGCTGTTCGTCGAAGATTTCGGAAACGCTTAGTTATAACGGACGAAAAACCAAAACACCGATTGGCCGCTTGATATTTGTTTATTGTTACACCAACATATAAAAGGAATAAGTGAACTAAGGTCTGAAAACAAATATTACAATAATAAATCATAAGATTACTTCTGACGATGTTTCACTCTTCTTTCTGAACAGCGACCGATGAGACGATGACTGTCGTATTGATGCCTCCGCGAAAATTGGGGAAGTTGATTTTGAGCAAACAACCAAGAATTGATCGTTCAATCTTCAACTCCATTGACACTCCCCGGCAAAAAAGGGATCCAACCCTTTTTTCCTTCACGACCAATGCACGTTGACTTGGATGCCATTGCGAGAACCTGGGTCACACGGACGGAGCTGAAATGGAAAACAAACAGAAAAGCCAACACACCACAAGCATACACACAGCACAATCTCACACATCGCTGACGACCTGCGCCTCCAGACAGAGACCTCCTCTTGACATCTTGCAACACAATCGCCACTTGCTAGAATGACTCTTGCAGAATGCAACGTGACCATAGCACCAACTCATGATACTCTACGCACATCCTCTTATCTACTCACTACCAATTACCACTGCAATCGCTTGTCACTCATTCTGCCTCAGTTCTAGTAGCGGTGACGCATGCGAGCCTCAGTCGTTTACAATCTTTCTCCCCGGCGTGTCGGACCGCACCTAACAATTATCTCCGTGTGCATTTCATTCTCACCAATAGCCTCCCCGGCGTATACGACCCATCTGCTGTCCTTAACATCAATCAATTCATTCACGGATGTAGAAGAGTGGACACAACTTCAGAAGTAATCACGACGAAAATTTTAACAAAATTATGCAATAAAACCAAGGTACGAAAACAACGAGTAAACACAATGAATCCAAAAAACACCAATTGATATGACACACCACACATATATACAAACAGTACACACAAACTCGCAGTTCATGTCTTGATGGAATTCCTTTGAAGAATCGCAGGACTAACACCAGTACGCCTACAAACCTTCACAGGTTGACGATTGTAAGTTGTGGAATGTCCAGACACAAACAAGATTAACCAACAATTACATCAATTGGAGCTCACACAACTATTTAACACAAACATATGTACAATCAACACATCAAATGTTGTGGATTCTGACACGACAAACTACCCTTGAAGAACCGTAGGACTTACAGCAGTACGCCTACATTCCTTCTCAGGTTGATGATCCAAGTGGAAGTCGTCCGGACACAAACAGAATTACCAACAGCTAGATGACAGATGATATCAATTCAGTATATACAATATGAACATATGTACAAAATCACACGCCGAGCACATTGGACTGCTCATTGATGCGCTACCCTTTGAAGAACTGTAGGACTTACAGCAGTACGCCTACAACCCTTCTCAGGTTGACGCCCTAGGTTGGAAAATCGTCGCAGAGTTCATTTGCTAACTTCCTTCTATCAGCTATATCCTCAAATCTGAACGGCAACACGCTCATGTCATTGTATCGTAGAATATAGATGACGAACAAACATACGACGCATCTGGTCAACCAATCGTAGAAACAGAGTAATTTACACCAAAGATAATAGCATTCAAATAGTAACTTGAAACTAGAAATGCCTTTATTCGTGCAAGTCAATTTAACAATAACTCTCTCGTTTACACTTGGCTTAACCTCACTAAACTGACCATTGATATTCGTCCTTTCAAACGAACTGATACTAGCATAGTCATTGCACAAGATACTTGAGTTGATGGGTGTCTGTTTCATTGTGGATGACAACACCAACGACGACTGATTGATATCAGTTGATGAAGTTAGCGGTGGATCAGAAGCTGTTGTTGTTCGGCTTTCAGAAATTTGTCCAACTGCAAGATTACCACCACTGCTGTCTTTCACTACTAGTTCAGGTTTAGCACTATCATCTGATGATAGGTGGGCTACACGCTGATCAATTACACTGACGGTCTCACAAGTATGCCTGCCTTCTGGAACTGCATCTATGTTCAATTCTACTTCACGTTGTAGTTGTACAGAACCTTTATTTAACTTAGCAGTAGTAGGCATATCCCTCATCTCATAATGATCAACCAAAGACAAATGTGCACTATCATGATCATTATCACAAATATTCAATTTACCGTCAAGTTCATCATTTTCAAACTCTTTAATAACAGAAGTAGACAATTTTGGTTCCTCCTCACAAATCATTAAAGGTTTTATATCTTCACTCTGACTAGTTATACTTTGTAAACTTGTGGAATCAGAACTGCACTCTGAAGCAGCAACTCTATTCTGTGACACTCTATTCAACAATGGCTTACCAGTTGCAACTACAGACTTCCTGACCGCACCGTTATCGTCACACAATTCGGAGTCAGACCTGGAGTTTACATTTAGCTTATCACTGAACTTGCTCACCGGTTCACAGTTCACTTCTGTATGCACCTCTTGCACACGTGTAAAACAAAACCGTGTTTGTCTTGCATCTTGTAACTTATCTGTTGAGGATGTACTACGAAACCTGTTACACTCACTAGGTCTATATGCATTACTAGACATCATGGAGCCTTCTCGATATCCACCTCTCTGAGGCCCTTTCGTCATCAATGATTGCATTTTGATCTCAGACTGCTCTATCCTAGGGGTGAGATTCAATATACTGGCAAACTTGCTCATAGATTGATTGACACTATCTTTTACTAGTTTCAGGATATCATCAAACTTTGGCTCGATACCCTCATCCTCCATACGGGAGCTCATCTTCACCCACTTCCTTTGCAGTCGAGTAGGTAGACGTCTTGCTATTACTTCTAGTATAAAACTCGAGTTGAGGTCACTCATTCGATTCATCGAAATCATTCCATTCTTGTAAATTAGCAAATTATCTAAAAACTCAGTGAGTGCCTGGGAGTCATCCTGTAATTGACCACCATTACCCTTAACAGCGTCGAATAATTTCCCTGCAATCATCGAAGGTCTTCCAAACCTTTGACGTAATATGCTCATAGCCTCATCGTAGCCCTCTTTGGCTTCATAAACTTACAACACTGTATAGCTCTTGCAGCATCTCCAGTGCAATATCTCATCAAATACATTAACTTCAATTCATCACTTAATAGAAAACTACTCAACATGATCTCAAACTCCTTTACAAATTGTAAATAATCAGCTGGGTTTCCATCAAAACACCGTGGTTCAAATTTAGGGAGTTTGATGTTCCTATTATCCCTGAACGGCGAAACAGTAACATCAACCGTATCATGCTTAACATCAGACACATCGTTACAATTAACAAACAAGTCACCATGACTTACTTTCCTGTTTGCATCCAAGACACTCTGTCCCTTCTTTGACCCAGGCATTGTTGAACTTGACCCAATTCCAAAAAGTTCCAGATATTGCTTGTTCAAAGAGGACTTGACCGGCACCAGGAAAGATGAACGGTGACTATCCAAACTTTCACCAACTCTTTGAATCCGCCAGATCTGTTTCTATCGTCAGAAACTGTCAGCCACGTCTCATAAACCGTTAATGCCCAGCTCTCGCTACGCTCGGGCCCACGCTGTTCCTTGAAGTTTTCAGAAACGCTTAGTTATAACGGACGAAAAACCAAAACACCGATTGGCCGCTTGAGAATTCGTTATTGTTACACCAACATATAAAAAGAATAAGTGAACTAAGGTCTGTGAACAAATATTACAATAATAAATCATAAGATTACTTCTGACGATGTTTCACTCTTCTTTCTGAACAGCGACCGATGAGACGATGACTGTCGTATTGATGCCTCCGCGAAAATTGGGGAAGTTGATTTTGAGCAAACAACCAAGAATTGATCGTTCAATCTTCAACTCCGTAGACAGAGATAATAAGTAGTGACAACGGAAAACATGTGTTGGATAGATACGTGAGATTACACAGAGTGAATGCATCTGTGCCAGCAATAAAGATTTGCAGTCATATCTCCAGTAGTTATAACAGCTGACTGTCAACGATTTTTTGAACCAATACTAGTTTTTCATTTGACCGACCCAAACACATTTTAAACCTTAACATTTGCTGGCTGGCGTTGTCCCTGGAGGGAGGCTATGACTTGGTATGCCAGCACGTGTTCTAGCCATCTCAACCTATTCAGCTTCCCTACCTTGAAGACTAACTTACCCTCCCCACCTAAACATTTATGCATAACCTCAACAGCACTCGCCATATTATACTGCTTTACTCATGAGATAGAACGCAGACACCGATAATTAAACACCGGTATTTTTTTCACATCTACCAGCATCAGATGTTACTTCTCATAGTCTAGGTAGATAATATCATCAGCAGGATGCAAGTTAATGAGACTGTTCCCTGATAAGTCCCTAAAGTCAATTACAGACTATCCTACTAATATACGTATGATTGATTTGAACTGGTATAAGTTTGACAGTTTAAGAATTCAGCCTTGTGTTACATTCCACTCGGGAGGGTATTTTCCCGGATAATTCGCAAACAGTAATCACTGAATAGAAAACATTCTCTAGACTTTGTGAAACTCATAAACTTACTCATTACTTTTGCAGGCATTATAGTGTTTCCCCAATAAAGCGAGATTTGTATATTTTGGTTTCACAAAACGAGAAAGTGTTATCCTAGCAATACCAGTGACAACAACAAGTCTAGGAATTATGCACTACAACTTTTACTTTACTGAATACTCCAGTAGATTTTAAATAAACGCTTGAGGAATATATACGAAATTATGAAATACTTTTATTCGTTTTTGTTCGTCTTCGTCGAACTCGTACACGATCGAACCGTTCACACCTTTGAGTTGCCCACCAATGCCTGCCAGTTCCAAAACAATCGTTCAGTGTTCATGTCCATTAACAGTCTATCTCACTCCTATTCCTTTCTTATAGGTTGCATCTATCATCCTCCATGCTCAACTGTTGAATGTGATATGAAGCTTGCTAGCACGTTCGCCTACGCCACTTCCCCACTTCACCTGGCTAAAATTATGTGTGGGGACTTTAATATGCCTGATGTAGTCTGGCAATCACTTTGCTCACCAGAATGGTACGATAAATCTTCTAATGTAATAGAAACAAATGACTGGCAACAACAACAATGCTATCTAATATCTTAGACCTAGTTTTCACTAATGGTATCATCCCGTTGCCCTTCGAGTAGATAAAGAGTTTCCTGGCAGCGACCATAGAGCAGTATTTGGTACATTCAATAATTACACCATATGAGTTCAACAATAAGTACCAACAAAGTACTACTCAGGGATTATAGACACAATAAGAGGGATGACCTGAAACCATACCTACGCACTCTAGACTGGGAGCCATACTTTACATGCAGCTCGGCTATGGAGACAAACAACTTACTCTGTGAGAACCTAGGATTTGCACGTGACTTCATTGCTCCAGCAAGACTGGTGGAAACGAGGCCTAAACATCCCGACTTCATCCCTGTAAGGATTCGAAACCCATTGTGTAAGCATGCCAGGCAATTCAACAGATATAGTGACTTTTCATCACTCAGTACTCTCAGGCGAACTCATCACTCATACAAATCTAATCAGTTATCTGAGTCCATCAAACTAGAATGCATCCTTCACTCACGACCCGAGAATACAGAAGCATTAGTAAAACTAATTAAGTCACGAATTAACAACAGAATAAGTGTCTCCATCTAGTGATGGAGAAAGACTATGCGAAGACCCGTAGGAGATATGCAAGTTATTCAGCTTCCACTTTGCCAGCTACTTTATTAACGAAGAAACGGTAGGTAGTGTTGATGTTCTGACACTACTGAATCACATTTTGGGTAGCATAACATTCACCCCACAAAAATTTCCTACACCATATCATCCCTCTGGGCATCATGTAAAGTGGGATCTGATGGAATTCCATGTATCTTGTTGAAAAGGGGTGGTGAGGACATACCCATTATCCTCCTAAAGTTTCTCAATCTCTCCTTAAACAGTGGCAGTTACCCTGGGCGCTGAAAGCGGTCATTTATAACTCCTAGGCACAAACAATGGCCAACTTCTAATATCGAGAACTATAGACCCATCAATATCGCGTCAGTAGTTTCCAGGGTTATGTAAAAAGTCATAGGGTAAGATATTGCTTCATACCTCCACCTTCATAAAGTGTTTACTCTAGCATAACACGGCTTCCTGAAAAGTCGATCATGCTCCACCTGCCTACTTGATTACTTTGATGATGTTACTGCTGAGCGTGACCATGGTTTGCTTGTAACAACTCTCCTCTTACACTTCAAAAAAGCATTTGATGAATTCCCAAACAAGAGACTAATCCTTAAGCTAAAGCCGTACTGGTTCGAGGACCCCTTGTTATCCTGGCTCAGTTCTTTCTTGGAAGACCGTTCCCAAGTTGTGAAATTCGCAAATAATTACTCCTCACCCAGATCTATATGAAGTGCAGTGATTCACAGTAGTGTACAACATCTGCAACGTATTCAAGCATGGTACCCTATACTACAACGACTAGCTATCTCATTGTACACACAAACTAATGTCAGAGAGGACGGCAACTTTCTATTTTCACCTTAAATCAAATTCATGTAATGTAAATAATACTTATCCATGCCTGTACAACTGGTGTGTCCTACACAGATAGGAATAAATATATATTAAATATATATTATTATCAGATTTTTACAGGAAGTCAGTAGGATTTAGTAAACTAAAAGTACTTTCGGTTTACTTAGGAGTTCTCCATGCCGAATTTATTCCTTTAAGGGCTTACGCAGATTACAACTTCAATTAAATAACACTGACGTGGAAGAAATTCTTTTCTTCATAACTAAACTTAATAAAAGGTATAATGTTTTTTATTCTAAAAACAGGAGCGTTCGTAATGTTTTACTTTATGTACATGCAGTTACCTACAGTTGCACTAAGAACTCGGTGCAACCCGATGCACAACAGTATGTACGCAAATAAACTAAAAATAATGTCCTCATTACCTTCTGAACAACTTGTCCTTATTTCGGGATAATAACTTTCCTTCACGTATGAGCCTGAGTTACGTCTATGAAATCACAGTATTACATTAGTTAAATCTTCCCCCAAAACCAAGGCCACTTGAAACCAATAGCAACAAGCGTCATTGCGGAGATATGCAATAAAGTCGCTCTTGGAATATCCACTGTCACCACAACAAGACTCTGTACGGCATCCCATACAAGCACTCTCAATGATGTAAAATCGCTTACAAACTGCTTTCTCCGTGTTAATCAACTTACTCGTCGTAACAACCATGAAGCCACAAATGGCGATTTTGGCTTACGTGGGCGCAGCAAAACGAATCTACCTGACAATAGCCAATATTAATTTGCATTCAGTACCATTCACTTCTAGTGTTACTTACAATAAAAATGCTGAAAAAAGTATCCAAATAAATTGCTTATTTTACATTAATTTCCAATTCGAAAATAAATCAAGAACAAGGTGCGATGCTGCACGCTCCAAAATTATATGAAGGAATTGACTTCAAGCTTTTTTTTCCCAAGTATTTGTATTCCATCCGACACACACTTGGTTTTTTTATGAATGCTAAGACAATATTTCTATATTCCTTGATGTGCTCCATTGAATGACAAGTTGGCAGATTGTACTTGCAAACTAATGCCAGAAAGAACAGAAACCAAGTAATTTCACCATAAATCAAATTTATGAAATGTAAATAAAACTTAACCATGGCTGTACAACTGGTGTGTTCTTCATACATAGGAATAAATATATTATTATATACCCCTATATCCTATCAATTTTACAGGTAAATTGCAAAAGGCTGGGCCATTTGAGGAAGGAACTAAGACTCAGGATGCAGTATCTGAACTCATACTCATTTTATCAGTTATAAAGGGTTTGAAAATTCGTAAAATCCTACAGTCACCGGGAAGTACAGCATTGTTTCAGTGTTAGCATATTTATGGGACCAATTTCGCAGTAATCAACAGGCTTCACGAGGGAGGTCTTTCCGTTATTTATCAGGTGTGCTTGCAATATTCCTAACATGTGAAACGCCGTATCAATTCACTAGGATTGCACCCATTGCTGAGAAAGAATATAGACCTTGTAGCTTCCGCTAGTAAAAACACTACCCATCAAATTATGCGAGTTCCTAGAAACCGTCCAACACAATCGATGGAGAATGCATATGAGTTAGGGACGTTCATGAGGTCAACTTATCGACGTGCATTGTCCGACTGTGGATGAAAGTCATCGCCAACCTCCAGTTTATGTGGCAAGGTGTGAACATAACATGACGCGGCTTGAGCTAGGGCCGTAGGTAGCTGATCAACAAGCTCATCAGAGGCTGTCTGCCTGACAGGCGTAGTATTCTTAGAAGCCTCAGCAAGTCAAGAATTATAGTCAGAAACTCTCTTCGCTTGCAAGCCTACCGCTTATGTAGTACCAATAGTCAAGCAATGATCCGAAACAGGAAGCAAAGCAGAGTGATCACACAAGTGCCATATGCTAGTAAGAGCGAGGACTCAAGGTCAAGGACACTAAATAAGTATGAATACCAGATAAACTTTTGCAGGTAGGACGACAACGAGAAGAACTGCTGCTACACCATTAGGTTCATTAACTCGTATTAGTCCGTCGTCGCCTGCCTTATCGTCCACAGTTAAATGGCCATCCATGAACCTTCATGTCTTATTCTGTGATTTTATCAATATTGGTTTATTCTGATGGATGAAAGTTGGTGTCTTTTGCAGTGGTAATGTGTTAACTGCACGCAAGAATGTCTCAGAATGAAAAGTAATTGCTAAGCTAGTGAATAAGAGAGTTTCAAACTTCGATTCGCTTTTGGATGTTATAATCTTTTGGTGTAAATTACTCTGAGCTATCCCTAAGTTGATACGATATGTTACGTGGGTGGCAGCAATGAGCGTTGATAAAGCATAACCCCTATTTGAAATGGCGCCCCTGGCTTAACCTTGAAGGCATAAGCGCGGTTTCATTGATTCGAGTTGTAGCTAGCCGTCCAGCAAAAGCAGTAGACGCGATTTCGATGCTTATTTCGCTCTTGTTGGATGAATTTATATGAAAATTATTGTTCGATATCGTTCTTGAGCATTTACTGATTGCTTGTATGACAGGACGCTTAAATACATGGTTCATGCGATGATTATTTGGCATACCGAGTAAGCTTCGCGTACATTTCGACGGCTGTCATTCGATAGATTTCCTCGCAGCTTGGCGGAAACCTGTACTCGATCTCGAACTTCCCTATCAGCTGTTGTGTAGTACCTATTACT
This sequence comes from Trichobilharzia regenti, assembly GCA_944472135.2. Taxonomy (NCBI): domain Eukaryota; kingdom Metazoa; phylum Platyhelminthes; class Trematoda; order Strigeidida; family Schistosomatidae; genus Trichobilharzia; species Trichobilharzia regenti. The sequence continues at coordinate 27,291,423 of OX235266.1, read as the reverse complement.
GTTTCAGGAGCCGAAATATGATTGATATCGAATTCGTGCATCCTTCCACACTTTCGTGTGGTGTTTTGATGGCTGAAAGTCAATGGAATGCGTAGATACAAGGGAAAATTAGTGTTCACAAATGGGCAGAAACTGCGATATGTTTTGTGATAACCTACAACACTCACTGTTTTCTGCCAAAATATTTAAATGAGTTAAATGCACACTGCAACATTTTAGTAACTTAGTGGATTTCAATACCATCCTCGTGATCAGGTACGTAAAGACATCTGACGTGTGTGTCATTTTATCCTATTAGTGAGTTTGGTTTCATAAACTTCCTATTTTTGTTATTGCCCTGACGCCACATTATATGCGTTTGTTCAAAGTTAATTCACAAAATTGTTTTGAAATCACGTAGAAGTAGTGTCCGACATCTCTTAAAGCTATGGACGTAAGGTCTAGAAGCGGTTGCTGTATCCATTTAGGGGGGAATCGTCGATTTCTGTAAGGGCTACCCACCATATTTCTAAATGCCTCCAGAAGCAAACAGAATCTTCAGAAGTTATTAATGGGGTCCCAGCTCCTCTATTTTGAAACATATTATAGGGACAGGACATAAAACTGACGTTTGCACATTTTTTAAACCTATCTGTAAAACGTGTTTGGATTGCATCCTAAAGTTTGTGGAAGCCCATGTGTGATTAGGAAGTTTAAGCCACTTTTGTGAGTTCCAAGAATATTCGTCATCACACGAAACCTTCTTTGTTAAACTTCGTTTTGATATCAGTCAGGGTAGATGTACTAGTACCTCTGATATTTGGTTTAGTGATCTTCATTGTTGTTTTGACCTTCGATATGTAGTTTTAATTCCACCTAAATTTATTTTCTAGACTTTTAACTGTATTAATCTCATATGTATTCCTATAACAAGTCCATGCGTGACCAGATTGTCCGAAATGTGTTGCACAAATACAACACTACACGACTCAGACAAATTACCTCTTTTATTACTTCGTCTAAATATCCACTTGTGTCAAAAATAGTGACTGATGTAATCGCACATCGATATAAACTTTCATTAATTCTTACTGTGCTATCTCGTTAATATTATATTGGCAGTTATATTCATGTATACATCCTGTGAACCCTTGTTTTCTTTTTTAGGTAATCTGTAGTTCCAGTGACCTCGTTGGAATCGTCGCTAAAGAAAGTGGTTTCCAGTATCGTTGATTTTGTATTTTGTGTTGAATCACTAATAAATATATTCCCTATACCTCAAATAGACATTCTACTTTTTAATAGTCACCACTAACTTTATAGAATGTTGTGAGCTACAGAGTTAGGGTGTCAGGGTCATGTGTTGTATTGAGTAGTGCGTTTAGAAGATGCGACCGCCTCTGAGGTATATTGTCGTCAATATGCAGTACATTCTTGTTCTCGTGATAAATTTGTTAGCAGTAATTATTATCAGTACCTATATTTTGTAAGGATGGTATATAACGAAACGTACTAATTCAGTAGTCAAAGGTTAGAACTATCCGTTAAAATTGAAACAGGTGCTCATGAATGGGAAAACCGATTAATCGAAAGTTGAAACATCACGTAAGTGATAAAGTTATTAGGATTGTTTACATGCGAATAGTTAAGGTTATTTATTTAGAAATGATGGTAACTCGTTGATGGTTTGAGGGATATTTTGTTTGATAGGAAATAGGTGTGACATCGTAACTGAAAAACAGTGTAACTGGATAAGCAACATCATCTGGCCAGTATACACATATTTTGAAGTAAAACACGATCGGGTAAAGTATTTCGAAGACAGGAGTAGAGCACCCTTCTGAAAGTAAGTGGCATATTGGTAAGCTAAACGATTATCATTATTCGGTTTCGTTAGAATAAGTATCCGAGTACTGTTTTACTCATCATTCTGTCTTTTGAATAACTTAATAACATGGCGTTTACTTTCGGATCCAAATTACTAAGTAAAGGTTAATATCCCTAAGACTAAATTGTCGCCAAAGTAAGTAAATATGTTCATTTCTAGAAAATACTTAGGTTTGGAGTTGTTTTTTCTACTACCACAACACCAGGTGACTCACCAATAAGTCACAAAGTAAAACTAGATCTGTCCAAGGCAGTCTGCTCCTGACTTCTAAATATCGTGAAGGAAGAACTATATCCATAGGTTAATAGGATTAGACGCATGATGTCAATTCAAAAGTAGGTAAATACGTTTCGCAGCTACAGAAAACACCACGTTACAATCTATTCCTTTGATCGTGTCAATCAATGTGACATCAATTAAGACTAGAAAAGGAACACCATTGGTTTTCACAAAATCCATTTGTGTCCCTTAATAATGTACATTCCGTAATTATAGGCAAACTAGGAAACGCACCAAGTCATCACATATACGAACAACAATTGAGCGTACAACGAAGGGTTGATTTAAAGGAATGCCTACTCGATATGGCCCAGAGTTCATGTGAAGTGACACATGCCTACATCTGAAAGTGCGTGTGTAAGGTATCGCATTTCGTCAGCCTTTCGTCTAAGTGACTCAATGGGTCGCCTCCATATTTAACAAATGCTCAGTCCATGAATTCTATTTGTACCTGTAAAACACAAAGAATACCCTGCTAGGATATGGTGCTGTGTTACACTAGAGTCCCTCAGTTTACGGGTAAATCACACTTAATATCAGTATTGCGGCTTTTAGTTGAAAAAGTCATTCGACTGTGTAACAGATGCTTTTGGCTGGATTCCTCAGTACCAAGTATTATTCCCCATGTGAGTGCATTGAAAAAACCTTGCAGGGTGATATTGAAGCTTCGCCGAAAATTGAATAGAAGCATTTCAGTCATACAAGATGTATGCAGTAAAGAATACATTATTAACTCATTGAGCTCACTCCTACATTACCCTATAAAATTCTCTAGTTTGGAAATGAAAAATCCACATATATATTGTGTCGTTAACTTCAGATACACACTAATATCTAAATTTCATGCGCCTTCTGTCTCACTACTTCATGTAATAATAGTTTGACTGTTATTTCCGAATGCAGTAATAAGTATTTCATGGGCCACGAGTAGCACTTGGTATTCAGCAGAGGTATGGGTGTAACAACAGAAGACAAGGGCCAGGCAACAGATCGTTTTATTATGAAACTCAACCCGTATTTATACATATTTCACATACATTATTATAGCTTCTGCAAGTAGACAAGCGCAGTCATCTGACTGGTCGTTTATCAGAAGGTAGGCAGACAAACGCAGGCTTCTGATTGGTTGTTTCGGGATTCCTCGACAAATAGAGTTCTCTATCTGCGAATCATATTTTGCCACGTTAACTTTGCTGTGATTGGTTGTTGAATCAGCCTTGCTCATATTTTCTCACGGCCTGCCCTCACCACATGGGCACTTAGCGATTGTAATTTAGAGAACTGATACGACAAGGTTAGCTTTTTTCTAATATATACGCAACTATCAACACTATAAAAAGATAATGACGAATTGTTATCACAAGCATTCTATTTACTATGGAGGGAATTTTATTACAGGCAAACTTCACAGTAACATTTAAAAGTCCTACATGTCATTACATCAGTAATATTAGCATACTAATTGTATTACGGCCAAACGGGCAAAGTTAAACTTTCGACACCACTAACAACCAATCAGCAAACGACCTCGAACGGACCAATCACATTAAAGAGGCATATATGATGAATGGAAATGTATATTTATAGAAAAAAGCATAAAATAGATAATAAAAAAGGTTACATGGGATATTTTTCTCGAACATGTGAAAGAAAAATCTCCCAGTTTAGCATGGGACTGTCATTGGAGAAGTAACACCATATCCTGTACATATATTCATCCAAATGACTATAAATGAGATCCTCTTGAGATACATTTATAGCCCTTATCCTATTTTCCAACCTGCCCCAAAATCCTTCATTAGAACTTGTATGTGTCCTCGTAACGGGATCCACAAAATCACTTGAATGGTTGTCTCTACGATGAATATATCCCAGAGATGACAGCGAATTGTAGCCTTTCCGTGTGTATAATTGACCCCCGCTTAACAATTCTGGTAACAATAGGTATAAGAGTAGTTGCTTTTCTATCTGCTATCCTTTGGGATAGAAGCGACCTAGCGAAAAAAGTTCCTACGAAATAATAAAATTATCAGCATACCCTCTCTAGTTTTAGTAGGCTTCAAACATATAGCACAACGATGAACAAACCCATCAGTTGATTTGGTTTAGCTTTTTAAAGTCATGATACCACCACACAATCAAATTCGTTCTTTCCGGAGCAACTGAAATCTAGGAAATACTGGGAAACACTAACCTCCTCGAATTGCAACAACAGCCTTGTAAGGTCACGCATTAGAAATGAATCAAGCGCTATACAACATTGAACTGCGTTCGTGAACCTCATTGGATAATTCGACATCGTTCGTGTATCTCATTGGATAATTCGCTGATTGGTAGTTAGTGGTGTCGAAAGTTTAACTTCGCCGCCAAATGTAAATAATCTAAATGCGTCGTAACAACAACTTTCCGGGAGGTAGATTTATTGAAAGACTGCTTGCAGACACTATGTATGACGACATCTAGTAGTATGTCTACGAAGACTGACGACCTGCAATGAGGAAGACAAAAATGAAACAATTAAGAGACACATAACGCACAAGATAAGTATAAAACTTGGGCACTGTGGTAGAGTATAACTCCATTATGGATACGATTTTATTTTGATAAATCACACACTGTTGTACAGCAATATTATCTGATGACGTTTCGAGCACAAATTATTGCTCATAATCATATCAAGTCAGTCACACAACTTTTTGCTTCATTCATACACATGAGTATTTTAGTTAAGCGTACTACAGGGATAAAAGGTCACTCGTCTCATTCACTTCTATTCACACTATTTCTTACGTCCGTGTTACTGACTTTTGGTTTATGTTTTCCTCTTCGGTGCACTTTATCTGGACAATTTAAGGAATCGGGAAATGCATAGAGTACTTAGGAAACGGCATGAATAATTGTTTAGGCTAATTAACACTAGGTAGTTGTGACACTACGCATCTGCAGTGAAAAAGCTGACTGACTGAGTTTTAACATGGAAATGAGCACAGAAGTGTAGCAGTTCGATTTGTGACGTTCCACACTTGAAAAATATTATATTTAGTTGGTAATAAGCAAAACATATTTCATCAGATGTGTTTCAATTTCGCATTTGGGCTACACGATAAAATAAACTAACTAATGAGATATAACGGGACAGAGTGTGAGAGTTATCTCGGGTAAGAGGAGAAATTATTGTAAGATCACTTTTTTTCAGTTAGACAAGAACTAAATGAAAAAATACGATTACCATTTGTTGACATTTTGCTTATTTTTATCCACGTTTTAGCATTTCATTATACCTGGACTATAGATCATTCTGACAGACTGACTTTCAACATAGAAGCTTGCACACAAGTGCACCCGCTTAAGTTAGCACATTACATGTAGCACACAAAGGTAGAGGAAAAAAGAAATTAAATGGAACTCTAATGAGCATAAATGTGATGAAAAACAAACAGTCATATGGAAAAAATATAAGGGTTGCTCAGATATGTGAGATTACAAAGAGTGAATGCATCTGTGTCATTAACAACGTTTGGAATCACATTTCTACTTAACACTAAGCTTAACCCCAATATTACTCACCATATTAGACTACTTAACACAGAAGAAAGGGTACAGACACTACGATCAAAAACCAGTAGTCTTTTCATATCTTCCAGTTTCAATGGTCACTTCTAGCAGCCTAAGTGGACAATACCATCAGCATACACTAAGTTGACAAGACTGTTCCCTGGTAAGTTCCTAAAGTGAGTGACAGATAATTCGGTTAATACATTTATGATGAAAGTGAACTAAAATAAGGACGACAGTTGTAGAAATGAGCCTTGTTTTATATCCTTCTTTGAAATATCAGTTCCTTCATAGTTTAGTTTCAGTATTAAGTGAATGGAATGCAGTCTACAGATTCATGAAATTCACATACTGACGTGCTACTTTCCTAGAATCCTAGTTGATGTCTCCTCAGGAAAGTGGGAGATGAGCATTGCACTTGTGTAAACTCAGTAGGCTGTGAACTGCTGCAATGAAATCGACAGCAATTTTTGGTATTACGCAATTCCGAAACCGATCATATAATCTTTGATACTGACTTCTGGTTCCATCAGATGAAATTAAAGGGAAGAGCTGAGAATAGAGGGGATATCGAGTGTTAGACAGTATAGATTTAGACCATTTCTCACATGAGTTTAGATGTATTTTAACTAATGCATTAACGAGTTGACTAAATGGTACACCACTTGCCCTACTGACAACCTTAATACTTTGCACAATACGACATAGTCGTTTTTGAGTAATTCAGGAAAGAATAAAGGGGAGCAGTAAAGACCAATGCAAGAGTTAACAAATTGTAAAAAGATAGGTTGAATGATTCCTGACTGTCTTGACTACATAACGTGGTAAGCTAGACTGAAGGTTTTCTTAGAAATCGACAAGATATAGAATGACGAGAGGATAGAACTACTCCAAGGTATTTCATGTTAGACTTAGTTTCTGTTTCAGTGCCCTCTTTGATACAAGCATCTTGTGAACGACACGGTTCTTGTAGTTCACGCTTATGAGTGAAGGGAAAGTTAACTGCCTGACATTTAGAGGGATTTAACGTAAGACCATGTGCCTTAGACTACAGACAGGAAGCAGTTAAGTTTGCTGCAGTCACATTGTGTCATGACAGGAAAAGAGACGGTCAGATCACCAGCGTATTTGACGAAGTTGCTCTCATTAGAAAGAGAAAAGTCATGTAAGACGATGGAGAAAAAAGAAAAGGAGAGATAACAATACCCTGAGGAACACCAGCTTCAGCAAACGAGGCCGAAGATTTACCCTAATATACAGTATCCTGCATTCCATTTGAGAAATGTTAATGACGAAACGGCTGTCCAGTACTCCCAGGTTTTCCAGTGGTTCTCTAACTGATGTCAGCTCATGATTAAATCCTCCATGCAATCAAACAAAGTCCCTACAAAAAACCAATCCTTGAAAATTCATCTGATGCTCACTAGTGACTGGCCCTATTCAGGCAGTTAACCTGGGGTTCTAGTGGGAAGCCGTGACCAGTAGGGTACAGCAGGTCGAAGATGAGGCAGTAACTCATCGAAGAAGACATTGCGAAGTGGTCGCGCTATGTCGTGAACTGGCAGAAGTTAGATTTCAAGGACCATTGGATCGGGTCCCAGTGGCTCAATGGTCTACGAGCTCGCCTTGTAACCAGAAGGTCCTGGGTTCGAATCCCGGTGGGTGCGTACTGATGAGGAGTCCCAAACTAGGACGAAACGGCTGTCCAGTACTCCCAGGTTTTCCAGTGGTTCTCTAACTGATGTCAGCTCATGATTAAATCCTCCATGCAATCAAATGATAATGCAACCAGTCAACTGCCCAGGACCCGTGTTTTCACGACTGAAACCTTATTCAACTAAAGTCATCTATGTCCTGAGTCGACAACAACGGCATATGCTGAATGACTCTAAGCTTAGCACAAAAGTGACAAAGCACAAAAAATACTTGCAAAGTAGGAGACGAGTCCCGGGTGGAAGAAGAGATTACTGAAAGTTACCTATTTATCATTTAGCAAAGAACAAGATAAAGAATTACACTTCTAGTTATGCCTAGACTGTGTCATTCTGACTAGCTTTCAGTATGAGTTTGCAGAGAAGTTCACCTGTTTGATCTACCACATTCCATGTAGCACACGTAGGTAGAGACATAAAACTAAATGGAAGTTTAACGAGCGAAAATGTGAGGGAGAATAAATAGTGACAACGAAAAACATGATTTGGATAGATACGTGAGATTACACAGAGTGAATGCATCTGTGCCAGCAATAAAGATTTGCAGTCATATCTCCAGTAGTTATAACAGCTGACTGTCAACGATTTTTTGAACCAATACTAGTTTTTCATTTGACCGACCCAAACACATTTTAAACCTTAACATTTGCTGGCTGGCGTTGTCCCTGGAGGGAGGCTATGACTTGGTATGCCAGCACGTGTTCTAGCCATCTCAACCTATTCAGCTTCCCTACCTTGAAGACTAACTTACCCTCCCCACCTAAACATTTATGCGTAACCTCAACAGCACTCGCCATATTATACTGCTTTACTCATGAGATAGAACGCAGACACCGATAATTAAACACCGGTATTATTTTCGTATTCTACAGCATCAGGGGTTACTTCTCTTAGCCTAGGTGGACAATATCATCAGCAAACTGTAAGTTGACGAGACTATTTCCTCATAAGTCTCTAAAGTCAACTACAGACTATCCTACTAATATACGTGCCCAGCTAGCATTTTTATCGGGGGCATTGCAGACTTTTGGGCAGACTTGGGCAAACTGCAGACTTTTAGGGACAGACTTAGGGCGCATTTCAGACTTTTGGGGCAGACTTCGGGACACTGTCCCACGTAAGTAGATCTACCCTAAGTTTTTGCCCCAAAAAGTTTGCAATGCGCCCGAAATAAATGCTAGCTGGGTGTGATAGAATTGTTAATAGTGCCGGGATCAAACGATTAAACACATCGTTCTTCGTATTTTGTAGCGCCCTATTAATTTTTTCTGCTGTGGTTGTGTATACATCGACATTGTTTTGTTTAACGATATCAGTTTGTTTGAATCGGCCTAATTAGATAGATTAGGACTTACGGCGTGCCTTTGGCACTTCGTCCGGAAAGTACCTTATTTGTGAACTATCCGATTGGGAAACCTGGTCCTCTAAGCCGATGAATTGAATTCAACCATTACATCCATACCAAATCTCTGTGTGGTAAGTCCAGCTGTCTCGAACCACAACCAAAGCATTAGGTGGTACATCTGCAGCAGCATCCCAGCTAACATTTATTTCGAGCGCATTGCAGACTTTTTGGCAGACTTCGGGAGCATTGCAGACTTTTGGGGGCAGAATTTGGGCTTATTGCAGATTCGAAAGAAGACTCGGGGCGCATTGCAGATTTTTTTGGGCATTAGCATGACTGGTGATTGGCTGCAAATCAACCAATAGTAGTAAACCAGAAGTACTTCCTCAAACAATGTCAGCTAACTCTACTGGACTGCGTTACAATGAATCTTACTTAGTGATTAATAATATACTCTTTTAATATAAACAATCACTTAAACACCTATAAACAATTACTTTTACTATCTGAATGCATCATAATAGGCCCCTCAGAAATCTTTTCCTGCACTGAAATTCTTCGAAGCGGCTGAGGTCACAATTTGTATTTGTTTGCGTGCTCGCCGATCTTCTTTCTACGAATTTTTCCAAGTAATTACTTGCATACTTATATGTTTAATTTTGTAACTAATACAGTACTGCCCATTTTTATTATTAGGCAAGCGTATAAGTTCTGTAGACTGCTGGATTCCGTTTTTCACAGTTTTTCCGATTTCTTCCAGGTAACATGGGCTTTAAGAGTTCGCCGTCAAGGATCACTGATACACTAAATGACGAACACTAGACCAGGTTGACCGTTCGAAAGCAACAGACTACAGGATTCTTCTCTCATATTTAGGAGTTTTGAATATGTGGAGTGTATGAGGGTTGTTTGTGATTCGGGTTAGCCTGTGTAGATGTATTTTCCCTGTGATGACGGGGTGTCCTACCGTGGCTGATAGTGAGTGTGCCGAGCAACGGTGTCATTAGTTGTGTGATGATACCTACAATTGGCAGTACATTGGCGTGTGACAATGTGAGTTGGGGATATGCTTCCTTGTATGATTGGTGGTGAGTGTGAAGGTGTTTGTATAGTTAGTTGTTATTGATGTGTGTTGGTTGTGACTAGTTGTCGTGGGAGTGTGACGTCATATGTGGTGGTGATGATGATGATGAAGATGGTGTTGTGAAGTAGGATGATGAGGATGGGGGAAGTGCATGTAATTTGTGGTGAATGATAGTTTGACTTGGTTTGATTGTTGAGTGTGGTGAGTGTGACGTGTTGATTTGATTTCGTGTGGCGTCGATGTATGCTTATGATGTGTATCGTATTGTAGGGTATTGTACTTTATTGTATTGCATTGTGCTGTATTGTTTTGTGTTTTGTATTTGTATTAGCCTGTGAGAGTGTAAGTTGATGGGTGTTGTGCGTTGATGTTGGTATTGGTGTTTGTTTTGGTGTGTGTGTGTGTGTGTGTATTTGAGGTTGTCTGGTTGTTTTGTTTATTGTGTTATTTGGAATCTGTGTGTTGTATATAGTAATTCGGTGATGGGAATGTGGTTGTTGACGAATTTTGAGGTGGTTTTTATGGCGGTGGGTGATTGAGTGCACCTGTCGTTTGTTTAACTGTTACTACTGACCACCCTCATCGTCGTCTTCATCAGCATCACTGGGAACATCGATGAGATTGTGTTCGTTGATTTTGTCAGTATCGGTGGTTTTCTTCTCGAGTGATTGTGTGCATCTGTGTGTGTGTGTGTGTGTGAATTCGTGGTGATGTTGGTATGTGGATTGTTTGTGGTTACTGATACGGAGTGGTGGTGTTATGTTATGATAGGATGGATATTGATTGATATTGTGCATTGGAAGTATGTAAGTATGCATGCATTGGAGAGGTTGAGTGTTGTTGATAGTGTTGATGATTCTGTGTTGATAAGAGTGATGCATTTGTTTTGAATATGTGGAGTGTATGAGGGTTGTTTGTGATTCGGGTTAGCCTGTGTAGATGTATTTTCCCTGTGATGACGGGGTGTCCTACCGTGGCTGATAGTGAGTGTGCCGAGCAACGGTGTCATTAGTTGTGTGATGATACCTACAATTGGCAGTACATTGGCGTGTGACAATGTGAGTTGGGGATATGCTTCCTTGTATGATTGGTGGTGAGTGTGAAGGTGTTTGTATAGTTAGTTGTTATTGATGTGTGTTGGTTGTGACTAGTTGTCGTGGGAGTGTGACGTCATATGTGGTGGTGATGATGATGATGAAGATGGTGTTGTGAAGTAGGATGATGAGGATGGGGGAAGTGCATGTAATTTGTGGTGAATGATAGTTTGACTTGGTTTGATTGTTGAGTGTGGTGAGTGTGACGTGTTGATTTGATTTCGTGTGGCGTCGATGTATGCTTATGATGTGTATCGTATTGTAGGGTATTGTACTTTATTGTATTGCATTGTGCTGTATTGTTTTGTGTTTTGTATTTGTATTAGCCTGTGAGAGTGTAAGTTGATGGGTGTTGTGCGTTGATGTTGGTATTGGTGTTTGTTTTGGTGTGTGTGTGTGTGTGTGTATTTGAGGTTGTCTGGTTGTTTTGTTTATTGTGTTATTTGGAATCTGTGTGTTGTATATAGTAATTCGGTGATGGGAATGTGGTTGTTGACGAATTTTGAGGTGGTTTTTATGGCGGTGGGTGATTGAGTGCACCTGTCGTTTGTTTAACTGTTACTACTGACCACCCTCATCGTCGTCTTCATCAGCATCACTGGGAACATCGATGAGATTGTGTTCGTTGATTTTGTCAGTATCGGTGGTTTTCTTCTCGAGTGATTGTGTGCATCTGTGTGTGTGTGTGTGTGAATTCGTGGTGATGTTGGTATGTGGATTGTTTGTGGTTACTGATACGGAGTGGTGGTGTTATGTTATGATAGGATGGATATTGATTGATATTGTGCATTGGAAGTATGTAAGTATGCATGCATTGGAGAGGTTGAGTGTTGTTGATAGTGTTGATGATTCTGTGTTGATAAGAGTGATGCATTTGTTTTGAATATGTGGAGTGTATGAGGGTTGTTTGTGATTCGGGTTAGCCTGTGTAGATGTATTTTCCCTGTGATGACGGGGTGTCCTACCGTGGCTGATAGTGAGTGTGCCGAGCAACGGTGTCATTAGTTGTGTGATGATACCTACAATTGGCAGTACATTGGCGTGTGACAATGTGAGTTGGGGATATGCTTCCTTGTATGATTGGTGGTGAGTGTGAAGGTGTTTGTATAGTTAGTTGTTATTGATGTGTGTTGGTTGTGACTAGTTGTCGTGGGAGTGTGACGTCATATGTGGTGGTGATGATGATGATGAAGATGGTGTTGTGAAGTAGGATGATGAGGATGGGGGAAGTGCATGTAATTTGTGGTGAATGATAGTTTGACTTGGTTTGATTGTTGAGTGTGGTGAGTGTGACGTGTTGATTTGATTTCGTGTGGCGTCGATGTATGCTTATGATGTGTATCGTATTGTAGGGTATTGTACTTTATTGTATTGCATTGTGCTGTATTGTTTTGTGTTTTGTATTTGTATTAGCCTGTGAGAGTGTAAGTTGATGGGTGTTGTGCGTTGATGTTGGTATTGGTGTTTGTTTTGGTGTGTGTGTGTGTGTGTGTATTTGAGGTTGTCTGGTTGTTTTGTTTATTGTGTTATTTGGAATCTGTGTGTTGTATATAGTAATTCGGTGATGGGAATGTGGTTGTTGACGAATTTTGAGGTGGTTTTTATGGCGGTGGGTGATTGAGTGCACCTGTCGTTTGTTTAACTGTTACTACTGACCACCCTCATCGTCGTCTTCATCAGCATCACTGGGAACATCGATGAGATTGTGTTCGTTGATTTTGTCAGTATCGGTGGTTTTCTTCTCGAGTGATTGTGTGCATCTGTGTGTGTGTGTGTGTGTGAATTCGTGGTGATGTTGGTATGTGGATTGTTTGTGGTTACTGATACGGAGTGGTGGTGTTATGTTATGATAGGATGGATATTGATTGATATTGTGCATTGGAAGTATGTAAGTATGCATGCATTGGAGAGGTTGAGTGTTGTTGATAGTGTTGATGATTCTGTGTTGATAAGAGTGATGCATTTGTTTTGAATATGTGGAGTGTATGAGGGTTGTTTGTGATTCGGGTTAGCCTGTGTAGATGTATTTTCCCTGTGATGACGGGGTGTCCTACCGTGGCTGATAGTGAGTGTGCCGAGCAACGGTGTCATTAGTTGTGTGATGATACCTACAATTGGCAGTACATTGGCGTGTGACAATGTGAGTTGGGGATATGCTTCCTTGTATGATTGGTGGTGAGTGTGAAGGTGTTTGTATAGTTAGTTGTTATTGATGTGTGTTGGTTGTGACTAGTTGTCGTGGGAGTGTGACGTCATATGTGGTGGTGATGATGATGATGAAGATGGTGTTGTGAAGTAGGATGATGAGGATGGGGGAAGTGCATGTAATTTGTGGTGAATGATAGTTTGACTTGGTTTGATTGTTGAGTGTGGTGAGTGTGACGTGTTGATTTGATTTCGTGTGGCGTCGATGTATGCTTATGATGTGTATCGTATTGTAGGGTATTGTACTTTATTGTATTGCATTGTGCTGTATTGTTTTGTGTTTTGTATTTGTATTAGCCTGTGAGAGTGTAAGTTGATGGGTGTTGTGCGTTGATGTTGGTATTGGTGTTTGTTTTGGTGTGTGTGTGTGTGTGTGTATTTGAGGTTGTCTGGTTGTTTTGTTTATTGTGTTATTTGGAATCTGTGTGTTGTATATAGTAATTCGGTGATGGGAATGTGGTTGTTGACGAATTTTGAGGTGGTTTTTATGGCGGTGGGTGATTGAGTGCACCTGTCGTTTGTTTAACTGTTACTACTGACCACCCTCATCGTCGTCTTCATCAGCATCACTGGGAACATCGATGAGATTGTGTTCGTTGATTTTGTCAGTATCGGTGGTTTTCTTCTCGAGTGATTGTGTGCATCTGTGTGTGTGTGTGTGTGTGAATTCGTGGTGATGTTGGTATGTGGATTGTTTGTGGTTACTGATACGGAGTGGTGGTGTTATGTTATGATAGGATGGATATTGATTGATATTGTGCATTGGAAGTATGTAAGTATGCATGCATTGGAGAGGTTGAGTGTTGTTGATAGTGTTGATGATTCTGTGTTGATAAGAGTGATGCATTTGTTTTGAATATGTGGAGTGTATGAGGGTTGTTTGTGATTCGGGTTAGCCTGTGTAGATGTATTTTCCCTGTGATGACGGGGTGTCCTACCGTGGCTGATAGTGAGTGTGCCGAGCAACGGTGTCATTAGTTGTGTGATGATACCTACAATTGGCAGTACATTGGCGTGTGACAATGTGAGTTGGGGATATGCTTCCTTGTATGATTGGTGGTGAGTGTGAAGGTGTTTGTATAGTTAGTTGTTATTGATGTGTGTTGGTTGTGACTAGTTGTCGTGGGAGTGTGACGTCATATGTGGTGGTGATGATGATGATGAAGATGGTGTTGTGAAGTAGGATGATGAGGATGGGGGAAGTGCATGTAATTTGTGGTGAATGATAGTTTGACTTGGTTTGATTGTTGAGTGTGGTGAGTGTGACGTGTTGATTTGATTTCGTGTGGCGTCGATGTATGCTTATGATGTGTATCGTATTGTAGGGTATTGTACTTTATTGTATTGCATTGTGCTGTATTGTTTTGTGTTTTGTATTTGTATTAGCCTGTGAGAGTGTAAGTTGATGGGTGTTGTGCGTTGATGTTGGTATTGGTGTTTGTTTTGGTGTGTGTGTGTGTGTGTGTATTTGAGGTTGTCTGGTTGTTTTGTTTATTGTGTTATTTGGAATCTGTGTGTTGTATATAGTAATTCGGTGATGGGAATGTGGTTGTTGACGAATTTTGAGGTGGTTTTTATGGCGGTGGGTGATTGAGTGCACCTGTCGTTTGTTTAACTGTTACTACTGACCACCCTCATCGTCGTCTTCATCAGCATCACTGGGAACATCGATGAGATTGTGTTCGTTGATTTTGTCAGTATCGGTGGTTTTCTTCTCGAGTGATTGTGTGCATCTGTGTGTGTGTGTGTGTGTGAATTCGTGGTGATGTTGGTATGTGGATTGTTTGTGGTTACTGATACGGAGTGGTGGTGTTATGTTATGATAGGATGGATATTGATTGATATTGTGCATTGGAAGTATGTAAGTATGCATGCATTGGAGAGGTTGAGTGTTGTTGATAGTGTTGATGATTCTGTGTTGATAAGAGTGATGCATTTGTTTTGAATATGTGGAGTGTATGAGGGTTGTTTGTGATTCGGGTTAGCCTGTGTAGATGTATTTTCCCTGTGATGACGGGGTGTCCTACCGTGGCTGATAGTGAGTGTGCCGAGCAACGGTGTCATTAGTTGTGTGATGATACCTACAATTGGCAGTACATTGGCGTGTGACAATGTGAGTTGGGGATATGCTTCCTTGTATGATTGGTGGTGAGTGTGAAGGTGTTTGTATAGTTAGTTGTTATTGATGTGTGTTGGTTGTGACTAGTTGTCGTGGGAGTGTGACGTCATATGTGGTGGTGATGATGATGATGAAGATGGTGTTGTGAAGTAGGATGATGAGGATGGGGGAAGTGCATGTAATTTGTGGTGAATGATAGTTTGACTTGGTTTGATTGTTGAGTGTGGTGAGTGTGACGTGTTGATTTGATTTCGTGTGGCGTCGATGTATGCTTATGATGTGTATCGTATTGTAGGGTATTGTACTTTATTGTATTGCATTGTGCTGTATTGTTTTGTGTTTTGTATTTGTATTAGCCTGTGAGAGTGTAAGTTGATGGGTGTTGTGCGTTGATGTTGGTATTGGTGTTTGTTTTGGTGTGTGTGTGTGTGTGTGTATTTGAGGTTGTCTGGTTGTTTTGTTTATTGTGTTATTTGGAATCTGTGTGTTGTATATAGTAATTCGGTGATGGGAATGTGGTTGTTGACGAATTTTGAGGTGGTTTTTATGGCGGTGGGTGATTGAGTGCACCTGTCGTTTGTTTAACTGTTACTACTGACCACCCTCATCGTCGTCTTCATCAGCATCACTGGGAACATCGATGAGATTGTGTTCGTTGATTTTGTCAGTATCGGTGGTTTTCTTCTCGAGTGATTGTGTGCATCTGTGTGTGTGTGTGTGTGTGAATTCGTGGTGATGTTGGTATGTGGATTGTTTGTGGTTACTGATACGGAGTGGTGGTGTTATGTTATGATAGGATGGATATTGATTGATATTGTGCATTGGAAGTATGTAAGTATGCATGCATTGGAGAGGTTGAGTGTTGTTGATAGTGTTGATGATTCTGTGTTGATAAGAGTGATGCATTTGTTTTGAATATGTGGAGTGTATGAGGGTTGTTTGTGATTCGGGTTAGCCTGTGTAGATGTATTTTCCCTGTGATGACGGGGTGTCCTACCGTGGCTGATAGTGAGTGTGCCGAGCAACGGTGTCATTAGTTGTGTGATGATACCTACAATTGGCAGTACATTGGCGTGTGACAATGTGAGTTGGGGATATGCTTCCTTGTATGATTGGTGGTGAGTGTGAAGGTGTTTGTATAGTTAGTTGTTATTGATGTGTGTTGGTTGTGACTAGTTGTCGTGGGAGTGTGACGTCATATGTGGTGGTGATGATGATGATGAAGATGGTGTTGTGAAGTAGGATGATGAGGATGGGGGAAGTGCATGTAATTTGTGGTGAATGATAGTTTGACTTGGTTTGATTGTTGAGTGTGGTGAGTGTGACGTGTTGATTTGATTTCGTGTGGCGTCGATGTATGCTTATGATGTGTATCGTATTGTAGGGTATTGTACTTTATTGTATTGCATTGTGCTGTATTGTTTTGTGTTTTGTATTTGTATTAGCCTGTGAGAGTGTAAGTTGATGGGTGTTGTGCGTTGATGTTGGTATTGGTGTTTGTTTTGGTGTGTGTGTGTGTGTGTGTATTTGAGGTTGTCTGGTTGTTTTGTTTATTGTGTTATTTGGAATCTGTGTGTTGTATATAGTAATTCGGTGATGGGAATGTGGTTGTTGACGAATTTTGAGGTGGTTTTTATGGCGGTGGGTGATTGAGTGCACCTGTCGTTTGTTTAACTGTTACTACTGACCACCCTCATCGTCGTCTTCATCAGCATCACTGGGAACATCGATGAGATTGTGTTCGTTGATTTTGTCAGTATCGGTGGTTTTCTTCTCGAGTGATTGTGTGCATCTGTGTGTGTGTGTGTGTGTGAATTCGTGGTGATGTTGGTATGTGGATTGTTTGTGGTTACTGATACGGAGTGGTGGTGTTATGTTATGATAGGATGGATATTGATTGATATTGTGCATTGGAAGTATGTAAGTATGCATGCATTGGAGAGGTTGAGTGTTGTTGATAGTGTTGATGATTCTGTGTTGATAAGAGTGATGCATTTGTTTTGAATATGTGGAGTGTATGAGGGTTGTTTGTGATTCGGGTTAGCCTGTGTAGATGTATTTTCCCTGTGATGACGGGGTGTCCTACCGTGGCTGATAGTGAGTGTGCCGAGCAACGGTGTCATTAGTTGTGTGATGATACCTACAATTGGCAGTACATTGGCGTGTGACAATGTGAGTTGGGGATATGCTTCCTTGTATGATTGGTGGTGAGTGTGAAGGTGTTTGTATAGTTAGTTGTTATTGATGTGTGTTGGTTGTGACTAGTTGTCGTGGGAGTGTGACGTCATATGTGGTGGTGATGATGATGATGAAGATGGTGTTGTGAAGTAGGATGATGAGGATGGGGGAAGTGCATGTAATTTGTGGTGAATGATAGTTTGACTTGGTTTGATTGTTGAGTGTGGTGAGTGTGACGTGTTGATTTGATTTCGTGTGGCGTCGATGTATGCTTATGATGTGTATCGTATTGTAGGTTATTGTACTTTATTGTATTGCATTGTGCTGTATTGTTTTGTGTTTTGTATTTGTATTAGCCTGTGAGAGTGTAAGTTGATGGGTGTTGTGCGTTGATGTTGGTATTGGTGTTTGTTTTGGTGTGTGTGTGTGTGTGTGTATTTGAGGTTGTCTGGTTGTTTTGTTTATTGTGTTATTTGGAATCTGTGTGTTGTATATTGTAATTCGGTGATGGGAATGTGGTTGTTGACGAATTTTGAGGTGGTTTTTATGGCGGTGGGTGATTGAGTGCACCTGTCGTTTGTTTAACTGTTACTACTGACCACCCTCATCGTCGTCTTCATCAGCATCACTGGGAACATCGATGAGATTGTGTTCGTTGATTTTGTCAGTATCGGTGGTTTTCTTCTCGAGTGATTGTGTGCATCTGTGTGTGTGTGTGTGTGTGAATTCGTGGTGATGTTGGTATGTGGATTGTTTGTGGTGACTGATACGGAGTGGTGGTGTTATGTTATGATAGGATGGATATTGATTGATATTGTGCATTGGAAGTATGTAAGTATGCATGCATTGGAGAGGTTGAGTGTTGTTGATAGTGTTGATGATTCTGTGTTGATAAGAGTGATGCATTTGTTTTGAATATGTGGAGTGTATGAGGGTTGTTTGTGATTCGGGTTAGCCTGTGTAGATGTATTTTCCCTGTGATGACGGGGTGTCCTACCGTGGCTGATAGTGAGTGTGCCGAGCAACGGTGTCATTAGTTGTGTGATGATACCTACAATTGGCAGTACATTGGCGTGTGACAATGTGAGTTGGGGATATGCTTCCTTGTATGATTGGTGGTGAATGTGAAGGTGTTTGTATAGTTAGTTGTTATTGATGTGTGTTGGTTGTGACTAGTTGTCGTGGGAGTGTGACGTCATATGTGGTGGTGATGATGATGATGAAGATGGTGTTGTGAAGTAGGATGATGAGGAAGGGGGAAGTGCATGTAATTTGTGGTGAATGATAGTTTGACTTGGTTTGATTGTTGAGTGTGGTGAGTGTGATGTGTTGATTTGATTTCGTGTGGCGTCGATGTATTCTTATGATGTGTATCGTATTGTAGGTTATTGTACTATATTGTATTGCATTGTGCTGTATTGTTTTGCGTTTTGTATTTGTATTAGCCTGTGAGAGTGTAAGTTGATGGGTGTTGTGCGTTGATGTTGGTATTGGTGTTTGTTTTGGTGTGTGTGTGTGTGTGTGTATTTGAGGTTGTCTGGTTGTTTTGTTTATTGTGTTATTTGGAATCTGTGTGTTGTATATTGTAATTCGGTGATGGGAATGTGGTTGTTGACGAATTTTGAGGTGGTTTTTATGGCGGTGGGTGATTGAGTGCACCTGTCGTTTGTTTAACTGTTACTACTGACCACCCTCATCGTCGTCTTCATCAGCATCACTGGGAACATCGATGAGATTGTGTTCGTTGATTTTGTCAGTATCGGTGGTTTTCTTCTCGAGTGATTGTGTGCATCTGTGTGTGTGTGTGTGTGTGAATTCGTGGTGATGTTGGTATGTGGATTGTTTGTGGTGACTGATACGGAGTGGTGGTGTTATGTTATGATAGGATGGATATTGATTGATATTGTGCATTGGAAGTATGTAAGTATGCATGCATTGGAGAGGTTGAGTGTTGTTGATAGTGTTGATGATTCTGTGTTGATAAGAGTGATGCATTTGTTTTGAATATGTGGAGTGTATGAGGGTTGTTTGTGATTCGGGTTAGCCTGTGTAGATGTATTTTCCCTGTGATGACGGGGTGTCCTACCGTGGCTGATAGTGAGTGTGCCGAGCAACGGTGTCATTAGTTGTGTGATGATACCTACAATTGGCAGTACATTGGCGTGTGACAATGTGAGTTGGGGATATGCTTCCTTGTATGATTGGTGGTGAGTGTGAAGGTGTTTGTATAGTTAGTTGTTATTGATGTGTGTTGGTTGTGACTAGTTGTCGTGGGAGTGTGACGTCATATGTGGTGGTGATGATGATGATGAAGATGGTGTTGTGAAGTAGGATGATGAGGATGGGGGAAGTGCATGTAATTTGTGGTGAATGATAGTTTGACTTGGTTTGATTGTTCAGTGTGGTGAGTGTGATGTGTTGATTTGATTTCGTGTGGCGTCGATGTATTCTTATGATGTGTATCGTATTGTAGGGTATTGTACTATATTGTATTGCATTGTGCTGTATTGTTTTGCGTTTTGTATTTGTATTAGCCTGTGAGAGTGTAAGTTGATGGGTGTTGTGCGTTGATGTTGGTATT
The DNA here is from genome assembly GCA_944472135.2 of Trichobilharzia regenti. NCBI lineage: Eukaryota > Metazoa > Platyhelminthes > Trematoda > Strigeidida > Schistosomatidae > Trichobilharzia > Trichobilharzia regenti. Next base: position 27,271,404 of record OX235266.1, on the reverse strand, counting down.
GGTGTTTGTTTTGGTGTGTGTGTGTGTGTGTGTGTATTTGAGGTTGTCTGGTTGTTTTGTTTATTGTGTTATTTGGAATCTGTGTGTTGTATATTGTAATTCGGTGATGGGAATGTGGTTGTTGACGAATTTTGAGGTGGTTTTTATGGCGGTGGGTGATTGAGTGCACCTGTCGTTTGTTTAACTGTTACTACTGACCACCCTCATCGTCGTCTTCATCAGCATCACTGGGAACATCGATGAGATTGTGTTCGTTGATTTTGTCAGTATCAGTGGTTTTCTTCTCGAGTGATTGTGTGTTAGCGAGTTTTGCCTTTAATGACATCTTTCGCCTTCTGTCTCTTGCATTACAGCGGTTCCTTAATTCGTGTTATGCATCCTGGTCGGTCTATTTTTTAGATGCACCTCACGTAAACCATTCCTTCCGTTTTGTTTTCAGAATACCTTTACTGCCTCTATTCAACCATAATGTTTTTCTCTTGGGCTGTGTTGTGACTAAAGTGACGATATCCGATATTTCTGTATGGATAATCTTTTTTACCAATTCCCAGTGTTCATTCACAGAAAGGTCGTCCAATTCTAAGGGCCAGTCTGCTTCGGACAAGATCCTCCGCATTTCAGCACATTCAGCCTTGCTGTAGCACAGACATGGTCGCGTAACATCCCACTGCAAACCCTCTCGGAGAACAAGATCGAAACCTATGACTGCATGGTCACTACTTCCCAGAGGAGTCATGATCTGGACCTTTTCGACGAGTAGCTGGTCACTAGTTAGAATATAATCTAGTTTTGATGACTTTCCACTAGGGCCCCACCTAGTGTCGTCTCCAACATTCTCAGTCAGTCCCGTGTTTCGAATAGTTTGCAGTAGGTTTCGGCCAAATTTTCCCTTAGCACACCCGGAGCCAAGGTTCAGTGATGGAGCATTGAAATCTCCAGCTATGGTGATTTGGTCGTAACCCAAATCTCGTATTCCTGTGATAGTGCTGAGCAGTAGCTGATTGTGCTCTGCCCCACAGGTGGGAGATCGGTTGATGCCACCCAGTAAGTGCTTGGTGTGGCCTACGGTGAAATGACACCATATGGAGTCTGGGAGTTCGATAAGTGGTGGGTCCGTTTCGCGCACACATTTAAGTTGCCTATCAAAGTATATAGCAACTCCCCCTCCTTCCTTATTATCCCTGTCTCTCCTGACCAGTACCATATCACCTATACTGATTTCATTGTCGGCGATAGTGGGGTTTAGCCACGTTTCAGTAAGAATGATTATTTTCAGTTGAAGGTGTGCTTGGAGATTTCGGAGTTCACCTACTTTCCCTCTCAGCCCCCTCACATTGCTATATAGGCAACTGACAGTGAGTCTAACAACCTCAGAGTGTTGTGGGGTAGTTGACGTGAAACCGTCTGCTGGTGGGGGACTTGATGTTGGAACTAGTTGGCCGATTCCGATAGAACCGGCCCGTTGTAGTTTTTTTCAAGGGATTTAGGCAGGACACTTGGGAGACACAGACTATTATTCTCAGAGCTGCATCGCTCTAGTGTCACCGAAGCTTGGGGTCGTTTTAAAGCCTCAGTTTGCTGCCTCCTTATATTTCTGGGTCTGCTTTCACAGCATCGGATGTGTCCTCCAATTTTTCCCTTGGTCTCATACCACCGTTGAAGTGATATGGATAACTGCTCCGGGGAGTTGAATGTGACACACAGCAGCTTTGGAGAGTTAATCAATGTTAGATGAGCGGGACGAGGTAGTCGGAAAATGGAGATGGCTCCAGAAGCGCCAGGGGCCATCTGAGATGACAGCCATCTCCATTGCTGTACGTCGTGCATCTGTTTTTCACAAGCAGTGCCGGTTTCCAGCTCCGGAACACCGTATACCGCGCTCTTATGTTAGAACTTCTGTCCAGGGCTAGTACCTGAGCCATTAACAGTACTTTTTCGGCCTCTTCGGCAGAGTCCAGTGTAACCCGTAATGGGGATGGCTTAGCCTGAGGCGTGTGGACACCCCTGTACAGTCTGCACAGTTTTGCTGAACTAATGTTCAGACCTAGTTTGTTGCACGGGCTGGACCACTATTCCTGATCCAGCAGGGCTCGTTGTTCGAGCAAGCTATCCTTGCTCACAGGTACTTTAAAGAGGATGAGAGAGTTAGACCGACTACCCTCAGATTTAGGTTTGGTGTAGTAATTTATTGTACTTGAAGTATTAGTATACCGGGATGACGGAATTGTAGGAATCTAATCAAAACCCAGAGAGGGCAGCAATCAGTAATTTGTATTTAGCGGAATTAGAATGCAATTCATATAAGAAACATATCAACAGTCAACAGTAAGTATTTAAACAATACAGAGATAGAAATTGTCAATCACCACATCCGCCACACCTCGAATATCTCCTCGCGTATTTATAACGATGTCTCGGTTTGCTTGCAAGTAGCTTCGACCTAACTGATTCTGTGATATTATTTTCATCAGTATTATCTGGACTTATTTCTGAATTATCTACAAAATCAGGATTATTAGCGGAATCAATAATATTATAATTGGAACGACCTACTTCATTTATTGTCACTTTGTCCAGGTGTCCGTTATGAACTGAGTGATCTTTGATGTCTAATATCTTCACCACTCGATTTCCCATTTTTTGTAGTATAATTCCAACAGAAGGTCTGTAGTTATTATCTTTGTAATAATGTACATTAGAAGTAGTGGACATCAGATGCTTTTTGAGAATTCGAGATTTGAATAGTTTTGCAGGACTTTCACAAGAACTTGTATGCTCTGGATTCACCAGACGTAGTCTATGCATATGCAGTAATTCCTCAATTTTATTCAGTTGCTCTCTCATCTCATTCAGGTCTTTTCGTGCTTTCGACAGTTCACATTGCAACTTGGCTACCTCATTTTTGAATACAGTTGATACTTGCGTTGCTGAACTTGCAGTGGAGGTTTTCGTTGGATTAGCTTGAGTATTTTGAAAAGTTGAAAGACACATAGACTCCATTTTACTAGACAGCTTGGGAGAATTATAAGAATGTTGAGCAACATAAGTATTTGAACTCCTGCAAACCGTCTTGATGTGTCCAACTTTACCACATTTATAGCACTTAGCACTCCGAAAACGGCAAGTGCTTCGTAGATGTAACTTTCCACAGGATAAACACGGTTTAATGTTTTTGATCTCTCGCTGCATTCTATTACCTGTGGACGGCAGTTTGGATTTCTTTCCATGAACACTTGTATTTTCGACTTTAGACAGCATGACATCAGATACTGACGTAGTGGGAGCAGAGTATTCATTATGGACATCTTCATATGTAATACATACATCTTTAGCAGTTTGAAACGTACAAGAAGGAATCTGAATTAACTCTTTCTCTAATTTAGGAATGTTGATTCCAGCAATTAGACGATCACGTAGTTGTGTATGCAGCTGATCTCCAAAATTACACTTTGAGGCTTGAATTTGGAGTTGTAGTATAAAGTCTCTTATCTTCTGATTGGGAGAACGTACCAGTTTGTTGAAGTGAGCCCTCTCTCTGGTCTCAAAAGTAGTTACATGGAAGTGATCTATAAGAAGTTCACGGAGCTTAGCATATGGCATAGAAATGGGTTTATCTGGAAACGCCAGATTCTTCACCAGGCTATATGCATCAAGACCAATAGCGGTGATGAAATGAGCAGGTATTTTATCATCCCGAACATTCTTGGAAATGCACCACGCATCAAAGCATTCCAAATAATCAGCAATCTCCCGCGGAGAACCATTAAGAGGAAATTTTCCCAGGTTACTTAGCTCCATCGCGACGCCAATTTGTAGTAATTTATTGTACTTGAAGTATTAGTATACCGGGATGACGGAATTGTAGGAATCTAATCAAAACCCAGAGAGGGCAGCAATCAGTAATTTGTATTTAGCGGAATTAGAATGCAATTCATATAAGAAAAATATCAACAGTCAACAGTAAGTATTTAAACAATACAGAGATAGAAATTGTCAATCACCACATTTGGCCTTCGGCTTCTTGCAGTCCTTTGCATCATTAGCAACATTGGGCTTTTTTATGTTGCCAGGCTTGCTAGTGGATGCAAGTGGTGCCTTTGTAATTTTGCCTTCCCCTGATGTGGATGCAACCTTGCTAATCTTCACCTTGTGAGAATTGGCATTTCCAGTCAGTAGGGCTGGTGTGTCCTTCTTTAAGTCTTTGACCAGTTTTGGCAGTGCGAGTTTAGCAGGGGGAGCTGCATGAGACTGTGTTGGGGCACAAGAGCGTGTTGTTTCTACTATCCCCAGACACGCTTTGTGGGATTATGCCAGGGCGACAAAGTGGACACACGTACCAAAACCATGGGCATGGGTTATTTCTCATAAACTCATAGTATGCTTTCGGTACTTCTTTGTCATAATGGCAGTGCACCCATCGTTTGCAAAAATTACATTCAAACGCTGAATCAGTTTTAGAAACTGTGATGCTGCACGCCTGGCATTCATCCCCTTTCCTTGATGACGCCTTCGAGGTCTTATGACGTCTTGAACGTTTCCTTTTAGGCTTGATGTGTTTCACACACTGGCCTACAGTTGATGCAGGTGTAGAATCCTGTCCTTGTGTCGTTTCAGTACTAGACTGTGGCAATGCAGTCGTTGTATCAGGGCAGACTAAAGCTACACGAGTCTTTAGGATCGGTATGCGGGAAGGGGTTGAAATCCCTGGATTTTTTCCTTCCCTGGCTGAAGCCCTTGTGACTACAGAGTACGGTATTTTAGTGGCTTTTTTAAGGCTACTTTCGACAACCATATTAACAACCACTATAAATTATGCTACATATGACTAAGAGAGCAACAGTTTCTATCCAAATGAACAAGAATAAGACTGAAAAAGTATAAGGCAAGGAAAAAGAAAAGGTTTTCGACTTTACCTAGTACTTTCTGGATGATCGGGTTCACGGCAATCACGTGTTAGACCAACAGGTCTTGTTTCTCTGAACGAGTGAGGAAGATGCTGCTACAAAAGTAGCACCTGAAGCTTTGGCAGTAGTTCGAGACAGCTGAACTTAGCAAACAGAGATTTATTATGTAAGCAATGGTTGAATTTAATTCACCGGCTAGGAAGATCAGGTTTCCCAAACGGATAATTCACAGAATTGGTATTTTCTGGTTGGAGAGGAAAAAGCACGTCGTATTCAAGGATGTAATACAAATATCTGGGGAAAAAAGCTTGAAGTCAATTCTCCTATATAACATTGTTGTTAACGGCATCCTTGACTTAAAGTTTATTGATGTATTATGTTGAAATCAGTCATATATCTATTCGTAGTTTTATAACAGGAAGTAAATTTGTTCGTGGATATGAAAACCGATAAGAGTTACCTACCTCTGGGCTCGACATTTGCACAGTTACGCATTTGGTGAATTTCCACGGTAGGGTGTGGTCAACTGCAAGGAACTGTGAAAGTTAAGCCATGTTCGCTAAAATCAGACTCACCTGTCTGAAACCATGATTCAGCATTATCCGACCAAAAAGGTGCGAGCTGAATAATTTTAGCAGTTGACTGAATATGGATAACCTTAGGAGTATGATCACTCATGGTGGAATAAAGAGAAACAAATACAAAGTGGAACGAAGTCACTAGATTTGCCTGTGAATTTATCAAAGATGAAGTTCGCTCACCAGTTTAGAGGCGGAACGATTTGACGTTAACGGATAGTGCGAAGTATACTAACGCAAGATCTAATACCAACAACCTCCATAGTATTCGTTCCGCGTAAACCAAAGGCAAAGCAAAACACCAGAACTAACCGTCCAAGTTACGAGTTATATTTCTGGACCAAGTTGGAGTGCCAGATGGTTGCTCCACGCGGTCCAGTCAATCCCTATCCTCAATCGTGTCTCCAAGCTACCTGTGTATATACTTTCCTTCAAACTTCGCTTCTCCGAGAGGTTTATCTCAACATCTGCGCCAAATCCTCCCCGCCGAATACAATGAGGTCTTTTTCGGTCTCCTCCTCAACGACCGTCGAACAACACGAAATTTATCGCAAAATGAAGAAATAGCCCTACACCTACACGACCATCTTCCACATCGCTCAGTTGAAACCATCAAACGCCGTTTGCAAACACTCAAACGGATTACATATGTCCCGTCATCATCGCGCTCTGCATCAACCATTGGTTATTATTCGACCTCATCGTCACCTTTATCATCACATGAAAGCTATGCTACTAGATCAGCACTGTATATACTTCCAAGGCCTCAAATTTGGTCCGCACAAGAAGGCACTCGGTTGACCTCAACTGCCAGATGTCTCAATTCCCCTGCACTTGCGCCTGAACAGTTCCTCGCTCCTGTCGCTGAAACGATTGGCAGCCACACCGCTGATGCAGTTTGTAAGCGTCTATACAATCTAAAATGGAGACGTACACTTAACCCATCTCTACCAACAATAGTCTTCACTTCAACTACGTCTTATCGTCAAATTGAACCAAGTAACTCGCCAACTGATGCGTTCACCGTCAACAGATCAATGTTTGCTCCTCCTAGTCCATGCAGAATAACCTCAACTCCCACTGTCATAATCTTATCAAATACGCCGACTCAGTTGAAGGAATAGCGAACCCTCCAATTTCCCATCATTAATGATTACACCTTATTCGATGAATCCACCCAATCAATGCAAATACCGCAGTACCACTTCACTTGTTACCAATTATCTGTAAACCATCGAAAACATACTTGGGATTTTTTTTGTTAATGAGAAGACAATATTTCTATATCTCTTGATGTGCTCCACTGAATGAACAGTTATCATATTTTTCCCACAAACCAAAGACCATGCAACCATGTAATTTAACCATGAAACAAGTTTATGTAATTAAATTAATACTAATCCACGCCTGCACAATTGGTGTGTCCTACACAGTTAGGAAAAATATGTATTTTATTAAATAATTAGTATTAAATATGCCTACTAACCGTATATGTAATTTATCATACTGATGATGCCTGTAAACTGGCGTCCCTCATGTAAAAAAATGAGAATATTATTATTATTACTATGCAATAAGTACCGTCAATAAAACAATTTTATATTCTCCCGCTGCTGTGTCAATGATCCGACCACTTCTGGATACTACTGATATTGATGAATCGGTTCCAACTTATACTGTCAACGCCTTCTCGCCAGAGTGAACTTCATCACCCACGCCAAACTTTGAACACGAAGCCAACCACTTGACTCACTCAAGATGGTTTAACTCCCCTAGTGAGTATGACACTCCATAGAAGCCTCCAAATGGATAATATACACGCTAACCTCATGGCTGCCATCTACACACAACTGGCAAATTCATCCCAGCGGCTGGACACTGAATCCACTCAACAAAGTATCATCCAACTATATGCGATTGATACTACTCTTGAGGAGACACGTCAATTTCTGGATAAGCAGGCCCAACAGCTGTTCCCTACAACATGGAAACCATCCAAGCAGCGATACGTCTTCGGTCTCCCATCAAACTTGAACAACAAGAATAGGCGTCACATTTTATATGCCCACATGCAAACACTCTTCAACCGTTGGCCAAAAGATGCTGCAAACACGGTACTTGATGGCAGATGGAGGGACTCATTTACATGTCAGCCTTCCACTATAGGAGGCTTCGATGAATTTTGGATAGAAACCTTCACGCGCCCAGTCCTAGCAGACAATAGACTGGTCCAGAAATACCTTCCAACTAATGACGACCTGATCGCCCCGGTTTCAACTGAAGAGATCAAATGGGCACTAAAAGAAATGATCAAATCCGCGGCCGGTGTTGACCGCATAACTGCTAAGGACCTCCAGAAAATTAGCCACACTAGTCTGGCTGGGTATCTAAACACTCTTTTGCTGACGTCTTTTCTACCTTCACCCCTGTCAGCTTTCAGGGTCAACTTCATTCCCAAGATATCACACCCCGATAACCCTACTGACTTCCGGCCTATCGCCATAACTTCTGTCGTTACGCGCTGTCTGCACAAGATTGTCGCCAAGCGCTGGTCCAGATCATTCCCAATGGAAAAACTACATTTTGCCTTCCTGCAACGTGATGGCCGCTTCGAAGCGACCAATCTTCTTCTTCACGCCATCTTGAGAGAAGCGCACTTCAGCTACACAAGTTGCGCATTAGCTATTCTCGACACTTCTTAAGCTTTCGATAGCGTCCTACATCAAACAATTTTAAGGGTGGGTGGAAGTTTTGGTGCACCCTCAGTGGTTAGAGAATATCTTGCAAACTACTATTCCAACTCCTACAGTCTCTTCAACGAAGTGAAGTGTCATCCAACACGGGGGTCAAACAGGGTGACCCTTTGTCACCGCTTCTCCTCATCATGGCTATGGGTGAGATACTCAATGTTCTTGAAGCCCATGACCCCATCTACGTTGATGATCATCCTTTGCACTATACAGCATATGCTGATGATCTCATCGTCCTAACTGCAAACGTTGCGGCTCTTCTAAACAAACTCAGACGCCTCGCTGGAACTTGCAGGATTATCGATCAACGTCAACAAAAGCCGTACAATCAACATAGTCGCTGACAGACAGTGTAAAATCATGGCTCTTTTTCCATCTATCTTCAATATCAACTGGCAATCAATTCCAGCCATCTCGCCAACAGAGGAATTTACCTATCTGGGTGTTCCCTTCAATTACAAAGGCAGGCGCTGCCTTGATCATGTGGGCTTCCTCAATGGATACTTAAACAATGTGAAACGCGCCCCCCCTTAAACCGTTTCAACGAATTAAAATCCTGAAGGACAATCTGATTCCTCGTCTACTCTACTCACTGACTATCAGCATCACCCTGAAAACGATGGACGAACTTATTCGTGCAGCTGTCCGCCGATGGCTTCACCTCCCGAACGACACCCCGACTGCATTTTTCCATGCTGATATCAGAACGGGAGGCCTGGGAATCATGAATCCCTCAGCGACGATTCCAAGCCATAGGTGCAAACGAATCAAGGCACTGCTCAACAATAGGAATCCGCTCAAACGCAGCACAGCGTCCTCCGCCACCTTCACGCCTTTTCTTAGGATCTGCAATCTTCCGATGCAAGCCCACAGACAAATATTTTCCAGTCGTCTTGTTGACATTGTCTTTCACCAGCCTCAAAATATCATCAAATTCAGGGTCCAAACCATCTTCCTCTAGCCAAGAACTAACCTTTATGAACTTCCTTTGTAGACGAACCAGTAATTTATTGACAACTGTCTAAGTCACCGAACTTGAGTTTAACTCATCCATATTGTTAAGATAAACGAGGGTACTTGTGTATACCATTAAATTATCCGAGAACTCTGTGAGTTCCTTGGGGTTGTCCCTTCATTGTGCCCCATTAACACCGATAGTCTCAAAAATGCTACGAGATATCATAAATGGCTTTCCAAACCTTTGACGTAATATCTTCATGGCCCTAGTATATCCTTCATTTGGGGGCATGAACTTACAGCACTGTATAGCTCTTGAAGTAACTCCATTGCAGTACCTCATCAAATACATCAACTTCATTTCATCATTTAATGCAAGCCCACTGAACATTACTTCAAACCTCTTTACAAACTGTGGATAGTCAGCTGGGTTTCCGTCGAAACACTGAGGCTCGTATTTAGGAAGCTTAATATTCCTATCATCCGTAGACGGCGAAACATGGACATCAACCTTATCATGCTTAATATCAAACACATCGTTACATGTAACAGACAAGTCAACATGACTTACTTTCCTGCTTGCTTCCAAGACGCTCTGTCCCTTCTTTGACCCAGGCATCATTAAACTTGACCAAAAATGAAGAAAAGTTCCAGATAATACTTGTCCAAAGAAGACTGGCAAGCACCAGGAAAGACCAACAAAAACTGTCAGTGTCCAGCTCTTACTACGCTGAACCTCACGCTGTTCCTCGTAAACTTTCAGAAACAATTTGTAATAACCAACTCGAAAAACCAGAACACAGATTTGCTACTCGAGAATCCTTTATTCTTACGCCAATATGTAACCAACAATAATGTTAATACACAAAGGTATAATTTTTATTTTTTTGATTTACAGCTTGATTCCACATTGTATTTTCGGTACAAGTATGGAATTTTCAGCATGGATATCGGTAGCCCAAATTTTGCAGGCCGATCATAGACATCAGAGGTGCGTCGGTGCGGGCTCGAACCCCGGACCATGTGCATGGTAGGTGAGAGTCCTAACCACTAAGCCACCGAATAAATTTTATAACAATAGGCCACAATAATAATTCTGATAGCTTTTATTCTTCATTTGAAAAGCGAACGACGAGACGATGACTGCCGGAATGATGACAGCCGCGAAAAATATAGAGGGTGTAGCGATAAATAATTCCCCAAAATTATTGACCACAGCAATCACTCATTGGATGCTGACCACCACTGTTTAAGTCGACTTGTTTAGCTGAAGGCTTCCGGTCAAGCATCCCCGCCATTTGGTACCTCGTCGTGTCACGTGCACGATCACTAGCTAGCTAAGCGTTCGTCTAACGGCTTGTTTTGGTTCCTAAATATATCTCTTGGTTTGGACGATCAATTATTGGCTTTTGCTTTGTCTTTGGTACGCGAGAATAAATTAATTAGAAGTTGTTGAACGAGATATTACGTCAACCTTTAAACTGGTGAGCCCAACCGCGAACTTCATCCACGATAAATCCGCAGATAACCCCGGTGAGTTCGTTCCATTTTGTATTTGTTCTTGTACCATATATTATTCGACATAATTTTCGTCATGAGTGATCTTAGTCCCAAGGTCATCCGTATCCGCTCAACTCCTAAAACCATTCAGCTCGTACCATACTGGCCAGATAATGCTGAAACGTGGTTTCTGCTAGCTGAAGCAGATTTTTGTGAGCATGGGATAACCGATCAACGTTCACAGTTACTTGCAGTTATTCACGCCCTACCGCGGGAATTCAGCAAGTACGTAACATCACAGATGTTCAGTCCCGAGGTAAGTAACTCGTACGAGTTGCTCAAAGCATCCCTCCTCAGGAGAAACGTCCTCACGGACCGACAACGTCTAGATGAATTATTTCGTAACATCGAGTTAGGAGATCAGTCAGCCGTGAGCATGCTGACAAGAATGAAAGAAATCGTCGGCAAAAGTCAGTTCGACGAAGGACTGTTTAGAGAACTCTTCTTAACCAAGTTGCCACAGTCTGTACAGACCGTACTTGTGACACTTCAGGGTACTGTAATAGAGGACTTAGCTATTACTGCAGATAGGATTCTAGAAATAACTAAACGGTCTGTTCCCGAAATATGCTCGATGACTAAGCAGACTTCGAGTAAGGATCCTGCAATGATAGAGTTATGCAACCCCATCCAGCAGATGTTTAGGTCGAACATGCATTCTAACTCCTCTGACCGTCGTCCTAAATCTCCTCAACGCAGGAACTCACGTGGTCGATCTAAGTCCAAACCACGTTCACTGAAAAACCCTGACTGGTGCTGGTACCACAACACCTATGGCCAAGAAGCGAAGTGTTGCCGTAAGCCTTGTAACTTCGGAAATGTCTCAAAGTCTGTGGGAAACTATCCCGCCGGCACGCGTTAGCGGCAACCGTCGCCGGTGGCACTAGCCGCCTACTTTACATCCATGATGTGATAAGCCAGACTCGATACTTAGTCGACACAGGCGCCGAAGTCAGCGTCCTTCCTGCTACAGCAGCAGATCGACAGAAGGAACCTACCTTCAACTTACAGGCTGCAAATGGAAAACCAATCGCAACCTTTGGTAGGAAATACGTCTATCTGAACGTAGGTTTACGCAAACCTATTCGGTGGATTTTCCTTCTCGCTGACGTTACAATGCCCATCATTGGCACGGACCTACTTAATCATCATGATTTACTCGTAGACGTCCGCCGAAAACGACTGATTGACAATACTACTAGTCTGTCTATCAAAGGCATCAGCTACATAGGCCCTAGTTTGTCACCCGTTAAGATAAAGGCAATTCTTGATCCAACTTTTCAACCTATGTTGACAAGTATCCGGAACTTAATTGCCCGTCGAACGACCTACCGTGCATAACCAGCAATGTTATGCACCACATCATTACCACAGGACAACCTGTGACATCTAAAGCACGACGATTAGCTCCTGACAAACTGAGAATCGCCAGGAATGAATTTGACCATATGCTTAGCCTTGGCATCATTCGACCTTCGAATAGCCCATGGGCATCCCCACTTCATATGGTTCCGAAAAAGGATAGCAATAATTGGCGACCCACCGGTGATTACCGGCGAGTGAATGCCAAAACAACCCCTGATTGCTACCCGTTGCCTCATATACACGACTTGACGGCAACCTTATCCGGCGCGACTATATTCTCCAAAATCGACTTGGTTAAAGCGTATAACCAAATCCCGATGGCAACAGAAGATATCCCGAAAACGGCTATCATTACGCCTTTCGGACTTTTTGAATTTCTACGTATGCCATTCGGTCTCCGGAATGCAGCCCAAACATTCCAACGCTTCATTGACGAAGTATTTCGCGGTCTCGACTTTGTATACGCATACTTAGACGACTGCCTCATTGCCAGTCCAGACAAGGAAACTCACCTTAGGCACTTGGACTTGGCATTTGACAGGTTACGCCAACATGGTGTTACCATAAATATTCAAAATGTCAAATCGGTGTTGACTCACTCGACTTCCTGGGTCACACTATTGACTGCAAGGGCATTCGCCCACTGGCTACTAAGGTTGAGCCTCCTAAGAAAAACCGTTCTGGACGCACCGTAAGGTTCCCAGAATATCTGCACACTTATTTGACTTAACGAAGTCGTGTGATTCACGCAACTCACTCGTTTGTGGTACTGACTATTTTTTTTGACGTATCAATTTTTTTTATATACAGTACCACCGAACACAAAAATTTTTTTTCTCAACAGTTCATGTAACATACACAAAAAAATTAATTAGATGTATTTTTTTTCGATGTTCTGAACTTAGCATTATTTTACTGTATAGTAAATGCACATATTTTTTTAACCAAAAAGCTCATTTCGTACATTTTCCTCGACATGGTTCTTAGCGTTCTTGTTTTCTTTTCCAGGTGCGACGGGCACTGGACAGGAAACAAACGAAGCACGGAATCCAACGAAAACAACAAGGAAGCTATGTACAAACACCCTATTAGCATAGGCAGACAAACCAGTAGGCATACGACCAAGCCGCTCGGAAGATTTTTTCACCCGAAAGGGAACCATCGAGTTTTTTTACTTCCGGCTGGTTCTGTCTTAGGGTCCTCACGACCCCACTAGGGGGGAGTGAGCTGTAGCGGTAAATAATTCCCCAAAATTATTGACCACAGCAATCACTCATTGGATGCTGACCACCACTGTTTAAGTCGACTTGTTTAGCTGAAGGCTTCCGGTCAAGCATCCCCGCCATTTGGTACCTCGTCGTGTCACGTGCACGATCACTAGCTAGCTAAGCGTTCGTCTAACGGCTTGTTTTGGTTCCTAAATATATCTCTTGGTTTGGACGATCAATTATTGGCTTTTGCTTTGTCTTTGGTACGCGAGAATAAATTAACTAGAAGTTGTTGAACGAGATAGCCTTCAACCTTTAAAAGGTGTGTGGTTTGAGCAAACAACCATGAATTGATCGTTCAATCTTCAATTGCATGGACACCATACAAAGAAAATTACATAAATATGACTTCAAGCTTTGTTTTTTCCGGGATGTCTGTGATCCTCCCAACATGGGCACAGGGTTTTCGGATAACGTGAAGACACTACCTTTATATTTCTCGATGTGATAATTTGACTGATTTCTTAGCAGATTGTCTCCACAGACGGAATTCAATTATGACAGCAACAGAGTAAATTCATATAATTGATATAAGTATAAAACTTGGGCACTGTGGTAGAGTATAATTCCATTATAGATAAGATTTTATTCTGATAAATCGCACAGTGTTTACAGTTATATGAACTGATGACGTTTCGAGCACAAACTATTGCTCATAATCATATCAAGTTACTCACACAACTTTGATCTCTCATTTATATACATATGTGGAATGGATTAGATATTGGATTAAAAATCAATGTGAGATAATGTACATTCAGAAATAATCGTACGAGTGTTGTTGATCAATTGCAATTAGATGGGAAAATTGGACGAGTGTTTTTACAGTCATAATAAGCTGCTTGTTAGGATGTGTTTGAATTGAAATAGAATTTTAAGATTATTTATTATCTTCTTCTGGTTTGACTGATGGCATTAATACGAGTGTTATTGATCTACTATAATCAGATGGAAGATACGACAAGTGTTTTAATAGTCATAATAAGTTTTTTGTTAGGATGTTGTGATGTGTTTGAATCGAAATAGAATTTTAATATTATTTATTACCTTCTTCTGATTTGACCTGCGGTAATAATATCTTCCATATCTCTGGTATTTGCATTGAGTCATTTTTGTTGCATGTGTTGGGTGTGGGAGTAAATTCACTATAAACCTGATAAATGTAACCTGAACAACACATATCCATGCGTATATATTTGGTGTGTTCCTGCATAGACAGAATTAAAGTTTTTTGTAATTTCTGCTCATCCAATCAGTGCTATACATGCATAGTAGGAATGACGTAAAACCTGCCACTGGCACGGAATGTTACGTTGAAAAGTGGTACAGAATGAGGAAAGTATAGGAAGCAAGTCAGAAAGTCTTATCGGCAGACTGATGTGAACATGCGTGTCAAAACATTCGCGGAATGTAATTAAGTTGTTTCCCCCATTTTGTTGCAGTCTGAAAATGGCCGGCGGCGAGAGAAGATGCGCATATGTCAGACTGACAGAAGGACACCAGGTGACCTGGATTCTGCAAACGATTTACACTTCAAGCACTACAGACTCAGAGATTGGTGGGCAAAACCAATGAGACGGCGTGTTAGTCTGAGAATCAAGGTGAACATAGAGAACTCAGAGGTGAGGAAACTTCACCATTAACAAAATACAGCAACCATCTTCAAAGGTGAGTGTGACCTCTGTTGTATCGCTGTAGCCGTGATCAGCGACGTTGAGGATGTCAAGCAAAAAAGCAATGCCGAGATGGGAAGATGTGCTAGCACCTGTCAAGGAACTTGATCCTAAGTTCCTATTATTTGCGAAGACGCTCCGAATCGATAATTACTACGACCACTTCTCGACTTGAAATCCAAAACACCATTACTTGTAAGAAAGAAGCTGTATTGTCTGGCAATTAAAATCGAGGCTAGAACAGAGTCTGTAGACGAATGTTTTACAATAAATATACTGTCCTTTTCATACGAACTATGATCAAGATTTGACCGTTTTTTACAAATATAACCTTATAAATGTCTACTGTCCTTTTATTGGTGTTCTTTCGTTTTCTTCCAACTTGTACACGATCGAACCATTCGCGCCTTCGGGTTGCCCGCAAATGGCTAGCTGTTCCAATAAATAAACTTTAATTGTTCGCGTTTATTTACAGCACCACAATGAAATCCTTGTGGTGACCCGCAGGAATGAGGAAGGGGACCAAGATCTGATTCTCCAACAGTAATGTCAAACATCACCGTTCGCCAAAATCACTTCTGGTGACCAGACAAACACTTTCACGTCCAAATGCCTTATCCCAGGTATTGAAAATTTCATGACCAGGTGAAAAGGGTAAGAAACATAGGATTCTGGCAATATAATAATACATATTTATCCCTATCTATGTGGGACACGTACAGTCATGGAACATTCGGGGACTCACTGTTAAGTAAATAGGGGCTGGGAAACTAAAGTGGACTAGCAATGGATATGAGGGACACTGGATTAACATCAGACGCTGGGCCTCCAAATATAACCAAGATGGAAAGTAATGGACGATTATAAAACATATATTCTGTTTGAAGTGGCGCTTCCTGCTTCCCCTTGTTAGCATTTTCGCGATTTTGTTGATTCCGATTGAGGCTAGTTCTCCAGGAAAATGCAGTTGATATGACTTCAGTGCTTTTTGGCTCTTGTTGGGTGATTTTACTTGCGAATTATCGCTTGACATTGTTCCAAAGCATTGACGTATTGTTTGTGCAGCAGGACGCTTAAATATATGGTTCATGCAATGACTATATGGCATCCTGAGTATGGTTCGCGGGCATTTCGACTGCCGACTTCTAAGAAACTTTTTGCGGTTTGCCGGCAACCTGCACTCGGTTTTAAACCCTCCGATCACTGGTTGTGCAGTACCTTATTTTCGTTGCAGGAACCTCAGAATATGGTTGATATCGAATTTGTGCTTCTGCAATTTATGTGGTGTTTTGTCGCTAAAAGCCAATGGAACTCATAGATACAAGGAAAAATTAACGTTCATATTCCGCCAGAAATTACATTATGTTCCCTGAACACTTGCAACATTCGCTATATCCTCCCAAAAACGTTACGTGAGTTCAATGCGCACTACAACACATTCTAGTGTTTCGCAAGATTTGAATAACCTAAGCAACGCCGTGATCAGGTACATAAAGACACCTGAGGTATGTGCCATCTCTTCCTATTATTCATTTTGCTTTCGTTTACTTCCCGCCTTTTGCTTTTACCCTGAAGTTACATTATATACGTTGTTGCAACGACATTTCGCAGAATTATCTTGGAATCATGTAGACCTAGCGTCCAACATTTATTAAAGCTATGGACATACGGTTTAGAAACAGTTGCTGTATCTACTTATGGAGGACCCATCCATCTCTGTAAGAGAGGGCTTCAAAGCATATTCCTAAATGGCTCCTAAGGCAAACAGAATCCCCATAACCTATTAATGGTGAGAACAGGAGACCAAGCTCCTCTATTTCGAAACATATTATGGCGATAAGACGTAAAGAGAAATTCATACGTCTTTTAAACCTATCTATAGAACGTGTTTGGGGCATATCCTGAAGTTTGTGGGAGCCCTAGCTGGCACTCAGGAAGATTCAACCGCCTATATTCGTTCAAAGACAATTCTTCATCACACTAAACCTTCCTTGGTAAACTTTGTTTTGATACCAGCCAGGGTAGATGTACTATCGCCTTTGTTATTTGGTTTGGTGATCTTCATTGTTATTTTGACATTCAGTATTTCCCTTTGACTTGACCTAAATTTATTTCCCCACCTCTTAACTCTATAATTTTATATATATCAACACAACAAGTCAGTGTGTCAACAGACTGCTCAAAATGTGCTGCGCGAGTACGTTGCATGCATCAGACAAATCAGGTATTCCTATTGTTTTGTCAAAATATCCACCTGTGTCAAAATGGTGACTGATGTAATCGCACACTGATACAAACTTTCAATAATCTTTACAGTGTTAATCATTATTATTTATTATATTATTGGTGATATTCATGTACACATCCTGTGTACACTTGTTTCTTTTAGCTACTCGGTGATTCCCGTGACGTCATAGGGTCTGCCACTGAAGAAAATAGTTTTCATTGTCTTTGATTTTATAGTCTGTGTTAAATCATGTTCTCAATCACGTTTCAAAAGCCGTTAATGCCCAGCTCTTGCTACGCCGGGCCTCTCGCTGTCCCTCGAAGCCTTTCAGAAACGCTTAGTACTAACGGACGCGAAGACAAAAACACCGATTGGCGACTCAAGAATTCTATATTCTAACACCAACATATGAGCAGCATAATAACTAAGATCTATGAAAAAATATTACAATAATAAATCACGATATTACTTCTGAGGGTTTTCACGTGCTCTCTGAACAGCAACCGATGAGACGATAACTCGTGTATCGATGTCTCCGCGAAAATATAGGGAAGTTGATTTTGAGCAAACAACCAAGAATTGATCGTTCAATCTTCAACCACATTGACACATGTGTTGTACCGAGTAGTGCGTATAGAAGAAACGGTCGCCTTGGAGTTATAATGTCAATAGCATGTAGTACGTTCCCGTTGTAGTGATAAATTTGTCGGCAGTAATTATTACCAGTGCCTATATTTTGGAAGAACTGTGTATAACGCAGCACGCTAATGCAGCATTCAGAGTTTAGAACTACCCGTTAAAATTAAAACAGGTGCTTATGTCAGGAAAAATTGATACTCCGAAAATCAAAACGTGAAAAAGTGGTAGATAAATTATAATCGTTGACATGCGAACTGTTGAAGATATTTATTTAGAAGTAATAGTAACTTGTTGATAGTCTATGGGATGTTTTGAATAAAACGTACAAAGGTGGGGCAGTATAATTCAGTTCATGCGTAAGCAACACCAACTGGCCATTATACACATATTCTGATGTGAAACACAATCGGGCAATGTGTTTCGAAGACAAGAGTCGAGCAGTCTGCTGAAAATATCAATTCAGTGAGTAACTACATTTGTCTTTGAATTAAAAAAAAGTAAATGACTTGTTGAAAGGCTGAGTGATCATTATGTTTAGCATATCGAGAAAGATTTATGGTGTCTAGTAATCAATATAAACTTAGTGAGTGTAACAGCTTTCGTGGGACATCCTCAACAGATAGGTTACAAGTCGCGAGTCAGACACGGTTGTGTTTTACAAGTTTGCAAGAAGTTCATACAAAGGTGGACTGTGAAGAAGTGACCAAGTTTAGTGGTAAGCCCAATGTGAAATCAAGGCCTGACTCCGAATTGTGTGACGATAACGGTGTGGTCAAGAAGCCTGTAGTTGCAACTGATAAGTCACAGACGACACCGCAGTTTCTGCAGGAGGAAGGAGTTACTGTCTCAGAGTGCAGTTCTGACTCCACAAGTTTACAAGGTATTACTAGTCAGAGTGAAGGAATAAAACCTCTAAGGATTTGTGGAGAAGAACCTAAATCATCTGCTGTTATTAAAGAACTTGAAAATGATGAAATCGAACAGATAGACGACGCTAAGGTGAATATTTGTGATAATGATCATGATAGTGCACATTTGTCTTTGGTTGATCATGATGAGATGAGCGGAATGCCTGCTACTGCTGAGTTGAACAAAGGTTCTGTCAATCACGTCTCATAAACCGCTAATGCCCAGCTCTTGCTACGCTCGGGCCCACGCTGTTCCTTGAAGTTTTCAGAAACGCTTAGTTATAACGGACGAAAAACCAAAACACCGATTGGCCGCTTGAGATTTCTTTATTGTTACACCAACATATAAAAATAATAACTGAAATAAGGTCTGTGAACAAATATTACAATAATAAATCATAGTATTACTTCTGACGATGTTTCACTCTTCTTTCTGAACAGCGACCGATGAGACAATGACTGTCGTATTGATGCCTCCGCGAAAATTGGGGAAGTTGATTTTGAGCAAACAACCAAGAATCGATCACTCAATCTTCAACTCCATTGACACTCCCCAGCAAAACGTGATCCAACCCTTTTTTCCTTCACGACCAATACACGTTGACTTGGATGCCATTGCGAGAACCTGGGTCACACGGACAGAGCTGAAATGGAAAACAAACAGAAAAGCCAACACACTACAAGCATACCCACAGCACAATCTCACACATCAATGACGACCTGCGCCTCCAGACAGAGACCTCCTCTTGACATCTTGCAACACAATCGCCACTTGCTAGAATGACTCTTGCAGAATGCAACGTGACCATAGCACCAACTCATGATACTCTACGCTCATCCTCTTATCTACTCACTACCAATTACCACTGCAATCGCTTGTCACTCATTCTGCCTCAGTTCTAGTAGCGGTGACGCATGCGAGCCTCAGTCGTTTACACTCTTTCTCCCCGGCGTGTCGGACCGCAGCTAACAATTATCTCCGTGTGCATTTCATTCTCAGCAATAGCCTAGCCTCCCCAGCGTATACGACCCATCTGCTGTCCTTAACATCAATCAATTCATTCATGGATGTAGAAGACTCGAAACAACTTCAGAAGTAATCACGACGAAAATTTTAACAAAATTACGCAATAACAACAAGATACGAAAACAACAAGTAAACACAATGAATCCAAAAACACCAATTGATATGACACACCACACATATATACAAACTGTACACAAAAACTCGCGGATCACATCTTGATGGAATTCCTTTGAAGAATCGCAGGACTTACACCAGTACGCCTACAACCCTTCACAGGTTGACGATTGTAAGTTGTGGAATGTCCGGACACAAACAAGATTATTCAACAATTACAATAATTGGAACTCACACAACTATTTAACACAAACATATGTACAATCACTACATCAAATGTTGTGGATTCTGACACGACAAACTACCCTTGAAGAACTGTAGGACTTACAGCAGTACGCCTACATTCCTTCTCAGGTTGATGATCCAAGTGGAAGTCGTCCGGACACAAACAGAATTACCAACAGCTAGATGACAGATGATATCAATTCAGTATATACAATATGAACATATGTACAAAATCACACACCGAGCACATTGGACTGCTCATTGATGCGCTACCCTTTGAAGAATTGTAGGACTTACAGCAGTACGCCTACAACCCTTCTCAGGTTGACGCTCTAGGTTGGAAAATCGTTGCAGAGTTCATTTGCTGACCTCCTCCTATCAGCTATATCCTCAAATCTGAACGGCAACACGCTCATGTCATTGTATCGTAGAATATAGATGACGAACAAACACGCGAAGTATCTGGTCAACCAAGCGTAGAAACAGAGTAATTTACACCAAAGATAATAACATTCAAATAGTAACTTGAAACTAGAAATGCCTTTATTCATGCAAGTCAATTTAACAATTACTCTCTCGTTTACACTTGGCTTATCCTCACTAAACTGACCATTGATATTCGTCCTTTCAAACGAACTGATACTACCATAGTCATTGCACAAGATACTTGAGTTGATGGGCGTCTTTTTCATTGTGGATGACAGCACCAACGACGACTGATTGATATCAGTTGATGAAGTTAGCGGTGGATCAAAAGCTGTTGTTGCTCGAATTTCAGAAAGTTGTCTACCTGCAAGACCACCACCACTGCTGTCTTTTACTATCAGCTCAGGTTTAGCACTAGCATCTGATGATAGGTGGGCTACATGCTGATCAATCACACTGACGGTCTCACAAGTATGCATGCCTTCTGCAACTGCACCTGCATTTATTTCTACTTCACGTTCAAGTTCTACAGAACCTTTATTTAACTTAGCGGTAGTAGGCATTCCCTCCATTTCATCATGATCAACCAAAGACAAATCTGCACTATCATGATCATTACCACAAATATTCAATTTACCGTCAAGTTCATCATTTTCAAACTCTTTAATAACAGAAGTAGACAATTTTGGCTTCTCCTCACAAATCATTAAAGGTTTTATATCTTCACTCTGACTAGTTATACTTTGTAAACTTGTAGGGTCAGAACTGCACTCTGAAGCAGCAACTCTATTCTGTGACACTCTATTCAACAATGGCTTACCAGTTGTAACTACAGACTTCCTGACCGCACCGTTATCGTCACACAATTTGGAGTCAGGCCTGGGGTTTACATTTAGCTTATCACTGAACTTGCTCACTGGTTCACAGTTCACCTTTGTATGCACCTCTTGAAAACGTGTAAAACACAACCGTGTTTGTCTTGCATCTTGTAACTTATCTGTTGAGGATGTACTACGAAACCTGTTACACTCACTAGGTCTATATGCATTACTAGACATCATGGAGCCTTCTCGATATCCACCTCTCTGAGGCCCTTTCGTCATCAATGATTGCGTTTTACACTCAGACTGCTCTATTCTAGGGGTGAGATTCAATATACTGGCGAACTTGCTCATAGATTGATTGACACTATCTTTTACTAGTTTCAGGATATCATCAAATTTTGGCTCGATACCCTCATCCTCCATACGGGAGCTTATCTTCACCCACTTCCTTTGCAGTCGAGTAGGTAGGCGTCTCGCAATTACCTCTAGGACTGAGCTGGAGTTGAGGTCACTCATGCAATTCATAGAAATCAAGGTATTCTTATAAGTCATAAGATTATCTAAAAACTCAGTAAGTGCCTTGGAGTCATCTCGAAGTTGGCTGCCATTACCTTTGACAGCTTCGTATACGTTCCTTACAATCATTGAAGGTCTTCCAAACCTTTGACGTAATATGCTCATAGCCTCATCGTAGCCCTCCTTTGGCTTCATAAACTTACAACACTGTATAGCTCTTGAAGCATCTCCAGTGCAATATCTCATCAAATACATTAACTTCAATTCATCACTTAATAGAAAACTACTCAACATGATCTCAAACTCCTTTACAAATTGTAAATAATCAGCTGGGTTTCCATCAAAACACCGTGGTTCAAATTTAGGGAGTTTGATGTTCCTATTATCCCTGAACGGCGAAACAGTAACATCAACCATGTCATGCTTAACATCAGACACATCGTTACAATTAACAGACAAGTCACAATGACTTACTTTCCTGTTTGCATCCAAGACACTCTGTCCCTTCTTTGACCCAGGCATTGTTGAACTTGACCCAATTCCAAAAATGTTCCAGATATTGCTTGTTCAAAGAGGACTTGACCGGCACCAGGAAAAATGAACGGCGACTATCCAAACTTTCACCAACTGTTTCAATCCGCCAGATCTGTTTCTATCGTCAGAAACTGTCAATCACGTCTCGTAAACCGTTAATGCCCAGCTCTTGCTACGCTCGGGCCCACGCTGTTCCTTGAAGTTTTCAGAAACGCTTAGTTATAACGGACGAAAAACCAAAACACCGATTGGCCGCTTGAGATTTCTTTATTGTTACACCAACATATAAAAATAATAACTGAAATAAGGTCTGTGAACAAATATTACAATAATAAATCATAGTATTACTTCTGACGATGTTTCACTCTTCTTTCTGAACAGCGACCGATGAGACAATGACTGTCGTATTGATGCCTCCGCGAAAATTGGGGAAGTTGATTTTGAGCAAACAACCAAGAATTGATCGTTCAATCTTCAACTCCATTGACAGGTTCTGTACAACTTGAACGTGAAATAGACTTGAAAGCGGATGCTGTTGCAGAAGGTATGGATACTTGTGAGACCGTCAGTGTAAATGATCAGTGTGTAGCTCACCTATCGTCAGATGAACTGGGGCAGTGGTGGTAGTCCTACAGTTAGACTACCTTCTAAAAATGGAACAACAACAGCTGATGCACTGCTGAGTTCATCAACTGGTATCAGTCAGT
Source organism: Trichobilharzia regenti (assembly GCA_944472135.2). NCBI lineage: Eukaryota > Metazoa > Platyhelminthes > Trematoda > Strigeidida > Schistosomatidae > Trichobilharzia > Trichobilharzia regenti. The sequence goes on along the minus strand of OX235266.1, from coordinate 27,248,202 downwards.
CGTCGTTGATGTTGTCGTCCACACTGAAGGTGACGACCATGAAGCCATATGTCTTGTGCTGTGACTATGCTAGTATTGGTCCATTAGAAAGGATGAATGTCAGTGGTCAGTTTAGGGGGATAAGCTAACTGTGCATGAGAGTGTAATTGTTAAACTGACTTGCATCAATAAAGACTTTTCAAGTGGCTATTCGAATGTCATTATCTTTGGTGTAAACTACTCAGTTTCTACGCTTTGTTAGTCAGATACGTCGTATGTTTTTTAGTCATATATATTCTACGATACAATGATATGGACGTGTCACCGTTCAGAGTTGAGGATATAGATAATAGAAGGAGGTCACCAAATGAACTCTGCGACGATTTTCCAACCTAGGGCGTCAACCTGAGAAGGGTTGTAGGCGTACTGCTGTAAGTCCTACAATTCTTTAAAGGGTAGAGCATCAATGAGCAGCCCAAGCTGCTTGGTGTGTGATTTTGTACATATGTTCATGTTGTATATACTAAACTGATATCACATTTTGTCTATCTGTTTGTAATTTTGTTTGTGTCCGGACATTCTTCAACTTATAATGGTCAACCTGAGAAGGGTTGCAGGCGTACTGGTGTAAGTTCAGCAATTCCTCAAAGGAATTCCATCAAGACATGATCGGCGAGGTTATGTGTACTGTCTGTACATACGTGTGGTGTGTCATATCAATTGGTGTTTTCGGATTCACTGTATTTACTTGTTGTTTTCGTACCTTGTTGCTATGCATAATTTTGTTAAAATTTTCGTCGTGATTACTTCTGAAGTTGTTTCGAGTCTTCTACATTCGTGAGTGAATTGATTGATGTTAAAGACAGAAGATGGGTCGTATACGCCGGGGAGGCTAGGCTATTGCTGAAAATGACGCGAATACGGAGATAGTGATTGGCTGTGGAGTCAATGATTGAGAATGAATGTTTCTATTTAGGCCGTGGTCCCACACGCCGGGGAGCGAGAGTGTAGACGACTGAGGCTTGCATACGTCACCGTTACTAGAATTGAGGCAGAATGACTCACAAGCGATCGCAGTGGTAATTGATAGTGAATGGATAAGAGGATGAGCGAAGAGTATCATGAGGTGCTGTATGGTCACGTTGCGTCCTGCAAGAGTCACTCTGGCAAGTGGCGATTGTGTTGCAAGATGTCAAGTGGATGCCTTTAACTGGAAGGAGCAGGTCGTCATCGATGTGTGAGATTGTTCTGTGGGTATGCCCGTGGTGTGGTGGCTTTTCTGTTCGTTTTCCATTTCAGCTCTGTCCGTGTGACCCAGGCTCCCGCAATGGCATCCAAGTCAACGTGTATTGGTCGTGATTGAAAAAAGGGATGGACTCCTTTATGCCTGGAAGTGTCAATATAGTTGAAGATTGAACGATCAATTCATGGTTGTTTGTTCAAGCCAAACTCCTCCATATTTTTCGTGGTTGTCATCAATCCGGCAGTCATCGTCTCATCGTTCGCTGTTCAGATGAAGATTAAAAACTATCGGAAACCTTGTGTATTAACCTTATTGTTGGTTGCTTGTTTGCGTAAGAATATAGGATACTTGTGTCACCAATCAGTGTTTTGGTCTTCGCGCTGGTTAATACAAACTGTTTGTGAAAGTCTTCAAGGGACAGCGTGAGGTCCAGCGTAATAACACCTGGACATTTACAGTTTATGTTAGTTGGCTGACATCAGTAAAGTATATTTCGTGTACCACGTGTATCACTTGGTACTTAGCAGGATTATGCGCACTTAGCGAATGTATTTTCGAGAACTAATATGTCGAGGTTAGCTTTTTTCTAATACATGCGCACTTATCGATGCAATGAATAGATAATCACGAATTGTTATCACAAGCACTGTGTTCATTATGTGGGGAATGTTATTATATGCAAACTTCACAGCAGCATGCACAAGTCTTGCATGTCATCGCATCAGTAATATAAGTATACTAATTATACTTCATGCCAAAACATTGTGGGAGGTGGATGCATTGAAGGACTGCTTGCAGATAATATGTATGACATCCAGCAGAATGTCTACGAAGACTGACAACCTGCAATGAGGAAGACAAAATGAAAGAATTATGAGACAAATAATGCATAAGATAAGTATTTGAGTTAAGTGAACTTCAAGGATAAAAGAAGTCACTCATATCATTCACTTCAGTTCACACTATTTCTTCCGTGTTACTGACTTCTGGTTCATGGTCCCTTCTTCGGTGCATTTCATCCTGACAATTCAAGGAATTTGGAAAATGGATACATTACTTAGAGAATGGCGATAACAGTTATCTGTATTAATCAACACTGCCAAGGGAGTGGAAAAGAGCCATCCTTTCTCCAATCTTCAAGGGTGGGGACAGGCAAAACGCTGCTAGCTATAGACCAGTAGCTCTACTCCCAGTGGTATCAAAAGTACTGGAAAGTATTATTGACGACCACATCAGGGAATATTTCGATAGGACTAATATACTGCATGAAGCCCAACATGGTTTCAGAAAAGGCAGATCCTGCGTCACTAACCTACTGTCAGCTTGGGACGACTGGACATCATGCTGGGACTTGAACGTACCAGTCCATGTGGTCTTCCTAGACTTTGAGAAGGCATTTGACACTGTTCACCATGACCTTCTCCTACATAAAATAAGCCAGGCAGGCATAGGTGAGCCACTTCTGTCATGGTTGAAGGACTACCTAGCCGACAGGCAATTTTGCACTAAGGTTAACCGAGTCCGATCATCTTGGCACAGATCGTCATCAGGAGTGTCGCAGGGTTCTATCCTAGGACCACTGATGTTTTTGATTTTCATCAATGATCTACCACGCCGTCTGAGCTGCCCGACTCTCCTGTACGCTGACGACGTAAAAATATGGAGGGCGATAAAGTGTCCGGAGGACTCAGATAGGCTACAGGAAGACCTAAACCTTCTGGAAGACTGGGCGGTGGCCAGTGGCATGACTTTCAACTTGAAAAAGTGCAAAGTAGTGAAGTTGCGCACCTGTAGACTGCAGAATGCAAGTTACACCCTGTGCAATGAAAGCTTGTCCTGCACAACGTCGGAACGCGACTTAGGTCTAGTTCTAACGGAAAAAATGGACACAAGCGTAAATTACACAGGGGATGTAGCGAGGGCATATGCGGTCATACACTTTACGCATAGACAGTTAGGTGCACTCACTCCTGAGCTCTTTCTAATGTTGTACAAAACATACGTCAGGCCACACCTTGAGGTGCATAATATTATTGCACCCCCAATGCTGAGAAGAGATGCCAACCTCTTGGAAAGAGTCCAACGACGGGCAACAAAAGGAGTGGTTGGTCTCCGAAACAAACCATATGATGAAAGGCTGAAGAAATTAGGCCTGTTCACACTTAGTTACCGTCGGCTTAGGGGGGATTTGATTACTGCCTACAAAATAACAAATGACCAGAATCACCCAAACAAAGGTGTTCTGCCATTGAGTAGGTATAGGCTTCCACGTGGAAATCCCAGAAGGATAGCTCACCAGAGGGCAAGGACCCGGGTGCGCTCCCACTTCTTTTCACTGCGGGTTTGTCGTCCCTGGAATTCCTTACCGGCAGATGTAGCTATGGCACCGTCTTTGGACGCCTTTAAGCGAAGGCTGGACAACCATGCAGCGATACAAGGACTGCATCCAAATGGCCTATCTCCTTAAAATCGCATTTACCAATCAGGGTAGATAATTAAACTCGTCATTTTACTTCTTTACATTCTCTCCCGTCTTACTCTCCTGACAACTTATTAATATTATAATTACTATTATTATTATTACTATTACTGATATATATATTATTCTTCAAACTTCATGAGCTGACTGTTGTTACGTTTCCTATTTTCGTTTCTGTCTCTTAGTCTGAATAGCTTCACTAATTATATCTATTATTATTATTATTATTATTATTACTATCTCTTTTCTCTTGTCGACAATACCGAAGGACTAACTGGCGAAAGGATCAACTCCAATCACAGTAGTAACAGTCTTAACATACCTCATACTACAAACCACATATAATTAATCCCAGCACTACTCCCTTTGGAGTCAACCAAAGCTACGACAGTCGAGTGGCGGGACAAGCTACGCAGAAGTTTACCGAAGATCAAGAACCTATACCTCACAATCAAGAAGCGAGCACAAAGAAATCAAATTGGTTTATACTAGCTCGTAAAAACGATATTGGATATTGGATATTGGAACACTACAGTGAATTATGACACTGGGCAGCTGCGGCGACAAATGCTGACTGTGTTTTAACATAGAACTCAGAACAGAAGTGCAACAGTTCAAGTTGTTACATTCCACACTTGAAAAATATTATATTTAGTTGGTAATAAGTAAAGGAATTTCATCAGGATTTAGGGTAAGAAGTGTAATTAAATATTGGACCTATAGGCCAGTGTGTCTTTTTTAAATTTATGTGACCTTGGGGCTATTGTTTTGGAATTTTACTATACCCGCGTGTTTACTGAGCTTTCACCTCTTGTGAGACTCCAGGTCCGTTCGCTGACTTGTTTCCAATGTGTTTGATCGATTGCTGCGTATGTATATTGTTGAAGTGACTACCAGGTAAGTAAACATCCATTTTTACCTAGCGTCTTTATGGAAAGTAGAGGTTATATGAATGTGTCATATAGATACTGGCTGGTTTAGTTTCCTTTTAAAATATCTCAAAAGTTCCTTACGGGGGCTGACGCCACCATCAATATTAACCTGTTGTAAGAAAATAGTCGAATTTTGGTTATATTAGACTTCCGCCGCCTTGAACATTATCTCACCCAAACTTCACCATTCTGACCTTGATTTAAACAAGATTTGCCCGAAATCTACCCTTTTTAACCCTTAACTAACCATTCTTCGCTCAATTTCGTCTGACTGAGTCTTATTAATCTTTTAATGTTAAGCTTCCCATACTTGGTTAATTACCCAGGAAAACTTAGTCTCACCTTTAAATCGGTTAATTAAATAGATCTGAGAAGTTTTCGCATGAAGGATGTTAGCTTCTTTTAGATCTGAAAGAACCTTTACACTGGTCAAACTTCACTTCAAGCACAGGACAATAGATTCAGTATTTTGTAGTTCACTGGTTATCTGCAAGTGGTGTTTGAGAAAAAGTATTGGTTATCAAATTGGAAATCTCAAGGTGCTTTCAGTGCACAGTAGCTAGTGTAATGTTAGCATTCAGTAATAGTGTGGAACTTGAACATGAGGAGAATTCCAATTGTAGTCACTGCGTACGTACAAGGCAACTAATTGTCAGAATAGAAAGTGGAACAGCAGTTTTTAAAGCTGCTGAAAAGAGCCTCGAGCTATAAAATTTGCGTCGAATTTGTGAATCAGTCTGAGAAATCTACTTACGTGTGTTATTTGTGTGCGTGTAGTTGCAATCACAACTCCATCCTACTTCATGTGATATTAGCTAAAAACCAGCTAATAATAACACTCATTTTGTACCTATTTCCAAAAATTTTCACCACCTTCACTCAATGATTATTGTTTAGCTTGAAGGGTCAGCCGAAAATAATGAAATCGTGATAGTCTATATGTAAAAGTAAAAAGCCGAAGGTTTGTAGGTAAAATAGTATCGCACTTGCGACCCTACTTGAATTGTTTACCGCCAATTTTATTCTTGTAATAAAGTGGCTGAACAATTTCCTCTGATATGATAGTGAATCTTTGAGTCTCAAACATTAAACGTTGTGACAGTTTCTGTCGTTCTACAATTTTTTCAAGGGCTTCTGCGTTACCATATAAGCTGTCAATGTGTCTCAGAGAAGTAAATTCAATACAGATGTTTTTGGGATTATTTATGAAAAACTGTGAATTGAAAGCCCTAATTTATTGGTGGTCCATCTAAAGACGTATGTGCCGCTCAGTGATTTTAACTCCACCTTCTTTATATCTATGAAACGCGGCTGTTGACACTGAAAGGCGCTTGCAACAGTATGTGTATTGCTTCAATTTCGAGTTTTAAGCGGCATAATGTGGTCAGCAATGATAAAGTCAGAAAGCGGGTGTTAGGTAGGGTGAGGAGGCTTTTCGATGAGTTTATGATCCCGCATGTATTAAGGTGGATGGGACATGTGATACGCATACCGACCCACCGACTTCCTTGACTAACAATGTTAAGTGACATAGGATTAACATGGAAAAGTCGGAGGTGTCTTCACCCAAATCATGAAACATGCACGAAGTCCCTAACTGTTACTTGGAGTCGTGTAAGGTGTAGATTGCTTTGTCAGTTCCTCAGGATGCTAGATAACGGCTATTTGCACACTGCTTCATTAACGGCTCAATACCATCCTCAGTAGTACAAACATTCAATCCCCTGGATCCTCCAGATTCTGAATATCATCATTATTCTTCATGAGAGTATTTCTCTCGTTCATTTTCATTTACTGTAGGTTCATTGTATTTTCTGTCTGCCTACGTGTGTTATGACATGCATCAAATTGAACTAATGCACTTCTGAGCACATATTCGTATTAGTAGTCCAGTCTAGTTCACTTTACTTACCACTCTAGTAGTTGCTCTTATTCTCTATTATTAGGGCGTAATTTTTAAATAAACAGTTTTATGCGATTAGCCTTCGACTTTAATTTTCGATCTACGTGGATTCTTACTGCGCTAGTGATATATTATTACTTGTTTGGCTTTTCGAGTTTTTACTTTGACTAGTTTCGCATGTGACAGAGTTAACAGATGAGTTTGTCTAACTGACTTTTCTTGATTGAATAAATCTGTAGTGATGTTTTACGACTAAGGGTGTGACCACGCACTTATAGACTCTGCAGTCTGTATGCTGTCAACAGAAAGACAGACAGCACACAGACTCTACCTTTTCCTAACGCTGTCGCAAAAGTAAAGTATATATAAAGATGTGGGGTTTGTCACCGAACTAGTTGGTGCACTGAGTTTACCTAGAAGCGTTGAAAAACTCGGACTTCTAAATAGTGCTGCGTGAACTAAGAGGAAGAAACACCGTACCAACCCATGAAAATACAGATCCTCTCGATTTTATGCTGCTTTATAGATTAGCTGGATGGTTCTCCTGTCTTCCAATTTATGACAGAGGAATCATAATGATATTGCTATGGTTCATCCAAGTAGGCACTTAACTTTCAGAGGACGAGTCAGGTCTCTGCATCTGATGAGGTTTTGGTAGCGGGATAGTATCGTTACCAACTATATCATGTGTAACTTGTTGCCTGCTGTATTAATTTGCATGCGGTTGCTGATTTACGTACCGTTCAAAGTAGGGATTTCAAAGCTTTGCTGTGACGCTGCAAACTTCTGAATATCCACTTACAAACTGCATTCTGCTTCGTTCTAATTTACATAATCATAATAGTCTAAGTATCAGTGGTTGCATATAAACTACGTCCTATGATTGATTTAGTCAAGTACTCGTCTTTTAGAATTACGATCTATGTACTATTTTGAGTCCCCAAATAATCACTTTCGAAAACCTGTCTTCCGGTGATAAACCTAATCCAAATATTCGAATAGAATCGTTGTGACCACAGTAAAAGCGATAACGGTGTTTGACAACACTCGAAAGCTGCTCCAGCCACTCTCCGTAAGAAACTTGGTGTTAGTGTGGGACCTGCTGCAAAGCAAACACTATGCCAATCGACATTACTAGACAACTGAAACATTAGTGCATCATTAGCCTTACCTATTCTGATTGGCAGTGCTCTATGTTTGAGAAGATTATAATTAGAATTCACCTACTTGGAATTCGTTTTTCATATGCCTTAGCCATTAGGTGTATCTGTTCTCTGATGATAATCATTCAGTCGCCCAGATTCAAATGGGTGGAATGAGAGTGGGAACCTATGACCCGTTGACTGAAAGCTGAGTGCTTAAACGAATGAGTTAAAAGATAATGTTACTTGGGGGGTTCAAAACACATTGAAATAAGCGTTAAAATATTGCCTATAAGGAAAGTGAAAGCTTTGCAATTCCGCAACCTAGTCTGGAGAACGCAACCACACTAAAAACAGTTCTAAGTCAATCGGAGACATACCTTTTCAGTGAAATTAGCTTCAGTTATGTTTGACACTTATGTTGTTTTCTGCTATCAAAATTAGTGAAAACTGAGGAACACTTCTGTGTCTGATAAATGCTTCATTCGTTACCTTATTTTTCTTTTTTCCTTATATTGCTGTTGATTTTTATCGCTCATATTGTGCTATGTCTGTGTTTGGTTGAAGTAAAATAGGGGATTTTGATGTGTTCAAATTCATATCCACTGATCACATGTTCATTTGATTGTTATACAGAAGTTGTCCATCCAATCTTCAAAACAAACTCGTTGAAATATTTTGAAATTTACAGTTAAATGATTTGTGAAGTTAGTCTGTCTGTTTTCGACATAGAACTTTGCGCATATGTGCGGTAGTTTTGACTTGTTCACATGAATTCCGATTGCCTGTGCTATAGTATGTAAAAGTCATACTCGTAGACCATGCGAGCGGTTGTTAGAGTCGACTTGATGTCCAGTATCGGTGAGATGAGTTAGTATTGACCAGCGTATAGCTGCTTTATTCGGACCTTTGACAAACTATGATGAGAGGTGTTCAGAAATTTGAAGGTGAGCTTGTCTGGTTGTATGCTCAATGTGACTACCTCCACACGAGCAGTTAAACTAATAAATACACATAAAAGAGGTGAAACAGAACAGTGTGTCTTTATTTCTAACTTGTTGCTAACGCCTAAGCATCAGCTGATCTTGAATTCCGTAATTAAGTTTCTCCCCTCCTTCAAAACTTAGAAATCTTCTTACTAACACCTAATAGATGTTAATTGTTTTGATGGCTTTTAACCTCTTGATTTCATCCCCACTCCTGTGTACACAAAACTGATTAACTAAAATAACTACTTGATTGGTAAAAAATCTATGTATTAGTATAGAGCTGATGATAAGGAACTGATTGAAAAAGAATGCACATTTCTTTGCTTAATCTGTTGTTTTGTCTCAAGTAAAAAGGGAAATTGATAAGAAGTTGAGATGCACCATTGTGAACTAGTTTCAAGCATGATATGTTGAATTTACTAAATATTCATTGTGTTTTCCTTTCCATTCCTTGCACTCCCATTGGATGGGATATCTGACTTTAAGCCTTGAGGTTTCAGCAACCATAATGTTTTCTTTTACGTGGTGATTCTGCTAGCCGTACATCTAACCTGCCTTCTTTTCTGGGCTGACTATCATCATCATCACCGGCTAGTAAACTAGGTAACATTTCGGATAACATTGACTGGCAACTGAACTCAGAATTTCCGCGTCGCAGTCTACCGTTGAACAGCTGACGTAAAATTTGTTTAGTTGTTAATTTCTACAAGCTAAATTCTATTACTCGTTGTCACAGCTTGTAAAAGGCTACTGTTTCAATTAATCAATAGTAAACTCTTTGTATGTGTGTGTGTGTACTAAGAACAGTTAGTTTCCAGTCCTATTTAAATTTTCAAAAGAATGGATACTGAACAAAGAGTACTATTTTCGATAAATTCATCATCAGGCTCTACATTTATACATACATTATAGTGAATGAATGAGTTAGTGTTATGAACGACATTAATGTTTAAATAACATCAAATCAGTAATATTGATAGATTACAGCTGAATCGTATCAACATCAAATAAGCTGAATTTCAGAAGAATTAGGAAAGATAATAGTAAAAATTCATGAGTTTATAGTTCCTGCTGAAGGCCAGGGCAATAGTAGGGGCTGGACTTGCTTCTTTTGGACACAGAGCGCTGGTTGTTTGAGGCGAATCGCAATAGCCTCTGCTGTTTGAAGTATGCGGTGCTTCGATGTTTTTGGCAATTTATTTGGCACCCGGTATAATATAGAGAAGGATTCTTCTACGCTGGCTTTGTGGCCGGTTTGCACCAGATGGTCCAATAAGGAACTGTTAATGGTTTTAACTACACCTTTACTTGGCCATAGTGGGAGATGTTCTCGAGCACGAAAAATCAAGTCCCTAGAGCAACTGCCAATATAACTGGCTCCATAAGCGCAGTTGAATTGATGGATACAATTTGAAGTGGCTAGTCTAGGTACTTCATCTTTCAGTCGAGGAATCACCATCGGTCATGTAGAGAATAATACGTGTAGTTCGCCAGCATTAAAAGTTCTTTGAACTGATTTTCTTAATTTCTTCGCAATTATCTCGCTTTGTATGTCGCCCATGAATTGTAGTCGCATATAAAGAGGCTTCTTTTTTACAGATAGTGAGTAGTCCTTTTCCGTTGATTGGTAATAATTTTTTTCGAAAAACCTCATCTTCAGCATATTAAGGGGTTATTTCTTCCTGAAACAGTCTTCAGTTTGATCATCTACGTAAGCGATTTCACTTTGTAAATCAAAGCAGTGTAGAATCGTAGAATATGAATCCATGATAATTTTATGTGTCAGTTATATTGTCTGTCTGATCACTTGTCATTATCGTGCTTTAGCTAACTACAGTTAGACTTTAGGCGATGAAAAGTTTACAGTTTGGGATTCACCACTATTCGACATCAACTAGAAAGTGCTTTTTTTCTAAAGAGCTAAGCGCATTGTGTAGCTGTTTCATTTCTAACTTCCATCTTTTCAGAGGTGTTGGACTATCAGATTCTGAGGCAAGCACGTTACCTTACTATTCATCAGTTTTAGTCAGTGGAAATGTGTTGGCTTGTGATTGTCACCTGTGAATCTACACTGTACCACTCGCGAAATCTCATCGCTAGGATCTCAAGTGAAACCCGACTGAGAGATGATGAGTTGGACGGTCCGAGGGCCATGTGGCATAGATCATTTGATTAGGATATAAGAGTCTATGGGCAACTGTTGAGGCAGCTAAAGGCAATTGCAGAAAACCGGGGTGAATTAGAGAAGTACTGTTGAAGCTGTCTTTTCTACTCAAGATCTAAGCGAATTATAATATAATATAAAAGCAATCCCATACTGTTAGTGGGTAAACGCTCTCACACAATGGTCTCGGTGAACTCTACTGATCACGGTTTCTTATTGGAACTTACGGTACTCCCCTATATTTTTCAATAGTGGGTTGAAATGAAGTTATTGATCAATAGTGACTTGTCACTCAACTTGTTTGGATTAATATGAGAACCAAAAGAATGCCGTGTTTTGAATTACCATTACTTCAATTAGAAAAGGAAAATCAATGACGATTTGAAATTCTATACAAGACTTCAAGGTTACTGTGTATAGTTATCGAACATCTTCCTAATTATCTACTTTACTGGCTAACAGTAGTCATAATATTATTATTATTTATTATAATTGCTATTGTTATTATCATTATTATTATTACAAAGTTTTGTTCTCCATAAAATTAAAGCTTAATAAATGGCTAATAAAAAATGCATGCCATTGATAACTACTTATAAGTCGGATGATTCCTCTCTGGATGATGACGATGATTATTTACTGAATGGTGGTTACAGAAAGAATAATTCCAAGGATGTAATTGATGAAGATGATCAACCATTGGTTAGTTTTTAATATATTGTGATGAATAGATTTCATTTTGTCTAAAGCAACCATTAGACATGACCTTTATGTGGTGTGGTGTTTTTTTTGTGGTCAGTTTGCGTTTTTCTCACTATTTGATGGATACGAATGTCTAATTTTATTTTTCATACTCAGTATGGAAAATTATTATAAGTAATCTTATTTATTTATTTAAATGTATAAAAACTTGGTACAATATGGCACCAAGAAGGATGTGCCACAGAATAATAATAAAACAACATAGATCAAAAGAAAGAAGAGAAAAAAATATATATGTAAGTAGAGAACGGGTAAAGAACTTCATCTGGAAGGAAAACAGTCATGCTTAACAAGTTCAAACAGTTTTCGTTAAATATCATCGGGAAGGGAAGAAAGAAGGAAATTGCAACACGTGTAATAACACGCGATAAGTTTCATTGATTGTTTGTTGCTTTATTCAATTCATTGTGTGAGGACTGAGATACTTCCCGGGCGCCCAGATCGAAGCAGGTGGTTTTATCAAGGGACCACCCCTCCCCGAGCCTTTGAATTGGAGTCTAATCCGCAAGGCAGCAGAGCAGCGTCAGGAGCTGCATTCCTATGGTTTCCGGTGACCCATATGGGTTCATACGCCATTTGATCCAATTGGATACTGGAGCCCATGTACCCCATGGTAACTGCTTTTAGTTTAACCACTATCCAAACAACCATCCTGATATGGTATGACCTGCAAGGACAGAGTCCCAGTCAGTTTAGCATGTTGAGTCATTACGGTATTCAAGCCCGACCACCACGACAAGGTAGCAGTTATCGGCCGGGATTATAAGTAATCACGTTCACTGAAATTCCACTTGAGACAATGTCGAATGGTAATAATGACTAACTGGTTTCAACGTAGAAATTTCGTATAGATGTGCAACAGTTCGAGTTGCCACACTTCCTCCTTTTAGCACACAAAGCAAAAGAGAGATGATAAAAAGAAGTATGAGTGAGGGAAAAAGAAAAGTAATATGGAAGAACAGTAGTTTTACTGGACATTATAAATCACAAAGAGTGAATGCATCTGCGCCTACCATGGAGAACGAGGAACTTTAGCTAGCCTTCTGTGGTTCTTACTGCCCCGAGGACCCCAACCAGGAAGTGAAATGGAGTCATTCAGTTGTCGTTAATCAGTCATATCAACTGTTCTAGAATGATTAAAAAGGTTGTTGAGAAAGAGGTACATATACGTGAAATATATATATGTACTCCCTGAGAAGGGGATTAGGAGCATCGTTGAAACAAGTTATGAGATAGATTAATTTTGGCACTGTGGTATGCTGATTCGGGCGTTTACTTTTCAGGTGATATATCTTAATATAGCAAAAATATTCATTCAAACATCTATAAAAAACCAAAAAATTGGGCAAAGAATATGCTTCTCGATAATTTCCTCTTCTGGCTCTACAATTATATATATGTCTATATACACAGAATATTGTAGAATAGTAGTCAAAAACAATATTGTTTTTTTACATAATATTGATTTGTTAAGTAAGATTAATGGAATTACAGTTCACGAAAGATGTACAAATTATAATAATAAATAAAATGTAATAGCAAATAGAATATCAACTAAAATTAAGGAAATTTCTACAAAAAATTGACAATCATTCGAACCCAGATAAGGACAATGTCTGAACTAGCTTCTTTTGGATGCATAAATTAGGCTTCTTAATGTGGATCCCAGCGGCCTGAGCAATATGCAGTAAGCGAACTCTTAAGGCGAAGTTAGGATTTGTTGGTATGCAGTAAGTGGCTTTGAAAGCCTCGTCGACATCAGTCTTGTGTTCTGTATTATAGAATAGAGCTACGAATGGATTTTGCTTGTCCTTTACTTAACCACACAGGATGACGTTCTGAATTACGGCGAGAAACACGCCTAATTGTGCGGCCTATGTAACTGGCTCCACAGGAGCAGTTAATTTAGTAGACGAAATCTTTATCTTTTACTGCCAAATGCAAAATAGGTGTGGTTTTGAAGACACAACGTAATTCGGCAGCAGGGAATGCTCTTTTTACCGCATTCCCACGGCTCTGTATCAGTATCTCGCTGATGTTATCTCCGAGGAACTGAATTTGTAAGAATAAAGCCTTTTTAGGAATTGTTGGTTCCTTGGGCTGCTTTGATTTTTGATTCATATTTTTATCAATGAACTTTTCTGGATAACCGTTTTCTCTCAGCAACCGTTTAATATTATTAAGTTCCTCATCAAGACATTTGAGCAGATTGCTCTTGCTCTGTGAACCAAGCACTTTATCAGAATGCGTTTGTATTTCAAGGGCACGAAGCTGGAAAAAGTGAGTATACTGACAGTCAGTTGATGTAGGTTTTCTATATGCAGTTCTTCCTATTGTGCCATCCTCTTTTCTGGTCATAAGGACGTCTAGAAATGAAATACTAGAGTCTTTTTCTTTCTCAATAGTAAAATTTATTGCAGCATAAACATCGTTAAATTTGTCCAGGATGCTCTTCGCTTCATCCTCATTTTTCATAATCAAACATGTGTAATGCATGTAACGACAGTAGAACTGTAGTTCATCGATTACATCCTTCAAAGGCCCATTCTCTAGTTTCTCAAAGAAAATGTCGATTAGAATAGGTCCTAGTGGTGAGCCCATCACCACACCATCGATTTTTCTGCTTAGTTCCTTAATAAATAAAAAGTGAACATACATTGGGCATTTCAAGAGAAGCTCTTTTATAAAAAACAGGGATGCCGACATCGATGTTTTGTTTTAAGAGTTCTTCGTGTACAAAGTCTACTGTTTCTTCCATAAGTAGTACATTGATGAATAACTGCATTCTGTTTATCGAAGCAACTATGCAGTAATATTAGTTATCAAACAAGAAACTATTTCTCACAGTCTACTGCACAAACTTCCACTTAATTAAAGCTTCTCAAAAACATACTTCTCAGGGATTATGACTTTATAACTTAAAGTAATTCACCTCAAACAGCTTTTGTATATAAAACTTATCATTTCTCCGCAATTTAGCTGCTGTAATATCTAAAACTGATATACTATTTTGCTAGATTCTACATACCCTAATTTACTGATTGACTCAGCTTGTCTGTCTGTCCATGCTTTTGGAAGTATGTGGGTGGTTGTTACTTCCTGGCTGCCCACACCATGGAAGTTGATTGATTCTTCGGGTACCTAAAACAGAAAGAGTGTTGCGTGACCGCAAAGCCCAGGGGACAACTGCTTGAGGCCGGTCACACACGGTATGTATGAATTGGTTTCTGGGACTGGTTCCGTATTAGTAAGCTTACCGCCGGTTACGGACCACTGTAGGGTAATTTGGGATGTACAATTTTTGGGATCGACCTTTTCTATCCCCCTCTCTCCAGAGTACAGAGACAGCATAGCTGGCATGCTGGTAGTGTGACTTCGCCCTCAGTCCCCCACCATAGTGTAAGAAATATTCTTACACAATGCTGGTTACTGCTTTTAGTCTAATCGCTATCCTAAAAACCTTTCTGGCATGGTAGGACCCGCAGGAACATTGGTTCCAGCCTGTGCAGCTTGTTGGGTCATCGCGATGTGCAAGCCTGACCACCACGTCAAGGTAGCAAGGTATCGGTTGGGCTCAGCCTAGCAGTGAGAAGAGAATGCAGATAAGTAAAGTCATTTAATCATTTTTGTGTGTAGTATTACGCATACTTATTTATAAGAACTACAAATTCACTGGCAGTTTTCACTTGAAAGAGGAGGAGCACTGTAATGAATTTATTTGAGTATTTACCATAGCTTGTGAATTCTTAAAACAAAGGAAGAAAAACAAGTTTGAAATGGGTAGATATGTCTTAGTATGTCTCTTAAAAACCCTGAAGGTAAGGAGGATTGAGTTAACCGGCGTTTAAATGACGACAATTCATTTATCTTCTTGTAGGGGCTATACAACAGACAGTGTTGAAGTGGAAGTCTCTGTTGTCAGCAGAGCTTAGGAGTCATAGTAATTGAAACGCTTATGCTAATTATTTGTGAAATATCGCCTAGACAGATAGGCATAAATTAGTTTTTAAGTCAAAGAAAGTTTAAAGGCGACGATTTCAGAATGAATAAAACTAAAACCGAGAATTTGTCAATTATTGTCCTAAGCAGGGAAGTCTAGATCTTCTGGATAGGATTTTTAAGTTGAAGCTGTCAGTGACACGGCGGTAGAATGGTTGCTAGCCACGCATGTGATTCGATACACTCCTTTATCTCGCTAAGTCGATAATAAATAAGACTGGTAAAGAGGGAAAGTTAGGCATGAGGTCAACAACCCCAACCTCTAGCTTAAAACCCTATTTTCCTGAAGAAAAGTAAAGGAATAAATTATAACTGTTGAATATTGGTTCTCAGAGATGTGATCGATTTCAAGACTAACCACAAACTGACTTCAGTCAGAGAACCAGTGAAAACTGTGAAGTACTGGATTCCATCTCACAGGTTGAATGGCCGATGGGTGGATCTTTTAGCCTGAAAGTCATGGGTGCGTCCTACTGAAGAGCCCCAAATAAGGATGAAACAGCAGTCCAGTACTCGCTGGTATGTAATTATCTTCAACTTCACTGCCTGGAGAATCGATATTCTATGAGAAAAACAGCTGGTCTGAATGTGGTATGCATGATATGATGAAAGAGATGATAAGGTTATAGTTTTTTAAATGCAAAAATGAGCGAAAATTTGACTTTGTTTGATCTACTTTCACTCCTTGTGAAATGTAACTTGATGCTTAATCATCCGTTTGAAACAACTTCTAG
The DNA here is from genome assembly GCA_944472135.2 of Trichobilharzia regenti. Classification (NCBI taxonomy): domain Eukaryota; kingdom Metazoa; phylum Platyhelminthes; class Trematoda; order Strigeidida; family Schistosomatidae; genus Trichobilharzia; species Trichobilharzia regenti. The sequence continues at coordinate 27,231,876 of OX235266.1, read as the reverse complement.
TTAATAGTGAAAGAATAAAACCATCGAATGCATTAGACTAATCGTGTACTGTTGAAATTGCTTTGGTACTGGGTAGACTGCAGAAGACACACACACACACAAACCCTGTGTATTGTATAATTGTCCTGTGTGTGATCTCCATTAGTTTTATTATTGTATCCTTTAATTCCTAGAGGAAAACAGGGCTTCAACCGCGCGTCTCCACTGCCCTCGGTTGTCTGCCAACTTTTTCACCCTGCTCCAAGTCTGCCCACATGCTTTCATCTCCCCTTCACATGACCTCCTCCAAGTCACCCTTGCACTGACGACCAACTCCCCGCTTCCCTTTCGGGTTCCACTCGAGCAATGGCTTGTCTAGTGATGTCACTTGATGGTTTCCTCAGCGTATGGCCAGCTAATCCATCTCCATTTCTTCCTGCCTATTTGTTTCACAATCGGTTCCTGGTTGGTTCGCTCCCAGAGATCCTTCAGCATTGTTGATCTTTTCTGGCCATCTGATCTTGAGTATTGAGCGAAGACAACTGTTGATGAAGGTCTGAAGTTTGTTGGAGATGCTCTCTATGACTCGCCAAGTCTCTGATCCGTATAGTAGCACTGACTGACTTCACATTGGAGTTGAAGATCCGGAACTTATTTTTGATGCTGAGTGCTGTTGACTTCCACACAGCCTTAAGAGTAATGAAAGCTTGTCCTGCTTTTCCGATTCTGGCTTTGATATCCTCGTCAGTTCCATCCGCCTGTAGTTGAAACGATGCTTCCCAGGTAGGAAGGTAAAGCAGTTTGTTTCTTTCAGGTTCCTCCCATTTATTCTGGCTGATTGTTGTCTGTTGTTGTTGATGTTGGCTAGGAATCTTCATCACCTCTGTTTTATCTATGTTCATCTGAAGTCCTATCTCTGATGCTTCTTCTGCCAGCTTGTTGCTTTTCATCACTTGCATATCTTCCAGTTTATGGGAAATCAGATATATATCATCGGCGAAATCCAGATCCTCCAAGTCTTTTGTGTGAGTCCATTTTATGCCTGTTTCCTCATTGCCCGTTGTTTGTCGCATTATCCAATCTACTGCAATCAGGAAGATCATTGGCGATAGTAGACAGCCTTGTCTCACTCGCGTCCTCACTTCGATAGCTTCCGTAAATTTCCCGTTGTGGATTACTTGGCATGCAGCATTGTCGTATAACTGTTGGATGAGATGTGTAATTGTCGATGGGACCCTGTAGTAGCGAAGTAGTTGCCAAATGACCTCTCGATCGACGCTGTCGAAGGTCTTTTCAAAGTCGATGAAGTTGAGATAGAGAGGTGACTGCCATTCCAAGCTTTGTTCAATGATGATCCGTAGTGTGGCGATTTGATCTCTGCCTCTATATTGAAGATCAAATGGTCGGCCGGCCAGGAAAAAATAGCAACAAGAAACTGTGACTGGAAACAAACAAAACCAACCAAGAGCCGATTACTTCAAAAAATATGTAGGGGAAAATGAAGATGGACCATGCATACGTAGAGGAGACCGTCGAATGACGTCGCGTTCAATGTCAGAATAAAATAAAAATAAATGAAGATGAATCACATGGCAAATTATTTTGCAAGGGTGACTCTAAACTATAACAGCCCGAAACGAGACTACCTAATAAATGGATAAGTGACCTTGAGCAACCAATCAGATTAGTCCATAATATACAGACATAATTATGGATACTGCACACCCGTTACGTAGCAAATCCCATCCAGATCTGGCATTTAATCACTGTTTGGAAAACAGACTCATAGGAAGGGAGAAAACGTGTGGATATGGAGGTGTTATGTATTTACTAAGATACACCCGCTGCATTAATGGATTTATCTACAGGTGCGAAGAATGGCGAAGCAAGAATGTTACTTAGAGAAGGTATGCCGTTCTTTTTTAGTTTATAGATTTTGTAGCTATTTTTTTGCTAAGTCCAAGTTGCCCCTAACGAAATTATGATGATGTATTATAACTGGGTCCTCAAATGACCAGCGACAACGTTCGAAACAGGCAATTCAGAAGTATCTGCGATGCGGTGATATTATGGTGGTGTAATACATACAATGTGTTCCTGCAGAGTATGATTCTCTCATATTCCCACAGTTCAATAAGACATTAGCAACAGAATACTATGTATATTTGAACATTCTGTTTCATGTTGTTTGATGTAAACCAAAATCACAAGCTCAGTGATAGGTTAACGAATATAAACTATATATATATATATATACAACATCATGGAAAATGAACAATCTGACACAAGTACTTGGTGGCGTTAGTGTCTATTTTCATGTGGATGAGACAGTCCTTGTAAAAAAGAAATATGATCGGCGTAGACTGAGTACCAATCAGCAATAAGCGTTGGGACTATATGACACCACCCTCCGCAAAGGATAATGATGAGCCGACCTCTGATCTCAGTGCCAATGTTTTATTGCCTCTAATCCAACTTTTAGTGATGCCTGTAACAGCCATTTACACAAATCAGTGGAATAGTTATAGCCAACTATCGTCAGTGGGCTACATTCATAGCGTGTTCAACCATACCGATGGATTCATCAATCCTTTCGATGGAACTCCCACCAGTTCTATCGAAAATTCATAAAGTCACCTGAAGAAAAAAGGATCAGAGCGGTGAATGGGCCGAGAAACACGATGATACATAGTTATCTTGATGAATTTCTGTCTAACTATGAGTACTCCTATGAGAAATGGGGAGGTTTTCTTGGAACATATAAACAAGAAAGCTTTCCTATGTAACTATTTTCGAACATTGGATTACCTTTATATAAACGCTTTTTTCCTCAAATTATGCACTTTTACCACGGACGTGTCTGATTGGTCGATAGATTTGTCGTCAAGGTCATTTATCCGTTAATTAAGTAGTTCTGTTTTAAGCTGCTATAGTTTAGAGTCAGCTATGGAAGTTAAAAAGAGATTTAAGTCTATGGTAGCAAAGTGATTGAACAAACTGCTTCCGTATACACAGTTCCTTGTGTATTTAAAGTGGTTCTGCTGTGGACAAAAGATGTAACCGGAAACACTTCGAACGGACTACCTTCTGTATTCCTTCAATTGATTTCTCTGCTTTAATGCTAAGTAATATTCCAAAACAAAATACTCAAGAATTGAGCTAATGGTTCGTTTGATTTTCTCCTTTTAACAACCATGTTGGAAGATGTTTGCTTGCATGTCTGGGAAATATTATGTCTTCATACAGAAGAAGAATTTGAATCTTGTCACTTTCTGTTTCTGATGATAAACTATGACGCTTCAAATTAATTATTGACTGCTATCTAAAATTCAAAAGAGGAATATCATCGACTTTTGACTAAACATCACACATTGTCATAATGACAGAATTGACCATCAGTACGGCTGTGATCGATTCACGTCTAGGCAAAGGTAATGCATGTGTCTTGGTACGCAAATTAGATGATGTTGGAAGATTGTGAAAGGTTCTCAGTGATGACGAAAAGTTCATAAATTTGTACATTTCCCATTAAAATGCTTGAATAATTGCATGGAGGATTTCATCATGAGCTGAATTGAATAAAGCAAGAAAAAGAAATGTAGGTGGATAATATGGCCTCATTTGTATTATTTTGGGAATATATACTATTTAACTCCCAGAATCTCGAAAATATAAAAATGTAAATTACAAAAAATTCTCTAACATACATTTTTACGATGATAGAAACTATCACTAGTGTAAGTCTGTGATGATTTAAGTTGTTAAATTACTAGGAGTAAAAAAGATACAGGATCTCATCATGAGCTGACATCGGTTAGAGAACCATTAGTAGACCTCGGAGTACTGGACAGCTGTTTTGTCCTGGCTCGGCACTCTTCATCAGTACGCACCCACCACAGGGGTTAAAACACATGACCTTCCGGTCACAAGGCGGGCTGGTAGATAGGTCCCGGTGGCTTAATGGTTTAGGAACTCGCCTTGTAACCGGGAAGTCTTGTATTCGAACACTGGTGGGTGCGAACTGTTGAAGAGTCCAAAACTAGGCTGACGAAACGCCTGTCCAGTACTCCCAGGTTTTCCAATAGTTCTCTTAATGAAGTCAGCTTATGATAAGATCTTGTAACCGATCAAATCCATGCAAATCAACACTGCATAGGATAATTAGATAAGTATTTTTAAAAATTTTGAATTGAAACAAAGTTTATCTCGGAAGAGTATATCAGCAAAACAGGTTGCGTAACTACAGAAAATATGATTTTATAAAATAGAGCAAAATACACTAAGGTGAGTGACGTTCAGATGTTAAAAAAATAAACAATTTTGTTAACAGAATAGAAGATATCGGAAAGTACATAACGCAACGAAAAATTGCATAACTATGTTTCGCAAGTTTATTTATCAAATTTTAGTCCCTTCATGCATTACATACATTTGTTATTGACCGTTCAGTTGTGATTACCTCAGCAAAATTCCACTCAAGACCAGGTTTCTCCTGCTTGTTGATTATTTCAAACACCATTCAGATTGTCCATAATATTAAGGACACAATATTCAGTGAAGAGACTCTTTTCAACAAGGAATTTATTAACAAGCTGTGCAATGGTTTATATACGTGTGGTTTTTAAGAAATTGTATCCGGCGAGAGAATTAGATCAAAGGTGTGAATATATGAAAAAATAATAATAGTAGTATGAAATGCCATTAAAATATTTGTGATTGTCATCATAGTAAAATGTCAAGTGGCAAAATAATTAATGTCATATATAGAATAATACATAAGGTGTATAGATGTTGGAAAGGGGTGCATAATTAAAGGAATAGTAAGCGAATATAAAATGTTACGGAATGTGGTGTGAAATTTTATATGACAGAATTCAGTATCGTAAAAATAAAAAATAAACATTTTGGTTTTTGAATGACAAGCGGGACAAGCTGAAACAATTAAGAGTGAGAATAGTACTACTACTAATAATAATCGTAGTAATAAGGGAAAGGTGCATAGAATAAGTGCGTCGGTGGCATACCGGTTAGGACGCTAGCCGACCATGCACATGGTCCTGGGTTCAATCCCCGGCCGACGCACTCCTTTACCTCGCTAAGCCAGAAATAATGCTGGTGGAGAGGAAAGGTTGGGCATGAAGCTAGTAACCCCATCCTGTAAAATTAAACACTGCTACAGAAACTTCAAGCCACTAGCTTGAAGCCCTATGTTCCACTGGGAACGTGAAGGAAAAAAACATAGAATAAATAAATTAAATAAATGTCTACCCTTCTACGGCCAAGGCAGAAGTATGAACAATCCCTACTTCTGAAACGTGTAATGCATTTGCGCAAGACATTTCGGATATTCTGATCACACACACACACGTACTTGTCATACACATCTACATAGATTCAATTTACTTTACTTACAGTAATATTTCCACCCTTTTTCTTACCCTATATTCTTACGTCATCTGTGACCTTGACCTGTATATAGTTTGATCTGTATTGTAATCATATATGATCTCTTGCCTTCTATATCAATAAATATGCATGACAAGTGCGTGTGTATGTGATCAGAATATTCAAATGCATCGCACATTTCAAATAAATTACGTCTTATTTGGCTTGTCGAAAATTAAACAAGTGGATTATTACAACGTTTCATTATGAAAAACATATGGGGGGGGGAGTAGTTAAGCAAATGGATTCAGAATGGTGGTGATTCACTAGCATTCATCACCAATAAACATATAAAAAAGTGAGACTGGTAATCATTTACGAAAGACAGAAGTCGGAGGATTTCATCATGAGCTGACATCAGTTAGAGAACCATTGGAAAACCAGTTGTCTCGTCAGCCTAGTTTGGCACTGTGCTTCAGTAGTACGCACCCACTACAGGGTTTCGAGCATCATGACGTTCTGGTTACAAGGGGAGCTTGTAGACCATTAAACCACTGGGACCCGATTCAGTGGCTAGCCCATGAATTCTAACTTCTGCAAATTCATGATATGGCACTGGCAAGTATTCGTCCTTACACTCGACCCACTGTACCTCACTGGTCACAACTTTTCACTCCAGTGGCTGCGCACTGCTGATGATTTTCAAACTAGGATGAAGCAGCTGTCCAGTACTCTTTGGCTTTCAGTGGTTCTCAAACTAATATCAATCCGTGATCGACCTGTAAAAAGACAGAAGTACCAAAGAAGAAGTTGGCTGCAAACCTGAAATTGACAGCTATAATTCTTCTAAGCAAAAAACTGGGTGCAATTTGAAAAAGCAGCCTTTTCTGCACCTCTACGTCCCAATTCTTCCACGCAAACTATCATTCATTAAAATGTTCCACTGTTGGTAGCATCGATATGTGTATATACATATGAAGCGCATCACTTGCTCCTCCATTTGAAGCTATGATACTATCTAGACGTGCGCAAAAACATCTGATAACATGGCTTTCAAAAGACAGAATTCGGCGGACCAACAGCTGAATATATATCATTTTGTATCAACGGAGAAATCCTTCAAAGAGATAATATAAGCTACGGAAAAAGTTGTTCGAAGTACTCCCAGCTAAATCTTTTGTCTATGCAAAGAAAACCCTGAACTGCGTATATGTATAAAAGCGGCTTTTTCAATCACTTTTACTACTATGGTCTTCCTGACTTGCACATTAATTTGGTGTGTAATCCATCTACATTTCTTTTCGCTCGCTCTCTCTCTTTTGACTTCTGAAAATTCTAACTTTAAAAGTACAGCTTTTACGCACCCTGAATACACCTCATTCTTTGAACAGTACTCTCTTTCTGAGCCCTTGTAAATCTAGTGGTGATCATTTCTAAACCCTATTCACCTCTTAATGTTTTTTTAGATTTTACGTATGTAAGTGTTATCTCTATTGAATATTTTCACAAGTGACGTAGTTAACAGTAATGCACATTTGACAATTCCCGAGTAGATTTTTCCTTACCTGCATTGGTAATTTCAAGGAGATTCACACAAACTGATATTGGAAAGGTATATTTTTCAAAAGGGTGAATGAGTCATACAAAAATTACCATTGACTTCTGTTTATTATCTCTCTCTCTCTCTTTGTGGTAAGAGCTGGCTGTTAGTCAAAATTGGTGGACAGTAATTTCCGTCAATGTCTATGTCCCCATTATTGATTGGTCGTGAGAAAAATGAGGAAAGGCTTTGCGTAGGCGGATGCAGTTAACACATAGATGGTCTGGCATTCAAGAAACTGCCACAAAGTGATGCAAGGTTAACTTTCTTTGAGAAACAACCAATCAGAAGACTGTGGTTTTCCCTGCTAACAATAATCTATAATAATGTACCTGAAAATGCATAAATATGTGTTGATTTCCTTAACAGATGATCTGTTGCCTGGCTCTTGTCTTCTGTTGTTACATTTTGAATCTCTTCTCTTGCTTTGTGTGCTGCATAAATAGGGTAGCAATTCGAACTGTTGCATTGATTTACAAATTTCTATATTAAAACTAATCAGATTTTCATGAAGATAATCATATGCTGTAACACTGGGACGATTTGTGAGCGATAATCAATATACTGAAATTTGATTGGTTGATTATTTAAATTAACGCATAGGAAATCAATATTTTTAAAATTTAAATTTCGGTTGATATATAGTATTAATTTAGTCTGTCAACTGTAGTGAGTGACACATAGTTGTGGGACTACTTGATCAACATCCGCAATCTATCCATTCTTGTTTTTCTTGATATGTAAGTGTGTATATTTTGGTACCAACAGATACAACACTAATCGATACTTCTGTGTCCTTTTAGAATATTATTGTATGAGAAATTACGGAAAAATAGTCTTTACTGACCTAGGTCTTTCTAATTGTTATCACATGGGTATTTTTTATCTCACCCATTGATATATTCTTCCTTATCACCGATTTGCCGAGTTTTAGTCACAAAATTAATCTTTCTAACTAGCTGGGTAATACACTTCGATTGAATTAGATCTCGTAGTCACAAATAATGCAAATAGAGACAAATATGTGTCAGTTATCGAGAACAATGGCTGACTACCCTTTTTTCTTCTTCACACCAGCCAATCAAAAGGCTAAAGAAGAATTGTTACAGACGCTGTCATCCGTCAATGTCTCAAGGAGAGTGGAAACAGATACAAGATATCATTTTAGATCTATGACAATGTTATATTTTAAGATTGTGTTAAAATTAAATAATAATAATTTTTTGCTTTTATTCCGGAAACAGTACTAGAGGTACATTGTGGAATTTTCAGCACATATCTACAATATTGCATCTAATTTCATCGCACATTTAAAAGGAGTATTACAAAAAAATATATAAAAAAACGAAAAAATAACAGAAAAAATGCAAATAAAAATACCAAGTAGAAAGGAAGATAAACACCAATATTTCAGTATTGGGTAGTGGAAGCTATGATATGTGTATGCGTGGTGAACAGTAACAGCTACAAGAAGTTATGAGATGTTCTTAAGAATGTCTATAGCCAAGATGATCAGTTAATTTGATTGAACAACACTAAGCAATCATAAAATAAACATTCCAGGTTTTTTTATTGTCAGCACTAATGCAGTGTTTGTTGTGGTAGTGTGTGTAATCATGCGTAATACAAAATTTTAAGATGGTGATAGTGGCTTTCACAAACAAGATTGTCAGTTTAATATTGCCGAACAAAAAAAATAACCACAAAACTACTATTACATGAAGGTTAATGACAGGACAATTTTGTAATACTCATAGTGATAATATAGTCGGGACCAGTAGATACACAAAAGAAGGAATAGAATAAAGAATAAAAAAGTAATCCAATGATAATAATTTTAGGTAGCTAAGTATGTTTAAGAAGGTTTTTCACTATAAAGTACAAATAAGAGAGTATAAGGGAGGAATAAAAGAGCCAAAATTATGTTATTAACAACAAAGCAAGTCATAGGTTTAAAACTATATAATATTTTCATCTGTGAAGAGGAGATGTAAGCAGACGCGTGTTGCCAGGTGAAAATGTTGGCGGAGAAGCGAACGCAATAGAGAAGTGCAGCTGAAGCCCTATGTTCCTTTAGGAATCAAAGGAAACAATAATGATAATAATCCTTTCATCATTTTTTTTATTACAGCTTGATTCCTCACTGTATTTATGGTACAAGTATGGAATTTTCAGCATGGATATCGGTAGCCCAAATTTTGCAGGCCGACCATTGATATCAGGTGTGCGTCGGCAGGGGATCGAACCTCGGACCTTTGGGCATGGTCGGCGAGAATCCTAACCGCTGTGCCACGACGCACAGCTTCAATTCTAAGGTTGTTTCTTTATTTTAACATTTATGAGACTTGGTGAAATGCTAATTTTGCTTTGACTGTTTATTTTCTTCAGTCTAATTTTCGTCATCTACAATCATCGCAACGTAATTTTTTTGAAAATATGATCAATGTACCATCCTCTGATGATAATAATAATAATAATGAGGGCAAACAACCTATCTCATCATTATGTGAAGAAGATTCAGTCTTACCGAATTTATCCGATTCAGATGATTCTGCCTCGTTGTCATGTAGTTCTGATGAAGAATTCAAGGAGTTAGTAGATGAATTTTCATCGTTACCTGTAACTGAAGTAAGTCAATTAGTCTTTTTTCTGATATATATATATATATATATATCGCAGTTGGCAGTTTGCTTCCATTATTATTTATTATATTATTTTATTCCTATATCCCCCCTCCATTGGAAGATAGGGCTGCAAGCTAGAGCTTTGAAGTTTCAGTAGCATTGGTTTTAGTTTCACCCGTGGGGGGGCGGGGTGGAATTGCTAACCTCACTTCCAACCTTTCGTCTTTACTGACCTTACTACCGGCTCATCGATGTTAAGGTGTGCGCCAGCCGGGAATCGAACCCCAGACCACTTGAGGTGTGGTTGGCAACCGTTCTACGAATGAAATACCGATGCACAGTTCGCTTCCATTCGTTAATCTAATTCGTCTTACTCCTGGTTTAAATATATGTTTTGGTTTGTAAGGATTAGTTATGTTTTACGAGTTGATCACGGATTGATATCAGTTAGAGAACCATTGAAAACCAGGGAGTACTGGACAGCTGCTGTTTCATCCTAGTTTGGGAATCATCGGCAGTACGCACCCACTGCCGATGATTCCCAAACTAGGATGAAACAGCAGCTGTCCAGTACTCCCTGGTTTTCAATGGTTCTCTAACTGATATCAATCCGTGATCAACTCGTTAAATATATGTGCCTGTGATATATGCAGACCTAAGTTTCCACATGTCATTTTTACATGTCTGCTCGTATTTCTCTCATCCCACTTATTGATTTATGACTTGATTTTCTCTCACTCTGCTTATCACCTTTGAAATCTTATTGGTCGTTTACTGTCTTAATTTGTCAGTGAGTTTAATGCTTCTCAAGGTCATTTTAAACATATACGCAAGCTCTGTCAGCCTTTTTTGATTGTTGTTGTTGTTGTAAAAGCTCTCTTACCAACATCTAGTCTTATCTTCTGTCTTTTTGTGGCCCAGCAGTATTATTATTATTATTAATCTTGACGTGTAATTAGGACAGATCAGCCAGCGCATTAAAGTTAATAATAACAATCACGTTATTATTCGTTCAGAGTCTACTAGGTCAGAGTGTTCCGGTTATAACATTATGAAAGTGAATTTAGGTTCATTTATATCTTGTTTGATTTATGAAAAGTGGACCCATTTGACCCAGTCACTACATTTAGCCGGACCAGGAAGTTTAATCTGCGTTAGTGGATTTATGGCTCACGAAATCTCGATACAAACACAAAAGCTTGTTTAGCTTTCATGAGATTACTGCACGTATGTTACAGGTGAGATATTCGATTGATCGTCAGAAATTGAGCGTGTTGTGCACTCACTAATCTGCTATTCTCTGTCCTTATTAAACGCAAATTTGGGAAAACTCTTTGTAATCATATGACCTGCTTATGTCATGGGTAAGTCAGTCAAAGACGACTGTTAATCGCCACCGACTTTCGATGTCTGCAACGAGGTATTTTACTCTTTCCTACCCAAAGTTCACTTATACAACCTGTTTTAACGAAATGGAATTATGCTTGAAGAATGCGAATTGTGATCGATCACACTGAAATGTGATATAAATCCACGACCTAATTGGACGGCCAGTATCGTGTAGGCTGCTAGTTCTGAATCTATGAAACTATAAATGATATAGTTAGGAATCGTTGACATTGATCTACGTGCATGAAATAGTAGTCTGTCTGTATCTTAGTTTGTCATAACTCATTACCTGAGTGTTTTGACATATTCTTCTTTCAAATCACGGAATATACACATTGGACTTCGCCGACAAGAAAATTTTCTTCTCGGTAACCCTCTTTTAATATATTTTCTTTTCAATTATTCTGTCACCCTTGGTGCGCACGTTATTCGCTTCTGTATCTGCATACCATCCAGATACGAAATGAAAATATTCTGACCATCATACAAATAATTCCCCGCCGACAACTGCTACCTTGTCGTGGTGGTCGGGCTTGAATACCGCAATGACCCAACAAGCTAAACTGGCTGGAGCTCATATCCCTGCAGGTCCTACCATGTCAGGAAGGTTGTTTGGATAGCGACTAAACTAAGAGCAGTTACCGTAGGGTACATGGGCTCCAGAATCCAGTCGGCTCAAATGGCGTATGAACCCATATGGGTCACCGGAAACCATGGAAATGCAGCTCCTGACGCTGCTCTGCTGTCTTGCGGATTAGACTCCAAGTCAAAGGCTCGGGGGCTGGTCCCTTAATAAAACCACCTGCTTCTGTCTGGGCGCCCGGGCAATGTCTCAGCCCTCACACAAAAAATGAAATAAAATTGTGTGGCGCATCTTTCTTGGTGCCATATTTGTACCAAGTTTTTTTTCTGCGTTTAAATAATATATACAAATAATTCTGGGCTTTTAGATTGGTAATGTCTCTGATTGTAGAGTGGAAATGGCTTAAGGACTCGAATTTCAAACAACGGGCCCTGGCTTTGAATCGCAGTTCACCTTATTTTAACCTGAGGAAGTGAGGTAGCGTCATTTGCCCTACCACAATAAGTATGCTTCGTAGTCTGGTACATGAAAAAATTTGTTCAGTGTGACTGAGTTCTACATGTCGTCAAAGACAAATAACCTTTTTATATCTTCTAGTCTCAATGGTCATATCTCAAGCTATAAAGGAGGACTGCTGTGCACTACATACGTTTTTCGATTGATACCCGGCTGTCGATCTAAAAATGTGTTTAATACACAGCAGTGGTATGATATTTTGAGTAGTACTGTGGTGGCAAGTTAGTGAATGAGGTTGCGAATCTGCATTGATTGAGATGTCTAGGACACGCATGCCAAGTCTTCGCCTCTATTGTTCCGCAATGTGATCTAACAGTATTAGGACTCGGAAAAGAGTAAGGAGTGGTTTAATCAAAACATGGCATCAGTCCTTGAAGTCTTTGACAGCTGGTCTGAGCCAGCCACTTTGGTATGCGTAGACTGTGTGGTTGGAGTCATCGAGTTGCTATGCTAGGATGCAATAGCTTGACAGTATTGGTGATATTGTTCAAAATTGTTTTCAAAGCTGCAGGCATATTCACTCTTTGTAGTCTTCCAAACCTACTAAATCCCCTTTTTTATCCCTGTAATTATTCTCTCTCCAGTACATTTCTATTCATAATAGTTCGTGCTGACTTCTTTCTCTACCTATGTGTACTATATGGAATGTGGCAACTTGAACTGCTACACTTCTGTGCAAAGTCCTACGTTGAAAACTCAGTCTCAGTCGTATATAATTTGTAGGTTCGAGGGAGAGTGTCACAATGCCTTGCTTCATACTCAGTTTTAAATTTTTCGTTGTGTTTTTCCTTTATCAAGCTTTTAAAATCCAAGAAGTTTGCCATGATATGTAGTGAGAAAAAGCGTGAAAAAAGCAAATCATCTGAAATGATGTAAGTTTTCTTTTTTTTTAAGCTAATCAGATTCATCCTAATTGTAATTGATATCCTTTCCTTGCATTCATTATTATGTTTCCCTTGTGCGTTTTGGGTGGATAGCAGAGCTTCAGCAAAACATCGCCATCACTTTTAGCTAGATGTTGTTTGACAGCCCACAAGCTTTCATTTCCTCGTCACGTCTCTTTATCCATGTTACTCAAACGATACCAATCTATCACTTCCTAAATTGTTTACACGGGGTCAAAAATCCACTGTAGTCATCCAGATGACAAACACGATCACGCTGAGGTTGTGGCCTTTAGGATGCCACTAATGGCATCAAAGGTTTTCATGCTGTGGGATCATGATAACATGATCGGTTACAAGCAGTTATAATAAATAAGTATTTAGATGTTGATATTTTAGGTGTTTAATTGGTATTGTGGTAGATTTCTCCACAAATTGACACCAGTAAGATAGCCACTAAAAATTAAGAGGAGCACAAGACATCTGTTTAGTCCTGACTGGTTTCAACGTAGAATTTCGCACAGATGTGCAATTGCAGCAGTTCGAGTTGCCACACTCCTTTATTGTAGCAAACAAAGCAAGAGAAGACAGTAAACAGAGGTTCAAAAGAGACATAAACAAAAGTATGCGATGAAGAGAAGATTAATACGGAAGAAAACTACAGTTTCATTGGATATGATAAATCGCAGAGAGTGAATGCATATCTGCACCAGCCATTGAAAACAACAATTTTGAGCTAGCCATATCACCCATTGTCTCAAGCCTTCATTAGTTCTTTCCATCTGGAGGACCCCAACCAGGAAGTCTACACCTCACTGTGTGGCTGGCAGACTTAAACTAACTGTTGTGGATTTTAGTCAATGGACTGGTGAAGCCATGTTTTTTTAGTCTGGCAACCACTACCTCTTTCTCTTTACAAGCTGATCGATCCTAGGTCAGTCAGCTGATATTGCCCTCCAGGAAAGCGATGGCCAGGTATACACGCTTAACACATGTCCTAACCATCTTTCTCAATCGATGCAGTTGCCTCAAAATTCACCTCGTCAATTGATTTCCCCGTCTTACCTAGCACTCACTCGACTCTTAACCTTAATATTGCTCAACTTATTATACCATCCAACACACTCGGGACGCAGAACGCAGACACCTATGATCAAAGTCAGCTAGCAGTCTCTTGGGGCCTAAGTGGAGACTACGAAAAGACAGGTAACACCGTCCTTCGTTCCTTCCTCTAACGGACCCGTTCAGACGGACCGCACACATACGACTACCTACCTATTGGGATCCAGTCAAGAAGTGATTTTTCTGCCCGAACACTCAATGCTATTCTTACACCTGCGAGTCCTCGCGAACTAGCTGAGGGCTTTTCATCAGTATTCATCTGTGACCCCACCAGTGATCGATCCCACGTCGACCATTCAACCATTGGCAGAATACAATGGTCGATGAATTCTAATTTCTGCCAATTCGTGATACATAGCGCTACCACCAGCCAGACGTCATGGTCAAGTATTTCTCTTCATACCCAACTTGATGATCTCCCCTTGGAAATTCAGGCAACTTCCTCTCGCAGCCAGTCACTAGTGAGCACTAGTCTAATTTTTCAAGTAGTTAGTGTGAAATAAAGTTGTGATCAAAATCTTGAAACCAATCGAACGCCTACAAATCAACACCTGAAAAGAATAATTGTTTGAACTATTTCGCATATCTCTTCTTCTTCGTCTTCTTCTGTATTTTCAAGAAGAAAAACAGCGGGAGTGTTCTTTGCATTCCTTTCAAAATATTTTCATTTTTTGCTTAAATTTTCTTCTCTAGGAATACAGGTTATTCACAGTTTTTTCATGAAATTCAGTCTACTGTAAAATCTGAACATCCAATGATTAATTTCTATGATCTATGTCGATTAATCAATGAACGTTGGAGTCAATTACCAAAGAATGCAAAGAAGGCAAGTTCATGTATTAATAAATAATTATGCATATATGTATTATGTATATATGCGCATATATCTCAATCATTTATTTCCCGATACGAATTTAAAACAAACAACAAAGGTGTTAATAAAGCAGGATTTAATGAATTCATCAAATTTCGGTAGAACTCTTCAGCTGAATAGTCTACATATGGGGATATATACACCATTGGAAATACATTCGGAGATATAAGACTGATAAGCAAATAAACTACATTGAATTAATCATCCAAACCCCACGCGTGAATGTTTTTCAGGTCATGTTCAAACAGATAAGTGGGGAAACAGAGCATGAGAGATTAAAATTAAGATAAAATGCATCACGCTTCATCATTACATCACTTAGATAAACAATTAGTCATCAGAGGAAGAAGTTAGATATATCAAGAATTGCGAACTGAGTAATATTGTGGTGAGAGCTGGCTGTTAGACAAAATTGGTGGACAGTAATTTAGGTCAGTGTTTATGTCCCCAATATTGATTGGCCGTGAGCAAAATGAGTAGAAAGGCTTTGCGTAGGCGGATACAGTTAGCATATAGATGATCTGACATTCAAGAAACAGCCACAAAGTGATACAAGGTTAACTCTCTGTGAGAAACCAACCAATCTATAATAATGTACCTGAAAATGTATAAATATGTGTTGATTTCCTTAATAAACGATCTGTTGCCTGGCCCTTGTCTTCTGTTGTTACAATATTAGTAGTAATAGTTGTAATAATATCAGCAATCTTGAAACGACTTGAGATAATGCTACTGATAAAAGATAGATTTAAATGAATCAGGAATAACAACAATAAGAGGTAGAATAAAGTGTTAATAATGTTATTGATAGAAACATTTTATAAGTAAAACGTATTACCATGGTAGCTTCAGAGTGACAACCATTTTCTTTTGTGCACTGAGACTTGCTTTATAAACTCTAATTGCACAAGCCTTCACAGTTGCAGGCGTCTTCCTGTTCCATTGTTTGCTGACAACAGTGAATGACTTGACAGCATCGATATCATTTCCGTAGTTCACAAGATGCTTTGTTATTGAACTTTTTAACACTTTAACTTCAGCTGTTTTCAACTACTTTGACAAATGCTCTATCAATCAAGTAGACAATCGCCTCTCTGTACGACATATGTATTTGCTTTTCCCACAAACACATTCAAATTGATACACATATGAGTTGAATTTTATCAGCATGTCTTCTTCAGCTTTTGATCTGCTTCCACAGGCAATAAAATTATCATCAACCTATCTTAGGTATACTTTCGTTTGTTGTATACGCTGTTTCAAAACATCGACTTCTAGACCTGACAAGACTAAATCTGCCGAAAATGGCTTCAAGGGGTTTCCCATTGCGACATCATCAACTTGACGCAATAGACGCCCATCCAATTGGAATTGAACATTTTCATTACATAAAAGTAACAATTTCCTGAATTTTGATGTTGTGATGGATAGGTCTTCAGCTTCTCTACAATATGAAGTCAACAGTCGCAACCACTGGGACATTTGTGAACAGAGAGGTGGTAACATCGAAAGAGACCAGATGTTCATCAGATACACTGACATCATTAATTTGCCTGACAAACTGGAATGAATCAGAAACTAAATGCATTCGAAAACGTCTTCTCAAATGGTGAAATAATTCACATAGCCAATATGCTGAATTTTGGTCTGGTGAATTTATCATTGATGGTATAGGTCTCAAGGGTGGCGTTGTTTTATTAACCTGCGTTGCTTGTTTTAAGATCATTTGTTTATTGTGCTTGCTAAGTTGTTGTTCTCATTTTTTCCTTTCAAAGTCTAAACAGTCAGTTATTTTATGTATTCATCATTGCAAATGGCATATTGTTTGGTTAATAGTGCCTAACAGATGAATCCAAGTTGCACTGTTCACACCCTGTTTGTGACTAGTCACCAGTCGGATATACATACCTACAACCTCGATGGGTGGTTTTTATTCCAGCTGAGATTTGAACTCAACACCCATCACCTCAAAATTCCAAAGCGGCGTTGCCCACTGGGTCATGGGAACCACTTTTCGGAAACCTTTTGGGTGTGTACTGCGGATGAGTCCCAGACTAGCACGAAGCAGCTGTCCATCACTCCCAACGGGTTTTCAATGGTTCTGCAACTGATATCAATCCGTGGGAAAACTTGAAAAACATACATACTGTTAAACTCTGTAACTGTGTGAGATTCTGCCTTTATGAAAAGGCACAGAAACTGAGGCATTATTTCGTAAAACATTCGATTTTGAGTCTATTTTCATTTAATAAACGATATAATTATGTTCCACTAGTTTACTCCACATTCAATCCTAAACAATGCACTAAAGTATAGAGTACTGGTCAGTTGGATACTTGCTGGATAAAGGTTTTGTGCTATCTAGGCAAGATGATTCATAAAAGGAATCTAAGGCCTATTAAAAAAAACATACAGTCACAAGTAAAACTGTTCTATCTTAGCGTAAATCTCCTGAGAACCGCTAGCATAGAACCCTACGAGTATTTGAGCCGATGATTTTCACTTACGAAGCAAGTACATCAACTGGTGGTAGTTAACTTATTGTTCTTGATAGTAAAACCCCTTTTGACAGTGGTCTGTCTCCTCTCTTCATTTCACGTGTTGGTGGCGTATTGTTGCTTCGGTTGACATTGCAGTTAGCTGCTACAAATTTATACATGTGGTTCGTAGAGCTTGTAGAACTTATTGTCAGTCATAGTGTAACAAAAGAAGACAAGGGCCAGGTGACAGATTGTCTGTTAAGGAAATCAACACATATTTATAGATTTTCATGTACATTATTATAGATTATTGTAAGCAAACAAACACAGTCTTCTGATTGGTGGTTTCTCGTTGAACGTTAATCTTTCATCTCTTTGTGACCGTTTATTGAAGTTCAGATTGTGTATCTGCAAATTGTATCCGCCCACGCGAAGTCTTCTGTGATTGGTTGTTGAATCAGTCTTTGTTCTTATTTTTCTCACGACCAATATTGGGGACGTAAACTTTGACGTAAATTACTGTCTATCAATTTGGCTAGCAGTCAGCTCTCACCACAATAGCACTACTTTTGATGTATGGTACTCAGTTATTTACTTTTGAGAGACCCTTTTGGAAATTCCTGACTGATATTTAAAAACCATGAAATCACATTTCTGATCTTACCTGTCTAACCAAACTGTGCCAGTCTAACCTCACTTCGATTATGTTTGCGTTTGATAAATTCGAATGTTACTCTTTTCATACAGATGTTAATTGTATTTCCTTTCAGGAATACAAAAAACGGGCTTTGGTGGCAGTCCGGTCCCAGCAACTAACGAACTTTACGGAATATCGTTCGAAACTTTTGAGTTTAGTATGTTCTTCCCTTTAGACGTTATTTATTATTTATGCATTTATACTGTTTATGATTAGCTTTTGTTTATAATAATAATAATATTTTTGAGCTTATTCCCGAAGTTTTGTCCTTGGTCAAATATTCGCCTTTTCTCCACTTTTTGATTGTTTAAAAAGTTCAGCATGGAGACATCATGTGACGCTGTATAAATAAGTTGTGTTCCATTGAGATGGATGTTATTTCCAGTCTAAGTGTTATCATTTCAACAATGCCAAACTATTATCGTCACATTATTATAGCCTTAGACCTAGTGGCCCCTGTGAGTGCATGCTGATGAAGAGTCCCAAACTAGGACGAAACAGCCGCCCAGTATTCCCAACTGGTTTTCCAATGGTTCTCTAACTGACGTCAGTTCATGATGAAATCCTCTAACCAATCAAACAAAATCACTACTTGAGGGTTGACTTTAACACTTGACCTTGAGCTAGTGCCTCCCGGGTCCCCAATCTTGCTTCACCGGTTTCATTTTGGGTAAATGGGGTAGTATTAGCAGCCCCCCACACGCACACACAATAAATATGACGCATGGCCTTTTAGCTTAGAATTAGTGTCTTATTTTTACAGAACCTTTCCAATGTGTTCACTTGGTAAATTATTAGAGGCTTTTTTGTTTGTTTAACCAGTTTCCTTTTCTTTTCTTTCTTTTCATCTTCCTTGCTTCCTACCTGATGATGTTTGTTTTTACCTATTGGTAAAGATAAGCGAAAATAACAAAATTTGCTGTAATCCTTCCTGTCAAAATCCAGTTATCTACGATCCTCGATGGAATGGTCAATATTGTTCAACAGAATGTGTTGGAGAACACTGTCGGTTAGCATTTAATGACTGGTGTAAAAATAAGCCGTCTGATCAAAAAGTGATGCCTTCTGTGAATATGGACGTAAAGTACAATTCTCAGGTGAGTTTTCCGTGTTTCTGGTTGCTGTCCTTTTTTTGTACAGTAAAAGTCATTATGGTGGGTTTTGTCATCTTTTGACACGTTAGTATCTAATATGTATTTAGCTTCCCTTCAAGAGGAAGAAAAGAAAAGAAAACTTTATATTTCATCACTTTCTTATCAGCTCATAAACACAAGCTGTAATTACAATTTAAATGAGCACAGGAATAGTGAAACTTTATTCAGCTGTCCGTATTCTCCAGGCTTGATTACCAGCTGACGCCATTCCTAAACTCTGCTTAGTTTACTATTGCAATGTTTGACTGTTAAGGGAATGCCGAGAAAATACACAGCACTGATTAAGGCACTCTACTCGAACTCATGCAGAGTTGTCATCTGAAGTAGTGACAAACAGTGTAGTGCTGTCCGTCAGCGAGAGATGCCCATTGCCCCCATTTGTGTTTGATTTCATCATAGATGTACTAATGGACGTAACTCTTACTGACTTCAGTGACCAAGGGATTGACTTGTTGCCATCAGGGAATAGTCTCGTTGACTTAGAATATGCAGATAATACAGCCCTTTTAAGTGGAGATGCTGATAAAATCCAGCAGAGTCCTCGAAACACCTTGAGCAGCAATCTGTGAATGTTTGGAATGTGACCCGCTCCTCCTGTTAGATGTAAGATGATGAGTGCTACAGGACTGAACTGGAGTAGACTACATCGACTCTATCCAGGCTTTAAAGATAGGCAGGGGTGAAGTGGTTGGTGGAGCGTGTTGACCACTTCACTTATTTTGGTAGTTACATCAGCCAACGCCAATGGATTGATCGCTGACACAATCTCACTATGGATACAGAAGGCTCTTCATGCGTTTGTCAACTTACGCCATCTGTGACTTAGTAGACGTGATATCCGGCTGGCTGTCGATCAGAGGACGTGTGTGCTGCTCAGTAGTTGTCTCTGTCCGTTTTTATGGCTGTGAGTGAGGTATGGACGTTGTTTGAAAGTGGAAGATATGGATGAGCTAGTTAACTGTTTTTGATCACAGGTATCTATGTTCTACCTCCCGTGTGTGTTAGGTGGTATAACAAGTTGAGCAATATTGAGGTTAAGCGTCAAGTGAGTGCTAGGGTAAGGCGGAGGAATGAATTGTGGAGCAGCTGCATCGATTAAGAGAGATGGTTAGAACATGTGTTACGCACGCATGCCTAGCCATAGATCTCCTTCCTTGACGGTCGATGTCAGCTGACTGACCTAGGATCGAGGATGTTGGTGATTCCATCGCCACAATATTCGTTTTTTTATATAGCTTCTTTAGAAATTTGAATATAGTAGAGGTTAGAGGTAACTGAACACTCAATACTATTTCATCAACCGAGAGCTTACTCCTGTCTTTCAATTCATGTCTGTCTGTTTTCGACATAGAACTTTGCACAAATGTGCGCCAGTTCAAGTCGCCACATTCCGTGTAGCACGCGAAGCAAGACAAGAAAGTACAAGAAAAGCATAATAGAGACAGTGAGCAGAGGTGTGAGACAAAGGAGTAATAACGAAGAACAAAACAGTTTCATTGAAGATCATAAGTCACAGGGAGTGGATGCATCTGCGCCACTGAGAACGGTTTTGAGCCATGTCACCAATTGTTTCCAACCATAGATTTTTACCGTCCCGAGGACCCCAGCCTGGAAGTCTACACCTTCCTACGTGGCTTAGACCAACTGTTGTGGATTTCATTGACTGATGCCAAGTTTTTGTCTGACCGCCGCTAGCTTTTTTCCAGCCTGACCCTATATCCGCTAACATAGCTCGTCGAGGGAGGCGATGGCTTGGCATTCATGATCAATGTTCACTTCATTCCTAACTGCCTCCAGAGCTGTATTAATCGAAATATTAGTGTACAAATTGGTTATGTCAAAACGAATCAATTTTCCATCTTTTTCTAATTGAATTTCCTCTAGCTTCTGTTTCCATATGTAGAAACTGGCTAGCCTAGAATGCGGCCTGTCTGTAATAGAGCATACCATTGATGCCTACCTAATATTTTGATAACTCGTATATATCGGGCTGTCACTAAAAGTCAACCGTTTACCTAATAGGATAGTCTACTTTACGGATTTCGATTGTGCTATCTATACATTCTACTAGGATTATTAGTTTTAGGCGTTAGATTAAACCATTTCAACTCACGCAAAGATGACTTCGAATGATGACTTTATTCACAGTCAAACAAATCATCTTCTTCTGTGAATAATTTCTGCTCTGTTAATTTTAAATGCACCACAATTCTTTCTTTCAACCTCATACATTCTAGTATTGTTTTGTTTATCACCATCCTGCCGCGCTGTAGGTTTTATGTGATCCGGTTAAAACTGTTCAAAATATTCCAGTTCAATCATCACTCGACAAAATGAATGTTAACGATTCAAAATCCTCTTGTAACGATAGTAATGATAATAATAATAATAATAATAAGATTACTACGAGCACTACCATAACTACCTCTTTTAATACTACCATGACCAATATTAGTAATTCAAATAATTCATCTGATTGCCTTTCAATTAGTTTAAAAAGAAAACCTCTATTCGAGTCATTGAGAGCTACACAATTTAACAATAAGCCAATTTTAAGTAAAACAGCTTCAACAACTAATACAACAGCATTGTTGACGCCATCGAATCAAACTTCATCATCGTCAACTTCTGGACCGTCAGTAGATCATCTTACTCTGGCGGCTTTGTGATATATTTCTTCTAAGCTATTTCAACTACTTGATGTTGTAATTTAATTTGTTAACTTTCTTTTTCTTCGCTGGCGGCATGTACACCAACAAAACACTTTCGATTAGTGAGATGCATTTTTTTCTATTAGTATTATTGAAAGAAAAACAATAATCACAACTAGTTACGGTATTCTTTGTGTGCTTTTTTCTCTGTGAATTCTGATTGACAACTGCTTTCCTCTTTCTAATTTGTTTGTTATTTGTGCTGTTGTTGTTGTATACAGGTAAAAGAAAAGTTTAAAAAATAAAACGCCTTGGAGAGTGAAATCTCTTGCTTTTCCCTGCCTATCTGGTCTGACCGTTGATGCACTTGGTAGTTGCACTGATGAATTTCGCACCTAGTCGATTTGCAAGCCTATTGTTCTGACAAATACGAGCAACAACAATGACGACACAATGCGATACCACTGAAAATGCGATGCGGCGCAAGAAGAGAAGACAGACCACTGACAAGGAGAGATTTTATTGTCTCATACCAACAATGAAAATGATCGACAGTGCTAGCATATATTTACATATGCTTTAAATGACCTTGAGAGAGCCTTTTCGTAGTCTTCGCCTACGCCCCAACAGACTGCAGTTTGGATGAACTAAAGGATGACTTATACCTGAAACTGTCTAATTTGCTGCAAAAAGCAAAACGTTCAGATATAATTGTTTTAGCAGGCAACTTCAAGTTGGGAAGGAAGTTGTGTCAGACTGAGAAGTATGTAGGTGGTACGTATGGAGTTCCCTGCCGACGAACCGACAACGGTGATCGTCTTCTACAGTTTTGCTCTGATAATCATCTGTTCCTAGTGAGCACTAACTTTAGGCACAAGGAGAAACATTGTGTAACCTGGCGACCTCTATCACCAAATCAATGCTGGACTCAGATAGACCACATAGCCATAGGGTATCGTTGGCGAGGGTCAGTAGAAGAATGTCGCTCCTTCTGGAACACGTGCGTAGACTCTGATCACGCTCTGGTTCGCGCACGTTTATGCTTACGACTAAATGGACATAAGAAATTGACGGTAGCGAAACAGTTACGTCTCCAACTAGATCGAGACACTGAGTCCCTATTTAAGGAAGAAATAGCGAAACGAATGTCTGAGGTCGACAGCAGGACTTCCCCTTAGGTAGCCTGGCACAACATACAGTTAGCTGTAGACACAGTTGTAAAAGCTGTTAATAAGCTAAAACCAAAAGTTAGTAAGAACCATTGGATCTCTACCGCCTCATATTGACGCAAAAAGACTGATTCTGGCTAGCTCCGATTATGATGGGGAGCGAAAGCTACTCAAACGAAAACTAACAAGAAGTCTCCTCAACGACCATGAATACTGGTGGGTGACAAAAGCGAAAGAGATGGAAAAGGCATCGCAGATTGGCAACACCAGACAACTATTTAGGCTTATCAGGGAAACAGGTGGTAAAAGGCAAATGATAAGTGAAACAATCTCAGGATAGGCGACTGGAAAAAACACTATGAGGAGCAGTTTATTTGGCCTACAGCCACGCTCAACGTGCCGAACATCCAACACCTCCCTGAATGGGACATAGACAAAGGTCCTCCTTCCTTAACTGAGGTTAGTAAAGCTGTCACTAATCTGAAACAAGGCAAAGCAGCGGGACCTGATGGAATGACTCCAGAGGTATTTAAGTACGGTGGAGACAGTTTGCATTAACTTAAGTGCTAGGCAACGTCTGGGAATCAGAGGAAGTCCTATAGGGTTGGTGTAAGTCACTTATTATCCCCCATATACAAGAAGGCAGACAAGTCTTCCTGTGATAACCACAGAGGGATTAGCTTGACTAATATAGTACATAAAGTCGTAGGCTCATAGTCATGCGTTGACTAAGTGGTGCTCGGGAGTCACAAACACGAGAGAGCCAGGCAGGCTTTAGACCAGGAAGAAGGTGTTTTGATCATATCTTCACCCTCCGACAGATTCTAGAGCATAGGCATTCCTATCGGCGTCCAACAATTATTATATTTCTTGACCTTAAGACGTCATTCGATTCTGTCGACCGAGAGGTTCTCTGGCGATGCTTGGCTGTAAAGGGAATGCCGAGAAATTACATTGCACTGATTAAGGCACTCTACTCGTACTCATGCAGCTAAGTGAGGGCTTACGGCGAGTTGTCATCTGAAGTAGTGACGACTAGTGGTGTCCGTCAAGGATGCCCATTATCCCCTTTTCTATTCAACTTCATCATAGATGCACTAATGAACTTAACCCTAAGTGACTTCAGCGACTCAGGGATTGACTTGCTACCAAGGAATAATCTCGTTGACTTAGAATATGCAGACGATATAGTCCTTCTAGGCAAGGAGTCGGAAAAAATGCAGTCTTCTAAACACCTTGAGCTGCAATCTACAATTGTTTGGCATGTGATTTGCTCCCGCCAAATGCAAGATGTTGTTACAGGACTAGACTACACTGACTCCTAGTTTAGAAATAGGGAGTGAAGTGGTAGAGCACGTTGACCGCTTCATTTATTTGGGAAGTACCATCAGCCCCAACGAGTTGATCTCTGACGAAATCTCCGCACGGATACAGAGGGCTAGTTTCGTATATGCCAGTTTACGTCGTCTCTGGCGTAGAAGTGATATCCGTCTGGCTATAGACCAAAGGGTGTGTGTTCTGCTCATCAGTCCGCTTTTATGGCTGTGAGACCTGGCCATTGAGAGTGGAAGACATGAAAAGATTACCTGTCTTCGATCATAGGTGCCTGCGTTCTATCTCCCGTGTGAAGTGGTATAATAAGGTGAGATTAGGCGTCGAGCGTTAGGTAAGGTGGGGAAATCAATTGACGAGGCTGTGAAGCTACATAGACTGAGATGGTTAAGACATGTGTTACGTATGTCTAGTCATCGCCTTCCTCGACAGGCAATGTTAGTTGACATGGCGTCATGCTGGAAAAGAGCTCGTGGCGGTCAAACCAAAACATGGCGCCAGTCAATGAAACCTACAACAGTTAGTCTAGGAAGGTGTAGACTTCCTGGTTGGGGTCCTTGGGACGGTAAAAACCAATGGTTGGAAACAATTGGTGATATGGCTCAAAGTAATCGTTCCTAATGGCTCAGTTGCATCCACTCCCTGTGACTTATGATTTTCAATGAAACTATATTATTCTTCGTTATTACTATTCCTTTGTCTCACACCTCTGTTTACTGTCTCTATTATGCTTTTCTTATACTTTCTTCTCTTGCTTTATGTGCTACATGGAGTGTGGCCACTCGAACTGTCGCACATCGGTGCAGACAGACAGATATGCCTTGCTGATGAGTGCCAACAAGCACAAAATCTAGGTCCTCAGGGGTTTCTGTGGATGTGTGGAAAAAAGTAGTAAGTAATATTACGCAATGGAGAGAGTTAACAACCAGTTAGATTGGTGATGAATGATCATTTGGAGAAATTCGCACAGGAAAAACACATGGACAAGACAATGTACACATTTTTATAGCTTTTTTCCTCTCTAGTACAAAAGGAATTTAATTAGGATACTCAGTTACAGTGTCATAGCTATATGCTCAGAAGATGTAACTGAAGATGAGCTTAGCGTCGTATATGACACCTTAATTGAAAACAGCTATCCAGACTGGCTGGCTGGATTCAACATAGAACTTGGCACCGAAGTGCAGCAGTTCGAGTTGCCACGTTCCAAATAGCACACAGAGGTAGACAAGAAGATGAGTGAAGAGAATCAATAGAGTTTGACAAGTATAAGAGTGAAACAGAATGGGTAATGGTAGAAAGGAATATGAAAGATTACAGAGACTGAATACATCTGCGCCATTGACAACGATTTTGAGCCATGTCACCTATTGTCTCCAGCCATTGATTCCTAGAGTCCCGAGGGCCCCAACCCGGGAGTCTGCATCTCCCTACCTGACTCAGTTTAACTGTCAAGGATTTCATGGATTGATGCCATGTTTTTGTTTGGCCACCACTGGCTCTTTTCCAACCTGAACCTATATCAGCTAGCAATGCCCGTCGGGGGAGGCGGTGGTTAGGCATGCGCACCACGTGACCTAGCCATCTTAGTCTATGTAACTTTATAACCTCGTCGATTGATTTTCCCTCTTTGCCCAACACTCTACGCCTAACGTCAACATTACTTATCTTGTGAAACCACCTAACGTGAGACAGAGATCGCAGACATCTATGATCGAAAGCAGTCAACCTTTTCATGTCTTCAACGCGTATTGGCCATGTTTCAGAGCCATAGAGAAGGACGGAGCGAACTGATGAGCAGTACACACGTCCCTTGGTTGATAACCGGATGTCACGCCTACGCCAGAGATGGTGTAAGTCAGCGAAAGCAGCTCGAGCTTTTCGGATCCGTGCTGAGATTTCATCGCCAATCAGTCCGTTGGTGCTAATACAACTTCCCAAGTAGGTGAAGTGGTCAACATGTTCTATCACTTCACTCCCTATCACTAAGTTAGGGGTTGACGTCGTCCAGTCCTGTAGCAGCATCTTACATTTTGCAGGGGCGAATCGCATGCCAAACATACGAAGATTGCTGCTCAAGGTGTTCAGAAGACTCTGCATTTTGTCAGCATCCTCCCCTAACAGGACTATGTCATCTGCATATTCTAAGTCCATTAGATTATTCCCTGGTAACAAGTCGATTCCTAAGTCACTACGTTCAGTTAAGGATACTTCCATTAGCATATCTATGATGAAGTTAAACAGAAATGGGGAAAGTGGACATCCCTGTCGGACACCACTGGTTGTTACCAATTCAGATGACAATTCCCCATAAGCCCTTACACGACTACGTGAGTTTGAATAGAGTGCCTTGATTAGTGCAATGTACTTTCTTGGCACTCCCTTCACAGTCAGACATTGCCATAGTACCTTTCGATCCACGGAGTCGAAGGCCGCCTTCAAGTCAAGAAATATGACAATTGTTGGACGCCGAAAAGTGTGTCTATGTTCTAGAATCTGTCGAAGAGTGAAGATATGATCTATGCACCCTCTACCTGGTCTAAAGCCTGCTTGATTTTCCCTTGTCTGTTCCTCCCGAGTTCTGCTTAGTCTATGCATGATTACTGAGCCTAGGATTTTAGAGACTATGTTCGTTAGGCTGATCCCCCTATGATTATCACACGAGGACTTGTTTCCCTTCTTGAATATCGGTATAATGAGTGACTTACCCCAGTCTGATGGTACTGTCTCTGATTCCCAGACTTTGCCTAGTACCTCAGTTAATCTACAAACTAGTATGTCACCCCCATATTTAAACACCTCCGGAATAATTCCGTCGGGTCCTGCCGCTTTGCCTCGTTTCAAATTACTGATAGCTTTTGTAACCTCACCTACAGACGGCGGACCAGTGTCTATATCCCATTCGGGTACGTGGTGGATGGCGGGGAGGTTCAGTGTGGCTGTAGGCAAGTTAAATTGTTCCTCAAAGTGTTCTTTCCAGCGTTCAAGGCGTCTATCCTGAGAGCTAATTAAGGAGCCATTTTTCTCAGAAATAGTCTCACTTATGAATTGCCTTTTCCCGCCCGATTCTGTGATGAGTCTAAAGAGTTGCCTAGTGTTGCCTATCGCCAATGCTTTTTCCATCTCTTTCGCCTTTGTCACCCACCACTGTTCACGGTCCTTGCGGAGACTTTTAGTAAGTTTCCTTTTGTGCAGCTTTCGCTCCTCATTGAATTCGGAGCTCGCCGGAATAAGTCTTCTAGCATCTATCAGTTCGGATGAGGCAGTCGAAATCCAGTGGTTTTTACTCACCTTTGGATTTGTCTTATTCACAGCTTTTACAGCTGTATCTATAGCTGACTGAATATTCTTCCAGGCTTCTCCAGGGTGAGCACAGCTGTCGGATTCAGATATGCGTTTAGCTAGTTCTTCCTCAAATAGGGATTTAGTTTCCTGATCGAGCTGGGGGCGTAATGGTTTTACCGCCAGCTGTTTCCTACGTCCGTTCAGTCGTAAGCACACACGAGCCCGGACCAGTGCGTGATCGGTATCTACACACGTGTTCCAGAAGGAGCGACAATCTCCTACCGACCCACGCCAACGATAGCTTATTGCTATGTGGTCTATTTGTGTCCAGCGTTGGTTTGATGATGGGGGTCGCCAGGTTAAACAGTGTCTCTCCTTGTGTTTAAAGTTAGTGCTTACAAGAAACAAATGATTATCTGAACAGAACTGTAGGAGACGGTCACCGTTGTCGGTTCGCTGGCACGGAACTCCATAGGTGCCACCGACATCCTTCTCAGATTGACACAATTTCCCTACTTGAGCGTTGAAGTCACCAGCTAGAACGACTATATCTGAGCGTTTAGCCTTTCTCACCAAACTAGACAGCTTTTGGTAGAACTCATCCTTCGTTTCATCCGAACTGCAGTCAGTGGGGGCGTAGGCGGAGATTACGAAAAGGCATCGGCGAGTAGTGCAGTCCTTTCTCCTTCTTACTGATCCGTTCAGACGGACAGCACACATTCGGCTATCTACTGGGATCCAGTCAAGCAATGTCTTTTCTGCCCTAGTACTCAGAGCTATCCCTACGCCAGCTAATCCCCGTGAACTAGCTGTGGCATCTCCTGACACCCTCAAGGTGAATTTTGAAGATTCATCCTGTTGGCCAGGTGGGGTTAGGTGAATAACCACACTTGGGTCTTGTATGCGTGTTTCTGAAACACAACATACATCAATGGCTCGAGATGCCAGGGTCTTAGCTAGTGATGCTTGTTGTCCTATTTGGCAAAGTGTCCTTACATTAAATGCTCCTATATGAAATTGGTGGCGTGGCTTTAGGAGACTATCCGTGGTGGTTTTTTGGCTTTCGTCGTTTTTAGTGGACACAGAGTGAAGAGGGAGTGAGGAGCCATCAAGTAGAGGAGTTGCATCACTGGGGGAAGGCAAGGTAATAGAGATGAAGATGAAGACAAAGATAAGTGAGGATTAGAGAGGTTTTGTGTGCGTTTTGGATTGTGAGGGCGATTGTTACTTCCCGGCTGCCCACACCGTGGAAGTTGGTTGCGTGACCGCAGAGCCCAGGGGACAACTGCTTGTGGCCGGTCACACGCGGCCTGTTTTTGTTCGTTCTTCGTTGTTTTGTGTGCCTCAGTAGCATACTTATCACTCCCGCCCTGTGACACGGCAGCAGGAAGCGCGGTCGTTGTTAATCCGGGCCACGGCCGATCCGGCATGAAATTTTGTGAATTTGTTTGGATCATGGTATTGGATGGGGTAGCTGCTTTTTGTTTAACCGCTATCCAAACAACCTGCCTGGCATGGTAGAACCTCAAGAGACATAAGTCTCAGCCAGTATAGCTTGATTAGGTCATTGCGGTGTTCAAGCCCGACCACCACGTCAAGGTAGCAGCTTTCGGTCGGGAGCAGAAAAGTTCATCAAGAAACAAAATGACCAAGAAAGTAGAAAAGGACTTTTCTCTATCTGTAAATAAGAAGCCTTTATATATACGACTTCGATTCAAGAGCGATTTACCTAGCGAAATAATTACTAACAAATCAAGAAAGTCAGTCCAAAGGACTTTTAATTCTAGCACACTGCAAGTCTTATTTTCTACATGACTGGTGGTGAATCTCCAGTACCTAGATTAGCTACCTCTAATTGTATCTTCCAATTCAGCTGTGCATTTGGAGCGAGTTATATTGACCGCTGCTCTACGAACTTGATTTCTCGGGAACACCTACCGGTGCGGCTTAATAAAGATATAGTGAAAAACACTAACAGCTCGATATTGGACCACCTGATTCAATCTAGTCACAAAGCTAGTGTTTATGAATCCTCCATCATCTGTCGGGCACCAAATAAATTGCCAAAATCACCCAGGTAACGCATACTCCAAGCAGGAGAAGCTACTGCGATCCGCCTAAAACAATCGGTGCTCTGTGTGCAGAAGAAACAGGTCCAACGAATACTACTGCCCTGGCCTTCTATAGAGCCTATAAATTCATGAATTCTGCACTATTATTTCTCCTAGCATACCTGTCTAGTATTCAGCGTGGAGTGTTATGTTGATGCATATTATCACGCTTACAGATGCTGTTGAACTGTAATCCATTGATATTAGTGATTGATTCGATGTTATTTAAACAACATTCATGTTGTTAATAACCCTAATTCTTTCATCATTATTATGGATATATAACTGTAGAACCTGATGAAGAGTAGATTATCGAAAATGTGAATATTCTTTGTTCAGTAATCATTAGTCTTTTGAAATTTCGTATCGGCATTTTTGACCATTTAGAGAGAATTGAAAATGGCTCCCAAAAAATTAAAATATTACATGAAGTTTATTAGGCAACAAATCAGGAAAGCAAAATGAATACTTTGGCCATAGTAATAAGGGAGGCTGGATATTAGGCTTCAAATTTTTCCTTTATAGATTGTTAGAGATTCGGCTGCATGAAGAAGATACAAGCGAAGTCATTTTGATCGGCTTGATCTTGCATTATATATGACACTACATGAAGTCTGCTAATTTTGCTTGACTAGAAGTTATAACATGCTCTGGAATTGAGCTATCAGCTCATTCACGTAACTGTGAAACCCTTTCCGTGTTAACAGAATGACACTATAGGCAAATAAATGTCCTTCGAAGCAGTGTGATAAATATTTACAGAACATTTACGGGTACCAACTCCGTATTCACTCTAGGCAACACACTGAGTTTTACCCTATCACTGGATACTCACTCAGCCAATAACGACGATGCTCAGAAGGTGATTGCAATTTTAGTCAGTGGTTCCATGATGAATATCGTCTTGAAGCTGTTTCATCTAGAGAAGCATTGAAAAAACAAAGAGTCACTTGATATCTACTCCTTCGTAGTTTAATTAGGTTGAGGGATGCTCACTCAATATAGTATCCCACCTCAAAACCGACTTCCTTCGAAGCCAGTAGATTGACTTTAAGTCTTCGAAAGCTTTTCCTATTATTTACATGCGTACCAAGTTCGAACATTGTTAGTATTTAGTTCCTGATACGAATTTAAAACAAACAACAAAGGTGTTAATAAAGCAGGATTTAATGAATTCATCAAATTTCGGTAGAACTCTTCAGCTGAATAGTCTACATATGGGGATATATACACCATTGGAAATACATTCGGAGATATAAGACTGATAAGCAAATAAACTACATTGAATTAATCATCCAAACCCCACGCGTGAATGTTTTTCAGGTCATGTTCAAACAGATAAGTGGGGAAACAGAGCATGAGAGATTAAAATTAAGATAAAATGCATCACGCTTCATCATTACATCACTTAGATAAACAATTAGTCATCAGAGGAAGAAGTTAGATATATCAAGAATTGCGAACTGAGTAATATTGTGGTGAGAGCTGGCTGTTAGACAAAATTGGTGGACAGTAATTTAGGTCAGTGTTTATGTCCCCAATATTGATTGGCCGTGAGCAAAATGAGTAGAAAGGCTTTGCGTAGGCGGATACAGTTAGCATATAGATGATCTGACATTCAAGAAACAGCCACAAAGTGATACAAGGTTAACTCTCTGTGAGAAACCAACCAATCTATAATAATGTACCTGAAAATGTATAAATATGTGTTGATTTCCTTAATAAACGATCTGTTGCCTGGCCCTTGTCTTCTGTTGTTACAATATTAGTAGTAATAGTTGTAATAATATCAGCAATCTTGAAACGACTTGAGATAATGCTACTGATAAAAGATAGATTTAAATGAATCAGGAATAACAACAATAAGAGGTAGAATAAAGTGTTAATAATGTTATTAATAGAAACATTTTATAAGTAAAACGTATTACCATGGTAGCTTCAGAGTGACAACCATTTTCTTTTGTGCACTGAGACTTGCTTTATAAACTCTAATTGCACAAGCCTTCACAGTTGCAGGCGTCTTCCTGTTCCATTGTTTGCTGACAACAGTGAATGACTTGACAGCATCGATATCATTTCCGTAGTTCACAAGGTGCTTTGTTATTGAACTTTTTAACACTTTAACTTCAGCTGTTTTCAACTACTTTGACAAATGGTCCATCATGCAAGTAGATAATCGCCTTTCTGTACGATGTGTTTGCTTCCTCCCAGTTTGAAGTGTCGAGAATCGGCGACTGGTCTTTCACAGATTGTTGGAGGAACACGGACTAGTTTTGTAATATGATAAGTTCTCTTGATAGCTTTGACTAGTCTTTGTTTGATCACTTCTTGTACATCATCTCCCTTGAATGGCAGACTGATATACACAGATTTCTTCGGGACTGTATGGATAGTTTCAGTGAGGCTTATATATTCAGAGTACTTATGAATGTACTTATCAGGATATGCATTCTTAGATAAAATATCCCTCAGAGCCTTTATTTCATGTTCGTCGATTATACTGTCAGAACAAATTTCTATTGCTGTGTTAAACACTTTTTTGACTAAGCTCTTTTTTTACTGGATTTTAGCTTAATATTAATCTTTCATACTCCCCTCTTCTCATCGATTTGAACCTCACCTGAAAAAGACTGACATCTTATAGAGTTCGGAATAATATGATTATAAAGTTATCTGCTAGATGTTAAAAATGGAAATATTGTACATGACTTCAGAGCACAATCTAGAATGCAGTATACTGCTCGACACTTTGTCTTCTCAATGGTCCATACTGTCTGCTTGCTTTAGTACTAACCATGTTGTATTCTATGGATTTCGCGAGAACCTCTAATCTTCGTCCGAAGATTATTCTACAACCGGTTCACAGCTTCTACTAGTAGACATAACTCCAGCAGTAAACGCTCCTATGGAGTATATTAATAATTTGCAGCAGTGGACTTAAACTGTATCACCGAGTAACCGTTTATTTATATAACTCGTTAACTGTATTTTTATAATATACTGTTACAATATTCTTTCATTAACTTGGATTTTTTATTCTAGTATTTGTGCCATTACTGCGCTCTCTACTAAGTCCCCTACAAATGTTTTAAGTTACCGTATAAGACACTACTAGAAAGCTGACGTCTGACAAAAGATTGGAGACTTTCTTGATTGTCAACAAATGAATCTTCTCCAAGTTTTTCACAGAAATGTTTAAAGCAAGACAACATACAAATACCAAACATGTATATTATAGAAGGTTACATAAATTCAAAAAACAGCGTATGGAATCTTTTACTTTGTAGTTCTGTAACAACAGAATACAAGGGCCGGCAACAGATCGTTTATTACGGAAGTCAGCACGTATTTATATATATTTCATGTACATTATTATAGCTTATTCAGGTAGACAAACACAGTCTTCTGACTGGTTGTTTCTTGCTCAAGGATATTCTGTACTGCTTGTGACTAGTTTCTCAGAAAGTTAAGCCATACATCTGCAAATCGTGTTTGCCCAGATTAAGTCTGCTGTGATTGGTTGTTGAATCAGCCTTGTTCATATTTTCTCACGGCTAATATTAGTGACCTAGACATTGACGTAAATTCATGTCTACCAATTGGCTAGCAGCCTGCTCTCAATACAGTACTAACACTGCACTTTTATAAACTTGCATTATTCTTGTACTTGGAGGGAAGTGAGATTCTAGGTGCCTTTAATGGATGACGCTTTTGTGTCTTAGTTTATGGAAACATTGCATATTCTTCACAGCTGACATAGCCGAATCGTCGCAGACACAATTCTATCATCGAAAGCTTACCATTTAGACAAATTTGACTTTATGTTTACCGCACTTGGTGTGAATATCATACCTTTCACAGATATGATATAGTCAAAACACTTGCGAGTTTAAATTATTCAGGACATTACCCACCACCTTCTTTTAGTTTGCAGAGAAATACAATGATTAAAATAAAGTCATTGCAAGCAGAGACATTTCACCGTCTCTATCAATCTAAGTTATGGGAATTTTCTTTCCATTATCAAAGGCAAAACAGTCAATGAACAATCTGTTAAATAATGAACTATATATATATATGAGTACAAATCATAAATGTGTGAATAAAACAATTCCAACAGTGGTGTGAACACGGGCAGTAATTTTGCTCGAAATATTACCAATAACAAAACTTTTCATTGTTTGTAAACTATTGAAATATAATTATATTTTATTTAATCTAATCCACAATGCTCAAACTTTTTACCGATATCAATATTTTCTTGTTTTTATATTTATTCAGCTTATTACTAACGTCACTACCACGTTTCCTTTCTTATGACTCAACATATGAATCCCGACCTATCACTCCTGAAACATACTCCGTATTTTGGACGATTAATGTGTTCTCTTTACTACTCGTCTCTATTCCTTATCTCATTTTAGCATAATATCACTGATCTGGTTTTCTGGATCACAATAAGGAATGCAATTACATTGTGACTTATAGTAGCAATCAGTTCATGCCATGAAATTGTTCGAATAGATCTGCATATTCTTAAAAGTGCTTCGTACACAAGTAGCTGCAAGTTGATTTCTGTTATGCACCCTCCATATTCTAATCTTATTACTTACTATCTTTACAGTACCAATTAGTTTGAAAAAAAAGAGGAATAATGAAAAGATTTGAAAGGTTCTCTTTCAAATTTAACTGACTCGACTGATGCTTATTTTCAACTTCTATCTGCTTCATCTGTCACGGTTTATGATTTAATTCTGGTCTTCTGATTGTGTGTGAATAACAAACATATGTCGGTGATTACAGTTTTCTGGTGAATCATCTGAAGTCATCAGTGTTGTAGACATTAATGTCAGTAGCTTAACAGATGTGATGGCATGTTTTTGAAGTTATCTAGCATGCCATCATTCGTAACCCTATCCCTAAGCACTGAGAGATTACAAAACAATATTGAAAGATTCGAAAAATTCACCAATGATGGACTACAGAATGAGATCACCTGGAGTTCTAGTGAGTTCATGACCAGTGGAGTCCACTAGATCGGGTTAGAAGACAAATACTCAGCGATGACATTAGCTGACGATTATGTTATACATCGCGAATCGGCTGAAGTGAGAATTTATGTGCTTTTCGCACTCAGTCCTCGTGTCTGGATTGTCAACGAGTTCGTCTTGTCACCTGAGGGTTCTGGGTTTGACTTCTCCTGGGGTGATGGCTGCGTACTTATGAAGAGTTCCAAACAAGAACGAAACAGTCATCTAGTACTCCCTGGTTTCCAGTCGTTCTTTAACTAATAACAACTTGTGATTGAACTTGAAGCCAATCAAATCCATACAAACTACTAATACCGGAAAATTGAAATTTTGAACTTAAACACAGCCTTTGCATCTGTAAATCGCTTTTATCGTCATTTTTCTCATCATTCATAGCTTACACGTACTACTATGTTTTATACATGTGAGTAGTAACTGACAGTTTCAAATGTTTTTGTTTCATTCCTTTGCGTTTCGAGTAGAATATATGGCTTTAAAGTTGGACTTTGAAGTTTCAGTAGCGTCAGTGTTTTTGCTGTCGTGACGGGGTGGGGTTGGTTGCCTCACGCCCAACCTTCCTTCTTTTTCGAGCTTACTACGGGTTCAGAGAAGTTTGGGAAGTTCGTCAACCAGGAATCAAACCCCAGTGATATACGTGGTTGGCGAGTATTCCACTTTTAGACCACCGACGCACACAGTTTCGAATACACGAACAGTGAATCTTATAATTTAGCAGTATTGTGATGTATGTAGGCGCGAGTCGTTCATGTACTACATATCACTAAGAATAAATTATTGCTATTATTATTTTTTATTACAGACAAAACCAGTGAAGTTCTACAAATTTGTTATCTTAAAAATTTATATGATACCTTGTTTCACTCGATACATTTCAAATGTTGTTTTCTGTTAATTTTAATGGAAATCCTAATGTACCTGGTATAATTACACTATACTGTTGTACTTACCATTTCATGGATTATTTAAGAAGTCAGTCTGCTATCATGCGGTTTTGCTACTTTTGAACGTGATACTTTAGTATGAAAACTCACTGTTCTAACGAAAATGTGAATTTAACTGACCTTGACAACATTCTTTATAAAAGGTCAAAACGTTAATCCCTTGTTTCTGTGACATACTGATGAATTCACGAACCACATATCTTTTTTTTCAAAGACCACAACCGATAAGTGGTTTATGTTCTAATGATAAAAGCCAGTAATAGACTTCAAGCAGTTGGCGTATCTAACTGTAGAAAAGGCCCAAATTAATTTCATATCTTGTCATAAAAGTTGAATATCTATCAAGCTACCTAGGGTCTAAGGCGATCAGATGACTTGTATCGTTTAAACTAGTTATGGCTTATAATGTGATCAACTTCTTATCATCAATGGATTTCGTCAAATAAACTCTTTTTTTAAATTCTTGCTGCATAGCACTTTGAGAATATCTTCTTGAAAAGTAAGTAGTCTTAGCCCAGCTGACATGATCTCACTACTAAATCATTCAGAAGGAAAATAAGTGTTCAACTTCCGGACCTTACGATGGCAGTAAGTAAGTGCATAAAGATCACTGTCGAGCAAATAAAAACTTTTTTCATAATAGAGAAAACAGTCAAGCAATAGTTTTGTCACTTTAATGGATGTAAAATCGCTAAATTTCAGATGTGAAGCAAAACGATTACATAGTGTTTATAAAAACAATAGCCTGCTAACACCTATAAGATTAGCTAACCTGAGGGTCAGTAAATCCTCTGCTTAGATACTAGTATGTGCTCATCCAGTTGAATTATCGATAAGAATTTATCAGAAACCATGTGCATCAGCTAAGATGAAGGTACAGTTTAGAGTTTGCTGTACAAGCGTATTAGTCATTCTTATGAGGATATTTATTAACGCTTCCTATTTATTGATACACACGAATGTTTGATTCTTTATTATATAAGTTTATTTTATATAAAACTCAATGGCATTTTGTTTAACAACTGAATGACATTTCGAGCACAGTTTATTTCTCTTAACCACATTAGTGTATTCAAACAACTCCATAGCTTGCTTTGTTTACTTTCATTCCCCCGCCCCACCGCCCGTTTTAATGCGATTTCCTATATATCTGGAGTAGTCATTGCATCATTTCGATGGGATGTGTTTGGTGTTGATTCGATGGACACAGATTTGGTGATTAACTTCTGTCTCCAAAATCATTTGCTTGCACTTCTTCCTATAAAGTTTAAGCCACGTTGGGAGATGTAGACTACCTGGTTGGGATCCTCCAGACGGTAACAACCAATGAAGGCTAGAAACAATCGGTGGTATGGTTGGCTCAAAATCGTCGTTCTCAATGGCTGATGCAGATGCCTTCATTTCGTGATTTTCCATATCCCAAGAAGCTGTAGTTTTCTTTCATATAACTGTTCTTTTTGCCTCACACTTATGTTTATTATCTGTCGTTTGAATCTCTCTTTACTCTCTTCTTTTGCTTTGTGTGCTAAAAGGAGGAAGTGCGGCAACTCGAACTGCAGCACATCTGTGCGAAGTTCTACGTTGAAACCTATAAAGTTTATTTTAAAGTAATGATGATAAATCAATGCCGCAGATTATTCTGGTTCCTAAAACCATAAAAAAATACTTATTATCATAGATACCTATATACAGAAGTACGGTTTCAAGCAACTAATCATGGTGTCATGACATATGCAAAGTTCCTCTTTTGTCTTCATCTAATTATGTCAAAAATCTATTTTCTAGTAGTATCCCTATCTTGATATCTACCCATTGTTTTAATCAGAGCATAAAACAGATAATCCTTAAAGAGTATATTGTGTTATGCTTATAAAGAAGAAAAAAACTTGGAAATAACCGAAGACTTCATCAGGTTCTCTTCGTTGGATAACCAGTTCACCACTGATTTATCCTCAGTCAAAGAAATCCTCATCTATAGGTATGTTACTTCTAATCTGAACAATATTGACCAACGGAGAGCAGTAAAACTCAATGCTTAGGGCCTTGAATTTTCCGTAGCTGTGAAGTTGTCTTTACGAGATGCGGTCGCTATCCTCATGCCCAACCAGCCTTCCTTCCTTCCAAACTTACTGTCAGCTAATAAACTAGACGAGGCCTAGAAGTCCATCGGCTATGAATCGAATGTGGGACCACGTGCATGGTTGGCCAGTATTCTACCGCCAAACCGCCGACATCCAGATCAAGTGTCTGCTTGTTCAAAATATACTAAACGAAGGGCTTCCAAAAGTATCTCTAAATGTCGTATCTTAACAATACTTGAAGAATATATGTATGCAGTGTGTTCTGCACCTACCTTTACATCAAAACAGACATGAAGTGTAATGAACTGTTCAATGACTAGTTCGCTTAATTTTACTAAACGTTCACTCCTCACAAGCATATCTTTTGAGAATGTAGTATTTGCTAGAGAAGCCGAAGGAAAAGCCACTAAAAAGTTAGATCACCTACTGGCATGAAGCGAAATGGTTATCCTTCAGTGTACCTTCGTACCATTCGACCTGATGTCTCTCTCTGTCTGTCTGGAGTGGTTCACTCAGTCAGGAGACAGTGGTTCACATCTTTATGGATGTAAAACTAGTGAAAATTCAGAACTGCAATTACATCACTATTACCTCCAGCCATTTAGCAGGTTGCAGAGAAAATTGTAACAAGCTAGATGTCTGGATATTTTTGTACACTAGTATCTCATTACCAAGTCTCAAGGTGACTCAAGTGTAGATGATTCATGAATCTAACCTTTTCAACCTGTTTACTAGTGTCCATAATAGGCGAATCTTAGTTGTTTTTCCGTACATCTATGTCTTAGAGATACTTGATGTAGTTCCTCGTAGTATTTTTCATGAGCAACTGTATTTTCCACGTATTTTTCAGTCATTTTCTACCTAGATAAAGTCTTATAACTGATAGCATACAAACAACTATTTTCAGGTCTTTGTCGTCTTCGACAGTAGTCAGTGACTAGTGTCCCATCGAAGACATCCAATACAGTCCTACATGAGGCCAATCGAGAGCCAAAATAGCTCAGTAGTAACGTCTGTAACTGCAGAATTGGATGAGACGCTTTCAATTCTCAGAAGGGATATGAGTTCCTTCAAGGTTTCAGCTACGCTTTGTTGATCGGTGAGTACCACATAGCACGAAACCTAGGTCAGGCAAGGCTTCCTACAGATTGTCTCCAGCCATTTAATACCAACAATTTGTTTTCATCTTTATCTAAGCAAGTCTAAATTGTGATTACACTAAACAGCATCCCGAAAATTCTCTTATTTTTAGCCAACTACCCCGCTATATGCAGGAGTCTTGCATACACCAATCACCCAAAAGCCGTTTATTGTCGTACCAGCTATGATTTAGATGAAAATAGCCACTAATACCACATATTCTAAAATCGATAGCTGATTGGTAGCTAGGGTCTTGCAGTAAATTACAGAAACATTTACTAGGTTATTCAAAAGATATAGGATCATGAGTAAGCCATTATTTGGACATATTCATGTTATGAAAACAATACAGCGACGTATAAGATATTTCACCATGTCAGTACGAGTGATCTAGAATTTTGGTACATTTATTTATTTACTGTAACATTTTAGCGACTTGTAGTTTAATTTCACTAGGATTAATCTGCATTGAATTAGTCACACCCTAATATATTCTGTAACCTTTTATGTCACTAAGACCAATGACATTCCAAATCCCATGACAGTGGTATATAAACACACTCCTTCAATGAAATCCGGATGCAAGTGTTCTACAAATAAACGACACTATCAGTGTGAATTCCTTTCCTACCTGTTCATTCTCAATCTTTCCTTTGTTCAACATCATACTACTTGCCATTAGTAAGTAGTATGATTTTTATATGTTAATTTAAAACAATGACATTTGCTTACAACTGCAGTTAAATTACTTGTTCTATTATCATTCTATTAATGCATAGTTCTTATTTTTCTTCTCCTTAAACATTATTTCCTGCATTAACCCTATAGTGTATGCTTTACTATTGAAAGTTGTTTGTTCATATTTGTTCATTCTTTGCTTGGCATTCGCGGGCCGTTTGAACCGACGCGTGGATCGACTTTGACACAGCATTGCTGTTTACTTATTGACTGCACAGTGGTTGTGCATTTGACGGCATTTAGCCATAGACACCTCACATTTTGAGGTTTGTATAGTATATATCTATTTTTATGCAATAAAGTACCGTATTGCAGAATATCCTGTGTTTTGGAATTTACGCGTCACTCTACGTGTGGTTAAATCTATAGTTTGGATTATCGTTTTGGATTTCTTTCGGGAGAAATTCACAATCAGGATATATCAGGAGATTCGTTACTAAGTGTACTACAGAATGTATTCTGAACCCGATGGGCTGCTGTTAATTGTTCTCTTTCATTTCTGTATGCATTCATAAAAAAACATTTGTCCATCAATTTTGTTATACTTCATTTCCATTCACATTCCTTAGAATGATAGATTCAAACACACTTGGCTCAACTCTTTGCTGAAGAAAGCGGGTTGGAAGGTAGTCATAATTGAAAGCGATGTCAGTCATTGTCAATGGAGTTGAAGATTGAACGATCAATTCTTGGTTGTTTGCTCAAAATCAACTTCCCCAATTTTTTCGCGGAGGCATCAATACGACAGTCATCGTCTCATCGGTCGCTGTTCAGAAAGAAGTCAGTAGCAAACCATCAGAAACCTTAATAGAAATATTTTCTATATGTTGGTGTTACAATAAAGAATTCCCAAGCGGCCAATCGGTGTTTTGGTTTTTGCGTCCGTTATTACTAAGCGTTTCTGAAAAACTTCAAGGAACAGCGTGGGCCCGAGCGTAGCAAGAGCTAGGCATTGACAGTTTATGAGACGTGACTGACAGTTTCTGATGGTAGAAACAGATCTGGCGGATTGAAACAGTTGGTGAAAGTTTGGATAGTCGCCGTTCATTTTTCCTGTTGCCGGTCAAGTCCTCTTTGAACAAGCAATATCTGGAACTTTTTTGGAATTGGATCAAGTTCAACAATGCCTGGGTCAAAGAAGGGACAGAGTGTCTTGGATGGAAACAGAAAAGTAAGTCATTGTGACTTGTCTGTTAATTGTAACGATGTGTCTGATGTTAAGCATGATATGGTTGATGTTACTGTTTCGTCGTTCAGGGATAATAGGAACATCAAACTCCCTAAATTAGAACCACGGTGTTTCGATGGAAACCCGGCTGATTATTTACAATTTGTAAACGAGTTTGAGATCATGCTGAGTGGTTTTTTATTAAATGATGAATTGAAGTTAATGTATTTGATGAGATATTGCACTGGAGATGCTGCAAGAGCTATACAGTGCTGTAAGTTTATGAAGCCAAAAGAGGGCTTCTACGAGGCTATGAGCATATTACGTCAAAGGTTTGGAAGACCTTCGATGATTGCAGGGAAATTATTCGAGGCTGTTAAGGGTAATGGTGGTCAATTACAGGATGACTCCCAGGCACTCACTGAGTTTTTAGATAATTTGCCAATTTACAAGAATGGAATGATTTCGATGAATCGCACGAGTGACCTCAACTCGAGTTTTATACTAGAAGTAATAGCAAGACGTCTACCTACTCGACTGCAAAGGAAGTGGGTGAAGATGAGCTCCCGTATGGAGGATGAGGGTATCGAGCCAAAGTTTGATGATATCCTGAAACTGGTAAAAGATAGTGTCAATCAATCTATGAGCAAGTTCGCCAGTATATTGAATCTCACCCCTAGAATAGAGCAGTCTGAGTGTAAAACGCACTCATTGATGACGAATAGGCCTCAGAGAGGTGGATATCGAGAAGGCTCCATGATGTCTAGTAATGCATATAGACCTAGTGAGTGTAACAGGTTTCGTAGTACATCGTCAGCAGATAAGTTACAAGATACAAGACAAACACGGTTGTGTTTCACACGTTTGCAAGAAGTGCGTACAAAGGTGAACTGTGAACCAGTGAGCAAGTTCAGTGATAAGCTAAATGTAAACTCGAGGCATAACTCCGAATTGTGTGACGATAACGGTTTGGTCAGGAAGTCTGTAGTTGCAACTGGTAAGCCATTGTTGAATAGAGTGTCACAGAATAGAGTTGCTGCTTCAGAGTGCAGTTCTGACCCTACAAGTTTACAAGGTATTACTAGTCAGAGTGAAGTTATAAAACCTTCTAGGATTTGCGAGGAGGAACCAAAATTGTCTACTTCTGTTATTAAAGAGTTTGAAAATGATAAAGTTGACGGTAAAGTGAATATTCGTGATAATGATCATGATACTTCACAGTTGTCTTTGGTTGATCATGATGAGATGAGGGATATGCCTACTACTGCTAAGTTGAACAAAGGTTCTGTAGAACTTGAACGTGAAGTAGAAATAAATGCAGATTCATTTGCAGAAGGCACGCATACTTGTGAGACCGTCAGTGTGATTGATCAGCATGTAGCCCACCTATCATCAGATGCCAGTGCTAAGCCTGAGCCGATAGTAAAAGACGGCAGTGGTGGTGTTCTTGCAGGTAGACAACTTTCTGAAAGTCGAGCAACAACACCTTTTGATCCACTGCTAAGTTCATCAACTGATATCAATCAGTCGTCGTTGGTGCTGTCATCCACAATGAAACAGACACCCATCATCTCAAGTATCTTGTGCAATGACTATGACAGTATTGGTGCATTTGAAATGACGAATATCATTGCTCAGTTTAGAGAGGATAAGCCAAGTGTAAACGAGAGAGTAATTGTTAAATTGACTTGCATGAATAAAGGCATTTCTTGTTTCAAGTTACTATTTGAATTTTATTATCTTTGGTGTAAATTACTCTGTTTCTACGCTTGGTTGACCAGATACGTCGTGTGTTTGTTGGTCATCTATATTCTACGAT
Source organism: Trichobilharzia regenti (assembly GCA_944472135.2). Taxonomy (NCBI): domain Eukaryota; kingdom Metazoa; phylum Platyhelminthes; class Trematoda; order Strigeidida; family Schistosomatidae; genus Trichobilharzia; species Trichobilharzia regenti. The sequence continues at coordinate 27,189,103 of OX235266.1, read as the reverse complement.
ACAATGACATGAGCGTGTTGCCGTTCAGATTTGAGGATATAGCTGATAGAAGGAAGTCAGCAAATGAACTCTGCAACGATTTTCCAACTTAGAGCGTCAACCTGAGAAGGGTTGTAGGAGTACTGCTGTAAGTCCTACAGTTCTTCAAGGGTAGTTTGTCGTGCCAGAATCCACAACATTTGATGTGTTGATTGTACATATGTTTGTGTTAAATAATTGTGTGAGTTCCAATTGATGTAATTGTTGGTTAACCTGTTTGTGTCCGGATATTCCACAAATTACAGTCATCAACCTTTGAAGGGTTGTAGGCGTACTGGTGTAAGTCCTGCGATTCTTCAAAGGAATTCCATCAAGATGTGATCCGCGAGTTTTTGTGTACAGTTTGTATATATGTGTGGTGTGTCATATCAATTGGTGCTTTTTGGATTCATTGTGTTTACTTGTTGTTTTCGTATCTTGTTGTTATTGCGTAATTTTGTTAAAATTTTCGTCGTGATTACTTCTGAAGTTGTTTCGAGTCTTCTACATCCATGAATGAATTGATTGATGTTAAGGACAGCAGATGGGTCGTATACGCCGGGGAGGCTAGGCTATTGCTGAGAATGAAATGCACACGGAGATAATTGTTAGCTGCGGTCCGACACGCCGGGGAGAAAGAGTGTAAACGACTGAGGCTCGCATGCGTCACCGCTACTAGAACTGAGGCAGAATGAGTGACAAGCGATTGCAGTGGTAATTGGTAGTGAGTAGATAAGAGGATGAGCGTAGAGTATCATGAGTTGGTGCTATGGTCACGTTGCATTCTGCAAGAGTCATTCTAGCAAGTGGCGATTGTGTTGCAAGATGTCAAGAAGAGGTCTCTGTCTGGAGGCGCAGGTCGTCAGCGATGTGTGAGATTGTGCTGTGGGTATGCTTGTGGTGTGTTGGCTTTTCTGTTTGTTTTCTATTTCAGCTCTGTCCGTGTGACCCAGGTTCTCGCAATGGCATCCAAGTCAACGTGCATTGGTCGTGAAGGAAAAAGGGGTTGAATCCCTTTTTTGCCGGGGAGTGTCAATGGAGTTGAAGATTGAATGATCAATTCTTGGTTGTTTGCTCAAAATCAACTTCCCCAATTTTCGCGGAGGCATCAATACGACAGTCATCGTCTCATCGGTCGCTGTTCAGAAAGAAGTCAGTAGCAAACCATCAGAAACCTTAATAGAAATATTTTCTATATGTTGGTGTTACAATAAAGAATTCCCAAGCGGCCAATCGGTGTTTTGGTTTTCGCGTCCGTTACTATTAAGCGTTTCTGAAAATCTGCAAGGAACAGCGTGGGCCCGAGCGTAGCAAGAGCTAGGCATTGACGGTTTATGAGACGTGACTGACAGTCATATTTATTAAACATTATATGCAGAAGCTTACAGGTCCCTGTCATATGCTAAATAAACGTGGCTCTTAAGATCCATCACTAATTCCGCACGACCACTTAAAGCATTAACTCGACTGTAACCATAAATTTTATTTTGTAATGGGGACTTTACTATCTCAGCCTACTACATGTAAAGTATCTCAATGATTGTAAGTTCTACTCAACCCGTTAAACTGTACAACTTAATGACGTTTAATTTAAGGATCAAGAGAAACTTTTACAAGGATATAGTCTCCATCATTTATATTCCAGTTCGAATCCCCAGCAGTTTAGGAGCTGTTAGTTAATGTTTAGAAAACTTTATTCGACAAAACTTTATTTCGGATGAAGTTAAAGCAAAAGAAAAACATTGTTTAAGACTTTATTAGTGAGAATACTGTAAGTATTTTAGCAGGCTTAAAAGCTCAAGCTTAAAACTATACAGATATGTGCCCTCACTTGTCGACACATGTGGAGTCCTCAAAAATAAACTTATCCAAATTTTACTACTATGTAAGAAATGAACATATTGTACACTACTTTGTTTTAACCATAAACTCAGTACTTTGAACTTTACCTCGGGTTTTGAATAAATATATAGTTCTGCCTTCGACTCTCCGTCTTCTCCACCGTCTCAACTGCCGTCGATCAATTATAACAACCTGCTTTCTATCTCAAATTTTCGCAGGAGCACCGTAGTTTCTTCCTACGTACTTTGGTCGACCTCCGGCAACGTCAACATTGGAGAATTAGTACTGGAGCAGTCTTCCCACAGCAACCCTGGAGTCTATTACGTTTATTGTGGATTTTGGATCTTTGTAAACCCAAGTAACGAAACTTTAATATATTCTTCCCGTAACTAAACTGATTTGGTATTTTATTTTCTATTTGAATTTGGGTAACTAAGCTAACAGAGTTAAAGGTCCACCGCAATAATTGGTGAGCCCGTTTCGAACCTTTTTTCATGGTTTACCCGTTTTCGAACCTTTTTGTTTCGATAGTTAACTCGTTTTGAACTTTTTTGTTGCTATTTTGGCCTTATAAACTCGCATTGCTTTAATTTTTGTTACCACAAGTTTTTCTATTTTGTATATCTCTATACTTAAATATTTTTTGACAATGGCTCCACCTAAACGTACCACTGTTGCTGAAGAAGGTAATAAAGGCGAAGAGACACCGAACTCTGCTGTTAACGCCTTGCCGGATTTAAGACTACCTCAATTTGATCTGGCTGAACCACGTGTCTGGTTCACAATCATTGAACAGTTGTTTGCAGCTCGAGGTATTACGTCGCAGATTGCCATGTATGGTTGCGTATTAGCAGCAATTCCCACGGAAGTACTACGAGAGGTTATCGATGTCATAGACAGCAAACCTCCAGACTCTCAATATGACAAACTAAAAGCTGCACTCATCCAGCGGACCACCCTCCCCGATGAGAAACGCATACAACAACTACTTACTTCGTGTGATCTAGGTACAAAAAGGCCATGCCAACTACTTAGACATATGCGTCAGTTGATTGGATCACACAAAGTAGATGAGTTAATTCTACGTCAGATGTTCTTACAACGTTTACCACAAAACGTTCAACAAATCCTAACAATATCTTCTAGGACGACAGACCTTGAAGAATTAGCTAAGATGGCAGACGATATCATGGATGTGTTATCAAATAATGGCATAAATAGCGTGTCTACAGAGGCAGTACCACCAAGCCCTTCCATATCTATGAAGGACGCACCAATGTTTTGGTTACTTTCCCAGTTAACATCTCAAATGCAAGACTTACGACTGGAAGTGTCTGAGCTTCGAGCACAAAGGAACCAGTCACATACGGTATCCAAGCAACGGCGATCAAGATCTAGACGACGTTCTAGAACACCGTCTCAAAGCCGTAACATTTGTTGGTATCATAGGAGGTATGGGCATAATGCCCTGAAATGTGTTCGACCGTGCATGTACAACAGTGGTAACTCAACTCAGGGAAACTCCCCAGCCAGACAGTAATGGCGACGGCTGTTACTGGCAATCACCCCAGTCGCCTTTTCTATGTGAGGGATTTGACTACCGGCACATTATTCCTGGTAGATACAGGCGCCGAGGTCAGTGTTATTCTCCCCTCACTATCCAGGCGATCAGCCAAAATACCTGGTAAACTTTCACTCCGTGCTGCCAACCAAACCAACATACAGACGTATGGCGAACAGTCAATGATTTTAAACCTAGGATTACGCCGACGTTTCACATGGATCTTCATAGTAGCTGATATACGTCACGCTATACTAGGTGCAGACTTCCTAAGTCATTTCAATCTGTTAGTTGATATCAGCAAGAAAAAACTGATTGACAATTGCACACAACTCAAGATCCACGGTATTACATGTGATTACTCTGTTCATAGTATTTGCATAGAAAAGCCGGAGAGTGAAATGTTCTCTACTTTATTGCAACGATTTCCTAAAATCCTTAAACCGTCATACAACGTCGAAGATATACCTCATACAGTTACGCATAAGATCATCACAACAGGACAACCTGTGAAGGCACGTCCACGACGGTTACCACCCGATAAACTAGCAGCAGCTAAGTCGGAATTCGAACATATGATGCAGCTAGGCATCATACGACCATCTAACAGTCCATGGTCTTCACCTTTGCATATGGTACCCAAAACTAATCACGACTGGCGACCATGTGGAGATTATCGCGCTTTGAATAACGCTACGGTCCCAGACCGTTATCCTATACCCCATCTCCACGACTTCTCCTTGACGTTACATGGAAAGACCATTTTTACTAAAGTTGACTTGGTCAGGGCATATCATCAAATACCAGTCGCTCCAGAAGACATTGCAAAAACAGCAATTATCACGCCTTTTGGATTATTCGAATTCTTGAGAATGCCTTTCGGACTAAAGAATGCCTCTCAAACATTTCAGCGTTTTATGGACCAAGTTACCCAAGTTCTTGATTTCGTCTTTGTATATATCGACGATGTCTTAATTGCCAGCTCATCGATGGAAGAACATATGGAACACTTAAGCCTGTTATTTCAAAGGTTTGAACAATTTGGAGTTGTTATCAATCCAAAGAAATGTATTTTTGGTTCCCCTTCCATTGAATTCTTAGGACATCGAATAACTGCCGAAGGCATCAGACCTACCGAAGATAAGATAAAAACTATTAAGAACTTTCCCGAACCTGATTCCTTAAAGAAACTTAGACGTTTTCTCGGGATGTTCAACTTCTACCGACGTTTTATTCCATCATGTGCCTCCATAGTTCAGCCACTGACCGACCTACTTAGATGCAATTCGAAGAAATTTCAGTGGTCTGAAGAAGCAAAAGCAGCATTTAATAATGCAAAAGATGCCTTATCCAACGTTGTAATGTTATCTCACATCAACCCAGAAGCTTCACTCATTTTATGTACAGATGCATCGCAGGTAGCAGTGGTAGCAGTTTTACAACAAAACTTCAACAATGACATCACTCCACTTGCTTTCTTCTCCAAGAAATTGGAACCTGCGCAAACTCGTTACAGCACTTTTGGCAGAGAACTGTTAGCCATCTACCTAGCAGTTAAACATTTCAGCTTCCTACTACAATGTCGACATTTTACTATCTTAACCGACCATAAGCCTCTTTGTTATGCTTTCACCACTTCGTTGGACAGACACTCTCCGAGAGAAGCCAGACAACTGGATTACATATCACAATTCTCAACAGACATCCAGATCATCAAAGGAGATTCCAATATCGCTGCCGATTCTTTGTCTCGATGTGACGTTAATCACCTATCTTCAATAGATATTAGCTTAGACAATGTAGCCAAGCCAACACGTGCATATAGATATTATTGGATCATTACCGCTATCCAGAGGGTTTACTCACACACTTACTGCTATTGATCGATTTACCCGATGGGCTATTGCTTGTCCGCTCAACGACATATCTGCAGAAAATACCGCTTTGGTTTTCTTAGATCGCTGGGTGTCAAACTACGGAGTACCAACAACTATTACAACAGACCGAGGAGCTCAATTTCAATCAACTCTGTTTCGAGAGTTTACGAGACTCCTTGGAGGGAACCATATCTCCACTACAGCTTATCATCCTGCAGCGAATGGTCTGGTGGAACGCTTCCGTCGACAACTGAAAAGCTCGCTTATGGCACAAGCTGACTCATCTAAGTGGAGTGAACACCTACCATTAGTTTTTCTCAGTATCCGATCAACTGTCAAAGAAGATTTGGGATGTACACCAGCTCAACTTGTGTATGGTACTACCCTCACATTGCCTGGTCAGTTAGTTCCGTCTAATGATTCCACTGATGTAAATATCTCCGACTTCACCAACCGCCTTACCCAGCAGATGCTTCAGCTTCGACCAGTAGCCCCTCGCCAATCACTTCAGAAAGCTCAAGTTAACAAGAGTCTACTCACTTGCAAATTTGTATTTGTTCGCGTCGATGCCTTTAGAAAAGGTTTACAACATCCATATGAAGGTACTTTTCTAGTACTTAAACGCACCGATAAATACTTCACGCTGAACAAACATGGTAAACTGGAGACTGTTTCTATTTATCGTCTTAAACCAGCGTACACCGGCAGCGAATATGAAACACTAGCAACGCCTGCACCAATAAACAATGAGAAAATCAATGCAACTCCAACTGTCCCGCTCTTCACACTTCCCCCTGTACTGACACGCAGTGGACAGCAGATCTGTAAACCTGCCCGCTATGTTCATTTCATTGACTGACATAAACGTTAACCTCATTTAGACATTCTTCTCATTACTATTGTTGTCGACATTCATTTCATTATAACCATTAATATTTATTAGTATTATTGTTTGCTGTTCGTTAGCTGTACTGCAAGCACACGCATTCACCAAGTATATGTATATATCTATTTATATATGAATTTCACAAATGTTAACGAACATGTCATGGTTTATTTTGTACATAAATTTTTATTTAAAATTATAACAAGTTTTGATTTTTCTAAATTCCTGAATCATGCATGCATGTGCTAAACTTTATACGACACGGATGCATTCCATACATCCTGATCAAACTTTGTATCCTTATTATTGTTGCTGTTATTTTTTGTTATCCTTATTGTTGACATTATCCATTATTTATATTGCTTATATTCATGTAATCATCCACGAGGACAGTACTGATGGTCCTCCGGACCTCTAAGAGGGGGAGCCATGTGGAGTCCTCAAAAATAAACTTATCCAAATTTTACTACTATGTAAGAAATGAACATATTGTACACTACTTTGTTTTAACCATAAACTCAGTACTTTGAACTTTACCTCGGGTTTTGAATAAATATATAGTTCTGCCTTCGACTCTCCGTCTTCTCCACCATCTCAACTGCCGTCGATCAATTATAACAACCTGCTTTCTATCTCAAATTTTCGCAGGAGCACCGTAGTTTCTTCCTACGTACTTTGGTCGACCTCCGGCAACGTCAACATTGGAGAATTAGTACTGGAGCAGTCTTCCCACAGCAACCCTGGAGTCTATTACGTTTATTGTGGATTTTGGATCTTTGTAAACCCAAGTAACGAAACTTTAATATATTCTTCCCGTAACTAAACTGATTTGGTATTTTATTTTCTATTTGAATTTGGGTAACTAAGCTAACAGAGTTAAAGGTCCACCGCAATAATTGGTGAGCCCGTTTCGAACCTTTTTTCATGGTTTACCCGTTTTCGAACCTTTTTGTTTCGATAGTTAACTCGTTTTGAACTTTTTTGTTGCTATTTTGGCCTTATAAACTCGCATTGCTTTAATTTTTGTTACCACAAGTTTTTCTATTTTGTATATCTCTATACTTAAATATTTTTTGACAATGGCTCCACCTAAACGTACCACTGTTGCTGAAGAAGGTAATAAAGGCGAAGAGACACAGAACTCTGCTGTTAACGCCTTGCCGGATTTAAGACTACCTCAGTTTGATCTGGCTGAACCACGTGTCTGGTTCACAATCATTGAACAGTTGTTTGCAGCTCGAGGTATTACGTCGCAGATTGCCATGTATGGTTGCGTATTATCAGCAATTCCCACGGAAGTACTACGAGAGGTTATCGATGTCATAGACAGCAAACCTACAGACTCTCAATATGACAAACTAAAAGCTGCACTCATCCAGCGGACCACCCTCCCCGATGAGAAACGTATACAACAACTACTTACTTCGTGTGATCTAGGTACAAAAAGGCCATGCCAACTACTTAGACATATGCGTCAGTTGATTGGATCACACAAAGTAGATGAGTTAATTATACGTCAGATGTTCTTACAACGTTTACCACAAAACGTTCAACAAATCCTAACAATATCTTCTAGGACGACAGACCTTGAAGAATTAGCTAAGATGGCAGACGATATCATGGATGTGTTATCAAATAATGGCATAAATAGCGTGTCTACAGAGGCAGTACCATCAAGCCCTTCCACATCTATGAAGGACGCACCAATGTTTTGGTTACTTTCCCAGTTAACATCTCAAATGCAAGACTTACGACTGGAAGTGTCTGAGCTTCGAGCACAAAGGAACCAGTCACATACGGTATCCAAGCAACGGCGATCAAGATCTAGACGACGTTCTAGAACACCGTCTCAAGGCCGTAACATTTGTTGGTATCATAGGAGGTATGGGCATAATGCCCTGAAATGTGTTCGACCGTGCATGTACAACAGTGGTAACTCAACTCAGGGAAACTCCCCAGCCAGACAGTAATGGCGACGGCTGTTACTGGCAATCACCCCAGTCGCCTTTTCTATGTGAGGGATTTGACTACCGGCACATTATTCCTGGTAGATACAGGCGCCGAGGTCAGTGTTATTCTCCCCTCACTATCCAGGCGATCAGCCAAAATACCTGGTAAACTTTCACTCCGTGCTGCCAACCAAACCAACATACAGACGTATGGCGAACAGTCAATGATTTTAAACCTAGGATTACGCCGACGTTTCACATGGATCTTCATAGTAGCTGATATACGTCACGCTATACTAGGTGCAGACTTCCTAAGTCATTTCAATCTGTTAGTTGATATCAGCAAGAAAAAACTGATTGACAATTGCACACAACTCAAGATCCACGGTATTACATGTGATTACTCTGTTCATAGTATTTGCATAGAAAAGCCGGAGAGTGAAATGTTCTCTACTTTATTGCAACGATTTCCTAAAATCCTTAAACCGTCATACAACGTCGAAGATATACCTCATACAGTTACTCATAAGATCATCACAACAGGACAACCTGTGAAGGCACGTCCACGACGGTTACCACCCGATAAACTAGCAGCAGCTAAGTCGGAATTCGAACATATGATGCAGCTAGGCATCATACGACCATCTAACAGTCCATGGTCTTCACCTTTGCATATGGTACCCAAAACTAATCACGACTGGTGACCATGTGGAGATTATCGCGCTTTGAATAATGCTACGGTCCCAGACCGTTATCCTATACCCCATCTCCACGACTTCTCCTTGACGTTACATGGAAAGACCATTTTTACTAAAGTTGACTTGGTTAGGGCATATCATCAAATAACAGTTGCTCCAGAAGACATTGTTTTTTTTTTTTTTTTTTTTTTTTTTTGATTATTCGAATTCTTGAGAATGCCTTTCGGACTAAAGAATGCCTCTCAAACATTTCAGCGTTTTATGGACCAAGTTACCCAAGTTCTTGATTTCGTCTTTGTATATATCGACGATGTCTTAATTGCCAGCTCATCGATGGAAGAACATATGGAACACTTAAGCCTGTTATTTCAAAGGTTTGAACAATTTGGAGTTGTTATCAATCCAAAGAAATGTATTTTTGGTTCCCCTTCCATTGAATTCTTAGGACATCGAATAACTGCCGAAGGCATCAGACCTACCGAAGATAAGATAAAAACTATTAAGAACTTTCCCGAACCTGATTCCTTAAAGAAACTTAGACGTTTTATCGGGATGTTTAACTTCTACAGACGTTTTATTCCATCATGTGCCTCCATAGTTCAGCCACTGACCGACCTACTTAGATGCAATTTGAAGAAATTTCAGTAGTCTGAAGAAGCAAAAGCAGCATTTAATAATGCAAAAGATGCCTTATCCAACGTTGTAATGTTATCTCACATCAACCCAGAAGCTTCACTCATTTTATGTACAGATGCATCGCAGGTAGCAGTGGTAGCAGTTTTACAACAAAACTTCAACAATGACATCACTCCACTTGCTTTCTTCTCCAAGAAATTGGAACCTGCGCAAACTCGTTACAGCACTTTTGGCAGAGAACTGTTAGCCATCTACCTAGCAGTTAAACATTTCAGCTTCCTACTACAATGTCGACATTTTACTATCTTAACCGACCATAAGCCTCTTTGTTATGCTTTCACCACTTCGTTGGACAGACACTCTCCGAGAGAAGCCAGACAACTGGATTACATATCACAATTCTCAACAGATATCCAGATCATCAAAGGAGATTCCAATATCGCAGCCGATTCTTTGTCTCGATGTGACGTTAATCACCTATCTTCGATAGATATTAGCTTAGACAATGTAGCCAAGCCAACACGTGCATATAGATATTATTGGATCATTACCGCTATCCAGAGGGTTTACTCATACACTTACTGCTATTGATCGATTTACCCGATGGGCTATTGCTTGTCCGCTCAACGACATATCTGCAGAAAATACCGCTTTGGTTTTCTTAGATCGCTGGGTGTCAAACTACGGAGTACCAACAACTATTACAACAGACCGAGGAGCTCAATTTCAATCAACTCTGTTTCGAGAGTTTACGAGACTCCTTGGAGGGAACCATATCTCCACTACAGCTTATCATCCTGCAGCGAATGGTCTGGTGGAACGCTTCCGTCGACAACTGAAAAGCTCGCTTATGGCACAAGCTGACTCATCTAAGTGGAGTGAACACCTACCATTAGTTTTTCTCAGTATCCGATCAACTGTCAAAGAAGATTTGGGATGTACACCAGCTCAACTTGTGTATGGTACTACCCTCACATTGCCTGGTCAGTTAGTTCCGTCTAATGATTCCACTGATGTAAATATCTCCGACTTCACCAACCGCCTTACCCAGCAGATGCTTCAGCTTCGACCAGTAGCCCCTCGCCAATCACTTCAGAAAGCTCAAGTTAACAAGAGTCTACTCACTTGCAAATTTGTATTTGTTCGCGTCGATGCCTTTAGAAAAGGTTTACAACATCCATATGAAGGTACTTTTCTAGTACTTAAACGCACCGATAAATACTTCACGCTGAACAAACATGGTAAACTGGAGACTGTTTCTATTTATCGTCTTAAACCAGCGTACACCGGCAGCGAATATGAAACACTAGCAACGCCTGCACCAATAAACAATGAGAAAATCAATGCAACTCCAACTGTCCCGCTCTTCACACTTCCCCCTGTACTGACACGCAGTGGACAGCAGATCTGTAAACCTGCCCGCTATGTTCATTTCATTGACTGACATAAACGTTAACCTCATTTAGACATTCTTCTCATTACTATTGTTGTCGACATTCATTTCATTATAACCATTAATATTTATTAGTATTATTGTTTGCTGTTCGTTAGCTGTACTGCAAGCACACGCATTCACCAAGTATATGTATATATCTATTTATATATGAATTTCACAAATGTTAACGAACATGTCATGGTTTATTTTGTACATAAATTTTTATTTAAAATTATAACAAGTTTTGATTTTTCTAAATTCCTGAATCATGCATGCATGTGCTAAACTTTATACGACACGGATGCATTCCATACATCCTGATCAAACTTTGTATCCTTATTATTGTTGCTGTTATTTTTTGTTATCCTTATTGTTGACATTATCCATTATTTATATTGCTTATATTCATGTAATCATCCACGAGGACAGTACTGATGGTCCTCCGGACCTCTAAGAGGGGGAGCCATGTGGAGTCCTCAAAAATAAACTTATCCAAATTTTACTACTATGTAAGAAATGAACATATTGTACACTACTTTGTTTTAACCATAAACTCAGTACTTTGAACTTTACCTCGGGTTTTGAATAAATATATAGTTCTGCCTTCGACTCTCCGTCTTCTCCACCATCTCAACTGCCGTCGATCAATTATAACAACCTGCTTTCTATCTCAAATTTTCGCAGGAGCACCGTAGTTTCTTCCTACGTACTTTGGTCGACCTCCGGCAACGTCAACATTGGAGAATTAGTACTGGAGCAGTCTTCCCACAGCAACCCTGGAGTCTATTACGTTTATTGTGGATTTTGGATCTTTGTAAACCCAAGTAACGAAACTTTAATATATTCTTCCCGTAACTAAACTGATTTGGTATTTTATTTTCTATTTGAATTTGGGTAACTAAGCTAACAGAGTTAAAGGTCCACCGCAATAATTGGTGAGCCCGTTTCGAACCTTTTTTCATGGTTTACCCGTTTTCGAACCTTTTTGTTTCGATAGTTAACTCGTTTTGAACTTTTTTGTTGCTATTTTGGCCTTATAAACTCGCATTGCTTTAATTTTTGTTACCACAAGTTTTTCTATTTTGTATATCTCTATACTTAAATATTTTTTGACAATGGCTCCACCTAAACGTACCACTGTTGCTGAAGAAGGTAATAAAGGCGAAGAGACACAGAACTCTGCTGTTAACGCCTTGCCGGATTTAAGACTACCTCAGTTTGATCTGGCTGAACCACGTGTCTGGTTCACAATCATTGAACAGTTGTTTGCAGCTCGAGGTATTACGTCGCAGATTGCCATGTATGGTTGCGTATTAGCAGCAATTCCCACGGAAGTACTACGAGAGGTTATCGATGTCATAGACAGCAAACCTACAGACTCTCAATATGACAAACTAAAAGCTGCACTCATCCAGCGGACCACCCTCCCCGATGAGAAACGTATACAACAACTACTTACTTCGTGTGATCTAGGTACAAAAAGGCCATGCCAACTACTTAGACATATGCGTCAGTTGATTGGATCACACAAAGTAGATGAGTTAATTCTACGTCAGATGTTCTTACAACGTTTACCACAAAACGTTCAACAAATCCTAACAATATCTTCTAGGACGACAGACCTTGAAGAATTAGCTAAGATGGCAGACGATATCATGGATGTGTTATCAAATAATGGCATAAATAGCGTGTCTACAGAGGCAGTACCACCAAGCCCTTCCACATCTATGAAGGACGCACCAATGTTTTGGTTACTTTCCCAGTTAACATCTCAAATGCAAGACTTACGACTGGAAGTGTCTGAGCTTCGAGCACAAAGGAACCAGTCACATACGGTATCCAAGCAACGGCGATCAAGATCTAGACGACGTTCTAGAACACCGTCTCAAAGCCGTAACATTTGTTGGTATCATAGGAGGTATGGGCATAATGCCCTGAAATGTGTTCGACCGTGCATGTACAACAGTGGTAACTCAACTCAGGGAAACTCCCCAGCCAGACAGTAATGGCGACGGCTGTTACTGGCAATCACCCCAGTCGCCTTTTCTATGTGAGGGATTTGACTACCGGCACATTATTCCTGGTAGATACAGGCGCCGAGGTCAGTGTTATTCTCCCCTCACTATCCAGGCGATCAGCCAAAATACCTGGTAAACTTTCACTCCGTGCTGCCAACCAAACCAACATACAGACGTATGGCGAACAGTCAATGATTTTAAACCTAGGATTACGCCGACGTTTCACATGGATCTTCATAGTAGCTGATATACGTCACGCTATACTAGGTGCAGACTTCCTAAGTCACTTCAATCTGTTAGTTGATATCAGCAAGAAAAAACTGATTGACAACTGCACACAACTCAAGATCCACGGTATTACATGTGATTACTCTGTTCATAGTATTTGCATAGAAAAGCCGGAGAGTGAAATGTTCTCTACTTTATTGCAACGATTTCCTAAAATCCTTAAACCGTCATACAACGTCGAAGATATACCTCATACAGTTACGCATAAGATCATCACAACAGGACAACCTGTGAAGGCACGTCCACGACGGTTACCACCCGATAAACTAGCAGCAGCTAAGTCGGAATTCGAACATATGATGCAGCTAGGCATCATACGACCATCTAACAGTCCATGGTCTTCACCTTTGCATATGGTACCCAAAACTAATCACGACTGGCGACCATGTGGAGATTATCGCGCTTTGAATAACGCTACGGTCCCAGACCGTTATCCTATACCCCATCTCCACGACTTCTCCTTGACGTTACATGGAAAGACCATTTTTACTAAAGTTGACTTGGTCAGGGCATATCATCAAATACCAGTCGCTCCAGAAGACATTGCAAAAACAGCAATTATCACGCCTTTTGGATTATTCGAATTCTTGAGAATGCCTTTCGGACTAAAGAATGCCTCTCAAACATTTCAGCGTTTTATGGACCAAGTTACCCAAGTTCTTGATTTCGTCTTTGTATATATCGACGATGTCTTAATTGCCAGCTCATCGATGGAAGAACATATGGAACACTTAAGCCTGTTATTTCAAAGGTTTGAACAATTTGGAGTTGTTATCAATCCAAAGAAATGTATTTTTGGTTCCCCTTCCATTGAATTCTTAGGACATCGAATAACTGCCGAAGGCATCAGACCTACCGAAGATAAGATAAAAACTATTAAGAACTTTCCCGAACCTGATTCCTTAAAGAAACTTAGACGTTTTATCGGGATGTTCAACTTCTACCGACGTTTTATTCCATCATGTGCCTCCATAGTTCAGCCACTGACCGACCTACTTAGATGCAATTCGAAGAAATTTCAGTGGTCTGAAGAAGCAAAAGCAGCATTTAATAATGCAAAAGATGCCTTATCCAACGTTGTAATGTTATCTCACATCAACCCAGAAGCTTCACTCATTTTATGTACAGATGCATCGCAGGTAGCAGTGGGAGCAGTTTTACAACAAAAGTTCAATAATGACATCACTCCACTTGCTTTCTTCTCCAAGAAATTGGAACCTGCGCAAACTCGTTACAGCACTTTTGGCAGAGAACTGTTAGCCATCTACCTAGCAGTTAAACATTTCAGCTTCCTACTACAAGGTCGACATTTTACTATCTTAACCGACCATAAGCCTCTTTGTTATGCTTTCACCACTTCGTTGGACAGACACTCTCCGAGAGAAGCCAGACAACTGGATTACATATCACAATTCTCAACAGACATCCAGATCATCAAAGGAGATTCCAATATCGCAGCCGATTCTTTGTCTCGATGTGACGTTAATCACCTATCTTCGATAGATATTAGCTTAGACAATGTAGCCAAGCCAACACGTGCATATAGATATTATTGGATCATTACCGCTATCCAGAGGGTTTACTCATACACTTACTGCTATTGATCGATTTACCCGATGGGCTATTGCTTGTCCGCTCAACGACATATCTGCAGAAAATACCGCTTTGGTTTTCTTAGATCGCTGGGTGTCAAACTACGGAGTACCAACAACTATTACAACAGACCGAGGAGCTCAATTTCAATCAACTCTGTTTCGAGAGTTTACGAGACTCCTTGGAGGGAACCATATCTCCACTACAGCTTATCATCCTGCAGCGAATGGTCTGGTGGAACGCTTCCGTCGACAACTGAAAAGCTCGCTTATGGCACAAGCTGACTCATCTAAGTGGAGTGAACACCTACCATTAGTTTTTCTCAGTATCCGATCAACTGTCAAAGAAGATTTGGGATGTACACCAGCTCAACTTGTGTATGGTACTACCCTCACATTGCCTGGTCAGTTAGTTCCGTCTAATGATTCCACTGATGTAAATATCTCCGACTTCACCAACCGCCTTACCCAGCAGATGCTTCAGCTTCGACCAGTAGCCCCTCGCCAATCACTTCAGAAAGCTCAAGTTAACAAGAGTCTACTCACTTGCAAATTTGTATTTGTTCGCGTCGATGCCTTTAGAAAAGGTTTACAACATCCATATGAAGGTACTTTTCTAGTACTTAAACGCACCGATAAATACTTCACGCTGAACAAACATGGTAAACTGGAGACTGTTTCTATTTATCGTCTTAAACCAGCGTACACCGGCAGCGAATATGAAACACTAGCAACGCCTGCACCAATAAACAATGAGAAAATCAATGCAACTCCAACTGTCCCGCTCTTCACACTTCCCCCTGTACTGACACGCAGTGGACAGCAGATCTGTAAACCTGCCCGCTATGTTCATTTCATTGACTGACATAAACGTTAACCTCATTTAGACATTCTTCTCATTACTATTGTTGTCGACATTCATTTCATTATAACCATTAATATTTATTAGTATTATTGTTTGCTGTTCGTTAGCTGTACTGCAAGCACACGCATTCACCAAGTATATGTATATATCTATTTATATATGAATTTCACAAATGTTAACGAACATGTCATGGTTTATTTTGTACATAAATTTTTATTTAAAATTATAACAAGTTTTGATTTTTCTAAATTCCTGAATCATGCATGCATGTGCTAAACTTTATACGACACGGATGCATTCCATACATCCTGATCAAACTTTGTATCCTTATTATTGTTGCTGTTATTTTTTGTTATCCTTATTGTTGACATTATCCATTATTTATATTGCTTATATTCATGTAATCATCCACGAGGACAGTACTGATGGTCCTCCGGACCTCTAAGAGGGGGAGCCATGTGGAGTCCTCAAAAATAAACTTATCCAAATTTTACTACTATGTAAGAAATGAACATATTGTACACTACTTTGTTTTAACCATAAACTCAGTACTTTGAACTTTACCTCGGGTTTTGAATAAATATATAGTTCTGCCTTCGACTCTCCGTCTTCTCCACCATCTCAACTGCCGTCGATCAATTATAACAACCTGCTTTCTATCTCAAATTTTCGCAGGAGCACCGTAGTTTCTTCCTACGTACTTTGGTCGACCTCCGGCAACGTCAACATTGGAGAATTAGTACTGGAGCAGTCTTCCCACAGCAACCCTGGAGTCTATTACGTTTATTGTGGATTTTGGATCTTTGTAAACCCAAGTAACGAAACTTTAATATATTCTTCCCGTAACTAAACTGATTTGGTATTTTATTTTCTATTTGAATTTGAGTAACTAAGCTAACAGAGTTAAAGGTCCACCGCAATAATTGGTGAGCCCGTTTCGAACCTTTTTTCATGGTTTACCCGTTTTCGAACCTTTTTGTTTCGATAGTTAACTCGTTTTGAACTTTTTTGTTGCTATTTTGGCCTTATAAACTCGCATTGCTTTAATTTTTGTTACCACAAGTTTTTCTATTTTGTATATCTCTATACTTAAATATTTTTTGACAATGGCTCCACCTAAACGTACCACTGTTGCTGAAGAAGGTAATAAAAGCGAAGAGACACCGAACTCTGCTGTTAACGCCTTTCCCGATTTAAGACTACCTCAGTTTGATCTGGCTGAACCACGTGTCTGGTTCACAATCATTGAACAGTTGTTTGCAGCTCGAGGTATTACGTCGCAGATTGCCATGTATGGTTGCGTATTATCAGCAATTCCCACGGAAGTACTACGAGAGGTTATCGATGTCATAGACAGCAAACCTCCAGACTCTCAATATGACAAACTAAAAGCTGCACTCATCCAGCGGACCACCCTCCCCGATGAAAAACGTATACAACAACTACTTACTTCGTGTGATCTAGGTACAAAAAGGCCATGCCAACTACTTAGACATATGCGTCAGTTGACTGGATCACACAAAGTAGATGAGTTAATTATACGTCAGATGTTCTTACAACATTTACCACAAAACGTTCAACAAATCCTAACAATATCTTCTAGGACAACAGACCTTGAAGAATTAGCTAAGATGGCAGACGATATCATGGATGTGTTATCAAATAATGGCATAAATAGCGTGTCTACAGAGGCAGTACCATCAAGCCCTTCCATATCTATGAAGGACGCACCAATGTTTCGGTTACTTTCCCAGTTAACATCTCAAATGCAAGACTTACGACTGGAAGTGTCTGAGCTTCGAGCACAAAGGAACCAGTCACATACGGTATCCAAGCAACGGCGATCAAGATCTAGACGACGTTCTAGAACACCGTCTCAAGGCCGTAACATTTGTTGGTATCATAGGAGGTATGGGCATAATGCCCTGAAATGTGTTCGACCGTGCATGTACAACAGTGGTAACTCAACTCAGGGAAACTCCCCAGCCAGACAGTAACGGCGACGGCTGTTACTGGCAATCATCCCAGTTGCCTTTTCTATGTGAGGGATTTGACTACCGGCACATTATTCCTGGTAGATACAGGCGCCGAGGTTAGTGTTATTCTCCCCTCACTATCCAGGCGATCAGCCAAAATACCTGGTAAACTTTCACTCCGTGCTGCCAACCAAACCAACATACAGACGTATGGCGAACAGTCAATGATTTTAAACCTACGATTACGCCGACGTTTCACATGGATCTTCATAGTAGCTGATATACGTCACGCTATACTAGGTGCAGACTTCCTAAGTCATTTCAATCCGTTAGTTGATATCAGCAAGAAAAAACTGATTGACAACTGCACACAACTCAAGATCCACGGTATTACATGTGATTACTCTGTTCATAGTATTTGCATAGAAAAGCCGGAGAATGAAATATTCTCTACTTTATTGCAACGATTTCCTAAAATCCTTAAACCGTCATACAACGTCGAAGATATACCTCATACAGTTACTCATAAGATCATCACAACAGGACAACCTGTGAAGGCACGTCCACGACGGTTACCACCCGATAAACTAGCAGCAGCTAAGTCGGAATTCGAGCATATGATGCAGCTAGGCATCATACGTCCATCTAACAGTCCATGGTCTTCACCTTTGCATATGGTACCCAAAACTAATCACGACTGGTGACCATGTGGAGATTATCGCGCTTTGAATAATGCTACGGTCCCAGACCGTTATCCTATACCCCATCTCCACGACTTCTCCTTGACGTTACATGGAAAGACCATTTTTACTAAAGTTGACTTGGTTAGGGCATATCATCAAATAACAGTTGCTCCAGAAGACATTGCAAAAACAGCAATTATCACGCCTTTTGGATTATTCGAATTCTTGAGAATGCCTTTCGGACTAAAGAATGCCTCTCAAACATTTCAGCGTTTTATGGACCAAGTTACCCAAGTTCTTGATTTCGTCTTTGTATATATCGACGATGTCTTAATTGCCAGCTCATCGATGGAAGAACATATGGAACACTTAAGCCTGTTATTTCAAAGGTTTGAACAATTTGGAGTTGTTATCAATCCAAAGAAATGTATTTTTGGTTCCCCTTCCATTGAATTCTTAGGACATCGAATAACTGCCGAAGGCATCAGACCTACCGAAGATAAGATAAAAACTATTAAGAACTTTCCCGAACCTGATTCCTTAAAGAAACTTAGACGTTTTATCGGGATGTTTAACTTCTACAGACGTTTTATTCCATCATGTGCCTCCATAGTTCAGCCACTGACCGACCTACTTAGATGCAATTTGAAGAAATTTCAGTAGTCTGAAGAAGCAAAAGCAGCATTTAATAATGCAAAAGATGCCTTATCCAACGTTGTAATGTTATCTCACATCAACCCAGAAGCCTCACTCATTTTATGTACAGATGCATCGCAGGTAGCAGTGGTAGCAGTTTTACAACAAAACTTCAACAATGACATCACTCCACTTGCTTTCTTCTCCAAGAAATTGGAACCTGCGCAAACTCGTTACAGCACTTTTGGCAGAGAACTGTTAGCCATCTACCTAGCAGTTAAACATTTCAGCTTCCTACTACAATGTCGACATTTTACTATCTTAACCGACCATAAGCCTCTTTGTTATGCTTTCACCACTTCGTTGGACAGACACTCTCCGAGAGAAGCCAGACAACTGGATTACATATCACAATTCTCAACAGACATCCAGATCATCAAAGGAGATTCCAATATCGCTGCCGATTCTTTGTCTCGATGTGACGTTAATCACCTATCTTCAATAGATATTAGCTTAGACAATGTAGCCAAGCCAACACGTGCATATAGATATTATTGGATCATTACCGCTATCCAGAGGGTTTACTCACACACTTACTGCTATTGATCGATTTACCCGATGGGCTATTGCTTGTCCGCTCAACGACATATCTGCAGAAAATACCGCTTTGGTTTTCTTAGATCGCTGGGTGTCAAACTACGGAGTACCAACAACTATTACAACAGACCGAGGAGCTCAATTTCAATCAACTCTGTTTCGAGAGTTTACGAGACTCCTTGGAGGGAACCATATCTCCACTACAGCTTATCATCCTGCAGCGAATGGTCTGGTGGAACGCTTCCGTCGACAACTGAAAAGCTCGCTTATGGCACAAGCTGACTCATCTAAGTGGAGTGAACACCTACCATTAGTTTTTCTCAGTATCCGATCAACTGTCAAAGAAGATTTGGGATGTACACCAGCTCAACTTGTGTATGGTACTACCCTCACATTGCCTGGTCAGTTAGTTCCGTCTAATGATTCCACTGATGTAAATATCTCCGACTTCACCAACCGCCTTACCCAGCAGATGCTTCAGCTTCGACCAGTAGCCCCTCGCCAATCACTTCAGAAAGCTCAAGTTAACAAGAGTCTACTCACTTGCAAATTTGTATTTGTTCGCGTCGATGCCTTTAGAAAAGGTTTACAACATCCATATGAAGGTACTTTTCTAGTACTTAAACGCACCGATAAATACTTCACGCTGAACAAACATGGTAAACTGGAGACTGTTTCTATTTATCGTCTTAAACCAGCGTACACCGGCAGCGAATATGAAACACTAGCAACGCCTGCACCAATAAACAATGAGAAAATCAATGCAACTCCAACTGTCCCGCTCTTCACACTTCCCCCTGTACTGACACGCAGTGGACAGCAGATCTGTAAACCTGCCCGCTATGTTCATTTCATTGACTGACATAAACGTTAACCTCATTTAGACATTCTTCTCATTACTATTGTTGTCGACATTCATTTCATTATAACCATTAATATTTATTAGTATTATTGTTTGCTGTTCGTTAGCTGTACTGCAAGCACACGCATTCACCAAGTATATGTATATATCTATTTATATATGAATTTCACAAATGTTAACGAACATGTCATGGTTTATTTTGTACATAAATTTTTATTTAAAATTATAACAAGTTTTGATTTTTCTAAATTCCTGAATCATGCATGCATGTGCTAAACTTTATACGACACGGATGCATTCCATACATCCTGATCAAACTTTGTATCCTTATTATTGTTGCTGTTATTTTTTGTTATCCTTATTGTTGACATTATCCATTATTTATATTGCTTATATTCATGTAATCATCCACGAGGACAGTACTGATGGTCCTCCGGACCTCTAAGAGGGGGAGCCATGTGGAGTCCTCAAAAATAAACTTATCCAAATTTTACTACTATGTAAGAAATGAACATATTGTACACTACTTTGTTTTAACCATAAACTCAGTACTTTGAACTTTACCTCGGGTTTTGAATAAATATATAGTTCTGCCTTCGACTCTCCGTCTTCTCCACCATCTCAACTGCCGTCGATCAATTATAACAACCTGCTTTCTATCTCAAATTTTCGCAGGAGCACCGTAGTTTCTTCCTACGTACTTTGGTCGACCTCCGGCAACGTCAACATTGGAGAATTAGTACTGGAGCAGTCTTCCCACAGCAACCCTGGAGTCTATTACGTTTATTGTGGATTTTGGATCTTTGTAAACCCAAGTAACGAAACTTTAATATATTCTTCCCGTAACTAAACTGATTTGGTATTTTATTTTCTATTTGAATTCGGGTAACTAAGCTAACAGAGTTAAAGGTCCACCACACATACTTCTAAAATATCAAGTTTACATGCACCAACCGGATTTCCGGATATGACACTAAAGTTTATAATAAAAGGTTAAAGAAAAATAATACTTTATGTACTTAACTACGTAAATATCATTGCAATGCACGTTTGTAAATTACATGTTAGTTTCCAATATCCAATATGGTTTTTACGAGCTAGTATAAACCAATTTGATTTCTTTGTGCTCGCTTCTTGATTGTGAGGTATAGGTTCTTGATCTTCGGTAAACTTCTGCGTAGCTTGTCCCGCCACTCGACTGTCGTAGCTTTGGTTGACTCCAAAGGGAGTAGTGCTGGGATTAATTATATGTGGTTTGTAGTATGAGGTATGTTAAGACTGTTACTACTGTGATTGGAGTTGATCCTTTCGCCAGTTAGTCCTTCGGTATTGTCGACAAGAGAAAAGAGATAGTAATAATAATAATAGTAATAATAATAATAGATATAATTAGTGAAGCTATTCAGACTAAGAGACAGAAACGAAAATAGGAAACGTAACAACAGTCAGCTCATGAAGTTTGAAGAATAATATATATATCGGTAATAGTAATAATAATAATAATAGTAATTATAATATTAATAAGTTGTCAGGAGAGTAAGACGGGAGAGAATGTAAAGAAGTAAAATGACGAGTTTAATTATCTACCCTGATTGGTAAATGCGATTTTAAGGAGATAGGCCATTTGGATGCAGTCCTTGTATCGCTGCATGGTTGTCCAGCCTTCGCTTAAAGGCGTCCAAAGACGGTGCCATAGCTACATCTGCCGGTAAGGAATTCCAGGGACGACAAACCCGCAGTGAAAAGAAGTGGGAGCGCACCCGGGTCCTTGCCCTCTGGTGAGCTATCCTTCTGGGATTTCCACGTGGAAGCCTATACCTACTCAATGGCAGAACACCTTTGTTTGGGTGATTCTGGTCATTTGTTATTTTGTAGGCAGTAATCAAATCCCCCCTAAGCCGACGGTAACTAAGTGTGAACAGGCCTAATTTCTTCAGCCTTTCATCATATGGTTTGTTTCGGAGACCAACCACTCCTTTTGTTGCCCGTCGTTGGACTCTTTCCAAGAGGTTGGCATCTCTTCTCAGCATTGGGGGTGCAATAATATTATGCACCTCAAGGTGTGGCCTGACGTATGTTTTGTACAACATTAGAAAGAGCTCAGGAGTGAGTGCACCTAACTGTCTATGCGTAAAGTGTATGACCGCATATGCCCTCGCTACATCCCCTGTGTAATTTACGCTTGTGTCCATTTTTTCCGTTAGAACTAGACCTAAGTCGCGTTCCGACGTTGTGCAGGACAAGCTTTCATTGCACAGGGTGTAACTTGCATTCTGCAGTCTACAGGTGCGCAACTTCACTACTTTGCACTTTTTCAAGTTGAAAGTCATGCCACTGGCCACCGCCCAGTCTTCCAGAAGGTTTAGGTCTTCCTGTAGCCTATCTGAGTCCTCCGGACACTTTATCGCCCTCCATATTTTTACGTCGTCAGCGTACAGGAGAGTCGGGCAGCTCAGACGGCGTGGTAGATCATTGATGAAAATCAAAAACATCAGTGGTCCTAGGATAGAACCCTGCGACACTCCTGATGACGATCTGTGCCAAGATGATCGGACTCGGTTAACCTTAGTGCAAAATTGCCTGTCGGCTAGGTAGTCCTTCAACCATGACAGAAGTGGCTCACCTATGCCTGCCTGGCTTATTTTATGTAGGAGAAGGTCATGGTGAACAGTGTCAAATGCCTTCTCAAAGTCTAGGAAGACCACATGGACTGGTACGTTCAAGTCCCAGCATGATGTCCAGTCGTCCCAAGCTGACAGTAGGTTAGTGACGCAGGATCTGCCTTTTCTGAAACCATGTTGGGCTTCATGCAGTATATTAGTCCTATCGAAATATTCCCTGATGTGGTCGTCAATAATACTTTCCAGTACTTTTGATACCACTGGGAGTAGAGCTACTGGTCTATAGCTAGCAGCGTTTTGCCTGTCCCCACCCTTGAAGATTGGAGAAAGGATGGCTCTTTTCCACTCCCTTGGCAGGGTCCCCGAATCCATTGAGTGTTGGAACAAGTCGCACAGGGGTCTACAGAGAGCCTCGGCGCACTGTTTCAGAACAGATGGCCTGATGTCATCACAACCTGGGGACTTCCCAGGTATGAGTCGCTGTAGCTTCCTTAGTACTATTGCGGGGTTTATTTGGGGAGTAGTCGCTAGGTCTTCCTCCTCTGAAATAGTGGTGCCACCATTTTGGTCCGTAACTGTAATATCCACATTGCTGTTTAGCTGTTTAGCGAAGGCTGAACTGAATGTTTCAGCCATCTCCAGACTAGTGAGATATTGACCGTTTGGGCCTACTAAGGCGCATGCCCCTTGGTTTGTCGGTTTTCTTTCCGACATGAATCGGTACAAGTTTTTAGGGTTTGATAGGAGTTTTTTAGCAAGGTTAGCCTGGAATGACCTTCTGTCCCTCCTAACTCTTGCATTACACCGGTTCCTGAGTTCGAGGTATGCATCATGGTCGGTCTGACTCTTAGATACACGCCACGTAAACCAAGCCCTCCGCTTTGCTTGCAGAATACGTTGCGTGCCTCTCTTCAACCATGACGTCTTTCTCTTAGGCTGTGTTGTGACTAAAGGGACGGTATCCGAGATTGCTGTATGGATAATCTTTTTTACCACTTCCCAGTGTTCATCCACAGATAGGTCGTCCCATGCTAAGGGCCAGTCTGCGTCGGACAAGAGCCTCCGCATTTCAGCATAGTCAGCCTTGCTGTAGCACAGACATGGTCGCGTAACATCCCATTGCAAACGCTCACGGAGGACAAGATCGAAACCTATGACTGCATGGTCACTGCTTCCCAGAGGAGTCATGATCTGGACCTTTTCGACGAGTAGCTGGTCACTAGTTAGAATATAATCTAGTTTTGATGACTTTCCACTAGGGCCCCACCTAGTGTCGTCTCCAACATTCTCAGTCAGTCCCGTGTTTCGAATAGTTTGCAGTAGGTTTCGGCCAAATTTTCCCTTAGCACACCCGGAGCCAAGGTTCAGTGATGGAGCATTGAAATCTCCAGCTATGGTGATTTGGTC
The DNA here is from genome assembly GCA_944472135.2 of Trichobilharzia regenti. Classification (NCBI taxonomy): domain Eukaryota; kingdom Metazoa; phylum Platyhelminthes; class Trematoda; order Strigeidida; family Schistosomatidae; genus Trichobilharzia; species Trichobilharzia regenti. Next base: position 27,164,656 of record OX235266.1, on the reverse strand, counting down.
GTAGCCCAAATCTCGTATTCCTGTGATAGTGCTGAGCAGTAGCTGATTGTGCTCTGCCCCACAGGTGGGAGATCGGTAGATGCCACCCAGTAAGTGCTTGGTGTGGCCTACGGTGAAATGACACCATATGGAGTCTGGGAGTTCGATAAGTGGTGGGTCCGTTGCGCGCACACATTTAAGTTGCCTATCAAAGTATATAGCAACTCCCCCTCCTTCCTTATTATCCCTGTCTCTCCTGACCAGTACCATATCACCTATACTGATTTCATTGTCGGCGATAGTGGGGTTTAGCCACGTTTCAGTAAGAATGATTATTTTCAGTTGAAGGTGTGCTTGGAGATTTCGGAGTTCACCTACTTTCCCTCTCAGCCCCCTCACATTGCTATATAGGCAACTGACAGTGAGTCTAACAACCTCAGAGTGTTGTGGGGTAGTTGACGTGAAACCGTCTGCTGGTGGGGGACTTGATGTTGGAACTAGTTGGCCGATTCCGATAGAACCGGCCCGTTGTAGTTTTTTTCAATGGATTTAGGCAGGACACTTGGGAGACACAGACTATTATTCTCAGAGCTGCATCGCTCTAGTGTCACCGAAGCTTGGGGTCGTATTAAAGCCTCAGTTTGCTGCCTCCTTATATTTCTGGGTCTGCTTTCACAGCATCGGATGTGTCCTCCAATTTTTCCCTTGGTCTCATACCACCGTTGAAGTGATATGGACAACTGCTCCGGGGAGTTGAATGTGACACACAGCAGCTTTGGAGAGTTAATCAATGTTAGATGAGCGGGACGAGGTAGTCGGAAAATGGAGATGGCTCCAGAAGCGCCAGGGGCCATCTGAGATGACAGCCATCTCCATTGTTGTACGTCGTGCATGTGTTTTTCACAAGCAGTGCCGGTTTCCAGCTCCGGAACACCGTGTACCACCATAGAGGTGGAAGGCATCAGTTCCGGTGACTCCCTCGCCATATTTCTGACAGCCCATGGTCTATCTTGCCGCGCTCTTATGTTAGAACTTCTGTCCAGGGCTAGTACCTGAGCCATTAACAGTACTTTTTCGGCCTCTTCGGCAGAGTCCAGTGTAACCCGTAATGGGGGTGGCTTACCCTGAGGCGTGTGGACACCCCTGTACAGTCTGCACAGTTTTGCTGAACTAATGTTCAGACCTAGTTTGCCACACAGGTTGGACCACTGTTCCTGATCAAACAGGGCCCGTTGTTCGAGCAAGCTATCCGTGCTCACAGGTACGTTAAAGAGGATGAGAGAGTTAGACCGACTACCCTCAGACTTAGGTTTTGCCTTCGGCTTCTTGCAGTCCTTTGCATCATTAGCAACATTAGGCTTTTTTTTTTTTTTTTTTTTTTTTTTTATGTTGCCAGGCTTGCTAGTGGATGCAAGTGGTGCCTTTGTAATTTTGCCTTCCCCTGATGTGGATGGAACCTTGCTAATCTTCACCTTGTGAGAATTGGCATTTCCAGTCAGTAGGGCTGGTGTGTCCTTCTTTAAGTCTTTGACCAGTTTCGGCAGTGCGAGTTTAGCAGGGGGAGCTGCATGATACTGTGTTGGGGCACAAGAGCGTTTTGTTGTTTCTGCTATCCCCAGACACGCTTTGTGGGACTATGCCAGGGCGACAAAGTGGACACACGTACCAAAACCATGGGCATGGGTTATTTCTCATAAACTCATAGTTGTGGTGGACCTTTTCACTCTGTTAGCTTAGTTACCCAAATTCAAGTAGAAAATAAAATACCAAATGAGTTTAGTTACGGGAAGAATGTATTAAAGTTTGATTACTTGAGTTTACAAAGGTCCACAGTCCACAATAGACGTAATAGACTCCAGGTGCTGCGGAAAGACTGCTCCAGTAGTAATTCTCCAATGTTAACGTTGCCGGAGGTCGACCAAAGTACGTAGGAAGAAACTACGGTGCTCCTGCAAAAATCAGAGATAGAAAGCAGGTGATTAGGATTGATCGACGGCAGTTGAGATGGTGGAGAAGACGGAGAGTCGAAGGCACAGCTGTATATTTATTCAAAACCCGAGGTAAAGTCAAAGTACAGAGTTTCTGGTTAAAACAAAGTGGTGCACAATATGTTCATTATTTACATAGTAGTAAAATTTGGATAAGTTTCTTTTTGAGGACTCCACATAGTATGCTTTCGGTACTTCTTTGTCAAAACGGCAGTGCACCCATCGTTTGCAAAAATTACATTCAAACGCTGAATCAGTTTTAGAAACTGTGATGCTGCACGCCTGGCATTCATCCCCTTTCCTTGATGACGCCTTCGAGGTCTTATGACGTCTTGAACGTTTCCTTTTAAGCTTGCTGTGTTTAGCACACTGGCCTACAGTTGATGCAGGTGTAGAATCCTGTCCTTGTGTCGTTTCAGTACTAGACTGTGGCAATGCAGTCGTTGTATCAGGGCAGACTAAAGCTACACGAGTCTTTAGGATCGGTATGCGGGAAGGGGTTGAAATCCCTGGATTTTTTCCTTCCCTGGCTGAAGCCCTTGTGACTACAGAGTACGGTATTCTAGTGGCTTTTTTAAGGCTGCTTTCGACAACCATATTAACAATCACTATAAATTATGCTATGTACGTCTAAGAGAGCAACAGTTTCTAACCAAAAGAGCAAGAATAAGACTGAAAAAGTGTAAGGCAAGGAAAAGAAAAGGTTTTCGACTTTACCTAGTACTTTCTGAATGATCGGCTTCACGGCAATCACGTGGTAGACCAACAAGTCTTGTTTCTCTGAACGAGTGAGGAAGATGCTGCTACAAAAGTAGCACCTGAAGCTTTGGCAGTAGTTCGAGACAGTTTCACAAACATGTGAAATCTGTTAAAACAGACATCATAAAGATGCAGTAGTTCTCGAGTAGAAGAAATTGATATGAACACATCGAAACATGCAAAACGTCAGGAACGATTTGTTTTCGACGGAAAACATTTGAATGGAATGTACAACCATTCGACGCGATAATACATTCCTGACCTTCAGACTCCCAGTGCCGCCTCTCATAATCCAGTATCCTGATTACGAGCTAATATCCAATATCCAATATCGTTTTTACGAGCTAGTATAAACCAATTTGATTTCTTTGTGCTCGCCTCTTGATTGTGAGGTATAGGTTCTTGATCTTCGGTAAACTTCTGCGTAGCTTGTCCCGCCACTCGACTGTCGTAGCTTTGGTTGACTCCAAAGGGAGTAGTGCTGGGATTAATTATATGTGGTTTGTAGTATGAGGTATGTTAAGACTGTTACTACTGTGATTGGAGTTGATCCTTTCGCCAGTTAGTCCTTCGGTATTGTCAACAAGAGAAAAGAGATAGTAATAATAATAATAGTAATAATAATAATAGATATAACTAGTGAAGCTATTCAGACTAAGAGACAGAAACGAAAATAGGAAACGTAACAACAATCAGCTCATGAAGTTTGAAGAATAATATATATATCAGTAATAGTAATAATGATAATAATAATAGTAATTATAATATTAATAAGTTGTCAGGAGAGTAAGACGGGAGAGAATGTAAAGAAGTAAAATGACGAGTTTAATTATCTAGTATAAACCAGGAATTCCTTTGAGCTCGCTTCTTGATTGTGAGGTAGAGGTTCCAGATCTTCGGTGAGCTTCTGCGTAGTAAGTCCCACCACTCGACTGCTTTAGCTCTGGTAGACTCCAAGAGGAGTGGTGCGGGGATTGGTCAAGATGTGGTTTGTAGTATGCAGTATGTTAGGACTGTATTGCTGCCGTGAATGGAGTTTGACCTAACTCCCGTTGGTCATTCGGTGTAGTCATAAAAGCAGAATAGTAATAATAATAATAATAGGTTGTAGTGTAGATAATATAGGTTGAGATAAGTGGAATAATAAAGGTGACCTAAGGAAAAGATAGAGTGAGAGAAGGCAGAATAGGTCGTGGGGATTTAGTTTGTACGCTTATCCATTGACAGTGTGGTTTCAAATTTTATGAGGATAAGCCATTGAGACACAAACCTTGCATTTCTGCATGATTGTCTAGCTTCCGCTTAAAAATCTCCAGGGATGGCGCTGTAGTCACGGCCGCCGGTAAAGCGTTCCAGAGACGGCAAACACGAAGCGAAAAGAAATGTGATCGCACTCGAGTCTTTGGTCTCTGGTGTGCTATCCTTAGCGGGTTACCTCGTGGAAGCCTATAATCGCTTAATGGCAGGATGCTTTTATTTGGGTGGGCCTGGTCATTTAGGATCTGGTAGACGGTGATGAGGTCTCCCCTGTGCCTACGGTAACTAAGTGTGAAAAGACCTAATTTCTTTAGTCTTTCCTCATATGATTTGTTGCGGAGGCCGATCACCCATTTTGTCGCTCGTCTCTGGACACTTTCTAGAATGTTAGCATCCCTTTTGAGTAGCGGAGGTGCAATGATATTATGCACCTCAAGGTGTGGCCTCACATATGCCTTATATAACCTTAAGAACAGTTCGGGAGTGAGAGCTCCCAGCTGCCTATGCATAAAGTGTAAAGTTGCGTAGGCTTTGGCGACGTCCCTCGAGTAATTTCCACTGGTGTCTAGCTTTTCTGTTAGAATAAGACCTAGATCACGCTCTGATGGAACACAACTCAAGTTCTGGCCACCAAGGGTGTAATTTACACTCTGTGACCTGCCGGAATGAAGTTGCACTACTTTGCACTTCTTTAGGTTGAAAGGCATTCCGTTAGCCAGAGCCCAGTTTCCCAGAGTTTGCAGGTCAGCCTGCAATCTATCTGAGTCTTCCGATGAGTTTATTGCTCTCCAAATCTTTACGTCGTCAGCGTAAAGAAGCGCAGAGCAGTTTAGTTGGGGGGCAGGTCGTTGATAAAAATCAAAAACATCAACGGCCCTAGGATAGAACCCTGAGGAACCCCTGATGCCGAGGTGTGCCAGGATGATCGGATGCGGTTGACTTTGGTGCAGAATTCTCTCTCGCCTAAGTAATCTTTCAGCCATGCGAGAAGTGCTCCAGAAACACCCGCCTTGCTTATTTTGTGAAGGAGCAGACCATGGTGAACTGTGTCGAATGCTTTCGCAAAGTCGAGAAAGATCACGTGGGCTGGTACCTTTTTGTCCCAGGATAGTGTCCAATCGTTCCAAGCTAGTAGAAGATTCGTCACGCAGGATCTTCCCCTCCTGAAACCGTGCTGTGCTTCGTGAAGAAGGTTAGTCCCATCGAAGTATTTTCTCATGTGGTCGTCAATGAGACTTTCCAATATCTTCGATATCACTGGAAGTAGAGCAACTGGTCTGTAACTGGTCGCATTCTGCCGGTCACCACCCTTGAAGATAGGGGATAGGATTGCTCGTTTCCATTCACATGGAAGTTTCCCTACATCAAGGGAGTGTTGGAACAGATCACTTAGGGGTTGGCAGGACAGATGGTCTGATGTCATCACAACCTGAAGACTTTCCCGAAGCCAACCTTCCCAATTTTGCAAGTACCATAGCCGGGGTAATTTGAAATGTACCCAGCAGGTTTTCGCGTGTTGGTTTTGCGATGTAATCTGGATGTTCTGTGGGGGTAATATCCTCGTTACTATTTAGTTGCCTGTGAAAGGCTAGGCTGAATGTCTCTGCCATTTCAAGACTAGTAAGAGATTTCCCATCAGAACCCACTAGATTGCATGCTCCCTGGTTGGTCGGTTTTCTTTCGGACATAAACCTGTATAGGCTTTTGGGGTTCACGAGAAGCTTATTGGCGAGGTTTCCCTGAAATGTCCTTCTATCGCTCCGGACTCGTATGTTACATCGATTCCTGAGTTCAAGGTACACTTCATGTTCGGGTTGACTCTTCGATCGTCGCCACGCAAACCAGGCTTTTCGCTTTGCCTGCAGAAGGCGTTGTGTCCCTCTTTTTAGCCATGATCGTTGCTTCCTAGCTTTTGGTGTGACTAAAGGAACAGTGTCTGAGACCGCCTGGTGAATGATCTCCTTTACCACTCTCCAGTGTTCTTCTACTGTTAGCTCTGTCCATTTTTTAGGCCAATTTGCTTCAGACAGAAGTCTTCGCATTTTGGTAAAGTTGGCTTTGTTATAACACAGATAGGGCTGTGTATTGTCCCACTGTAAGCGCTCGCGGAGGACTATGTCGAATACTATGACCGCGTGGTCACTACTACCTATGGGAGTCGTGATCTGAACGTTTTCCACTAGTAGCTGGTCACTAGTGAGCACGTAATCCAGTCTAGAAGACTTCCCATCAGGGCCCCATCTAGTATCCATCTTGACATTTTCAGTGAATCCAGCCTTCCTGATGGTATGCAGCAGATTTCGATCAAATCTATCATGGGCTTTTCCCGACACCAAGTTAAGAGATGGGGCATTGAAGTCACCAGCTATGACAATTTGATCATAACCCATGTCTTGAGTTGCTGAGATTGTATTTAGCAGTACCTGGTTGTGGTCTGCTCCACATGAAGGTGATCGATAAATGCTGCCCACTAGATATTTGCAGTACCCAACGGTGAAGTGGCACCATATGGAGTCAGGGAGCTCTGTGAGGGGAGGGTCCATCGCGTGAACACATCTGAGCTGTTTGTCGACGTATATGGCGACTCCACCTCCTTCTTTCAGGTCCCTATCTCGCCTGACTAGGACCATATCATTTATACTGACTTCGCTGTCTGCCACCGTAGGGGTTAGCCAGGTTTCCGTCAGTATTATGATTTTGGAGTTCAGTTGTGATTGTAGGTGTCTAAGTTCAGCTATTTTGCCTCTTAGCCCTCTCACATTACTGTACAGGCAACTGGTAGTCAGTCTCACCACTTCCCCGTATTGGGGGGTAGTTGACTTGATATTGGCTATCGGTTGAGGAGTTATCCTACGAACTAGTTGGCCGATTCCCCAGGAACCGGCCTGTTGGCGTTTTTTTCTTCTAGTTCAGTTGGAGCACTCGGATGACACTGGCTATCATCGTCCGTGCTGCACCGCTGTAGTGTGACTAGGGGTTGAGGATTTTCTTTTACTACGCTTTGTTCTCTCCTTTGAGTGCGAGGCCGGCTCTCGCAGCAGCGAATGTGTTTGCTGACCTTGTCCTTGGTCTCGTACCATCTATGGAGAGCGGTAGTCAACTGGTCTTGGGAGCTGAACTTGACAGCTAACAGACGTGGCGAGTTAATTGACATAAGATGAGTGGGTCGAGGCAGTCTATAAATAGAGACAGCCCCTGAACTTCCCAGGGCCATCTGGGATGCTAACCATCTCCATTGTTGTACATCATGACAATGCTTTTCGCAGGCGTTCCCAGTTACCAGTTCGGGAATGCCATGCACAACCATGGAGGCAGAAGGAATGAGCTCTGGCGACTCCCTCGCCATTTGTCTTTCCTTCCACGGCCTGTCTGGCTTAACACGTATGTTACAGGCCCTCCCTATAGAAAGGACTTGAGAAGCCAGTAACACTTTTTCAACATCCTCGGTAGAGCCCAATGTTACCCTCAGTGGGGATGGTTTGCCTTCAGGTGCAGCAGTGCCCCTATACAATCTGCATAGATTTACTGGTTGGATGTCCAAACCCAGTGTGCTACACAAGATGGACCACTGTTCCTGATCAAATAGGGCCCTATCTTTCAGCAGACTACTGCTACAGTCTGGTACATTAAAGAGGATTACACAATTTGATCTACTAACCGTGGGCTTGGGCTCGGTCCTCGCACATTTGTGATCCCCTTTAAGACCGTTTTGTTTCGTCTGGTGCGACTGGGTATTTTTGTGTGTCTCAGTGCTATGGCCAGTATTACTGGCAGACGATAGGGTCTTTTTCCAACGACGGAAACCCGTGGTTCTCCAGCCTCTGTGTCTGGAGCGGTTATGTCAAGAGTTACAAGTTTAACCGGTGAGGATTTTGGTATCCCCGGTTTACGTGCGTTTGTACTAATTTCCGGATTGGTGGGGGTCGAACATTTCACATTTTTCCCTGCTACTTTTGCGCAAACTTTAGTTTTCAAAGGACTACGCGAGGCTACATCAGGACGGCAACTCGGGCATATGTACCAGAACCATTGGCATGGGTTTTTACGCATAAAGTCATAATATGCTTTTGGTACCCCATTGTCGCATCTGCAATGCACCCATCGCTTGCAAAAGTTACATTCGAAAGCAGAGTCTGCTTGTTCGACAACAGAAGCGCAGACCTTGCAGTCGTCTGCCTTCTTGGGGAGCGTTCTTGTCGTCTTGCGACGTCGTGAACGTTTCTTTTTGGCCTTCCTATTTGTTTCATGGTCTACCATGGGGATGGGTGTTATGCAGTTCTCACTTAGTGCAATTTTCCCACTCGGATCTGTTAACCTAGTCGTGTTAACAGGGGTGGAGCCACATCCACTTGGCTGACTTTGCACAGCTTCACTGTAGGACTGTGGCGACATGGGTAATCTGTACGAGCAGGAAATATTAGCCCTGGTCTTCAGGACCGGTATGCGTGAGTCCATCAGCTTTGCCTGTTTGCCTAGTTTGGCTGAAGCCCTGGTGACTACAGAGTATGATGTCCCATTACTTATTTTAGGTTGAGAATCTATTGTCATTTTACTCCTAAATTAATACTGGTGATTAAATAATAAGAGACTGTTATTTTGTCCAATAGACTTACAGCAAAAGACAATAGAGAGCACAGAAAATAAGCATAAATTATTTAAGTAAAAGCTTCTGTCAATGTAGTTGAAGATTGAACGATCAATTCATGGTTGTTTGCTCAAAACCAACTTCCCCAATTTTTTCGCGGAGGCATCAATACGACAGTCATCGTCTCATCGGTCGCTGTTCAGAAAGAAGTTAGGAGACAACCATCAGAAGTAATATTGTGATTTATTATTGTAATATTTGTTCACAGACCTTAGTGGAATTATTTTTTATATGTTGGTGTTACAATAAAGAATTATCGAGTCGCCAAACTGAGTTTTGGTTTTTGCGTCCGTTATTACTAAGCGTTTCTGAAAAACTTCAAGGAACAGCGTGAGCCCGAGCGTAGCAAGAGCTGGGCACTAACGGTTTACGAGACGTGACTGGCAGTTTCTGATGATGAAATCAGTTTCTGACGGTAGAAACAGATTCTGGCGGATTCAGACAGTTGGTGAAAGTTTGCATAGTCACCGTTCATCCTTCCTGGTGCCAGCCAAGTCCTCTTTGAACAAGCAATATCTGGAACTTTTTTGGAATTGGGCCAAGTTCAACAATGCCTGGGTCAAAGAAGGGACAGAGTGTCTTGGATGCAAACAGGAAAGTAAGTCATGGTGACTTGTCTGTTAATTGTAACGATGTGTCTGATGTTAAGCATGACATGGTTGATGTTACTGTTTCGCCGTTCAGGGATAATAGGAACATCAAACTCCCTAAATTTCAACCACGATATTTTGATGGAAACCCAGCTGATTATTTACAATTTGTAAACGAGTTTGAGATCATGCTGAGTGGTTTTTCATTAACTGATGAAATGAAGTTAATGTATTCGATGAGGTATTGCACTGGAATTGCTGCAAAAGCTATACAGTGCTGTAAGCTCATGCCCCCTAATGAGGGATACGCTGAGGCTATGAGCATATTACGTCAAAGGTTTGGAAGACCTTCAATGATTGTAAGGAACGTATACGAAGCTGTCAAAGGTAACGGCAGTCAGCTTCAAGATGACTCCAAGGCACTTACTGAGTTTTTAGATAATCTTATGACTTATAAGAATACCTTGATTTCTATGAATAACATGAATGACCTCAACTCGAGTTTTATACTAGAAGTAATAGCAAGACGTCTACCTACTCGACTGCAAAGGAAGTGGGTGAAGATAAGCTCCCGTATGGAGGATGAGGGTGTCGAGCCAAAATTTGATGATATCCTGAAACTAGTAAAAGATAGTGTCAATCAATCTATGAGCACGTTTGCCAGTATATTGAATCTCACCCCTAGAATAGAGCAGTCTGAGTGTAAAACGCACTCATTGATGACGAATAGGCCTCAGAGAGGTGGATATCGAGAAGGCTCCATGATGTCTAGTAATGCATATAGACCTAGTGAGTGTAACAGGTTTCGTAGTACATCGTCAGCAGATAAGTTACAAGATACAAGACAAACACGGTTGTGTTTCACACGTTTGCAAGAAGTGCGTACAAAGGTGAACTGTGAACCAGTGAGCAAGTTCAGTGATAAGCTAAATGTAAACTCGAGGCATGACTCCGAATTGTGTGACGATAACGGTTTGGTCAGGAAGTCTGTAGTTGCAACTGGTAAGCCATTGTTGAATAGAGTGTCACAGAATAGAGTTGCTGCTTCAGAGTGCAGTTCTGACTCCACAAGTTTACAAGGTATTACTAGTCAGATTGAAGACATAAAACCTTTAAGGATTTGTGAGGAAGAACCCAAATCATCTACTGCTGTTATTAAAGAGTTTGAAAATGATGAAGTCGACCAGATAGATGATGGTAAATTGAATATTTGTGATAATGATCATGATAGTGCAGATTTGTCTTTGGTTGATCATGATGAAATGAGGGTAATGCCTACTACTGCTAAGTTGAATAAAGATTCTGTACAACTTGAACGTGAAGTAGAAATAAATGCAGATGCGGTTGCAGAAGGTACGCATACTTGTGAGATCGTCAGTGTAATTGATCAGCGTGTAGCCCACCTATCATCAGATGATAGTGCTAAACCCGAACTAGTGGTGAAAGACAGCAGTGGTGGTGTTCTTGCAGGTAGACAACTTTCTGAAAGTCGAGCAACAACACCTTTTGATCCACTGCTAAGTTCATCAACTGATATCAATCAGTCGTCGTTGGTGCTGTCATCCACAATGAAACAGACACCCATCATCTCAAGTATCTTGTGCAATGACTATGACAGTATTGGTGCATTTGAAAGGACGAAATATATTGCTCAGTTTAGAGAGGATAAGCCAAGTGTAAACGAGAGAGTAATTGTTAAATTGACTTGCATGAATAAAGGCATTTCTTGTTTCAAGTTACTATTTGAATTTTATTATCTTTGGTGTAAATTACTCTGTTTCTACGCTTGGTTGACCAGATACGTCGTGTGTTTGTTGGTCATCTATATTCTACGATACAATGACATGAGCGTGTTGCCGTTCAGATTTGAGGATATAGCTGATAGAAGGAAGTCAGCAAATGAACTCTGCAACGATTTTCCAACTTAGAGCGTCAACCTGAGAAGGGTTGTAGGAGTACTGCTGTAAGTCCTACAATTCTTAAAAGGGTAGCGCATCAATGAGCAGCCCAATGTGCTCGGTTTGTACATACGTTCATATTGCATATACTGAATTGATATCATCTTTCATCTATCTGTTGGTAATTCCGTTTGTGTCCGGACGACTTCCACTTGGATCATCAACCTGAGAAGGAATGTAGGCGTACTGCTGTAAATCCTACAGTTCTTCAATGGTAGTTTGTCGTGCCAGAATCCACAACATTTGATGTGTTGAATGTACATATGTTTGTGTTAAATAGTTGTATGAGCTCCAATTGTTGTAATTGTTGGTTAATCTTGTTTGTGTCCGGACATTCCACAACTTACAATCGTCAACCTGAGAAGGGTTGTGGGCGTACTGGTGTAAGTCCTGCGATTCTTCAAAGGAATTCCATCGAGACAAGATCTGCGAGTTTGTGTGTACTGTTTGTATATATGTGTGGTGTGTCATATCAATTGGTGTTTTTGGATTCATTGTGTTTACTTGTTGTTTTCGTACCTGGTTGTTATTGCATAATTTTGTTAAAATTTTCGTCGTGATTTCTTCTGAAGTTGCTTCTAGTCTTCTACATCCATGAATGAATTGATTGATGTTAAGGACAACAGATGGGTCGTATACGCCGGGGAGGCTAGGCTATTGCTGAGAATGAAATGCACACGGAGATAATTGTTAGCTGCGGTCCGACACGCCGGGGAGAAAGAGTGTAAACGACTGAGGCTCGCATACGTCACCGTTACGTGAACTGAGGCAGAATGAGTGATAAGCGATTGCAGTGATAATTGGTAGTGAGTAGATAAGAGGATGAGCGTAGAGTATCGTGAGGTGCTGCCATGGTCACGTTGCATTCTGCAAGAGTCATTCTAGCAAGTGGCGATTGTGTTGCAAGAGGATGTGTCAAGAGGATGCTTTTAACTGGAAGGCGCAGGTCGTCATTGATGTGTGAGATTGTGCTGTGAGAATGCTTGTGGTGTGTTGGCTTTTCTGTTTGTTTTCTATTTCAGCTCTGTCCGTGTGACCCAGGTTCTCGCAATTGCATCCAAGTCAACGTGCATTGGTCGTGAAGGAAAAAAGGGTTGAATCCCTTTTTTGCCGGGGAGTGTCAATATAGTTGAAGATTGAACGATCAATTCATGGTTGTTTGCTCAAAACCAACTTCCCCAATTTTCGCGGAGGCATCAATACGACAGTCATCGTCTCATCGGTCGCTGTTCAGAAAGAAGTTAGGAGACAACCATCAGAAGTAATATTGTGATTTATTATTGTAATATTTGTTCACAGACCTTAGTGGAATTATTTTTTATATGTTGGTGTTACAATAAAGAATTATCGAGTCGCCAAACTGAGTTTTGGTTTTTGCGTCCGTTATTACTAAGCGTTTCTGAAAAACTTCAAGGAACAGCGTGAGCCCGAGCGTAGCAAGAGCTGGGCACTAACGGTTTACGAGACGTGACTGGCAGTTTCTGATGATGAAATCAGTTTCTGACGGTAGAAACAGATTCTGGCGGATTCAGACAGTTGGTGAAAGTTTGCATAGTCACCGTTCATCCTTCCTGGTGCCAGCCAAGTCCTCTTTGAACAAGCAATATCTGGAACTTTTTTGGAATTGGGCCAAGTTCAACAATGCCTGGGTCAAAGAAGGGACAGAGTGTCTTGGATGCAAACAGGAAAGTAAGTCATGGTGACTTGTCTACTCGTCTACTCCTGCTACACTCATGAATTAAGCGATATGGTAGATAAAATACATCTTGAACTAAGTAGCCTTGCAACGTGGTGTGCTGAATCCTGCCTAAATTTTAACATTGACAAATGCGGCTGGATTTGTATCGGCAACAGTAAGCCTGATCTAAACCTTGAAATAAATGGGCGAAAACTAGCTAAGCTCAATTCAGTCGTAGATCTCGGTATTAGATACTCTAGTAACCTAACGTTCGCTGAACAGACTGATTATGCCAGACGTAAAACGCGTAGGCTGATAGGATGCATAACACGCAATTTCTTTTGTTGTGAAACTAGGGTTTTATTATACAAAGTATGTGTCCGACCTATCTTAGAATACTGCCCATTTATTCTTAGCGGACTAAGACAAAATGACAAGCTTAAATTAGAGGGAGTGCAACGGCAGTTTACCTCAAGAACTCTTGGTTTAGAAAGTAGTCTGGAATACCATGAGAGATGCGTAAGACTAAGATTAGAACCCCTCTGGAAAAGACGCCTTAAGCTAAACCTAATCTTTTACTATAAGCTAACTAATCTTCTCTTGCATTCCTCCGAGCCAATAACTAAACCTACCGCTGTCGTCAGTTACAATCTTAGAAATCATCACAACCTAGCTGCTATAGAGCACTGTCAGACTTACGTGCGGTACAACTTCTTCTTAAATAAGTTTTCAGTCATTTGGAATAGACTACCAGCTAATGTGCGCGATGCAAACACACTTCCAGTGTTCATCTCCTCAGTCACCAGACTGCTCAAAGATGACAATGCACTTCTACGTCTGACTCTTACACCCTCTTTTTCACCCTACATAGATATTTTAAGTTGTTTAAACGTGTAGTTACAGCAAACTACAATTATAAACTTTAATATTATTGGAACTAGATGATTAACATTTCTACACAGGACAGTAATATTAGTTCACACATAATATAAAAGTTAGCATAACGGGACTAGTTAGTTTGTGTACCAAAATAACCACAGTTACTAAACAGAATATATATGTATATATTTATTAATCACTCCTTAAGGACTCCCGTTGCTTTCTTTTGCGTTGCTGTTGTTTGTCTTCTTTTTTCTCTCACCATTTCAGCTTCCATTTGACTTTTTGAATGAGAATGAATAATGTGGATATTTGACCATTTACAATGACAAATGGTCTGCAAACATTATTGGTCCCGTATCTTTCAGTTGCCTGGTTAATAACGAATTAACTTTCTCCACGACGCAACCTGGATTACATTTGTGGATTACATTTGTGGAATATACTCTTATACCAATGGAAAACTTATAACATAACTGATCGTATCTGTAAAAATAGCTTCCTTATTACCCAATTTGGATATAAATCAAATCAAAAATGAGATTCGGATTTGTACACACCCAGGTTATATTGAGGAATTACTTCAAGCTTTATTTTTTCCCAAGTATTTTTAATCCATCCAAAACTTACTTGGGTTTTTTTGTTAATGCGAAGACAATATTCCTATATTTCATGATGTGCTCCATTGAATGACTTGTTATATTGTGGAATAACTTCAAGCTTTATTTTTTCCCAAGTATTTTTAATCCATCCAAAACTTACTTGGGTTTTTTTGTTAATGCGAAGTCAATATTCCTATATTTCATGATGTGCTCCATTGAATGACTGGTTATCATATTGTTCCCACAAACCTAAAAAATGGTATGCATTTTCATGTAAATTTATATGTTTATATGAGAATATACATTATTATAATTATTATTAAAACAAAAACGCCAGCAACCATGTAACTTAACCATAAACCGAATTTATGAAATTTAATTAATGCTTATCCATGCCTGTATATTTGGTGTGTCCTACACAAGTAGGAAAAAATGTGTACTTTATTAAAACATTATTATTAATTATGATTGCTAATCGTATATGTAATTTATCATATTGATGATGCCTGTAAACTGGCGTCTCTCATGTACAAAATGAGAATATACTATTATTATTATTATACATCAAATTATGTGTAATTCATATAATAACTTATCCATGCCTGTACAACTGGTATGTTCCTGCATAAACAGGAAGGAATATATTATTATTATTAAAACAATATTTATGCATGCCTATACAATTGGTGTACCCTACATAGCTAGGGAAAAAATGTACTTTATTATATTATCTTTACTAAATATGCTTATTAATATTATGTGTAAATTATCGAATTGATGATGCCTGTAAACTGGCGTCCCTCATGTAAAAAATGAGAATATATATTATTATTATTAACGGTTTACGAGACGTGGCTGACAGCTTCTGAGAAACGAAACATTCAAATTTCTTTCTTCGAGTAGTAGTGCAATGAGTTTAGGAACTCCTAGGTCAAGGTGCATGCAAGTTTTAGGTAACTCTTAGGAATAGTGATCCAGGTGAAAGACCCAAGTAGGCGGACGTAATGATCTCCATCCATACATTTGTAGCCGTAAGTAATCCCCCAAACTTATTAGCCTACAGCACCAATCAATTAACATTCACCATTTATGTCGACTTCTACTTTCCAATATCGAATATCGTTTTTATGAGCTAGTATACACCAATTTGATTTCTTTGTGTTCGCCTCTTGATTGTGAGGTATAGGTTCCTGATCTTCGGTAAACTTGTTTAGCTGAAGGCTAGCGTTCACTCATCTACGCTGTTTGGCACTCTGTCATGTTACGTTCGGTTGTTGGTGCACAATGCTTAACCATTTAACCAATCATCCTCTAACTAAGACCTCGATCCCAAAATAAAATTCGTATTCTGAACGATCAATTTGGTGTTTTAATTTGTCTTTCGTTTACGCGGAACAAATAAAATAGGTTTTTTGGGGATAAGATCTTGTGTCAGCGTACGCTGCACTGTCATTAAACGCCAACACCCTCAGTCTATAAACATTCTTTACCATCATCCAAAAAGCCGAATTCAAGCTAAAATGGTGAAGAAAAAAGAATAAAAGACCCACCTGGAGCGCGAGCTTTGAAAAGGGAGTGTACTGTTTAATAATTCCCGGAAACTATTGACCACATCACTTGTCACTAAACATTGGATGCTGACCTTCACTGTTTAAGTCAGCTTGTTTAGGTGAAGACTTCTGATCAAGCATCCACGCCATCCGGTACTCTGTGGTGTCACTTTCGTTCGTGCATGATCCCTCGTCAGCTAAGCAATCATCTCGCATTCCAATTTGCTCCCGAAATATATCTCGTAATCTGGACGATCAACTATCGTGTTTTGCTTTGCCTTTGGTCTGTGTGGAACGGATACTACGGAAGTTGTGGGTATTAGATCTTGCGTTAGTATACTTCGTACTATCCGTGAACGTCACTACCGTGAGCCCCTAAAAGAGTGAATTTTACACGCTCTTGTTTGGTTTTGGCTTTTGTTGCGCCATACTCTCCAAAATTCCACAGATTAACTTTAAATCAGTTTGTTCTGATCAAAGTTAGTTTAAGTTTCAGTTTTGATTCCATTTAATGATAGGAAGTTGTGCTCTCATAACTTAGTTGTTCACTCATTGGTTTTTTATCACCGATTTATAAAGGTTATATATGAAGTCATATTTAAATCTTTTTGCTCCACTTCGCTCTAAAATAGCATGCCTTTCAAAAAGAACCGATGTGGAAGGGTTATGTGCCAGTTCCTAGTTGAAGAAGGAATTCAACGCGATTACTGCAAGAGATGGTTTCATCGAATGTGAACAAACCTAACCCCTGCAGCATACAAGCGCTGCTGCAAACCTCTGGTAAACTGACTGTGCAATGACTGCTGTAGTACGACTAAGCTTCGTATAACGGAAGCCAATGCCACTCTCAGTGGGGTCCTAAAGCTCATGGACTGCAAGAGTCTTCCACTATAGGAGAAGAGCGACTGCTGCTCGACACCGACGACGTGATTAGCGTCACTGACAAAACAAAACATATTCCTGATATGTCTCTGTCAACGAGTGAGTGCCTTTCAACGAAGAAGAGCATCCACCATATTCCAGAGACCTATGCTGCCCCCGCGATACTGGACAAGCCCTCCAGTGACAGCAGTGGAAATACCGGCACAAGGAATAGTCGTACCAGAGATTGAAAACCTGCAGCTCAAGTCTCCCAGGGACTTGCAGATCAAGCGTCGTCCGCACCTGTGGATGGCAGGCAGATAAAACCAACTACGATTAGCGGGTAGGACGCCAGTAAATGGCGTCATGTAGCTTCTCTCAGAAAGCGAGGTAAGGACAACATATGGGCGGCAATGGCCACGAAGGATAGAAAGGCATTTACGCTGCAGAGCAAGAGAGATACGGCAAGCAAACCTGATCACTCTGAAAGGCCGCTCATTCTCCACCGAGTGTCAGAATCACCGGCCTTCGATCGCAAGGTCGGGTTTGAGCATGGCCATAACTTTGTCAAGCTTCTTTCAGATAAATTACTGCCAAAAACAGTAGCAGGCATAGCAATACACGGCGTATATAATAATAATATATATATTTTCATATATACATATAAACTTACATGAAAATGCATACCATTTTTACAGGCACGATCAAGTATGATATAATCTCAAGTCGTAGATTGTCTACAAGTTAATAATGTTTCAACAGCTAAATATTCGATATATATATAAATACACTCATTGTCTAAACCAGGCTGTATAGATATTGAATTGTACAGCAGTCCTCCAGGTTGAGCGGGAAAATCAACTTCGTTTCGTTTTCAACCCGTGGTTGTAGGCACACGATAACCAACCAATATTGAGGCAAGTACAATGTTTATCTCACTGGCTCAGTCATTAGTGCCAAATCAGTCAAAGCATTTAGTAGCTAGCACAACACTTCGGATTTCGTATGCATGAATGAATGGAGAGGTGGATCAAACCATTTTGGCTGTTACGTTCTAGTGACAGTACGAGACTTATGCTATGCCTACAACAAGTGGCAACCATTAAACAAATAGGGCTTCCATTATTAATTTTTTATTTCGATTACAGCTTGATTCCACACCGTATTTTCGGTACAAGTGTGGGATTTTCAGCATGTAATATCGGTAGCCCAAATTTTACAGGCCAACCATAGATATTAGGTGTGCGTCGGCAAGGGATCAAACCCTGGACCATGTGCATGGTCGGCGAGAGTCCTAACCACTGTGCCACAGACGCACATATAGGTAGAATAAATGACGAATTACTTAATGGTGCTATGGTGAACCATTTTACCGATAAGGATTGACTTCATTAGCCGTGTTAAACATTGAATTGATTGCGTGATGAAAGCCGGTTACGAGCAAGGATAAGTTTCAATTGTTCAATTATCGTACAAGCAATGAGAACTGGTTCTTATAAATGTTAAATTTTAAACCGTTTACTAATGTCACCATCAAAATTGAGCGACAACCCTAACTTCATTCTGTTTCCTGCTGAAAGTTATGGTCAACCAGTGAACAGCGTGTATCTGGGTGAGTGCTATGCCACCATGTGATTGAACGCTATTCCAGGAAGAGAAACTTCTGCGCAGCTGCGAAATGGTATAAAATGCAATCATGAATAATACATTATTGGAAGTATATTTACAAGATAATTACAAGAAGAAGAAGCTATATAGTACTTGAAATGATAGCATGCATTTGCAATGTTTAATGTTAACCATACTGGTTTAAGCATGGCAAATATTATGTTTTCGATGAAGATATAGCTTTGTTCAAACATTGGCGTTGCCGTGTTTTTCAGTCAAAGCAACCAGACTTCGGGCAAGCAACAAATATGAACAAAGAGCAAGTTTTGGCTTTAATAATGACCTAGGTAGTTAACACAAAGTAGGGTATAATAGTGCGTAAGTAAAAAGATTATTGTGAGGTAGGTAAGTGATATTTAAGTGAGGAGTGAATTCAAAGATCTGGAGAAAACTAGGAGGCGTAGGACAAGGTGACCTGTCAGATGCCTCACGAATTTCCATATGGCCCAACGGTTGGCATCTTGATAAGAAGCTGAACAGGCTTGTAGATGGTAGGAGTAAAAGCATTTTTTATTTCTAATTTAGATCCGTACAACCCTTATTATTTTTTGTTGAGGGTCCAGAGTAATGCTTAATTCTCGAACCGTCAAAAAATGCATGTTGCTGTTTCAAAGGTCGGAGCGATTCACATTTGTGACCCCTTCCGTATCTGCTGATCAGCAAGCGCCACCCTTACTCCTTTTGGTGCTAAGCTCTGAGATTTTTTTGCAACAACTGTAGTTGCAGCGTTGTATTGCTTTGAGCCCATCCCAATCTTGCAATATGCTGTACGTTTATAGCTTTCGTGACGAGCGCTTCCCATTAGGACACCAGATACACCGATACCTGAGGAAATTCTTAGCAGTATCAACCCTATACATGCATACATGTATTTTTTCATAAACGCCTAGGAAATTGCGTTTAATTTAAGAGGTATAAAGTATAGAAGTAGCTAGTATTACAACAAATAAGTTACAGTCTATTGAGCAGGGGGAAATAGGTAGTGGAACAATCAGTGATAAAATTATGTAGAATGATCCTGAAGAAAACGGCCGGTTAACAGAGGTAGTTGTGCTAAATAAATGGACAGTATTCTAGGGGTGGCTCTGCGCATGTTTTGTGCAGACTGAACCCGGCTTCATTATCGTGAAATTCCCCAAGCATATTTCCCAAGAGCATCCTCGACTTTCGAGTCTGTGATACCACTTGCTCAGAGAATGTTAGGTTACTAGACTACCACAGGCCTAAGTCAACGACACTTAGGAACTCAGGTAGGTTAGCAGATTGAAGCGTTGATTTCATGTCGAATGAAGGTGGGCCGAAGCAGATCCAACCTTATTTGTTCAGATTTAATTGCGGATTCCTTGAAGAGGGTGTTGCAACAAATTATGCTGTCGTCTAGACGAATCGGAAACTGTCAGTGACGCCATCAAGAATTTTCGATTTTGTCAGAACTTAGATACTAGTTAGGTCATTAATAATCAAATGAGCTTCTGTGGACTGATAAGAAATGACACCAAAGATTTATTGCTTGTCCAATAACAAACTAAAATTGTGAAGTAAATAACACAAAGGTTCAGTCACCAAATTCGCACTTGTTTAATTTAAAATCACTGAATATGGTCCACAGATAAACGTCAGTGTAACATAATTCAACACTCCTGACCGTATTTCTTTCGAAAACATTAAAGCCACATTAGGAGTTTTCGCATCCAGAGAAAACGGATGTATAGTGGAGCAATACTAGAGTTCACTAATATTACAAATATGAAAATAATAATCCAAGTCAATGAAATGTTAAACAACAACGTACTACCAAAAATGCAGTGACGAATTATATCAACAAAAAGGATTACTTGGATATAAAGTTTAAGTCCCCTGCTACAAATTATTTACATAATCCACGGGAACGTTAATTGTTTGGGTTGCGTCTGCTGTAGCCGCTGTGTTCCGGTTGTAGAATCGTCTTCGGTTGAGGGTAGTAGACTCCTACAATGAATCCGAAGTATACCACACGGTATGAGTTGAGCAAGTAAGCAGAAATAACCAGAGAGGAGGTGAAGTCCCCAACAGCCAAGTGTATTTTCAAATGTACACGGAAGTTATATATATTTTAACAAGCGTTTTAAACAAAACTCACGTACAATATCTCTAATTTCTACAAATAACCAAAAAGTATACAATCATATTGTTACGTACTCCACAGATGTAGTTCGAATAAGTAAGGTAAGTGGACATCAATTCAATGTTCAACAACACTGACATGTAACTTCTTATTATCTAGGACACTGAGTGGTGTTGAGCAAAATAGGTTGAAAAGATTAAGCTGAGCGTTCCCAATGCAATAAGACAAAAGATGTTAGCTCCAATAGAAAATTAATGCCAGGCTGAAGCTTATGACAGTTTAGTGATAAATACTGATAAAAACTGGGGTGAATCGAAACTCACCTATATTACTTCCCTCCTTCCGTCACCCAGCAGGCATTTCGATCAAGGATTGTCTGAATCAACACGGATCACGCCAAGCTGAGAAGTTCTAGAATAAACGAACTGATTGTTGAAAGAGTAATGAGCTAGGTTCAATTAAAATTAGGAATTTGTTTAATAAGGAGGGCTGTCGTACTTTGTTAATATTTTCCACTTTTCATTAGGTAATTTTTTATCGTTTTGTTTTCGCCTCAGCAGGGTGTGACCTTCACAGGCTGCTACTTTTGGGATGCTGTGTCCATGAGGATTCATGTGGGCTTCCTTATATACTGAGTTATGGTAGAGCTACTGTGGAAACGATTTTTCATGATATTCCTTGTGTTGACTGATTCATTTCTTCTGTGCCTCTATTCTCCCACCTCAGTAGTGCACTAGCGGGTATATTTTCGATCTTCCACAGGCATTTTATTTATAAAATTGCATAAATGTCCATCGCAGCACTGATAAGCAGTCTATTCGCAAATTTTAAGTAACTTTTAATTTTCTGAAGTGCCCGTCGGTTTTATGACTCCAAATAGTATTAAATTCCGATCTTATTCTGCGTCCTAGGCAGTCAATATAGCAGTTTTTCTCGACCCGTTCACACGTTATGCTACTGAAATCAATTTTAAAACATTTTATGCCCCCAAATAATACAGTAACCAGGGCACATTGGAGCAAGCATTGAATTATATGCTTGTTATGACCATGAATACACCTGGCACTTCTTGAGTTAACTGTGCCAATTACTATTCGTAATATCATCCACAACGACTACACTACACGACAACACCAAATACGCGACAGAAGAGACCATAAGGGTATAAAAACCCGTTGGGGTAGAGTGCGTTTATTGCCTTGTACCAACCAACCAAAACTATGTACCGAAATTGCGCGTCTATAGATTAGATATATTCGAAATTGGGAGGCGCAGGTTACATTGATTGAATAATCGATGCTTTAATAATCAACAACCAGCTGGATTCCAATTGATCAGTGAAGTGAGGAGAATGCAAACAACGAAATGGAACGTTTCAAGAAACCTGTACAAATATACTACAGGCAGTTGTTTTTGGCCCAGAGCCAGTTAAATCCAATGACGCTGGCGAGATATCCTGTAAGACATACTGACAGGGGAGTGTAACAGCAAGTAAAGCCAAGAAATAGCTTCCCTCACGGCACCGTCATTTCGCAGAGTTTACTTCAAATCCGAGTTAGTAGAATTTCGGGAGGGCTGATGTTAGTAAATTTCACAGAACTTGGAATGTCAGTTTTTCATCGTGTAGCGGATAATATTTTGGGTGGTTTGCGAAAAATCTTAAAAACTTGTGATAGGCTCTATTGAGAGCACTTGGATATCTACCACTTGCTCACCTTCATAGTCGTTAAGTGCATCAGTTTTTCGCGTATAGCTAATACCACTCACTTGATCTATCACAGATCACTTTCGTATTCTATAGTTTTTTACGTAATTTTAACGCTTGAATTCTCACACTACGAATATACGCAGCTGTTTTGCATCTTCTCCAAATTTCTTCCGTTCGTCAAGTCGTGGATTTATAAAGACGGCGGTAATAAAGTCGCTTCAGGGCGCCTTTTGATTAGATCTTTCCTAAGTTTACCTCGAACAAATAAATATAACTTTTAAAATTGGGTCCGTCTATGAGAGCGAGAAGCACGTTTTCAGGCACCGAAAAAGCTTGGTCTTCACAGCGCCGCTAACCGATATCGAAGACGACTCTAGGACTGTGAAGAACCGCATCGTCTAAGATTCTTTACGCCAAGACCTGAAAGTTGTAACAACAGTTGATTTCTGAGAAGGTGAATATCAGGCTTGTAACTGAATGCGGGATAACGGAGCATGACGACTCTCTTGTTTAGAAATCGCATTGATAGCAATGCATGATTTCCTAACATGTGCAGAGAATCATATATGTTTAGCCTCCATTTAAAGCTGGATGTTAAAACAAAATCCTCGAAGGTCTGGTCCCCGGCTCTCCTCTAAATATAAGGAAGAAAATACGATTGAAGATGTCAGAAGGAACTTTGTATATTAATACTCCACAGAGTTAAAAATAACAAATTAATTCCTTTATTAACCTCCGAAGCCTTAAGTGTTAACTAGGTTTATTATGAGAAATTATTTGTGGAATGATTTTGCAGTCAGAATAATTATTCAAATTACCGACCAACAGGTCTTAATTGTGTACAGGATTAATGGTGTTTTTAAACAACTATTTTCGAGAGCGCAGCATAAAGCAAGTGAAGCGGAAAATCTAGTAAAACAAATAGAGTGAGAATTCATCATTCGGCAGATAAAGGAAACCGTCAGTGATGGTGAACATTTGCTGGACGTTTAATAAACTTCTATATTCTAGCCTCTTTCCTGCTCGTCGGATGTGATAATCCCTGGCATGACCTACACATCTACTGGTTGACAAAACCTTGGAGTAATACAACTATAACCTTTTTACTGAATTGATAGTAACCACCTGTGAAATACGTAGTCAAGCCTCTATGTAACTAACTAGCCATATGGGATTGTACTTGGCTGATCAATTCCACTTCCACTTAATGCCTGCCTTTTAATACGGATTGTATTAAAATTGAGTTGGTTGTTATGTGTGTAAAATAGCATCCTGAGTTCCGGAAAGTTATCTTCTGGCTACAGTAAATTTTCCCGACACAGCTATTGGTGGAAGCCTTACAACCAATAAAGACATAATTCTCGATAGGTTACTGGTCCTGTCCTTGTGAGTTCTTCAGTTGCTCACTAAATCTGAATGGCAACAGCACCCAGAATTATAGGAGCCTCAAATAAACTGACGTTTGCTCAGACCGCACTTTAATAATGACTGTGAATGCTCAGCCACTTTAGTGTACCTCAAGCTAAAAATGGATATAGTCTAAAGGAAACCTAGTTAACTCTGGTTAAGTAAGGGACGAAATTTTTTCTTTATGCTCTACACATAAGATTTTTCCGGATACCATGTGAATACAAAAACTAAGGCCCAGCTCTTTTTATCCTTCTTCGCCAACTATTCAGTAAAATTTATGTTACTACATCCAAACCAAGCTTTGTCTCATCTTCACTACCTTTTTGTTAAATGGGTCTCTCGGTTTTGATTTGGGACTTTATTGTCAAAATCATAATTAGATTATCCGTTGGTGGGTAACAAAACTGAGACTCGGTTCGAAAAAAACCCCATTTATTCAAGGAGTCTGTTAATTCATTGTCATAATAACTAGCATTGTTAATCTGGACATTCCGTTGCTCAAATGAAACAGTGTCGAACTGATATATCTATAGCTAAGTAGACTTTCTCTGGAACCTTTCGCAAAAGCGTATGTATAAAAGATAATAGTATGATGGTCCACAGAATGAAGGCACCAGGAGTCATTATGACAACCTCGTCCCTCACTTGAGTATCTATTTTATCTGACTCCCTCACTCAGTTTACTCAAAAACCAGCCACTGGCGCATTATTTGTTAGCAAACCTTATATAGAACTTCACATATACGTGTTCTACAACTTACTGTCTTATAATCACCCTTTATGACCTTAAGTTGATTTTCACACCTTAGCGCCACTTCATCTCATCACATTTAAAACCGAATGCATTGCGACTGTTATTAAACAATGCTCCCTTGAAGATTGCATTTGTTAAAGCCACTAGCGAGTGCCTTCCAAGCTTGGTGATCCTATGCTGCTTTCAAAGGAAGGGAATCAAATTTAGTGGGGACACATCCATTAAATATATTTTTTTTAATTTTATTTTTGATTTACAGCTTGATTCCACACTGTATTTTTGGTACAAGTATGGAATTTTCAGCATGGATATCGGTAGCCCAAATTTTGCAGGCCGACCATAGATATCAGGTGTGCGCCGGCGTGGGCTCGAACCCCGGACCATGTGCATGGTCGGCGAGAGTCCTAACCACTGTGCCACCGACGCACACAGGTAGGATGAGTAGGATGAGTAGTTCGATAAAAAAATTTGAATTTTATTCTGATGACACTGAATCTGGAGTGCAAAAGCCGAGAGTCAGACAGGAGACGAAACAAGGACTTATATTTTCCTCAGGGGTTACATATTTAGACGAAACCAAAAACAATCGAGATCCGAAAATTTAACAGTCTAACTTTCGTCAGTCTTCTTTTTCATCTTGCAAAATACGGAAAGAGAAATGATACCAGTTAATGTTTTTGCTATCTTAGCAGCTGTTTACCTATGTAATCATATTAATCGGTCACCAGAATCAATTGAACATTGAACGCAGTGAGTTTCAGACACCGATTATGCAATGTCGAAAATTTATTATTATAATCATCCTGATTTATCTAGTTTGACTTACTATTGCTGGTGTTTTCCTTGTCACACTTGTTGCGCACGAATTTGAGTTGGTGGGTGGCAACTTTCGGTTTCACGGTCCTAAGGGTTTGTGTACAAATGTCTGGTGGTTCTGCGCAAGTACTAGAGATTGAGCCGAAAAATGAGCTGATATTTGTAGGTATGTCCCGCAAACATGTAGTTTATTGTTTCTTTTTTTTTGCCACCTTTGCTTGACACCGAATAATCTGTTTTCTTTAGGTCCCTTCACCGATGTGATAACTTCTCACATCAAAATGAGGAATCCTCTGGATAAGCCAGTTGGTTTCAAGATAAAAACAACTGTTCCAAAGTGCTACTGTGTAAAGCCAAGCAATGGATATATTGAGCCACATCAGATGATAGACGTTGCAGGTTAGTTAGGATAAAACTCTTCATGTCTCTAGTGATGCTTCAGCCGTTCAGTTATAATGCTGCTGAGAAATTCAACCACAAGTTTATGATTCAATCCATCGTTGTTCCTGATGGCCCCCGGCCTTCCATGGAAGTCCTGGTAGGTTTTACGAAGTACTTAAATCCTTACTTCCTAAGTGGAAAGATGCTCCACGTAGCAAACTGATGGATTCACGTCTGTTTTGTCTCTTGCGTATGCCCGACGAACTACTTGTCGAACCTAGTCGAGATCTGGTCTTCGAAGGCAAGTCAGCATATCAGTTTGCATTGATTTTCTTAGGTCCTTTTGTAAAACCCGTTACCTCTATCATAAAACTTACCAACCCTTCTTCACAATATATCTGCTTTAAGATTAGTGCATCATCCCCAGAATATTTTTCAGCTACTCCTAGTACTAGCGTATTACCGCCTGGTGCGAATTCCGAGCTGTCCGGTAAGTGTCTATATTCGTAGTAACTTTTCTAGTCGTATTCCGACCCCATGATTTTGACTTTATGGCTAAAAGTCGCGAAAGGATCTTGATTCAATCTGTTGTCGGCTCAGAAGGGTTAGATCCCAAGAAAGATCAAACAGTAGGATTTTATTTCTAAAACTTTAATCAAAAGGCATTGTTTAAGGAAGGGAAGGTGACAGATTACTACTTGAAATGCATATTCAAAAATACAGGCATCGTAAGTTGTGTTACTTTTTATTTAGTATTTTTAGGAGGACAAGATAGAGAGTAGCAAACATGAACACACGTCATCGGTGAGTAAAAAATTCCACTTAAATAATACTTTCAGAAACCTGTGCATGATACTGGCATGACGAAAGCTGATATTGAGGCGTTAATGGCTGAGGTATCTGCACTTCGCAGAGAAAATGCAGCCCTTAAGGTAAGTATATTATGCTAGATATCTTAATTCCATTTTGGTTTAATGTGGTAAGTAACACATAAACAAATGTTTTCTAACTGACATAAGGATATTGATGTCATAGACTTTCAACACCATTATTAAGTTTCCATATTAATGAGTAATTCTAAATATGTATGCACAGTTTTGGTTTCCGTCGCATGTTACCTGCTGGGGAAGACAGTCACATTTATTGGCTCCATTAATTATTCTGAAAGTAGTTTCTTTCAGCACTATAGAATATTATGGTAGTATCTGGTTATGGAAAAAGTGCCGACATTGTATGCCGTGTGCATCGCGGTGTTTCACTCCGCCGTGTATTCGACTTGCTGCAGATGTAATGATAGGGTTTACTGACTGGGACATTTAGAAAGTGGACTTACTACACCGCATAAAGCTTGGCTGTATCAAGTTTTTTGTGAACAAGACATTAGTAAGATGAAATATTATGGATGCTCTGAGTCAAAATCTGATTGGTACTCTGGCGGTCCTTGGGAAGTTTAATATGATGTCTCAACTGTTAATTGATAGTGACGAAATTATGTTATCAAATAGATCAGCAATTTCATTTTTTTGTGTAGTTGTTGGTGGAGTCTCAAGATGAATACAGAAAAACTGTATAATTGACTATCTGCTTAGTTGCTAGAGTGGACGGAACAGGCACCCACATATTCAAGTATGAGTATAGTGTACATTAATGTTGAATATTCTGCTAAAAACGAGTTCATGAATGCTAGATTTACGATTGTGTCTTCGCAGCATTTATAATGTTAGATGGAAACAAGTGCTAAATATGATTAAAATTCTTAAAATTTTTTGAGAAGGCGAACCACCTAGTGACGTAGAAAATCTTTATTGACTGAGGTGGTTGACATGTTACCTACAACCAGGTACCTTCCTCGACGATCATTGTCACGGGTGGTTAGACTAGATAATGGAGACTATCCACATTACGCAGCTGTTTTTCTGAGCTTTGTTGCTTGGATGAAACTCTCGTTATACTATGACATTGGTTAAAGATTCTTAGTTGTTCACTGTGACACCGTTGTAGGTTTATTTAAAATACTCACAAATTTTCATTTTATTATTCTCACTTCCATACATGTTAATTCACTGCTATCTTTTTTGCCTTATCCCTGATTGTGGTTACTTAAACTGATTCAATTTTATGACAAGTTCCATATTATTCGCACTTGCTTTGGCAAATCTTTAATGCAAAACAACCACCAAATATAACTAAATAATAAGCATGGTTTGAAACTAGTAGTGTAATCTAACTTCATCCAAACCAAGTGTTTTATGAGACAAAGTCGTTTTGTTTCCTACGGGATCATTATTCAGTTTCTTTGTTCTAAGAGGCTTAGTCTCCAAATATCAAGCTAAAGCCATACATTCGAGACTATAAGTTAGTTAGTTTCAAAGGACATCTACTCAGACAATGTTGCGGATGTTTTATAAGAATTTAATTGCCGAGCCAGTATAAATCATAATGGCATTTGATACAGTTGCAACGTGTTTCGAGATTTAAAGTAACATTTTGCCCCATAAATGATCTGCTACTGTCACTGGTGGATGGACTTTGGACCTCCTCTCTAAATCTTCTCATATAATCACGCCTTCATAGCCTCTGTCAAGTAAGTACTATTCGCTGCCTTCACGAGGTAGCGGTAGGGGGTAAATGCGAATGTCCGGCGCTTACTGGTGGACATGCAGTTATCTGCTTAGAGGAGTGTGTGTACGTAGGCTGCAGAACCCGAAAGGATCGAATAGCGTATGAACTTGTTTATGTCACAGATAGCCATGGGGACAGCTCTTGACACTAATCCACTGCCTTGTGGATCAGACTTCAAGTCAAAGAGTGGGGTTGGCATCTTACGACAACCACCTACTTTGGTCTCAGCGTCCGGGTAGTATACCAGCCCCAGCATAAGCCGCATGTTTCTGTGTGGCACATCTCTTGGTGTCTATAATTTAGCAGGTCTGCGTCTTCATAGCATACTTACTTACTTACTTTACTTCGGCTATCTCCTACGGGAGGATGAACCGGCTTCATGAACGTCTCGAATCATCGCTGCCCAGGCGCGGCAATTTGTAAGAGAGTTCATGAAGTTTCATGGGAATTTGGTACGAGTGATGTCCCCAGCATCGCTCGGCCTTTTGTTTGAGAGTGCAGCTCTAGCCTTTACACAACCAAGTGTGACCTACAAGGCAGTAGGAGTGGAGTAAGGAGTCCACTATCCATTGGCAGCCGGTGACCGGAGTTCGGTTCATACACCTTTTTGAATGGGGCCAGACATCCAGGACATCCAACAAGCCCTTTGTCCATACGTCTGCCGGTGAGCTTCATACGCCAGTCGTTGGAGGTTTGGAATCAGGGTTTAGCCATCTCCCCTAGACTGTCATCCAATGGACAGTCAACCCGGTGGAGAGCGCCGGGCATCCGCTTTCGCCCTCTCACTTTGGTGAGAAACACCTCCGCCACGTGAAGGCAGTGAGTAGGACTTCCTCAGGAGAGGCTATGTAAGACGCCCGGTCATATGGGAGCATTTCAAGAGGTGTGCGGAGGGGTGGCCAACCCGCAGCGCAAGGCACCCACCCCCGACCATCCTGAGGCTTTGGAGCATAGCATGCCTAACCATCGCCTCCCCCGACAACGGGCATTACTAGCTGATATAGGTGTAGGTTGGAAAAGAGCCAGTGGTGGCCAAACAAAAACATGTCATCAATCCATGAAATCCTTGACAGTTAAACTGAGTCGTCAGGTAGGGAGATGCAGACTTCCGGGTTGGGGCCCTCGGGACTCTAGGAATCAATGGCTGGAGACAATAGGTGATATGACTCAAAGTCGTTGTCAATGGCGCAGATGTATTCAGTCTCTGTAATCTTTCATATTCCTTTCTACCATTACCCCCATTCTGTTTCACTCGTATACTTGTCATACTCTATTGATTCTCTTCACTCATCTTCTTGTCTACCTTCGTGTGTGTGGTATTTGGAACGTGGCAACTCGAACTGGTGCACTTCGGTGCCAAGTTCTATGTTGAATCCAGACAGAAACAGAGTGTAAGGAACAACTCGACCAGGAATTTACTAACTGCCTCATTCTTCCTTGACGGATAACTGAACAGCTATGCCACAGATGGGATTGTTTGCACGGTACACACATTTTCTGAAGAACATTAAGACGTCTTGTTGGTAGTCTATATCTCATAAACAATGTGATGCGTCTCCTGTTATTCCTTCAACAGGTTACCTGTAAAGAACTCAGTTATTTAGTGCTTAGTATACTCAACCGTTTTACAACAATTTCAAACGAGATATATTACGTGTTGGCTAACCCATGTAAGAAAGCGTAGAGTGCCTGGCCGGAGTCCCACTGGTTAAATAGTTGTTGACTATATCATCTAGGATAGTGGTGTATACACTCTTTATAACTTTCGAAATTCTAAACACTCACTAGTATTTATTTATTTATCCCCTTTATTGACACACATTTGTTCATTGTACTGTCATTCCGTTTTTTTATTCGAATACAGCAAGTCCGACTAATTTTATTTTGTAAGATCCTGCACTGGTCTGTCGTACTGACTTGCCACAATTCAAAATATAATTCTAGAAAATGGCGAAGAAGTGTGAAATGGCACTACAGAAGAGAAGAAATAGGTGTAAAAAAGGGTAACTTTAGTAAAATAATCAAAAACGTGAAGATAGTAGCGGGCGTATTGATCCTCCAGTCCAAACGATTCTAGTGACCAACAGTGCAAATATCAATTCCAAACATCTGGAGAATTCTGGACGTCAGTTAAACATTCGTTTATGACTGTATCAATGCCTTAGTCACGTAATCTTAACAGGCACATTTCAATTTGGCAATTCCCATCATTTCATTAGCATAAAGTACAGTTACCAGTTTCACACAGTGTTGCATTATTTAGACTTCCAGTTACCATCTATTTTTCTGGCTGTGATAGGATTCTTTTAAATCAGTAACTGTTTATAGATTTGTGTAACGTCATCACTGATCATAATACCAAATCGCACAAAGCGAAATAGCTGACGTCTTTTAACGCCTACGGAAGTGCTCTGATATGACCGCTTTTGTAAAGTCTGAATTTCCCCCTTCATGACTTATATTTTCTTCCCTTTCCTGAAGTTGCTTTAAAGATAGATACCTTTACAAAGTGTGGTTAGACTGGATCCATGTGTTACATGCGTAACTAGCTCATGCAAAAAGTGTATTTGTAATTGTTTTTTCTTTGGTTTAGTTTACCTTGATAACTTTTCAATACAACAACATAAGGAGTAGTCAGAAATAAATATTGTTTTTACTAAAGCTTCATGTATAATCTTTTTCTCACTCTATGCTGTGTTTGTAATTCCATTCATTTTCAGGAATCGGATCTTCACTTACGACGTACAGCTGTCTCAGCTACATGCCGTATGCCTACAGAATCCGGTGGCAGTGGTCGTCATCATCCGATCAATACCGGAGCCCTAAGCAATATCCCACCAATACTATACTTAATTTTAGCCCTACTTATTGGTTTATTTTTGGGTCGATTTGTTCTGTAAATGATCTGTTGGTAATGTATTACCAAAAGTGTATGCTTGAGTGCTTATAATGATCAAATAACAGTTGAATGAAGCAACAGAGTGGAAGTTCTTCCAATCTCTCTACTCTTTAGACATTTTTTTCTTACTGGTTTCGTTTACACATTTCTGCATCATACACATGTATTAAGTGTCAAACAGATTATAAAATTAACTTTAGTTAGTTGTACTTTTTTCAGTACTGTATTCTTACTCAATACACACACATACAGATGTGCCAAATTTATTTATTCTCCAGAGAAATTTCATCAATACGAATTTCAAAGGTGTGATGGTAATTTCTTGTTACTTTCTTTAGAACATGTGTAAAGCATTAGTATATTATATATGCTAGAGAGAAAATGATGACACATAAAATTCACTGGTGTGTACTCAGATAATTTCATTCCATATGAGGGAGCATCTCTGTGTGTGTGTGTGTTTCATTCTGTGTTTCTTGACTTCTCTTTCTTTATCTTTCGCCCTCATAGCGCTGAAGTATACCTCTATTTTTTCCCCAAAAATTAATGCCCCAATCCCCACACATAAACAGAGAGAAGGAAAGATCATTGGTCTTGTCGGAAACCTCTGTTCATATGTGTTAAAACCAATTCTTTTCTCGTGATATGTGCGTGTGTGTGCGTGCGTAAGTGTGTATGTATGTGCATGTCGTGCTTTTATTTTCTCCTAATAATGGATAAATGATCATATGATACCTGAAGTGTTTAAAATCAGTCTTCAGATGAATTTGTTTTCTTCAATGAATATCGTGAAAAGATTTTCTCTTTATTTCTTGTCTCATAAAATGCGGTGAGGGAAGGTAAGAAGTAGTGTATTTGACTTATTTACGTTGTTGGCATATAGAAGCTGTGTAACTGAGAGTATAATCACAACATTAAGGAAGACTCATCTTCCCGATATTTTAACACTATGCTGTTCAACTTCTACTTTTTTTTATTAGTCTGTCTTCTAAGTGCAGCATAGGGCTTCAAGTCTTGAAAGCTAAGAAGCGATCGTGTTTTGTTTCAAGTAACAAAATAGGGTTGCTGCTAGCCTCACACCTAACCATCCCTCTTTATTATTCGGCTAGGCGGTGTTAAAGAGTAGGTCTGCCGGGAGTCGAACTTGGACCACATGTGTGGCTCGTGAGCGTTGGACCACCGACTCGTCGTTCAGCTTTTGCCCTCCTAGTACTTTGAAGTCAAATCCAAACATAACTTAAGGTTGTATTTTAAACTCATAAAGACAATTAAGTTCCGTAAAAATAGAGACAGCCTATTTTCAGTGAAAGTATTTTATATCTCTGTGTATGAGACTGTATTTATGATTGGTGTAAATAAATACCAATCTTGTAATTATCAATAGCTTATTATACGAAGAAGTGAAATAAAGTCAACATAATGTAATAAGTTATGGAAGTAGCTGTGAACTCGGATGAAATACAAACTGTCGCCTAGTTTAAAGTGCTATGATCACTAGGAAGAAAAGCCAACACCAGATTAATTTTCGAGTGATGATTTGCAAGAGTTTGACTGACTTCAATTAAGATTACCAACTGACAACCGAATGGAGTCACCTGTAGTTTTAGTGGGGGTTTCGTGACCATTGGAGTCCATCAAGTTGGTTGTGAGCAGATATACTCGCCGATAGCAGTGGTGATAAAAATCGCGAATTGGATCCCTGGTATGTAGTGTGGTTATGTGTGGATACCACTGGACAGTCCCAAACAAGATAAAACAGCTGTCTGAAAGGTATTCTATCGTTTTCAGTCATTCCCTAACTGAAACAGATTTGTGCTCAATTTTCAGAAATAATAGTGACTGGCGTAATAGGTTACGAAGTTCAAAAGGTACAGGGGAGAGGGTCGTACCAGAGCAAAATGAAAGCTTATGCCTGTCTGTTGAATCCCTAATTCCTGTGTAGTTCACAAGTTGTGCTCGTTTTCAAAGTGTTTGGTTTCACTTTCTAGTTTGCTGTAACAGATTGAAATGGAACTTGCTAAATATTCGGATATAAATTTACGTGAACTGTTTTATGAGTTCAGGACAGTAACCTGAAATGAACTCGATGAGGATATATATTGCAGTAAATTCATGATTGCATAAACAAAAAATGGCCAAAACTTGAAATCTGTGTATGGCGTATTTACATGGAAGAAAATTTACAATTACGGGGGGGAAAATGTTTCTTAAGAAGCTAGGTATCCAGCTTTCTTGAATTGCCCTTATAGCATTACTTTTGCAGGGCTTTGGGAGCAGAGATGACAAACTTATCTTGTTAACTGACGATAAGAAAAGTGCACATTGCTCATCTTAAAGTGTGAATGACATTTGAAGTAGTGAATGCCGCCAGTAATCCTTTTCGGCCATCATCTGCTTCTGTTTGGGTGACTGTGTAATATCTCAGTTCTTGTATAAATTAGGAAGATTATGGAGAGATTACCTACAATCTCTCTCTAGCGCAATGTTTAGCAGAGTTATTAGGACACTGCTAAGTCCTTCCCACCTACAGTATCACATTCCAGTGCAGATGGGGTGACATAGAGGTTTGGCTAAATTCATTACAAAATGCTTTAAATGAATCCATGAGTCGTCTTTAGTATTACCTGCCTGTTTATCCTAGGTTTCTGCAGTCTGGATTTTACTGCTGTCCGTGTAACACGAAGCCCTGAAGCTTGAATTATTCTATATGAATGCGTATACACTCGCGACCGTGTCTCTGATATTTGTTCGAAAGATTCATTTGGTGGAAAACACCCATAAGGACATTAGAAAGAATAGAACACGAAGTTCACCAAAGATATCTTTCAATTTCAAAAGCTGTAAATACATAATTTTATATAGACACAATTTTTTAAGTGGTGGTTTGTAGGGATTTGATTGGTTTCAGGATTTCATCATGAGCTGACATTAGTTAGAGAACCATTGGAAAACCTGGGAGTACTGGACAGCTGTTTCGTCCTAATTTGGGACTCTTTGGCAGTACGCACCCAACGGGATTCGAACCCAGGACCTTCCGGTTACAAGGCGAGCTCGCATACCATTAAGCCACTGGGACCACCACTTGAATACCAATGAGATGCTCACTGGCGACTGGCCCTATTCAGGTAGGTAGTTACCTGGGTTCCAGTGGGAAGTCTTGACCAGTAGGATGTGGCAGGTCGGGTGTGAGGACAAATACTCGCCTAAGACATTGGCTAGCGGTCGCGCTATGTCGTGAATTAGCAGAAGTTAGAATTCAAGGACCATTGGATCGGGTCCCAGTGGCTTAATGGTATACGAGCTCGCCTTGTAACCAGAAGGTCCTGGGTTCGAATCCCGGTGGGTGCGTAGTGCTGAAGAGTCCCAAACTAGAACGAAGCAGCTGTCCAGTACTCCCAGGTTTTCCAGTGGTTCTCTAACTAATGCCAGCTCATGATGAAATCCTGAAACAATTTTTTTACTTGATTCCACATATTATGAAGGCGACTAAAAAGTGACAATTATTTTCAACTAGATATGGTTTACAAGAGCATTAAAAACAAAAATTACGCAGGATTAGGATATAATTGTAAAATAGTTATTTTAAACGAATTACAAATGTGAGCAGGAAAGCATGGAAACAAACTTAAAATAGCTGTTCTTATGACTTAAAAATGAGGGGAAATCAATGAAGACAGAGGGAGTAGGAATCGCACACACAGCGAACGAAAAAAGGTCGAAAAAAACGGAAGCTAAGCGAACATACCGGAACTAGATCCATGGTAGTTGTAGAGGTTGAACTAATTTCTTTTGAACACACAGCTCTGGCTTCTCGATGCATATTGCAAGGGCTTCTGCAGTACAGAGAAGTCGGAAACACACTACTTTTGGTAGGTTTCTGTTGACTTTTTAAATTACTTTGAATGAATCAGTTGAGATGTTGTGGGAGGTGTTGATCAGATGTTCAATAATGCCACTTCTGATTGAATCGGTGCCTTCTCTTTGCAACCACGCTGGGTAATGTTCTCTAACACGTTCGGGAACGACGCACATACAATGTACCTAGCTCCGCACGACAACGTGAATTGGTATGTGTACATTAAATTGGTCATATGCGAGAGTTTGTCCTTAGCGTTGTTTCGAAGTATTGGACGGCTAGAGAATGTCACTCTTAGTGTTGTGAGCTGTCGGCAAGCGATATGTTTTCCAGCTATAGTTAGCTATGCTCTGATGTATGTGACCGTTTATCCAGTCAGAGCATCTGACTAATCTCTAGTCTTTGGCTGTTGGTTTGAGCTGCAAGAAAGTGCAGAATACATGACTATGAGTTTCGGGATGCTAAGAAACAATGGCTAGTGATTATTGGTAATATGATGCCCGAAGATATGTATGTATTCACGCCTTGTTAACATCAAGATACTGAAAATGCTGTATAATGTACATATGATTACTACGTTTGCCAAACATATCCTCCCAGTGTATTTTCACTACGTTTTTCCCCTACACTAACATGTGGCAATTTGGACTAATGCATTTTTCTGCAATGTGTTTCACTCTGATAAGTGAATCGATCATCAGCATAGAAGTCAACTGATTACAACAGAACTTGGGTAGTCTGACAGCAATACATTTGTCATTTCATCCTTTTGCGTTTTGAGTGGAAAGTAGGTCTTCAAGCTACAGCTTTAGAGTCTCTTTAGCAGTGGTGTTCATTTCCTTTTTTTACAGGGCAGAGGTTGCGCTTGCATTATTCGCAAACATTGCTCGGCTTAGTACCGCTTAATCGAGAATTTAGGAATCCATCGGCCGAGGGGCGAACTGTAATGGTTCGCGAGCATTCTACCGCTGGACTATTGACGACAATGTAATGTCATACTATTAGATGTGTCGTTTTGTATTCACTGAATGAATATTTTTAACAATGTTCATTGTTTATTATAGTATGAAATTTTATTTCGTTGTATCAAATAAGCGAATAGTTTAGGACTTGATGACTAAAGGTGAGATAACGGAGTGTTTCTACTGCAGTTCTACATAGATTTTTAGCCAGCACTTCGCATCCTCCTTTTACTTCATAAGCTTGGAATCACTTTGATCATAATGTATTCGTCTACCTATTGACTGAATGCATACAGGATTGGCATTCTTCTTGGATCACCTGCCTGGATTCTCATCACGCTTTAATTGCTGCAAGATCTTTAGTTGCGTTCTGATTGGTCATCGTGATTGTCATTCTAAACTTTTCAATTTTAGCTAATTATAACTATTTGGAAATGATGGAGAAGATTTGTAGCCCAGTGAGAGGATCTTGAATTAGTTGTGTTCTCTGATCTGGTTGATTCAATTGAGAAGCTTTCGTAGTCCATCTAGACAACAGGCTTCCTTCATCGCGGGTTTTAGGATGGAATAAAGTCATTTGAATTCCCTATGAATGAAGATATAGTTGTATCTCCTGGTAACCATTGTCCTCACTGGTTGTTGACTTGCATCTCTATTGATCATTTTTATTGATTTGGAATTTGAGCATTCTAGTCATGTGATGATTTACTTGTTATTAGCAGCTGGTAAATTCGGTCTATAATAATGCGTTTGTTAATCGCTAGCTAACTCACTTGAGTAGCAGGGTGCTACAAATTCCTTGACTGCATTTTCGGTGCTTCCCCCCCCCCTGTTCAAAATTTCCACATTATCCTAATGAAATTGGCGTCCGCAATTATCTACATGCATTGATATGAAAGAATATGTATATCATGTGTTTTTACAGCAAATTCATGTTCTTGGATTCGAATTCTAAGAGGGGGGCACGCTTACTTCGACCGATGTAATGTTTATTGCAGTTGTTGTATGCAATTTGTTTTGTAAATGGTAATTATTTCGTCTTCTTTTCCTGTTGTCTGTTTTGGTGTGCACAATATCGAAAGAAGTGATGATTGGGCTGGCTGGCTTGTGTGCTATATCTATTTCAAACGGCCTTAATATTTTAACTGTTATTTCAGAGATATTTTTTATGTGTGGTAGAATGAATTTCTTTGTAGTCTTTGAATGTGTTTTGAAGAGTATTTCGACACATTAGGGAACGTAGTTAAAACAAGCAAATTCAGGTTAAAAAGTCTGTTGATTTGATGTATAGTTGGTTAAGTTCAATGAATTCTTAGAATACTGGTTAAAATGTTAAGTTATGAGTGAGGATATGATGATTATGATACAAGTTTCGTTTAAATATTATGAGCTGAAGCTTTAAAGTCCATACTCAAGTGTGGGCTCTTGAGACTTGGATTGAAATCAGGTTAAATTTCAAACATTTACAATCCAACACTTGGAAATTAGTCATCTGATCATTTGTGACTGACGAGTTCACTAAGTAAAATGTGGGTGCAATTACTTCGTGATAACATTGGATGGTAGTGATGTTGCCATTGATTACGAAATGAAAGTAATTAAAATTCATGGCCTGTCGAATTCTATCCCACAGGCTGAAAATGGTCAGTAGACTTGTCTTTTAACCTGAAGATCCTAAGTTTGATCCTTTTTAGCGTCATGAGTGCACATTTAGTTAACCCTGACTTGTATTCTGTAACCCTCTAACTAATGTCAACCAGTGGTGATTAAATCTGTGCGTCGGTGGCACAGTGGTTAGGACTCTCGCCGACCATGCACATAGTCCGGGGTTCGAGCCTACTCCGACACACACCTGATATCTATGGTCGGCCTGCGAAATTTGGGCTACCGATATCCACGCTGAAAATTCCATACTTGTACCAAAAATACGATGTGGAATCAAGCTGTAATCAAAAATAAAAAAAATAAATAAAACTTGAAATCTCATTATCACTGGAGGGTGTGTCATAAAAACATGCTTCACTTATGACTACTTTTGTGATTTTAGTATGACGAAAATCTGCATTCAAACATTTGGGAAAAAAATTGAGCAAATAAAATCCATTCATAGTTCTATTCTATCGAGTCCCGTGGATATAGAACACATGATTGATGTTAACAAGGCTTTCTGGGGCCGGGTGTTGGGATCTACATTAAGAAACCTGACTTTTGTATCCCAAATTAGAAGTTGGTTTAGACACTCTCCTTACTTTGGCCATCAAAGTTTTAATGTGCCTTCATTTGTTGTAAAGATTTCCTTATTTTAATTTGATATTCTATTTGCTTATTTGCTTATAACTTATGCGTATTTCTTGAACTGTAATTTCATTGATCTTACTTGAAAAATCGATAATATTTAAAAAAATATTCCGTGTACATAAATATGCATGTATAGATATAATTGTAGAGCCGGAAGAGGAGGAAACTATCGAAAAGGATATTCTTTGTTCAATGCTTCTTTTATTATGCTTTATTATTATTATTATTTTTTGTGTTTGTTCCCATCATATGATGTTGTGATTTTTCCTTATTACCTATAAGAACCTTCTCTGTCTGTGGGATGAAATTCGTTGCTAATTCTTTTCTTTTTTG
The DNA here is from genome assembly GCA_944472135.2 of Trichobilharzia regenti. Classification (NCBI taxonomy): domain Eukaryota; kingdom Metazoa; phylum Platyhelminthes; class Trematoda; order Strigeidida; family Schistosomatidae; genus Trichobilharzia; species Trichobilharzia regenti. The sequence continues at coordinate 27,126,099 of OX235266.1, read as the reverse complement.
ATGTCTTTTTTGTTTACTTCTGTTCAATAACTCGTTTAATAACCAGCCTACAAGCATATAAAAGTCAATAATCAACAATTTTTAATCTGATTTAAGCAGCATACAATGTAGAATTTAATTCACGAATATAGTGTATAATTAATTTACTGACGTCTATATATATGAATGGTAAATCGTTTCTAACAAGGAAATATCTTGAATTTAGAATTCCTATTAAATTTTGTGGTTTAACTTTAACATTCACACTAAAAAAACAGTCATTTCCTTTGGTTTATTGAGATTAAGTCAGCTCGGCAGCTGTAGCCACGTATGTATGCCATTATGTAGACATACATATATATGTGCCAAACTGCAAGGTTATAAATGTTAGCAATGACAGGTGTTCAGTTAATCTGCAAGCTAATATTTACCTATTGTTGGAAAATCGACTGTAAAACTGAAAAACTTGATCAATTCTGTACAGCCAGTAGGGGAAACTCATAAATCAACTTCAGAGGCATTAATTAGAGTATATGGAAATTGTATCAGAGGAACGTGAATTAAACTTCTTCAAAATGTAGAACCTATGACAAATTACATGTTAACTTCTGAACTCTATATACAGAAGAAGTTTGATGATATTAGATGGTTGGAGGCAATCGGTCACAGGAAACCTCGTCTCCTCTAGATTTCGTGCTAGTTGGCCATCATAAGCAAGGCGTATCTGCGATCTTGAGGGAACTCATATCCCTTCTGAGATTCAAACCCGCGTCACCCATCGTTCCAGTAAGAGATGTTACCACTCAGCTATTTTGGCTAGCGATTGACCTCCTGTAGGACTGTAGTGGATATTTTGATTGGACACTTGTAACCAGTGTGATGTGTCTAGTCCTTTCTTCGCTGCAGACTGAATTCTATCAGTCAGTCCGATTTGTAATGTGGCCACCATTCTAAGTAGCTCACCATCATGCCTTGCTGATGAGTGCCAACTAGCACGAAACCTAGGCGGTGTCCAAGACTTCCTGCCGATTGCCTCCAAACATCTAATATCATCAAATCAATGTGTATCGTGATGGCGAGCTACCTAGAATAGTGGCCACATTACAAAGCTGACTGACTGATAGAATTCAGTCTGCAGCGAAGAAAGGACTAGACACATCACACTAGTTACTGTTGTCCAGTCAAAATATGCAGAAGAAGTTTGTTCAGCTAATGAACCTACACTGGACCTAGTTTGTTTCAATATTTGTTGCGTAAGTTTTGTTGGTTCTATTTTTTTTCTTCGAGGAAACTCTCCTCTTTCTCCACTACTACATTTCTTGTCCTTGTCACGCTGATTTTAACTTGACCGTCTTTCAAATTTAGATGTGTCCTATTCATTTCTGTTAATTGTGTTACGTCACTCAGTTTTCTTATTTAAAGTTGATATCTGTTTGAATACACTTGAAAATCAAGAAGACAGAACTATCTCATTTAAAAGTGATATGGGGACATTTACGTATAATCTCGTGACTAACCAGCAATAAAATTCTCTCTCGAAATGGAAAACGAATCAAAAATTCCTTTGTTTGATTTGGAACTGACAAGAAAAGGAAGCTTAAGAAGATCGATCCTTAGAAAAGCTACTTGGAATGGTCACCTAACAAGCTTCTATAGCTGCGTACCCAATCAACCGAAGCTGAATTTAATTACACCCCTCGTCATCCGTATCTAACGCATCTGTAATCCCGATGTTCTAGAAACACAATTAGATCTTTTGAGAGAAATCTTCATCCAAAATGGATATCTACCAAGATTCATTGATAAAAAATATCAAACCAAGAATTTGGAGAAATAAAACTTCACTTGTGACAAAAAAGAAACTCTACATGAACTTGGATTTCAAAGGAGATTTAACAAGTGATATTCTAAGGAGAAGAATCACATAATCTCTGAGAACAACATTCTTTGTAGCAACGCTAAGAGTAGTGTTCTCCAGTCGCCCACTGATTTGCAGGAGCCTTAAGGACAAGATCCCGCATCTGACCACTTCTATGTGCACAAATCAGTTCACCTGTTGCTGTGGAGCCAGGTACATCGGTTGTTTGACGCACACAATGTCCAAAAGGATTCAGGAACACTATCCAGCATCGTTGTGAAAAGGCAATAGTGGCGGTATAAGGAGTGCGATAATTGAACGCCTGTTTAACACTGATAATTCCATCTCAAGAAACGCCTCCTTCAAATTAATCCACAGAGTCAAGAATAACCTACTAAAGGCAATACGGTTTCGTCTTCATTGTATCACTGAAGTTCTGTCCATTCATACAGAAAAACCGGAGCTTTCCGTACAGCAGAGGATTACTCAACCACTTCTAATATCATGGTAAAAAATTCGTTGACTTTTTGATGAATTAATTTTGTTTGCTTGCTTGTTTCTCTGATTTTTTATAATTCTTGTATTCATTTAGAACTCTTACGTAATTTCATATTCTCTAATCTGTTTCTACGTTCATCCTGAGTACAACTCAATCATCAAAATATTCATATTATTACGTAACTCTTTTTTAGCAGCTGTTTGTGACAGCCCATTGTAACAAAGGCGATGACCTTTGTTACTACACTAATTTCATTAACACCCAATTTTCTTGACCGTTTTTTGTATTACGTAACTCCACCCAAAACTTACTGATTACCATCTGTTTAGTTAAAATAAGCATAATCAGTATTACGTCCAACTGCATTTATAAATTTACGTGCACCTGCGGCAGCAAGTACGTTGGAAGTAGGACTTCTATCCGGTTTTCGGAGCATATTCCAAGAAACTTATGCAATAATAATAACAATAACAATTTCGCTTTATTCCAGAAACAGTACTTGTGGTACAGTGTGGAATTTTCAGCACATATCTACAATATTGCATCTAATTTCATCGTACATTTAAAAGGAGTATTATAAAAAAATAAAATATATAAAAAAAAACAACAACAAAAAACCAAAAAAAGAAACACAGAAATAACAAAAAAAATGCAAATAAAAATACCAAATAAAAAGGAAGATAAACACAAATAATGAAAAAATATTTCAGTATTGGTTAGTGGAAGCTACGATATGTGTATGCGTGGTGAACAGTAACAGCTATAATCATACGGGAAATTATGAGATGTTCTTAAAAATGTTTATAGCCAAGATGATCAGTTAATTTGATTGAACAACACTAAGCAATCATAAGATAAACATTTCAGGTTTTTTTTTTATTGTCAGCACTAATGCGGTTGTTTGTAGTGGTAGTGTGAGGAATCATGCATAATACAAAATTTTTTTTAAGATGGTGATAGTGGCAATAACAAACAAGATTGTCAGTTAAATAGTGCCGAACAAAGAACAACCACAAAACTAATGTTACATGATGGTTAATGACGGGACAATTTTTAATAATCATAGTGATAATATAGTCGGACCCAGTAGATACACAAAATAGGAATAGAATAAAGAATAAAAATGTAAGCCAATGATAATAATTTTAAGCAGCTAAGTATGTTTAAGAAGGTTGTTCACTATAGAGTACAAATAAGAGAGTGTAAGGGGGAAATAACAAGGGCCAAAATTATGTTATTAACAACAAAGCAAGTCATAGGTTTCACGCTTAACATTGTCTCTGTCACTTAGAACACGGGCCAAATATGGTATCGTTGAGTTCCTATACTTGGTTGTACGAGCATATATTATTTTGTACTGATTTCTGGTTCTACCTGATGAGATGCAGGGAGAGAGTTGGGAATAGAGGGGGTGTTGGGGGTCAGAGAGTATGGTTTTAGACCATTTCTCACATGTATTCAGATGCTTATCCACTAATGTTGTGACGAGCTGACTGAGTTTTACACCACCAGTCCTACTAACTACCTTCAACATCCTTCTCAGGATGGTATAATCCTTTTTCAGTAACCCAGGAAAGACTAACGGGGAACAGTAAAGTAGAATAGGTAGGATACGAGAGTTGACAAATTGTGAAAGCAGAGGTTGAGGGACTCCAGTTAGTCTGAGTTTCTTAATGTAGTAGGTTAGACGAAACACTTTCTTGGAAATCATTTGGATATGAGATGACCAAGTAAGGTCGGAAGATATAACTAATCCGAGGTATTTTGCATTAGACTTTGTTTCAATTATAGTCCCCTCGATTCTACAGACATCATGAGTGCTTACTAGTGTTTGTAGATCTCGTTTATGCCTAAAGGAGAAGTCGACAGTCTGGCATTTTGAGGGATTCAGCGTTAGGCCATTTAGTTTAGACCACTGACTGATGTCCGACAGGAAGCTATTTAATTTGAAGCAGTCTGACTGAGACTTAACGGGAAGCGAAACAGTCAGGTCATCTGCATATTTGACGAAGTTGATTTCGTCTGAGAGAGGTAAGTCATGTAAGAAGAAGGAAAAGAGAAACGGCGAGAGAACAGCACCCTGAGGAACACCAGCTTCAGTAAGCAAAGGAGAGGAAGCTACACCATTATATACCGTGTACTGCATCCTATTGGAGAAGTAAGAGTGCAGCCAGTTGATAGCCCAGGACTCAGTTTGTGTAAGGCTAAGCTTGTTTAACAAAAGGCCTCTAGGTACAGAGTCAAAAGCAGATGTGTAATCAAGGAAAGTACAACGGACATACTTGGCCCCTTTGTCTAAGGAGGATACAATGTTGTGATGAAACACAGCAGCAGCATCCAAAGTACTTCTACCCTGTTTGTAAGCAAACTGCTTTGGATCGTTTGAGAAGCTTAGGGAGGGAATGAGTTTTTGTAACAGTAATTTCTCCATCAGTTTCAAAAAAGGAGAGGTAATGGCAATTGGTCTAAACTTAACACTATCTCCAGAACCAGACTTGGGTACAGGGATGATTTTAATATCTTTCCACAGAGAAGGTACATTATTATTAGAAAAAGAAGTATTGAAAATGCTTGTAAGTGGGTTACTTAAAATATCAGCACATTTCTTTAAAACAATGGCAGGTATACCATCAGGGCCTAGACTCTGGGAAGGTTTAAGAGATTTCAAACATTTAAGAACATCAGAAGTATTGAAACGATGAAAGTCACTGGTCGTGTTATTAGTTAAATTGAAGGCAGAAAGGACATTTGGAGGGCGGATGAAAGATCTATTGAGAGTATTTACATCAATAGAAGAGGCAAAATTATTATGCTTACCACAACCAGTAATTTCTCTAAAAAGCTTCCATATGTTTTCTGAGGTTTTACAAGATAGTATTGTTTGATTATAAATGTTGTTTAGTCTCTTGATTTCAGATTTAATTTGGGTGTTTATCTTCTTAAGACCAGATTTATTCTTTGTCTTGTACAGCTTCTCTTTTTCTCTACGAAGTTTTTTGAGATGAGGGGAAGCGAAACGATCCATTCTTTTGAAAATTATCTGTTTATGCTTAAAGGAAGCAGATATTTACAAAGTGCTATTACCAGACACCTTGGGGATACGGGTCATTTTGTCGAGATTTCCAAATCCTTCAAAATATTAAACATACAAAGGACAGAGAATCTACTACGATTTGCTGAAGCAATTGCAATCAAACGTCTCAGACCAAACTTATGCACACAGAAAGAGAGTGTAGTCAATCTTTCACTCCCTTATTAACCGTATCACTTTCATTACATTGATTAGTTATACACACTAGTGAGCTCAGCTCACTAAACAAGTATTCAATTTGATGAACTTTAACCTTCTTGAGTTGCCATTTTGAAGTACAAACTAACACTGTTCATTAGGTTTTTCTGTCTTCTCGCACCTACGTTTTTTTCTCCCATAGTTTGGTAGCATATAAATTGACGGTAACTTAAACAAAAAATTGTAATATTTATATTTCTGATACTTTCATCTTATAGTGTTATTATTTATAACCATTGTAATTTCAGGTAGTTTGCAACTGATAATAGCCTGTGAAATAGAAATGATACCATTTTATACTGCATATCTGGTCTTCCTTTCTCTATCGAAATTTATCGAGGGAACCAAACCTATGAAAAACCAATTGTATTTTTGCTTTGACAAACTTTATGTACACATGCATATAAAACAACCTATATATATTTGCGATTGTACAGCTGTGAACATGAATTCGCCGGCAAAAAGAGACTCTTTGCTGAACTGCGTGGTTTGTTTTCATATATGGATGACACATTCACAGTGCAGAAATCTGAACATATCCCTCAGTTTGTTACACATATAAAGTAAGTAGTCGACGGAATCCAATTCGCTGCTGAGTTAGAAAACGAATAGGGTGAGTTGGCCATGCTAGACTCGCATTTCTAGGAAACCAATAAATTCTAATAAATACTTAGACTTTACTTCGTCCCATCCAGAATCGGTAAAGATAGATTTAGTTAAGTGTTTATGTGATGAGGCCAAGAGCCTAGCTATTAAACAAGGAGATTTAAACAATGAAGTCAAACAGCAAGGGAAAATATTACCAGTGAATAACTATCCACCAGAATTCATTCAGGAATTTATGAGGTACCCTAGAAAAAATCAGACCAGCAATGGAAATGACGAATATAATATAGAATTCAAAGCCTCTGTAGTACCACGGCGGATAAAGAAGGAATATCACAGACCTGACGTAGAATTCTCAATGACTCTGGAATTAGGGTGACATTTAAATCAACCAACAAACTCTCTCAGGGATAAACATTGTCGGCTTAAAGACCCAATAGATCCAATTAAGAAAAACAATATAATTTACCAATTACCACGTAACGACTGTGAAGCCAGTAACATAAGTCTAACTGTAGATCGGGATCAATCAGATTATTGGAACATAAAAGTTTAGCTGGACGTAGAATGATTGACCCTACTAAGTTAAATAACCATTGCATTGCACTCACTTGCATGCAATCACAATATAAAGTGTGTGGAACAGGGTGACAGTAATAAAAACTAATTTAGTTAGGTAAACGGAGAGAGAGAGAGAGAGAGGTTAATCACTGAAGCTTCGGTTCACAGAGGCCATTTCCATCAAAAGACTTCCACTGAACTTATGCATACACAAACAGAATAGGACTAATCTCTCACTACCCCAGTCACCATAATTGAATTGTTTTTTTTGTGTGGATTTGTCTTTTGTTCCGTTGCGTAACATACATCTCAATCTTGATTTTGATTTTTCACTCACTGAGTTGAACTCACTATTTAGTTAAGTTTCCAAATCTACTAAATTGAATCATTTTATCTATTTTATAATTTTAAATCATTATTTACCCCCACTCTCCCGAACTCTTCTCCGCCATAAATATGTAGAAATTAACTTTAGTATTTTGTCTTTATTCTGTCCGTGTTTCCAAGCTAAATCAGAAGTCTAAGCCGTTTGTCTATTTACTATATAAATAGTTACTCTCTTTTAACACTAAATAATTGTCCACTTACATCATCTTCGAAATTATGTTGCATACACTTTCTACGTGTAAATTGACGTCATTGTAAAAAGTATGTTCAAACGTCGTTTAGTAACTTATAATTGCGGTGGATGTAGGCAGTTGGAGAGAATCATCGAAATGAAACGATCTCCTATTATCCTGAAAATACATTCGTTCTTTCTTTCTTTCTTCAAACACTGAAGCTTTATTTATCGATTCAACACCGGACACGTGCAATCGGAATGACGCAACGCCGCCTATATAGGAGACATGGAAAGTGGCAACAAACAACAAAGGGAAGTTCGGCAGACAGAAAGAGAGAAGATATAAATATCAGAAAAATTGTAAATCCGTGTGTCTAAAACTGATATGATTATGAGTGGCAATAATTTATCATCGAAATCTTGTCATCCAGTTGTTTATACTGCATCAGTGTTTGATATTGAAAATAACCTGATCTGATATGGTTTCAATTTATCTTAGACAGATTGACATTATTATACAAATGGTGGATGGTGGCTAGCAGTGGAATCCAGGATGCCCATTTCATCCTATTTGGGATTCGTCATCTGGATGTACCTGCATCTCTCATTGAGAAATGATGTTCCCACCGAGGCTCGAACCCAGTGCCCATAGTTTCAAACGCCAAAGCGTTATCCACTAGACCACTTGCGCCACAAGAACCACCTCTTGTGCAACGGATCATATTAATTATTTAGATGAATTTTAGATTTTCCCGTCGATCGATTGGACCGAAGTGCTCGGTCTCAGGTTGACATGTCGGCTTCTTGTGCAGATGCTTCGACGATGTCTGGGCATTTAATTAGTATACAGTTGGTGGATGGAGGCTAGCAATGGAATCCAGGATGCGCATTTTGTCCTATTTGGGACTGGATTCCACTGCTAGCCACCATCCACCAAATGTATACTAATTAAATGCCCAGACATCATCGAAGCATATGCACAAGAAGCCGACATGTCAGCCTGAGACCGAGCACTTCGGTCCAATCAATCGACGGGAAAATCAAAAATTCAATTCAATAATTCAAGATTGACATTATGTTTAGTGTTTATTATGTTCATTTTCTGTTAAATTTAAACTGGGGTTCGAGCCTGCAATTTAATTTTAAGTGCAAACGTCCTTTGCTGTGTGTGATTAGTGACTCCGAATTTTCTCGGTACCTAATATTATTCTTTGCGCTTTCCCCTGATATGTCTGTTATGTACTCGTCTAGTAGTTAATAGTCCTGACGCGGAAAGAGGGAAATCAGAAGACCGCCTTGTTCACGATGATACTTGTATTTTCCAGACAAGGAAAATAATTGTCACACAAAAGTGTGAGTGAATAAGTACGAAATGTACGGACAAGTATGTGAACAACAATACAGTACAAAAGTATATATGGAAATGACTAATACACACGATCCAATAGACAGTCATCTTACCATGATTGGCTGTAATGTCATGTGACAACAAGGTCATACATGTTTATTTAGTTAGTGGACAGACAAAAGCATAATGTCAGTTATAACGGAATATCGATCCATATACACATAGCAAAATATAACAGACTGTCGAAAACAAACGCACACATCATGTGACTACCTATCATTGTCGATGCAATATTTAGCTATTTTCAAGTATACAGATTGAAATAAAGCTTGAAATTATCTCTGAATGTCATCTGACAACACTTTCTTTGTCTGCACAAAGGCTGAGTATCTATCAAGAAGACTTGAGAGTTTTTACAAGACTAAGTAAACTATACTTGCTACGAGTATTCATTGATTATGCTAAAAGACTTTTTATGGATTGCGTTGGTGGCACAGTGGTTAGGATTCTCGCCGACCATGCAGGTGGTTCGAGGTTCGATCCCCTGCCAGCGCACACCTAATATCAATGGCCGGCCTGCAAAATTTGGGCTACCGATATCATATGCTGAAAATTCCATGCCTGTACCAAAAATACTTACTTACTTTACTTTACTTCGGCTATCTCCTACGGGAGGATGAGCCGGCTTCATGAACGTCTCGAATCATCGCTGCCCAGGCGCGGCAATTTGTAAGAGAGTTCATGAAGTTTCATGGGAATTTGGTACGAGTGATGTCCCCAGCATCGCTCGGCCTTTTGTTTGAGAGTGCAGCTCTAGCCTTTACACAACCAAGTGTGACCTACAAGGCAGTAGGAGTGGAGTAAGGAGTCCACTATCCATTGGCAGCCGGTGACCGGAGTTCGGTTCATACGCCTTTTTGAATGGGGCCAGACATCCAGGACATCCAACAAGCCCTTTGTCCATACGTCTGCCGGTGAGCTTCATACGCCAGTCGTTGGAGGTTTGGAATCAGGGTTTAGCCATCTCCCCTAGACTGTCATCCAATGGACAGTCAACCCGGTGGAGAGCGCCGGGCATCCGCTTTCGCCCTCTCACTTTGGTGAGAAACACCTCCGCCACGTGAAGGCAGTGAGTAGGACTTCCTCAGGAGAGGCTATGTAAGACGCCCGGTCATATGGGAGCATTTCAAGAGGTGTGCGGAGGGGTGGCCAACCCGCAGCGCAAGGCACCCACCCCCGACCATCCTGAGGCTTTGGAGGCAAAAATACGGTATGGAATCAAGCTGTTATCAAAAATAGAAAAAATAAAAAACTAGTTATGTATAGGGTTTTAAGCCAAACTTTATGCTTTTCTCAGAAAATTTCCATTTTTATTTCTCTGTTGGTTAATATCTTAAATAGTGGACTTATTTTAGATGGCTGGATTCAATCGGTGAGAAGCCTCGTCTGTTCTAGATTTCGTGCGAACTGGCACTTGTCAGCAAGACGCATCTGTTATCTTGAAGGAACCCATGTCCATTCTGAGATTCAAGCCTACGTCATCTATTGTTCCATTAAGAGATGTTACCACTCAGCTATTTTGGCTCGCGATTGACCTCAAGTAGGAACATATTAGATACTATAATTGGATGCTAACTAAATTCATGTGTTTAGCCCTTCGTTTACTGTAGATTGAATTCTAGCACACTAGCAAACTTGACTGATAGAAATCAGATACGCCTTGCTAGCGAGTGAGGGCAAGCAAGCACAAATACTAGGTCTAAGGTTACCTACAAATTGACTCCAACCATCTAATAACAACAATCTTGAGTATACCATGATGACAAGCCACCTATCATGGTGGCCACATTGCAAACTTGACTGAGAGAATTCAGTCTGCAGTCAAGAAAGGACTAGACACATGACACTAGTTAGTGTGTCCAATAGAAATTGAACTTTTGTTAGGAATATTCATGATTCTCATGAAATAGTGTTCGACTGTGTGTGAGTGCATTTTATGCTTTCAACAATTAAGTAATCTGTCCAGCCGAGGTACTTAGTTTGTATTATCACTGGGCCTCACAGTATGAATAGGATATTAAATTTGTAACAAATTCACACCTCAGACCTTTGAATATTAAGTGATTGGGGAATACAAGGCAAATTAACACGCCATTTACTCATGACTGAACCAAGCAATCCCCAGAGAAAACGGAAAGTTGGGAGTGGAGCTATCAAATCCATCCGGCGAAAAATAACCCAGCAGCTATTGGATCTGTGGAGTACAGAAACAATAAACCTATTCTCCTTCTTTAATCGGCAAGACTCTTCAATTCCAAGATGGATTACGCCAGTGAGCGTAAGCCTTTGAGGATTCAGTTAACTGATGTATCTTTTTTTGATGAAAGCAAAAGTAAGCAGAGGGAAACAGAATATCCCCATCATGTTTAAAGCTGTGTAAACTAAAGAAGAAATGCACAGATATTGTAGACAGGAGTTAGAAGTCTTTGAGAGTAGATGTAATGAAAGTAGATCCTCCAGATTGTAAGCCACAGAGTCAGTAATCTACTCCGGCCAACGAGATGACAACCACAAGCACATTGACAGTATAACTATCATGAGGTCACCAGCAGCATTGAAGGCCACCCTCCTCCGTCCTACAAACAGTTAGACAAGTTGAATAAAAATCAGTACTAGAGAAAATTTAATATACCAATAACCTTATTTATCTTCTTACCACTTCCCCTTTTGTCTGAATAAAAACAAAAGTAATTTCTATTACAAGTGACCTGAAATAATATTTTTTCTAAAAATAATCTAATCGATAAGGTACATTGATCAATGGTATTCTTGGTGTTAGGAACATGAATGAATATGTAGTTTATGTTTTAAAAAAAAGAGCCTGTCATCTAACCGTTCACCGTATCCAATTAACATGTATCAAGTTGAATCCAAGAATTCACATGTCATCGAAAGCATTTTCAACAGACTGATGGTGACTTACATTAGCAGCTCAATCTTCTCAGTATTAAAGATTGATTAAATGGTCTACCGGATAGGATAGACAGATAAGAAGCAACTCTGACGACATATCAGCGAAGAACTTATTGTTCAACAAATATGCATAGGGAAGTGGAGATGGATTGCATGTACTCTGGTGAGATATTAAAGTGATATCGTGACGTGTGTAACTGATAGGATTCATCAACAGACGTCCGTCGGCACAAAAATAACAGATAACAGAGAGATACATTTGAAATCAAAGATAGCAAATCAATCAGTGAGGTGGTAAAACGTAGGAGAGATGAAAAGAAGCCGAAGAAACACAACACGAAGGGAGAAGAAGTAGTACACAACACGGAAGATCTGTACAGAATACGATTTTCAGATAAAGTTTACATAGTTTCCCTACATAGAGATATCAAATTCCAAATAAACATTCCGTTACCAAGTCTCTTATTTTCTACTGTCACAAAATTGCCCGCCAGGCTCTCCACTGGAACTCGAGTGAGAAGTGATGGGTTGAACGTTAGACAGTGTTATTCAGGAGATCATCTGTAGCGAAAAAGAAAGCTTGCAAGCAGTTGTGCATGCGATTTTAGCGAACAGAGTGCAGCAGAGATGTGCCAATTAAACCCTAAGTTCCACACAAAAGACAAGGAATAAATAATATTGAAAAATTCGGATTAATAGTTGACGACTTCTCAATTCACTGTCTGATAACTGGAAACTATGGTGACGGAATGAATACCACGTATTGTGATGAAAGTCTCTTACAGAGACACTTATACAAATATCAAGAAGCTAGTCAAATATTCTAGTTCTTGTCGAAAGTCGTCATTGTTTAAAGTTGTCTTCATTTTATCATTTCTCTATGCTAAAATAAAGAAATTATATGAATGTGGATGATCTGCGTCTATGTATCTATCTGTCTGTGAGTACATTTCCGTGCACAGATCAGTCGCTCGATATTAATCAGTTGAATGTTCTAGTATTCGGAGCGTTTATTAAATCCTATTCATCAAGTATGAAATTCGGTGAAGAACTAATCAGCATTTTAAAGTACTTTTACTTTCAGTACAGCTGAAATACTCAATTCGGCGTATAAAATGTTGTTATTTTGATGTAGTTGTGTTCTCTGAGCCGGATGGCTTATTTGCGAAGCTTTCACTGCTCTGCTAGGCAGCGTCTTCAGGGAATACTTCAGTTTGAAGTGAGGTTTTAGATTTCTCTACGAGTTAATTAATCATCTCTCCTGGTGAGTGTCATTGAAGGTGACTTTTTGGTTGGTTTTGTGTGTCTTCAGACCCTCTAGTCTACTTGTAATAAAAAAGTATTGTATTGAAACTGATTGTTTCCTTAACCTGAAGTTTGACCCTTTGTGTGTGAGATTTACTTCTTATTGTTTGGTAAATTTTGTCTATCTCGATGCGTCTGCTGACTGAAGATACACTGGAATACAAGACTTCTAAATATTCTCTAGCATTCTTGGTGTTTCCTCTGTCTAATATTTTGAACGTTGTCTCAGTCGAAATGATGTCTGTGGTTGTCTGTTTGTGGCGATATGAGGGAGTGGATGTCATGTTTTTTGACGGCTAGTTAGTTTATGTTAGTGGATACGAAAACTAAGGGGACGTCCACTTTGGCCATTTTAGTGTTTTTCTCAGTTGTTGCAATTTATTCCGTAGATGATGTTGTTTTTATCTTCTTTCGTTCCACTAGTCTTTTGCTTGACACACAACTGAATGAAATGATTTTACTGGTTTGTGTGCGACGTCAATTTCTAAGTTTGAAAAGTCTTGCAGTGATTTATGAGATGTCCTTAATACACGGTAGGGTGATTTTCTTTGTGTTTTCCTTGGGGGGTTTTGATTTGTTAGATCGGCTTGAGGATATATGTCTTTTGATGAAATTCTGTGGATATCCATTCTTTTGGAAGACGTCCATGAGATATCTTTCTTCAATTTTCCATTTTATTTCATCAGTCACAGACAATCTGAAGCCCGAATGGCTATAAGAGAATGCAAAATGAATACTTCATAAATGTAAAAATATCAGAGAAAATGTCTTAAATCAAGACATAAGAAGCAATTTTTAGTTCATGTCATGATGAATCTATGTGCATTGCAAAGTGGAGGACGACGGGGAGGAGAAGGCATGAAATATAAAAAATAATAAACCCTACTGGCTTATTAGGTTGTGTAACCATTCGTGTGTCAGTGGCAGAGCGGTAGAGTACTCGCCGACCATGCAGGTGGTCCGGGATACGAAACTCGGCCGACGCACTCCCTTACCTCCGTAATCCAGTAATGAAACAGATAAAGAGGGAAGGTTGGGCATGACGCCAGGAACTCTATCCCATTAAATAGACACCACTGCTACAGAAACTTTAAGCCTGTCGCCTGAATCTCTATGTTCCACTACGAACGTGAAGGAATGAAAAAAACCACTCGAGAAAATTTTGTTACAAAACCAGTTCCCTTGACTAGTTTGAACAAGGCGAGAACGAACACATTTCCAGGAAAAAAGAGCTCATGTTGCTTATTTCACAGCTTTGTTTCAGTTACTAACAGTTTAAAAAACAAGCACCAAAGGTTAATAAAGTAGGATTTAATGAATTCATCAAATTTCGGTAGAACTCGCCAGCCGAATACTTGTGGACTTGTGGACTATGGACATGATATCGATGCTGTCAAGTCATTCACTATTGTCAGCAGACAAACAAACAGGAAGATGCTTGCGATTGCAGAGGCTTGTGCAAACAGAGTTTATAAACCAGGTCTTTGTGTACAAAAGGAGATGGTCGTCACTCTGAATCTACCATGGTAATACGTCTCACTTATTATTCTACCTATTATTATTATTATTATTATTATCATTCTTGATTCATTTAAAACTATCCTTTATCAGTAAGATTATCTTAACTCATCTCAACACTATCATTATCGTTATTATAACTATTACTATTGATATTAGTCTGTTTGCAATTTTTGTTATATTCTCTGATGACTAATTGTTTATCTAAGTGACGTAATTGAAGCGTAATGCATTTTATCTTAATTTTAATGTCTTATCTATTTGAACATGACATGGAAAACATTCCCGCCTGTCTTTCTACATGACTGATTCAATGTAGTTTATTCACTTATCAGTCTTATATCTTCCAATGTAATTTCAAAATACAAAGTGAAAAAAAAATCAAATTTTACGAAGACAACTGAGAATAAAGCGAAATCAATGATACTTAGACTTGATTTGTGATAGCTGTTCTATCCTATCAGTACCCTTCTTTACAATCAGAAAACTTGAGAATGTATATAAACCAAAATTAGCATGTTATTTTTTTTTAAATCAGATGGCAGTGGACATCATTTGGCGCAAAGGTACTGCCGACCTGGGTTTCATGCACACTACCGCTTATCATCGGTAAGACTAGCAACTTTGAAGAAACTTGCATTTCGTTTATGATCTCAGCTTAAATCACACTGTAGCGAATTTTGAAACTTTGTCAATTACTTTTAATCTAGCTTAACTTTTATGGCTTCTTTTATGAATATGGGAATATTTGCTTTATTCTTGAGTCTGTGGTAAAACTTAAGTCTGTGCAAAGTAGAAGAGCTACTTAAAGAATAAACAATATATAACAATAATACCTTCATCAGACTAACCTTTTTCTGTCAGTTATATGCGTAGATGGTTGTGGATACTCTATAACAAGCCAAGGAGTTATGCCCACTCAACAGGCGGGAAGAATAATTTCAATTGACTGAGAAGGGATTCATCTTGAAGCATATGGGCTAAAGAAAATGTAGGAAAAACGAAACACTCTCCCATGGAAAAGACGAAAGTCTTTATTTGTGAACAAAAGGAATGGAAATAACAGATGACGTCATATCGTTATACAGTATTACACGTTGTACAATCAGCCTATCTAGATTGGAAAACACTACCAGGTTGATGTTACTTCGGACTACTTTTGTATATTTGTATGCACTTACCGTTGAAAAAGTATGTCAGAAGGATAGAAAGAAAAGATTTTATCATGTTTTCTGAGAGCATTCCGAGTACTTTATAGCTAAAGGAAAGGAAATATGCACAAGGTGTGACTGCCAAACAAATCATGGATATAGACGCTCTGTTACGATATCCTTCATTTCAACTACTAACAGTCTAAGAAACGACATACGTTATCATACAAAAATTATTTCAACTTAAAGAGCATGACTGGGAAACAAGAGATGAGAATACAAGATATTATATAATCTAATAATCAGATTTTATGCATGCATGATTTCAAGGGAAGTTCGTGGAGAGTGAGGGAATGAGTAAAGAAAATGATGAAATGGTAATGAGATGTAAAATTATTACGAAAACAAACAATTAAGTTACTTGGAGAGTTAAAAATGAATTCAGCTCAGTAAGTTGTAATCAAAAGAGATTTTTGAGTCTCCAAATTCCCATTTACGCATTTAGAAAAGAAATAACAGATTGAATGAAGAAATATGCACTCCTTTTCAATTAATTCCAATGGTCTACGAGCTCGCCTTGTGACCAGAAGGTCCTGGGTTCGAATCTCGGTGGGTGCGTACTGATGAAGAGTCCCAAACTAGGACGAAACTGCTGTCCAGTACTTCCAGGTTTTCCAGTGGTTCTCTAACTGATGTCAGCTCATGGTGAATTTCTCCATACAATCAAACAAAATCCCTACAAAACAAATACTTGATAATTCCAAAATGTTTTAGCAATCAAGTAATCAGATTTGGGTATAGGAGGTGGAGGGGAGGTGAAATTAATAGGTCAAAAGTCATCAAAATAATTAACTAATAGATACAAGTAACAAGATAGCGAAGTTCTAAAAAAGTGGTGAGAATTAATTACGCAATTCAAAATAAGTTGATACTTAGGTGTTGGTAAAAAGCTATTATGTAATCAAGAAATCTGTAAAATAGGAATGATGACTAACAAGAATTCGATGACTCAGAAAAACAAGTTAATAAAATTAGCTAGAATTGTGAAAATTAACAATTATTGAGATGCACACTGCATGTGCAATTTAGATTTAATGAAGTCATATATAATCAAAAGGATGGAGTCGCTATGGGGTCTCATTTAGGACCGCTCTTAGCGGATGTCTTCATGGCAAGCTTAGGGAACGGCCCACTAAAGGAAACCATCGATAGTTTGTTTATGTATAGAAGATATATAGGTGATACCTTCATTGTCTGTGAGGAAAACTCTTCAACTGCCTAACTTCTTGGAATATTTAATGGTTCTCACCCATCTTTGCTTTTCACGGTCGAAGAAGAGTCAAATTCCTCGTTTCGCTTCCTTGACGTTAAGCTAGAGAGAAGACAGAATGGAACGCTGTTAAGGTCTATTTACCGAAAACCAACATTCACAGGGTAATACACTAACTTCAACAACTGCGTACCTTTAAGGAGAAAGAGAAATCTTGTTCATTCCTTATGCTCCAGAATTCGTAAAATCTGTTCTACACAGACAATCGTTAGTGAATTAAATAACCTATGATCAAATCTCCTTAACAATGGATATCCTACAAGCTTTAATGAACGTAACATCAAGAAAGAATCCGCCCCTAGACAAATCACAGTGCCAAAGAAAAAACTGTCTAGGAGTCTTGCATCCAAAGGTGACACCATTTCTGAATTGATTAGAAATCGTTTATCTACATGTGTTAAACGCACTTTTCCTGCAACTGACCTGCAACTAGTTTTTACCAGCCGAAATATGATTAGACAATGCGTCAAGGATAGATTACCGCTTATGTCCACATCTATGTGCATTCACTCTTTCACCTGCTCCTGTGGAGCTGATCATATTGGACACTATAAGCGCTCTCTCCGAAAACGTGTAACTGAACACTATCCGAACGTAGAACTGCAAAGTCGTCTATTTGTGATCACCCGTTAAGGTCTGGTCATTCAGTCCCACGTGATTCATCCTTCAAGGTTATCTACATGACAAAATCGAATCGATCCAAAAGTTTGCATTTCCTTCACTTATGCATAGCCGAAGCTTTAGCTATACATGAACAGAAACCTAAATTATGAGTTCAAAAACGTTTTGTCAAACTCCTTTCTTTACCTTGGTCATAGTAATGTTCTTTCTAGTCTTTATTTTATTTTACCACTTGAATTCATTCCACTTCACTTCACATCTTTATTCTTATCGTAATCGTACTCCTAATTTTTAAAATTTTTAGACAATGCCTGACATTAAAAAAAAAATTTTCGGTATCAATTCACTTATAAAACAATCTTTAATAATTTTGTAATCCATCCACTTCAACTCTACCCCTTATAACATTGTAATTATCGTTATTCTTATCACTTATATATGTATATTGACTGAGAAATTATTTAGTGCCAATTAATAACTTTTTCTGTAATGCAAATACGACTGTACAGCTTGAAAATGAAGTCGTTGAAAAGAAATTTCTTTGCTGAACAAAAAAACTGTGTTTTTACTTATGAAAAAAATTAACAAAGTCAAAATATAGTTAAAAGTGTGGGAAAAAATCATTTTTTCTTCAGTAACTTGTTACATATTATGTAGTTGGCCATGGAAAAGAAAGCAGCTGCACACATTTCCTTTGATTTGGCTTGTTCAGATGAATTCCGATTGCCTGTCTTGCATTATGTAAAAGTCGTACTCTTAGACCATGCAAGAGGTTAGGTGATATGTAATAAATAACTTTAAAATCTCTGTTAGGGTCGACTTGATGTCCAGTCAGTATCGACGGGATGATCTAGTATTTAGCTGTATATACCTTCATTCCGGGCGTTTACCAAACCAAGATGACAGGTGTTCAGACTCTTTTAACTTCTATCTACTTCTCATGAAAGCTGCACCACGTTATGCATAAATTGAAATCTGGTTGTTAGATCACTAACTGTCTTGTATTTATATATCTTGTTCCACTACTATGCCCTGTGAGCTGACATTATTTTTGTATGATAAATTGTGTCGTTTCTTACACTTGAAAACTTTTATTTCCCGATGCGAGTTTTAAAACAAGCAACAAAGGTTAATAAAACAGGATTTAATGGATTCACCGAATTTCAGTAGAACTCTTCAGCTGAATACTCTCTCTCTCTCTCTCTCTCTCTCTCTTATATATATATATATATATATATATATATATATATATATATATATATATATATATATGTGCAACAGATTTCCCAAGCTTCCTGGTTTTAAGCATTTTCTTTAGATTATACTGTATATTCTCAAAAATAAACATGGAAACGGTTTATATAATATATTTGAAAGTCACTCCATTAGTTAAAACTATCGATAAGCTTCTTACATGTTAGGCGCTTTTCATACCTCTATCCCAGGAGTGATCATGAAATGTCTTCATCTAGGGAAGTGTTGCAAAACCGGAGATTACTGGGTAGCTGTTTCATCCTTGCTTGCGACTCTTTGGCACGACGCAGTCGTAACCCTATCACTTACCAGGAATCGAACTTAGCACCTTTGGGTTACATCGCCAATACCAGCGCATGTCATCGGCGATTATTTGTCCCAACTCTGAGCTTGCTGGACTCCACTGGTCACGAAATTCTCACTAAAACTTTAGGCAACTTCTTTCTGTAGTCAATCACTGGTGAATGCTAGACTAATTTATGCCTAGTGGGGTTTGTCATCTGCATTGTTGAAATGTCCAAAATTAGAACGAGCAGCTGTCCAATACTCCGTGATTTTCAGTTACCTCTTAGTGGTGTTGGCTTGTGACTATGAAAAATTTATATTTAGATTATTATCTTTTATTACTCCAACAGGGATTTCGCCATGAAGCGATATTAGTTAGGGAATCATTGAAAACCAGATAGCTCTTCGTAGCTGTTTTGTTGTAGACTGACAGTCTTCAGACTGATGCACATATAAAGTTTCCAGTGATCGATTGCAGGACCTTCAGACTGTAGAGCGTTCAACTTAATATTCATCCACTACGTCGTTACATACTTCTAGTCTTATGATACCTGTTTTGAACCCATTAAGACCCCAACAAAAATCGGTATTTGAAAGTTGAATGCATAGTTTATCAGTGAATGAATATGTGGTGAATTTCCCAGGGTTCTACAAAAAAAGTTGAGTGTGACAACAAATATCCACTGATGATATTAGATGGTAATACCATTAAATGACAAACATACAGAAGCGAGAATTCACGAGACACAGCATTCCAACATACAGATTTCGGTCAGCATCTCGTATTCTGAGTGCGCTAAATTAGACCGAATATAATGTCACCAATATGTACTCTTGTGGAATTGCAAACTAGGTTCGGATAGCTATCCAACACTTCATAATTTTCAATGATTTTCATTGAGAAAAATGTGAATTGAGCACTATGCAGAGACAGTATGGCGACAGCTCCAAAAAGCCATTGTTCATAAAACTACAGTTCCTTGGTGACAACAACAGCGAAATAGTTACACAGCGCCTGAAGAATGCAATTAAAAAAGCTTAATATTTAGCAGAGGTTCGTTGTCTCAGCACTATCACCCCCCCCTATTTTACGTTCGAGAAATAAGGGCAAACTACCTGATTCTGACTCCTCTATGTGTATCTACCAGTTTGACTGCAACTGCGGAACCAGCTATATCGGGCGTACAATTAATCAGGTTCATCATCGTATTTCTGAACACCAATCTGCATAATTGTTGACCAAGGGACAAACAGGATTTATTCGTAGCTCTGTTTTAGCACACCTTGTAGATATTGAGCATAAGGTTGACGTTAGTACAGCATTTAAAATTATTTATCGCATTCCTAATAATCTTAATTGTGATTTACAAGTTTGTCTTCTACATACCTATAGATGAAGCAATAGGAATCCGCTTGAAGAAGTCAAACCTGTGTGTTCAGAAGAAATTTGTACAGCCATTTTCGTTACCTATGGCCATCATTTCATGAATGTATGATACGGACTACTTCGCCCTGCTTCCCCTAAAACTTTAAAAAGAGAGTCCCAAACTAGGACGAAACAGCTGTCCAGTACTCCCTGCTTTTCCAATGGTTCTCTAACTAATGTCAGCTCATGATGAAATCCTGAAACCAATCAAATCCCTACAAACCAACATTTAAAAATTATAATTGTCCAAATTACTTTATTTTTCTTCAGCCATGTGTTACGCAACCAACTTTAGCACAGGCGTATTCCTTAATTACCAAGTATTGGTTTTGTAGTGACTTTGTTTGATTGTTCGGGGGATTTCATCATCAGCTGACATCAGTTGGAGAACCATTCTGTACCAGCAGGGAGTACTGGGCAGCTGTTTCGTCAGCCTAGTTTGGAACTCTGCTTCAGCAATATGCACCCATCGCAGGCGTTTAAGCCCAGGATCTTCTAGTTACAAGGCGAACTCTTAATTTTTCCAAAATTGTGCATTTGTGCAATCCACATGTTGTAACCGTTTATCCCTTTTAATTGTATGTATTAACTTTCTTCGTTAATTATCAACCACGTTTGACATGGTTATACTGACTGATTATCGTTAACAAACATATCAGTGCCACTTGATTGGTAAATTGTTGTATTTTGTAACAAAAGTGCTATGGATATATAGTAGAGTAAGGCCAAAGATGAGGATCTAATTGAGAAGTGAATATTTCTTCGTTCAATGCTTTTGCTTTCTGAATGTCTAAATAGGGATTTTTTCTATATTGAGATGGTCTAATTGACATTGGTTTGGTGATGAGATCTTATCCTAAAACCAATTAAGTGATGAGAAACATAACAAACGAACTTGCATTATTTGAACTGTGATGTGGAAAAGAAAAATCTCCTTCCACTGGCAGCAATTCACGTGTACTTGTGCAGTACATTAATTAGACTGTCTGTAGCTTGAAAATATTTCATGTCCCAGCATGATTGCATAAGATGTTTGGGTAAATTCTATAAGGTAGCATTGTTAGTAATATTGTTATGTTAAAATTCGTTACCTGTTCAGTTGATAAGATGACGTCTAAAGACGTTCATTAGTTTATCTCATTTTATGAAAAAAGCCCTTTTAAAATATATTGTAATTATATATTTGTCGTGCATTGTAATACTTACATGTAATCGTAATTCTTAATAATCGAATCACAGTAAGCCGAAGTAAAACACAGCGAGGATACAAGTAGGGAATTCTGATTTGACATAATCGTTTTGTATTGTATTATAATAATAAATATTAACAAACAACAACGGCAACAACACAGCAATAGCAGATTTTCAGTCACCATACGTGTGCCGACCGAAAGCTGGTACCTTGACGTGGTGATCGGGCTTGAACACCGCAATGACCTAATCAAGCTATACTGGCTGAGACTTATGTCTCTTGAGGTCCTTCCATGCCAGGCAGGTTGTTTGGATAGCGGTTAAACAAAAAGCAGCTACCCAATCCAACACTATGATATAACAAATTCACAAAATTTCATGCCGGATCGGCCGGGGCCCGGATTAACAACGACCGCGCTTCCTGCTGCCGTGTCACAGGGTAGGAGTGATAAATCTGCTACTGAGACACACCAAACAAAAAGGAACGAACAAAAACAGGCCGCGTGTGACCGGCCTCAAGCAGTTGTCCCCTGGGCTCTGCGGTCACGCAACCAACTTCCACGGTGTGGGCAGCCGGGAAGTAACAATCGCCCTCACAATCCGACATGCACACAAAACCTCTCTAATCCTCACTTATCTTTGTCTTCATCTTCATCTCTATCATCTTGCCTTCCTTCCACTGATGCAACTCCTCTACTTGATGGCTCTTCACTCCCTCTCCACTCTGTGTCCACTAAAAACGACGGAAGCCAAAAAACCACCACGATAGTCTCCTAAAGCCACGCCACCAATTTCATATAGGAGCATTTAATGTTAGGACACTTTGCCAAATAGGACAACAAGCATCACTAGCTAAGACCCTGGCATCCGAGCCATTGATGTATGTTGTGTTTCAGAAACACGCATACAAGACCCAAGTGTGGTTATTCACCTAACCCCACCTGGCCAACAGGATGAATCTTCAAAATTCACCTTGAGGGTGTCAGGAGATGCCACAGCTAGTTCACGAGGATTAGCTGGCGTAGGGATAGCTTTGAGTACTAGGGCAGAAAAGACATTACTTGACTGGATCCCGGTAGATAGCCGAATGTGTGCTGTCCGTCTGAACGGATCAGTAAAAAGGAGAAAAGACTGCAATTTTCGTAATCTCCGCCTACGCCCCCACTGACTGCAGTTCGGATGAAACGAAGGATGAGTTCTACCAAAAGCTGTCTAGTTTGGTGCGAAAGGCTAAACGCTCAGATATAGTCGTTCTAGCTGGTGACTTTAACGCTCAAGTAGGGAAATTGTGTCAATCTGAGAAGGATGTCGGTGGCACCTATGGAGTTCCGTGCCAGCGAACCGACAACGGTGACCGTCTCCTACAGTTCTGTTCAGATAATCATTTGTTTCTTGTAAGCACTAACTTTAAACACAAGGAGAGACACTGTTTAACCTGGCGACCCCCATCATCAAACCAACGCTGGACACAAATAGACCACATAGCAATAAGCTATCGTTGGCGTGGGTCGGTAGGAGATTGTCGCTCCTTCTGGAACACGTGTGTAGATACCGATCACGCACTGGTCCGGGCTCGTGTGTGCTTACGACTGAACGGACGTAGGAAACAGCTGGCGGTAAAACCATCACGTCCCCAGCTCGATCAGGAAACTAAATCCCTATTTGAGGAAGAACTAGCTAAACACATATCTGAGTTCGACAGCTGTGCTCACCCTGAAGAAGCCTGGAAGAATATTCAGTCAGCCATAGATACAGCTGTAAAAGCTGTGAATAAGGCAAATCCAAAGGTGAGTAAAAACCACTGGATTTCGACTGCCTCATCCGAACTGATAGATGCTAGAAGACTTATTCCGGCGAGCTCCGAATTCAATGAGGAGCGAAAGCTGCACAAAAGGAAACTTACTAAAAGTCTCCGCAAGGACCGTGAACAGTGGTGGTGACAAAGGCAAAGAGATGGAAAAAGCATCGGCGATAGGCAACACTAGGCAACTCTTTAGACTCATCAGAAACGGGTGGGAGAAGGCAATCATAAGTGAGACTATTTCTGAGAAAAATGGCTCCTTAATTAGCTCTCAGGATAGACGCCTTGAACGCTGGAAAGAACACTTTGAGGAACAATTTAACTTGCCTACAGCCACACTGAACCTCCCCGCCATCCACACACACCCGAAGGGATATAGACACTGGTCCGCCGTCTGTAGTGAGGTCACAAAAGCTATCAGTAATTTGAAACGAGGCAAAGCGGCAGGACCCGACGGAATTATTCCGGAGGTGTTTAAATATGGGGGTGACATACTAGTTTGTAGATTAACTGAGGTACTAGGCAAAGTCTGGGAATCAGAGACAGTTCCATCAGACTGGGGTAAGTCACTTATTATACCGATATTCAAGAAGGGAAACAAGTCCTCGTGTGATAATCATAGGGGGATCAGCCTAACGAACATAGTCTCTAAAATCCTAGGCTCAGTAATCATGCATAGACTAAGCAGAACTCGGGAGGAACAGACAAGGGAAAATCAAGCAGGCTTTAGACCAGGTAGAGGGTGCATAGATCATATCTTCACTCTTCGACAGATTCTAGAACATAGACACACTTTTCGGCGTCCAACAATTGTCATATTTCTTGACTTGAAGGCGGCCTTCGACTCCGTGGATCGAAAGTACTATGGCAATGTCTGACTGTGAAGGGAGTGCCAAGAAAGTACATTGCACTAATCAAGGCACTCTATTCAAACTCACGTAGTCGTGTAAGGGCTTATGGGGAATTGTCATCTGAATTGTAACAACCAGTGGTGTCCGACAGGGATGTCCACTTTCCCCATTTCTGTTTAACTTCATCATAGATATGCTAATGGAAGTATCCTTAACTGAACGTAACGACTTAGGAATCGACTTGTTACCAGGGAATAATCTTATGGACTTAGAATATGCAGATGACATAGTCCTGTTAGGGGAGGATGCTGACAAAATGCAGAGTCTTCTGAACACCTTGAGCAGCAATCTTCGTATGTTTGGCATGCGATTCGCCCCTGCAAAATGTAAGATGCTGCTACAGGACTGGACTACGTCAACCCTAACTTAGTGATAGGGAGTGAAGTGATAGAACATGTTGACCACTTCACCTATTTGGGAAGTTGTATTAGCACCAACGGACTGATTGGCGATGAAATCTCAGCACGGATCCGAAAAGCTCGAGCTGCTTTCGCTGACTTACACCATCTCTGGCGTAGGCGTGACATCCGGTTATCAACCAAGGGACGTGTGTACTGCTCAGCAGTTCGCTCCGTCCTTCTCTATGGCTCTGAAACATGGCCAATACGCGTTGAAGACATGAAAAGGTTGACTGCTTTCGATCATAGATGTCTGCGATCTCTGTCTCACGTTAGGTGGTTTAATAAGGTAAGTAATGTTGACGTTAGGCGTAGAGTGTTGGGCAAAGAGGGAAAATCAATCGACGAGGCTATAAAGTTACATAGACTAAGATGGCTAGGTCACGTGCTGCGCATGCCTAACCACCGCCTCCCCCGACGGGCATTGCTAGCTGATATAGGTTCAGGTTGGAAAAGAGCCAGTGGTGGCCAAACAAAAACATGGCATCAATCCATGAAATCCTTGACAGTTAAACTGAGTCAGGTAGGGAGATGCAGACTCCGGGTTGGGGCCCTCGGGACTCTAGGAATCAATGGCTGGAGACAATAGGTGACATGGCTCAAAATCGTTGTCAATGGCCAGCGCAGATGTATTCAGTCTCTGTAATCTTTCATATTCCTTTCTACCATTACCCATTCTGTTTCACTCTTATGCTTGTCAAACTCTATTGATTCTCTTCACTCATCTTCTTGTCTACCTTTGTGTGCTATTTGGAACGTGGCAACTGGAACTGCTGCACTTCGATGCCAAACTCTATGTTGAATCCAGACAGACAGATACGTGTGCTACTGACAAGAATCTGTACAGAGTACACTGATGATATCTTCTACAAGAATCTTCAAAACAGCAAGAACAATAGTTCCGTTTATAGAATAATAAAATGGTAACATAATTGCTTATTTCGTCGGCTTCTCATCAGCTCATTTGCTTACAACACAAAGACATTATTAAGTTTAATGAACAAGAAAGAGTTTTAACATACTTACACAGAGAGTTCAAGTTTAAACAAAAATTAGTATGTCTTTACAATGTTAATAATAATAATAATCACGTTATCGCACAAATTAATAATCATACACAATGGAAACTTTAGGTAATACATAATCAGATGAAAGGGAGGATGCAAACATCCAGTCACCAGACAGCAGGGCAAGGAACGGCTGATAACCACTTCTTTCTGAACAAATAAATCGGGTCATAAGCTAAGATCAGAGGTACATAACAATATGAATAATACTCTGTAAGACAGAGAGCAATCAAACAAAATTCCCTACAAAATCAATACTTGAAAATAGAGAACAATTATTTGTCCTCTCACTCACGTTGGTGGGCATCTAATTTTTACAGCTTCTTACTAGAATTCAAAGTGACTCCCTAACTTAGCAGCGGTAAAGACTACTCGAATAGTATTTGGCTGATAGTGTTCACTAAGGCGTAAGTATTGCAAGTGGGCAAATTCAGACATCATTGTAAACAGCTCATAGTGATCTGACTGATCATGTCATCAATAACGTTTACCTACTTTGCAAATGAACGACTAAAAGTGCATTATGACTTGAGAAACACCAGTAACTTACTATTATTATATACTCTACCTTAAATGTAGCTAATATAAATGAACACTGTGGAAATTCTATAAGTTCACTCTGTATCCGCCCTATTCGCGCTTTTATTTTAGAAAAATGAAGCTCTGAATTCTAGTCAAACCAATATGAACTTTCAGGAAATGATTGACTTTGATGAAATAAACTGAACGGGAGTAGGAGTGAAACAAATAATAATACCAGAAATACTAGTTCTTGTTTTTTGAAATGTTTGCTGCTTACGCAGCCATAGTAACTGAATAACAATAATAATATTGTGTGTGCCAGCTCCACAAGCAATGAGCTTAATTCGCCTAGCCGGTCCTGGGTTCGAGTCTCACTCTACCTACTTCAACTTTGGCGATTGGGCAGTAGCATCACCAGCTACCAAGTGAAAAACTCGTGGCTGACAGTTCAGTGTGGGATTATTGAATTCTAATTAAAACTAAAACATGAGTAAGTGAGAGAATAGCTGTCAATTTGTTGATCAGAAAGTCACTGTCAGAGTAAAACTTATCCAGGATTAAAACTTACTATGTCTGTTTTCTAATATATTTGTGCACTGAAATTTCTGTAGCAATTTGGTAAAGTTTTGGGGGTGGAGTCGCTAGCACCACGCCCCAACCCTCCGTCTTTATCCGGGTTTAGGACCGGCAAGAAAACTAGCGAGCTAGTAGTCTAGGCGAGGTTAAGGGTGCTTATTATCACCAATGAGATTCCTAATTGTGGTGGATTGGATTATGCGTCAGACAGTGGGAAACGAGAAGACAGGGATATCCTGGACCAACGTTAAGAACCTGGAAGACCTGGATTTTGCGGATGATTTACGCTTGAAGACTTCCAAGCAAAAAACCGACAAACTGGTCGAAGAAGCAGTCAGAGAAGACAGGACTCCAGGTGAACATAGACAAGATGGAGGTTATGAAAATAACCAACCAACAACAACAGCAACATCCAGCGTCACTCACCATCAATGGGACGGATTTGAAAGAGGTTACTTCATTCACTCACTTATCTAGGGAGCATTGTCTCAACTACAGGGAGTCGGAACGGATGAGGATGTCAAATCGAGTGAGAATAGGGAAGGCGAGAAACACATTCATCAACCTGAAACCGATCTGGAAATCTTCGTCACTCAGCATCAACAACAAAATTCGGTCGAATTTTCAGTACAAACGTCAAGTCACTTCTTCTATACGGATCAGAAACTTGGCGGGTCACAAAGAATATTTCCAAAAGGCTGTTGCAGACCTTTATCAACCAACAACTGTTTTCGCTGGCTCTATACTGAAGATCAGATGGCCGGGCCGGAAAGAATCACCAACAAGAAACTATGGGAAAATATAAAACAAAAACCAGTCGCCCAACAAATTTGCAGGAGAAGGTGGAGATGGATTGGACACTCGCTGAGGAGGCCGCTGGGTGAAATCGCGCGCGCGTTAGGCCATTGCTCGAGTGGAACCAGGCCTAAAGGGAAGCGGCGAGTGGGACGTCACTGCAAGGGTGACATGGAAGAGATCGTGTGAAGAGGAGTTGAAGGAGTATTGACTAAGACGGATGCAGGTGAAAAGTACAACAGAAGACAGAAGCAAGTGGAGACGTGCAGTTGAAGCCCTATGTTCCACTACGAACCCAAGGGAACAATAAAAATAATAATATCTGTTTTCTGCTGAAATTTCTTTCATCATACAAAATGTCTGCTAGACAGAAACTTATGAAATTCCACCATAGATTATCAATGTTTTTAATAATAATAACATCTTTATTCTGGACAGTATTTATAAAATGTGCAGAATCTTCAGAGGTGTTTATTGCATGATATTTTACCCTTGCCACAATACCTAACCGCAGCATGGCGGTTAGGACGCTCGCCGACCATGCACATGGTCCGGGGTTCGATCCCCGGCCGACGAAGCACTCCTTTACCTCGCTAAGCCAGAAATAATTCTGGTAAAGAGGAAAGGTTGGGCATGAGGCTAGCAACTCCATCCTGTAAAATAAACACTGCTACAGAAACTTCAAGCCACTAGCTTGAAGCCCTATGTTCCACTGGGGAACGTGAAGGGAAAAAAACAACAATATTTTCAAATAAAATATTAGTTGACAGTATATGCCTCCTGTGACCCAATGGTCTTTGAGCTGAAGCACAAACCATTCCATTATGATATATCTGCTTTGTCTCCTTCAAGAAATCCATCCACGATATCTAGTTGAAAGCCAATTGCGAGATGTTCAGAAGTACATTTTGAGTCTCAAGGACATAACTGAAGAACAGTTCTTTCATGTATTGAAACAGGTTGCCTGCCACAATCAGGCCATTCCTCAACATTTCAAAATACACACAAGAGTAGATAATACCATTAGGTGCGTCATATTTTAACCGATTAAAACAAACCAAACGAGAGAAAATATATGCAATAGAGAGAGAGATGGAAATTTCTCGTAACCCGAGTTTAAAGCAGACTACCACTCATTCTTAAACGGTATCAAGAGAAATCTTCAAATATGAAGAGAATGCTCAGTACTTTTAATAAGACAACTAATCTCCGACTGCCGCTTCGTGAATTCATGTTTCTGTCAACGACAGTGAGAGTTAAATGAGTTAGACGCGTAAAACTGACTCTAATTAAAACCTTCAAAATACTGCTTAGGGTAATCTAGTATTTTTTCAACAATCTAATGATAAATATTATTATTTCTCTTTTTTATGTTCTGTTGTCATTTACAGGCTACTCCACGACTGCCCACAAGCTTTCACTTCCTGTTTACAATATCTTCTCCGTGTCACTCTCGAACCCATCTCCAGTTAGTAGCTTTTAATTAGGGTTGCACTCAAGGGTCTGCTTATATGTCACCTCAGCGTTTGTCGAAGCCAAACGTCTCCATGTACTTCTGCATATTTGTTGCGCAATAGGTTTCTTCTAAACTAGAAATAAGAGGAGAGAATACAGAAAAATGAGTACTACACAGTGATTTGTGAATTTTGTGTGTGTGTGTGTGTGTGAAGAAGAGAGAATTATTCCAATCGGTATCATCTTTCTTACGTTATAAGTGAAGAAAATACAGAAGGCAAGTTAACAAGAACAATTTCAGTGTAATTATTAGATGAACTATAAGTTATTTTCATTCTGCGTAATATTTATCAAACCAAAAAAAACAACAACAAAAAAACAGAAATACTTTTCAACAAGGAAGAGTGAATGCTTTTAAAATTCCAGCTGCAAATAAAGTAAAACTAAAGAAAAAAACTAATTCAGAAATAGTTGTCAATGCAACTATTTCTTGTATGGTTTGAACAGTTCATCCGTTTATCGATTGATTGGTGGAATGACTGTCATTAAATGAAATCGATATTTCAGCACAAAAATAATCAATAAACAGTTATGTTTGAATCTGCGTCAAACTTGAGAATTATATTTCCATAGAGTGTTATGCAACCATTTGATACTTAAATGCATAAATCCAGTATTTTTTTTATTTGTGATTATTATTCAAATTAGATTCCTGGCCAACACCAACAGCAACAACAACAGACAACAGTCACCAAAAATGGGAGGAACCTGAAAGAAACAATCTCCTTCACCTACCCTACCTGGGAAGCATCGTTTCAACTACAGGCGGAACTGATGAGGATATCAAAGCAAGAATCGGAAAAGCAAGACAACCTTTCATTACTCTTAAGTCTGTGTGGAGGCCAACAACACTCACCATCAAAAATAAGATCCGGATCTTCAACTTTAATGTGAAGTCAATGCTACTATACGGATCAGAGACTTGGCCAGCGCGTCATAGAGAGCATCTCAAACAAACTTCAGACCTTCATTAACAGTTGTCTTCGCTCAATACCACTCAAGATCAGATGGCCGGCCAGAAAGGATTAGCAACAAAGATCTCTGGCAACGAGCGAACCAACCAGGAACCGATTGTTCAACAAATAGGCAGGAAGAAATGGAGATGGATTGGCTGGCCATACGCTGAGGAAACCATCAAGTGACATCACTAGACAAGCCATAACTCGAGTGGAACCCGAAAGGGAAGCGGCGAGTTGGTCGTCAGTGCAAGGGTGACTTGGAGGAGGTCATGCGAAGAGGAGATGAAAGCATGTGGGCAGACTTGGAGTGGGTTGAAAAAGTTGGCAGAAAACAGAAGGCAATGGAGGTGCGCAGCTGAAGCCCTATGTTCCTCTAGGAACTAAAGGATATAATAATAATAACTATTATTCAAATTGTTGGCTTTTTTATAAGGAAACACAGCACAACTGAATAAATTGTTTAATGACACAAATATAAAAGATGCTTGCTTACACAATACATCAAACTACTTTCAAGTAATATTCAAGAAAACTGAACTAATAAACAAATGAAGGCATGAATGTCATCAATGATTAGATAGGCGATAACCACATGCTTATTTTGTACACCTATTGTATACGGCCCTATCCCGAAAACAGTTATAGCTGAACACTGCTGAAAGACCTCTAAGATGGGAGAAACAACAGTTATAGCTACCTGAGATCTTACTGATTCTCTACATAATTCATGAAGAACTCATAAAAGGCATATCTATAACTGATGCTTCTTTAGAAGGTAATCACCTATGGTGCAGTTGAACATGCCACTGATGAGCTATTTAAGCCCCTAGTCCGTAAAATTCACCTACACGCTCACATTATCATAACGACAACAGGGACGATGAGTCGTAATGACAACATGGTGACTTGTGCTGGTCAGATAGAAGGTATCTAAAACTCGCAAATAAGACTTACTGAAGGCCGACCACAACATTCAGCATTGGTCACTGGGCGGTTTGAAGTGATTTAAACACTAAACTCTCCTCTGGTTCGTTTGACAAGGCACCTATTCACTGATATGCCTCAGGGAAGTGACATCAGGAGATTGAATGAAAACAATGGCTTTCATGGGCTCAGTTTGCCTAGGTTCGATAGTTGTGAGGTGCTGGCTGATCTGTTAGTAACAGAAGTAACACTAAAGTCTGAGGATTTTAAAATTTTAAGAGAAAAACAGCCTGTTGAGATTTCACCGTGAACTGTGTTCTTTTCAGATAGCCAACTATCTGCCTTCCAAAAATACAAAACAGAATGTTACCCGTCCTCTGCTAAAGTTATTTATTTATTATTTATCAACTTAGTCATCATTAGTACTATGGTAGAATGCTCTGTGAAACACCCCGCCCCCGCCACCCCAGAATAGATTATTTTTTGTTTCCAACTAGCTAGTTGTGTGATTTTATTGCCTGTTACCAATTTAGTTATAAGTAGTCGATTTTTATTGATTTCATTTCATAACTTGCTGCAGAATTATCGAGTTTAAGTTCAAACAAAATCAGGAATCAATAAAAAAAAAATTCAGTCCAAACTGAATATTAGATTTGTTTTCTTTATTTATTCATAAATTAATGATTACAAGTTAAAGAATAACGACCTCGTACGGTGTGGGTATGTCAGTGAACTTTGAGCAATTATTAATGTAGTCAGGTGAATATTGATAAATAAAACAGTAACAATAGGCGGTGTTTTTTAACATCCTGTTACTTTATATTTTAAATGTACTTACAATTTAGAGTACAAAATAATAATAATAATAATAATAATAATAATAATAATATATTTCATATGTATTGATTTTGATTCGCTGTGCAAGTTAGCTAATTAGTGTATTTTTCGGTTTAATTAACTTTATGAATAATCGATATAAAGGGTTTTGAAATTTTATTGGCTTCATTAGATAGTTGATGATAGTATTAACCACAGACAGAGACAGAAAAGTAGTGTTGTTCATTTGAGGTACAGATTTTTCTCTATAGGTCTTCAATCATTTAAGCTTTGTCATTGTACTGCAACGGTGAAATACTGATTGAGTTACTTGGTAAAATGATATATCGAATGGTAGAAGACAACGTTTTTTTATTCCATCTAACATCTGACGTCACTTTTCATTACTGTTCAGCAACAGAATTCTGCATGTTTTCTAGTTTAATGCCTATTGATAGCGTATCAGAACATGCACTAATTGTTATAGCCAAGGTTATACACGAATGTCTGCTGTTTGCTACCAGAGTAAACAGATTCTTAGTTAATTAGTGAGTGGCGCACACTTGAAGGAGTATTCTGATATCAGTATTATTCATTCATTCATTTATTTCTAAGGAGAACACAGGCTTTCGCTGCACATCCCTATCCAGGACTTTTGTGTGCAGTTGTGGGGAGAGCTGGCTGTTAATCAAAATTGGTGGACAGTAATTTACGTCAATGTTTACGTCCCCAATATTGGCCGTGAGAAGGTTAACTTTCTGTGAGAAACAACCAATCAGAGGACTGTGTTTTTCTGCTAACAATAATCCATAATATGTACATGAAAATCTATAAATATGTGTTGATTTCCTTAATAAACGATCTGTTGACTGGCTCTTGTCTTCTGTTGTTACACAGTCGTTTTAAACCAGTTCTATGACATCCCAGAAACCTCCATTTCCTCCTGATATTATCTTCTCCATGTCACGTTTGAACCCATAGCCAACCCATCAGCTTCCATTAGTGTCTTACTCGACAGCCTGCAGTTGTATTGTTGCTTACTGGTCACACTGGTGTATTTCTAGTCTGTCTATTTTTTTTTCAAATTTTTGATTACAGCTTGATTCCACACCATATTTTTGGTACAAATATGGAATTTGCAGCGTGGATATCAGTAGCCCAAATTTCGCAGGCCGACCATAGATATCAGGTGTGCGTCGGCGTGGGCTCGAACCTCGGACCATGTGCATGTTCGGCGAGAGTCCTAACCACTGTGCCACAGACGCATATTCCCTTCGACTTATTTCTTGGGTAAGGCAGGCTGTTAGCTGGTTATCTACCTACTAGAGTTCTTTGTCGCTTGCGTATTCTTTACAACCAGCCATTTGATCTTCAATATAGAAGAGAGCAGCTGTTGATAAAGGTCCGTAGTCTGTTGCATGATGCGTGGTGAGGTTCCTAAACCACATAGAAGCACTGAATGACTTGACTTTATTGACGAAAATTCCTTGTGCTGAATTCCTTTCAGTTTTCACCCTGATTTCAGAGTGATGGACGCATGTCTCATCTTCTCGGTCTTGAGTGGTTTCGAATCCTCACCCGTGCTTGGCACCCATCCAGGCAAGTAAAAGACACGAATTGTATCAGATTTCTCCCGTTACTGGTAACTGGTGTTTGTTGTTGATCGGTGGTGATCACCAATTCTGTCTTCCTTAAATTGACTTGAGGTTCTATCTACTCTGCTTCTTCTGTCATCTTATTCGCTTCCGCTTGTTAAGCTTTGGGTTTGTGTGATATGAGATATCATTCATCAATGAGATACAAACGTTCTAGGGGCTTTGTATCATTCTCCCTGGTCTACCGCATGATCCAGTCCACTACATTCAGGAAGGCTATCGGAAATAGCACTGTTTCTGTTATTTATGTGACTGCTGTCTTGATTTCAAAAGCTCTATTGAGCTTTCTGTTGTTAGCCGCTTGGCGTGCGGCGCTATCATATATCTGCTGAGTGAGGTTTGTGGCACTCCGTAATGTACAAGCAGTTGGCATTTTTTACACTATCGACACTGTTGAAGGTCTTTTCAAAGTTGGTTAAGCTGAGATGCCGCATTATTCGGCATCTAAGGCTATTTTCCATGATGATGCCTAGTACCTCAGTTTGATCCTCACACGATTTGATTCTCCTGATTCCAGCCTGTCTTGGCTGAAGTCTTCCATCCAGTTCATCTTTTAGTTCTTCCACCATGACACACCGAAATGACTTAGGACATGCACCTGCACAAAAGTGTAGGTGAGAGCACATAAAGAAGTCATAAACTCTGTCTAAAGATATTAGGCTTTTTATAAAGTATCAAATCCACCGGTTGTCTGTCAGTCCTACTAGTATTCAAGGTTGGCTCAGTGTTAATTCTGATGGGCCCACTTTTACTCCAGATATTCAACCTACTTTTCAGAATGTATCTGCAGATAATTAAATGTAGTTTAATAAATGGTTGAAAATAATCGGCTGGAGGCCATGAAAATGCGTTCGACGGCTATTAAAACTGGACAGAAAATTTTGGATGTTACTTCAAAAGAACTGTTTTCACTTTAGAGATTCAAACTTGCGCAACTGTTGTCTAGCTGTCACAGACCCATTGAAATCTAAATCCAGGGTTTTGTTCAGAATTGATCTAAGGTGGGCCGTGATGGTGAGTCATTATGCTGATTGACGGCTAGACAGACATATGACCTTGGTTATACGCTTTGCTACTTTACTCATAATTTAATCTTGCTACCTCCAGAAATTTTATTTCTGATTCATTCAAATTGTCGATAAGAGCACAAAAATATGCAAATAGGTGTTGAGAATTATAGTTGTATACTATTTCACGTTATGCACTACACTGGCAAGAACAGCACATGGAGGAAATGAAAATAATTCACTGATGTCGAATCATCATTTTCTCTGTAGCTCAGTATGAAGTAAAAAATGGTATTTAATCAATTAGTTGCATACGCCTTAGTGTAATTAAAACTAACTCAAAATGCAATCTCATAATGAGAACTTAAGTTGAATACATCCATTCAGAACACATTTAATCTCATCGTAAAGACTAAGCGTACACCACTTCGACAGTAGGAATTCCTTTTCCATACAAATGAAACGTGGCTGAAAGCATAGCCTTCATCAACCCTCTATGAGCATTTTTTTCAAGGATCCCATTATTCGATGAGAAAATCCTATAGGGGGTCGTCAGATTAGACAATATATTCGTCATGATCACTGACATTTGGATAGCACTGCAAGAAGACGGGGTGGTTCATCCTAAAAATGTGATGTATTTATGTAATACATTTAGCCACACTGGTAGATGTTCCCAAACACGAAAAATCAATTTGTTCTAGTCGTATTTTCTACACAACCGACGGGGATACCACAGTTGACAGATAAAGTACCTAGACTAGCCAATTCAAATTTTACCTACCAGTTCAACTGAGGTGGTACGGCAAGTTATACTGGTCCCCTTGTTCTAGGAACTTGATTAATGCATTTCGAACGGCCTGATGACACACTTACTTGTCAAATCAGTTTATATGAAAAATGAAAGACCAGTTAAAGTAAAGAAAACGATGAGGGTTTAATTGGTGGATGGTGACTAGCAATGGAATCCAGGATGCGCATTTCGTCCTATTTGGGATTCGTCATCTGGATGTGCCTGCATTCCCCAGTGAGTGATAATATTCTCACCGAGGCTTGAACTCAGTGCCCATAGTTTCAAACGCCAAAGCATTGTCCACTAGACCACTTGGGCCATGAGAGCCACCTCTTGTGCAACGGGTCACATTAATTATTTAGATGAATTTTAGATTTTCCCGTCGACTGACTGGACCGAAGTGGTCGGTTTCAGGTTGACATGTTGGCTCCTTGTGCAGATGCTTCGACGATGTCGACATGTCAGCCTGAGACCGAGCTCTTCGGTCCAATCAATCGACGGGAAAATCTAAAATTCAGTTAAAACGATGAGGGATTTAAAAATATGAAGGTTAATAACTGACACTTCTTTCATTGATAGTGTAACAACAGAAGGCAAGACAAGGGATCCAAGGTGTATTTTCACTAATCAAACCGCTGTTTATATATCGACAGTTTATATTTTTATAACCAATCTCTAAGCTTATGATTTCAGTTTACATTAAACAACATGAAATAGAATGTTTAAATATGCATAGTATTCTTTTGTTAATGCAGTATATAACCGTGGGAAATGTATTC
Organism: Trichobilharzia regenti; assembly: GCA_944472135.2. Lineage (NCBI taxonomy): Eukaryota > Metazoa > Platyhelminthes > Trematoda > Strigeidida > Schistosomatidae > Trichobilharzia > Trichobilharzia regenti. The sequence continues at coordinate 27,089,825 of OX235266.1, read as the reverse complement.
AGTCTAACATCAAATCGAATGTTCAAACAGATATATTTTATGCAGTGTTGAAATGTGGGAATGTATGAGTATAATATTCCTTTGACAGACACAGTCTGTATCACACCACCGAAATACTATCAGATAAGTATTACCAAAGTGGGTTAAGAATAACAGGAATTTATTTTTTTTACACACAGAAAGGTGGGCGAGACGTGGTGTAATTATACAGACAACTATAGCCTCAACTGGCAAAGCTAAACTTTAAGCACCAGTAACTACCAATCAGCGAACGACCAATCACAAGAAAGAGGGACTTTTCATTTAGGAAAACGTATATTTATGGAAAAAAGCATGAAAACTGCATAAAACTGTTACATAGGGTATCTTTCCATGACATGTGACAGAAACATCTCCAGTTTAGCATAGGAAAGTCAATAGAAAAGTCACACCACATTCTGTAAATTTATTCATTCAAATAACTATAAATGAGATCCTTTTGAGATCCATTTATAACCCTAATCCTATTTTTCAGTCCTCCCCAAAATCCTTCTGTAGAATTGGGGTGTGTCCCCGTAATGAGATCCACAAAATCACTGGAATGGTTCACTCTCTGATGGATATATCCAAGAGATGACAGCAAGTTATAACCTTTCCATTCATAAGTATGTACTACAGATCCCTGTTTCACAAGTCGAGTGACAATAGGTGCTAAGGTAGTAGACTTTCTGTCTGGTATTCTCTCCATGAATCCTTTCCACAGGAAGGTGTCATATAAACCGATCACCCAAACATTGTTGGCATTCTCACGACCACGGTTGTATTTTTTCTTCAATAAGAAGTTTGGTCCAGGTGTACGACGATTTCATTTTTTTAAGTTTTATTTATTTTTGATTACAGCTTGATTCCACACTGTATTTATGGTGCAAGTATGGAATTTTCAGCATGGATATCGGTCGCCCAAATTTTGCAGGCCGACCATAGATATCAGGTATGCGTCGGCATGGGATCTAACCTCGGACCATGTGCATGTTCGGCGAGAGTCCTAACCACTGTGCCACCGGCGCGCACGACGATACCTTCTCCGCCTAGCAACGAAGTACTTCTCTCCATTTTCCATGAGACAGTATCTCTCCTTCCTAGGCAACCCCAAATCCAGGCAATACTGCAAAACCTTATCCTCATCTAACTGCAAGCGTAACTTCATTTGTTATGAATCAAGCTCTATACAACCGTGAACTCGCGTGCATGAACCTCATTGAAACATTTGAGGTCATTCGCTGATTGGTAGTTAGTGGTGCTTAAAGCTTAACTTGGCACCTCAGCTTATTTAAGATTCACATCAATTAAGCGTTTTGCTAGACATGAAGTTGGTACATTGCCATTTCAGTTTATTATTATCATCATCACATAAGCCTTGTCTTCTGATAACACCATGCAAATTTACTAAAGTGATTAAATATTTTGAATCTTAGACATTGTCGTTTGAATAGAAAAGATCATTTACACTGATTTGAAGGTGTCTTTTAAAGGCCTTTAAATGATTCATCAATAATCAATTCTGAAACTGACTGGAAAAAGAATATGGAACGAAAGTAGGACAGTAAATTGTGGAAATTACCAAAATAAGTCAAAAGTAATTTAAAAAGTGACTCAAAGACTTATTTCATTCATCAACTTAAGGAATGTGCTCTTATAGATAAGCTACTGTAAAACAGTCACTTCAAAATGGAGAGTATTTTTGTAATATTTTCTAATCTCAGTAACGAAAACACCTTTTTTGATGCATTTTAATAATACAATCAGTTGTAAAGTGATTTTCTAACTCTTAGAAACGCTGTAATTATTTCATGATAGACGTTCATTGACTAATTCAATCAGTCAGCTACTACTCACCAGTGTAAAGAAGATGGAGGTGTGTAGCCTTTGACAGGTTACTCTTCAATTTATAATCTATATGCATACCTTTAAACTTTCATATCAAACTGAAATTTATCGTCACCTGTAATATCCCTTCGTTACTATGTTGAGAGAAATAATAATTGTAACTATGGAGACGTATGTATGAAAAACTGATTGTACAGCTTTTGAGAATGCAGTCTCCGACAAAACATCCTTCCTTCGCTAGGTGTTCTTTCCTGTCTAATGTTTTGATGCGTATTTTTCATGATTTGAAGGAGAAGTTTGTTGAGATAGAATGACCAGTGTCAACAAGGTTTTCAAATTTTCACACTCTCTATAGAGTCACTAACTCTGGTTATTCAAACAGACAAGCCGGAGGCCTGTATAAAAAGGAGAAGTATTCAACTACCTGTACTATTATGATGATAACGAAGTTGTATTCCACTAAATGGTTCTTATCACATTACACAATGATACTGATGATTCATTTTCTCACACTTATTGCGGTATGACAACTTCTTCCCCCTTGTCTAATTTCCAATTAGTCACCACTTCCAGATTACACCTTACATTACGAAGTGCGTTTTCGATGACTAGTTTTACCAGTATCTGATTGGTCTTGTGAATTCTTTGTTAAATACAATTACGAGTTTGATCACGGATTGATATCAGTTAGAGAACCATTGAGAAACAGGGAGTACTGGATAGCTGTTTTATCTTAGTTTGGGAATCATTGGGAGTACGCACCCTTGAAAATTAATCTGATACTCGCTAGTGACCTGCTACAAGACGGAGTTTCCTGGAGTTCTAGTGAGAAGTCATGATCAGTTAGATCCATCCAGTCATGTGTGAAGATGGATGTCCCACTGATGACATTGGTAGGCGGTTGCACTAAATCACGAATTGGTCGAAGTTGAAATTCATGGTATGGCCACTGAATCTGGTCCCAGTGGCTGAACGGCATACAAGCTAGCTTGCCTAGTGACCGGAAAGTCCTGGGTTCAAACCCTGGTGGTGTGTGCGTACTGTCAATGGTACCCAAACTAGGCTGACGAAACAGTTGTCCAATACTCCCTGGTCTTCACTGGTTCTCTGACTGATATCGATCCCTGGTTTAACTCGAAAAACGAATCAAATACTTACAAACTAACGCTTGAAAATATAACTACAATTGTACAGCTTATGAAAATGAATCGTCGGAAAGAAAATTTCCTTCGCTGTTTACGTCTTTTCTTGTCATAACTTGATTTTGCTTAACTCTTTGTTACTCTTCTATTTCTTTCTAAATCTTGCGTAATATCACAATTTCCCTGGTTTCTATGGATATCCTGGTAATAGCTTATTCACTAGGTTAATTATGTAACTAAAAAATTCCCCCTGAGTCAGATAGAAGATGTTCAGGGAAGAGTTACTCTTTTTGGCGATATAACATTATATATATATAGAATTTTAAATTTCAATCAACGAATTGCGTAATTTAGAAAGCGTTATTCGGGTAGAAACTAAAATAAAATTTAGATAAAACAATAAGAAGACGTAATTTGTCTGAATCGTGTAATGTATTTGGGCAACACATTTCGAACAATCTGATCACACACGGACTTGTCATAGGAATATAAATGAAATTAATAAAGAGGTAAGAGGTGAGAAAAATAGACTTAGGTCAAGTTAAAAGGACATATTCAAGGTCAAAATAACAATGAAGGCCACTAAACCAAATAGCAGAGGTAATAGTACATCTGCTATGGTATCAAAACAAAATTTACCAAGGAAGGTTTAATGTGATGACAAATTGTTTTTGGATGCATAAAGGTGGCTTGAACTTTCTAATTACTAGGGCTTCTACAAACTTTAGGATACGCCCCAAACACGCTTTATAGATGGGTTTAAAAGATCTGTTAACATCAATTTTATGACCTGTCTCTATAATATGTTTCGCAATAGAAGAGCTAGGTCTCCTGTTCTCACCGTTAATAGGTTCTGATGATTCTATTTGTTTCTGGAGCCATTTTGGAATATGCTCTGAAGCCCTTACTTGCAGAGATCGATGAGTCCTCCCTATGTATGTGTGTCCACACTTACATTGAAATTGGTAAATACAGTGGGATATGACGTCATTTTTTGCATGTTCGAAGGGCTTAGATAGATATATTGGTTTTACATTCTCTAATATTATGATATTAGCTGCATAAAAAGTCTTTTTAACATCAACGTTCAATCTTTGTCTAGTTATCAAGCTGCTTTGATGTCCCATATAGGGTAGCTTGATGTACACGTCTTTCTTAGGGGCGAGTTGGAGAGTGGGTCTTGGTGTTCTGACTACTTTATGTCTCCTGATGAACTTGTCTGGATAATTGTTATCAACCAGAGTTTGTGTCAATATTCTTTCTTCTTCATCAAGCGTGTCTTCAGTGCATATTCGTCGGATTCTACTGAAGAGGCACCTTACTAAGCCTCTTTTGTACCGCACAGGGCAGAAACTGTGGTAATTAAGATACTGTCCTGTCCAGGTAGGTTTTCTATAAATAGATGCTTTTATTGACCCATCAAGCCGTCGACTAAGCAATATGTCTAGGAAAGATAAACGATTATCCTCCTCTTCTACAGATGTAAGTGATATGCTATTCTGAACTTCATTCATTCGATTTAAAATTGAGGTGGTAGAACAAGGCTTATCACTGATGGCTACGATATCATCTACATACCTTCTATAAAGTGGCACATTTTCGATTAAATCTTCCGATAAATTCTCAATGTACGACATATAAATATCTGCTAAAAGGGGCCCTAACGGACTGCCCATAGCAACACCATCAACTTGGCGGAAACAATCGCCTTCAAATGTAAACCTAACATTGTTAGTACATAGAAGTAATAAATCCCTTAAATAAGATATAGGGATCGGGATGAAAAAATTTTTTGTGGAAATATAATCACACAAAATGTCAACTGTTTTGATCAAAGGCATATTAGTAAATAACGAGTTTACATCGAAAGAGTACATATTCTTGTTCATAATATTAGTAATACTGTCATCAAGAACATCAACCAATTCAAATGTATATTTTAACACATACAGAATTGTGTTTTGACTGGATTTAATAATTCCACTAACCATTTAGCAAGTTTATGCGTTGGGGATTTGCACATTGACAATAGAGGACGTAGAAGATTATTGGGTTTATGTATTTTTGGCAACCCATACATATGTGGGAATTTACAATCTGATGGTTTTAATGAGTCAAGTTTATCTTTACTTATAGCATTTAGGCCATGAAGCTTCAGTAGATTAGCTGTCACCGTGCCCTGCAACAATTGAATATCTTCTGAGGAGGGATCACGACTTAATTTGCTCTTATCATCAAGAATAGACATCATTTTAGATTTGTAGTCACTTCATAATGACGACTCCAGAACATTTATCAGGTTTAGTAATAATTATATTAGAATTTTCCCGTAGCTCTTAATTGTTAGAATTCTAAGTTTTAGATAACAAATTTCGTTAATGGATTAAAAAATAAAGTAAGATCAAATAAGCAACTTGAGTGACGTAATCTAATTGACGGGGTTGAGTAGAGTTCAGCTAAAATCAAAATTGAACAAAAGTCAAGCTGACAACAGTGGAAATAAAGGGTAGAGATTTAATAAGGGGTGGGGAAAGAAAATACCATACAATTAAGAAACAAACAAGCAAGGAAAAGACGAAACAAAAATTATGCGTTTGGTGTTAAGATGGATCAGGTCCACTGTAGATTTAATGAGTGAACAAACTTACTTTTGTATGCAGAGTTCAGGATTTAACAGATGAATCACCATTGCTTGTGAGGTTTGAAAAATTTTGATTAGTACTCTTTTAGCGAAATTTCCACCTATTCTGTAGATGACTTTTTGAAGTTACTTTGTTGGTTGGCTTATTACTCCGATTCGATCACGTGTTCCAGAATAGAGTTTTGAGGAGGCGTTTTTCTCCTTTTTAAAACCATGAGGGTAAGTGTTCCATGCTACGTTTGGATAGCAGACACTGTGGTACGGCTGGCATACCCGCTCGACACGAGCAGATGAATTGGTAGATGCACATTGATAAGGTCAGCAGTAGTAGCTTATCCTTCACTTTCATGCTAATCATTGGTTCCGTAGTGAAGGCTAATGGGAGTTAAGCCGCGAAGAAGGTTTTCTTCAGTCAGCGGGACAGTTGGTTTCTCAGTATTTCTGCTGATGGATCCCCATTGAAATTTAGGTTCAGATAAAGACGTTTTTCGGGAGCAGAGAATGTGAACAGTTTTGGTGGTTTATGTTTCATAGATTTTGAGATAAAACGTTATGGGAAGACTCTCTTCAGAGGCTTTAACTCCCCGCCTATAATATCAAGGCAGAAAATACTGCGAATTCTGCAGCTTATTGAACGGATAAGGTTTTGTTTTGTGTATGGGGGCACCCAACTGTGAAAGTTAGTAAGTTGTCCATTCCATTTTGGCTTTCTGTAGATGGATCTTTTTAATGTTCCATCTTGTTCACGTCTTGTTAATTGGACCTGCAGAAAAGATATTTTTGTGTTGGATTCCTATTCTAGTGTCAACTGAATTGCTGGACGGCAGCTATTGAAGTAGTCCAAGATGTTATCAAAATTCTCCTCATTGTTGAAGATAATGAAGGTGTCATCCACGTTTCTCTTGTAGAATCCAAAGTTATCAATCATTTTCTTTAGATGCATGTTTATGTTATTGCATAATTTCAACACTCTCATTCACTCCTCCTTTATGTATTGATTAGTATTAGCAGCTTTGATTGTTTGCAGGATAATAGGAGATCGTTTTATTTGATCGATTCTCTCTAACTGCCTACATCCATCCTAAATAAATCAAATATAGGTTACAAAATGGTGCCTGAACATACTTTTTACAATGACGTCAAGTTATACATAGAAACTATAAGTAACATAATTTCGAAGATGATGTAAGTAGACAATTATTTTGTGTTTTAAAAGAGTAACTAAATACAGTTATTAGATAAGTGGGTAGATTTCAGATTTCGCTTGGAAACACGGACAGAATAAACACAAAATACAAGATAGAACAACAGAGTTAATTTTTACATATTATAGTGGAGAAGATTTCAGGAGGGGGGGGTTAAATAGGGAGGTCAATGTGTAAACTAGATAAAATGATTCAATTTAGTAGATTCGGAACCTTGATAGTCAGTTCAACTCAGTGAGTGAAAATCAAAATGAAGATTGAGTGGAATGTTACTCAACGGAACAAAAGAAAAAAACACACGAACAAAACAGTTCAGTTATGTTGACTAGGATAGTGAGAGATTAGTCATACTCTATTTGTTTATGCATAGGTTGAGTGGAAGTCTTTTGAATAGAATGGCTTTTTCGAAGCGAAGTAAGCATGCTTTTCTTTGTGTATTGATTATTTTGAAAGCCTGACTAATCTTCACTGTATATCCCATGCCAATTAAGTGTTTGACAATTGCACTTGAGAACATTTTGCTACATCTGATAGGGAGAGACTTTTAGGGATGTGCTCAGAGAATCTAACATATGTTCTCCTCTCAGTCTGCACGTGTAGGTGAATTGGTAAATGCAGTTGGAGTAGTTGACATGCGGAGCAGGATAGTTATCTACTTTTGATCGTGTTAACGAGAATACTGTGTTGCAAAGTGGAATGAGTCTAGAGGCGGAAAATGCTTATTTCCACTGCACCTTGAATTATCTTCTCCGTTCTCATGGATAATTTTTCGCCCTTGTATGCTAGACATATAAAAACGGGTTTCTTTTCAACTATTTCGGGTTTCGTTCTAGGCGATTTTTCCTTCCCATATTTTGATATGCACTTCCGAGGGTATCCATTTTCGATAAGGTTCTTTTTGATGACTGCAAGTTCCTTTTCTACCTTATCTTCCGAGGAAAGCACCCTAGCTGTGCTGACGAGCGCTTTCATCAAGCTCCGTTTGTAGCTAACTGGCCGAAAGCTATGATAAATCAAGTAATGATCAGTTAAAGTTTCTTCCCTATAGATGGATTTTTCAACTGTCCCACCATTTCTTCTTTTTATGTTGAGATCTAGGAAGTAGAACTGTTTGTCATGTTTATGGTCCATTGTAAATGTTATGTGATGGTGAGCCACAGTGAGGTTTTCGAACATTGTGAGTGCATGATGCATATTGTAGCAAACCGCAGATGTGTTGACAACACATCTGCAGAAATATGTGGTCCTCTCTGTCTCTGGCTACTTTCGTATCTGTTCAGGATTAGCCATGAATACGTCCACAAGAACATAACCCAAAGGTGAACTCATAGCCACTCCATCAATTTGCCGCTACACCCGGTTGTCGAATCGGAACTGAACGTTCTTTGTACAAAGAAGTAGTAATTTTCGCATCTCCCTTTTAGGAAGAGGAAATAGTTCGGATTACTGGTATATAGTTCTCACTGCCTCTTCAGCAGGCATCCTAGTACAGAGTGAACAACATATCGTATGATACCAGAGGTTTTCTGAAATGATCAGTTGGTCTCATTCTTGTGATTCCATTATGGGTAAATTATGTTTTGAGAAAGTCTCACAGTGTTATACAGTAATGTTCACTGATGACGTTTCGAGCACAATTTATTGCTCATAATTATATCCATAATATCATAATTCTTGTGACACTTGATAGGAGCCCTTGATACTGTGGACTGCCAAACTTTGTCGAATTGGTTCTAACTTTTGTGACAGCCCCCTAGCCAGTTTACCGCATGGTGATTTCACTACTGACATTATAGGTCTCAATGGCAATCAAGTTTGGGGAGTTTATTATTATTATTCCCTTGGGTTCCTAGTGGAACATAGGGCTTCAACTGCACGTCTCCATTTTCTTCTGTCTTCTGCTATACTTTTCGCTTGCATCCATGTGAATCCATATTCTTTCAACTCCTCTTCACACGATTTCCTCCATGTCACCCTTGGACGTCCCACACGCCGCTTCCCTTTCGGGTTCCACTCGAGGGCTTGACGTGCGATGTCACCCAGCGGTCTCCTCAGCGAGTGTCCGATCCATCTCCACTTTCTCCTGCATATTTGTTGGGCGATTGGTTCTTGCTTTGTTTGTTCCCATAATTCCTTGTTGGTGACTCTTTCCGGCCCGGCCATCTGATATTCAGTATAGAGCGAAGACAGTTGTTAATAAAGGTCTGCAGGCTTTTGGAAATATACTTTGTGACCCGCCAAGTTTCTGATCCGTATAGAAGAACTGACTTTACGTTTGTATTGAAAATCCAACAGAATTTTGTTGTTGATGCTGAATGACGAAGATTTCCAGATTGATTTCAGGCTGATGAATGTGTTTCTCGCCTTCCCTATTCTCGCTCGATTTGACATCCTCGTCCGTTCCTCCTGTAGTTGAGACAATGCTCCCTAGATAAGTGAGTGAATGAAGTAACCTCTTTCAAATCCCTCCCGTTGATGGTGATTGTCGTTGGATGTTGCTGATGCTGCTGTTGTTGGTTGGTTATTTTCATAACCTCCATCTTGTCTATGTTAACCTGGAGTCCTGTCTTCTCTGGCTGCTTCTTCGACCAGTTTGTCGGTCGATTTTCGCTTGTAAGTCTTCGATTTTGTGGCAGTGACATCAAACATAAATCATCCACGCGCGAAATCCAGGTCTTCTAGGTTCTTCACGTCGGTCCAGGATATCCCTGTCTGCTCGTTTCCCACAGTCTGACGCATAATCCAGTCCACCACAATTAAAAGTATCATTGGTGATAGTAAGCAACCTTGTCTGACTCCTGTGTTTACTCCAAACGCCTCGCTGAGTCTTCCATTGTGGATCACTTGGCAGTTGCCGTTGTCGTACAGCTGTTGAATAAGACTGATGAATATTTGGGGCACGCCGTAGTACTCGAGTAGTTTCCAAATTACTTCACGATCAACGCTGTCGAAGGCCTTCTCGAAGTCTATAGAGTTGAGGTAGAGGTTTGATTGCCATTCTATGCTTTGTTCGATGATGCGTAGAGTTGCAATTTGGTCAGAACATGATTTGTCTTTCCTGAATCCAGCTTGTTCTGGTCGGAGTTCTGTCTCCAGTTCGTCCTTAATTCTCTCCAGGATGATGCGACTCAGGATTTTACTTGGCGTCGGCAGGAACATGATTTCTTGCCAGTTCTTGTAGAGTCCTAAGTCGCCCTTCTTTGGTAGTTTCACGAGGTAACCTTTCCTCCAGTCAGTAGGCACCTTTCCCTCCTTCCAGACCTTTTGCAATAGTGGAGTCAGCATATGTGTTGTCGTCTCTGGGTCCACTTTTATTACTTTAAGGGGTATTCCATCTGGTCCAACTGCTTTTCCAGATTTCAGAAGCTTGATTGCATTCAAGACTCCAGCTCTCGTTGGAGGATTGGTGTCAACTTGCAGTTGTGTACGTGCTGTTGTTGGTATTTCTGGACGGGTTGCAGGTGATGGACGGTTCAACAGTCCTTTGAAGTGATCCACCCATTGTTTAATCTGTCTTTCTTCCTTGGTAATTGGGTTCCCTTGGCTGTCTTTTATAGTTTTCACTTGTGTTGATCTCTTCCCGGATAGAGATTTGGTTATCTGATATAGTGTCCTCAGGTCCCTTTTGCCTGCTGCCTTTTCAGCTTCAGTAGCTAGATTGTCGTAGAATCGTCTTTTGTCCTTCCTAGCACTCTTCTTCACTTCTTTGTCCAGTGCTGTGTATGTTGAGCTCAGCGTCTCCTTCTCCTATCCGTCCTTGCATTGAATCATTTTCTCCTTCACCATTCTCCTCTCTTCTATTAATTTCCAAGTGTGCGTTGAGAGCCATTCCTTGTCTTGTCTCTTCTTTCTTCCTAGAACCGTTGAACACGTTTCGTTGAGAATCACCTTCAGAGACTTCCAATGTTCTTCCACGCACGATTTTTCATTGGTGTTGCGTAGTGTTTCCTGCTTTGCTCTGACAGTTGCAGTGAAGGTGTCCTTTGTGGTTGTGTCTTTCAGTAGTTGAGTGTTGAACTTGCATTGTGGCCTATCCCCAGCTGTCCTCGAGGCTTTTAGTTTCACCTTGAAAGTCCCTTCTACTAGATAGTGGTCTGAACCCACATCCGCTCCTCTTCTCGATCTTGTATCCAGTAGGCTCCGTCTCCACTTTCTTGAAATTGAGATGGGAAGTTTGGTTTGACCATATATGAATGGCAGGCGTGAACCCGTTTCTTTGAGGTCATTATAGGTTCTGTTGTTGATTAGTCCTTCTTAAAGTAGTTCCTTGATGTTCTTGTTCTTGATGGCTGTTGTTGCATCGTCTTTCGATTCTTCCACTTTGAATCTCATAGTACCACTGAGAAGCGTTATCATTTTGAAGATGTAATCTCACTGGATCATTATTACGACGCCAGAACCCTTGTCTGGTTCAAGAATGTCTACCTTATCATTGTTCTGCAGGGTTTTTAACGCTAAGCTGTCCTTCTAAGTAAACATTTTTGACTGTGCAGCGGGGAGAAAATTAACAGTGTTCTGCCATATCAACAATTTTACACTTAAACCAACCATTTTCGTCCACATCTATAGGTTCCAAATCTGATACTTGGTTGTATAAATACTCAAATTGCTTTTCTGTGTCATTTCTGCTGGTGAAAAAGTTTGGTACGTGATACGTGAGTCGTAGAGACAAAGCCTTGGTTTCGACTTGTTTAAGCTTCCCCTCTGATAAATTGTGTATGTATTTTCCCGAGGACTGTAGAAATTCATCATGTACTTGCTCCCCTACTAAGGACTCCCTGAGCTTCTTTCTATTTGAATATGTCATCTGTAGTTGTATCACTTGCATGAATTTAATGAACACACCGAAAGGATTTAACTAGCATATACGGAGTTGGAGAGAATTGACGAAATAAAAAGAGCTCGTATTATCCTGCAAATATGTTTGTTCTTGCTTTATTCAAATTACAGTTAATCTAATAGTGAAACACTCCAATAAAAAAATAGGACACAGTAGTCGTAACATTGGCAAATGTTGTATTCACCCTTATTTGGAACTAAAAACAGTTATTATTTAATTTTGGTCATTTGACTATTGATTTTTAAACTAGACAATCATTTGTCCTAATGAAATCAGTGACACTTAAGTTAATTAGATATAGTCAGAGCCATCTGAAGTGAATAAATATCTGAAATATCTTCATGATGTTTCTCCTCAATATTCATTTTTTAAAATAATGTATTGTGGAGGTGAGATACAGACAATGTGTTCCAACGGAATCTTATTCTCACAGTAAGAATAATTGTATTTGTTAGTGTTAACGTCTGAATACTATTCCCACAGTTCAGTACTATATTAGCAACAGAATAATATGTATATTTGAACATTCTATTTCAATGTCGTTTAATTTAAACTAAAATCACACGCTCAATGATTAGTGAGAGAATATAAAACATTATATATAGCTATTCGATAACTTGAAAATATACCTTAGCTTCCGTTTTTTGCTTTCTTCTGTTATAGTATGAAAGAGGAAATGGTGCATTTAAAAATTTCTGAACCTTGTCTTTTTTCAAGGAATTGTCTCATTAGTAGTCTACGCAGTTTAACTCTTAATAATTTCATAACTTGCATCATTTCAGACTTACGTTAGTTATAATTCATATCAGTTACCCCTTGTCGGTGCAAATAAAATATTTATGTTTTCGTATTGTTCAGGTTGCAGTCATCTGAGAAGAAGCCTCAAAATAATAAAGGTGAAACGACGAAGCATCCTTGCTTTGATCTTGTTTACTAATTATCATTATTTGTTCAAAAAAGTGTGTTTAAACACGTGAAAGTAGACTGATGGGTTTCATGTGAAGAATCAATAATAAACTTTTTGAACAAGTGAATCCCTTTTCTGACCTAGTCTTTCGAAGTTTCTTCTCTCATTTCTTTGCATTCCAAGTGAAACATGGGGTTTCAAGTCTAGAATTTTCAGTAGCAGTGTTGCTTTTGTTCACCACACGCCCAACTTCCTCTCTTATCCGAACTTGCTACTGCTTAGCAAACTGGGCGAAATTAAGGAGTGCCTCGGTCGGGAACTGAACCTGGGCCTTCAGTTCAATTTGACAAGTATCGTGCCATTAACCGAATGACTTACATTTCGTGGTAATTCATTTTCGATCACACCTTTATAACTTACTTTGCTATTTATTCTGAACAATATTTTCGTTCTTCTAAAGTGATTTAGTCACTTTGATAGTATGAGCCTGCCAATCTGAGGTCAGGCCAAATCGTCTCAGTAGGAATATGGATAAGACAAGATAACCTTGAGGAACTGTATGTACAAGGAAGACTTTCTGCCGTGTTGCATCAAAAGAAAAACACTTTTATAAGTATCACAGTCGCGATTTATATAACTAGATAAATGGTTAGTTTTTATGCCTGTCTATTCCCACCTTGTCTTCATTATCCCTAAAATTAGATATGCCATTTTTATTATTGCAGCTTTCGCGAAAACGCTTTGGAATATATCTAGTTTCTGATTCATTCCAGCTTGCAAGTAAATTAATGAAGTCAGTGTACCTGATAAGCGTCTGGTTTCTTCACATGTAACCACCTCTCTATTCACAAATGTGCCAGTCATTGAGACCATTGACTTTATACTGTAGAGAAGCTGAAGACATACTCATCCTAACTTAGAAATTGAGGAAATGGTTGCTTTTATTGTACTGAAAATGTCTAATTCCAATATGATGGGCGTTTATTTCGTCAATTTGATGATGTAGCAATGCGAAAACCCTTGGAACCATTTTTGGCAAATTTATTCTTGTCAGGTCTAGAAGTCGATGTTTTGCAACAGCATATACAACAAACGAAAGTATAACTAAGATGGGCTGATGATATTTTTATTGTCTCTGAAATCTCTGATCACAAACTGAAGACCTATTGATAAAATTCAGCTCATGCCATCCGAATCAAGCTGTAGACCAAAAGAAAATCTCAACTTCACAACGGAACACGAGGAAAATGGTACTACCAAGTTCCTAGACGCTTCTCTAGTGAAGAGGATTGCTGGCACAATCGAAAGATCTATATTTAGAAAGTCTTCTTGGAGAGGAAAGTTTATGCATTTCAAAAGATTTTGTTCCAATACAGTATCGAAACAACAGTGTTCAAATAGAGCACGAAAAATTTGTTCAGACTGTACAATCGACGAACATGAAATAAAGGCTCTGAAGGATATTTTGTCTAAGAATGAATATCCTGAGAAGTTCATTAACAAATAATCTAAAGAAATGAGTCTCTACAAGACTATCCAAACAGTTCCGCAGAAATCTGTGTATATCAATCTGTCATTCAAGCGAGATGATGATGTACAAGCAATAGTCAAACGAAGATTCGTCAAAGATACCAAGAGAACTTATTTTACACGGCAAAACTCGTCCGTGTTCCTTAACACCACCGGTAGAGTGCTTCAACAGTCTGGACTATGGACACGATAATGACGCTGTCGAGTCATTCACTGTTGTCAGTTGACAAAGAAACAAGAAAACGCTTGTAATTATGGAGGCTTGTGCAATTAGAGTTTATAAACCAGGTCTCTGTGTACAAAAGGAGGCGATTGTCAATCTGAATATACCATGATAATGCGCTTTACTTGTTAACTATTACTATTAATAATATCATTAACATTTTATTCTACCTCTTACTGTTATTCCTGATTTATTTAAAACCACCTTTCATCAGTAGCATTATCTCAACTCGTTTCAACATTATTATTATTATTATTATTATTATTATTATTATTATTACTCATTTCGCAATTCTTGATACATCTAACTTCTTTCTCTGATAACTAATGGTTTGTCGAAGTGATGTAATGATGAAGCGTGATGCATTTTATCTTAATTTTAATCTCTCATACTCCCTTCCCACAATTATATGTTTGAACATGACCTGAAAAACATTCACGCGTGTGGTTTTGCATGATTAATTCAATGTAGTTTATTTGCTTATCAGTCTTATATCTTCCAATATATATATATTCAGCTGAAGGGTTCAATTAAAATTTTTTGAATTCGTTAAATCCTGCTTTATTGACTTTTGTTGTCTATTTTATATTTTTTCATTTGCCTATATTTTCTCTTTTGTACTGATTAGCTGTTTATTTTCCAGCCTGTATCGCTAATGTGGATTGAATCCAATTATTAAGCTGGTTATTTTGATAATTTTTATTCTACAGACAAAATATTGATTTGACTGTTATTTATTACCTAAGTGAATATTATTCATGATTACACTTAAATAGTTATGGTAGAAAAGCATGCGGAATTGTGGATAATAAGTCTATTAATTACAGATTTCTCACCATATCTGAACAGTCATTCTATTTGTCCCACACAATCCCATCATCATTTCCACTGAATGTGCGCGGTGTTGACTCGATGAATAACCTTTCTCTATCCTTTTACCAAGCTATATTACTTTTATTGTCAAGTAATGGTTTTGTAGGAATTTTTTGATTGGTTTGAAGATTTCATCATGGGCTGACATAAGTTAGAGAACCATTATAAACCAGGGAGTACTGGACAGCTGTTTCGTCAGCCTAGTTTGGGACTCATCGTCAGTACGCACTCACTACAGGGTTTCGAACCCAGGACCTTCAGATAGGCCATTCAGCCACTGGGACTGGACTCAGTGGACATCCCATGAACCCTAACTTCTGCCTATTCATGGTTTTTAGCATGACCACCAGCCAGTGTCATCCATGACGAGTATTTGTCCTCACCCGCGACAGGATATTTGATTTCAGTGTTTAGATCTCCTGATCTGAAACTACCTAAATAGAATGAATCAACCTACTTTTCTGAATTAGAAAGCTTTCTTGGAGCATTCACCTTGTCTGAAATGAGCTTGCATAATTCATCAAGTATATCACATCTGAGAACATTTAAACAGTGATTCAGCAGGTGTTGCTGACTCAATCTAATCAATAACAACAAGGAACAAGGGATCAGAGATACTTTCAAAACATGTCACTCTGTTGGCTTGTCACATCATACAAACTCCTTCTGCCAAATTATTTATCAAATATCACTTTTATAGTGAGAACGTTACTCTGACCACTGTAGGGTGGGGCAATGTGCGCGGTGCTTTTGATCGCAGAGGTCAGGCTTCAGATCCGAAATGGCCAATGATTTAACCATGTGTAGATGGCGTATTCGAAATCCCTTCTTACGATATCGAAGGACTCTATGTAGCACTGTAAAACATTCATGCGGGGATGCTCGTGTCCATAGTTGACAAGGCGTTTAATGATGGAGCTGTTAGTATTCTTCTTTTCTCCTCTGACTAGACGAGCTGTACAGCGTTCCAGAATACGTTTACGGTACTGACTTTGCGTACGACCAATATGCTTTGCTCCACGTGAACAAGCGAACCGATAAATACGCACTGAGATGGCCAATAGCGGTATCTCGGCCTTAACGTTAGACTGGATTAACTGTTTGTTGGAGAACGTGATACGTAAGGTGGCTGTTGGAAATGTCTTCTTCAGACATTTAGAAAGGCAGTTTTCAAGAATTCCTGCTTCACTGTCATCTTTGAATTCCAGGTTTATGAAGAGAGGTTTTTTAAGAACAGTTGTGATTTTTGGCGATGGAGACTTTTCCTTCTTGTTTTTGTTTATGAGTCTTGGTGGATACTTTTTCCCTAGTAGGGTTTTACGTAGTGAATTTAACCCCTTCTCTCTTGTGTCTTCCGAACAGATTTCTCGAATCGTCGAACATAATGTCCACACTAGGTTTTGCTACTTTGCGATTTGATGATATGATGAGTTGACCGTGCCTATGATAGGTCAAAGTGTAGCATCCTTCTTATACATTTTAGGTACTCCATATAGTCTTAGAGTGATTGAACTGCATAGCTTTATTTATAATAATAATAATAATAATCTACTTTATTCCAAGTGCGTCGGTGGCATAGCGGTTAGGACGCTCGATCCCTTTACCTCGCTAAGCCAGAAATAATTCTGGTAAAGAGGAAAGGTTGGGCAATAGGCTAGCGACCCCATTCCGTAAAATAAACACTGCTAAGGAAATTCAAGCCACTAGCTTGAAGCCCTATGTTCCACTGAGGAACGTAAGGAAAAAAAACTTTATTCCAAAGCCATTACTTATAATACAGAATGATATGATTATGAACAATAAATTGTGTTCGAAACGTCATCCAGCATACAATACTGTTTCACTGTGTGATACATCTAATAAACAAACTAATATGGAATTACTTATTACCACAATGCCCAAGTTTTACACATATATTAATACAGAATGGAATTCTCAACATTTGTCACAATATTGCATCTGATTTACTCAAAATATGTATAAAATTAAAACAAAATTAACCAGAGGAATTTGTCCACGTTTACGATATAAAGTCAAAACATTCGAAAGACGAATTGAGAATATTAAATATAATAATAATAGTAATAATAATAATAATAATAGTGAGTTTGTTTCAAACAGTATTGTCGATTCAGTTTGGAAATTTTAGCATGTTGTAGATTATTGGATCTAATGTTCTGTTGATATAGTATGGTGAGGGGAAATACGAAATTAACAGTTATAATACAGGGTAAATGATGTTCACACTTAAGAAAAAATAAACATATAAAATAAATGTTGTAAGGGTGGAGGAAATGGCTTATTTAGTAGTGCAAAGAAGGTTAGTTAGTTCATGCTTGACACTGTTTTCATCACATTATTATTATTATTATTATTATATCCTTTAGTTCCTAGAGGAACATAGGGCTTCAGCTGTGCACCTCCATTGCCTTCGGTTTTCTGCCAACTTTTTCACCCCACTCCAAGTCTGCCCACATGCTTTCATCTCCTCTTCGCATGACCTCCTCCAAGTCACCCTTGCACTGACGACCAACTCGCCGCTTCCCTTTCGGGTTCCACTCGAGTTATGGCTTGTCTAGTGATGTCACTTGATGGTTTCCTCAGCGTATGGCCAGCCAATCCATCTCCATTTCTTCCTGCCTATTTGTTGAACAATCGGTTCCTGGTTGGTTCGCTCGTTGCCAGAGATCTTTGTTGCTAATCCTTTCTGGCCGGCCATCTGATCTTGAGTGGTATTGAGCGAAGACAACTGTTAATGAAGGTCTGAAGTTTGTTTGAGATGCTCTCTATGACGCGCTGGCCAAGTCTCTGATCCGTATAGTAGCATTGACTTCACATTAAAGTTGAAGATCCGGATCTTATTTTTGATGGTGAGTGTTGTTGGCCTCCACACAGACTTAAGAGTAATGAAAGGTTGTTTTGCTTTTCCGATTCTTGCTCTGATATCCTCGTCAGTTCCATCCGCCTGTAGTTGAAACGATGCTTCCCAGGTAGGGTAGGTGAAGGATGCTGTTTCTTTCAGGTTCCTCCCATTTATGCTGACTGTTGTCTGTTGTTGTTACTACTGTTGGTGTTGGCCAGGAATCTTCATCACCTCTTTTTTATCTATGTTCACTTGAAGTCCTATCTTTGATGCTTCATTTGCCAACTTGTTGCTTTTCACTTGCATATCTTCCAGTTTGTGGGAAATCAGACATATATACCATATCGGCGAAGTCCTAATCCTCCAAGTTTTTTGTGTGAGTCCATTTTATGCCTGTTTCCTCATTACCCGCCGTTGTCTGTCGCATTATCCAGTCTGCTGCAGTCAGGAAAATCATTGGTGATAGTAGACAGCCTTGTCTCACTCCCGTCCTTACTTCGATGGCTTCCGTAAATTTCCCATTGTGGATTACTTGGCATGCAGCATTGTCATATAACTGTTGGATGAGATGTACTATTGTTGATGGGACCCCGTAGTAGCGAAGTAGTTGCCAAATGACCTCTCGATCGACGCTGTTGAAGGCCTTCTCAAAGTCGATGAAGTTGAGATAGAGAGGTGACTGCCATTCTAAGCTTTGTTCAATGATGATTCGTAAAGTGGCGATTTGATCAATACATGACTTGTTTCTCCTGAATCCAGCCTGTTCCGGTCGAAGTTTTTCATCTAGGGCTTGTTTGATTCTCTCCAGGATGATGCGACTTAGTATTTTGCTTGGCATGGACAGGAGCATAATTCCGCGCCAGTTTTTACATTGACTTAAATCTCCTTTCTTTGGCAGTTTGAATAAGTATCCTTTCTTCCAATCCTCGAGTACTTTGCCCTCTTTCCACACCTTCTCCAGTAGTGGTGTCATCAAGTCCGCTGTTGTCTCTGGGTCCATTTTCAAAGCTTCTTCTGGGATTCCATCTGGTCCTGCTGCTTTCCAAGGTTTTAGCATCTTTATTTCATTCAGGACTTCTGATTTTGTCGGGGAGTCGATGTTCACTGGTAGTTCTGCTTCCGTTGTTGGTATTGTTGGGCGCATTGCAGGTGCCGGTCGATTTAGAAGTCTTTTGAAGTGTGCAGCCTAGTGTTTTCTTTGTTCCACTTCTTTGGTGATTGATTTTCCATTGTCATCCTTTAGTGGCTTAATCTGTGTCGAACTTTTTCCCGATAGGTGCCTAGTTGTTTGGTAGAGTGTGGCGAGGTCTCCTTTGCCTGAAGCTTGTTCCGCTTCAGTTTCCATGGTTTCATAATATTTTCTTTTGTCTTCTCTGGCACTCTTCTTTGCTCTTTTGTTCAGTGTATAGTAGCTTGAATTGATATATATCCATATAATATGTGTGTTTGTTTGGCAGTCGGTTATATTTTACTATGTATAAATGGATCAATATTCCATTATAATTAGCCAATCATGTTAAGACTGTCTATTGATTTGTTCATTTTGAATATTCGCTCACACACTTGTGTTCACACACTTATTCGGACATTCATATACATTTTTGCTCTCACACTCTTGTGTGACATATTGATTCTCCTTGTGTTTGGAAAATAGAAGTATCATCGCAAACCTAGTGGTCTTCTGATTTCCGTCTTTCTTGCGTCAGGACTATTAAATTCTCGACCAGTACATAACATGAATTCACATTAAGTACATGCCAAGTATGGTATAGTGGAATTTTTATACTTAGATATAACTGCATAAAGTCTTTTGAAGAGACTTCTTGGTTTACCTGAGGAGACACAAGGTTGGAGCTGCGGGTAGAGTGGGTGCTTAGAGTCTGACAAAATCCCTTTAGCGAATTCGTTGCATGAAATGAAGTGCCTATCAATGACGATGTCAAAGATATGACTCAGTGGGATACTACTCGCCCTACTCACGGTCTTCAGAGTTCTACGAAGGATGACATAGTCTTTTTTAAGCAATCCAGGAAAGAATAAGGGTGAACATATACCTCTGATGTTACGACTGAATCCTCTTTCATTTTCTTCAGTAATTATGTATGGAGCTGTTCTGTTCTTTCCTTTGTGTCTTTCTAGTTAGGTGGTTTGAGGAATTCCGTGTTGTTTTTGATAGCATGTGTGTTAATTTCTCAAATAACAATTTCTCACAAATACTCTCTACCACCTGGAATTCATTTGATTTCAGCACATTATCACCGTAGATAAATTTCACACGACTACTTATTTTGTTCACATTTTGATATCCACGTATGATATAAAGTAACCTTTTGAGTATAGCAAGAAAAATGAACCAATAAAGCATAAATCGTGATAACACACATGATCAAGAAAAATATTTTTCTTTTTGAGGAAGGAATAAACTTCAGAAAATCAATAATAATCACAATGATCATATGATCGCCAGGTAGACAGATAGATCATCTGGTGAAATATATACATGTATACACATATTTCGACTTGTTTTTACCGTGAAGATTCAATGAAAATAGAAATGGAAGTGAAAATAATTTTTTAATGGTAATGTAGCAGGTTGGATGCTATTGCAAAAGAGAATTCTTTATTTGGTAAGTTGGTCTGATGTAACTGTGATATAATACACAGTGTGATATAATAACTGGATTACGCATACAGTCTAATTTACTGCTCATATGACTATGACATCATACGGCTGGATTGTATCTTGCGACTAACATGTGCTCTAGTTTAAAGAAAAGGTATTCTTAAATGAGTGAAACAGAATTTTTGAGAGTTTATCATGCAGAATTTTAACTCGACGGTAGGTAGATAGATAATAATAACAATATAAATAATAATGGCTTTATTCCAAACAGTAATAATAATAATTATACAGAATCGAATTTTATGTGTGTTTACACATATCGCAAAAATTTAGCGTCTTTTCATAAATATTTATTATCATTATTATTCCCCTGGTTTCCTAGTAGAATATAGGGCTTCAACTGCACGTCTCCACTAGCTTCTGTCTTTTGCTCTACTTTTCACCTGCATACATGTTAGTCCGTTCATACTGTTTCAACTCCTCTTCACACGATCTCCTCCATGTCATCCTTGCACTGACGTCCCACTCGCCGCTTCTTTTTTGGGTTCCACTTGAGCAGTGGGCTGACGCGCACGCGATGTCACGCAGAGGCCTCTTCAGCGAGTGTCCGATCCATCTCCACTTTCTCCTGCGTATTTGTTGGTTGGCGGTTGGTTCTTGTTTTGTTTGGTCCCATAGTTTCTTGTTGGTGACTCTTTCCGGCCCGGTCATCTGATCTTCAGCATAGAGCGAAGACAGTTGTTAATAAAGGTCTGCAACAGGCTGTTGGAAAGATTCTTTGTGACCCCCCGCCAAGTTTTTGATCCGTATAGAAGAACTGACTTGACGTTTGTATTGAATTGAATCCGACCAAATTTAGTTGCTGATGCTGAGTAACGAAGATTTCCAGCTTGATGGGGATTGGCGCTGGATGTTGCTGATGCTGCTGTTGTTGGTTGGTTATTTTCATAACCTCCATCTTGTCTATGTTAACCTGGAGTCCTGTCTTCTCTGGCTGCTTCTTCGACCAGTTTGTCGGTCGGTTTTCGCTTGTAAGTCTTCGATTTTGTGGCAGTGACATCAAACATAAATCATCCACGCGCGAAATCCAGGTCTTCTAGGTTCTTCACGTCGGTCCAGGATATCCCTGTCTGCTCGTTTCCCACAGTCTGACGCATAATCCAGTCCACCACAATTAAAAGTATCATTGGTGATAGTAAGCAACCTTGTCTGACTCCTGTGTTTACTCCAAACGCCTCGCTGAGTCTTCCGTTGTGGATCACTTGGCAGTTGCCGTTGTCGTACAGCTGTTGAATAAGGCTGATGAATATTTGGGGCACGCCGTAGTACTCGAGTAGTTTCCAAATTACTTCACGATCAACGCTGTCGAAGGCCTTCTCGAAGTCTATAAAGTTGAGGTAGAGGTTTGATTGCCATTCCATGCTTTGTTCGATGATGCGTAGAGTTGCAATTTGGTCAGAACATGATTTGCCTTTCCTGAATCCAGCTTGTTCTGGTCGGAGTTCTGTCTCCAGTGCGTCCTTAATTCTCTCCAGGATGATGCGACTCAGGATTTTACTTGGCGTCGGCAGGAACATGATTTCTTGCCAGTTCTTGTAGAGTCCTAAGTCGCCCTTCTTTGGTAGTTTCACGAGGTAACCTTTCCTCCAGTCAGTAGGCACCTTTCCCTCCTTCCAGACCTTTTGCAATAATGGAGTCAGCATATGTGTTGTCGTCTCTGGGTCCACTTTCATTGCTTCAAGGGGTATTCCATCTGGTCCAACTGCTTTTCCAGCTTTCAGAAGCTTGATTGCATTCAAGACTTCAGCTCTCGTTGGAGGATTGGTGTCAACTTGCAGTTGTGTACGTGCTGTTGTTGGTATTTCTGGACGGGTTGCAGGTGATGGTCGGTTCAAGAGTCCTTTGAAGTGATCCACCCATTGTTTAATCTGTCTTTCTTCCTTGGTAATTGGGTTCCCTTGGCTGTCTTTTATAGGTTTCGCTTGTGTTGATCTCTTCCCGGATAGAGATTTGGTTATCTGATATAGTGTCCTCAGGTCCCTTTTGCCTGCTGCCTTTTCAGCTTCAGTGGCCAGGTTGTCGTAGAATCGTCTTTTTTCCTTCCTAGCACTCTTCTTCACTTCTTTGTCCAGTGCTGTGTAAGTTGAGCTCAGCGTCTCCTTCTCCTGTCCGTCCTTGCATTGAATCATTTTCTCTTTCACCATTCTCCTCTCTTCTATTAATTTCCAAGTGTCCGTTGAGAGCCATTCCTTGTCTTGTCTCTTCTTTCTTCCTAGAACCGTTGAACACGTTTCGTTGAGAATCGCCTTCAGAGACTTCCAATGTTCTTCCACGCATGATTCTTCAGTGGTGTTGCGTAGTGTTTCCTGCTTTGCTCTGACAGTTGCAGTGAAGGTGTCCTTTGTGGTTGTGTCCTTCAGTAGTTGAGTGTTGAACTTGCATTGTGGCCTATCCCCAGCTATCCTCGAGGCTTTTAGTTTCACCTTGAAAGTCCCTTCTACTAGATAGTGGTCTGAACCCACATCTGCTCCTCTCCTTGACCTTGTGTCCAGTAGGCTCCGTCTCCACTTTCTTGAAATTGAAATGAAGTCTATTTGGTTTTTGGTGTTTCCATCTGGTGAAATCCATGTCGTCTTGTGTATATCCTTGTGTTTGAACACACTACCACCAATCACCAAATCATTGAAGGCGCAGAAGTCTGAGAAGAGTTCACCATTGTCGTTCATTTCACCGAGGGCTCTCAACCCATGGTGAGTTCTCTTCCTGTGTTGTCTCTCCCAGCTTCGCATTCATGTCGCTCATCAGGATTTTGATATTGCCATTTGGGACGTTTTCCATTAGTGTTTGTAGTTGTCTGTAGAACGCCTCCTTCTTTTCTTGTTCTGAGACGTTTTTAGGCGCATAGCATTGAATGACTGTAACTTTCCTTCCTTTTGAGTTGAACCTGGCTGTCATTATCCTGGAGGAGATTGGTTCCAACTGCATGAGAGCTTTGGCTGCTGTTGGTGACATTATGATGGCCATTCCCTCGGTGTGGTCGTGACTGTCCTCTGGGTGGCCGGAATGGATTAATGTCTCCCAAGTTGGTAGGTGGCACCTTCCAGTTCCGTTCCATCTGCTCTCGCAGACTCCCAACACTTGTATTCTGTATCTCGTCATTTCTGCGGCTACCTGGAAAGCCTTTCCAAATTCGTACATTGTACGAACATTCCAGGTACCCGTCCTTACTTTTGCTTTCATCGAAAGAAGGCACATCGGTTGACTGGCTTCCCGAAGGCTTTCACCAGCCTGCGTCATTTCACTTCCCCGATTCGAGCGAAAAATAAGGTAACTGTTTATATTTTTAGTATTTTTATTATATCTATGCGTTGAAGTTTCTGTAGCGGGTTGGTTGAGTTTTGGGCGTGGAGTTACTAGCACCATGCCCCAAGCCTCCCTCTTTATCCGGGCTTGGGACCGGCTAGAAAATTAGCAAGCTAGTAGTCTAGGAGAGGTTTCCATAAATATCTACATACATAAAATTTAAAATGGTTATTATAATAATATTAATCATGAAACAACTATAAATAGAATGATGTCGGAAACATAATGAAGTATAGGGAGATGGTATCATAGATAACACGTGTAATAATAGTAATAATCTTTGGTGATTTAAAAGTTTATAAGTTCTTTTCTGACATCTAACTCTTTCTGCACATAAAACCTCTGCTAAATATAAGTAAATAAGCTAACCGGTATAAAGATTTTAAATCTGTCAGTCAAGTGTTGTCTAAAAAAGTAATAGTACGATGATGATGATCACAATAAAGACGGCAAAAGTGAAGCGAAGTGGAATGAATTCGAGTGGTAAAACAAAACAAATAAAAAGAACATAATTATGACCAAGGTACAGAAAGGGGTTTAACATAACGTTTTTGAACACATAATTTAGGTTTCTGTCGATGTAAAGCTTGAGCTATGCGTATGCATAAGTGGAGAAAACGTAAGCTTTTGAAGTGGTTGAACTTTGTCTTCTAAATAACTTTGAAGGATAAATCATGTGAGGCTGAGTGACCTGACTCCAGAATGTGTTCACAAATTGAAAACTTTGTAGTCCTTTGCTCACCTTTTATTAACCAAACCGGATAGTGTTCAGCTACGCGTTTATGAAGATTACGCTTATAACGTCCAATGTAATCAGCACCACACGAGCATATGAATGAGTATATGCACATAGAGGTGGACATAAGTGGTAGTTTATCCTTAACGTATTGTCGAATCATATTTGTGCCGGTAAATACTAAATGTAAGTTAGCTGCATGAAAACAACGTTTACTACATTTAGATAAACGATGTTCAATCACTTCAGCGACAGTCTCACCTTTGAACGCCGAACTCACAAACAATGTCTTCTTTGGTACTGTGATTTTGTTTGGGAACGGTTTCTTTCTTGATATTTCTGTTGATAAACCTTTTAGGGTATCCATTGTTCAAAAGAGTTGTGCGAAGATTTTAGTTCCATGTCGACCATATCTATAGAGCAAATGTTCCGAATTCTGAAGCAGAGAACGAATAAGATTTCTCTTCTTACCTAGAGGTACCCAAATGCTGAAGTTAGTGTATTGACCTGTAGATTCTGGCTTTCGATAAATCGACCCTTCCAACGTGCCTGTTAAGTACTGGTCGAGAATTTAATAGTCCTGACGCAAGAAAGACGGAAATCAGAAGACCACTAGGTTTGCGATGATACTTCTATTTTCCAAACACAAGGAGAATCAATATGTCACACAAGAGTGTGAGAGCAAAAATGTATATGAATGTCCGAATAAGTGTGTGAACACAAGTGTGTGAGCGAATATTCAAAATGAACAAATCAATAGACAGTCTTAACATGATTGGCTAATTATAATGGAATATCGATCCATTTATACATAGTAAAATATATCAGACTGTCAAACAGACACACATATTATATGGATACATATCACCTCCCCTTTTGAGAAGATTGGTGATTAGTAGGGTGTTTTCTTGGGGGTTTATCTGGAACCGTTGAGCTTATTGTTGACGTCTGTCGCTTCGTCTGTCTGTTGGGTTTGCGGCTTCGGCTTCGTCCGGAATTTTCTGACATTTTATGTTTCTTGGCTGCATTGCATAGCGAATTTAGTGGGACACCAGCCAGATGCAAACGATAGAACCAATCAAGTCCCAAAAGATTTAAATCACTCTTGGTGACGTAGCAAATTCCTGTGAATTTGGTGTTACGGAATGAAACAGAACATTCGAGTTCACCAATTAGTGTGAGGCGCCCACCACAGGGCCATTGGATCAGGTCTCAGTGTCTTAAAGGTCTACAAGCTCGCCTTGTAACCAGAAGCTCCTGGTTTCGAACCTCAGTGGATGCATACTGCTGAAGAGTCCCAAACTAGGTTGAGGAAACAGCTGCTCAGTGGCCCCAGGTTTCCCAGTGGTTCTCTAACCAATGTCACCTCGTGATGAAGTCCTGTAAGATTATTCAACTCTTACGTAAGATGAGTTGTAAGTTTTACACCTCTGTTTAATTCACAATATAATTCACAAATTCTAGAATACTTTCGTAATTATTTCTAAGTATACCAGCAAGCCTAAAAACAACTTTTATTCCCTTCCATCATCCTAGTTAATTACACAATATTAGTGGCCTTCACCTTAAAGTCCAATAACTAAAGTATATGATTAACTTGCATTCTGATATTAGACCTGTTTTGTGTTGTATTCATTTGAAAAGAATGATATCAAGTTATTCTGCTCAGTTTATTATTCTTGCTGTATTTTAGTTCATCAAGGTAAAACATTTTTGTAAAGAACATTTCAATCAAGACAAAGTCTAATTGATACTAATCCAGTGATGGCAACATTGACGTTTCACAACATAAAGTCTTTCCACATAGGAGGCTTTTTACTAATACAGACTACACTGTTTCAGAGAATGAAACAATAGCACCGTTTAATTTTTATTTCACGATTTCATCATGAGCTGACATTAGTTAGAGAACCACTGGAAAACCTGCAAGGAGTACTGGACAGCTGTTACGTCCTAGTTTGGGACTCTTCAACAGTACGCACCCACCGGGATTCGAACCCAGGACCTTCCGGTTACAAGGCGAGCTCGTATAACATTAAGCCACTGGGACCCGATCCAATGGTCCTTGAATCCTAACTTCTGCCAATTCACGACATAGTGCAACCGCCAGCCAATGTCTTCGGCGAGTATTTGTCCTCATACCCGACCGGCTGCACCCTACTGGTCACGACTTCTCACTGGAACCCAGGTAACTATCTCTAACTAATGTCAACTCATGATGAAATCGTGAAACTAATCAAATCCCTACAAACCAACACCTGAATACTAATTTTTATTTATTTGATTGGTCATATTCTGTTGTACTACTTCTAAGTAGTTAAGATAATTTCTCGCGAAATTTTCATTAAGATGATATTATTATTACGCCTACCTAGATCAGCTGTAAGATAGAGATGCTGTAGAATAGTCTTCTCTAGGCCTTGATATTTGATCGCTGACATTGTATCCCTAGAATAGAAGATACCATTATTTTCATATCTAATTGCAAAGAAGTCTTTGCCATTCAATGTGTCATGAACAGTAAATCTCCCGTTTGTACAGCTGGCATAACGAGACAAGCTGTACATCCTAGTGACTGAGTATATATCTTGCCAGACTGTTGTGGGAAGTGCAAAAACAACAAACTCTGAGTAACAGTAAATCATTCCTTAACAGCTTGAAAGCCATAGAGATACATACTTTAAGTAGAATATACGAGAACAAAACATCGTTTGATCATTCCGAACCATCTTTTGATCCAGGAAGGGGTCTTCAAGTTAGATTTTTGTATTTCATTCAGTGATATTTTCAGAATAATTCGAAAAGGGCCATTCTCTATACTGTCAATCAGCAGATATCTTATTCAAATCAGATAAGATGAACCATGTAATTATTTCATAGGTTGACAAACCTTTTGAAAGTCCTTTTAAGTCAATTGGTCCTTTGTATCTACATGAGATCCATATTTTCATAACAAATTTTTAATAATCTTTGTGATTCCCGATGACGCTACTATTTACACTAAGTTTTGAAGGTACAGTGATGCGGTTAAGCAATTAGTTACTTATCTCTCTCTCTCTCTAGTGTTGTGACAGTTCTGGTTGGGGTAAAAAAAAACACGACTTCTGACTGTATATTGCAAAGTGGATTCGAATACACACAAAGTCACCTTAGGTTTCACCTTAAAGATTCAGTGTACAGTACTTAGACCGTATACATTTCTCTTCCATACAAATGGTAATGGTTTCTTGAAGGTTAGTCTTTAATAATGACACTTTACAACTATCTTCTAAAGAATGCTTACATCTGATATGAAAACCACGCACGAGTTTCTGAGATCAGAGAGTGTATTTCTCATCATTAAAGAGACTACACTTTGAAAATAAAACATCACCGGCACTGACTTGGGGATGTCTTTCAAATAATCTTTATACGGTTCCGCATTCGTTGAGTCCCCAAAAGGGCATATATAGATCTTACTCAGTCAATTAGTGTTAGTCACTCCTTAGAGCATGTATTATGAATTAGGTCAATAAACATATAACATTAAAATGGGTACCTTAATTTTGAGATGAATATTTCTTCTATATGGCTTAAAGTGACTTCATACGGCAATGTCAGAGTAGATGATTGAATATGACTCACTGTAAAGTGTTGTGCATTAGATTATCTGATTACAAATAAAGCCTAGAGAAACTGACATATCTATCTTCTTCATACGGCTGGAAAACTATTGACAAGACGCCATATTGAATTAATTGAAAGAGAGAAAACATTTTTTTACCGTTTTTAACAGTGAGTTAACTGTCCTTCATATCAACCAAAAGATTGTGGCTTAGATAACTTAAGTGTATGAAATCAAATAGAAGGCGAAGAAACTTTCAGGAACAATAAAAAGGTTGAAAGGAAATAGGTGAATCCTTATTACAGGATTTCATTATGAGCTGACATCAGTTAGAAAACCTTTGGAACACCTTGGAGTACTGGATAGATGTAAATTCCCGGTTTGGGAGTCATCGGCAGTACGCACCAACACAAGGGTTCAAGCCCAGAACCCTCTGATTACAAGGCGAGCACGTAGACCATTCATCAGTTACCGGGACCCGGTCCAATGGCCAGCCCATGAATTCCAATTTCCGCCAATTCACTACATAGTGCGACCTCTAGACAATGTCTTCGGCGAGTATTTGTCCTCACGTCCGACCTGCTATGCTCCACTGGTCACGAATTCCCACTAGAACCCAGTTAACTACCTACCTGAATAGAACAAGTCGCTAATGGGCATCAGATTGATATTCAAGTATGAATATGCGGTTGAATTTCCATCAGCTATAACACTTTATGAATAACAGCAGTTCTAGGATGTAACACATAGGATGGAATGTACAAGGTGAGTGTGTCAGCTAATACCCTAATAAGATAAGAAATCTGGACAGCAGTTCAGCTATACCACTCTCTACATGCAATTACACACAACCATAAAATAGGATAGGATGAGTTTTAAAATCTAATGTGACAGAGTGGAGGGGAGATTGATAACGGCAGTCTTCTTTATCGAATCAACTGCAGATACATGAAATAGAAACGATTCAACACCTGTCCACCCAAACATCTGGAAAATTATACTACCTTCACAACGAATAGGAAGGAAGAAAACTATAAAACGACAGTTTCGACGTTGTGTAGTTACATTTGATAGTATGATGATTATAAACAATGAATTGTGTTCGAAACTTTGTCATCCAGTAGAGACAACACTGCTTCACACACTGTGTGATATATCTAATAAACAAATTAATGTGAAAAACAATAAATGTTGGCTCTGAAAAATTTACAGAACGAGATAGAGTGATTACAAAATCACAACAAAGGGAATTCAATAGTAACTACAGTCATGTCAAAATAATATTTCGTAGTCATTAATTCCCATTAGGAATTTATTTTGGAGGTGACTATAGTCTTATATGCACTTAGTTTTGTCTAAAACCTTAAAATAAGTACTTTAAGGAATTATCACGCACTGGCGTCAGCCCTTTATTTTTCCTTGTTTGGATTTCCATTGGCTGTTAATACTTCTAATGCACCACTGCACTTTACGTCGGTGGCACAGTGGTTAGTATTCCCGCCGATCATGCACATGGTTCGGGGTTCGATCCCCTGCTGACGCACACCCGATATCTATGGTCGGCCTGCAAAATTTGGGCTACCGATATCACATGCTGAGAATTTCATAACTGTACCAAAATATACGGTGTGGAATCAAGCTGTAATCAAAAAATTAAAATTTTCAAGGTCATTCCTGTATAACATTTTGACTGTTGTTTGAGACAATAAAAGCTCTCTTATCGACGGTGCACTCTTTTCTTTTGTCTTTGCGTGCCAGCGGTGCTACTGTTGATGATGTGCGATGAGGACAGACTAGCCAGCGCATTAAGTTAATATTCGTTCAAAGTCTCCAGATATAACAAATATCTAATAGTCTACCCAGACACCAGAAAGTTTTGAAAGCTTTCACAAACATGTGTACACACACATGTCTTTTCAATTTCCATATTTACAGATGTGATGACATAATCACCAAAAAGCCATGTGTTATTAAAATATTTATTATTATTGTTATTATTATTTTTTGTCCTTTATGTTTTCTTTCATATTTCAGCCGGAAAATCAAAGCATAGACACGCACACACACTCTCACACACACACAGAGAAGGGGAATTCTCATGTCAATCGTCACTGGGGCGATAAAAACAAACAAGGTGCTGCAGAATCAGGAGTTATGCACACGAAAACACATAACACAATAAACCAGACACAAGATTAAGTGAGGAAAAATAAATGAGGAGAGTTAGACAGGAGACAGTAAGGCGAATAGATTATGTATGAAAACAGACACACACACGCACACATAAGGTAAAAATGAAGTCAAAAATTAACAACCTCTAAGCATAAAACTAAAAAAGAGAAGGAAAAAAATCAGACTGAAATAAAGATTGCACATTCAACAGTGTATAGTGGTATGCGAGAGAGAGAGAGAGAGAGAAAAACCCTGAAGAGACTAAAGTCTATACATCCAGTCACCATCAGCTTGTTACGATTTTCGCTTCAATCGCCCACCATCTCTCTTTCTCTCTATTCCTCCTATAAGTTATGTAACAAAGTCCAAATGTGATATGGCAATAAAATGTCTGAAATTAGTTGTTTGAAGCAAGGAAGACGAAACAGTGTTTATATCAATGAAAAAGTTACAAAAAGAAAAGAAGATGCGTATATTCAATGCATAGTGTATACATAGCGTATGCCAGGAAATATTCGTGAATTCAATGGTGCACTATGTAAGTGTGTGTGCGCGCGTGTGTGTAGAAATCAGTTTGTGGGGCTGATTAACAGTCTATAATTCTTTGAAAACAGAAAGAAAATTAAACACATCCACTCGAATTACAAGTATTTTTTCACTGTATATAAAAGCTATCTGCACCAACAGACATACTACTACCACTACTACTAACAATGGGTGTTCAGTATGAATGATACACTCTGTTTTAAAAACCAAAATTAAACAAACAAAAGTAGTAGTAACCATGGTTACAAAGTAGTGATGAAGTAAAACAAAGGCAATAATAATATTAGGAAGGAGAAGAAGAGGGAAAAAGGACAAAGAATCATTATTCAACAGTTTGATTATTACAAATAGGTAATAAATGATTAGACCTTCACAATCAATCAAATATAAAGGGGAGGGTGGGAGACAAAATGTGTATACAAACACACACACACACATAACAGAGATTATTCTACAATTATCAAATACAACATATCATGATTTTTATTAGAAGTCAATGGAAAAATATTCTTCTGTGGAATCAATAAATGTTGTTTTTTCTCGTTTATAGTGGAACAATGAGAATCACAGGTTAGCGAAAGAGCTGCTTTCACAGTAAATGTACAGGCATTATAAACTCCAGGATGTGGTGCTAGCGCCTTCAGTGTCAACAACTTGATTTCATATGGTTGAAGATGGAATTCATGTTTAGTTAAACCAATCCAGATAAGTGATGAGACAGAGGATTTTTCACGCGTATCTGTAGACATATGTGGAGGTGAAGAAGCCGAAGAAGAATATGCTCTAAAGGGATTAATTTGTTGATGCTGTTGTTGTACGGTTGCTCCACTTGTCGTTAGCGATGACGATGTAGGCAATTGAGATCTCGTGGACATTGATTCACACCTAATGAAATTAAAAAAAATAATTGGAATTTATAAAGCAGAGAAGAAGGAATTAAAATCAATTTATTTTCCCAATATCCAATATCTGATATCTGTTTGCAGCATTTCATCATGAATTGACATCGGTTAGAGAACCATTAGAAAACCTGGGAGTAATGGACAGTTGTTTCGTCCTAGTTTGGGACTCTTCATCAGTACGCACCCACCAGGGTCCTAGTCATTATAAGAGACAGTTTCATAAACTTTAGATTTTATGATTTCACTGACATGTCTTTGGGTATGCACAGACTTAAAAACTATTCAGCTAAATTTACAACTTTAAAGTAATTAGCTCCCTTTATATAAATTTAGACAAAGCAATAAAAAAATCGTGTATTGTATATTCCAGCGCACACATTTCGAACAATCTGATCGCAAACGAACTTGTCATAGGAAATAATAAAGAGTTAAGAGGTGAGAAAATAGACTTGGGTCAAGTTAAAGAGCCTACATTGATAGTCAAAATAACAATGAAGATCACTACACCAACAAGGGGAGGTAGTAAATAGTACATCTACTCAGATTACTAATCAAAATAAAGTTTACCAAAGAAGGATTACTATGATGACGAATTGTTGCTTTGATAGCGGGAAGATGGTTTAAACTTCTTAATCGTTACGGCTTACAAACTTTAGGATACGCGCCAAACACTTTTTACAGATAGGTTTATAAGGCGTCTCCCGTCTCTATAATATGTTTCGCAATAGAGGAGATACATCGTATGTTCTCACTATAGATGTGTTCGGGAGATTCAATTGGCTTCTGACGTCATTTTAGGAATATGCTTTGAAGAGATCGATGAGTCCTTCCTTTGCATGTACGGCCACACGTACATTCAAATTGGTGAATACAGTGGGACGCCACATTATTTTTCACACGTTGTAAGGGCTTAGATGGATATATCGGCTTCACATTCTCATTTATTCTAATGTTAGCTGCATAAAAATATATTTTTAACCTCAGTGATCAACTGTTATCGAGTTATCAAGCTGCCATAGTTCCCCATGTAGGATAGCTTGATGTACGTCTTTCCTAGTGGCGCGTTGAAGAATGGGTCTTGGTGTTCTGATTACTCTATATCTCCTAATGAAATTGTCTGGAAAATTATTATCAACCAGAGTTTATCTCAATTTTCTTCTTCATCGAGTGTGCCTTCAGTGCATATACGTTGGATTCTACTGAAGAGGCACCTTACTAAGGCTCATTTGTACCAAAGAGGGCAGAAACTGTGATAATTAAGCTACTGTTCTGTCCAGGTAGGATTTCTCTAAGTAGATCATTTTATTTATCCATCAGACCATCGACTAACCAATATATCTAGGAAAGATAAACAATTATTTCCTCTTATACAGATCTAAGTCAATGCTTCAGTGATAGAATGCTCACCATTCACTACGGAGATCCAGCTTCCCTTACCCATCAACTCACTTGCCACCCAGTGTACCAGTCAGTCGTAAATTGTTCGGAAAGGAGAGAAAATTGGACATAAGGCTAACAGTCCCATACACTGTGAGATAAAACGTAACATCATCCCACCCACACACGCACACTCTCGGAACTCAACGAAGAGGAGTAAAATAGTTCATCAAAAGTTATCTTCATTACCTTTTATCACTTAAAGACTTCAGAGTTCACAGAATAATAATAATAAGACGAAAACAATTCTTGAGAGAGAGAAAACAGCAGGAAAGACAAATGTATAAGGATACTCTATAAGCTCTATTTTCCCTTTATTATTTAGCGATCAGTTTCTTTTAGCAAGATGACTACAATATGAACAATACAAAAGTAGAAATTACATAAAAGGCTTGAAGCTACTTTCCTTTTCACGGTGAAAAAGACCAATTTACAGAAACCACCACCAGTATAACATAAATCCAGAATGATGTAATTTGTCAAGTTATTCAGCGTTAAAAGGAATGACTATTTATAGGATAATTACAAGAAGATTCTTTAAAAATAGGAACTGATTTCAGCTTCTTTTTCTCCCTTCTACATAGCATTTTGGACTGTGCCTTTTTCAAGAATATTCCTCTGATCATCCCACATACATAGTAAATCTTTAGAACTCATAGTGAGTAATTCAATAACTTATATCATTTTGGAATTGCGTCATTTATAGATCATACCAATTACTTCTCGTCAAACCGTCATTTTTGTAATTGGTACCCTTGTAGTCGGTTGAGGAGGAACCGCAGAATAACAAAGAAAAAAGTGAGATCATGTCATCCTGGTAGATATTTTCCAAACTTGTCTCATTCAAGTTTACCGACTAGAAGGAATGTATGAGGTCTTTAAGGAAACAATTCTATACTGTAGTCATAATATTTATGCAAAAAATTGAGGGATAATACAAATTTTCTATAGTTTGGTTTGTAAGGGTTAGTTATGTTTTTACGAGTTGATCACGGATTGATACCAGTTAGAGAACCATTGAAAACCAGGGAGTACTGGACAGCTGCCGTTTCATCCTAGTTTGGGAATAATAACTAACCCTTACAAACCAAACTGTAGAAAATTAATCTGATGCTCGCCAGTGACTTGCTACAGGATGTAGTTTCCTGGAGTTCTAGTGAGAAGTCATGACCAGTAAAGTTCAATTAGATGTCACGTGTGTGGATGGATGTCCCACCAACAACAATGGTTGAGGTCGCGCTAAATCACTAATTGGTAGAAGTTAGAATTCATGGACTGGCCAGTGAATCGGCTCCCAGGGGCTGAATGGTATACGAGCTAGCTTGCCTTGTAACCGGAAGGTCTTGGGTTCGAACCCTGGAAGTGGGTGCGTACTTCCGATGATTCCCAAACTAGGATGAAACAGCACCTGTCCAGTACTCCCTGCTTTTCAATGGTTCTCTAACTGAGATCAATCCGTGATCAACTCGTAAAGAGGATAATACATAATGATGAGCATTTCATGCTTGTTCATTGATGTAATCAGATGTAATAAAAAGAATTCCAAAGCAGAAGATGGATTATTCTAATCCTATGTTCAAGGACAATGGTGTGTAATGAGAACGAAATTACGTGAACAGGAAAAAGTCTCGTCATTGAATCTAAAGTATTCTACCTGTTTGCTTATTACATCTACTGAAACTGAAGATATCAATAAGCACTTGTTGTTTCTTTTTAAATGCTTGAAATTCTCCCCCCCCCCACCCAACCCTTATTTTACAATGACAACTACCTCCTTAATAATAACAGACTATCTCACATAGTCATGCTTGATTCTGCGTAGTGTTTAGCATCAGTTAATGTATTAACCAGGGCAAATCATCAAGAATAGCAGTCCAAAGGAGGGAACCAAGGCATGATTGACCTTCAAATCATGTAAAACAACACACTATGACCTTATGTATGTTCAAACCAAGTTCACTTTTAACAGTGTGAAAAAATTTGGGCGTTGGGTATATGATATTCGAGTAAAGCAAGAACAACAGTGTTTTGTGCAGAATAATATGGTACCATCACTGCTTGTTTCGTTGGCTTCTCATCAGCTGCTGCTTACAGCCTAAATAAATTATGAGGTTTAAGTACAGAAATGCAAATTTTACATGTTGTAGTTGACAGAAAGTTCCACAATTAGTAAACAGTGCTCAGAAAATTGCGCTTATATAGTTCTTACACAGGCAGTTCAAGTTTAAACAGAATAAATGTATGCATATAATGGTAAAGGAGTTACGTTATAAAGATGAGATGTGCGTTAGATGCATAGTGACTAATAAGTTGGGTAACAGTGTACAGAGTTAAACTCAAATCATAGAAACAAAAGACAAGCAAAATTACAGATGATATAGGAGCGTGAGGTTAAAGACAAGGATTGCGTAATCAGATGAGAGAAAAAAGACATCCAGTTACCAAGATGTGTAAGGAAAGACTAATAACTGCTTCTTTCTGAACACATAAATGTGATTTCAAGCGTTTGATGAAAATTCCTTCGGAAAACTTGAGGAGAATGGAGCTCCCTTGTCTATTGATAATTTTGAAAGATTTCTCGATTTCCGCCTCATGACCCATGTCGAGGAGATGTCTGGTTATAGCGCTACTATAAGAGTTTGTTCCCTTGAGACGTGAGCTTTTCGGCACATGTTCAGAAAATCGGAGGTGTGCCCTTCTTACTGTCCTTCAAATGTAACTGCTCCCACAGATACATGTAAATTTGTACATACAGTTGGAGTTAACATGAGAAGGGTATCTATCGACTTTTGACTGCACCAAAGAGCATGTTGTTCGACAGACGAGAACCAACTTAGCTGCAGGATAGGCTCTGGTTAGTGACATTGTCAGTCTTCTGTTGACCATTTCTGCAATGTTTTCACCTTTAAAATCTAGTTGAATGAAGACAGGCTTTTTTCAACTGTGATTTGTTTGGTATTTGAGCCTTCACATCTCCCATATTTGTTAATCAATCTTTGAGGATAACCGTTGTTTTTCAGCACCTTTTCGAGATTTGTAAATTCTTCCTCTAGTTTCTCTGCAGAGCAAATTCTCCTCGCTCTATAGTACAGAGTCTTAACTAGTGCTCGTTCATATATATATATATATATATATATATATATATATATAAGCCCGATTTTCTGAGCACTGTTTACTAATTGTGGAACTTTCTGTCAACTGACAACATGTAGAATTTGCTAGTATGTTAAAACGCTTCTGTACTTAAACTTCATAATTTATTTAGGCTGTAAGCAGCAGCTGATGAGAAGCCAACGAAACAAGCAGTGATGGTACCATATTATTCTGCACAAACCACTGTTGTTTCTGCTTTATTCAAATTCATCAAGGGGAATAAATGCATATATGATATTCATTATAATAAAGGTTTTTATTGTATTTCCCAACGAATGAAAAACAAAGCGATATTTCTCTGTTCTCACTGAAGTTTCACTATTTGACGCTGCCACTAATAGCTTTATCAAAGTAGTAATATATTAAACCACAATTTATAAAATCCACTCAGCTTATATATTAACAACTTAATCATCCTCCCTCAGCATGGGGTAATTCTGTTTACACCGTCAAGCTGGCCAATTAGTAAAGATAACAAAACCAGGTGTAGATTGTTGGATTTGATAAGTGTGTAAAATTATAAAACCAGCATGTGTTTACATAATGAAATCGCTTATCACATTCGTGTTGATTTTTTTCATTTCATGGGAGAGGGGGATGTTGTAACTAGGTCAGAAATTCTGTTTTAGTTCATTATTCCTATTCAGACAATTAGGATTCCATTTGATGATATGAAGTGCTTCCGATGATATTAGACGTGCTTTGTGGTTTCCGAAGTTTTCTGGATTATTTCAATATTGTCAAAATCAATTTTGTGGCCTGATTCTATAGCATGTAGACCCATGGCTGATGATTTCTGAAGTTCTTCTAGTTCAATTGGATTTCTCGGTGGTTGAAAAGATGCTCTACGGTGTTCATT
This sequence comes from Trichobilharzia regenti, assembly GCA_944472135.2. Lineage (NCBI taxonomy): Eukaryota > Metazoa > Platyhelminthes > Trematoda > Strigeidida > Schistosomatidae > Trichobilharzia > Trichobilharzia regenti. Next base: position 27,052,340 of record OX235266.1, on the reverse strand, counting down.
TCTTGTGATTTTGATTCCTCGTAATGTTTGTCCTATGTATGTCGCATCACATACCGAGCATTTTATTTTGTAGACACCATTAGACAGAAAATCCTTAGGGATTGGGTCTTTTATATGGACAAAGTTGTTTCGAAGTATGTCTGATGTTTTGAAGAAAACTCTAATGTCGAGCTTATTGAGTACTCTTCTGATATCGTTTTGACATCTCCGTTCTATATGGAATGACAACGGTTGAGGTCTATGTTATCGGAATACGTTTTCGACCATACTTAATGTGATCTTAGTGACATGAATGGATATCTGACTTGGTAAGCGTCGGTCAGGGGTTAGGGAAAGATGAAGGTTAGATTCACTTAGGTGAGGGGTTGAGCAGGGGACCTAAGTTTGCCTCTTGGTCATTTTTAAAGGGGCGTCCTAGTTTGTTGGGTGTCTATTCTTTACCCTATTTCTTGGAAACATAGCGACAATTTTATAATTAAAGTAGGTCATTATCAGGAAAATACTTTTTTCTTTCTTCCACTAGAAATATAAACACGCATGCATCGACACAAAGTTGCATTTTACTTAAAATAAAATAATAGCGCGTAAGAAGTTAATCAAAAATTGACCAACACACTCACTTGAGTTCATTTTTATTATCCCCTTTTCTGTTCATATCTAACTGTACAATAATTGGCCATTTCGACGAGTTATATACTTCAGCTTGTACACAGATAACAGTTAAACTTGAAGGCGAAGACAAAATGAAGACAAGAAAAGCAGAATAATGAATTGATTATAATCCAGAAAAAGTTTGACACAGTGGTAGGGTGTGTAATTCCGACTACATCATCTGTTCTCACAAGGAAAACCCTGAATTGTGTATTATACAAGAAGCAGTTCGTCTAATCCCCTACTTGAACCGTTCTTAACTACTGCAATGACTGGATGTGTGTATAATCCACCTCTATTCGCCAAATTCCTCAGCGTCTCAAACTCCCAACTTCAAAATACATTTATATACATATTTTGAGACGCTTACTGTTATGTGCACAGTATTCTTCCTGTTTTCAAGTGTTTACAGTCTTAATGATAATCATTCCTGAAGTCTATTCACTGTTACGTAAGACTACTCCACTAAGCTTTGCAATTTATCCACCTTTTTTTCTGATATTTTTTATATTTTATTTTGTTAAATTTTTGATCACAACTTAATTCCACACCGTATTTTTCGTACAGGTATGGAATTTTCAGCATGTGATATCGGTAGCCCAAATCTCGCTTGTCGACCATAAGTATCAGGTGTGCGTCGGCAGAGGATCTAACTCCAGACTATGTGCATAATCGGCGAGAGTCCTAACCACTATGCTACGTATGGTTTTGTTGCTAACTCATCTATACAGACTATTTCTGAAAATCTTCAACAGGCCACTACAGACTTCTATCAACGGCTGCCAACTGAGCTGGCTCCATACTGAAGATCAAATGGCCAGAAACAATCAGCAACAAGTAATTCTGGCGAAAAACCAACCAAGAACCGATTGCTCAACAAATATGCAGAAGAAAATGGAGATGGACTGGGCATACGCTGAGGAGGTAATCGAATGACACAGCGCGCCAGACGCTTGAGTAGAATCCGAATAGTAAAAAAAAACAGTGGGTCGTCGATGCAAGGGTGACATTAAGGAGATCGTGCAATGAGAGTAGGAGATGTGAGATTATGAGCAATCGTGGACCTATATGCAGAGGAGAACAGGAAATAGAGAAGACTGGAGAAGTGTTGTTGAAACCCTATGTTTCAATCAGAAGCCAAGGGAATAATAATAATAATAAAGTCACCATACAAACATGAACCACTCAGTCAAAAGATATTCAGAACGATGATGAATTCAGAGAACAAGCCAACTACAAGTAGACGAGACAACAAGCACGGTACTAGTCACCTTACAGTTTAAAAAATATGTATCAACTAGGTTAGTATTATTCTGTACATTTTCAAACTTCCTACTTTCCAAACCATGTTTTTCATAGTAACTGTTGTGAACTTTCTTAATCTAATTCTATTGATTTCAAGTAGCGACTGCTTCACGTTGGCTAGTAGTTGTTTTAATGTCTTTACACTATCTACTAATCGTATTCAAACGGATCACGATGGAAAGTCATGTATTCAGTTTAGACACAACTCTCTTAGAGTAAATACAACATCATTCAATCCCTATTCAGTGTATTTTTATACTAGGTGGACTGATTCACCAGGAATTCATCTGATGTTCAACACCTGCAGCTGGCTTCCACGGACTATTCAGAGACTGTACCAACTTGCTTAAGCGTCTATTAAAACCCCCAGAAATACGTTTAACCTAAAAATATGTGCCTTCGATCGATCACTTATACTCGCAAATACATACATACACACAAACAAAGAATTAAGTGGATTGCGACCAGACGATAGAATCGTGTTCACTTCATGGGGTAAGTTGCTAACCTGGGTTTCATTTTGATATTTGTCTTGATAACAGTTAGAGACCCATAGTAAAAACTAAGGTTAGTAGACTCAACCAAGTGAAAATGTAAAATAATGGGCCAGTGAACCTCTCTATCTACCGGCTGAATCATAATGAGATTCGTGACGAAGTCGTGTTACAACAAGTTGGCAATAAATACTTCAGGCATTATCATGCATATGTTAGTTAAAAAAGGAAACTTACGGCCTCTTAGTCTGTCTACACGATAGACGATTTTGATCACCATCAAGGATTAAAGGCGACGAGTGAGAATTCAGGTCTATAGGAGATAGTATATCACTCATATCACAGATATTCTGATGCAGATTATGATGGCTGCCATCAAGACTGATATCATTTTTGTTTGGAAAACATACACGTCTTGGATAGTCAAGTCGAAGTTGAACTAAATTAGATAGATCAGATCCTGTAAATTCGAGCTGCTCCAATTCCTTCGTTTCTTCTTCTCCTGCTTGTTCTTTCTTTGAATGATGTTTCAGCTTGCGTACTCGCCTCTTCGTCTTTCGATATTTTCTGTTATTCACTTTTTCGCTCATTAGATTCTAGCAGAGAAAAGAGAAATACACGTCAATGAAAAACAACGTTAAAATATTTATAAATATGTGAAAGCGTTACACATCAGTTCCATTCTCTACTATTATCATACTATGTCTTCATATGTCTGGATTACAAGGCGAAGAATCATCCATAACAACGCAAAACAGAATTAAGGCTGCATTGAAAAAAACATTTAACGTCGCTAGACTCATTCCACTTTGCAACACAGTATTCTCGTTAACCCGATCAAAAGTAGATAACTATCCTGCTCCACATGTCCACTACTCCAACTGCATTTACCAATTCACCTGCACCTGCGGAGTGAGAGGAGAGCATATTGCTAGATTCTCTGAGCACATCCCTAAAAGTCTCTCCCTATCAGATGTAGCAAAATGTTCTCAAGTGCAATTGTCAAACACTTAATTGGCATGGGATATACAGTGAAGATTAGTCAGGCTTTCAAAATAATCAATATACAAAGAAAAGCATGCTTACTTCGCTTCGAAAAAGTCATTCTCATCAAAAGACTTCCACTCATCCTATGCATACACAAACAGAGTATGACTAATCGCTTACTACCCCAGTCACCTTAATTGAATTGTTTCATTCATGTAGCTTTGTCTTTTGTTCCGTTGCGTAACATTCCACTCAATCTTCATTTTGATTTTCACTCACTGAGTTGAACTCACTATTTAGTTAAGTTTCCAAATCTACTAAATTAATTAAATAATTTTATCTATTTCACAACTTGACTTCACTATTCACCCCCACTATCCTAGAGTTTTCTCCACCATAATAAGTAGAAATTAACTCTGTTGTTCTATTTTGTATTTTGTCTTCATTCTGTCCATGTTTCCAAGCGAAATCAGAAGTCTTACCCGTTCGTCTATTTACCATATAAATAGTGACTCTCTTTTAACACCAAATAGTTGTCTACTTACATCATCTCCGAAATTACGTTGCCTACAATTTCATCATTGTAAAAAGTATGTTCAAACGCCGTTTTGCAACTTATAAATGATTTATTTAGGTTGGATGCAGGCAGTTGAAGAGAATCGATGAGATAGAACGAGCTCGGATCATCCTGAAAATATGTTCGTTCTTTCTTTATTCGAACTAGTAAAGGGAACTGGCTATATGAAAAACTATCATACCTATAACCTTCATGAATTTGTGTCTTGCATCTCATTCAGATTAAATGATTGATTTGTACTTGAAAGACAATCCAACAAACTGAAACTTTTTGTTTACGTCATTTTGTATTTCCCATGGATTGATTTAAACTGAATTGAAATACCCACACTCTGTTGATATGTCAGTTTCTAGTACGAATACCCCCTCCCCAACGACATCTGAAGGTTAACACAAGATGTTATTCACAGTTGATGGTGACTAACGGTGTGGAAGTCAAGTTTATGTGTGACGTGAAGACTGGATGTCCATACAACCCCATTAAGTACTGATATTCTCTCCGAGAATCGAACCTAAAAGACGAAATGTGCACGCTGAAGTCCCCTCATAGCCAAGAAATAATACCAAGTTCATTTCCTTTAATATGTAATTTCCACCAATCAATATAAAAACTTTGGTTATGAGAGGTCCAGTTTCTCTTCCTGGATTTCGATCACCCTTCATTTGATTTTCAATATTGACTTTTCTTCTGAATGTGACCTTTTGAAATCATCTCATTCAAGGTGATGGAATTTAATTTGCCTGTGTCTATCTTCATTACATCAATCTTTAGGCAACAACCGGTTTTATTTATTCACATAATAGATGGGAGTTAACTTTGCTATACTGCTATTACGACATACACCTAGCACCCTATCCACTTATTTCTGTTCCGACTGACATTTCCTGTTGCCTATAATATGTGCTAATGTGTCATCATTCATAGTCTGCTTTTCTTAACACTCCGCCTATTTTGTGTACCGGTTATTATTTACCTGCTGGTTATAAAAATACACCTTACATATTTTGGATTAAAGAATAGAATATTCTTCACGATAAATACCAATGACTTCAGATTCTATAGTTATAAACATTTCATGTCAGTAGAGAGCTTTTTATAATACAACGTTAAGTTAAATAATCGAGCAGTTTTATCTGGCGGGCACACACACACAGGTGTCTGTTGCTGAAATCATACTATATATATATATATATATATATATATATATATATATATATATATATATATATATATATATATATATAGAGAGAGAGAGAGAGAGAGAGAGAGTAACGGTGGCAGGTGGGATATCCTTCAGTTGTAGATGATCTATTATCGTGAGTGGTTGTCTTCAAGACAAAGGCATACACTCACCATTTCATCAGAAGAAGTCTAAATTCGAATTAAACTACCAGCAAAAAGATGACGTTCAGAAACCAAAAAGAAGTTTTTCTGAAATAACAGTTAGAATGCTAAAAACCATCAGGAATAAATATGGCACACAAAGCAATACAGTCAACTTGATTGAACACTAAGCAGACCAAAAGACCAACTGACCAAACAACACAAGAAGACACCAATCTGACTGGGATAATGTAGAAATATTAAATAGGGGAAAGAGAATCATGCGAATATTCTATCAATTTGTCACTCCAATTTTTAGAGTAAAATCAAAACCATTCAAGTGGATGACAATGAAAAAATAATGATTTCTGTTGATTTCACGGCATTATAAAACAAAAACTTTAATTGGTCTGAAACTAAAAAAAAAACTATGCAACAACTACTCTATGTACCGATGAGAAGACAAAGATGAAATGTTCAACTTTGATGGAACTCGTAGAGTTATGTCTTACAACATACTTCCATCTCACGAATCAAATATATACGAACAGATAAAGGAATACCAATAGGATCACCAATATCAGGATTAATAACTGAAACCGTCAGGAAAAGATTAGAATCGATAGATGATAATTAACATATAACTAAAGCGAAAATCTGGGTACGATGTGTTGATAATACATTCGTAGTAATTAAAAAAAAAATCGTTATACACCCACAAATTAAGAAAACAACATATTTGACGACAATAAATTTACAACAGAAGAAGAATTAGACAACAAAATCCCACTCTTAGACGTCTTAATCAAGAGAAATGAGAAAAAAATTTAGAAACACAAGTATATAGAAAATCAATGCACACAGATCAAATACTCAACTAACAATAGTAATAACTCGATTAACCACAAAAGAAACTGTGTGCAGACATTGTTTAAAGGAGCTCCAACACACTGTAGCACTCCAGTATTGAAGACAATGGAGGTAAAACACCTACTAAGCATCTTCAAAGAGAATGGAGGATATCCTCACAACTTCATCAAAAAGTGTTTAAGCTCGAGTCATAACACCAACAACAAATCAGAGATTGGCCCTTTGGAGGAAGTAATTGATGAGCTGGATCATGAGAAATGAAGATGAAGCAAAGAACATCCTTGACAAATGTAACGATTCGCATTCTGCAATAGATTTTATCATATCCCACAAGCATTAGTAACACACCAAATTATCCTAAGTAAAATATGAACCGTAAAACTATGAAAAGCAGATGACAAAAAATAATGCGGAATTCCAACAAATATGACTCATTCAACATACATACAAAGCTGTAGACATTATTTCACTTACATCATTATTTCTGTTCAGTCGATATGGTGTTTGCACAGGAATATTCAATCGATTAATTCGTAGATGACTTTGCCCATAAATAGTTTGTTGATGGTGAATACTATTCGGTGTTATATCTGACAAACCCTATAAAGAAATAAAAACAAGTAACAAATGTGATAAGTCAAGATAATATAAAAACCGTACAAAAATAAGGGAAAAAAACAAAACAGTAAAAAATAAATGATGAAATCCTGAAACCAATCAAATCAAACACCTGAATGTCAGTCTGATGCTCTCACTAGCGGCTACTGGCCCTTTTCAGGGAGGTAGTGGCAAGTCGTGACCAGTGGGATACACCAACAGGTCGAGTGTGAGGATCAATACTCACCAGCGATGACATTCGCTAGTGGTCGCGCCAAATCGTGGATTGGCAGTAGTTGGAATTCATGGGTTGACCACTGGATCGGGTCCTATCGGCTTAATGGCCTACGAGCTCGGCTTGTGACTAGAAGTTTCTGAGCTCGAACTTCAGTGTGTGCGTACTGACGAAGAGTTCCAAACTAGGCTGACGAAACAGCTGTCTCGTACTCCCAGCTGGCTTTCCAATAGTCTTCTAATCGATGATGTAGTCATGAAACCAATCAAATCCCTGCAAACCAACACTTGAATAATAAAAGTAACGGAGTGAATGCTTATATTATTTAGGATGGTAAATGAACACTTCTATTTATGACTGAAAGACTGAGTACTAGCATATCTGTGTGAATTACGCACGAGCATAAGTGATTAAACCGTCATCAACAATAAAATAATGTCAGGTGAACAATCTACTCTGATTGACAGATAGTCGGCTAATGAGAACTGACACATTGAAAGAAACAAAATTCTGGACAACAAATATTCTAAAACTTAATCTACATTCTGTCGCTAGGTAAACATTACTTGACATTTGACATACATTGGTAAGAGTTGTGAGTAATGGAGATTTGTAGCTTAAATGGGTGATTTTGAAGTGGTTGCGTTCTCTCAGCTGAGTGATTTAACTACGAGGCTTTCATTGTCCACCTAGACAACCTCTTCAACGCAAGCATCGATATGAAGTTTTGATGAGTATATCTACCCACAGTCAAAGTAACCGACTGAAGACCAATAAGGGCATAAAGAACAATAATATTTTAGTTACAATCGAGATGATGGCGAAGGCTAACAAAAAGCCTAACTACTACGATGGAATGAGTATTTACTAACACTAACTTATAGGTTTTTGCCTAAAAATCAGTGCATTAACAGTGAGCAAAGTGACTATCCAGTATAACACGGTCTATAATAGAAAGCAGGACACCAACCACACACAGTCTACGGATAGATGAAGTGTTTGTGTTAAATAACTATCCTATAAAATTCATTAAGAATTCACAAAAAAGTTCAAAAGTAATAAAATAACAATGAGACTAATAGTGATAACAGAAACAGGAAAGAATGTAAGCCATCTACAGTTTTAGCGTAAAGGGAGGAGACATTTATTTATTTATTTTTTATTTTTGATAACAGCTTGATTCCACATCGTATTTTTCGTACAGGTATGGAATTTTCAGCATAAGATATCGGTAGCCCAAATTTTGCAGGCCGACCATAGATATCAGGTGTGCGTCGGCAAAGGATCGAACCCCGGACCATATGCATGGTCGGCGAGAGTCCTAACTACTGTGCCACCGACATATAAGACCCTATGTAAGATTCTTAACAAAGCAGGAATTAGGATAGCAAACTCACCCATGGACAAGCTCTGTAGGTTGACCCAATTAGACAGAATGATAAAAATTTACAAAATACTATGCAGTGACTGTGAGTTAAGCCAACTACATACGTCACACCAAAAGTAGATCAGGAGTAGTCAGATTGTCAGAACATAAGCATTTAGCTAAGGTAACGGCGTACCCGAAATATTCATCAACCTTATTCAACAGCTGTATGACAACGGCACATTTCTAGTGATACACAACGGAAAACTCAGCGAGGCATTTGGAATAAACACAGGAGTCAGACAAGGGTGCTGGCTTATTATCACCAATGATATTCCTAATTGTGGTGGACTGAATTATGCATCAGACAGTGGGAAACGAGCAGACATGGGATACCCTGAACCGACGTGAAGAACCTAGAAGACCTGGATTTCGCGTGTGGATGATTTATGTTTGATGTCACTGTCACAAAATCGAAGACTTACAAGCGAAAACCGACAAACTGGTCGAAGAAGCAGCCGGCGAAGACAGGACTCTAAGTGAACATAGACAAGACGGAGGTGATGAAAATAACCAACCAACCAACAACAACAACAGCAACATCCAGCGCCAATCACCATCAACAGGAAGGATTTGAAAGAAGTTACTTCACTCACTCACTTATCTAGGGAGCAATGTCTCAACTACAGGAGGAACGGACGAGGATGTCAAATCGAGCGAGGATAGGGGAGGTGAGAAACACATTCATCAACCTAAAACCGATCTGGAAATCTTCATCACTAAGCATCAACAACAAAATTCTGTTGGATTTTCAATACAAACGTCAAGTCAGTCAACTCTTCAATACGGATCAGAAGCTTGGCGGGCGGATCACAGAGAATATTTCCAACAGCCTGTTGCAGACCTTTATCAACCAACAACTGTTTTCGCTGGCTCTATACTGAAGATCAGATGGCCGGGCCGGAAAGAGTCACCAACAAGAAACTATGGGAACAAACAAAGCGAGAACCAATCGCCCAACAAATATGCAGGAGAAAGTGAAGATGGATCAGACACTCACTGAGGTCACCACTGGGTGACATCGCACGTCAGGCCATTGCTCGATTGGAACTCGAAAGGGGAGCGGCGAGTGGGACGCCCAAGGGTGATATGGGGGAGATCGTGTGTAGAGGAGTTGAAAGAGTATGGACTAACATGGATGCAGGTGAAAAGTACATCAGAAGACAAAAGTAAGTGGAGACGTGCAGTTGAAGCCCTATGTTCCACTAGGAACCCAAGGGAGCAATAATAATAATAAGGTTAGAATGATTGATCCCACGATGATAAGTAATTTAGAAAAAAAACTCAGCAATAGCACTGCATGCATTCACACACAACCATAAAATACGGTGGGTGGGACAGATTCAAAATTCTAACAAGTTATATAGGTAGGTGGAGAGAGAGATTGATTACTGAATCCTGGTTCATCCAGTCTACACCTAACACAGGCAATAGAAGTGACTAAATGCAAATACGAGAGATATGGAAGATATTATTACCAGTCAAATCAGACGATAACAAATAATTTTAAAATGTATTCAATTCACATACATTATAACATTCTAAAATGTTATTTATTTCACTTTAAAAACGTCTTATTTCCCATCTGAATGTATTTGATTGATAACACTAATATTATTTTCAAAAGAATGCTTTTTTCGATAACTTCATCATCAGGCTCTATCTACTGTTATATATAGATAATAGTAGTGAATGTATTCGTGTTATCGACAACGTTAATGCTGTTTAAATAACATCGAATCAGTAATATCAGTAGATTACAGTTCAATAGCATCAACATAACAATAAACTGAATGTCAAAAAAAAACATTAGGAAAGATAATAATACAAACTCATGAATTTATAGTCTCTACTGAAGGCCGGCCAGGGCGGTAGTAGTGGCTGGTTGGACTTGCTTCTTTGGCACACAAAGCGCTGATTGTTCTACGCGAATTGCGATAGCATCTGCTGCTTGAAGTATACGATACTTCAATGTTTTTGGCAATTTATTTGCCACGTGAAACATGAGTTCATGAGTTTGTATTATTATCTTTCCTAATGTTTTTTTTTGACATTCAGTTTATTGTTATGTTGATACTATTGAACTGTAATCTACTGATATTACTGATTCGATGTTATTTAAACAGCATTAACGTTGTTGATAACACGAATACATTCACTACTATTATCTATATATAACAGTAGATAGAGCCTGATGATGAAGTTATCGAAAAGAGCATTCTTTGTTCACTAACCATTCTTTTGAAAAAAACTTTAATGGGCATTTTGAATCAACTAATATTAAATCCGAATGTACTTTATCTTATATCGATTTTATTCAAATGTCCAATCAATTTTTAACTCATGTATATAAACAAGGCAAGAAATTTATGCGAGTAACTTGATATGATTAGGAGGAGTAATGAATTGTGCTCGAAACGTCATCAGTAAATATTAATATATAACACTACACTGTATGATTTTACCGGAATAAAATTTTATCCATAATGAAGTCACACACATTTTACACTTCACACCCGCTGTTTACATGGTTGGCTCAAACAGAAACTGTCAAATACTTCATGCCCTGATTCCAAATTTTGATTTGAAAATCTCTAACTGTTTTTCAAAGTAATCCTAAGTCAATCAATATCGATCAATGAGGAAGGCCATGAGTGAGCATGTGTAACGCGTGTCCTAACCATATTTAATCAATATAGCTTCACAACTACGTCGATCGACTTGTCCCCCTCATGTAACACTCTAAGCTAAACCTCAATAGTTCACAGGCATAATATATTACTACTTCCTTACATGGGAAATATATCGTTGGATAAACGCAATACCAAATATTAATAACAATAATAATGACACTGATAAGAATGTTTACCTTCCATGTTATAATCAGATTGATATCCAAAGGTGATATACAATAATCTGTATTCAAATCCGATTCATTTGATTTAGTCTAAAAAAAACAGGGAAAAAGAATAGTCGAAACATTTTTATTTTCTACAACTTTGATAATGAGAGAATCGTGAAAGCGTATATGATGGTTATATAATGTCATGGATTGACAGAATTCACACAATACAATTTACTCAGTAAAAGTTTCAGGTGTTTTTTTTAACTCTGATCCCGGTTGCTTGCATGACCCGTCTTAAAAGGCTGAAACCGCTGATGCTAGTGTACATATCAGGGATGAAGGTTGGGCTACAATTATACTATGCCAAAAACCGGAAATTCGCGAAAAAAATGATCTTAGAAATTTATCTCAACTTGTTGAACTACTGAAATAGAAATGAGTAACTAACAATGACAATGACAATCAATCAATGTCAAAACTTACAGATGAGTTACACCAATTTATACCAGATCGACAGAAAAACTCCAACTGATATGGTGATATTTCCCGGGTATGTGATGATACATCTGAATTTTGCAAATCGTGAGTAGTTTGTGGAAGAAATGCAGCATTTTGTTGTTGATAATTATCATGGTTGAAATGAATATGGGATAGATATTTCCTCAATGAATCATTGTTGGCATGTTGCTCTTGCTTCTCCTTTACATTTCCACATGTGGAATCAATTCTGACTGGAGTGGCCTTAAAATGTAGAGATATAATCTCTCCTGTTTGTATACGAGGAGTAATACCTTCAATACAGAGAGAAAAGATAGAAATATTATACATGTTATTAAGTGGCACTAAATAATTGCTCAGTCAATGTACGTATATGTGATAAAAGTTATAAGGGGTAGAGTTGGAGTGGATAAATAATACAATCTTTAATATTTTTGTAATTTATCCACTCCAACTCTACCCCTTATAACTTTTATCACATATACGTATATTATACATGTATTTTTATAATTCTATGTAAAAAAAAAAGACTCACTTAAAAAGTTAGAGAAAGAGAGGGAAAGATAGTTTGGGAGAAAACTGACAAGTACCTTAATCTCGCCTAGACTACTAGCTCGCTAGTTTTCTAGCCGGTTCCAAGCCCGGATAAAGAGGGAGGGTTGGGGCGTGGTGCTAGCAACTCCACCCCCAAAACTTAACCAAACCGCTACAGAAACTTCAACGCGCAAATATATTAAAAATTCTAAAAATATAAACAATAGCCTTATTTTTCGCTGGAATCGGGTAAGTGAAATAACGCAGGCTGGTAAAAGCCTTCAGGAAGCCCGTCAGCCGATGAGGAGATATAGAATAGAAGTGTTGGGAATCTGCGAGAGCCGATGAAGCGGGTGTGGTAGGTGCCAGCTACCAACTGGGGAGACAGTAATCCATTCCGCCCACCCAGAGGACAATCTGAAATAGTTGGCTAAAAAAAAATTAAGTATACACAGGAAACCAGGGAGTACTCGACATTTGGTCCGTCCTTCAGCAGTATTCACACGCATGACAACACCATCGGCGATCGAACTCAGCAGTTTTCTGTTAGGAGGCTAGCCCATTAACACCTTCGCTGATAAACGTCGTTTAAATGACATCATCTCGTGTACTAACTTCAAATCGAACAAATCTCTGAGGTTCAACACATAAAAATTAAGTACTCACAAATAATTCACCGCGGGGAGACTTTCTTGAAACTTGAATGGGAAGTTACCTATCCATGCCTCTGGGTAACTCACGGTAGTAATATCATCAGTCCTCACACTAAATGTGTGTGGCGTAGTACATGAAAGAATACTTCCGAGCATCTGAATGCAAACCACCAACACCAACAAGAACTCAGAAATTATTAAAAGCCTAAAGTCGGGACTGTGAGTAGACATGCAAATATCATGTCCACTATCTAATTTGAAGCGAGATAATCGGCATTTATACGGATAACACTTAAAACAGTGATAAAATTACTCATCAATTTTAATAGTTTTAAGGTTAATGTCTATCTATAATAGAAAATACTTGGAAACAAGACCATTTTCTAACGTTAATATATAATGCGCAATTAAAAGCGCAAAATATAAGAAATAAAGTCATAGGAATACAAGCGACGAGGTTCATTTTTTAGCATACCATTCAATAAAGTAACATGAATTTGATACGATGAGTGCCCAGTTTGAGCTTCAAAGGAATTACTGTCAAGACAATTAGAAAATAAACGCATCCATACGAACGACTGATATACACTTAAGAAAAGCAGAAGTAAGCCAAGAGCAAAAAACACTAAATGTGGCCATTTCACATTATGAAGTCACTCATCTTAGAATTCAATAGCAAACAGGGTTATAGAATAACTAGTTGGGGTTTACAAGACTTTAGAACACGAAAAGTGAAAATTGCAAGTGGGAATACTTGATAGCCGACTATGGATCACTATGCAGCACTTCATTTTGTCCTTCTTTATGGCTGTTAGTTACAGTCAACAAAAGAAGATAAGAAGGGGTTTAATGAATTTGCCCAAGGATGTTTGCAGTCTGTTTCCCGTATTCAGTGGTATGTAGTTTGCTGAACAATATTGAGGTTAGGCATACTCTTGGCTGAAAGACAGCTTTCAAAATAGAAATTTGCACAGATGTGCAGCATTTCCAGTTGCCAAACTCCCTTCTTGTAGCACACAAAGTAAGAGAAGAGAGTAAAGAAAAATTCAAAACAGAGAAAGAAAGAGAGAGACAATAAACAGAAGTGTGCATGAAAGAAAAAGAAGAGTAATATGGAAAAACACTACAGTTCCATTGAATTTGATAAATCACAAAGAGTGAATGCATCTGAGCCAGCCAATGAGAACGATGATTCTGAGCTAGCCATATCACCAACTGTTTACAGCCTTCATTGGTTCTTAACATCCCGAGGAACCTAGCCAGTCAGGAAGTCGATACCTCCCTACGTGACTGGCTGGGTGGCTTAAACTAACTGTTGTAGATTTCAGTCAATGGACTGATGAAACTGACTGTTGGACTGATGAAGCCATGTTTTCGTTTGACAACCACTAGCTCTTTCTCTTTCCAACCTAACCGATCGTATGTCAGTCAGCTGACATTGTCCGTCGAGGAAAGCGATCTGTGGCTACACATGCATGCGTAACACATGTTCTAAACATCTGTCTCAATCGACGCAGCTGCTTCACAATCTCGTCAACCGATTTCCGCTCCTTACCTAGCACTCACTTGATGGCTAACCTCAGTATTGGTCACCTTGTTACGCCACCTAACACACATGGGAGATACACCGCAGACACACACGATCAAAGTCAGCTAGCCAAGCTTTTCATATGTCCAAATTTCAATGACCATGTCTCAGAAACATAAAGGAGGACAGAGAGAACTGCTGAGCAGTATACACGTCCTTTGATCAACAGCCAGTAAGATATCATGTCTACTAAGCTAGAAATGGAGTAATTTGGCGTATGCCGAACGAGCCGTCTGTATCCATGCTGGTGCTGGCTGATATAACTCTCCAAATAAGTAAATTGGTCAACACGCTCTACCACTTTACTCCCTATCTTTAAGCTAGGAGTCAATGAGGCGTGCTGTAAAGTAAGGAATAAAAGTCTATCGATGAAATAATGAAGTTATATTGATTCAGATGGCTAGGAAAGTTGTTACACATCCCCAACCATTGCCTTCCGCGACAAGCGATGTTAGTCAACATATGATTTGGTTGAAAGAGAGCTAAGGAGTGGTCAGAACAAAAAACCCAGCATCGGTCAGTCAAGTTATTGACAATTGGTGTGTAAGTCAATCACGTCAGAAGGTTGTAGATCGCCTGGTTAAGGTTAAGAATTAATGACTAGTTACTATTGATATTGTTCAAAATCGTTGTCAGTGACGCAGATGCATCCATGATTTGTGATCTCTTGCATCGCTTAAACTTTCATGTCTTTCTGTGTGATTATTCTTTCTTTCATACAAATATGCTATATGGAGTGTAGCAGCTGTGTAACAACAGAAGACAAGGGCCAGGCAACAGATCGTTTTATTATGAAAATCAACACGTATTTATACATATTTCAGACAACATTATTATAGACAAGCGCAGTCATCTGATTGGTTGTTTAGGTAGACAAACGCAGGCTTCTGATTGGTTGTTTCGGGATTCCTTGACAAACAGAGTTCTCTATCTGCGAATCATATTTTGCCACGTTAACTTCGCTGTGATTGGTTGTTGACTCAGCCTTGTTCACGGCCCATATTAGTGACCCAGACCTTAACGTAGATTAGTGCCAACCAATCGGCTAGCAGCCTGCTCTCACCACACTCGTCCCCCCGTCAAATACGTGCGACTGAAGTCGGCTTGATCTACTTGGTGCAGGCGTCATCGTTGGCTTGTCTCGCTGTATCCATTTCTGGAGCTCGCTGACGTTCACGCGCCTCTCATTGTTCGCCATTGCGACTGTGTCTGCGTAACCCCATCTCGAAGTGACCATATATGGTCCTTCCCACTTTGGAAACTGTTTGCCTGACCCTGTCGAACATTCGTCCATACTTCGGCCCACACCTTCATATGCTGCTTTCGCCCGACCTCCCAGCAGCGTCTCAAGTAGCAGCTCCATCGCTGACAGATCTTGAACGCCACTCAACTGCGCAGAAGCCTTGAAGTCCTGCCCGAAGATCCATATGTCTCCATCAAAAACTGCAGGGTATAGGCTTTTCATTTGTCGGTAGGCAGCGACACCAAATGTAACAACAGAAGACAAGGGCCAGGCAACAGATCGTTTTATTATGAAAATCAACACGTATTTATACATATTTCAGACAACATTATTATAGACAAGCGCAGTCATCTGATTGGTTGTTTAGGTAGACAAACGCAGGCTTCTGATTGGTTGTTTCGGGATTCCTTGACAAACAGAGTTCTCTATCTGCGAATCATATTTTGCCACGTTAACTTCGCTGTGATTGGTTGTTGACTCAGCCTTGTTCACGGCCCATATTAGTGACCTAGACCTTAACGTAGATTAGTGCCAACCAATCGGCTAGCAGCCTGCTCTCACCACAGCTGGAACTTCTTCACTTCCCTGCAAAGTTTTCTATCTGGGATCTCAAGCAGTCACCAACAGTATTGACACAAATTTATTCATCACTATATTTATCCTTTTTGAAATCCATGATAAACCAAAGGATTTTTTACTTAATTATTTTCCTAGGGTAGTACTTTTTCCATTAAAATATCACTTTATACCTGACTCAATCCGTTTTGTGTACGATAATTTGTGTGTGTGTGTGTGTGTGATAAATTAAAACGATGTACAGCAGTACGGAAAATCCAATCGGTAATTTTTAATATGGTGCTTTAAAGTTTAAAACACAATTCGGAAGGTTTTCACACATTGATCTGTGTGTGTTTGTTACACTGTATTACACAACAACTAAGATTACTAGACACACTTTTATTAATAGTAGAGAAATTGGTACACTAGAAGAAACGTTACATAATTATTGCTACATGCTATGCAATCGGAAATTAGTTTTTGGTCATTTGACGTAGGTATACACTAAGCTATAATTTACGGTCTTATTCACTTTTCCCAGTAGAAGTAATTATACGCTTTAGAAAGATTTTGTTCCCAAGGTGGGAAAAAAAGGTGAGAGACATTCGATGTTATGATGTGCACTAAAAATAGGCTTCAACCAGGTGTTTGCCATATGAATGCTTTAAACATATGCATAAATTATCTCGTTTATCTATTTTAATATATAGTCGATGAGCAGGCTGATAAACAAAAAAGAAAGCTATACATGCTTACCAATATTAGCGTTAGCTTCGATCGGTTTTATAGTCCAATAACGGCTAATGCATAAAATTTGCATTATTTGGAAGGTTACAGGCACCTGAAGAATTAGAGTCAAACAGAAAAGGAATGTATAAATGTTATGAGAACAGATCAAAAAGAAATACTCTAATAATAATACACACTACCTACCATTAGGTGTCGGTGGTTGAGTTCAGTGCTGCTTTATGGCTGTGAGTGAGACATTGCTGTTGATTAAAAGTGGAAGACATGAAAGGCCGGCTAGCTGACTTTGACCATACATATATGTATTGTATCTCCCATTTGTGTTAGGTGGCGTAATCGTGTGAGCAATATTAAGTTTAGGCGTCGAGTGAATGCTAGGTAAGGAGGGGAGATCAGTCGACGAGACTGTGAAGTAGCTGCTTCGATTGAGAGACATGGTTAGGATATGTGTTAGGCATACATGCGTAGCCATAGAACGCCCTCCTCGACGGACAATGTCAGCTGACTGACATAGGATCGATCAGGTTGGAAAGAGAAACAGCTAGTGGTTGTCAAACGAAAACATGGCTTCATCAGTCCAACAGTTAGTTTAAGCCAGCTAGCTAGCCAGTCACTTAGGGAGGTATTGACCTCCTGACTGACTGGTCGAGATTCGCAGGACGGTAGGAACCAATGAAGGCTGAAAACAGGTGGTGATGTTGCTAGCTTAAAATAGCCATTCTCAATGGCTGGCGCAGATGCATTCACTCTTTGTGATTGATCATATCCAGTGAAACTGTATTGATCTTTCTCCCTAGCGCTTCTGTTTATAATCCCTCTCTCTGTTTTGAATTTTTCTTTACTGTCTTCTCTCGCTTAGCGTGCTATATGGAGGGAGTGTGGCAGCTGGAACTGCAGCACATCTGTGCAAATTTCTATGTTGAAACCAGTCAGTCAGTCAGTGACGTTAAGTGGTAGAATGCTCATCAATCACAAACGTGACCAGAGTTCGACTCCCGCCGGATGCTGTCGTAAATCTAGCTTAGCCAGTAGTAAGCCGATAAAAGGGGGAAAGTTGGGCGTGAGGCTAACAACCCCATGCTGTAAGAAAAGACAGCCACTGCTATTAAAACTTCATAGCTCAACGTTGAAGCTCTGTATTCCGCTGAAATCGCAGAAAAGAATGAAAAAACTACAATTCAACAAAATTGTTATCGACTAATCAATTATCGTCAAGCACTCTGTGTATCTATCTAGTATTACAATATCACATTAGAGATTCAATAATTTGATGAAAAGTTACTGCTTCGCAAATCTTAATGAACTAGTCATTTTTCAACTTCAAAAGTATTTATGTGGGACGACAGGAAAGAAAGTGTCTGATACAGTACGCAGTGACAACATCAAAGACATTGCCTGATTCTTTTTACACTGATTACGTTATTCACACTAATTAAGGCTCTTACAGGAGGAGTGAAAATTCAAGCAACAAGAAAAACTACTCTCGTCTGATGGATGGATGGATTCACCTGAAGAATCCACTGTTGAAGTCTTTGAACTTCGAAATCTCAGATAAACACCGAAAGAAAAGATAATAAAGAATATAAAAGATGGAATAAGACTCTTGAAATAAGTATCGCTGAGAAATGATTAGTAAAGCAAGTTTTGAATGCATATTGGTGTTTTCACCAACAAGGTATGTATGTAGTTGCAACTGTCAAGAAATATATGTATATAAGAAGACAGTTGCAGCGAAGAAAATTTTCTTTTCGACGAAGTCATCAACTAGACTGTACATTCGTGTATTTATATCAAATGGATGGGAAAGTTCCAGAATAATATCCGGTCAAGGGTCAAATTAATAAAAATTAAAATTGGGAATTAGAATGCCATAATAAACAGGGGGATGGATAAAACAAACAAAATAGCATTAAAATAACTAAGAAGACTGACATTGTGCAATTAGGGGTTAGAAATGTAGAAATAACAAAATAGACAGGATGTTTGGATAAAAACTAATGTGATGAATAATTGTTTATGCAATCAGGGATTAAATGTGTAGAAATAGTAAAATGACAAAATAAACACTAAGTTCGGGTAAGAAAATATGGTAGTGTAAACAGGGATTAAGAAAAACTTGAAATAACATGAATAAACAGGAAGTTTAGATAAGAAAGGCGATGGGATGGTCATTACTAAAAATTACTTGTTTATGATGGCCATGGCAAGGACAGGGGTTGGACGTATTTCTTTTGTATACAAAGCGTGGGTTTGAGCTTTTGTATAGCTAGCGCCTCGGCTATGCCCAGATGTCTTGATTTAACTCCCTTTGATGGGTTTGATCGAATCTTGTAAATGATTTTGAAGGATTTTTCGAGTGGCGCTGAATGTCCTGAATTCACCAGGTGTTCTGTCACCGAACTATTTACCCGTTTTCGTTCTCCTTTTACTAGCCAGGCTGGATAGTGTTCACGAGCGCGTTTTTCAAGTCGGCGCACGGTACGGCCAACGTACTCAGCTCCACCAGACGAAATCACATATCCCCTAACTCACGTACGCTGAAACGACACACTCTGAATCATATCGATGCAGTGCGATCAAGACTACCTGAGCTAGAGCAGAATATCTCAAAAAGCTCCCACGTTCTCCATGAGTTATCTGAAGACGAGAGAACAGCATTCGAAAACTACTCCAATACGGTTACAAAGAAAAGAACAGATGATGTTATAATGAAACTAAACCAAAGCCTAAAGTCCGTTACAAAAGAAACCGTCTTTCCTACTTGTCCAGAAAAATACGTGTACAATTATTCTGATGTTCAACTATCTCCAATTCAAATGCAAATCTTAGCACTTGGGCCTAAGTTTTGTGATGCAACGTCAAAAGTGAATGAACTCAACACGAAAGTGCAATTTGAGAATTTAATCGACCAGACGAAAGATCTCGTCCCAATCTCATATGAGAATGCAGAACTTTTCAAATCAACCGTTTTAAATTGCTGTCTCGATTATATCAACAAAAAACCCAGCCTCCGTAACGTCCTTTCCAAAGAACATCGAAAGGAGCTGAAAGAACTGAAAGATAATGAAAACTTGATCATCACGCGACCAGATAAAGGCTCCGGAATCGTCCTGATGAACAAATCAGACTACCTAAGCAAACTCTCGATGATACTATCCGATGATAAAAAGTTTCAGAAACAGTCTCCACAGAAAGATCCCACTGAACAGACGGAGCTCCAGCTAACAAAGATATTGAAGAAAATGAAGGACGAATCCATTATCAGTTCAAAGCTATACGAACAACTGCGCCCATCTGGTTCTACAACGCCACGTATGTACGGCTTACCCAAGGTACATAAACAAGACGTCCCACTCCGCCCAATACTAGATATGATAGATTCCCCATATCATACAATCGCGAAATGGCTGGTGGAGATTCTCGGGCCGGTGAAAGAGAAGCTGTCAAGACATAACCTCTGCGACACATTCGACTTTGTTGATTCAATTAAGAATGTCAATGTGGCAGAAAAGAAAATGGTCTCCCTGGATGTCGTGTCTCTCTTCACCAACGTTCCACTGACAGAAACCGTATGTTTCCTTTGTGACTACATTGAATCCAATAACATCAATGTCGATATACCAATTCATTACCTGAAAGAACTGTTACTTCGATGCACCTTCAACGTATACTTTAGTTTCAACAAAGAAATATACAGGCAAGTAGATGGAGTAGCAATGGGTTCTCCCTTAGGACCCCTTCTAGCCGACTGCTTTATGGCTAGCTTAGAGAACAACGCCTTATCAACAACTATCAACGACCTCCATCTCTACAAGAGATACATCGATGATACTTTCATTATTTGTGATGAGAACTGTGATTTAAAAAACCTACTTCAAATTTTCAATAATGCCCACCCAAACATCGACTTCACACTTGAGACTGAATCCGACGGAATGTTCCACTTCCTCGACGTCCATCTGACAAGAAACGCCGACAACTCCCTGAAAAGGTCCATATACAAAAAGCCTACATGGAATGGACAATTCATCAACTTTCAAAGCTTCGTGCCCCTGAGCAGAAAGAGGAACCTGATATACGCTCTTTCCTCGAGGATTCGGAAGATATGCAGCGAGGAAGTGGTTGAAGAAGAACTGCGTAATCTTCGAAAAACCCTGATGGAAAACGGTTTCCCGCCCAGGTTCATAGAAAAGAATCTCAAACCTAAGAAGACTTCTGAACAAGTCCAATCCGTCCCAAAGAAAATGCTTCTGCTTAATCTAGAATTCAAAGGTGAGATTGAAGCAGAAATCCTTCGCAGACGCCTCTCAAAATCGCTGAGGAAAACATACTTCGCCGCTAGCCTACGACTGACGTTTTCCTGCAAGAAACTGTTCAGCCAGAACGCGAAAGACAAGCTGTCGCATTGGGCCACCTCAACGTGCATATACCAGTTTACTTGCTCTTGTGGAGCTGAGTACGTTGGCCGTACCATGCGCCGACTTGAAAAACGCGCTCGTGAACACTATCCAGCCTGGCTAGTAAAAGGAGAACGAAAACGGGTAAATAGTTCGGTGACAGAACACCTGGTGAATTCAGGACATTCAGCGCCACTCGAAAAATCCTTCAAAATCATTTACAAGATTCGATCAAACCCATCAAAGGGAGTTAAATCAAGACATCTGGGCATAGCCGAGGCGCTAGCTATACAAAAGCTCAAACCCACGCTTTGTATACAAAAGAAATACGTCCAACCCCTGTCCTTGCCATGGCCATCATAAACAAGTAATTTTTAGTAATCACCATCCCATCGCCTTTCTTATCTAAACTTCCTGTTTATTCATGTTATTTCAAGTTTTTCTTAATCCCTGTTTACACTACCATATTTTCTTACCCGAACTTAGTGTTTATTTTGTCATTTTACTATTTCTACACATTTAATCCCTGATTGCATAAACAATTATTCATCACATTAGTTTTTATCCAAACATCCTGTCTATTTTGTTATTTCTACATTTCTAACCCCTAATTGCACAATGTCAGTCTTCTTAGTTATTTTAATGCTATTTTGTTTGTTTTATCCATCCCCCTGTTTATTATGGCATTCTAATTCCCAATTTTAATTTTTATTAATTTGACCCTTGACCGGATATTATTCTGGAACTTTCCCATCCATTTGATATAAATACACGAATGTACAGCCTAGATGATGACTTCGTCGAAAATATATGTATCTCCATGGATTTGAACCCAACGATTCACCCCCTGAAATGGCCTATTAACAGTTGAAGTTGTAACTGGCATGCGTACAGTGAGAGAGATCATGTTTTTGAAGAGGATATCGCCTACACAAAAACCTGAAAGCAGAATTCCTGAAAAGGAATATCAATCTAGAAAGGAAGTTGTTTGCAACACCTTTTGACCACTTGGTAAAATGATGATAGAAAGCCTAAATCAAATTTAAAACATATATGTATGTGAGACGACTAGTCAGATCCTTCAAAGTGGATTACGTTAGTGTGATCGAAGCAGATGCGTTACATCACCTATCAAATATTCAATATACCTAGTACAACTTTTGAGATAAGCCAGTGAATATGCGTTGACAAGTAGAGAGTATGCAGTCCGACAACATCTATAGTAGCAGCTAACACTGAAAGAACAGATTAATTAAATAAGAGTCACAGTTAAAGCATACCTACACATCTCGTTTCTAAGCATTATAGAATGGCACGTGTATACGGTAAAATGAATAATACTTCATCATATGTCAATGAAATCAACCACTTTTATAAAGTATTATAATAATAATATTTAAACGTCATACTTACAGCTGAGTTGACAACATTTGTAATTTGTACAGTAATCAAGAGATTATTGATATCGGTTGAATTTAAACAGTTCGCTATCGCTTGAAAGTGTAATGAGGGTTTCAATTCCATTTCACAACGGTGTCGAACATAACGACAACTTTTATTTATTCAGGAAAGTAAACAAAAAAGGAGAAAAAAAACGACAGAAGATAAAAAACAGGGAAAACAACTGAGACCAACAAATTTATTTATGGGATATACTGCCATCTTCCGCGATATTTACAGACCTAATTTTCTAAATGTCATTTTTGCATATCTTTGTATTTCTCTCATCCCACTTATTACCTAGAAGTTCTATTGATTGTTGACTGTTTTCATTTATCAATGTGACTAGTGTCTCTCATGGTTATTTAAAGCACATACATATTTATGCAAGCGCAGTCATCCATATTCACTGCTGATAAGATACGGTTAAAGCTCTCCTCGCCAACAGTCTGTCTTCTCTTCTTGCGTCGGGTTCTCGGTGGTACCGTATCGTATTGTCGTTGTTGTTGCTAATATTGGTTAGAGTAATAGACTTGCGAATCGACTAGATAGGAAATTCGTTAGCGTAACTACAAGTGTGTTAACGGTAATATCAGTCCTTCAATCCATTTTGCCACATCTAGTGACAGTCAAGGTGATTCATTATATCCTATTGATTTTTTACTCCCAGTGGCCTCCGTGGTATGTGGCAGAGGTGATTAACATTCAAACTATGGGGGAGGGGGGCATAAAAACTATGCATTTGGAAGAATTTCATATAGTCATTATCTGCCTTTTGGTTAGTTAGGATATCATCAACTACCTCTTTTACATAATATATATTCCCTTTCTTAACAACCCTTAGTCTTATTGTACCTTCAATAAAACATAGTTTATCCACTTCCCTTACATTCTGGCATTACTTAATCTATTCGTTTTTCTAAGCCTCTATCCACTGCTATTTTTCCTTACCCTTCTCATCATAAATTACTCCACCTTTTTATTTTTGTAATTAACAGAATTATTATTTGACAGCTGTTTCATCCTACTTTGAGAATCATCGACAGCACGCAACCGCCGGGGTTCGAACTCAGGATCTTCCGGTTACCATGCAAGTTCGTAAACCATTTAGCCATTCGAGAAACAAACTTAATCCTTACAAATCAACAATAGGAAAATTATTCTAATGCTCGCTAGTGACTTGCTATCGGACGGAGTCTCTTGTAGTTCTAATGAGAAGTCAGGGCCAGTAAGGTTCCCTATCCAATCAAGTGTGAGGATGGATTTCCCACCGATAACATTGGTTGATGGTCGAGCTACATATCACGAGTTGGTGGAAGTTAGAATTTATGGGATGGCCACTGAATGGGGTCCCAGTGGCCGAATGGTAATAAGAGCTTGCCTTGTAAAAGGAAGGTCCTGGGTTTGAAACCCAATGGGCGCGTACTGCCGATGATTCGCAAACTAGAATGAAATAGCTGTCCAATACTTTCTGGTTTTCAAGGGTTCTTTAACCGATATTAATCCGTAGCCTAATCCATGTATCCAAAAGAAGTTGGTTCGGACGATTTGCCTACATTGACCATGAAGGTTTTAATGATCTCTAATTTCTTGTAGACATTTTCTTCTTAATTTCATTTGATATTCTATTTACTATTACATTTTACTACCATCCTTACAACAAATAGGAAGGAATAAAGAAAACTATCAAAAACGACAGTTTTGAAATTGTGGAGTCATAACTACTGATATGATTATGACAGATAAATTGTGTGTGAAACTTTGCCATCCCGTAAATAATACTGTTTCACAAACAGTGTGATATATATATATATATATAATGATCAACAGAAATACTCAAATCAAAATATTAAGCATAAATAAATGTAGAAAACAAAAAAAGATTTACCCAGGAATCAACTGTTTTGACTGTTCTATTGGTTGAGATTGATTTGTCAATAGTCTTTTAGAAGATTCATACTGAAAGACTACTTGTACAGTTTTATACTGTGTATGCGGTACAAGCATAGCACTAGTACTAGGAGGAGGTGGTGGCGGTGGAGGAGTAGCATTAGACAGTGAAGCAACTGCAGAACCACTGACACCACTAAGTGAACTATAACCACTGCTAATACTGGTGTTAGAAGAGCCAACTGATTTCAATGAGGATGGTCCGGAGACAGTAGGGATAGTAGTAGTGGTAGCCGTAGGAGGAGAACGATATGCTAGTGACTCTTTATGCGCTCTACGGGAAGATGGATATGTTAAGTGTGGACCACGCAGCCATAATGTTTGTGAAATAGTTGTACCCGGCATCAGAAGAAGCGGTTGGTGGCTATCAGTTTTACTGCTTAAAGTGGAACTATTACATGGAATGTCAATCCAAGGTTTTAGAGGCTAAAAAGAATTCAAGTAACGCAAAATAAATAAATAAATAAAAGCAGGTAAATGATGGGAAATCAAATAAATGAATTACAATGGATTTTATGATGAAGGGATGATCCGAAAACCAAGTGGATTACTTCATAAGGGTTTAAAAATAACAAATTTAATACGTCAGAGGGTATAAGGGTTCCTTCAAAATTGAAGATACGCTTCTGTGATGAGTGTCAACGAGCACGAAACCCGAGTCCAAGGTTTGCTGTCGATTCCCTCTTCAATCATCCAACATCAATTCAGAAATCATCACGATTGAGAGTCACCTAACGTCATGACTGGTAGAATCTAGTCTGTCTGCACTAACACCAAGGACAAGACACGCATGAAATTGGTTACTTCCTAGTGATCAATCAATAGACAACCCAGTAGTGACCATTGAAAAAGAAGAAAAAATGATGATTTGCTTGCAAAGAAACAGGAATTGGTTGCCGGATAGTCGTACACTTGGCTGTTCAGTCTTGAAAGCTAGGCAAATTCTGTCAATCAGCAGCGCAATTCGGTCACTGAGTTAAGTCATACAACGGCACGCTTCAGTAGTGTAACTTGGCACCAGGATGAAGTGCGAGATTCATTACTCATCATTATTAAGGATTCATAGCCTGTAATAGTACACGCGTCAAGGTACAACAAGCAACTGTTAAAACGAAGACAGTTGGTGTTACAAGTATTTCAAAAAAGATGGTCACAAAGTAACAACAATCGGAGGCTGTTTGGTAACTGTAGCTTCTGTGGCAGTAGAACCCTGTCAGGAATCAACCCAGACACCATCAATTATGACTCTTAGGTAGCAAGTGAATTATTCTACACTCCATGATGTATACTCCCTAGCTTATATCAACAAATGATATAAGTTATAATCGTCAAATTTTATCTTTAGTGGACACCACCAATCATGACTTCTCACTAGAACTTTGAAGTATCCCTCCTGCTTGATAATCCGGTATTTTGACTTACTTGAACTGAAAAGTATTGAACAGGCTCATTGGAACCATGGATGACTTCTGTTGTTGTTGTTATTGGAGTTATTGACCCGAATGCAAATAAACCTGGCCAAATTGATGCAACACGTAAATTTGTCAATGGTATTAAACCGCTATTTGTTAATGATATTTGAATACAACAGATTTCACCTTCGTAGAGTTGATTCGGAAATGAGCTGAAAAATACCTTCACATAAGGAAGGGCAACATTGAAAAGACCAGAAATTAATTCCACAAAATTGTGAATCGATTAGAATTAAGGATAAATAAAGAAAAATTAGTCCTCATTGATTCATATCTAATAATAATAATAATCATAGGAACCGCTTTATTCTGTAGCAATATTTATGTAACGTACAGGATTTTCAGCGGAACCTTTTTTATCTTTTTACGCTCCCAGTGTAACGTAGGGCTTCAAGCCAGAGACTTGAAGTTCCGGTAGCAATGGTGTTTATTTTTACGGGATGCGGTTGCTAGCCTCATGCCCAACCTTCCCTCTTTACCAGTCTCATTACTGGATGAGCGACGTAAAGACGTGAGTCAGTGGCCAAGAACCGAATCCTGGATCACGTGCGTGGCTGACGAGCATTCTACCGCTATGCTAACAACGTGGAGCTAACTGTATGACATTTTTTCTCTTCGTCCATGATCTTCAAACAAAAACGTAAAATAATCGACAGTAGATAGCGTGATACAGTTCTATCTGACCTGAAGCGTGAACTAATCCATTATGATATCTCTTCTTTCTCTACCTTCACAAAGTAAACGACATTTGGCTGAATATTAACTATAAAAGGTTCAGGAGTACATTTTGTGAGACAAAATCGCCACTCAGGAACAGTCATCTTATATACACTGGGATAAGCTGCCATTGAGGATAATGCTTTTTCTCATGCTGCGAATCACCAGGTCGTAAATGTTTGAAATGCTCGCCAGAGTAATCAGTAACTACTATTAGAGGTGATAATTTAACTGATTTAAACAAACATAACAGAAGAAGCTATATGCAGTACACTGATGGAGGTATTCGGTGGCCCAAGTTTTAAGCAGGCCACCACCATTCTTTGAGATACGAAGCTATGAAGTACAGGCATAACTCCCAAGTTTTAAATAGCACCAGAATTACAAGGGAATAGAAGCAGTGATGATGATGAAATTACAACACGCAAAGACAGTGGCTGCTAGACCAAGAACGATGTCAACATATTCAACCCTGATGACCAGCTGATAAATTACTAACCACCACAATAGCACCATCATCGCAGACGTGGGAAGCAAATTATATAGATCAACCGAAATCTTTGCCTAAAAAGTGCGACAGTTCAGGTTGACATACCGTACAAAAAGTATGGACAAATACCATGCTATTACAATATACATACACATAATACAGAAGATTGATGAAAGAAAGGTTAATGGAAATTTCTGAGGCCCTACAATCAATAGTTATCCCCATCACATCAAAGGTGGTTGATGCGAATATAAAATAAACATATACTGTCTAGATATGGAGTTAGATTTAAGGTAGATAAGTAAGTTGGTTAGTTAGTCATAAACCACCATTGTCTAAGATATTAGGGACAAGTAATACGTAACGCTACTCAGTGTCTAACCCAACAGTTATGATAACGCGAAAACGGTAGAAAGCGTTCAGATCAGTATTGGGTACCGAGTCACAAAGACATTAACTATTAGTCTGAGTAATCAACAAAAGCATAAACGGCTTGATTAAGGTGTACTTGATCGATGGAGTTTATCATTATAGGCTCTAGGTATCATAGGCCGAAATTACCGACAGTAACATGGAAGCCTTCAAACCTTACTCGGTATTAATTCCTTAATCAATGTAGAAACTATGCTGGATATACATCTCTTACTTTTTACCATTAATGCAACGACATTAGTTCAATTTATATTTCGGTTGGCATATAAGGTGACATTCAGTGTTCCATTTACGGATCCTCTAACTACGCTAATCAGAAACTCTGTGTAGAACTGGATGATCCGCACACGAATTCGGTGTTTTGGACTTCAACAAAAATGTTCACGGCATTCCTGTAGATGGCAGAAATTATTACCCCAAACTAGTAGGTTCGACCACATCAGATGGGAAGTGGTAGCATAGCGATTACACTGGTTGTCAGAGAGGACATGTCACGAATCGAGAAGTTATAATTCATGGTTTTTTGCACAGTAGGTGTGTTAGGCTCCTATACAGAAGCTTTCGATATGAAAGCATCTCACACGATGTGGATTTAGAACACAAGACTCAACCAAGAGTTTCTCTCTCTTAACTCCTTTTTAAAATTGTACAGTTATTTGGGAGATAATAAGTACAATGCTGCGCATCTGTGGCATAGTGATAGAATGCTTGTCAACCCTGCTGAAGGTCAAGGGTTCGATCCCCGGCTCACGCACTCCAAAACCCCTCTAAGCTGGTAGTAATCCCAGTACAGGGGGAAGGTTGAATGTGAGGCTAACAACCCCACCCTGTGAAGACAAACAACTGAAACTTTAAAGCTGTAGCTTGAAGCTCTACTTTCCACTGGGAATGTAAAGGAATCAAAAAACGTACAATGTTAATTAGTAACAGAGGTCAAAGGTTATTTTAAGTTAGTAGAAAAAATAATGAATGAATCAGAGTATCTGAAAAAGGAAAATTTTCCTTGCTACAACTATCTTTTTAATTTTCGCTATGACGTAATGTGCATATTCCGTAGAATAAGCATGCATGAAAAAAAGCGAATAATCTCTTACGTAATCAAGAATGTTGAGACAACTAATTAACTTATAATGATGAGTAGTCCTTTGGAAATAATTGGCAGGAAACAAAAGGACAAAGAATTAAAAATAGGCTTATGATGCGACAAATCAGCGATAGAAAAATAGACACCAAGGCCACGATGACCGATTGACAGATTGGTATTCAACATAAAACTCTAAACAGATGTGCTGCAGTCCAAGTTGCTACACTCCGTGTAACACAAAACAAGAGAGACTCGTCAGAAGAGAGATAATAAACAGAAGTGGGAATGAGGCAAAAAGAGGAGCAATATGGAGGATTAAAAGAGTTTTATTGGATACGACAAATCACAAAGAGTAAATGCATCTGCGTCAGCCATTGAGAACGACGATTTTGAGGCAGAGCACCAATTCTCTTCAGTCTTCATTGGTTTTTACCATCCCGAGGATCCCAACTAGCCAGGAAGTCTACACCTCTCTACATGGAAGGATTAAGCCAACTACTATCGATTTCATTGGCTGATGAAGCCATGTTTTGGTTTGATCACCACCACTAGCTCTTCAAGGACATGGTAGTAAAAAAAGATGGATTTAAAGTTTCTTATCTAGGGAGTATTGTCTCAACTCCAGTCAGTCGGAACGGACGAGGATGTCAAATCGAGCGATAATCGGGAAAGAGAGAAACACATTCATCAACCTGATATCAATCTGGAAATTTTCGTCACTCAGCATCAACAACAAAATTCGGATTTTCAGTACAAACGTCAAGTCAGTCAGTTCTTCAATACGGATCAGAAACTTGGCGGGTAACAAAGAATATTTCCAACAGGGCGTTGCAGCCTGATATGTATCCATATATATATATATATATATATATATATATATATATATATATATATATGTGTATGGTGATCTCTCTTTCTGTTTGCTCTCTTAGTCTGTGACCATTTCACTTTGATGAACCTGTCTCCTTTAACAATGTATATTCTCCTTATATTATATATAATATGAGTGTTTGTTGACAGTCCGTTGCTTGGTGGCATATATCCATATATGGTGGTTGTTGACATATCTGCTATATATTGCTATGTATATTTGGATCGACACTCGATTATAATTAGCCATTCATGTTAAGACTGTCTATTGATTTGTTCACACACTTGTCTGGATGGTCATGTATATTTCGCT
The DNA here is from genome assembly GCA_944472135.2 of Trichobilharzia regenti. Lineage (NCBI taxonomy): Eukaryota > Metazoa > Platyhelminthes > Trematoda > Strigeidida > Schistosomatidae > Trichobilharzia > Trichobilharzia regenti. The sequence goes on along the minus strand of OX235266.1, from coordinate 27,022,044 downwards.
CACACAATCTTGTGTGACTTACTTACTTTGGTGTGATACCACTTATTGCTTCTCCTTGTGTTTGGAAAATAGAAGTATCATCTCAAACCTAGTGGTCTTCTGATTTCCGCCTTCTTGCGTCAGGACTATTAAATTCTCGACCAGTCCATAGGAATAATTTAGCGACGAGTACATAACACAGACCTTTATTAACTACCGTCTTCGTTCTATACTGAAGATCAGATGGCCGGTCCGGAAAGAATCATGGGAACAAACAAAACAAGAACCGATCGCCCAACAAATATGCAGGAGAAAGTGGAGATGGATTGGATACTCGTGGCTGAGGAGGCCGCTGGGTGACATCGCGCGTCAGGCCATTGCTCGATTGGAACCCGAAAGGAGAGCGGCGAGTGGGACGTCGGTGCAAGGGTGGCGTGGAGGAGATCGTGTGTAGAGGAGTTGAAAGAGTATGGACTAACATGGTTGCAGGTGAAAAGTACATCAGAAGACAGAAGCAAGTGGAGACGTGCTGCTGAAGCCCTATGCTCCACTAGGAACCCAAGGGAACAATAATAATAATAAAAGTTTCTGAATATGGAGTTCAGGTTTTTTCTTATGAATTTGCTACAGATTCGGCTGAATGAAGATGTAAGCAAAGGTCTTTGCAACGATTTAATCTTTATTTATTATTCTAGTGGATAACGCTTTGGCGTTTGAAACTATGGGCATTGGTTTCGAGCCTCGGTGGGAACATCATCACTCAATGAGAAACGCAGATACGTCCAGATGACGAGTCCCCAAGTAGGACGAAATGCGCATCCTGGATTCCACTGCTACCATCCACCAATAATATAGGTTTAATTCGTCAAAAATAATAAAAAATCTACAAAAAAAACTAATCAGATGCTTTAAAATGAAAAAGTTAAATAAAACGCTACAAAGTTAAATACTCTTACTTACTCTTAGTGCAGGAGCTGGATGTGTTACTGACCAATTCAATGGTAGTTTAATTGGAGGCCTATTTTTATTATCAACTTGCTTTTTGTTAAATAAAATTTTCCCTTTAACAGAATTACGTTCACCAGTAGACGTAGCAACCGTAGTAGGAGTCGGAGTAGTAGTAGTGGTAGTAGTATTAGAGAGATTTGTAGTCAGCGTATTATTCAATGGATTCGATTGTGATGGCAGTGTACAATTAGTATAATTCGTCATCATCATTGTCTCAGAAATAGTGCTTGCTTTCGCTAAACTTTTATCTATAGATAAATTGTTCTGTAAAGGTGGATTGTATGCCACTTGATTAGTTGGTGAATACGAATTAGGGATTGATCCATTTTGTGATGATAAGCTAACAACATGATTCAATTGTGAGTGTTGCTGTTGACTGCTGTCTGGATTACTTTGATGAGGTGATAAATAACTCCATTCAAATCCAAGACCAGTTATAGAGATTTGACCCATTTGTTTAGCAACTAAGCTTAGTTGAAGCTAGAAGTGAAATTTAAAAATTAAATGTTAGTAGATTTAGGCTGTGGAGAAGGAAATAACAAGAGTATATAGTGGATGGTAACTTGGATTGGAATGCGCAGGATGCGCGTCTCGTCCTACATTTTGGACTAGTCAGTTGGATGTACCTACGACAATTCCCAGTAAGTGATGGCGGTTATCCCACTAAGTCTCGAATCTATTGTTCATTGTTTCAAACTTCAAGAGACAAAAGGGCCACGAAAAGCCGACATATCAATAGACACTGAATATATTTCAATCCAGTAAAACCAATCAACGGGAAATATAAAAATTGACTTTAACAAAGAATTCAATATCCACTTCAAATGATTTTAATATTCTAACTGTTATTTCAGAGATATTATATATATATATATATATATATATATATATATATATATATATATATATATATATATATGGTAAATGAACTTTCTTGTGGCCTTTGATGATGGTTTCTTGTTGTTGGTGTTATGACTCCAGTTAAAACAATTTTTGATCAAATTGTGAGGATATCTATTATTAAATTCATGGAGAATTCAAATAGGTTCATTCCATACTAAAACCTGAGCTGAAGGAAGATGCTGTCTAAAAGGAAGACGAAAGCTCCTCAGTTGAATGAAATGAATGAAATAAAGCAACAAAATCTCATCGGAACTCATCGCACGCTATTAACAATGATTTAAAGTAATATTGATACCTCGAGTAACTTGTGTCCTTCCTACCTTGCTTTTATTTTTATACATAGATTCCTGTATTTTACCTTTGCTAAACTTAACTTCTTAACCTTCGACAGCCTTTCACCTTTGTCTAGATTCCCAGCCTAACTGTGTCGTTTCGAGATGTTAGTGAGTAATCCTCTAAATGTGCGTCGGTGGTATAGCGGTTAGCACGCTCGCCGGCCATGCATATGGTCCGGGGTTCGATCCCCGGCCGGCGCACTCCTTTACCTCACTGAGCCAGAAATAATGCTGGTAAAGAGGAAAGGTTGGGCATGAGGCTAGCAACCCCATCCTGTAAAAATTAAACACTGCTACAGAAACTTCAAGCCACTAGCTTGGAGCCCTATGTTCCACTGGGGACGTGAAGGAAAAATTATATTATATTATATTATATATATATATATATAATCCTCTAAATGGTTGTCCCCAATGTGTCATCTAACACAGATATCCTGAAACCGCGTGCCGCATCCAAGCTGACCACCTACAATGTTCGAACGCTGATGCAAATCGGACAATAGGCAGGGTTGGTAAGAACATTGGAAAGCCTCGCCATTGATGTCTGCTGCAATTCGGAGACCCGCATTCAAGATCCCAGTCAAGTGCTTCGATTATCCTCTCCATGTGGAAGCTCTAGTAGTATGTACCACCTGCGCTTATCCGGGGACCCTGTGGCGTAGGCATCCGGCGTAGCTGGTGTCGGTATCGCACTGAGCGCTAGAACCGGAGCTGCATTGCTCGACTGGATTCCCATTAACAGTCGTTTATATGCTGTGAGGCTGGAAGGTTATACGAAAGTGAGGAGTAGTAGGCCAGATGGGCGGTATCTATTTGTTGTCTCTGCCTATGCACCGACGGATTGCAGCCCGGGTGCAATGAAGGATGAGTTCTACTACCAACTGAGCGATCTCTTGAAACAGGCGGGTCGGAGGGATATCGTAGTGCTGGCTGGGGACTTGAATGCACAGGTCGGGCGTCTAAGCGCAGAGGAGAATCTTCTAGGTGGTCAATGGGGACTACATAGTCCCAGGTCAGATAATGGGGACCATCTTCTGCAGCTTTGTGCGGATCACAACATATTTCTATCCACGACCAACTTTCGGCACAGTCATCGCCATATCGATAACTGGCGTCCTCCCTCTGCGAAGCAAGCTTGGACTCAGATTGATCATATTGCTGTCAGTTTCCGGTGGCGAGGATGTATACAAGACAGTCGTTCCTTCTGGAGCACATGCCTGAACTATGATCATGCGTTAGTGTGTGCCAATTTAGTCTTGCGATTTGGTGGGGTTCACAAAAGCCGACGTCTAAACGTTGATGTGAGAAAACTAGTAGCACCTTTTGCTTCTTTGAAATACCAGAATGAGTTACAACCAATGCTTGCCAGCAACTCCCCAAGTAGTATAGATGAACATTGGCTTCATTTGGAAAGTGCCATGCAAATGGCGAGTGTAGCCGCTTGCGGCTTGAAAGAATGGTCCGCTAAAAGTCACTGGGTTTCTGCGAGTTCTTTGCAACTCCTATATGAACGCCAGTCCACTGCGGCTGGCAGAGAATACAACAATAAGCAAAAGGCGCTTACGCGCAAGATAAGACAGTGTTTACATAAGGACCTCGAAGCCTGGTGGTCAGAACGTGCGTGTGAGATGGAGTCAGCTGCTGAATCTTGCAATAGTCGGAAGTTGTTCCAACTCATCCCAACCACCGGCAGTAAGAAACAAGGTGTCAGGGAGACGGTCTGTGGGGCAGATGACACGCCAATTACCAGCTTCAAAAGACGCCTAGAATGCTGGGCAGAGCACTTCAGGAAACAGTTTACCTGGCCACCAGCTTCAGTGTCTGCTGTCATTACCCCGAGTACTCCTTGGTCGGTTAATACCGACCCACCCACCGAAGCGGAGGTCCGTAAGGAACTCCAAGTATTGAAACGCCATAAGGCACCCGGCCCAGACAATTAACCCCCGGCTCTTTTTAAAGATGGTGGCGAGACTCTCACAATGGCTCTAACTGGGTTGTTCAGGAAGGTATGGGAGACAGAGAGTGTACCATCAATGTGGAACGAAGCCATTATCGTCCCCATCTTTAAAAAGGGTCGACGTAATTCGTGTGACAATCATAGGGGTATCAGTCTGTTACCAGTCGCGTCTAAAATATGGGTTGCTGTCTTGCTTCGCAGACTGTGCAAAATACGTGAAGGATTGATTCGCGAAGAGCAGGCTGGGTTTCGTTCAGGTCGTGGATGCATTGATCATGTGTTCACCCTTCGTCAGTTGTTGGAACACCGCCACACGTATTGCAGGCCAACGATCGTTGTGTTTCTTGATATTAGGGCTGCCTTCGATTCGTTGGACAGAACTGTGCTCTGGAACTGTCTGTTAGAGAGAGACGTACCTGAGAAATTTGTTAACATCTTGAAAGCCCTATACAGAAACACCTCAGGTAGAGTGAGGGCATACAACCAACTATCACCACTGTTCCCAACCAACAGTGGGGTTAGACAGGGTTGCCCAATCTCTCCATTTCTCTTTAACTTTGCCATCGATGACATTCTGGAGTCAGCTCTGAAGGATGTGCGTGAAGGTGGTGTAGATCTGCTACCTGGAGATAGACTTTTCGACCTCGAGTATGCAGACGATATCGTCTTACTGTGCGATAGCATGCAGGCTGCCCAAATCGCACTTAATCAGTTGGCGATCAGTGTCTGTAAGTATGGTATGTGCTTTGCGCCGTCTAAGTGCAAAGTACTGTTACAAGATTGGCAGGAGCCTGTACCTGCACTCACTCTTGCGGGTGAACCGCTTGAAGTTGTTGATAAGTTTGTGTACCTGGGTAGTTGTGTGAGTGCTGGCGGAGGGGTGACGGATGAGATTTCCAACCGTATATTAAAGGGTAGGGTGGCATACATCAACTTGAGCCACCTATGGCACCGTTCGCCTGGCTATCAAAGGTCGGGTATACAATGCTTCGGTACGGGCTGCCTTGCTCTACGCCAGGTGAGAAACCTGGCCCCTCCGAGCTGAGGATGTACGGCGACTACGCGTGTTCGATCATCGTTGTCTCCGCAGGATTGCTTGCGTTCGATGGCATCATCGCGTGAGTAATTCTGAGGTTCGACGGCACGTGTTTGAACACAGTGGAGATCACTATTCATTGAGTGTCGTCATCTGGAAACACCGTCTTAGGTGGCTGGGACATGTGCTGCGAATGTCATCCCAGAGGCTTTCGTACAGGTCTTTGTTCACTAGCCAGCCCTGGGACAGATGGAAAAGGCGGAGGGGTGGTCAGTCCATGGTATGGCGGCGTGGAATGAAGGATTTTCGTACAAGATTAGCATCGATTGGTGTGTCACGACTCCCTGGTTGGGGTCCGAGAGATAGCTCGAATAGATGGCTCAAAACGTTATCGGATATGGCCACGAATCGTAATCAATGGCGAACGTGTCGCAATTTCCTTTCTTCCCTTCCCGATGATAGTTAACGAATACTGTTTGAACTTGTTAAGCATGACTGTTTTCCTTTCAGATGAAGTTTTTTCTCCGTTCTCTACTTATATTTTTTTTTACTTTTGATCTATGTTGTTTTATTATTACTGTGTGGCGCATCTTTCTTGGTGCCATATTGTACCAAGTTTTGTTTGCGTTTAAATAAATAAATATCTCAATTGAATCAACTAGCTCAAACAACACAACTCATTCATAAAACTGTATCAAAGTGTATTTTTATTAGGTAAAGTTATTTTAAAATGGAATTACACTCTTCAACGGTGTTGTATTAAACACACACACACCAAGGTATATAGTTTGCCTAGTAATTTTACGGACTGATCATGAATCAATATTCCCATAAGCATTTAAAAAACTCTCTGTACGAATGCTAAACACGCTACACGACTCATGGACAAAAAATATACCTCGAAAAAACTATACATCAAATGCTTATTTCATTATGATAATAGTAATCGTAATTACTAAGCAAAATCAGTTAGAGAACAAACAAAAACCAGATAGAAGAAGGAAACTGTTTCTTTCTAGTTTGAGAAACTACACGACACATTGTCAATTATTCATTTTTTTCAGAATGGAAACATTTCAATTGTAATCCAAACTCGATAAAGCATACCTGGAGCTTCTTTCAGAGAAGCCCAACAAGTCGAGTATGAAGACAGATCACAAAGTATAACGTTGGATAGAAATGATGCTATATCGCATAATGCGTCGGTGACACAGCGGTAGGACGCTCTCACCGACCATGCATGTCGTCCTGGGTTCGATTTCTGGCCAGCGCACATCTCTACCTGCACTAACCGGTTGTAAGCTCGATAAAGATAGGTAAGGCTGGGAGTGATGCTAGCAACTCCACCACGTAAAGATCAGCAGCACTCCTATTGAAAATACAAAGCTCACGCTTGAAGCTCTATATATTCCAATGGGAGCGCAAAGGAATAAAATTAGAGAATATGCATACCTCATAGTGAAAGGAGTAACGTACAACAGGTTATCGGATCTCAACCTGAGTTCCAATATCTGGTGAAATGAAAATGGGGAATAGTGAAGAGTCCGACACCAGAATAAAAAAGCTGGTTTTCGCCGGTTTTCCAGTTGATATCTTTTTATAATGACATCTACACTGAAATTAGCCAAATCGTCAAAAACTAAACATCTGGGTTGTAACATTGTTTTTTGTCACTCCTTGAGCTTCGTGTGTGACATAGGACTTCAAGTTTTGAAAGTTTAACAGCGATAGTTGTTGTTAGCCTTACTTCCAACCTTCCCTCTGTTTCAAGCATACTACCCCTAGGCTAAGTCTTAGGAGGGCAAAAATTGAACCAGGACCACTCACATTTTTTATTCTTTTATGTTGCTAGTGGGACATTAGGCTTCAACCTAGAGGCTTGCAGTTTCTGTAGCAGAGGTATTTATATTTACGGGATGGGGTTGCTAGCTTCGTGCTCAACCTTCCCACTTCACCAGTCTCATTACCGGCTTAGAGAGGTTTAGGAGTGCATCGGTGGCCGGGGATCGAACTCCGAACCTCATGCATGGTTGGAGAGAATTCTACCACTGTGCCAGGGACGCGTGGACCACTCACATACTAGCAATTAATAGTAATGGAAACAGTAAAAGTGATGGTGTCATAATAATAATAATATCACTCAGTGGCCGTCAAGCTAAAGTATGTGTATCCAGCTGTGACGCATATGTGTTGCTCAGTGCGTGCGGACAGTTCCTAAATATGCAGAGAAAACTACTAAATAGGACGTTTTCTTTGCTAGTTGAATATATTGCCGGTGTTAAAGATAATGTACGTTGGCAAATAGCTAAAAAGAAATTCTCACACACACCGTAACACAATTTAGACACTCCATAACGACACCATTAAGTGCTACATCCTTTACACTAAACCGAAAACGAGAAATATTACCAAAATTTCATGGATAAATGTTTGGCTGACTAATAATAACCTGAAAATCATGACAAATTCATCAACACTTAAAAATTCTTATAAATAGACAATCAGTCTATCAGTAGAATGCTTAAGCAATGGAGAAATTCTGCTAGCTATACAATAAGTTTCAACAAAGAAGTTTGCACAGAAGTTCAGCAGTTCAAGCTGTCACACTCCACTTAGAGCACAAAGTGATCCAAACGAAATATCGTAAGTATAAATGCAAGCAGGAGAAAGAGTGGAAACATCGAAAAGTGTGAGAATTGAATGAATGGGGGAGATAATCACAAAGAGTGAATGCATCTCAGAAATCACTGCAAGACTTTTCAAACCTTTAGGAATTGATGTCGAACACAAAACGACAAAATCACTTCACTTAGCTGGCTCTGTGTCAACCAAAACACTCAACAACGAAAGAGGATAAAACCAGCGTCATCTACACAATGAACTGTAACAACTGCGAAACACTACACTGACAAAAGTGGACGTCCCCTTCGTCGTCGTATCCATGATCACAAATTGGCCGGTCGTCAACAGAAATGACATCCACTCCCTTATATCACTGCATACAGACAAGCACGAACGTCAATTCAACTGGGATAACCAGCGTTCAAAATATTAGACAGAGGAAACATCAAGAATGCTAGAGAATTTTTAGAAGCCTGGTATTCCAGTGAATCATCGATCAACAGACGCATCGAGGCACGCAAAATTTACGAAACAGTAAGAAGGAAATCTCACACATCAAGGGTCAAACATCAGGTTAAGGAAACAATCAGTTTCAATACAATACAAGTAGACTAGAGGGTGTGAAAACACACGAAAACAACCAATCATGTTCAAGATTGTGGCGAAATCTAAAAGCTCACTTCAACTTTGCCAACCTAATCCTGTGTCAAATAGCACTTCTCATCGAGGAAGGTGGTGGCTCGGAATGCGCAACACATGCCTACACCACCTTACTGTGACTGGGTTATACTACTCCTTACCTAACACTTGACGCCTTACCGATTAACACAGGAGATAGAATGCAAACATCTGTTGGTCAAAAATGAGAGATAGATAATACACGGTATAACTCACATTTTTTCTTTCACCAGGAAGCATAATAAATTCATTAAGAATTTGACTAGAAACATACTGACTAACTAATTGTAATTGTTGTTGTATCTGTTGATTGTAATATTGATTGGAATGATTAACTATTTCATTTGTTATACTGATTAGCTTATCTGTATTTACATTAGCATAAGTAGTAGAATTGGAATGTTGATTTTGTAGAATAGACTTATCAACAATACCATCAGTTGAATATGATGTTGGCGTTGTTGTTGTCGTTGATGGTGGCATTGTTGTTGTTACAGGTGGATTACCCCCCAATGTAAATATCCATAATAAGTGTACATTGGTAAAGACCAATGGAATACGCATAGGATTAATAAGTGTTATCTGTACAGTTAAATGTTCTATAAATGAAAATAAATAAATAAATAAATAATAATGTTTACATATTATTAATAGTGTATAGATATATGAATATTATGATTTTACAGAGATAACTTGATTCTGATGCTTAATCAAATTAATTCTATTATGTGGAGTGTTGCAGACCCAAATTCAGTTCAAGACACCAGGTAGCCCAGATTTTACATTTCGAACTCGAGGCCTATTATTATATAAAGTGTTTTTTATTATTTCTCAATGAATGAAAAACAAAAGGATATTTCAGTGTTTTTTGTCTGTCTGGATTCAACATAGAACTTGGCACCGAAGTCCAGCAGTTCGAGTTGCCACGTTCCAAATACCACACAAAGGTAGACAAGAAGGTGAGTGAAGAGAATCAATAGAGTTTGACAAGTATACGAGTGAAACAGAATGGGTAATGGTAGAAAGAAGTATGAAAGATTACAGAGACTGAATACATCTGCGCCATTGACAACGATTTTGAGCCATATCACCTATTGTCTCCAGCCATTGATTCCTAGAGTCCCGAGGGCCCCGACCCGGAAGTCTGCATCTCCCCACCTGACTCAGTTTAACTGTCAAGGATTTCATGGATTGATGACATGTTTTTGTTTGGCCACCACTTACCCTTTTCCAACCGGCACGTATATCAGCTAGTAATGACCGTCGGTGGAGGCGATGGTTAAGCATGCGCAGCACGTGACCTAGCCATCTCAATCTATGTAACTTTATAGCCTCGTCGAATGATTTTCCCTCTTTGCCCAACACTCTACGCCTAACGTCAACATTACTTACCTTATTATACCACCTAACGTGAGAAGTGTGTACAGAAAAAGCACATTCACAGGGCAATACACACACTTTCTTAGTTACGTTAAAGGAATGTTGTAAAATGTCTCGCGAGCAGAACAAGGAAGATATGTACGGATGACCTCTTACAAAAGGAATTTGAATATATTCACGATTCCTTGACGGAGATGGGCTGTCCGAAGAGTTTCATAAAGAAACATATGAAACCATCAGAGAAAAAACCTGAGACTCTGACTGCACATAAGAAACCACTATTTATCAAGTTACAATTTAATGGTGACTTATCAAGTGAGATTCTATTCCAAATACTTTCAAGGAGTATACGTAGGACATTTTACGCAGCACACATATGTGTCATTCTCTAGCCGACAAATGATTGGGACGCAAACGAAGGATAAGCTTGATAGTTTTGCCACATCTATGTGTATTTATCAATTCAACTGCACCTGAGGTAACAGTTATGTTGGGCGTACTACTAGACAGCTTAGCCAACGTGTTAGTCAACATCTCCCATCGTGGTTTGGCAAAGAACAGACAAAACCAATCCGTAGCTCACTTGTGTCACATTTAATTGATAGTGGTCATGTAGTCGAGAAAACGAAAGCCTTCAAAGTAGTTCATCGTATCCCACCGAATCTTCCTAATAGACTTCGTATTCGTCTACTGCACACAGCTGAGGCGATAGGCATTCGAGCTATTAAACCTAAACTATGCATTCAAAAGAAGTTCGTACAGCCATTATCCCTCCCTTGGCCCAATAAGACATAAACAACTAAAGGCTTCTACACCACCACCTATTTATATTTTCAACCCCTTTCTTATCATCCCTTAATCTTATCACATCTTCATCATAAACGTGTTTCATTTCCTTTCCTTACAATCTAACATTACGTAATCGGTTCATTTGTTCTTACTAGCCTTTATCGACTACTTCCACCTGAACAATTGTTTGTTTAATCATACTGTTTTTCATTATTCCTGTTATCACAGATTGCCTCACTTTTTTCATCCTTATTATTGATAAGACCATTATTATTATTACTATTATTAATATTATCATTACTACTATTATGACTAATTGCACAACTTATATTCACCATCTTATTATCCTATAGACAAAACACCATGATTGGTTTATATTTGAATTTTTATTTGTACTCTTATGCACATTAGAGTTAAGCCTGATGAGATCTAATTGAAAACAATATTGTTCGCTTAAATGTGTTGTTCTAAATTTTGCTATGGGAATATTTAATATATTTCCAGATACGCCAGTCTTCCACATATGTCTAAGCAAACATGTCGTCCCCAACCAATTAACTTTCACTAACATTCAATCCAAAAAGTTTACTTTACAAGCAGCCTATAAGACCTTTGAATGCTTTTACTATGAATTTATTTCCCCAAGTATATTGAATCCTTTTATGCTGAGTAAAATGACTACTGTTACCTTCAAAGCTGATTTTGATTTACTGGTTTCCATATAGCTAAAATTCTTGTTTATAAGAGTTTGTCTTTAATTATACCCCCAGGGGAACTGTTTGGATAAATATTGATCACAGTTCATATAAATGAAGTATGACTGTTAGTTATCATATAAATTAATTAGGAAAATACATTTCTAAGAGACGAAATAAAGCGGGCTAGTGAGAGCCCCCTATAGGCCCGGACAATGAAAGCAGAAATAAGCATTGGGACATGGAATATCCGCACCATATGTGAAGCTGGAAAGGCTACTTAGATTGCAAAAGAAACGAGAACAAATGGCTTAGAAGTGTTATGAATTATAAAAGTCCTTATACACATAGGATAAAGGTTACAAATCTTACCTCCAACAGGAACTGATGGTGTTTTTTTCAATCTGGTCTTCGATGTGAAGATAATTTTATCCCGTTTAAAGGGTAATCCACATATTTTTGAATGACACGCTGACTGTAATAGAATATACTCCAATCTACGAGAAATCATAGTTTGTGGTGATATAACCTTTCTACGTGTTACAGTATAATTTAAATCATCCTCATTATTATTATTGTTATTGTTTTGAAAAAGATTACCAGATTTGTTATTATTATTGTCTGTGTCTTCATTGTTATCGTCATCCAGTGAACTTTCATCGCAACTGCTAACATCAGTCGCCTCCATCCATTTATGATATTGACTGCTGAATTGTTGAAATTGTAATTCAGTCTGGTCTAATAAACCTTCGTCTATGCGAAGGCTTTCTTCTCCAGCTCTGCCTTCGCCATCATCCTCATTGTCTTCATCTTCTGCATCAGAAAACTGTATACCACGAGCCTCAATATATAAATCTTGTAGGGGAGAGGAAGAGAAAAAAGCATAAAGAGAAAATAGAATGGCATAAACGCACACACACACACACACAATAACAAGAGGAAGAGAATACACCTTCGCTAATCCCAAATAATGTAAGTTTCAGTGTTTTTGAGTGAGCAACCTCATTTCCAAATGGCTGGATATACACACCTTCTTGACAAGTCAATCTAAATACGTTTAGAAAACTAAGGGAGTTGTTCAAAAAAGCAACCAAATGATGGAATAAAAAGGTTGAAAAACAATACTATCTAGTGTTTTTTTTGCCCGACTTCATACACAATAATAAGAGTTTTGAATGTTCATCATTTGTTCAAAGTATAGCAACCAACTGATGAGAATAAAAATGGAGTTGATAAGTAGGTGAACCAACAATTGATTTGTCGTTATTGTGAAACAAAAACTTGGTAAAATATGAGCCGACAGAGGGGGAACATACAAAAACGATGGAACACAATATAATAATCATCGAAAACACGACCACAAAAAACATGTAGACATCCTAATCCAGAAGAAAAGAGAAAGAGAGAGAAGTAAGGAAGAAGTTTCAGAATGCTCTCTATTGGGTAGGATTCACATCTTGAGTCACTGATACACACTATCTCTTTCAGATCCCATATCCAAGAAGTCGAGATGAACCAACAGATACTAAGCTAACACAATTATCAATCTTCCAACAGCTTCATGTTATGGCCTGAACAGCCAATCGCTTATGCTTTTTCTACCAATGACTACGGTTAGCAAACAGCTAACGTTGTGCGAGTCACTAAGATGACAATCATGGTACGACTCCAAGCCACAGAAACTGGTGTTTCAAGACGACAACATTTATTCAAAGATGATGTCTACAGTGACCAAACACAGGCCGCCAGACCAAACAATTATTTACCCTATGATGCCACCGAATACAAAACTTTTAGCAAGCCAAAGACGATCGAGTTGCTGCAAATCAACTTGAAGAAGCCATATTTCACAGGCACAGTGCACGACTATGCGCATCTAAGTATTATAAACTCGAACTGTGACAGTCTGGCTAACGTCACAGCGGGGCCAGAGATGGTCTAGGTCGACACAAATGCCATCGTGTCCTTTACTATAAGATTAGATATCTCAACCGCCACACATCCACCAGCATTTGTACAACTACCAAGGTTCGCGAACTCATAGAATAATTCTTACATTTCATCTGCCAGGGTAAATTCAGATACAGGTACAGGGTCCTGTCAATCTTGAGACCATAGTTTACACTTTGACGGAGCAAAGCACATAACATGCAGACAGTGACGATTGATTTAATGCGATTTAAGCAGCCTGTATGTAATTAAATAGTAAAACGACATTTTTGCATACTCGAGATCAATCCAGTTAATTCCCTGATTGATAATAACCGGATGGTTAACTATCTGGGCCAGGTGCCTTCTACAACTTCAGTACTTGGGGTTCGTTTCGGCACTCCACTTCGTCAGGTCGATCAGTGTTAGGTGATAGGTTGTCACGGTAGTTGGCGATTTTAGATTCTGGCCAGCTTAACTCTATCTGAAAATGCTTTGCCCAGTGTTTTTGTGTCTCAGTGGGCTGTCAACAGCCGAATAATTTCACTCACAGACTGGCTCTCTGATACTGTGCTTACTACTGCCAGTGGCTCCGATGACCTAGGACAACTCCCAACTACTATCAGATGACAGTACTGATTTCAGTTCATATACAAGTCCATGTGACCAAGCTTCGTGGTTCTTACATAAGCGCTGCTTACTCTTCGGGCAAAGAGGCTTTATTAGATTATCATACTCCCTATCCCTGGAATGTATGAATAACGAAGTGAAGAAGAGTGCGAGAAAAAACAAAAGATGATACTACAACACTCTGGCAACCCAAGCGGAATAGGCTGCAGGTAAAAGAGATCACAGAACATTATGTGAAAAAACAACGTCTCTATCTGGGAAGCGATCAACACACATGAAACCTATAAGACATGGTCGAGGGAACCCAATAACCAAATAGGAAAGACAAATAAAACAATCGGTTGATCATTTCAAACGGCTCTCCAATCGACTATCATCTGAAACTCGGCCAGAAATACCATCAGCAGGACGCAAACAACCGCCAGTCGACACCAATCCTACAACAAAAGCAGAAATCTTCTGTACAATTAGGCTACTACTGAAGTCCAGGAAGGCAGAAGGATCACATGGAATTCCCCCTGAAGCACTGAAAACGGATCCACAGACCGCAGTCGATACGCTTACACCACTATTACAAAACATTTGGCTGGAAGAAAACCTACCTAATGATTGAAAAAGAGACTACCTTGTCAAGGTACCAAAGAAGAGTGACTTAGACCTGTGCAAGAACGCACGCCGAATCGTGCTCTTGTCTATGCCAAGCAAAATATTAGGTCGCATCATCTTGGAGAGAATAAAAGAAGCACTGGATACAGAATTCCGCCCGCTGGAACAAGCTGCATTTAGAAAGAGCAAATCATTTACTGACCGAATAACAATTCTACGCATCGTCATGGAGCATTGCATAGAAAGGCAGTCAACCATGTACCTTAACTTCATCAATTTTGAAAAGGCCTTTGACAGACAGCGTTGCCAGAGAAGTAATCTGGAAAATGCTTCAACACTATGGCGTACAATGCTCAAACATTTATCAACCTCATTCAACACCCATATGACAACACTACATGTCAGCTGATCCACAATGAAAAACTCAGAGAAGCCTTTCAGCTGAAGACACAAGTCAAGACAACGCTGCCTGTCTAATATCAACAAGGATATTTCTAACTGTGGTGAACTGGATTATGCGCCAGGTTGTGCATTGAGAGCGAGGAGACAGGATTACGTTGGACTGGACGATAAGAAGATATGGATTTCGCGGATCATTTATGTTTATTGTCACACAAACTCGAAAACTTGCAGGCGAAAACCAACAAACTGGCAGAGTAGGCGAGCAGCGAAGGCAGGACTCCAGGTGAACATAGGGAAGTGATGAAGATAACCAACCACCGCCACAACCACCAAGAACAATAACCACCAGTGGGGGAAATTTGAAAATGGCCACTCTCTTCACCTATCTAGGAAGCACCGTTTCAACTAAAAGCAGTCGGAACGGATGAGGAAGTCAAAGTCAGAATCGGAAAGGCAACACAGCATACATTCATCACCCTTAAACTAGGTTGAAAATCTCTTGTATTCCACAGCATCAGGTGCCAGCTTCGGGTTTTCAACACAAATGTCTAGTCAGTCAGTTCTTCTATGTGAGTCAGAAACTGAGCGCTAGCGTCATGAAAATCATTTACAACAGCTTACTGCAAATTTTTATCAACAACTACCCACTTCGTTGACTCCATACTGGAGATCAAATTAGCAGCAAGAAACTCTGGAAGCAAACAGAAGAGGAACCCAACAAATATGTCGGTGTCGGCTAGAAGTAAGTTGCGACCTGCGCAAGTTGCAGAAGACGATGTCCATCACGTGACCTAAGGCCATGTAGTCTCCATCGACCACCTGAAGGACTTTCCTCTGAACTTCGCCAAAACCGGATAGGCCGAATGATAATGTACAGGGTCCCCGGATAAATGGAAGTAGTACACATCATCTGAACTTCCAAATAGGAGAGACATTCGAAGCACTACACTAGGTTCTTGAATATTGGTCTCTGAAATGCGGCAGACGTCGACAACAAGGCTTTCTGGTTTTCTTGCCAAAATTGCCTGTTGTCCAATTCGCATTAGCGTGCAAAAACACTGAAGGTAGCAAGCTTGGACTCGACAGACGGTTTCACGATAGGCTTGATAGTTATCGCAGTGGAGATCAACAGTCTGAAGACAACTAACTAGCATTTCGAAACGATATGGAGAAACTGTGATTACAAACAATGTTGAACAGCTGAAGTTAATAAAGATAATAAAAGATACACAATCAATAAAAATAAAAAGATGACTTGTATATAAAAATGAAAATGCAGTGATAAAGGACTAAGTTGATAAATATATAATCAACGGAGTAATTTTCTACAGTGCGCATGAGTAGAATTTTTCACTGATTACTATATCATGATATATAAGATGCCTAAGATACTGCTCAGAAGCTCAGCAGACCAAAGAAGGTCGCTGTCTTTAGGGATCATTTCCTGAACTTGTGACTTGAAGGCAGCAAAGCAACGTTCCCATAGTTGTCGATGATCAAAATATATTCGTATGTTGTGCAATCTTATCAAATAGGTTAAGAAGTATGGTTTTCTAGTTCTCTCAACTCCCCTCCAAGTGAACGTACATGTTCATCGATAGAATACAATTAGCCATTAGGGTTAGACAATATAGTTTTTTTCAGTTACTACCCAATGCTTGTTAAGCGGGAAACTGTAAACACAAAATCATTACGGAGTTAAGTTTATTAGCTAAGAACATACAGTGTTGTTAAGTAACAAAATCAAGAGTTGTGCAAATTTTCAAAAAGTTAGTGATATGAACAATCAAACCCTATAATGATATATATATATATATATATATATATATATATATATATATATATATATATATATATATATATATTTAACGAGTTCCTGTCTATTGGTTGACTAACTTGAATAATCTAAAACCTAGCATATTGTTATATGTTTGTAAAAGCTGAAACGCAGGCTTCCTAGTACTTTTCTATCGACAAATTATTTTTGTTAATTTTCTTAACAGCACAAATCAAGTGGCCATGTCCATAGCTACACCATCTGTTTAGTGGTAGAGAGTGTTGTCAAACTGGAATTTACACATTGGACCATAGGGATTATTAAAAAGATGGTTGCAGCGAAGAAAATTTTCTTTTCGACGAAGTTGTCAACTAGGCTGTACATTCGAGTATTTATATTAAATGTGTGAGAAAGCTCTAGAAGTGTTTCCGGTCAAAGGCCAAATTTTAAAAAAAACTGGAGTTGTATATCCACGAAACACATTAGCAGTAGACATTCGAAATCTGACAATCGACATGAGAGAAGATCAGAATACTGACAAATGTTCTCGATAGTTCCATTGATTGGAATGCTTGTGAAAAACAAGATTACACCAAAAGATGCTATGAACGTATTTGAAACGTTCAAAAGGTTCACGCTTCCGGTAAAGTGAAATGAATCTTTCATAGTATACAAAGCTAGCCGTTGACGAATGCGTCCCAACTTCTTTGCAAGTCAACGATCAATAGAAAGAAAGGCATATTTCCGATTTTCTGAACATTCACCAAAAAGCCTATGTCTAAGGGGAACAAATGCTTTCAACGGTGCCATCACCAGACATCTCTTTGACACCGGTTATGAGGTGGACATCGCAAGATCAATAGGCAAAAGAGTTCAATTCTTCTCAACTTTCTCGAAGTAATCTCCATCAAGTACCTGAAACTCCATTTATTTGTTAAGAAAAAAGTGGTTATCAGTCTTTCCTTGTACTACCTGGTAGCCGGATGTTTTCATCCTCTCTCTCATCTGATTACGTAATGCCGAAAAGTTCTACTGTATATGATTATTATTGTTTGTGATAAAGTTATTATTATTACCACCACTGTATGCATATATTGATTTGTTTCGGTTTAAAAATTAACCCTCTGTGAAATTAAGTTAAAATTATTTCTGTACATAAACTTGAGAATAATATCTTCAAGTTGTAAGCAGCTCAGCTGATAAGAAGCCAATGAAACAAGCAATGATGGTACCATTTTATTATTCTGTACAAACCACTATTGTTCTTGCTTCGTTCAAATTTAAATAGCTGTTAGTGACAGTCAAACTGTTCATATGTGCATTAAAAAAGAGTTCAGATTAGATAGTGTGATAGATTTTTTTATTCCTTCAAGTTCCCAGTTTCGATAGCAGTGGTGTTTATTTTTTACGGGATGTGGTTGCTAGTCTCATGCCCAACCTTCCCCCTTTACCAATCTTATTACTGGATTAGCGAGTTAAAAGGAGTGAGTCGGCAGGGGATCGAACCCTGGATCATATGCACGGTCGGCGAGCATTCTACCGCTGTGCCACCGACGTGTGATAGATAGATAAATACAAAGATGCCAGAGCTCAGATCAAAACCGGAAGACACAGTGGGTTGAACAGAACAGTGCGCACTTCTATCGAGCATTATACTAGGTCAAATACGAAGCGCTAAATTGTAAAATAGCACTTAAGAGGATTCCTCTGCAGAGAGAGACTTTGAAACTACTGTCAATCAAATACAGACTCAGAGCACATACATACACACGCATAAATCAAAATTAGTGAAGCAATCAATTAAATGGAAACATACATAGTAAGGTGCAAGTAAATCATTTAGAATGATGATTACACAATGCTGTTTATTGTGCTCACACATGCAAAAAAACAAGAAACACTACTGATTTTACACCAAAAAAATACCAAAACATAGGCAAGCATTGTTGTTTGATAAACAAAAAGGCAAGCAGGCCGACACCGATATTAGCTGTGCATTTCATAAGTGTAGAAAATTCGCTTGCATAATAAGATAATATGCGTAAATACGTGTGCGTGTAAGGAGAATTTGGCATCATCTCTTACCAGAATATGATTCTTTTTGAACATGCTTATTATCTGTATAGATCAAAGAATAAATCCCTGTAAGACAATCATCTTTTCACAATTACCTTAAAAAGTTAAAATAACAATGGGAGTTTTATTTAAGTGGAAAACGTGTAAATCCAACTGTCTAACACGGAATTCGCAAGTTATCATTGAAGTTTCATCGGTTTGTTTCAAATCTGGGTTATTAGCATGCTGTATTATTACACGGTGCATATAATTTAACTTGTTCAGTTCGTTTTAACACATTAAAATGTGATCTCTAATTGTGTTTTCTACTCTCTCGCGAGTATTTAAAATATCAAAAAACCTGCTGATTTGCAAATTTATACTGAATTTGAAGAAAAGCAAAATCTTCGGTGTCCCAGTACACAGGAGATAACGGTGTCCTGAGATTTTTAGTACAGACGACCTTGACCTTTTGTTAAGCAGTCACTATTATGTCCTTGAGTCATAAAATGTACTCAAATTGTAGTCTCGAGGGTGGTAGAGAAGAGACATAATAAGGGATTGACTTCCACACCAGGTCAGACAGTAATGTGTCGCGTGATTTAGTGTCAGTTACCATTTCACCTGAAGGTCCTGGACAAAGAGAAACTATTGTGTAATAAATTCCGCTGAAAATCCTGTACACTATATAAACACTGTTCAAAATAAAGCTATTATTATTATTACGGAACAATTTGGAATGCATTACATGAAGGACTTTACTCAGATTCACATATAGTTTAGAGAATTACTGCTTGGAACTGAATTACGAAGATGTTTACTTTTGCAATCCCACAAGCATCACAAGAATTAAAGATTCAAAACTGTATGCAATACTGTCCGTTGATAAGACTAGGAATTAGAATTACTAAGTGTTGCCCAATAATCAAAAACCTTAAAGGGTTCCAAATCACTACGCAAATAATCGACGAGTGTGGTTCAATAAGAAAAAGGACGTATTTTCTACATTAACATGAGTATTTATGTCCCACTTGTAATAATATCGCTAAACTAGCCCCACAGACATAAGCATTGCGCATTTTCGGATCATACGCACCATAAAATATGCATATGGAAAACACCGTTTCAGAAATTTAAAACCATCAACTACAACTGAAAGAAGTTAATCCCAACTCTTTAAGAAACGAAATGAAAGTGTTCTGTTGGTAAATGTAATTAATTTGGCTGAAGACTCCTCTTGCTCCATACACAATAAGTTGCCCATTGACTTATGCAATTCAATAACCAGAGTAAATTTAAAATAAGAAAACTCAAAACAAATCAAGGAATTAATAATTAGTAGCCTTTACGACTAGTAGTAGTCGTTACATTGTGCGTTGATGGTTCCAACCACGCACCCAAGATATCAGACTTCGGCTTCAATTCCCCTCTCCCCCCGACACACTTCTACATCCCGATTAATCGGAAGTGAGCTCCGTAAAGAGATAAAATTGAACGTGAGGCTAGCAAAGGCACTCCATCACAAAAACAATCCTATGCTCTAATCGGAACGCAAAGCAATGAAACAAAAGATTTTTTTACATTAGTGTGTTACCCTTTCAAGCAACAAAGATGTGTGTGTGTGTGTGTGTGTATGTAGCGATGCAATTGAGCAGAGCGTCGTGAACAAGACAAATGTCTTATGTCTGGTGAACGAACACCGCTTCACTTCAGGCGACAAATCTTCATAATAAAAGATTGAAGCAGAAGAAAAAAGGAGATATGGTGAATATCAGTTGGCAAAGTTAAACTTCATTGATCTCAAAAATAGACTGCATGAAATCTTTTTTATTTATAGCTTGATTCCACACTGTACTTTTGGTGCAACTATGAAATTTTCAGCATGTGATATCGGTATCACAAATTTAGCAGGCCAAACACTGATACTAGGTGTGCATCGGCCGGGGATCGAACCCCGGACCATGTGCACGCTCGGCAAGCGTCCTAACCACTGTGCCACACAGTCCACTGAAAGTCCTATCTGCACTGTAAGCTAAAATCATTTACAAATCATTATTCAATGGAAAACGCACCACCACCACCTTCTACCTACACTTACCAGCTTGTTGTTGATGGTGTTGTGATGGTTTTCCAATCATCACTTTAAAATTATGCAGATCAATAATTGGCAAAGGGAATTCTGGTAAAGCTTTTTGTTCTATTGAAAGATGATTTTCAGAGTATCCACCGGTGGATAATACCTTCTAACAATTAAAAAAAGAAAGAAAGAAGAGATTATAATATTGAAAAGAAACACTCTAACAGTACTGTCATTATGAAGTTGAATGAATATTTCAACACTGAAAATATACCATACACCTAGAGTGTAATGAAAAAGGAAACCATTTTATTTGCCGAAGAATTTATATTAATCCTTTGATGTACAGACTGTTAAACTGAACAAGGCTGAAAACATAACTATGGAAGGTGATTTTATGGCGTGATCTAGAATGATAAGAAGCTGTCAAAACTGAAATTAACGTTTAAGTGTTTATTCATTTAATCCGAATGAAATAACTACATTGAACTTGTTTAATTTTGGACCGAGTGTCAACCAATCAGAAGCATTTATTCTCCACTCATCTAGTCGAACTTTAATACGACTAAGAATGTATGAATATGATGTCGTTTTCCTTAATAAAGGTCTGGTACCAAGTTTTTTAACCTTCTGACGTTACACTTCTACAGTCTCTTTTGGTGCAACTCATGAATTTCACTGAATGAATAATACGGAACTATGAACAGAGTTTTAGGTCAGACAAATAAATCAATCACCACCACAACTATCAGCTTAGATAATAGAAAAGATTTGTAACTCAGGTGGATGATTTGCAATTAATAGTGTTCTCTGAGTTGGTTGATTTAGTTGCGGAGTTTATCTAAAGATGGTTACTGGAAGACGCAATTATATCACTCATTAAGAAATTAAAATCATTTCACTTTATCCTAAATACTGCGCTGAAGATGTCGTGCAGAACGACGACGAAAGCTACGCAACTAAACCAACCAGCTCAGAGAAGACTATTAATTGCATATCAGCTTTATGTCTAGGATGACTGGCGCAAACAGAACACATGGACAACCAGTATCTAATTCAATGCGTAACATCTAAGGAAGTAGAAATGCGTTACAGAAAAAAGGTGAAGGATGATAAACACAGCACAAATCAATGAAGTAGTGGACTATTAGAGTGAACTGAATGGGCGGAGGTAGCGTATATTGGATAGCTATAATAAATACATTGCTTGATCATTGAATTCGCAGTGTTTAAATTACTTTAACTCTTACTAATGACATTATTGTTGTTATAATCTACCACGTACGCTATTTATCAGACTAATAAGTTGTGTGATAGTTTAAATTTTTGACTTCCAATTAAAATACTTTAATTTCTGTTTTCACTTTAGTAAAACTTTGGGAGGGAAAAGAAGATTCACACAACCTTAAACGTCTTTGCAGTTCATGTAAGCTCAGATAAAATATGATCGATTCATTCTAAATACAAAATAGTCGTTTACTGAGTAAAAAAGGGTAATTTATTCAATTGAAGCACTTTAAGTGTAGGATAAAACTGCCCAGTGTCTGATGATCTCCTTAATTGTCATCGACTGGATTATGCGACACATTGAAAAAGATGAATGAAGTTAAAAAACAAGTATACATTGGACCACTATATATGAACTTATCGGCAACTTCAAGCGGTTCACCTGCAAGAATGAGTGCAGGTACAGGCTCCTGCCAATCTTAGACGGCACAAAGCACATACCATACTTACAGACACTGGTCGCCAACTGATTAAGTGCGATTTAGGCAGCCTGCATGCTGCTATCGCACAGTAAGACAATATCTTCTGCATACTCAAGGTTAGAAAGCCTGTCTCTAGGGAGCAGATCTTCACGGCCAACACTGTGCATGTCCTTCAGAGCTGACTCCAGAATGTACTCGATGGCCGAGTTAAAGGGAAACAGAGAGTGGGCGACCCCATCTAACCCTACTGTTTATGGTGAAGCAGACTGATCAGATTCAGTCAGATGTTTAGTGCAGCTATTAATCGACTGGCATTCTCCAGGAGAAGGTCAAGCAAAATAATCCTTAAAGAGATATGTGTATGATAGAGAAGATTTGTAGCTCAGGTGGATAATTTTGATGTGGTTTTGTTCTCTGAGCTGGATGGTTAGTTTGCGAAGCTTTCATCGCCCTACTGGGTGAGATCTTCAGCGCATACTTCAATTCGAAGTGAGCTTTTAGATTTCTCCACGAGTTTATTAATCATCTCTCCTGGTGACCTTGGATGTGATTGGTTGTTTATGTGTGTTTTCACACCTTGTAGGTTACTTGTGTTGGAACTGATTGTTTCTGTGACTTAAACTTTGACCCTTTGTGTGTGAAGTTTCTTTCTTATTGGTTGATAAATTTTGTCTATCTCGATGTATCTATTGATTGATGATTCACTGGAATGCAAAGCTTCTAAAAATTCCAAAAAAATCTCGTGGAGAAACCTAAAAGCTCACTTCAAATTGAAGTATGTGCTGAAAATGTCACCCAGTAGGGCGATGAAAGCTTCGCAAACTAACCATCCAGCTCAGAGAACAAAACCACATCAAAAGAGATATGTGTGTATAAGGCTTGAGGTGTTTGACATTATTATAACCAACGTCTACGAAAGCAGATAGATACGTTAGTTAGGCTTTTACCCATACGACAGTGTTTATTTATTCATGAATTTTGTTTTTTTATTCAGTCTGCTTATTCCCATTTAATTCCTTATTTTACGCCTTTTAATCTTGCTGTACAGCTCCAAACACAACTTACAGTATTCGACCTCAAGTCAATGATGAAGAACATACAGAGACACCAGATCAAGTGACACATTTTTTAAGTGGTGCAGATGGTCATCGAGAAATTGAGTTTTTCTTTGCAAGTTGTGCAAGGTAAGCAGGTTTTATGTAGTGAAGTTTAATATAAAAGAGGCTATTCAAAGCGTACTCATTGCAATACTTACATTTTTATGGTTACTCTTATATTCAAAAAGTAAATATTTGCGTGGTTGGCCGGCGTCCTACCGCTGAACTACCGACGCACTCTTAGAAACTTGCTCATTTATTATTCATTTTGACTTATTATTCCCTTGAGCTCTGAGTGGAACATAAGGCTTCAACTACATATCTACACTTTCTTCTATTTTCTACTATCCTCCTCACCTGGAACCACGATTGCCCAAAATATCGCATCTCCTACTCGAATCCCACGATTTCCTCCGTGTCATCCTCGCACCGACAACGACCCACTTGTCCTTCCCCATTTGGATTCGACTCGACCTGTGACCTGTATTGCGTGGGATGTCATTCGACGGTCTCCTCAGCGTCTGCCAAATCCATTTCCACTTTCTTCTGCGTATTTTTCGAGCAATTGGCTCTTGGTGGGTTTGTTCCCCGCCAGAGTTTCTTGTTGCTAATTCTTTCTGGTCATTTGATTTTCTTGTGTTGAAGTCTCTGGGCTAGGGTCGTTAGCCCTACGCCCAACCCTCCCCCCCCTTCTCAGGCTTGGGATGCGTTAGAAAACTATGGAGCTAGTGAACTAGGCGAGATTAGAAGCTTGCTCATCGGTTCCTTAATTTAAGTAGTGCAACTTCTTAGCAGCACAGAAAAATAAAGGGAGATTATATAATGATTAATAGTCTACAGGAAAAAACATAACAGTGATCGCACAAGGAAATAGTAAATGAAGGTGAATGAAGACAGAAATTTCGAAGATTTTGGAGAATAAACATGTGGGTGTGTGTGTCAACGTAGAAAACCGTCAATGTTCTTACGAAGATTTCTGAATTGTTTAGTCTTAACATCTTGATAACTTCGCCTAGTTAACTTACATTACCCCATATCGATGAGATCGGTAGTCAGAGTGAGGCCTCCAAGATTAGCTATCAGATGTTGATCGGGTTAGCCTTCGCTTTAGTTAAGATCGTGAAAATCAATAACTCTCAACTCGTTGAGGAAGCAACACACCTTTCCAAGTCGATTGTATATACGGGATTGCTGTGTTTTGCAAAATTTAATCACGAATTCACATTTCTCTATGTTATAAAGAGAAGATTATCAAAATCGAAAGAATATCCACACACACACACACACAAAACGGTAACGCTAATTACGGAAAGGTGCGTCGGTGGTATAGCGGTTAGGACGCCCGCCGACCATGCATATGGTCCGGGGTTCGATCCCCGGCCGGCGCACTCCTTTACCTCACTGAGCCAGAAATAATCCTGGTAAAGAGGAACGGTTGGGCATGAGGCTAGCAACCCCATCCTGTAAAAATTAAACACTGCTACAGAAACTTCAAGCCACTAGCTTGGAGCCCTATGTTCCACTGGGAACGTGAAGGAAAAATTATTATTATTATATTAATTACGGAAAAATAGTGAATGAACCAAGTATTATGTTAAGATCCCGAGCATTAATATCGCAACAAATGAAATAATTGTTTCTGTTAATTAAAATGAACAGTGTCCCATGATTAATGTGTATCGATCAATTCAGCTAAGTCAACATCTGAGCTGAAGTCCTGAATACTGGGATATTTTGTAATACACTTTACCCACAACTATTTCTAAGGATAGAGACTTTTGGAAAGCTGACTAAGTTGTTTAAGAGGGTCTACTAAACTCATCAGTGTGTCGTAACTGTTAAATTAAGTCATCATTGAAAAAGTGTTTGCTAAGTATGCGTGACAGTCATCAGAATATATTATTGTGCTGTTTTTTTATTTCCTTCACGTTCCCAGTGGATGTGGTTGCTAGCCTCATGCCCAACCCACCCTCTTTACCAATCTTAATACTGGGTAAGTGAGGTAAAGGAGTGCTTCGTCGGCCGTGGATCGAACCCCGGACCATGTGAATGGTCGGCGAGCATGCTAACCGCTGTGCCACCGACGCAGTGTGCTGTTACTGGACTAATATTGAGTCACATTTATAGTCATCTATTTATTTGTTATTTCTTGTACACACATAATTTAATGAGACATACTCTGAACTGAAGCATAGCTGACCTAGATGGACACCTCTTTGTCCATCACAATTTCCTGAGTGTGTGAAATGAAATCACTTGTTATCTGAATAATCCAGCTGATGAGTCCCAAATAGGACGAAATACGCATCCTGGATTCCACTGCTAGTCACCATCCACCAATTAAATACTAATTAAATAAAATTTTATTTAGAAAATTGGTAAAATTTAAGTATCGAAGTCATCCAATGTCCTGGTGGTTATACTCGCATTTTTCGTGTTATTACTCAAACTAAGAGTTATGATTAGTTTACCTTTTTATTTCCTGATAACTAACTAATTTCTTATACAATGTTTGTTTTATTTATTTTTTTGTTTTTGCAGTGCACTGATTGAGCATACAGATAAAGTTATCTTTTTAGAAGATGACGACGTTGCTGCTGTCCGTAATGGTCAACTGACAATTCATCGTTTATCAAGAAGTGCTTCTGCTACACGTGAAGTTGTCACCCTACAAATGGAATTACAACAAATTATGAAGGGTAAGCCAGCCAGCCAGCCAGCCAATGCTTTCTTATTGGAAACAAAAATTTTGTTTTCGATTATAGTTTGATTCCACACCGTATATCTGGTACAAGTATGGAATTTCCAGCATGCGATATCGGTAGCCCAAATGTTGCAGGCCGACCATAGATATCAGGTGTTCGTCGGCAGGGAATTCAACCCCGGACCATGTGCATGGTCAGTGAGAGTTTTAACTGCTGTGTCACCGACGCACACTGATAGTTGAATTGAAGTTGGTGCTTTTAGAATTATGGGATGTACTACTCATGTGATTAGATGCAGAGTTCCTTGGTTTCGACTAGGTGTTATTTCTCATTATTATTAATATTGACTTAGGTTTCAGATATAACATCCGTTTTCAGCGGCACATCTTCATTTCATCCTGTTCTCTGTAGCCCTCTTCATTCAATCTCCTCCATGTCACCGTCGGACTCATGCCCAACTAGTATTTCCCATTTAGAGTTTCATCCGAGGTCATGACGCGCAGTGTCATTCAACGGTCTCCGAATCGTGTCTCCAATCCGTCTCCATCTTGTCAATAGCTTCTAGGTTGATTGATTACCAGGGTTCCTCGTTGTTAATGTTTTTTGATCTTCGTTATGGAACGAAGACAAACAGATGTTGATGAAAATCATCAGCCCGTTAAAAATCCTTTTTCCCAATGCATCAGGTCTCTGAACCATTTAGAAGCATTGATTGTTGTATAGTCAATCCGTAGCTGTCTCTTTTTAGACTGAGTGAAATTTGATTTTCACACTGATTTCAGAATAATGAAGGTTTGTTTTGCTTTCCCCTTCTTGGCTAGATTTGACGTCGTCATCCATGCTGTCGCTAATAGTTGAAACGATACTGTCTACATAATTGGAACAGTTGACTACTACTCATCTCGATCAGTAACTCATATATAGTTCTGTACATCTATGCTTTCTTTTTCTTTTATTACCTATCATTTATTGTATGAAACTGATCACATACCGTAATCAGAATCTCATTTGGTTTCCAAAGGAAATTAGGGCGGAATTTCATCCCTGTGTAGATTGTCTTAAACGGCTTATTAATTTTCAAAATTTGAATTTAATTTTCAGTCCTCTTTCTTTTATAACTATTGTTTTTTTTGTGGTTACAGGTAATTATGACTATTTCATGCAAAAAGAAATATTTGAACAACCGGACTCAGTTTTGAATACAATGAGAGGTCGAGTGAAATTTGATATGAATACAGTGAAATTGGGCGGTTTAGCTGAACACTTAAGTTCAATTCGCCGGTGTCATCGACTAATATTCATTGGTTGTGGAACTAGTTATCATAGTGCTGTTGCAGTAAGCTTTCTATTTCTATTATGTAATCTACTAACTAACGCTGTTCATTTTGGTTTTGTTTAAATATTATTGAATTTAGCACTAGTCTGTAAAGTTATAATCGATTGGCTATATCAATTTTTATTCCTACTGGAACATAGGGCTTCAAGCTAGAGCTATGCAGTTTTGGTAGCAGTGGTGTTTTTTTTTATGGGTTTGGGTTGCTAGTCTCACGCCCAACCTTCCTTCTTTGCTGAGCTGATAACCAGCTAAGCGAAGTTTAGGAGTGCCCTCGTCGGCCGGCAATGGAAACCTGGACCATATGCATGGTTGGCGAACGTTCTACCTCTACGCCATCGACTCACATTGCATTGTGTGTCTGTGTCAGTGGGTTGTCTAAATTCCTATCCAACATAATGCATTAAATTTTCCGCATTTCTTATTGTTTTAATTACTCGATTATGTTGTCACGTCTCCAAGTTTACTGTCTGTCTGGATTCAACATAGAACTTGGCACCGAAGTGCAGCAGTTCGAGTTGCCACGTTCCAAATAGCACACAGAGGTAGACAAGAAGATGAGTGAAGAGAATCAATAGAGTTTGACAAGCATAAGAGTGAAACAGAATGGGTAATGGTAGAAAGGAATATGAAAGATTACAGAGACTGAATACATCTGCGCCATTGACAACGATTTTGAGCCATGTCACCTATTGTCTCCAGCCATTGATTCCTAGAGTCCCGAGGGCCCCAACCCGGAAGTCTGCATCTCCCTACCTGACTCAGTTTAACTGTCAAGGATTTCATGGATTGATGAGGCCATGTTTTTGTTTGGCCACCACTGGCTCTTTTCCAACCTGAACCTATATCAGCTAGCAAAGCCCGTCGGGGGAGGCGGTGGTTAGGCATGCGCAGCACGTGACCTAGCCATCTTAGTCTATGTAACTTTATAGCCTCGTCGATTGATTTTCCCTCTTTGCCCAACACTCTACGCCTAACATCAACATTACTTATCTTGTGAAACCACCTAACGTGAGACAGAGATCGCAGACATCTATGATCGAAAGCAGTCAACCTTTTCATGTCTTCAACGCGTATTGGCCATGTTTCAGAGCCATAGAGAAGGACGGAGCGAACTGATGAGCAGTACACACGTCCCTTGGTTGATAACCGGATGTCACGCCTACGCCAGAGATGGTGTAAGTCAGCGAAAGCAGCTCGAGCTTTTCGGATCCGTGCTGAGATTTCATCGCCAATCAGTCCGTTGGTGCTAATACAACTTCCCAAGTAGGTGAAGTGGTCAACATGTTCTATCACTTCACTCCCTATCACTAAGTTAGGGGTTGACGTGGTCCAGTCCTGTAGCAGCATCTTACATTTTCCAGGGGCGAATCGCATGCCAAACATACGAAGATTGCTGCTCAAGGTGTTCAGAAGACTCTGCATTTTGTCAGCATCCTCCCCTAACAGGACTATGTCATCTGCATATTCTAAGTCCATTAGATTATTCCCTGGTAACAAGTCGATTCCTAAGTCATTACGTTCAGTTAAGGATACTTCCATCAGCATATCTATGATGAAGTTAAACAGAAATGGGGAAAGTGGACATCCCTGTCGGACACCACTGGTTGTTACCAATTCAGATGACAATTCCCCATAAGCCCTTACACGACTACGTGAGTTTGAATAGAGTGCCTTGATTAGTGCAATGTACTTTCTTGGCACTCCCTTCACAGTCAGACATTGCCAT
The DNA here is from genome assembly GCA_944472135.2 of Trichobilharzia regenti. NCBI lineage: Eukaryota > Metazoa > Platyhelminthes > Trematoda > Strigeidida > Schistosomatidae > Trichobilharzia > Trichobilharzia regenti. The sequence continues at coordinate 26,992,613 of OX235266.1, read as the reverse complement.
AGTACCTTTCGATCCACGGAGTCGAAGGCCGCCTTCAAGTCAAGAAATATGGCAATTGTTGGACGCCGAAAAGTGTGTCTATGTTCTAGAATCTGTCGAAGAGTGAAGATATGATCTATGCACCCTCTACCTGGTCTAAAGCCTGCTTGATTTTCCCTTGTCTGTTCCTCCCGAGTTCTGCTTAGTCTATGCATGATTACTGAGCCTAGGATTTTAGAGACTATGTTCGTTAGGCTGATCCCCCTATGATTATCACACGAGGACTTGTTTCCCTTCTTGAATATCGGTATAATAAGTGACTTACCCCAGTCTGATGGCACTGTCTCTGATTCCCAGACTTTGCCTAGTACCTCAGTTAATCTACAAACTAGTATGTCACCCCCATATTTAAACACCTCCGGAATAATTCCGTCGGGTCCTGCCGCTTTGCCTCGTTTCAAATTACTGATAGCTTTTGTAACCTCACCTACAGACGGCGGACCAGTGTCTATATCCCATTCGGGTACGTGGTGGATGGCGGGGAGGTTCAGTGTGGCTGTAGGCAAGTTAAATTGTTCCTCAAAGTGTTCTTTCCAGCGTTCAAGGCGTCTATCCTGAGAGCTAATTAAGGAGCCATTTTTCTCAGAAATAGTCTCACTTATGAATTGCCTTTTCCCGCCCGATTCTGTGATGAGTCTAAAGAGTTGCCTAGTGTTGCCTATCGCCGATGCTTTTTCCATCTCTTTCGCCTTTGTCACCCACCACTGTTCACGGTCCTTGCGGAGACTTTTCGTAGAGAACTGCAGCATTTCAAGCCGACACACTACATGTAGCAGACAAATGTAAAGAAAGAGGATCATAGGAACCATAATAAGCAGAAACGGATTCCAAAAACTTACAACCAAATCAAATCGCTACAAACCAACACCTGAATATCAACCTGATGCTCACTAGCCACTACTGGCCCTACTCAGGGAGGTAGTTAACGAGATTCTAGTAAGAAGTGGTGACCAGTGGGGTACAGCAGGTCGGGTGTGGGAACAACTACTCGCCACGGATGACATTCGCTAGTTGTTAGCGCCATATCGTGAATTGGCAGTAGTTAGAATTCATGGGCTGGCAACTAGATCGGGGTTCTAGTGGCTTAATGGCCTACGAGCTCGGTTTGTGACCAGACGTTCCTAGAATCGAACCTTAGTGGGTGCGTACTGATGAGGAGTTAAAAAGTGGGCTGACGAAGCAGCTGTCTAGTACTCCCAGCTAGTTTTCCAATGGTCCTCTAATTGATGGTGAAATCCTGAAACCAATCAAATCCCCGCAAGCCAACACTTAGAAATCTGTGGATCGATAATAGTATGTCAATCATAGCAGACAGGATTTTAAATCCAACCCCAAAGTGAAAGCCTACCACTTAATATAAGGCTAGAACAGTACAAAATCTACCAGTAGTACTCAATTTTTTTAGGTGGTTTGTCTGACACCAACACATATGGTCGAAACTTTGTGCATGCTATGGTTAGAACGAAGGATATGACAGTTGTGTCAGATGTCATTCAGTGTGATTGTTTTGCCTCTACATCTTATCGGATAAATGGATAATCGCAGTACAAATAGGCCTAGTTGTCTTCAGTGAATTTATAACTTAAAGATAAAATATAGTGTCCTTAAGATTACTACTCAAGGGTGTCATCAAACATGAAGCTTCAAAATCAAGCAGTACATCCTGTAGATAGATTTCCAATGCTTAAACGTAAACTTTCAATTTTTCAGCAAATGATAACTTCTTAGTTCAATTTAGATTTCCCTGTCGATCGATTGGACCAGAGTATTCGGTCTCAGGTTGACATGTTGGCTTCTTATGCAGATGCTTCGGCGATGTCTGGTCATGAAACTTGAAGTCAATTAGTGTGTGGTGACTTGCAGTGGAATCCAGGACGTGCGTTTCGTCCTATTCGGGACCCGTCATCTGAATGTACCTGCATTCCCCAGTGTGTGATGGCATTTCCACCGAGGCTCGAACTCAGTGCTCGTAGTCTCAAACGCCAAGGGGTCATCCACGTGACCATCTGGGTCACCAGAGACACCTCTTGTGATCTCCTGACCCAAGTGATCCAGTGCATGACACTTCGGTGTTTAAACCGATGGGTACCAGGATGCGAGTCTCAGTGGAAACACCATCATACAGTGGGGACTGCATGTGCATCCGGATGACGGGTGCCAAATAGGACGAAATGCGTATCCTGAATTTCACTGCTAACCATCATCCTTCAAAATAACGAAAATACTGTAGACCATAAAAAAGGAACTTACTGTTAATACTGTTAAATATTCTTTAACAAAGAACAGCTGACGTTCTGCAGACTGTCGACTAGCAGCATTCAGTGTTTCAGCTAGAGCTTTAGTAGATCCAATCAAATCATCAATAAGATAAGCTTGTCTACCAACATTGAAATTAATATGGTCCTTTAATAATGTAAGGTGAATAAATGCAAGAAAGAGAATAATACAGGCTGTTAAAGCAAAACAAATCTACAGATCAATTGATTTAATTCTGTAATTTTAGTGGATTCATGGTCAATTTAAGGATATGGCAAGAATGCGGATGCGTCAGTTAAATGAACTGTTTGTAAGCATATTGCTTCACACACACACACAAACGGAGTACTGCAGTGTTCGCACTTGAGTATGCAAGAACTGTAAAGCATTTGACTGTCAGGTAATACGGTTTGAATTCAATTCATGCTCCACATAATTCACTTTGAGTACCAGAATAATATTGAAAGCTGTCAATATATCGAATGTGATTCAGAGCGTATTTATCGAAATCACGTCAACAGAGCAACTGACCTTCATTCCACATGAGCATTTTGTATCTGTGTCAAGACTTCGTCGGTGACAAGTTCATCGACAAATAAGTGATGTGGTCAATATGTTCTACCACTTGACTCCCTATCTTTAGGCTAAGATTCGGTGCAGTCCAGTCCTACAGGATCATCTTACATTTGATAGGAGCGAATCGCGCGCCAAATATACCAGGATTTCTTCCTATGGTCTTTAAAAGACTCTGCATTTTGTCAGCGTCTTGGTTTAGAAGGATTAAATTACCTACATATTATGAATCGACAAAACCCTAGTAACAAACCAACCTGTACATCGTTAAAGTTGATTAGGGCCGTATTCACTGATACATTTATGACGAAATTAAATAAAAATGGTGAATTTAGACATTCCCATCGGACAACACTGGTTTTCATCACTTCAGCTTTCATACAGCTGAATAACTTCGAGTAGAATGCCTTGATTACTGTGATATGCCTTCATGGGCAAACGTTACCACGGCAGCTCCCAGTTGACAGAGTCAAATACTGACTTCATGTCAAGAAATATATCAAGTACGGGAAACCGGTGAGTACGTTTATGTTTCAAAATTTGTCGAAGGGTGAAGATATGATCAGTACCATCTCTTCATGGCCTAATGGCTAACTGGTTTTCACGGATTTGTTTCTCCCGATAACCAATTGGTCTGAGCATGATAAATGAACCTAGAACTTTACATAGTATTTTAGTCATGCTTATGCCCTTATGATTATCACAGGATGACTTGTCTCACCGTCTATTGACCAGGATAATCTATGATTGACGCCATTCTAGAGTGACTATCTCTGGGATGGGAGAATAATACAGCAAGGTATAAAACATACCAAATAATAACCGACAGAAATATAACTCACCTCAAGTAAACTCCATCCATGACCCATTACAATAGGCATAGCTGATTTATAACTACGTATAGCTAAATGGGGCTAGAATTGATTGAAAATAAACACCAATTAAAATGAAACATTCGTGAAAGTCTTTGCTGGTGCTACAAGATAATTACAACAACGAGAAAAAGTAACTTTTCATCTACTAATGAAGTCGACCTGGATCCAAAGAAAACAAGACAACAGTCTATCATCATGAGATATTCCCCTCCTCAAAAGGGGGTGAGGAAGGGTGAGAGGGAGACAATAATAGGAATATGTTAAGACACTCAAAAACACAAGTACTGATCAACTAATGCATTCATTTCGATAAGTTCTCGTCATTCCAATAGTAGGGAGATTTAGTTCAATAACATAAGAGTAGCTTGCCATTTTGGTGACTATGTGTGCAGAAAAAGGGAGGAGTAAGGTGAAAAGAAGCATTACGAGGAGAAGAGATAGATTCATAAAAAAAAATGTTGAAACAGTTGAAAGAGATAAATCACATCCTCAAATGTTCGGCTGGCTACAGGAGTTGATTGACTTCAAGTTAGACCACGAATTGACATGCGTCAGAGAAACTAAGGAGTATACAGGGTAGCCAGCTAGCTGTGTGGTTATAGGTTGGGACTCTTCAGTCATAGTCGCCCATAAACCTAACAGAGATTGTGAAGCCACGACTTTAAGGTTATTAGTAATAAGAAATCCATATATATACCAACGGTGGAACTTAGCTATGTTGTCTTAAAACACTAACACAACAAATCTGTTGACAGAAAATTCAATGCAGTTAGTGTGATTTTTAAAATAAAATCTTATTCTATTAATATTAGTGTTTACTGGTCATTTTTTTCTGCATTTAGAGACAATAATTTCCACTCTATCTGAAATATAATCCATTTGTATGGCATAATGACAGAATTCACCCCTCTAGAATAACAAAATTTGCATTTATATTTCTACACATAAATGTGACAAACGCCATACACAATCAATTTGGTTAGATGCCTAACGAATAGAGGCAACAAGGATCTGTATAAATGACTCCCTAGAAAGTGAATTAGGATACATCCCAAATAAGTTATTCTAGTCGATCTGTAAGGAGACACATGAACATCAGGTAAATAATAAAGAGAAACCGACAAATGATGATAAGAAACAACTGTTCCCAAACTTCAAATTTAATGGGAACTCCACTAGTAACATCCTACATCTAAGAATATCAACAGCAATAAGATGGCCCACCCTTTGTTTGTCATTTTCCAGCTGCCAACCAACTATGATTGCTCAAGAGAAAGACAAGCTGCCTAGTCTTGCCACTTCTATGTGTATTTACAAATTTAGCTGCTCCTGCGGAGAAAGCCATGCATATGGCGAACAACTAGACAGCTCAACAAACATATTAATGAGCACCTTCTTTCATGGTTCGGAGGAAAAAACCGAGTAAAATCTATGAAAAGTTCTATTTCGACTCATTTGATTGATGACAGAGGTCACCAAATGGACAGAAGAAGTGCCTTCAAAATTACCCACCACATTCCATCGAACCCTTCGAACAGAATTCGAACCCGAGAGAACAATCCTAATGTTTCTGCATACAAAAGAAGTTTGTCCTACCTTTGTCTCTCCAATGGCCTAGGTAAAGTCTAATTTTAAGCCTCCTACCCTTTCTTATTTTCCATTCTCGTTGTATTTTAATGAAATTTATCCAAACTCTAATTATCTGTCCACTTCACCTTTAGTATTACATAACTTAAAAGATTTGACCTAATTTATTTACTGAATTGTCTATATATACACAGATTATTACCTTCGTTATTATTCTTATCGCCACTCGCATAAGCCTTATTTTCGTTATTTTTGTTATTCTAATCATTGTTATTACTGACGTTCAAAACATTTAACACGTTATTATTATTATTATTATTATTATTTGATTCACAAACTCATCGTAATTGGTTAAAAATTTTATAGATAAATCTATGTAAATTGGAGTAAAGGCTGTAGAAGGTCTAATTAAAAACAAAACACTTGTTAGCTTATACATTTTGTTCGAACATGAAGGTACTACTAACTTTTGATTTCGAATCAAAACCGTAATATGCAACCTTCTTGACACTACCCAGAAACCTAGAAGATCCAAGATGTTATGTACTACGGACTGATATGCCTAGCTGGGAGCGACTAACGTCGGTCGATAGCGTTGTTGACTGATCTGATGAGGTGGATCAATACGGAAGTTTCGTTCGTTTGAAACTGGTCTCATCAGTGGTAGAAAGGAATTGATTCGCCTCAAATATAGTCATACTAACCAATTATCTCGTCAGCTACTTGGGCAAGTTGCGTGTGTTCATGGTGACATTTCACTAGACTTTCCTCTGGAAATACAAAATATTCAGACCATAATATGTGGCATCAAAAAAGCAAACGAATTCGCTAAATTTTATTAATATTATCATTATTATTAAATTCTGTACATCGGCTGATGCGCGAATTTCCGACTAGTAGCTACTAAGTTTTACTTTGTGTACAATTATTCTCTAATAATTTTGACCCGAGTAATCAAGTCGTACCACGCAAGACAACACCGAATAATTAATGTGCCCAATATAAGAGTTGCATCAAATAATTAGTTAAAAATCAACCACCTAAGATTATGACCATTTGTTCATGAGTAGTCCCCATCCAGACATTAATGAAAACAAAACACGTAGTTCAGTGAAAAGTCTCTTTTCGGCAGCGAATTCATTCACTTAGCTGTACAATAGCAACTATATATACTCATTTTACTATGTGTGTGTGAAAGAATTGCTACTGAGATGCACTCTCAGTGTACAATTTACTTCCAATAACACCATCTACAGACAAAAGGACGGTATTGCAATGGGTCCATTACTAGTAGACTGCTTCATGACTAGTCTTATGAATGGCCTACTCAAGTCGTCCTTTGACAATTTAAAATTGTACAAACGATACGTAGATGACATTTTCGTTGTTTGCGACAACAGTTACGCGCAAGAACAGTTGCCACAAATATTCAACAGCTGTCATTCGGCAATGAAATCTTCTCCAGAAATGGAATGTGAATCTAAATTTCCTCTTCTTAATGTGCAACTGACAAGACTACCTGACGGAACCATAAGAAGGTCAGTTCATAGAGAACCCATTTGGAACGGTCAGCTAACAAATTTCTACAGCTAGGTGCCTATTGGAAGGAAACGAAATCTGATTAGATCCCGTACCACTCTGATCCGACACATCTGCAGTCCTGACGCCCTGGAAGCAGAACTGAATTTTCTCAAAGAAACCATCCAAAATGGATAGCCACCAAGATTCATCGACAAGAATATTAAACCAAAAAGTCCAAAGGAACGAAATACCATTTGTTTCAAAAAGCATACTTTACATGAATCTGGATTTCAAGGGAGACTCAGTCTGCAATATCCTTAAGACAAGAATTTCAGCATCTATGAGAAGAATATTCTTCGCAGCAACGCTAAGAGTAGTGTATTCCATTCACCCATTGATCTACAGAAGCGTTAAGGACCATGTATGACCACTTCTACATGCATATGTCAGTTCACCTGTTGATGTGGAGCCAGCTACATCGGTCGTCTGACGCGTATACTCTCCAAAAGGATTCAAGGACACTATCCCGCATGGCTGCAAGAAGGTAATAATGGCTGTATAAGGAGTGGTGATAATCGAGCATCTACTCAACACTAATCATCCCATTTCAACAAATGCCTTCTGTTTCAAAGTGATCTACAAGGTGAAGAACAACCTACCAAAAGCAATACGCTTTCATCTCCTTTGTATTGCTGAAGCCTTAACCATTCATTTGAAGAAACCAGAGTTATGCGTACAAAAGAAAGTCATCCAACCATTCATCCTATCATGGTAACAACCGTGTTCCCTGCTACTGACTTCATGTTTGTGTGCTTGTTTTTTTTTCTTTTCTAACTCCTTGTAACATTGGTAATTTTTAGAACTCTTACATAATTTCATATTTCCCTTTGTTTCTATGTGCAGCCTAACCACCACTCACTCATCTTATTGCGTAACTGTATTATGTTTATTCAACTTCTTTTATGTGCTAATAAAAATGTATTTTGACACCACATCACCACTATCCTCCTATCAATCTTCACCCTTGCCAACCCAGTTACAATTTGATTACTCATCACATTTTTCAAATGTCTTGATAACAATAACCTTAATTTATTTTTATTCTCATCGGACAAACCTGGTGTATAAACACATACAAAAATGAGTAAATATATAATTGCGATTGTACAGCAAAGCGAATGGATTCGCCGCTGAAAAGAGACTCTTCGCTGAACTACGTGTTCTGTTTTTCATTATGGTCACTTGAATAAGCCCACAGCACTGCATTATATCCTTGTAGTTGAAATTACAATGCAAAAGAAAGAATATAATTAACAAAGGAAATATATACAGCAATATAAGCAATTATCATCATCAAACCTGTTTAGCACGACTGTATCGATGTGCTGCTAATGCCATACGAAATGCAAATTTTCTTAACATTGGACGTTTCAAACAGAGAACACAATGAGCAATTTGTTCAATTAGTAGAGCACTGACAAGATCATCCTCCTGAAGACAACAAAATATGAAAACAACACATATTAATTGTGAAAATGACATCGAAAGGACCAGTTGTTAAAAAAATTGACACGTATATACATTATAAGTCTACACAAAAGCGGAAACAATTATAGTAAACAAATTAGAACATAAAAATTATCTGAAAGCTGATTAGGTCACAAATTGCCAACAGTTAGAAGAGTTATAGAAAACGAGGGTACACGGTAATGTATGTGTAAAACTTGGGCACTGTGGTAGTAAGTAATTCCATATTAGTTTGTTTATTAGAGTTGAGTGATTACAATTGATATGACTATGAACAATAAATTTTGTTCGAAATGTAATTCAGGAAATAATACTGTTTCACTGTGTGATATATCTAATAAACAAACTAATATGGAGGGCACACGGTACTCTGGAAGCAGTGTGCACTAAAGACCTCAGCTATTCAACAGAGACTTCAACATATTAATACACCTACAGATCATTTAAAATTCAGTGAAAACTATCATTGAATTAGCCAGAAGTTAAATCATTGTCTCCCAAGTTCGAATCCTGACCCAACTATTTAGGTCCGACAGTTCCTTATATTATAAGTTATCTCAAAAGTGAATAGTCCAGGACATACACTCGTACCAAACGGATGAGTTGCGTAGTATCTCAGTTCACATCGAACACCAACCGAATCTAAACTTCAATTAGACCTTTCAAATTCCATACCAACTATGTTTCAGTACAAATCAAATTGAATGACATAGGCAGTGTACCATCTGTAACAATCAATATTTGATAGACTGGTTTCGACATAAAGGGGAGATATATTCTGCCTGTAAAGCGTATTACTTGCGGCAAATCAACTATGCAATAAATAAAAAGAGTACTTCTGCGGAGTTAAACTCAGACAAGTCTGGTGAAAACAAAAAACACTGTAGATATGACACAGCCATGAAAAAGAATTAACCTTTTTTAATCAATAAAGAAGAAACTAGTGTTAAATGAGAGATTAAACACAATTAAAATGACGGATTAAAGTGACAAAATGAAAGCACAAACGAAAAATATGCTTGAGCATACTAGTTAACGAAAGCCCCCCCCCCACAGATAGCTGCTATCTTGATGTGGTGGTCGGGTTTGCATATTGTGATGACCCAACAAACTACACTGGCTGGAACTAATGTTCCTTCTGATCCGTAGCCGGCAGTAAGTTACTAATACGGAACTAAATCTAATTGCCAGTTCAAACAGGTCGTGTGTCACCAGCCTGAGGTATCCCAAGAAATAATCGATATCCAGTATGTGCGGCAGTCTGGAAATAAAAACCAACAACGCACTACCACAAGCATACGAAACACTCCCCATCATCATTCTCCTTTATATGAGTCACTCTTATCGTCTTTTATTCCTCGTATTGTTATTAATCTTCCCGTAACTGACTGGCTTCAACACAGAACTTTGAACAGATGTTCAACAGTTCCAACTGCCACTCTCCCTCCATGTAGCACACCAAGTAAGAGAAGAGAGTAAAGAGAAATTCAAAACAGAGAAAGAGAGAGTGAGATAATACACAGAAGTGTGAATGAGGGAAAAAGAAGAGCAATATGGAAGAACATTACAGTTTCATTGGATATGATAAATCACAAACAGTGAATGAATCTACGTTAACCATTGAGAACGACGATTTTGAGCCCTATCGCCAACTGTCTCGTCTTCATTGGTTCTTATCGTCCCGAAAATCCCAGCCAGTTAGGAATTTGACACCTCCCAACGTGGTTAGCTTAAACTAATTGTTGTGGATGACATTCACTGACAAAGCCATGTTTTGGTTTGATCACCACTTGCTGTTTCTCTTCCTGACCTGATAGATCCTATGTTAGTCAGCTGAAATTACCCGTCGGGGAAGGCAATCTATAGCTAGGCATGAATGAATGCGTAACACATTTCCTAACCATCTTTTTCAATCGATGCAGCTGATTCACAGATTCGTCGACTAACTTCCTCACCTTAACTAGCACTCTCTAACCTCAATATTACTCATCCCATTATGCCACCTAACAAACATGGGCGATAGAACGCAGACATATATGATCAGAAACAGCTAGCCAGAGTTTCCATGCCTTCCACTTTCAACGGCCATTTCTCACAGCGATAAAGGAGGACGGAACGAAGTGCTGAGCAGCATACACGTCCTTTCGTCGACAGCCAGCCGGATATCACGTCTACTAAGTCAGAGATGGCGAACTGAGATTTCCTCAGTGACCAACCCAGATCCAACTCGCCATATAAGTGAAACAGAAGCGTGTTTGAATGTAATTACACCTACTACAACAAATTAATAGTATTCCTACCGAGACTTGAAACGCAATAATAAAATGACATCAACTACAAATAGCCATCACTATGACAACTCTATAACACGGTGGTGAATAGCACTTTCATTATGGACGAAAAGAAATAAGTATCTGTTCCATATTTAAAGGAGAAATAAAAACACTCATTTAGATGGGAACAAATGTACTTTGTGGATCGAAGAGAGAAAGAAACACACTAGTAAATCCACATAATTGTAAAGTGCTGATCTGTTTCTCTCTCATTCTTAAACACATCAGTTTGCTCGATTCAGTCAGTTGACTGATTACTCTTGAAATAGTGTGCTTAATAATAATAATAATGTTAGTTGTAGTGCATTCAAAAGTGCTTCAGGTGACCACCACTATATCAGCGTGAAATAGCACGAAAAGATTAAATGCATATACATTCACCTACACGCACGCACGCAGTCACACACACACACATCAATTAAAAATGTGTCTACATTTATCCGAATACTTGAGCAGTCAAATATAAAGAGCGAACAACTTACATCTTGATAATCTTGACTATGGAGCAATTTCGACTGTAAAATAAGGTTTATAGTGTGTGGCACGTGTATTATTAGTGAGTTAGACATAATACAAAAAACAAACAGTGTACGCATTTTAAACCCTAAAAGATGTTTTAAAGATTTTGTACTTATTAATAACAATAACCTTTGGATAGTGCCCTGTTCTTAACTAAACCTGATGCCGTGTGGCTATGGACATCAGTTTTAATACCAATCAAAGCTTCATATAGGATAATAGTTTAAGATATGTTGTGTTGAGCTAGTCACACCCAAATCCTATTTCCTTGATAAACCTACATATTTCAATAGCAAAGCAAAGCAAAGCAACGTGTCTTTTACCTTCAACCCTTCCATTTTGACTATATGAATGGGCTAGATCATAGATACAGAAGGAATACTGTTTGTATTCCCTCTATGGATTGTATCCCCATACATGTGTTACAACTTGATTCTACTATTCACTATACTCAAGACAAATCAACTGACTTAGAGATGCAAAAAGTGTAGATTATTTGAGTGAGAAACTTGTCATTTAAGTTTTAGGTTTCGTGTTTAGTGGCACTCATAAGCACGATGTATCCACAGCTGAAAAGGAACTGACGCTCCTGAGGAGTCGAATCTACTAAAACACAATAGTCCCCACAAGGGTTGCAGATATGCCCTGTAGATGAGTGACAGTAAGAATGAAACGTGTATGATCACGACTACTTGCCATGTACATTCAAATTATTATTATTATTATATCCTTTAATTCCTAGAGGAACATAGGGCTTCAGCTGCGCGTCTCCATTGCCTTCGGTTTTTTGCCAACTTTTTCACCCCACTCCAAGTCTACCCACACGCTTTCATCTCATCTTCACCCTTGGATGACCAACTCCCGCTTCCCTTTCGGGTTCCACTCGAGGGCCTGTCTAGTGATGTCACTTGATGGTTTCCTCAGAGTATTGCCAATCCATCTCCATTTCTTCCTGCCTATTTGTACATTCAAATACCAATTATCAATTCCAAGTGCACCATAATAGTGATTATATACTAGTGTGATGACCATATTGGAAACGTGAATGATAGAATTCCGTCAGAATGCCCCTGGTTACTTCATTATCACCAATCAATACAAATAACTGTCGAAGAGCGTCGTCATTTTCAAGGAGGATAAAGAGATCTAATGACCTGTATTTGTATATCATTAACTATCTTCATTGCTGTTTCTACATCAAACGGGATATGATACCAGACTTTCTGGGATGAATTACAGATAAATGTTCGGCCAACTTTATAATAAAGTTTTTATCCACACAGCAAACGCATAAAAGTTTTAGAGGTGGTTGTTTTCTACATCCGACTGACGCATGGTTAAAATTCACATTTAAGTTGTGAGAGGAGCAGAAATCTCCCGTCGGTTCTGTAAATACATGATTTACACTGAAATAGCTTGTGTTTGTGGTTAAGTTTACATTAGATGAAACAATCTCTCCAGTTGCATTTGAATTTAGTTGTTGATCAGGAATGAACGACTGTCAGTAGAGAATTGTGAGGGACAATAGCTGTTGCTAGCTGGTCACAACTGAACCCAGCACATAATCGCGAATGTGGATCGGTCATAACAAAGCCTTGACAAAGTAACAGGGTAATACGACCATGTTTAAAGGTTTTATTTTTAGCAGTGAACTTAACAGCTTTTGATGAAATGAGTCTTCATTCGGATCACCATCAGTCGGAAGGTGGATGTTGAATGTAAAAAGGCATCAGGCAAGCACCGCGATCTTTCCTTAATATTAGAAATCCATGTAAGCAGAGAGGGCATTAACTACAGCCCACTAGGACCCAGCCGAGTAAAGATGTATAGGTTCTGTTTCTTAAGAATATCAATAATAATAATCTTTATTACGTAATAACTTGTTGCTGACCTTACGAATTAACGGATATTGAACTGACCCCTTCTATACCTCAAATTTACACTTCTTGTTAACTAACAATCTGGTGTTAATTTCTACTAACTGTTGAAATGACTTTCAATCAGTTATTTTCAATCTCTCTATACCATACTGACTAACATAACCAAATGACTGGTACAGTTTTGGTGTAAAACTGTGGCGAAGTTAAACTATCACAGTCAAAGTCAAAATCTGTAAAAATTTGACCTTCATGAGCCAATCAGATTTACAGAATGCTGTGAAAGGTTATTCCAAGTCAAATCTTGCCTGCCTTTATAGATTTTGCTAAGGTAAGTACTGTATTCCAATTATTCCCTAGGTACTTTTTCCTCTAAATCGACCCTGTCAGGTAAGTTTATTGTTTTTTGGGTGTAGGTTAGGATTGGGATTTAGGGTTAAAGTACTGTCAGGAATATCAATAGATTCCGAAGGAGCATAATCTACAGTCACGTCAATGAATACATCTATAGCACATGATGTGATTTCTCTACGGATTATCCTTGGAGCAACTGGGAGACATTTTTACAATACATAAAAGACAATTATACAGTGTAATGCCATATTTGTAATATGGTTTAGCACATTTTTCTAACGATTATGCGGCTTTCTTGAATATGAATTCTGATTGTTTGTTCAAGGTCAATGTACGTTCGGCTACGAAAGTTTAACTTCACCAAAACTATATGTGTGGTGAGAGCAGGCTGCTAGCCAATTGGTAGGCATTAATCGACGCTGATTGGTAGACATTAATCTAGGCTGATTCAACAACCAATCACAGCAGAATTAAACGTGGGCAAATATGATTCGCAGATAAATGGCTCTACTTTCCGAGAAATATCGAAAACAACCTATCAGAAGACTGTGTTCGTCTGCTTAACTTCCGAGAAACAACCAATTAGAATACTGCCTTTTTCTGCTTGCATAAGCCTTATTAATGTACATAAAATATATATATATAAATACGCGTTGATTTCCGTAATAAAACGATCTGCTGCCTGGCCCTTGTCTTCTGTACATATATATGTACAGCCATTAGTGAGGAACTAATTACAAAAGAACATATTTCTGCGCTCAGTAGGTTGTTTTTCTACATATTCCTTGTTAAGCGTCGGTGGTTCAGTGGTTGAATGTTCGCCAACGGCGTATGTGATCTGGTTTCGACTTCCGGACGACGCACTCCTAGACTTAAATTAGCCGACAGTAATCACAGTAAAGAGGGGAAGTTGGTATGAGGCTAGAAATTGCATCCCATCAATAAACACACAGACACCATTACACTACTAAAAATTCAAAGTTCAAGTATGTAGTGCTGTTTAGCTACTGAAGCGGGAATTCACGCATTCATCACGTAATACACTCTAGACTTTCACCAACACATTTTCTTTTAAATTAAGGACCAATGAAAATAGATATTTTTTGAGAAATAGAGGTGTATATGGATGACTTACATCTGATGTCAATCTAATCAATGCCATTGCAGCTTCATTGTATAAACCTCGACTACACAATGCTTCAAAATTCAACAATGTCGACCGCAAAGCGAGCTCTGGATATCTAAAATGGAAGAGATATTAGTGTACACATACATTAAACTACTTAATTATTAAAAAAGTCATATGTACCACAAAAAGGGGTTAACTGAATAATCAATACACTGAAAGTGTTTATAACAATTCTTGATTTATCCCATTATAAAAGATCTGGTTTGACAGGCAGTATAATTTCAATGGATAGACAGTTACGCAGTGTTTATTTACGTGCGAAACCTTCAATAGATGACTTGAAAGTGATACCCTGTTAACAGCCAGATTTCGTAAGAGGCTAAGATGACAAGTCACCGGTTTTAGTGCCAAGCACACTACTCACGATCGTTTGTACCAACATCGTCATATAACAAAATATAACTATTGAATTATACGAAAGAACAAAGAATTGTTCAGAAAAAGACTCGCAAGACCCCACTTTTAGGTGTATTATATAAAAATGTAGTTAGTAGCCCACACATGATATATAACATTATTCTTAAGAGAGTAGTATTAACGTGAATGCATTGCAGAATTACAATAAGTTTTCAGTTCACTTCTTTAGTGACGACATGACGGAGTTCATCGTTCGCCTCATCAACACTAAAACACTTATATCAAGGATTTCCGGCGAGGTGTGTCTCAATTTAGTTGATTTCCTATTTAATAATGACTCCTAGCAATTCATCAAATATCTCATCGTCAGTTGTTCAGTGCTTTCCTGTCCTTATCGATCATCTGATTATTTTCGGTGCATAACGAAATCTACCTTTAAACCAGTCATATCTGCACAAACCTAAACCCTAAAACAGGCAAGACAGTTTACAGAAACCAATGCAAGGTGACGATCAAAACGTCCAGGGGAGTACCAGGAAGTACAGATAAAAGAGAAAGGAATTAGACTACCGTCGGATATTGATATTTCCGAAATTATTTTGTTCAGTAGCCCAAATGAAACAAGAATCTGCCTTATTTTCTTTTAACGGAAAGTTTGAAATTCAATTTTAAAGAACACAAGATATTTGATGAGTGCAAAACAAATGTGAATGGTAAATGTAGTTTTATGAAGGCGTTTTCAAGCAATTTTAGCATCCACAACTTTATGGAAAGTAAAAGACTAACTGAATATTCATATTTGTGTTAGCATTCGATATGTGATCGTGATAGAAACTGACAGCTCATTATGCTGACGAGGAGGGGAGAATAATTGAAGACTTGTTGCATACTACTAGTGAGTAGTATGACCATCCTTATGGAATAATCCTTTATTTTGACTTAACCGACTGTGACTCCCTATCGAATTTTGCGTTCAGTTTCACAATAAAATTTTTAATTGGGCAGCTTTCACACGGGTTTTAGAGACTGAGATTCCTAGAGCTTTTTAGGCTACATATATTCAATTCACTTAATATTCGTCAGTTACACTAGTGAGTGGCGATGGAGCTATAAATCGCACATTGGAAGAAATTAAAATTTGTACACCATAAGTCTCCATTCCAGTGGCTGAATATAGTCACAGGATACACCTGTTTCCTTCATGGTAGAACTCATACTCCAACAAGCATGCAGTAAAAGCATATATTATTGAGATAAATTTAGTTTACATTACAAAGGGAAAATTATTGATTGCATTTACTAAATATGCAATTGTACCACACGGAACCGTTAGTAAAATGTCTTTCTCTTCACTGAAACTTCTGTTATTACTTATTTTTGATTTCTTCAGACATACAATAAAAAAATATGCAATAGGCTTAGTTTACTATGCTTAAGCTAAAGACCGGAGCCATTACGCTAGTTTCATACACTTATTCCCCTTAATGAATTTGAATAAAGCAAGAACAGCAACATTTAAGTGTTGGTTTGCAGGGATTTGGTTGGTTACAGGATTTCGTCATGAGCTGACATTGGTTAGAGAACCATTGGAAAACCTGCAAGGAGTACTGGACAGCTGTTTCCCCCGTCCTAGTTTGGGACTCTTCATCAGTACGCACCCACCTGGGTTCAAAGACAGGACCTACTGGTTACAAGGCGAGCTCGTATACCATTAAGACACTGGGACCCGATCCAATGGCCCATGAATTCTAACTTCTGCCAATTCACGACATAGCGTGACCCTAGCCAATGTATTCGGCAAGTATTTGTCCTCACACCCGACTTTCTGCGCCCTACTGGTTACGACTTCTCACTGGAACAACTGCCTACCTGAATAGGGCAAGTCACTAGTGAGCATCTAATAGATAGTTAAGTTTTGGTTTGAAGGGATTTGGTTGGTTACAGGACACTATTCCCAACAATAATGATCATACGCAATTGAGACTTTCGGCATTACGTAATCAGATGGAAGGGAGGATGAAAATATCCAGTCACGAGACAGCAGGGCGACGAAAGACTGATAACTGCTTCTTTCTGAACGCATAAATCAGCTTTCAGGCGCTCGATCACAGTGGAGAAAAGGTCCATCTAGATTCAGCTTGATTATAAAAGTGAACATATTACAGCAATTGTCAACAGAAAGTTGAGGACATCACTAGGCAGAGCCTACCCCGCGGCTAAGCTCGTTTCCGTCTATCGAAAAACTTGCTTTTTGAAGAGATCGAAAATCGATAGATATCCTTTTTATCTTGACTCTTGTGGTGAGAGCAGGCTGCTAGCCAATTGGTAGACATTAATTTACGTCAATGCATATGTCGCTAATATTGGCCGTGAGAAAATATGAACAAGACTGGTTCAACAGCCAATCACAGCAGACTTAACGTGGGCAAATACGTTTCGCAGATATATGACTTAACTTTCTGAGAAACCATTCCACAAGCAGTACAGAATAACCTTGAGCAAGAAACAACCAATCAGAAGACTGTGTTTGTCTGCTTGAATAAGCGATAATAATGTAGATGAAATATATATAAATACGTGCTGATTTCCCTAATAGACGATCTGTTGCCTGGCCCTCCGATTTTCTAAACATGTAACAAAAAACCTATGTCTAAACAGTGCTATCACCAGACATCCGTTTGACACGGTTTATGAGGCGGACATTGCAAGATCGTTCAAAATTATCAATAGGCGAAAGAGTTCAATGCTCAACAACTTTCCTGAAGCGATCTCCACCAGGCGTCTGAAACCCGATTTATGCGTTCAGAAAGAAGCAGTTATCAGTCTTTCCTCGCACTGCCTGGGAATTAGATGTTTTCATCCTCTCTGTCATTTTATTACGTAATGCCGAAAGTTTCCATTGCGTATGATCATTATTGTTCGGAAGTGTTTAATATTATATTTATATGTATTATTACTGTATTCATATACTTATTGATTGATTTCTGTTTAAAATGAACTCTGTGCAAGTATGTTAAAAATGTTTCTGTAGAGATATCCATAATATTGACTTTGGCCTGTAAGCAGCTGATGAGAAGCTAACGAAATAAATGATGGTACCATTTTATTCTGCAAAACTGTTGCTCTTACTTTATTCAAATTCACATTCTGTTAGTGTATAAAGTGAAAAGTTATGTATTTATCCAAGAGGAAAAATACTGCACAGCTAACTAACTAACTAACTCACAAATGAGATTGAAGATAAGTGGTAACCGCTGAATCCATCAAATGAAATGGATATTGACGTTGGCTTGTGCTGCCTTGCAGATAAATAGATAAGGCTGACATTTCCTAAAAGATTAGAAATAAAACAATATTAATGTTTAAGCGTTGCAATATTTGACTAGTCTTTTTGAAGTATACATTAAATTTATGAAGCAGAAAATGTATGTGTTGAATGGAACTCTTCTTCCGATTAGCTAGGTACCACAGTATAGAGTCATAATTAAATAAATGACTTAACACTAAGATGTTACCGCATTTAATGAAAGATATTCACAGGTACTTACTCATCAAGAACACCAAAGTATGAATTTTGTTTACACGGTTAGCTAATAAGAATATGCAATTAGTTGTAACAATAATTCTATGGAAAATTGGGGCGATTTGTGATAACAGAGATAATATAAAACGGCATTCAAGTGTTGGTTTGCAGGGATTTGATTGGTTTCAGGATTTTATTATGAGCTGACATCGGCTAGAGAACCACTGAAAAACATGGGAGTACTAGACAGCTGTTTCGTCCCAGTGTTCGACTCTACGACAATACGCATCCAGCTTTTCCAATGGTTCTCTAACCGATGTCAGTTCACGATGAAATCTAAAAACGGAATTATTAGACAAACAAACGTTAAGACACACGCAGTAGATATAGGGTAAGGGAAACAAGTAGTCCGACCAAGTAATGCTAGATTGTAAGAGAAGTAAATAAACTACGTCTTAATGAAGGTACAATAAGATTAAAGGTTGATAAGAAAAGGGTTATATATATATATATATATATGGGGTGGTGGAGATATCGTCAATTGGTTAGCTGAGAACTAACCAACTAGGTCCAACAATAGTCCAAAATCTCTCATCTCCTCCAGGTTAACCTCGGACGACCCACTCGTCATTTCCTATTCAGCTTCCAGTCGAGCATTGGCCTCGCGTGCGACGTTATTCAGCGGCCTCCTCAGCGTATAACCGACTGATCTCCGTTTTCTCCTACATATTTGTTGAACCATAGGTTCTTGCTTAGTTTGTTCCCACAGTTTCTCGTTGCTAATTGTTTCTGGCAGTCCATTTGATCTTCACCATAGGGCCAGTGGAGACAGTTGTTGATAAAAGTCTACAGTGCTCTGTTGGAAATGCTTTTTGTGACACGCTCGCCAAGTTTCTAACCCATATAGAAGAAATAACTGGTTTAACATTTGTGTTGAAAATCTGTCTCGCCTGTGGTGGAAACAACGATTCCTTGATGAGTGAAGCAAATGAGTGACCAATTTCAAGTTTCCTCTTTTGATGGTGATTGGTGGTGGTGGTGGTCGTCGCTGTTCCTATTGCTGTTGGTTGGTTATCTTTATCACCTCCGTTTTCTCTACGTTCACATTTGAAGTCCAGTCTTCACCGCTTACCTCTTCTACCAGTTTATTGGCTTTCATCTGCAAGTCTTAGAGGTTGTATGACACTAAACAGAAGTCAACCGCGAGATCCAGATCTTATCGTTCCAGCGTATTCCTGTATTCTCGCTCCCCACAGTTTGATGCATAATCCAGTCCACCATAATTAAGAATATCACCGGTAATTATAGGCAGCCCTGTGTTACTCTCATTTTTATTATATATATATATATATATATATATATATATATATATATATATATATATTCGCAGTTAGACTCTTAGATGTTCTAAGTAAGCTAACGGAAATCTACTAAATCTAATCGAAGACGTGATAGTGTAAATACGTGGTCACAAACCAGTTCTGTCTGTCTGTCTGTCTGTTTTCGACATAGAACTTTGCACAAATGTGCACCAGTTCAAGTCGCCACATTCCGTGTAGCACGCGAAGCAAGAGAAGAAAGTACACGAAAAGCATAATAGAAACAGTGAGCAGAGGTGTGAGACAAAGGAGTAATAAAGAAATACAAAACAGTTTCATTGAAGATCATAAGTCACAGGGAGTGGATGCATCTGCGCCACTGAGAACGGTTTTGAGCCATGTCACCAATTGTTTCCAACCACAAACCAGTTACTTTGATATGTACATATGTGAGAGAGGAAAGAAGAGGCAATCCTTATCTTACCTGAGCACCAGCATAATGCAACCAAGCTGAATCATTTTGAAAGTCACGTTTTAACACATTATATGTTTGATAGGCAACTTCATATTGTTGAAATAAAAAGGCTAAATCAGCTAAACGACGCATTTGTGCTTCTGGAGAATCTGGACTGTAAACAATTGTTGAACTACTACTATTGACTGTTGTTGTTGTCTGGGGAGGCAATAATGCCGTTATTGGTGAAGATAACTCTAGCTTTGGACCATTGACAGTTATTGGATTAGATATGTCTGTAGAATGACTTGTATAACTGATCGACATATCAGTTGGCGATGGATTAGAATAAATTTTTGAAGTTGTCAATGAAGAAGTATTGGTAGCAATAGGTGTATTATTGATCACAGTACTACTGGTGCCACCTGCACCACCACCACCGCCACCGACTGCTTGAGTAAAGAACTTTTTTGTTGCACTGAAAAATGAACGTGAAAGACGCATTCGATGTGCTATCTGTAAATAAAAGAAAGAAACCGAAAAAAACAAGGAATTATCAAATTTAAAATCTTACTTAAAAATGTGTTTGTCAGTAAACAGTTTACATAGTAGGCACGAATGTCTTTTCTAAACTGATATCAGTGCGAATCTACACGAAGTCAGACGTATGTACCAATCAAGAATACCTAGTGTCTCTGATCCGGTAAGGTGGATTGGTCAGTGAGCGAGTTGGCTGGTGCAGTTAGTCAGTCAGCCACTGACTTATTTATCTTTCTTAATTATCAATTCACATCTTACTTTGACGTTTCTCATTTTGCAATTTCATCATATCCAAGCAAAGCTACACGACATTTACAAACAAAAAATACTGATAATAATCTTCACGTACACAGCCACATTTAATCGTTGTGTCCCAACTAATTGGAAAGTAAGATAGACAGATAGAGCAAGATCAGTAAGAAAGTTGTTGATGAATCCTTCAACATAGACAAAACAACATTAAGCTAATGGTCATTAGGTGTCCCAGGATTTTCTTTTTCGTCATCCGATTAATATATTCAAAAAAAGCTATCGGTTGAACTTAGTCAAAGTGTTGTTTACGACAAGACTGAGAAGAGTTATAGCTCAGCTTCGAGTGCTGAGTGGAAACGATACAACTACAGTATCACTAAGCCTTTGCCACAAACAATGCCAGTGCCGATAAAGTTCACAACTTCACAACAGCATTACCTGTGCATCGGTGACACAGGTCGCCGACCATGCAAATGGTCCGAGGTCCGATCACCTGCCGACGCACACCTGATATCTATGGTCGGCCTGCAAAATTTGGGCTACCGATAGCACATGCTGAAAATTCCATACTTCTACCAAAAAATACGGTGTGGAATCAAGTTGTAATCAAAAAAATATAAATAATAAACAGTCTTTATGGAAAAAAGAAACTGAATAGTGTAAGTATCATGTACATCGTCTGATGAAAGATAACCCTAGTATAGATGTCTATTCAAAAGTGTATTGGCAGAAAAATCTGTCGATCATACGTCTAGTGTTATCAACCGAAGGCTAAGTGGCGTGAAAATTCTACGCATCGTGATACTTATCGGAGTCAGCCAGTGAAACTTCACATTAACAAGGCATACCTTCAAACTTGAAGAAAATTTATTTATTTGTTTTATTTTTGATTACAGCTTGATTCCACACCGTATTTTTGGTACAAGTATGGAATTTTCAGCGTGGATACCGGTAGCCCGAAATTCGCAGGCCGACCATAGATATCGGGTGTGCGTCGGCGAGGGCTCGAACCCCGGACCACGCAAGATTTGAACTTGTATCAACACATGGCGAAAATAGAAACTAAAAACACAAGATAGTCAAATTAAATATTGATTTCAAACATTTAATCCCCTTAATGAATTTGAATAAAGCAAAAACAACAGAGGTTTGTGTAGAATAATAAAATGATAGGCAGAGTTAAACTTTAAGCACCAGTAAGTACCAACGGACAAATGATCTTCAATGTACCAACCACATGATAAAGGCGATTTGTGCGTATAAAATACATATATTCATGAAAATAGTAAATTAAAAGGCATGAAACTGTTACACAGACTGGATACCTTTGTCTGACGTGTGACAAAAATACCTCTCACTTTTGGGTTGGAATGTCAACAGAGTAGTTTAACCGCACTCTGTGCATGTAATTATCAAGTCTTCCAACGCTAACAACAGCCCTTATCTTCCCTTAACCTAACCCTAACGTGTAAATATCCCGAAACCAACCCTCATTAGGTTAAATCAACCCCAACCTGTCCTTAGCCTAAACGTTAGCTTAATCTTTCTCAAACCTAACCTGAAAATTGCCAGATATTCGATCTAACAACATAACACTTCATTAAGCAGATTTTATTTATGATTAAAATATTATTTACCAGGTATCCCTAACTCGCTTGCTGAGAGTTTCAAGGTCATTGGTACGGTCACACTACGCTGGTATTTACTGGTGCTTAAAATTTAACTCGGCCAAATGATACCATCATTAATTTCGTGGGCTTCTCATCACCTCAGCTGCTTACAGCCATAAGACACTGCTACGTTTATGTACAGAAACAAGTTTAACATACACAGAGTTCATTTCTAAACCCAAAAAATCAATATATGCATAAAATGCTAATAATAATAACTTTATCCCAAACAATAATGGTCATACACAATGGAATTTTCGGTGTTACGTAATCATATGAAAGAGAGGATGAAAACATCCAGTTACCAGACAGGGCAAGGAAAGACTTATAATCGCCTCTTTTTGAACGCATAAATCGGGTTTCAGGCGTTTGATAGGAATCACTTCGGCAAAGTTGATGAGTATTGAACTCTTTTGCCTATTGATAATTTTGAACGATCTTGAGACGTCCACCCCATGACCGGTGTGAAGGAGATGTCTGGCGATGGCACTGTTTTAAGCATTCGTTCCCTTTAGACATAAGCTTTTTGGTGCCCTTCTTTCCCTTCTACCAATGTAACTGATTTATTCCTGAAGAAATCTCATGATTCTGTTGCACAATCTCTACTCAGTTTATTCAGAAAGCAAGTTTTAATAAACCATAAAAGGGTAAGGAAAACTAACCTGGTCGTTAAGATTACGCATTGTTTTCTCTACCCAAGGTAAGAGAGCTCGAACACAAAAGTCATAAACAAACATACGTATACGATCTCGATCAGCTTGTGTTAAGTGTTGACCATGTGGTTGATAATACCGTGGAGGCAGGAATGTATACAATTGGAAGGCAACATTTTCAGATGATAAATAAGTTGTGCCGTATGGTGAAATTTTATTTTGTCCTAGATAAAGATAAATGACTTTTTTAATAAGGAGCCCAGTAAAAAAAAACTTTGCACACTGTGAAACACTGTATTTGTAGTAGTAACAATAATGCTAGAGGTATCTTTTCTTTCTAGACACCTGGGAGCTTAACTCTCATTGGGAGAACCTGATTGCACAATAGTAGTAGTGAAACATTTTAGAAGAAGAAAATAATAAAAATTTGTCCAGCTAAAACCCCAGCCAGCCACCTCAGTAATTAGAAGTGGACAAATACCGTACAATAGTTTATGCTGTCCCACTCTACAGATATAACTTTTCAAAGTTAGAGTTGGACGATATGGGATTACAATTTATATATGCGTAATGATGTTTAGGAAATGTATCGACTGAAATGGCTTCACAATGAGTCAGAATTTTTGAACTAGAGTCTTTTCGCTATCACGACATTGTACACCGAGTTAGGACAAAATTACACGACAGATAAGAGTAATCAGACCAAGATATTTGTGTGAATATTTAACAAAGATGTACATTGCTTGACTCAAATCACTTCAATACTGAAAAGCAATCATTATATGTGTAAAACTTGGGCACTGTAGTGGTAGTATGTGATTCCATACTAATCTGTCTAGTGGATGCATCACACAGTGAAACAGTATTATTTACTGGATGACCGTTTCGAAAATAATTTCTTATTCTATTGTTCTACTACCCCGACGACGAATAGACGAGAATACATAAAACTATAAGATGGAAATTTCGAAATTGTGTGGTTATAATTGATGACTATGAACAATAAGCGCGCCAGGATTTCGGTGGTAGAAAGCTCGCCAACCACGCACGCGGTCCAGGTCCGGGATTCGATTCTTGGCTGACGCACACCTAAACCTCGCTAAGCCGGTAGTAGGGCCGGCAAAGAGAGGGGGTTGGATACGAGGCAAGCAGACACCCCGTAAAAAATTGAAACCACCGCTACCGAAACCTCAAAGCTCTAGCTTGAAGTCCTATGTTCCAATGGGAATGGCTATCGAACAAAGGGCGTATGTACTGCTCAGGAGTTCATTCCGTCCTCATTTATGGCTGTGAAACCTGGCCATTGAGAGTGGAAGACATGAAAAGACTAGCTGTCTTTAATCCCACGTGAAGTGGTATAATAAGGTGAGCAATATTGAGGTTAGGCGTCGAGTTCTAGGTAGGTGGGAGGGGAAATCAATCGACGAGGCTGTGAAATTACATCGACTGAAATGGTTAGGACATGAGTTACGTATGCCTAGTCATCGCCTTCCTCGACAATAGGTAATGTTAGCTGACATAGGATCAGGCTGGAAAAGATGAGCAGTGTAAGCTGATATAGGGTCAAGCTGGAAAAGGGCTAGCGGTGGTCAAACCAAAACATGGCACCAGTCAATGAAATCCACAAGTTAGTCTAAGCCACGTAGGAAGGTGTAGACAGTACTTTTTGGTAGAAGTATGGAATTTTCAGCATGTGCTATCGGTAGCCCAAATTTTGCAGGCCGACCATAGATATCAGGTGTGCGTCGGCAGGTGATCGAACCTCGGACCATGTGCATGATCGGCGAGAGTACTAACCACTGTGCCACCCCACCGACTTCCGGATTGGGGTCCTCGGGACGGTAAGAACCAATGGTTGGAAACAATTGGTGATATGGCTCAAAATTGTTCTCCATGGCGTAGATACATCCACTCCCTGTGACTTATGATTTCAAATGAAACTACATTGTTCTTCGTCATTACTATTCCTTTGTCTCACACCTCTGTTTACTATCTCTATTTGGCATTTCTTGTACTTTTTTCTCTTGCTTTGTGTGCTACATGGAGTGTGGCGACTCAAACCGTCGCACATCGGTGAAAAGTTCTATGTCGAAAACAAACAGACAGACAGATGGGAACGCAAACGAGTAAAATATTTTTTAATGAACAATGAGTTGTTTTCAAAATATCATCCAGTATATAATACTGTTTCACAGTGTGACATATACCTAATAAACAAATTAATATAGAACCAATCATTACAGATTTTTGCAGACCTCATTTTCCTGCAAACAATAAATCATTTTTTAAATTCAATTCTAGATTTTCCCATCGATTGATTGGGCCGAAGTGCTCGGTCTCAGGTTGACATGTTACCTATCAGTTCATGTAAATTATGTCGAGTTACTCAGAAATTTCATTAATAAATATTTTGGATTACGAATACGAAGTTTACATGATTGCATGGTAAAAAATGATTAGCAAAGAGACGATAACCAATCTCTAACTGGCTAATTAAACGCTGAGTACAATTCTTTTTTTCATCCCGAGTTTAGCATAGGGTTTCAAGCATCAGTCATGAGGTTTCAGTATCGATGGTGCTGTTTATACAGAGTGGAGTTGCTACTAATCTCATGCCCAACCTTCCCTCTTTACTATCGGCTAAGCGAGGTCTAGTAGTGAGTCATCTGGGAGTCGAATAGTGGACCATGTACATGGTTAGTGAACCACCGACACGTCCAACTAAAATATACTATGATTTAAATTCACAAAACAGTTAGTTCTGTGCTGAAATCAACTAAGCTATCAACAAACTTCCTTAACAAGTATCAATCACCGAATAGAATTCTGAACGTTTTATCAATCTTGATGCATGAAGGAGAAATTCACTAGATCAAGATATCCGTTTATAGTCAACGGGTAGTAGTGGGTCAAAGTTCTGTCCCACTTGCTTCAGTCTGGGCGATTGGGTATCACATCAGCTCTAACGTGCTAAGTGTTACGTATAAAGTAGGTGTTTCGGATAATTCAGTTTGAAAAACAACAGTCATAGGACTTTGACTAGAGCAGCAGCTTAACAGACAAACCACAAGATATTTCAAAAACCTAACACACTGCCTAATGATGTGGTTAAAAACCTATGTCGACCTGCCGATACACTGCAAGCAGGTTTATGAATACATGCCTACTTTGTTTAGCCATTATCGGTAAGTGTCAAATGAGCACAGTCAACCTTCTTTCAATCTCAGCTTGTTTTGGTTTTCTTCAGTGGTCGATTCGCTCTATGAGCTGAAACACCAATCAAGTAATTTTGAAATGCATCGAAGATATTTTCAGCGATTAATAAGTAGATAGAAAAATATTGTATACGTTGACCGGAGTCTAATTCTTGCGGTGAAAATGCACGCTAACTCTTATTAAGTTTGAAGGAATCTTGTTAACATATCAGGTTGAACTAATACATTACCATAATTATGATTATTACTCTAACTATTAATTTACATTCACTCCATCAATCATTTTTGTAGACAGAATTGCTTACCCAGTGTTTGACTTTCTTCTACTTCACTTTGAGCTATATATAATGGATCACTGTTTACACTGACATTCCTATTTACTAACTGACATGTTGGAGACGGGTTAATTGTTGTCATCGTTATCATACCTCCTTCATAATTATTATTAGCTAACCAGAGTCTTTGATCCAACTGTGGTCTATAACCATGTGGTAGCAGATGATTTAACCATGGATCAGATTGTGGTTCATTACCTGGCTGTAGAGTATGATTCACTTGATTTGTCAATCCATTGATTTGACTACTGCATAAATTATTTGATAGATTTGTATTACTATTACTATTTGATAATGTTGTCGATGATGGTATTTTAGTGTTTTCTGATGGTGTAAAGATTGTTAACAGATGACAATTTCCAGCACCAAAAGTTGTTTTCACCTGATTGAATATTCCATCAACACTGTAAATTTGAAAAAAAAAAAAGATGGAAAAATAAAATGAATCTATTTGGTAAATTGATCTTCATGTATAAGACAAAGATGTGAACTTCTGTTAACTGAGGAAAGTTTATGTACTTCAAACAGTAAAACACTGAATGTGTAATTACGAAGTCATTACGAGTCAGATCAGATTTCCCATCACCTCTTATAATTAACTGTTTAACATCTGCAGTACTAATGTAGTCAAATGAGTAGTTCAGAAGAATCGATGAAACAGGCCAGGGCTGGCAGAAATGTATACAAATAAGAAAAGGTTAATCTGATTTATTAGCCTTAGCATACTGTTTTCATGTGATCTCCACAACTTAACTCTTACTCATATATCCCCGATAATGTTCTGCACAACTGAATAGTAAGACTTTAACTGATAGATTCTTATTAACGTCGCTTAGTGGTATTATTTTTTATTTAAAAGTCTACTTGATGAAATATGGGTTTTAACCATCCACCACACAAAAAAATAAGACAATGCAAGGAAAATAGAGCTAGAATAAATGGGGGGAGAGAGATGGTCAAAAACCAAGTAATAACACCTAACAACAATATTCAAAGGATGCTTCATTAGTCCATTTTATTTCCAGAAAGTGATGAAACTACAGGATGGTCGCCATGAATTATGATTCGAAACAATATACGATAACGTCCTAGGCCACTGATTTGAATTATTTTTCAGACCCTATCTATCCAGTCCCAGGGTTAGCAAACAGTATACGAGCCGCCAGGATGACATTTGTAGTATATGTCCAAACCACATAAGCCGCTTTCCTGAAGTCGAAAAATTTACTGAAAGACGATATATACAGTGGCCAAACACACGCTGTCAGACTTCAGAATTACTTACATGATGGTACCATCCAATCCAGCTAGTTCTAAAAAGGCAGCAATTCTTGAACATATAGAGTCATTACACGTCCTAAATTCGTGGAGGCCAGTCTTCATGGACGTAAAACAATACTGAGCGCATAGAAGTAATGTAAACCCAAACTTTGACAAATAGGCCAACATCGCGACCGAGCTAGACGTAGCCCACGTTGGTGTATGTCGAACTATACCAACAGAGATCTCATCAGTCACACCCCCGCCAACAAACACAACTAACCTGGTACAGTGAGTGCAGGTACGGGCTCCTAACAACCGTGCAACAGTACTTTGCATTTACGCAGAGAGAAGCGCATAACATACATACAACGATCGCCAGCTGAAAATAGCGATTTGGACAGCCTAGTTTTTTATCACGCAGATGATATCGTCTGTCTATTCGATGTCAAAAGTCTTCCCAGGCGGCAAGTCTATATCACCACAAACATCCTTCACAACTGTCTCCAGAATGTCAACGCTAACAAAGTTATAAACAAATGGTGAGAGCGAGTAACTCTGCCTACACCCAGTGTTGTTTGAGAACAGGAGTCGTAGATGGTATGCCCCCAATCCACCTGAAATGTTTCTACACAGGGTTTCCAGGATGTTAACAAACTTTTCAGACACTTTCTGTTACACAGTTCCAAACAGCACCTATGTCCAAAGAATCTTAGGCAGTTATAAAATCAAAAGACTAAATTAAAAGAACATTGATGCATGTGAAACAGTACTACGTAATAATTCAAGGTCACAAACATACTGATAACTGATTAGCACGAATAAGAAATCCCAGAAACTTGACTCTGCATAATTACTTGATAAGATTTACAGCCATGTGATAATAGATCCTCAGCTGCAAGTAAAACGACATAATTCTTATAACAAGTACTCTCATTCTCAACATTTTACTTTTGACTCGTCAATAGTATATATATATATATATATATATATATGTTACCGACCACTGATCACCTAATTGACAGTTTGAACTCTCTACATACAGACGTGGCTTACACCTTAGAAAATAAATCAGTGAAAACATAAAGCGTCTCAATACAAATTTATGTATTAGACTACGAACCGTATTTGAAATCCAAAGGTTTATGATACTCCTTACCACACGATGCCAGAATGGGTAAGCCACTATGCCAAATCGCAGCCCATCAGCGAAGGGTCATTAAGAAAACACACTATCTACCTGCCGTACTATAAAAACCTGTTGAGCACATTTTATATAAAATGG
Source organism: Trichobilharzia regenti (assembly GCA_944472135.2). NCBI lineage: Eukaryota > Metazoa > Platyhelminthes > Trematoda > Strigeidida > Schistosomatidae > Trichobilharzia > Trichobilharzia regenti. The sequence goes on along the minus strand of OX235266.1, from coordinate 26,963,100 downwards.
GAGAAAAAATGAATCCTATGAGGCACCTTAAAAATAGGAATAAGTCCGATAGTGATCAGTGTTTCAGTTTTATATCGTTTTCAGAACCATATTTTGCACTGGTAGCATAAGTATGTTAAGAAACAGTTTTATACATGGTTGCTTCAATTCATATAATGATTTCATTTTCAACTATAAATAGGAAGTTAAATGTTGGACAGAAATGCATCATTTGGAGTTACCACGATTTATAATAGAATTAAAAGAAATTGAACAGAAACGGAGGAGAGTAATGAGAGAAAGGACAGTAATTTCCATAATGTCGATGATTTTTGACGTCCCGAGAACAACAGATAAAATAGTTTACACTTCCTTACACAACTCATACTAACAACTAGAGTTGATGAAATGATGCTATACTTTGATATCAACAGTGTTAACTTTTCCATGCAATTCAAATCCAGCTATTATAAACTAAGGTGGTGGCTTGGAATGTGTAACAGATATGCCAGGTAAATCAGTCGGTAAGGATATACAATCTCACTGGATGGCTCGACATCTCTATCTAGTACTCTACAATTAATCTTACTACTTAATTATTCCCATGTTCGACAACAAGTTCACATTGTCAGCAGTACCTTTCAACGTAAAGTATATACGATTTAAAAGTTGCTGAATGTCACTTTTACAAGAATAGAACAAAGTCTGAATATGCTACCCCAATGCCGATTCCATTTAACTTAATTGGATAGAACTCACCAGCACATGTTACGCCCGACAGATATGATCCCTAATATTCGCAGGCACATGAGTAAGTTTAGGTAATCAGACGCTACGCTATAAATGTTCTATATATTCGTATGTTTGAGACGAATATAGGAAGAAACAAACATTAAAATATTTTCCTGTTTGCAGATAGTTACAGAATGTTCTCATATCGACAAAGAAACTTACACTGACATAGACTGAAGTTTGTGTAGCATAATTTATTTATTTTTTTTATTTACAGCTTGATTTCACACTGTATTTTTGGTAAAGGTATGGAATTTTCAGCATGGATAGCCAGACAATTTGAATTATTCTTGTGACAAAACGTCAAGACGTGATGTCTTTGCTAAACTACTGCTCCTGCTACCTTTTTTCCTTTTTAATTTGAAGATGTAACTGACAAAACCCATTTTACTGCGTATCTTGGCTGGTTGTATCGTTGACTTCATCACAAACAGGGCTGAAAGTATTTCACGTTGAGTGACTAGGAACTAAAGCTGTAAGTTCCAACCAACAGTCGGATAATATAAACAAAAAAAACACCACTTAATAAGTAAGACGACTTACCAACTTTGACCAATATTTGATGAACCATCGTGCAACAAGACATAAAATTTCAGTACATTTTCTGTAAACCAGAATGGAAAACCACTTCCTGAATGATGTTGTTGAATGGATTGATTCTGAGTCAATTCAGTGAAACCACGAATTGGATCCGGATGTCCAGTTGTTATAACAAATATACACGCCAGATTGTGGTTGAGGAACTCATGTTCGTATGGTGACCGTAGATTTGTAATGAACAGGTACCTCCATGCTTCAAACCATGGGAGAGATGCTGAAAGCATATTTTTAATTTAAAGAAAAGAAAAGCCAGAAAAATGTGGAAGTCAGGTTTACCAGACAATAAGAGAAAGAAAGCATGAAGCACAACATTGGGAAGCTGGTATCTAGTGTAGTAGTGACTGTGGTCAAGATAAATACTTGGATCCCTGAGGAATTTAGAATAGAAGCCTCTGAGTTACTTATTTGATGATTTACCTACTAAAGTTTGAGGACCACTTACTAATAAGGTATAAATTTCACCTTAACTACTGAAAACGCTGTCGACCAATTGCGATTAAGTAGCGTGCTTTTAAAATCAAATCACCTACTTTAAATTAATCTGTACGTGCTGTTGGATTCCAATGTCTATGGAACTGTTAGGTTAAAATCCATATAGATACTAGTGCAGCTTCAAATTGGAGCATTAAGTTTGAGAGTCTAGGTGCACCATAGAAGATATATGGAACCTGACCAATGGTTAGTCAATTTATGGTGAAAACAAACTTCCGAAACCTCAAGAGAGCCAATTATTTGGTATCTGTATGGAAAAGAACCAAATTATTTACAAGAGGTATAATGAAAAAGGGATTGAGGTAATTCACTTCTAGTGGAGATCCGGATCACTGTCTTAAGCACTCGGCTTTCAGCCAATGGGTCAAGAGTTCAAGTCCTGATCCACTTACTTCAACATGTGAAACTGGGCATGCTGAAGTGGATGGGAGAAATTTCTTACTTGGAACTATCACCGACCGATTTCCATTGGAAATTCTTTGAGATCGGATTGTGTTATCCGTAGAACACACACTGACGAAATATTGATACACAGAATGAGTAGCACGATTATGTGCCGGAGTGGAGGTGGCATCAAAAAACTTCAGCTGTAAATTCCTTACAGTATGAACAACATTGCTGCTGTCCCTAAACGTTACTAAAGACTTTAGAAAAATAAAAACATTAAACAAACCATCTCTAGACAACTGGCTAAATGGTCTCAATAACTCTTCAAAAGTCAAGTTGTCTTTCAGGCATAACTCATTTACATCAGAGCTCACGAGTAACCCAATACATGGACTGAACACAAAATTGATGAACTTTTCCCCTGAAATGCAACACTTCGCCATAGTAGTAAAGAACAAATCAGGAATGATAAAAGTTCTACATTCAGAAGAAGGTAACGCAAGTTTCTAATTACCGCTTCTTGAATGGTACATAAGTATGCTACGTACTATACTTTTGTATCAGCAATAGTTTTATTAAAAACTTCGATTAGATTTGTTAAGTGCATTCCTGCGGTGTTGTACTCACTGAAAATCTAGCCAATTTTTTTAACTGTGCACAGAAATGATTGTATGTAGGTGAAAAGGCTGTTTTATACTACTGGGAGGAGGTCATGTGAGGAGGAAATGAAAGCATGTGGGCAGACTTGGAGCGGGGTGAAAAGGTGGCAGAAAACAGAAGGCATTGGGGATGTACAGCTGAAGCCCTATGTTCCTGTAGGAATTAAAGGATATAATAATAATACTGGGATTAACATTTATCAAATGTATGTATAATCTCCAGCAAACATGTAAAGCATATCTTGCTACCGCCTGTAAATTGTGATTGAATTATATGGTTCTATTTCTGTAACAATTTGATGATGCTTGTACACTGGCGTCAATCATGTACTGTACTATGAGAACTATATCTATGTCCACACGCTCAAAGAGTCTTTGAGGCGGATTGCATTTCTTTAGCATCATGACGGTGCGTCCATAGACTTTTGAGCGTTGAGACTGTAAACACTGATATGCCCAACTCATGATATCAGAATTCTTTCTAGACCCTACGCAATACTTGCTAATGAGTTTAACAGTAGCTCGAACTTCTATGCGAGACATTGAATGTAAGTGAATAAATAATTCTTTGAGGTGAATTTGCGGAACAAACAGTCGAATCTCACCAGTAGATACATCACAGGCAGCAAGTGAGCTAGGTTATTGCATGCCTACTGTCAGCCACGTCTCGTAAACCGTTAATGCCCAGCTCTTGCTGCACTCGAGCTCACGCTGTTTCTTGAAGCTTCTCAGAAACGCTTAGTAATAACGGACGAAAAAACCAAAACACCAATTGTTGACTCGAGGATTCTTTATTGTAACACTAACATATAAACAATGTTACAACCAAGGTCTGTGAACAAATACTACAATAATGAATCACAATATTACTTCTGACAGTTGTCTCCTGACTTCTTTCTGAACAGCGACCGATGAGACGATGACTGTCGTATTGATGCCTCCGCGAAAATTTGGGAAGTTGGTTTTGAGCAAACAACCACGAATTGATCGTTCAATCTTCAACTACATTGGCGACTATATGCTTGGAATTTAAGAGGGGTGTTTCACAACATGTCAGGAGTTCGGCGCCATTTCATTGCAGTTTTGTCATACTGTCGAGGATGGTTTGCGTCAGTTTGGGAAACAGAACTAGTCCCCACATTTGTTTCACCCTTGATATGCTGAGTATCAACTGGAAGCTTGAAAATATGGTCTAGCCTATGGAAAGTGTCTATCTATCGCAGTAGTGAAAGCGTATCAGACAGGCTTGTGGTCGACAAAGATGGTGAAACGGTAACTCTGTACTGAGTAACTGAAGTGTGACGGGTATTTGGTGATACACCCTAAGTGTAAGGGAAAAACCACGTAGGTAGGGAATTAGATAGCGACCAGGAACAATGGCATCATTCAGGTGACGATGATGCCCACATGGCCAATAGTCATGTTCTGCCCCTGGTGCCATACGCAAGTGTCAGGACCAAGGAATATTGGAGGGTCGGATAGTTCCCAGTTACGTCATGTTCGAATTCAGATTTCTCTGCCACAAGTTTGTTGGGCGGTAATCTCTGTGGACATGCTAGTACAGGTTGACCGGCTGTAGTGGTTCTGTGCGTGATGGTGTGAGGAATATCCTCGATATGGTAAGACGGGTGCGGAATTTTCGGGAAACACTGAGATAAGGAAGAAAATATGCAGTCACCAGGCTTTTCCATGTAGACGCTATAAACGTAGTAATCCGAGATAATTCCACGGATTTGAAGCAGTTCTCCGCCAGTTGTTTCTTGTTGACATCGAGTGACAGTCTGGAACTGTTAAGAAAACCCCTCTGATTTTATCACGACGGACGTCAGCTGCTATGAAAACTCATGTGGATCATCGGTATAAACCAATATTCAGAATGAGCGATTGCTCGCTGCAAGTCCATATGCTTTTTTGGTTGACTTCACGAAGTGACAGTTTCCCTGCAGTGCCGGAAAGTTGTCTGGGTAGTATAGGGGGTATCACACCAACTTCGGTTCCTGAGTCTTCAATGAATAAAGTGTCTGTATTTTCGCCACTCACACAGAAAAGGCGACTAGACTGATAGTCAGTAATAGTCGTCGCCACCACTGTCAAACTGAGGGGTTGCCCTAAACCTTTCTTTTGACATTGGTACTGAGCGGAACTGTACACCAGGCGGCTCGATGACCAAATTTTTGTGGTGCTACCAAACATCTTGACTTTTAGTAGGCGTCGTAGACCTATATCCTGGGGGTAAAAGGCGCTGTTGTCTTCATTGAGAGTCTCCTCACTGTGTCGCACTTGTAAGTTGGAAACTGTTGCTTCTTGTCCCTTCATTTTAGCTGCCGATGCTCCAATAGCCAATGTTACGGTGATTTCATTTGTAGACAAAGTAGGAATGGGTAACTCAACCCATACGCAGCCGTCGAGATGGACCTCCACGATTTTAACCGTTATCTCCCTCAGTGCCTCTATGTCCACTGCCTCGTGGCTTATACTCAATATTGATAAGAATGTAGCGTGGTAACGACATCTCCCAAGAGGTGAGGCTTTTCCCGGAGGAGATGAAACAATCAACTGATATATAACTCACTTCCAGAGAGCAATCGCAGAATCTGAAGCTCACTGGAAATACGCATTCTGTGCATTTACGCCTCCTTCAGCTTGCTCAGTGGATGATCTACCGGGACACTGCCAATCACATCTAAAACTTCCGTAATCACTACAGCTGACAATGCTGCCACTACCGACGCAAACGTGCAAACATGTGAACTGACACCTCTTGCGCCAAATAGGAACTCGAAAATTTTGAGTCAAAAGCTCGGATCTTTGGGACACAAAGGCGGGATAATCAAATCTGTGGCCGCAATGATTGTGACATCATGGGAGTCGTCCTCTAACTTACCAGCATATGGGATGCGTGAATGCATAGAAGAGGTCGCTCAAAGAATGTGTATGCAGCATAAATGAGGGCTGAACTTATCTAGGACGTTGGATGACATTTTGCTCTGTAAAGGTTTTTGAATAATTTTCAATATTTTTAATTTTCATTCTTTATTAAATTTTTAATCTGAATGAAATTGTGCTATATGTTTTTAGAATTTATGGAAAATATCATCTTCCGTCCCTTCTCATTGGCATCCACGTCATGTGATCATAATGCATCACACTTTGGGCATATTTGTGGCCAAGGTTTATGTTTTTCTATTTTAATTTTGATTACAGCTTGATGCCATACCGTATTTTCGGTACAAGTATGGAATTTTCAGCATGTGATATCGGTAGCCCGAATTTTGCAGGGCGACCACGGATATCAGGTGTGCATCGGCAGTGGGTAGAACCCCGGACCAAGTGCCTGGTCGGCGAGAGTCCTAACCACTGTGCTACCAAGAGCCATGTTAAAAATATTACCATAAATAGCACGATGGGATAGTTGAGGGTGATGTCATCTACACAAATAGCCTACTTATTGTGGAAGCTGAGCTTTTCGGTATAGTACCGTTCAGTGATGACTTCACGCCTCAGGATATCGATGCAGCCTGTTTTCGTGTGAAGAATAGTATTATTTGGCAAGTAAATATATTAATACGTGAAAATCGCGTACAAAGGCTAACGGAACCTTCTTTGAAAACAGAAGTAATTATGTAGATGCATTTTTCCTTTTTTTGTATCTGGACAGGAACAAAAGTAGGTTCAAAGATTACATCTAAGTGGATTTAAGCCTTGATTGGTGCTGTCAGCCAAGTCTCATAAACCGTTAATGCCCAGCTCTCGCTACGCTCGGGCCCACGCTGTTCTTAGAAGATTTCTCAGAAACGCTTAGTTATAACGGACGCAAAAACCAAAACACCGATCTGCCGTTTGATATTTCTGTATTGTTACACCAACATATAAAAGGAATAAGCGAACTAAGCAAACTAAGGTCTGAAAACTAATATTACAATAATAAATCATTGTTACTTCTGACGATATTTTACTCTTCTTTCTGAACAGCGACCGATGAGACGATGACTGTCGTATTGATGCCTCCGCGAAAATCGGGGAAGTTGATTTTGAGCAAACAACCAAGAATTGATCGTTCAATCTTCAACTCCATTGACACTCCCCGGCAAAAAAGGGATCCAACCCTTTTTTCCTTCACGACCAATGCACGTTGACTTGGATGCCATTGCGAGAACCTGGGTCACACGGACAGAGCTGAAATGGAAAACAAACAGAAAAGCCAACACACCACAAGCATACCCACAGCACAATCTCACACATCAATGACGACCTGCGCCTCCAGACAGAGACCTCCTCTTGACATCTTGCAACACAATCGCCACTTGCTAGAATGACTCTTGCAGAATGCAAAGTGACCATGGCAGCACCTCACGATACTCTACGCACATCCTCTTAATTACTCACTACCAATTACCATTGAAATCGCTTGTCACTCATTCTGCCTCAGTTCTAGTAGCGGTGACGCATGCGAGCCTCAGTCGTTTACACTCTTTCTCCCCGGCGTGTCGGACCGCAGCTAACAATTATCTCCGTGTGCATTTCATTCTCAGCAATAGCCTAGCCTCCCCGGCGTATACGACCCATCTGCTGTCTTTAACATCAATCAATTCATTCATGGATGTAGAAGAGTGGACACAACTTCGAAAGTAATCACGACGAAAATTTTAACAAAATTATGCAATAAAAACAAGATACGAAAACAACGAGTAAACACAATGAATTCAAATAACACCAATTGATATGACACACCACACGTATATACAAACAGTACACACAAACTCGCATTTCATGTCTTGATGGAATACCCTTGAAGAATTGCAGGACTTACACCAGTACGCCTACAACCCTTCACAGGTTGACGATTGTAAGTTGTGGAATGTCCAGACACAAACAAGATTAACCAACAATTACATCAATTGGAACTCACACAACTATTTAACACAAACATATGTACAATCAACACATCAAATGTTGTGGATTCTGACACGACAAACTACCCTTGAAGAACTGTAGGACTTACAGCAGTACGCCTACATTCCTTCTCAGGTTGATGATCCAAGTGGAAGTCGTCCGGACACAAACAGAATTACCAACAGCTAGATGACAAATGATATCAATTCAGTATATACAATATGAACATATGTACAAGATCATACACCAAGCACATTGGACTGCTCATTGATGCGCTACCCTTTGAAGAACTGTAGGACTTACACCAGTACGCCTACAACCCTTCTCAGGTTGACGCCCTAGGTTGGAAAATCGTCGCAGAGTTCATTTGCTAACTTCCTTCTATCAGCTATATCCTCAAATCTGAACGGCAACACGCCCATGTCATTGTATCGTAGAATATAGATGACCAACAAACACACGACATATCTCATCAACCAAGTATAGAAACAGAGTAATTTACACCAAAGATAATAACATTCAAATAGTAACTTGAAACTAGAAATGCCTTTATTCGTGCAAGTCAATTTAACAATAACTCTCTCCTTTACACTTGGCTTATCCACACTAAACTGACCATTGATATTCGTCCTTTCAAACGAACTGATACTACCATAGTCATTGCAGAAGATACTTGAGTTGATGGGCATCTGTTTCATTGTGGATGAAAACACCAACGATGACTGAGTGACACAAGGTGATGAACTTAGCGGTGGATCAGAAGCTGTTCTTTTTCGGCTTTCAGATAGTTGTCCAACTGCAAGATTACCACCACTGCTGTCTTTCACTACTAGTTCGGGTTTAGCACTATCATCTGATGATAGGTGGGCTACATGCTGATCAATTACACTGACTGTCTCACAAGTATGCACACCTTCTGGAACTGCATCTGCGTTCAATTCTACTTCACGTTGTAGTTGTACAGAACCTTTATTTAACTTAGCAGTAGTAGGCATATCCCGCATCTCATAATGATCAACCAAAGACAAATCTGCACTATCATGATCATTACCACAAATATTCAATTTACCGTCAAGTTCATCATTTTCAAACTCTTTAATAACAGAAGTAGACAATTTTGGTTCCTCCTCAAAAATCATTAAAGGTTTTATAACTTCACTCTGACTAGTTATACTTTGTAAACTTGTGGAGTCAGAACTCCACTCTGAAGCAGTAACTCTATTCTGTGACACTCTATTCAACAACGGCTTACCAGTTGCAACTACAGACTTTTTCACAACACCGTTATCGTCACACAATTCGGAGTCAGACCTGGAGTTTACATTTAGCTTATCACTGAACTTGCTCACCGGTTCACAGTTCACTTCTGTATGCACCTCTTGCACACGTGTCAAGCACAACCGTGTTTGTCTTGCATCTTGTAACTTATCTGTTGAGGATGTACTACGAAACCTGTTACACTCACTAGGTCTATATGCATTACTAGACATCATGGAGCCTTCTCGATATCCACCTCTCTGAGGCCTACTCGTCATCAATGATTGCATTTTGATCTCAGACTGCTCTATTCTAGGGGTGAGATCTAATAGACTGGCGAACTTGCTCATAGATTGATTGACACTAGTATTTACCAGTTTCAGGATATCATCAAACTTTGGCTCGATACCCTCATCCTCCATACGGGAGCTTATCTTCACCCACTTCCTTTGCAGTCGAGTAGGTAGACGTCTTGCTATTACTTCTAGTATAAAACTCGAGTTGAGGTCACTCATGCGATTCATCGAAATCATTCCATTCTTGTAAATTAGCAAATTATCTAAAAACTCAGTGAGTGCCTGGGAGTCATCCTGTAATTGACCACCATTACCCTTAACAGCCTCGAATAATTTCCCTGCAATCATCGAAGGTCTTCCAAACCTTTGACGTAATATGCTCATAGCCTCGTAGTAGCCCTCTTTTGGCTTCATAAACTTACAGCACTGTATAGCTCTTGCAGCATCTCCAGTGCAATATCTCATCAAATACATTAACTTCAATTCATCACTTAATAGAAAACTACTCAACATGATCTCAAACTCCTTTACAAATTGTAAATAATCAGCCGGGTTTCCATCAAAACACCGTGGTTCAAATTTAGGGAGTTTGATGTTCCTATTATCCCTGAACGGCGAAACAGTAACATCAACCATGTCATGCTTAACATCAGACACATCGTTACAATTAACAGACAAGTCACCATGACTTACTTTCCTGTTTGCATCCAAGACACTCTGTCCCTTCTTTGACCCAGGCATTGTTGAACTTGACCCAATTCCAAAAAGTTCCAGATATTGCTTGTTCAAAGAGGACTTGACCGGCACCAGGAAAATGAACGGCGACTATCCAAACTTTCACCAACTGTTTCAATCCGCCAGATCTGTTTCTATCGTCAGAAACTGTCAGCCAAGTCTCATAAACCGTTAATGCCCAGCTCTCGCTACGCTCGGGCCCACGCTGTTCTTAGAAGATTTCTCAGAAACGCTTAGTTATAACGGACGCAAAAACCAAAACACCGATCTGCCGTTTGATATTTCTGTATTGTTACACCAACATATAAAAGGAATAAGCGAACTAAGCAAACTAAGGTCTGAAAACAAATATTACAATAATAAATCATTGTTACTTCTGACGATGTTTTACTCTTCTTTCTGAACAGCGACCGATGAGACGATGACTGTCGTATTGATGCCTCCGCGAAAATCGGGGAAGTTGATTTTGAGCAAACAACCAAGAATTGATCGTTCAATCTTCAACTCCATTGACAGGTGCAGTATAATCTCTAATCTCCCACTCATACTGTCGCCTACATGTCTCCCTCCCACTGACGACGTGCTCGTTCTTTCTTATTTAGCCTTCTCTTGAGCGATTGTTTGCATTGCGTGCGTCGTTACTTGATGACCTCCTAAGTAGCGTGTACCCGGTTCATCTACATTTTCTCCTACGTATGTTTTAAGCGATCACCTCTTGCTAGGTTTTTTGCTAGAGTTTCCTGTTGATAATTATTCCTCGCCAGTCATTTGATCTTCATTGTGTAGACAGTTAGGCCAGCTGTCGATAGAAGTTTGCAGACGCCTGTTGGAAATCCTTTTCATTACACGCCCCCCCATGTTTCTCACCCATATAGAAGAACTGACTGACTTAACTTCAGTTTTAAGAATCCGACTCTTGTTCTTTATGTTCGGTGAAAAAGATTTCCAAACCGATTTCGTATTGATGAAGTTGTTCTGTTGCCTTGCCTTTCCAATTTCATCTAGCTTCGACATCTTCATCCGTCCCGCCTGCGATTGAAACAGTACTTCCTGGATAACTGAAGAAAGTTGGTGACCACTTCAAGGCCTCCTCCGTCGATGATGATTGGTGCCCGTTATTTTTGTTTGGTTATCTTCATCAACCCTCTCTTCTCTTTCTTCACTTGGAGTCCCTTCTTCGCTGCCTGACATATGGTATTGTCATATAACCAGTTGTTGAATAGGGTTGATAAAGATTTAGGCATTGGATGCCATAGTGCTGAAGTTGTTTACAAGTTACCTTGACCTAACTCTTTAAAAAGCCTTAAAGAAGTCGATAGAGTTAAGATATGTGCTTGATGATGATGCTCACAGTTGTAATCTGACCAGCACATGTGCCAATGTCCAGGTCTTACTTCACTGGACCTCACGCTGTTCTTGGAAGACTTTCAGCTACAATGTGTAATAACCAATGCGAAAACCAGAACACAGATTGGCGACTCGATGATCCTATATTCTTGCGCCAATATGTAATCAACAATAAGGTCTAAGAATAAGTGTTATAACAATAAATCACAATACTTCAGCGAACGATGAGACGATGATTGCCATATTGATGACTCCCGCGGAGAATATGGAGTTGGGTTTGAGCAAAGAACCATGAATTGATCTTTCAATCTTCAAATATACTGACAACACTATCTGCTCTTCCTGAATCCAAATTGTCGTGAGGGGAGTTCTGTATCCACTGTATGTTTTATTCTCTCTAGGATGATGAGACTTAGTATTTTACTTGACGCCCACGAGAACACCATTCCACGACAGTCAGCTCTTCGAGATACGTTATTCGCCCTTCTTTGATAGCTTGACAAGGTTTCCAGCCTTTCTTCCAATCGACAAGCACATTTCCTCGCCTCACAACCTTTTGCGGCAATGGTGTGGACAAATCTGTCTCGGCCTCTGAGCCTATTTTCAGTGTTTTGGGGATAATTCTGTCTGGCCCTGCTACCTTCTCAGCTGTTCATCAGTAGCTTAATCACATTGAAAATTTCTGGTTTCTTTGGGGATTGGAGTTCACTGGTGGATCTGTGAGTGTTATTGGTGGTGGTATTTCTGGTCGAGATGCATGTGATGATTGATTCAAGATTTCTTTAAGATGATCAGCCCATTGTCCTATTTGTTTCTTCTCCTTGGTAGTTAAATTCCCTTGAACATCTTTTCTTGGTTTCATCATTTGGGTTGATCTCTTCCCGATGGAGACCTGGTTATCTGATAAAATGTTTGCCCCTGACCTGTCTGTTATTCTTCTGACACCAGCCAGTGTGTCGTAAAATAGTCTCTTGTCTTTCCTAGCACCTTACACTTCTTTATTCGGTGCAGTGTACATTAAACTGAGTTTTTCCTTCTGTCGTCCATCTTTGCATTGAGTCATCTCCCACTTCACCATCCTCCTCTCTTCTGTTAGCTTCCAAATATCCGTTGAGAACCGTTCCTTGTCGCTTCTCTTCTTTCTTCCTAGAAAGGTTGTACATGTTTCTTTGAACATCACCTGTAACATTCAGATGAACGCAAAATTACCATCCAGCATTGATTATAGTGATAAAAGACAGCAGTTTTCTTTGAACGCATATTTTTGTTGGTGCGCTGGTGATGAGTAGATGAAGCGGGGTAAATCTACTCAAGCACGCAGAAGGGTGTCCATCATTCAACACAAAAATGGACCTAACACAAAGTTATATAGGAGAATTGACTTCAAGCTTTATTTTTCCCAGATATTTGTATTACATTCATCTGATGTCTGAGTTTTTTGTTAATGCGAAGACAATATTTCTATATCTCTTTATGTGCTACACAAACAAACTTTATAGCAGACTGTTCCGACTGACTTTGATGTCAGAAAGAACAACCAAACTGTAAATCCATTATACATCAAATTTTGTGTAATTTATATAATAACTTATCCATGCCTGTACAACTGGTATGTTCCTGCATAAACAGGAAGAAATATATATTATTATATTAAATCACAAAGAAGAGATACTTCCTACCTGGCTGCTTGTCTCGTCCTTATGTCTCCATCAACCATCCACCGCCTCTGAGTGATTGTAGTGTTGTATATGTCCTATATCCGCCTCCCTCTAGAAGCGATGTCCTTAGAAGTGTGGGTTCCATTAATCTTCGTCTTGGAAATATATCTAAGTCTTATCACTGAATGTCTTCACCCCTGCTTCGCGACTTCAGAATTTGGTTCGATCAAGCCTATGACATTAGTTGACTTTGAATCTCAAAAACATCCGGTTGCCGAATACGCGTAACGCAACTACGCAGAACATTAATTTTCTACAGAGCATTTCCGATTGAAATGCCTATTTCAAGCTGTTATTCATATTTTCCTATTTTATGCATCATACACGGCACAATAATCAGTGTCTGCATACCTACTGTGTTGCTAAGAGCATGTCAATGTAGTTGAAGATTGAATGATCAATTCATATTTGTTTACTCAAACCCAACTTCCCCATAATTTTCTTGGGTGATCAACCTGCCAGTCATCGTCTCATCGGTCGCTGTTCAGAAAGAACTTAGAAAAAACTGTCAGAAGTAATATCGTGATTTATCGTTGTGACATTTGCTCTTAGACCCTAGTCTCTAATGCTAACAGTGCTGGTTATATGTTGATGTTAGAATAAAGAATTCTCAAGTCGCCAATCTGTGTTCTACTTTTTGCGTCCATTAGTACTAAGCGTTTCTGAAAGGCTTCGGGGGACAGCGTGAGGCCCAGCGTAGCAAGAGCTGGGCATTAACTGTTTATGAGACGTGATTGACAGAGCACGTTTTAGGAAATCCTGGAACATGCTTCGACGATTGCGCGGAGCCAAAAACACTGTGACCCTATTACAGGGCTTCACCTGAAGTGCTAATTGCATTCGACTTCATGGAAATAGTGGACAGACATGTTAGAGCCAGCAACATAATTGATGTCTTCCTTAGTCATCGACCGCCTCTGACTGATACTGTTTTACATTTGTGCAATTACATGAATCATACTGAAGACGGAAAGCATAATTACATTTAACTTTATGCTACTGATTGGCTGATACGAGTAGTTCCATACCACTCAGAGCGGTGGGGAGTGCATGCCAGCCCGATCCGTATCACCTGAACTCCTGACAGCCGCTTCTCTTGTTTGCGGCCAAGCCCACTATTGATGTGTCTGGTTTCACTCAAATTAGATAGCCGAATTAGTTCAAACTACAAGATTTCTTGCAGGCCACACAGACTAAATGGTATCAGTAGTAAACAATCTAACAGTGTCAGTGATATGCAACTTAGTGTAATTATGCGTGCCAAAATTAGAGTTAAAAATGCTGATGGTATCGTAAATCAGACTTCAATTACCTGCAGTTACTAACAGCTGTTGAGGTTGGTCATCACATAAGCAGTGATTAGTACTGTGTCACGTGTGCCGTAGTTGAGTAATGGAGTGGAGGAATCTTCTTCTAATGGCGTGCAAGGGAGAATCAGTAGTGCATGAAGTGGAAAATATACCGGCATCGAAGCTCCTCAGGCGTGTGCGACTCTGCCTCCCGACACAAGATATGCTAAGGAACCAGTCGTTCATTTTGAAAATTGTGGTACTGTTGAGATTCTCTAGTCAATAAAACAAAACTAAAAATCCTGTATCAGAGGAAGCGAACAAGTGGCTTATGCAGATAAAATTTATTAAGGCTGAGGTCTAGAGAAGAGCGCAGATTACTGTCTATGAATATAGGATTTAAGTCTGTTAATGGTGTCGAAATTTCGAGGAACTATTGCAAACGATAAGTGACTGCCTTGGGTCACTAAATTGTGTTTTTATAAGTTCACTTCCTCTTGTGGAGCCAGTAATTTTGACTGAACAGATGGTATATTTCCCACACATATCTCTGAACACTTTTACGTTCAGTGATTACGAGGACAGTGTAAGTAACTGTCCAGCTCAACTCTCAAGCACTTGATGAATTCAGGTAATGCAACGCCATTGGAGTTCTCTTTTGGAACTGCATAAAAAGTCAGCCCTCATGGCGCGTGGAGTATTATGTATCACCAATTGTGTATGGTGGAGGCGCTAGCAGTTACTCATATTACTCCCAAGTCAGTGTGAATTGAAGGTTCGTTTAGTCTATTATTCCATCATTTTCCCTATTTTTTAACTCCATTTTCGGTAAGTAAATAATTGTTGTCACAATTCCATTTCCCTTTTGTATACTTCATTAAGTTCCTTTTCTCACCTTTCTCACTCGTGCCTAGCGGACAGTCAGCCGCCTAGCTTCCCTTCCAGAAACAAATTCCACCATTTCAAGTCTCACATCTCCACCTATAGTAGGTCTCCATCGGCGTTTTAATGGTAAAATCCACGCAAAACATGCAAATAGACAGGAATATAGAAACCAGAGTGATAATTTTGTACGCTTTTTAGTTTTTAATGTTTTAATTAACATCTTCATAAAACAACAAAACCTTTCGCTACTCTGTATTATACTCTTGTCCGGTTGCTACTGTGTCTTCTTACTATTCGCAACTGCTCGTATGCCATTAATTGATATTTGGAGCTTAAATAGTAATTTTTGAGAACCGTCACAATCCTATCACAAGCACACTCGTTCACCCACTCGGTGAAGTGTACAGTGGAGTAAAACATCATCGAACCACACACATTTGCCGTACTGACAGAGTGGATAACTTAAGCTGGGCTTAAATCTGACTGTAAATAACTGCGAATTATTGCGACGTATTCACTTTAACAGTTGCAATATGCCCTTTGGACACAGTTACCGATTTGTCGATTTCATTTTAGTGATTTATATGATAACTAACTTCATGTAGTTAATTCTCTGGCTAGTTTTCTAACCGGCTGCGAACCTGGGTTAAGAAGGAGGGTTGGGCGTGGGGCTAGAGACCCCAGCCCAGAAAATCGGCTAGACAGCAACAGAAAATTCGACTCACCTTAAAAATTTTAAAGGTAAAAAAGTTAAAAAATTTATTCTTCTTTGCAATCGGAGAGGCGAAGTAAAACAGCGGGTGGGTGAAAGCATCTGGGAAGATAGTCAATCGATGTGTCTTCACTCGACGACAGCCATAATGTGGATGGGGGCGTGGAATGTATGTACGATGTACGATGACAGTAGGCCTGTGCAGGTAGAATAAATGAGAATAGACTGATATTATATATTTATTCCTATCTATGTAGGATACACCAAATGCACAGGCATGGATAAGTATTATTTAAGTGATATAAATTTGATTTGTGGTGAAATTACATAGTTGCTGTCCCTTTATTGACATTAGTTTGTGGTTGCAATCTTCTAAATTACAAAAAATGATTTGCTCCTAACATCTACAAGCCTGCTCAGCTTCTTGTCAAGATGCTGCTTCATGGGCCATACACAAGTTCGCCCGACATTCTACAGGTCAGCATATCCAACAGGTTCTAATCCTTCAAGCCTCTTCTCTCTAAAATGTCACTTATATGCTTCACGACAATCCTTCTATCTAATTACTATTACACTCTATTTTATCTCAATTCCCTTGGCGTTCAATAAGGCTGAAATTTACTCTTTTCATACACACTATTCTCCCACGTAAAGTTCAGTTGCTCTGATGTTGAAAAAACATAAAAACAACATCCATGTTTCAGAATAACTATATTTTCATCGAGAACGTTATAGTTTCCCATGGTAAGATCAATACGGTTAGCATCAAACATTGCAAATGTACACTATCATCTCAAGTACCATATAGCTTATTGTTGTATTTATCTTGTAAATATGCTTCGAACAATGAATTGTTCATAATTGCGTTTATACCACTTCGCAGCTGCTCAGGATGGTCTCCTCTTCCTGAAATAGCGTTCAAGCAAATGGGGCCTTGGCACTCATTCAGATATGTGTTGACTATCGTTTGGCCATAACTGTCATCAGGAAATGGAACTAGGTTTGGGTTGTCGCTCAACCTCGATGGTGACTTTCGGGAAAAATTTACAAATTAACACATATAAGAATATGTTCCAACTTCTTGTACAATAATTCAACAACTCGAACTTTTGAAAAGTGATAATCTATGCCAATTCACGACTGTAATTTGTAACATAATTGATCGCAGCTGTAAAATTGGCATGCATTTCATTTCGTTCATACGTGTATATATTATTACGTATTACAAAACGGTGAGTCACGTATTCCTAAGGAGTTGAGCTTATGTATTAGCGGCAAATGGTCGACAGTGTCAAATGCTTTAGAAATATCAAAGTGGATGGTTGGTACTAGTTGTCATCTGTCATATCTGCCAGTCAAGACACCAAAGAATTCAATGTGTCATGTTAAACATGATCTAGATTTTAAGAATCCATGTTGGTTCGGACTTACAATTTTGCAGCTAAATATATGCTTGACTTGTTTATTTTTAAATAGTCTCTCTATAATCCTAGATGCTATAGGTGTGATATCGATAAATAAATAATTAATTATCGACCCATAGGGCGCTGTGCATGTCATTGAGCTCCCTATTTTATGTCTGTAATACAGTGTGTTCAGGAAGTGCATTAGTCAGTCTCCTCCCTTACCCCTGTTCCTGTCACATTCGAAGTGTGAGTAGCTATCGACGCTTATCTCTTCGTCTACTACAAGCTTACTAATCTTCTGTTGCTCTTCCCCAGGCCAGTAACTAAATCTGCCTCTGTCATCAGTTACAATCTTAGAAATCATCACAACGTAGCTGCTAAAGAGCATTGTCAGACTCACATGCGGTACAACGTCTTAAATATGTTTTCAGTCATTTGGAATAGACTACCAGCTGATGTGCGCGATGCAAACACGATTCCAGTGTTCATCTCCTTAGTCACCAGACTACTCGAAGATGACAATGCACTCCTGGGTTTGCCTCCCAGACCCTCTTTTTCACCCTACATAGATATTTTAAGTTCGTTAAATGTCTAAGTTACAACAAACTACAATTATAAATGCTAATATTACTGGAGGGACATGACAAACATCTACGCAGGACACAAATACTAGATCATGAATATAATATGAAAGTCAACATAACGGAAGCATTAGTACATTTCTACACAGGACAATGGTATTAGTTCACGCATAATATAAAAGTTAGCATAACGGGACTAGTTAGTTAGTGTACCAGTGTAATCATAGTTACCTTCACAGAATGTATATACATACGTGTGCGAATTTATTAATCACTCTTTGACAACTCCACTTGCTTTCTTTTGTGTTGCTGTATGTTGTCTTCTTTTCTCTCTCACCATTCGAACTTCTATATAACTTTTCGAATGAGAATAAAGAATGCAGATATTTGACCACTAACAATGGCAAATAATCTGCAAACACTGCTGGTCCCATATTCTACAACTACATCGTGAATTACGCGTCACCTTCCCCCACGACGCATCCTGGATTGCACTTGTGGAATATACCTTTATACCAATGAAAAAGTATTAATTTGTAATACTTCACGATTGTAATTTCTAACATAGCTGATCTTGTCTGTAAAAATAGCTTGCATTTCTTGTAAACACCCATTCGGAAGAAAATATAAACTACTATTAGTCTGCATGGAGTACAGTTCACTTCTGGTGTTACTTACGACGCAAATGCTGACAAAATTATACAAAAACTTCACTTATAATAATAATAATGTATATTCTCATATAAACATATAAATTTACATCTTAAATTAATACCCGAATTGGACATAAGTCAAGAATAAGATTCGACGCCGCACACACCAGAGTTATATGGGAGAATGACTTCAAGATTTATTTCTCCTAAGTATTTGTGGTTCATCAGAAACATACTTGGGTTATTTTGTTAATGTGAAGACAATATTTCTACGTTTCTTGATGTAACATATAATTTATCATTCAGTTTGGGGTCTTCGTACTGGACATCTCTGCATCCAGATTTAACATGGATAATGCACCCTTCACCCCACGAAACTGATCTGTTCTTTCTGAAAATGAGTAACCTTCGCAGTAAAAAAAGTCATTTAGTTCACTTGTTCACCAAACTTCAGTAATCATTAGTGCCGTAGGTTGGTTTATCAACAGTGGGAATCAGATGCATCACCTTGTTTACAGCCGGCCTGACATTAATAAGAACTTTGTTAGAATTGACTGGCTCATACCTTAGGATTTAGGTCACGTCTTGAAGCAGATGATGGTGCGATTCAGTCGTACTGTTGTCAGACGACAATGAAATGTCTCTCTGTGTGTGTGGAAGCACTAAAGCTAGTAGTGCAGAGGCGATCAGTGATATTTTCATATCCCTGTAAGTTGGGGCGCAAAAAAGACTGACTGTCAGAAGAAAACGAGAGTAAAGGGTGGTTGATATAGAAGAGAATTACCTGTGTCATGTAAGCTGAGTTCCAGACAGTCATTAGGCACTGCTGCATCAGCGGGCCTACCCATACCAGGAGTCGATACCTGTTGAGAGAGGTGAGCACCTGCTACTTGTTGGTCGTCATTTTGTGAACCTGAATAAAACGGTAATGTCATTGCGGCAAAACTGTTGATAACTGAATGAGCAGTCCCCTTGGGCGTGAGTATGTAACCAGGTTTTTTAATTTTTATTGTATTTTTTTTATTTTTATTTTTGATTACAGCTTGATTCCACACTGTATTTTTGGTACTAGTATGGAATTTTCAGCATAGATATCGGTAGCCCAAATTTTGCAGGCCGGCCGAAGATATCGGGTGTGCGTCGGTAGGGAATCGAACCTCAGACCTTCTACATGGTCGACGAGAGTTCTAACCACTGTGCCATTGACGCACAGAAGTGGTCTATTGAGTAAGCTAAGACGGGTCGGATTATTTCGTCTAAAGTTACTACTGTTCGATGGCCCATAGTTAAGTGTCTCAATCTTTTCATTTATGGCGGTATGGGAACCCATGTTTTTAAAAAGGTAGCTCCGACGTTCATGTTCTGTGATGTGGTTTTCATACATGTCGGTTTTGCAAATACTTGTCTCTTAAGAGAGGTGTTGTCAATGTAGTTGAAGATTGAACGATCAATTCATGGTTGTTTGCTCAAAACCAACTTCCCCAATTTTCGCGGAGGCATCAATACGACAGTCATCGTCTCATCGGTCGCTGTTCAGAAAGAAGATTAAAAAACCGTCAGAAGTAATATTGTGATTTATTATTGTAATATTTGTTCACAGACCTTTGTCATACGTCATTTATATGTTGGTGTAACAATGAAGAATCCTCGAGTCAACAATTGGTGTTTTGGTTTTTTCGTCCGTTATTACTAAGCGTTTCTGAGAAACTTCAAGCGACAGCGTGAGCCCGAGCGTAGCAAGAGCTGGGCATTAACGGTTTACGAGACGTGGCTGACAGGTGTGACACCAATGTGTGAGCATCTGAGTTACTGTGCGGCAGAGGTCTCTTCTTCTGCACTGGATTTGCGAATGAACTGGTAGCCGCGTTCTCCTACTTCATGAAGCTGGGAATACTTGGATTCATAAACACAAGGTGTGACTTACTGTGGTGTTTTACTGGGGAACAAAGATCGTTGGCGGAGGAGTCTAGGAACTACAGTTGACTTCTTTTTTAGTGCACGGCTGCAAACTGAACTATTTTTGGACCTTATATTTTCTCTAAAGTTCGTTTCCAGATATGGAACCGATTGCATATGAAATTGGATTTTATGTTGTCTGTACGGGTTCAGTGTTAATCTGTTTGTTTTTACTGTCGTCTTCTCTGGGAATGGATACAAGAGAAATGTTCGCAGCTTTTGCTGTAAGTGAACACCACAATGTTATTAGGATGGTTATGGAGACTCTCATCTGTGAAGTTCTTAGGTTGTGATGACATTCAGCCATCTGTCCTGAGACAGTGTATTGAAGCTCTCTTTAGGCCTTCATTCAGCGTGTTTCAACATTCAATGGATCCAGGGCAACTACCAGTGTAGGGGGAGGGGGCCATCCTTTCTCGTAATTTCCAAGGCTAGGGCTAGGGAAAATGCCACCAGTTATAGACCAGTAACGCTTCTCCCAGTGTTATCAAAAGTTATGGAAATTCTAACTGATAGTCAAATCAGGGAACACTTTGACAGGACTAATGCATTCCATGAAGCAGAACATAGTTTCAGGGGATATAGATCTTGCGTGATAAACCCGCTGTCAGCTTGGAATGATCGGACACCATACCGGGATATGAACGTTCCAATTTATGTGGTCTTCTTAGATTTGAATGGGGCATTTAACACCGTTTACCATGACCTTCTCCTATACAAAATAAGTGAGATAGGGTTTTTTCCCCTTTTGCGTAATGATTAAATTAATACCATGACGAAAAGTAATTGCGCACCGTGGTCAGTTAAGTCTGATCATCCTGGCGAGGTTGGAGGTGTCACGGGTCCTATCCTAGGGCATTGGTGTGCCATCTAGACCTCCCGACGCTTCCCTTCCCTGACGACGTTGAGATTTGGAGAGCAATACAGTGCTCTTGAGACTCTGACACGCTTCAGGCAAACCTAAAAATTCTAGGAGACTGGTGGAGGGTTAATGGTATGACTTCTAGCCTTGATAAATACAATGCAGTGAAATCACTCCCCTGTATACTTAAGAATGTAAGTTCCACTTTGTGTAAATAAAATTTGTCTTGCGCAGCGTCGCGGCGCGACTTACGTTTAGTTCTAACGGAAAAATGGACACCGGCGTGAATTACAAGGATGATGTAGCTAAGTAGGTTATACACTTAACGCAGAGACAGCTAGGCGCGGCCACTACTGAGATCATTCTGAGGTTTTGCAAGGCCTACATAAGACCACACCTTCGGATGCGTAATATCACTGCTCCTCCACTGCTTAGAAGAGACGCTTACCTTTGGGAAAGAGTCCATATACGGGGTGATGGGTCTCCAAAATAAACCATATAATGAACGGCTGGAGAAATTAGATCTTTTTACACTAAGCTGCCATCGGTTTATGGGGGGACTTATCTATTGCCTATAAGATTAAAAATGACAAGTATCGTCCAAACAAAGGTATTATGCCACATAGGAATCCAAGAAGAATAGACCAAAGAATCATGCGCTCTCCCATTTCTTATCACTTCGAGTTAAACACTCCAGAAACCATTTACCAGCAGATGTCGCTACTGCAGCCTTCGTGGACAGCATTAAGTAAAGGCTTGGAAATAATGCAGTAACACAAGTATTGAGTTCAAACGGCCTTTGCCCTTAAAACCCGCGTATTTTTAATGGGCATGCACCTAAACTCATTGCTTTACTTCCCATTCTCCCTTGTCTTATTCTTCTGACTGCTCAAACTCTCAATTACCTTATATCTTCACTATTATTGGTGTATACACATCAGTTTCGGTTTTCATTAGCCTTTATTTTTTAGCCTTATCTTTTAATTTTACATAATCTACACTAATTATATCTGTTATTTATGTCAGTAAAAAGTTTGAGCATTGTGGATTAGATCAAATAAAGTGTAGTTATTTCTGTTTTTATTGCTATTGTTGTTACTATCTTTTTGACCACACCAGACGACTGATGGGTGAAATGGTCAACGGCATTCGTAGTAGTGACACGGTTTCAACAGGTTACATACTACAAACCACATATAATGAACCCCAGCTCCACTCCTCTTGGAGTCAGCCAAAGCTACGACAATCGAGTGGCGGGATAAACTACGCGGAAGTTCACCGAAGACCATGAAACTGTGTCTTACAACGAATAAGCCAGCGCAAAGAAATAAATTTGGTTTACACTAGCTTGTAGAAACGACAGTGGACATTGGATTCACTATTTACTATTAGTACTCGTATTTTATTGGTATTTACATATCACATTATGCATTCTAATCGTATTATCCACTCCCGGGATTTTATAAAACGTTTTAAACCCAAAAACCTTCATATTTTCAATAAACTCAAGAAAAAGCACCATGGAGGTTGGCAGCGTGCCTTAAAATCTACACCCATACATCACACCGCTGTTCCAGTTATCATTAGTACCAACTGCCGGTCCCTGCCTAATAAAATTCTGGATTTTCAGTCCCTGTTGTCATCTAGTACCTACCACAATACTGGTATTGTCACTCTACAAGAAACCTGGCTCCATGACTCATACGATGACAATATTGTGTCTCTAAACAACTTTAATGTTTTCCGACAAGACCGTGTTTGTTCCAAGAAAAAATGTGGCGGAGGTGTTGCAACTTTTATTCACTCAAAATGGTCCATTTCTAACAAAGTTTGTTTCAAATTCTCGAATGACTACATTGATTGCATCACTGTGAGATGTCGCCCGAAACACCTGTCAAAATACAAATTCATTTATATTTCTAATGTTTATGTCTCTCCTGGCTGTACCATATTGGATTTATCTATGTTCGCTGATGAATTCACCGCTTTTGCTGCAGCTTGTTTCGAGAACTCTTTATCAATAGTAACTGGCGACTTCAATGGAAGCGATTGCTCCTTCCTTATATCACTTGGTCATGACAATATTGTTAACTTTGCCACCCGTCTTGGTAAAAACTGGATCTAGTGTTTATCAATGATGTTGGTATATATGAAGCTCGCAAACGTGCTCCTTTACTTAACTCTGACCACTGCATCATACGTGTACTGCCTAAAATATATTCCAAATCACACAAAGGTGTCCTCTCTCACCTCTACAGTAAAGTTCAACGGAGATGCTACTCAAAAGACAACCTAGACAAGCTCAGATGCATGTTGAAAGACACTAACTGGGACTTATTTACAGAACAAACATTAGATGAAACAATCACAAACACTACCGATTATCTTAAATTCTGTTTCGAAATATGTTGTCCTAAAGAAACATTATTCATTCGATTTGATCGCTTATCTTCGCCATATCTCAAAAAGCTACGTAGAGATAAAGAACTGTTGTTCAAAACAAATGATAAGCCTGGTGTAAAAAAGTTAAACATTCTGATAAAACTGGAAATGAAAAGACTAAATGTTTTATATAATCAAAGATTTTTGTCATGTAAAACCCCTTCTAATTTATGGAAACTTTTCAAAGAAATTACTAACGGTAAGCGATGTATTTCTGTTCCATCTCTTAATGTTGACACTCTTAATAAATCTTTCATACGCTCTTCTGTTGATACCCTTCCAAATGATACAAATCATATTGACAATAACTTTAGTGGTTTTAATACCCTTGATGTGCTTAAATGTCTCCGGTCTCTTAAGCCTTCTCAAAGCCTTGGTCCTGACGGCATACCTGCCATTGTCCTCAGGAATTGTGCTGATATTTTGTGTTATCCTCTTACTAACATTTTTAATGCTTCTTTTTCCGGTAACGTTCTACCTTTTGCATGGAAAAACATTAAAATTATCCCTATACCAAAACCATCTTCTGGTTCTGATATTAAATTTCGGCCTATTGCAATTACTTCCCCCTTTTTAAAATTGATGGAAAAATTACTTTTACTTCGTCTTGAACCCGCTTTGAAACCTTTTAATGATCCTAAACAATTTGCATACAAACATGGTAGAAGTACCTTGGATGCTGCGGTTGTCTTATGTCACAATGTTGTCTCTTGTTTAGACAAAGGTGCTAAATATGTTCGTAGTGCTTTCTTAGACTACACATCTGCTTTTGACTCTGTACCTAGGGGCCTTTTGTTAAATAAGCTATCGTTGACACAAACAGGATCCTGGGCTAAGAGTTGGTTGCATTCCTATTTTTCTGATAGAATGCAGTATACTGTATATAACGGCAAATCTTCTACCTCGCTTACAAAATCCGGTGTTCCACAAGGTGCTGTCCTCTCTCCTTTTCTTTTTTCTTTCTTCCTACATGACCTGCCTCATTCAAACGAAACTAACTTTGTCAAATATGCAGATGATCTGACTGTATCACTGCCTATCACTTCCGAGTCTGACAGCTCCAAACTTAATAGCTTTCTGTTGGACATCAACAACTGGTCCAAGTCAAATGGTCTTATATTAAATCCTTCCAAATGTCAGGCACTTGACTTTACTTTCAAGCATCGACGTGACTTACTTGAACTAGTTAGCTCGCATGATCCCTGTAGCATAGATGGCACGGAAATTGAAACCAAATCAAGCATTAAATACCTTGGATTAGTTCTTTCCTCTGACCTTTCATGGTCATCCCATATCTTATCTATCTCTAAGAAAATGTTTCGTCTTACCTTCTACATTAAAAAGTTAAGACAATCAGGTATCAACCAACCTTTAGTTTTGCAATTTTTAAACTCCTGTATTTTACCTATTGTACTGTACTGCTCTCCATTAATCTTTCCTGGGCTTCTCAAAAAAGATTATATCATATTACGAAGAGTATTAAATGCTGTGAGTAGAGCTTGTGGGCAAAAGCTATACTGTCAGACCCTCTGCACCCCCTTTATTCACACCTGTCCCCTTGTATCTCATCAGGTAGGACGAGAAGTCAATATAAAAAGTTATATGCTCGTACCACTAAGTATAGAAATTCTACAATACCCTATTTAGCCCGTACTTTATGTGACGAAGACTCTGTTAGACGTGAAACTTACAAGTTACTAACTATGTAATTAGCACAGTGAATCGACCCTTTCATCGTTCATCCTTCTGTATTTTATGGTGTCACACTTTCTATCGTTCAACTGTTACTCTGCTATTTTATTTTAGTTGGTATTACTATTATTACCACAATTTTATACCTTATGCATATTTTCTCCGTATGGCATACAGTATTTTGCTACGTAGCTGCTATAACAATCGTTTTATTACTATTATGTAGTGTGTATTTTTAATTTTTTTGTCGTTTTTGAGTAAATAGATGCAATATTGTACTGAATGCTGAAAATTCCTTGCTGTATCATTAGTACTGTTCTTGGAATAAAGCGAAAATTATTATTATTATTACTACTGCACATCATTGTACGTTAAAGAGAATACTTCGATGGGACTAACCTTCTTCACGAAGCACAGCACGGTTTCAGGAGGGGAAGATCCTGCGTGACGAATCTTCTACTAGCCTGGAACGATTGGACACTATCCTGGGACAAAAAGGTACCAGCCCACGTGATCTTTCTCGACTTTGCGAAAGCATTCGACACAGTTCACCATGGTCTGTTCCTTCACAAAATAGGCAAGGCGGGAGTTTCTGGAGCACTTCTCGCATGGCTGACAGATTACTTAGGCGAGAGAGAATTCTGCACCAAAGTCAACCGCATCCGATCATCTTGGCACACCTCGGCATCAGGGGTTCCTCAGGGTTCTATCCTAGGGCCGTTGATGTTTTTGATTTTTATCAATGACCTGCCCTCCCAACTAAACTGCTCTGCGCTTCTTTACGCTGACGACGTAAAGATTTGGAGAGCAATAAACTCATCGGAAGACTCAGATAGATTGCAGGCTGACCTGCAAACTCTGGGAAATTGGGCTTTGGCTAACGGAATGCCTTTCAGCCTAAAGAAGTGCAAAGTAGTGCAGCTTCATTCCGGCAGGTCACAGAGTGTAAATTACACCCTTGGTGGCCAGAACTTGAGTTGTGTTCCATCAGAGCGTGATCTAGGTCTTATTCTAACAGAAAAGCTAGACACCAGTGGAAATTACTCGAGGGACGTCGCCAAAGCCTACGCAACATTACACTTTATGCACAGGCAGCTGGGAGCTCTCACTCCCGAACTGTTCTTAAGGCTATACAAGGCATATGTGAGGCCACACCTTGAGGTGCATAATATCATTGCACCTCCGCTACTCAAAAGGGATGCTAACATTCTAGAAAGTGTTCAGAGACGAGCGACGAAATGGGTGATCGGCCTCCGCAACAAATCATATGAGGAAAGACTAAAGAAATTAGGTCTTTTCACACTCAGTTACCGTAGGCACAGGGGAGACCTCATCACCGTCTACAAGATCCTAAATGACCAGGCCCACCCAAATAAAAGCATCCTGCCATTAAGCGATTATAGGCTTCCACGAGGTAACCCGCTAAGGATAGCACACCAGAGACCAAAGACTCGAGTGCGATCACATTTCTTTTCGCTTCGTGTTTGCCGTCTCTGGAACGCTTTACCGGCGGCCGTGACTACAGCGCCATCTGTGGAGATTTTTAAGCGGAAGCTAGACAATCATGCAGAAATGCAAGGTTTGTGTCTCAATGGCTTATCCTCATAAAATTTGAAACCAAACTGTCAATGAATAAGCGTACTAACTAAATCCCCACGACCTATTCTGCCTTCTCTCACTCTATCTTTTCCTTAGGTCACCTTTATTATTCCACTTATCTCAACCTATATTATCTACACTACAACCTATTATTATTATTACTATTCTGCTTTTATGACTACACAGAATGACCAAGGGGAGTTAGGTCAAACTCCATTCACGGCAGCAATACAGTCCTAACATACTGCATACTACAAGCCACATCTCGACCAATCCCCGCACCACTCCTCCTGGAGTCTACCAGAGCTAAAGCAGTCGAGTGTCGGGACTTACTACGCAGAAGCTCACCGAAGATCTGGAACCTCTACCTCACAATCAAGAAGCGAGCTCAAAGAAATCACTGGTTTATACTAGCTCGTCATCAGGATATTGGATATTGGATATTGGAAAGAGATTTAGGCGCGATAAAGCAGTCTTTCGGTACTTCGACTTCTCATAATGTGTGGTAAGTTGGTAGCCTACTGTTAAGTAAATAATTTTAAAGGCTTCACACTTGTTGTTAGAGATATAATCTCACGTTTTTGTGGTGAATGAGTATATTTTTGCTCAAATTTTTAGATGCCACAAGTGTTTCCCATAGAAGCCACAATAATCCCTAAAAGCTGTTGTAATGTTTATAGATGTCTGTTTCAGTAGGAGTCTGTTGTGATTTTGTTGCACCATGATATTCTGGATATATTGATATGCTGTGAGTGATTCTCCACCCATATCCTTGTGAAGTAAGACTAAATATACTTAGTATACATACAATTCGTCATAATTTTTTGCTTTCGTACAAGCTTAGAATTGAGACAATGTTCATACGGAGAAAGCAACCTGTTTATTTTGAAGGAATCCATATAGCTCGTTGTTGTATGTATATTCACGCGTCAGCAGTTAAAATGCTGGCATAACAGTAATAACTGTATTTTCCTTGTGGTATGCAGTACAGTGGTTGCACACTTTTACATCTCGTCTTTTGGCGATTGAAAATACTTGTGGGTTATGTGTTTAGATTGTATTTCAGATTGTTTCATCACCACTTTATCATTCCTTACGCTACGCGAGTGAATTAAAATATTGGAAAAAGTGGTAACACTGAAAAGTCTAAAGCATTGATTTGTATTGAATCAGGTTTGTTGAATTGGTTTGAGTGTGGATTAGTTTCTTTTACTTCGTTCAGCTGTTATATGCCGTTTATCGCTAAGTATCATAATCTCGTTCTCATTCTGTTCCCCAGTTTGCTTCAATGCTGTTTTAATACCCACTAGCGATTTTCCAGATATCTTGTCCATAGGAAAAAAGTTTCCCAACTCCATTTGCATCAATCCGCATGACAAACAATTCATACTGTTTCGTTTGATAGTCCTCTGGCTGTATTTTACTATCTGCAATAATTTGTATGCCAGTGATTCACGAAGACGTATTCGGGACCAAAATCATAGTGCGAGGATGATTGTGTGACCAGCTAGGAATCATGCACGAACAACCGAACGTAGTACAGTGGTGTGCAAAATGGTGTAGATGCTTGACCACAAGCCTT
Source organism: Trichobilharzia regenti (assembly GCA_944472135.2). Lineage (NCBI taxonomy): Eukaryota > Metazoa > Platyhelminthes > Trematoda > Strigeidida > Schistosomatidae > Trichobilharzia > Trichobilharzia regenti. Next base: position 26,934,286 of record OX235266.1, on the reverse strand, counting down.
CAGCTAAACAAGTCGACTTAAACAGTGAGGGTCAGCATGTAATGTTTAGTGATGAGTGCTGTGGTTAATAATTCTGGGCAATTGTCTGCCGTCAAACATGTTACTAAACTGTGTTTGTAGCTGTTATTCTTTATCAGTTTACTTTTTAATTCTTGGCCTTGTTCGTTCTTCAAAGCTATTTATCCTTAAGTGATATATGCTAAATAAAGCTTCCTATAATGACTAAGGAATACGCATGTAGTCTCTTATCTTGACTGGTAACGTCACTCTCACAAAGCTTGAGGGTAAATAATAATAAACAAACTATAATAAATAATAATAAACTATTGATAAATAATGCCTATCGAGATTCTCAGAATCATTTTTCGTGAAATTCTTGTCACTATCAGTCAACCTTATGTTTGGCAACCAGGTTTTGTTTTGTTTCTTTTTTATCATGTTTTTTGGCATCCTCACTTTCTGAACAATATTCTGTGCTGGTGAAAAGCTGTTAGCATTGGCAAATTGTCAGCCTCCCACACATTACACTGACTGTTTATTTCTTTCACATAATGTTAAAGTATCAGTGAGTTTGCGTGTTATTCATTTCAGTGTTTCCACCGCTAGTTTGTTAGAATATTTTTTTCAAAAGTGAGTTAAACATAGACAGTGTTAAAATAAGATCAAGTAGTTCCCAACTAGTGGGAAGTAATTTAAGTTAAATAAAGTGCGAGAAAATCAACAGGCGAACGTCCGTTAGAAAACTGAAGCAGCCAAAACAAATAAATAAAGGTTATATTTTAAGCGAGATGAAAACAAAACAGGATTACAACAAATTAGCTGCAATCAATTTTTAGTTATATTAGTAATTTTTTCAAATATAGCTTGCAGGTTACTGATTTGCTTGTCTTAATGCTTTCACAGATTAGTTTTTAAATCGCAAACAACATATTAAATTCTCTCAGCAATATTAGCTGGTGAAAGTTCGCAACCTGAGCCAAAATATTAGATGACTCGTTTGGAATTTTCGTTTATTCTACTGCTTCGATGAATAACAACTACTCTCTGAAAATAAACTGAATCTTAAAGCGGCTATTAACTTTCCGTATTTCATTACTGAATTGCAGTGAATAGTGTTTCTGTTTAGCAATCTCACGGTTGTCATCACTAACGTTTTATTGGTAGTTAGAAAAAGACAACTTTTTGTGTTCATTGGGATATTTCATCGACCCTCAGCATATTTAAATTTATTCAGTCTAAAATTAGTGTGGTCAACGCACTGAACTGACTTCTTTCTTTTAAATGTCTGCAAAAGGTAAATGGAACGGTTATATTGCATTCGAAAGGTGGCAATAATTGTAGAGGTTTTATTAGTTTTCGTCTAGTAGTATAATACCATGTGTGCACTCTAAAAAGGACAGCAATGGATTTTACCACTTACGATAATATTAAAGATAAGTAACGACAGATACCCCTTACGTACTTGCTATAGTCATCGGTTCAAAATATATGCCTGCTATTTATCCTTTTAATATACAGTTGGTATATATCTGTAGGTTTCCTGGATTCTTTTGTTAACGGATGGCTAACGTTCTTGTACTCTGGAACAGATTTTTAATTTACCAGGTTATGGATCGCACTTGTGTCACAGCTAATGATACTATCAAGTTGCTCAGGTTAAAGTAGATGGAGTGGCATTCGAATCCGGGGCATATCCGCTTAAAATCGAATGCTTAAGCTAATGACCCACATCTACACGTATAGCTGATTCCTGGCACATATTCGCTTCTTATATTTTTGTTTTTTATCGTCATGTGGCAAGTAGTAATAGTAGTTCTAAAACCCTTAAAAATTCGCGATAATCGGTTATAGGAAGTGGATACTGTAGCTCACTTTACTTTTTCACAGCCTACTCAGCTGGCTTCACCGCTAATGGGTTGATAATAGTACTTTTTCGTGCTTTGACTGAGCTTTTAGAAGTTTAAGGGTAGTTTAAATTTAACTGAATTGATTGTCATTCATACTTCCCAACAGCTTACCGCTATTCTGTTTTTTGATGATAACAATACTGACTGTCATTAATGTCGAAAATATTTTCCAGGGAGTAATCATTTGCTCACCATTGAGTAACACTGTTACTTCTTCAATCTCCTGTAACGTCTCTCCATCCCTATTCTTTGACTGTTATCGATCCATATCGAAGCCTCATTTATACTACTTATTACTTGTGTTAATTTTGAGGGGTTAGCTAACTGGTTTGAGTAGTATTTAACAATAGTAGTGAAACTGTGAATCGACTTTGAGTCACTGAAAGGTACTTGAGTTTTAGAAATTAATAGTTTTAACAAAGATTTGAACTCTGCTTATCAATTTCAAACGCACAAGCGTTATTGTTTTAGGTATGAAGTTGATTGCAGCAAAGAAATCATAGTAATGTGCTTCTAGATACGTGCTGGCTGCAGACCGCTTAAATTTTAAATATCCAAACTCAAAACAAGATTAAAATTTGCATCAGGATTTATTGATTCATCACAAAAAGCTTACAGGCCTCTAGGATGTTCTAAATTTAGACTACAGATGTATAATGTAAAATAATTCTCTTAGTTATTTCTTAAGAATTAATAACGTTATCAGTTATCAGAACTTGAAGTAAGGTGTGAAGTAGGTTTTAATGTATGAAGTATCAATTATGAATCGAGTGTTTAGAACACTTGAAGTACAACTGTACAATTTTAAGTCATCAGTCAATGTGATGGATTGATTTAGAGCCAAGAAGTTTTCTGACAGTACCGTTCAAGCCAACAGTTAATGATTGTGCGGAGTAGTTCATTGTCTCGACGGTTGGTTTTAATATTATTATCTATCTACCATTCTAGTGAGGCGTAGCAAATTAAACTGGTGAGTTTTCAGCACAAAGCTGCATTCTGACTTATGTATGTATTTACAATGTGCACATTTTTAGTAGTCAGTGTCTTTATCAATATTTTTTCCCGGATAGTTGTGTCATAGTTCTCTTCCTCTTTTTGGTATTTCTAATCCCATATATTTGTTTCACTAATTTTGCTTTATAGGAATATTTGCATACCTTAATTATCAAGTCCCAGTTAGTCGTCAAGTCATTGTAAACACTTTACTCAATGGTTTACATCGACTTGAATATCGTGGTTACGATTCAGCAGGTCTAGCAATAGATGCTGTTTGCCCAGAAAAAAATGGTTTATGCACTGATGACAGCCATAATACGTTTATACGAGTTGTACGTTGTAAAGGCAAAGTGGCTTCATTAGGACAAGCAGTTAAACGTAAGTTTCTTGTTTTTTGTTGTTGTATTTTTACCTTTTGCTAACTTTCTAAAAATTCTTTCTACAGACAATTTTACTAAAGTGAAAGAGTTTAGTTTATTCTGAAGTTTTATAAGAAATGATAAAATGTGGAATAATGCCAAAAAGTTCTTCAGCTATAATCTCCGCCAAACGAAAGGCGATTCTGTTTTAATTGTGCCAACTTATTTACTAATGTTTCTAAGTAATAATAATAATGTCATTGTTTTCCAATTTATATTTAGAGTTTTTAACTGATGCTGATCTTCCAAATGAACCAATCACAACTCATGTCGGTATAGCGCATACTCGTTGGGCAACTCATGGTGAACCTAATGAAGTGAATGCACATCCTCAAAGGTCTGGTCCTGATAATGGATTTGTTGTGGTCCACAACGGGATTATTACGAATTATGTTGATCTCAAAGCTTTGCTGGCAAGTTCAATTTTATTTTTGTGATAGTTTTTTCACTTCATGGGAGGAAATTATTTCATCTTTGTGTGTATTTGGTGTGGAATAGTGACAGTATAGCTTTCTAATCATAAATATTGCTCGGAATTTGTTGGTTAGATGTGAAGTATAATTATTAAGCTAAGTAGCACAGTGTGACTGCACTAGATGTTAAATATTCGGATGATGGGAAGTGAACTGACGGAAGTTAAAATTCATGGGTTAGTGGATTTCGTCCCAATGGCTGAATGGGTCTCGTAAACTGAAAGTTCTGGGTTCGATCCTTGATGGGTGGTGTCACCGGTACATATAGCTAAAATGTCCCGAAGGAGGATGAACCAGATGTCTAGTATTCCCTGGTTCTCAGTAGTTCTCCAACTGATATCAATCAGTGGTAGAACCTGAACGCTCTATTCTACCTAAGTTTCATGCTTGTCAGCAATTACCACTGACTCGAGACAGTCAGTTGTATATCCATACTTAGATTTCTTCACCTTCAAGCCCAATAGGACGCATACCAAATAAATGGATAGTGGTCAGCGTAATCAGTTGTTCTACCATACTTCGTTAGGTTGGAAGTTGATTTTTTTTTAATAGCCGTGCATGACATTCATCTATCCAGTTGTCGTATTATAAGTTTGTATATTGGTCTTGGCTCATATAGGTTTATTACTATTCACAAAGTAATGCTTAGTGTGTTTCAATCTTGTTTATCAGATTCCAATTCAGAAAAACACATAGAAGAGGGTAGATGTTCAAAGAACCTTTGTTTGCTGTTTAATCAATTCGACTATTAGTGGTAGATTGTCCTCGAAACTAGACTCCATTAAAATTCATATCTTTATTTTCACTATTGAGCTAATCGCAATTTTGTCAATATATATATATATATATATATATATATTGATATATATACCAATTAATACCAATTGGTATATATATATATATATATATATATATATATATATATATAGTACATTAATTGGTATCTGAGTTTTAGCACATGTGAAACTGCTATTCGCAAGTGCCCGTTTGTCGAAGTTGGTCGACCAAACACTGACAACTAAGTCATGATTATCGACCAGGTCTACATGGAGCAAGCTGTGACTTAAATAGTTGGGTAAGAAAGTCGACAACTATGGCACTGATTAGCAAACACTGAAATCTCAGAGGGAATATGAGTTTTTTCTTGAAATTGTAAACACTTCTGGTCGATGGATGCTTACAGTTATTAAACTTTAATTTAGTCTTAATACCAACTTGCATTGTTCTATAGTATCTTGCCTGATTTTCTTAATGGTCCAGGTAACTGGCAATCATTGATTGTTTCAAAAGTGGATGGATAGATACTTTGAACACAGACTCTAGAACTGTGCCTTCGTCGTCAGCATTTCGTGTAAAAGTTAACAGAAATGGAGGAAATCTATATGAAATTCATGCAGTCATAGGATGCTTTAAAATAAAAGAAAGGAAGACAAAACAATAGAAAAAAAATTGCAGTGATTTAATTAAAATAAAGACCTATATCTCTTTATCCCTGGGGTGTTGATTAGATTTTAGCAGTCCCGTTTGCAATGTAACTAAACATTTATAATTAGTGTATTTCAGAGTTTGTTTGACCCTCATGTATACATTTCAGACAAACAGCCTATAATTTAATGGTCTTGCAGGATGTCTTAGTTTAAATTACCGCACCTTTATTTCAACACTCCTACTTCTGTTAACCTACAACTGAGGTAAATGTTCCCACTCTCTCTCTCTCTCCCTAGGTTGTTTGAGACATGTAACACCATCAACTGATATGTTTTACCTTGGACACTAAGTCAAACCTAAATATTTCTGACGTATTGGCTTTTGCCAAACTTGAGGATTGTGTCAAGGATAATAATGGCCTGATAATTGGTGCCTTTTAAGACTTACCTTTCAATAACCATATTTTGCAACTATGTAGTAGAAAAAAGTGGACTGTGTCAAAGTACCAGATATTCACTACACTACACGTTTTGAGGAAGGTTAAACAAGCCATTTTTAAGTGGTAACACTTTACAGATTTGTGCGAATATCAGCACTCTTAGCCGTATCACCTCTTAGAATTAAATGACAAAGCGATGATATTGATGTAGCAGTGTGATGATTACAATAGCTGAATGACTGGCATTTCTGATATTTTACCTTGTAACCAGAGGGTCCTGGGCTTGAACCCCAGTGGGTGGATACAGATGAAGAGTCCTGAACTAGGACGAGACGGCTGTCCAGTACTCCCAGGTTTTTTAACGGTTCTTTAACCTATGTCACTTCATGATGAAATTCTGACAGTTCTCATGTCAAGTCGCCTTTTGATAGTCTATTACTGGTTTACTGCCGTCGAAACTGTGTTTGTTTTTCATCTTAGTTTTTCTTTTCTTGTGATTAATTTACAGAAACGACGTGGTTTTACTTTTGAATCGGATACTGATACAGAAGTGATACCGAAATTTATGCAAATGATTTATGATTCACATAAGGAAAATCCAATTACATTTTTGGAAGTTGTAGAGCTAGTGGCACATCAGTTGGTAAGTTAAATTGTGAAGGAAGTATACATTTGTTCATCCTCTCCCTCTCTCTCTCTCTCTCTCTATCCTTCTACTTTACAGTATTCATGCTAATAAGAAGTAACATCAAATCTGTTTTGCTGTTTAGGTTTCCTTCCTAACAGTTGTGTGTTCAATGATTGTGGAGTTCTAATAACTGACAGTTTTAGGTTCATTAAACTCAGCTTTGTTCCATTTACGTTGATTTCAGTTGTTTTGTTTTGTTAATCTTACCATCTTACATTCCGTTTATCCATTATATATTAATTTTATAAAACACAATAGTACCTCGCCTAGTTAACTAGTTCCCTTTTCGTTCTAGATGGCTCCAAGCCCGGAAAAATAGGGAGGTTTGGGCGTAGGGCTAGCGACCTTACCCCAGAAAACCAACCAAACTGCTACAGAAACCTCGACGCACAAGTAAAAAAAGTAAAAAGTCCTGGAGAGAATAAAAATGCGCTGGATGCAAAACTCTGCTAGCCCGAAACAAGTTGGATTCAGGAAAGGCAAATCATGTGTTGATCTAATTGCAACTTTATATATCATCATCATCGAATGGCAGTCAAGTCTGCACATCAATTTCATCGACTTTGAACGGGCCTTCGACAGTGTTGACTGAGAAGTAATTTGGAGGTAACTTCAACACTATGGCGTAAGGTACCGAAGTCTTTATCAGCTTCATTTGACAGCTAGCTATATGACAAGGCCACATGTCAGGTGATCCACTACGGGAAACTCAGCAAAGCTTCTGAAGCAGAGACAGGAGTAAGACAAGGCTGCCCGCCTGCTACCACTGATGATATTCCTAATTGTGGTGAATTGGATTATGCTTCAGACTGAGCAAGGGAGCCAGAAGACAGGAAGACTCTGGACGGGTAAGAAGACTCAAGGAGATTTGGATTTCGCGGGTGATTTATGTTTGGTGGCATAAAACGTCGAAGACTTACAAACGAAGACCAACAAACTGGCAGAGGAGGCGAGCAGTGAAGGCAGGACTCCAAGTAAACGTAGAGAAGACAGAGGTTATGAAGATAACCAACCACCAACAGCAACAACAAGCAGCACCGATAACCATAAATGGGGGAAACTTGGAAGTGGTCACTCACTTCCTTTACTAATGTAGGAAGCATTGTTTCAACCACAGACAGTGGGAACGGATGAAAATGTGAAAGCTAGGGAGATAGGAAAGGCAAGACATCACCCCTTTATCATTCTGAAATCAGTTTAGAAATCTTCTCCACTAAGCATAAAGAACAAGATTCAGATTTTTAACACCATTGTTGAGTCAGTCATTTCTTCCGTATGGGTGATTCTTCTGCAGATTCTACTAACACATCGTGCTCCTACCCAAGAAACAAAAAAGAAATTACACAATAACACCTGTTCACAGTACCAGCCTTGAAGGATGAAGAGGTGACTAGCGGAAGTGAAATCATTCAAATTTCACGTCAATAAAAAAGTGATCATTACAGAGGGAAATTGACTACCGATTATGGCAAAGATTGTCGGAAGGTACAATTATATCATTCATGGAGAATTTAAATAAGTTCACTTCATAATAAAGCTTGCACTGAAGATATTGTGTAGAAGGACAATGAAAGCTTCGCAATTTAAATCATCCCCCCCCCAGAGAGTGCGACCAGATCCGTATGTAAAGTATAAACGGAGGAATGACACTACATAATTTGAGCAGGGAGATAAGAAGATCAAGTGAAGCATAGCGAAAGTACACAGCAACATAGAAAAGACCATACTCAATCACCAAGAGATGTAGTCGTCAGAAGAGGAGACAGACGGAAATTTGTTGGCGCCAGTCAACTTTGCAGATGGATCTAGAAAGTTGAATAAGTCAGGACCAAGACATAAGGAGAATACACGACAGAGGCTAGTGTGGCGTGTACTGATGACACGAACTTATAAGTCGTCGTATATCAGTGACGTCTTCTGCAAGAATAGCGAAGGGGAGAGGTGAAAGATACTTGTGAAACAATACAGCAAACACGAAATGAAGGCAAACGAAGTAGAATAGATTAAGTCCTTTTTTTTAATAAAAATTAGACATTTCAATGTATGATTTTTATACTTCACCATAGCTGTATATAATTTTGCCTAGCAAGCTATTCTTCTACCAAATGCCATAATAATAAAAATAGTAGTAGTATTTTTGTAGGGGTGTAATTGGAATTTATCAATTTTACACAGTCAATTGTGCACTTGTAGGCTGCACTGTTAAATTTGGTAAGATTGAAGTAAAGAAAAGAAAAAACGAAGCAGGCTTTGTAGTAGGTTCTAATTACTACTATTCTGGTCGTTTATAGATACTAATATGCCTAACTAAGCGTATTTTATACCATTTTTTGTTATTGGTTATTTATTTTTCTTATCTGATAATATTTCTACAGCATAGGTCGTCATAGTAATATTTCACCTTCTCTGTTGTTCTACTGTTAATACAATTTTTTTGTTTTTCTGTAGGAGGGATCCTTTGCATTGGCGTGTAAGAGTAGTTATTATCCTGGAGAATGTGTAGTGGCAAGGTTAGTCAGAGTTTTCTGTATATAATCCAATTGAAAACAATGAAATTAAGAAATAGTTAAATTTGCTTTATTACTGCATATATAGTTTGTTTGTTTTTGGTAACCATTATAATATTAGCAGGATATTATCTAACCTTTATGCTTGTTGGTTCTTACCGTTGCATATTTTATCCGCGCACCTCCTCTTCTCTGTGCTACTTTGATCATCAGTCAAATGGTCGTTAACCAGGTGGATTAGTTCGCTTAGGCCTTCTGTCAACATTAGCTTGTTTAGATAGACTGTTGTTAGGCATGTGAAATAAGTATTTCACAAATACCTTAATTGATTGAAATTTATAATTGTATAGACTGAGTTAACTGTCTTGAGACACCTTATTAACAGTAATAATGATAGCTTTATTCTAAATAGTAGTTTGGTACAAATATGGAATTTTCAGCATGTGATCGTGTGGTGAGATCTGTCTGCTAGCCAAAATTGTAGACAACAATTTACGTCAATATTTACGTTTTAAATCGGAGTCATGAGAAAGACAAGAACAAAGACTAACTCAACAACCAATCACAGCAGACTTAGCGTGGGCGGATACTATTAGCAGATAAATCAATAGGCTATCTAAGAAACGGCAACAAAGAGATGACAGAATAATCTTCAGCAAAAAAACCCAATCAGGAGACAATACCATTCTGCTAACAATAATGAATAATAATGTATATGTCTATAAATATCTCTTGATTTCCTCAGTAAATGATCTGTTGCCTGGCCCTTGTTGTCTGTCGTTGCAATAGTACAGTATTGCACATAATTTTCTCATCACAAGGTTAATAATTAGAACGGAGCATTCATATCAACAGTATGGTTCAGTAAGAAAATAAATATAAAATTAAACTAAATGGAAATATTAACAACAATGTAACAATGAAAACAAATAGGGTCGTGTAGTTAAAGTCCTACAGTAGTTTTGGTAATTTCCTGCCTTACACTCTCCTCATCGCTTAAAATGTGTACCTGCCGGATAAGGTATTATAGAGCTTTTGTACTTAGTCGTCCGAGAATACAGTCTTCCAAAGTTGCTTCTAGTTCTACTCTATTAGATTCTAGGGGAGAGTTGTGTATGCAGAGGATGCTCAGAGTCTGATAAGATAATATTTATTAATTTCTTGCAGAAGTTCATGTGTCTATCTACAATAGTATTAACCAGTTAGTTTGGGAATACGCCACTCGCCCTGCTAACGGCTTTTAGCGCCTTTCGCAATATAACAAAGTTTTTCTTTAGTTAGTAGGGGAGCAGTAAAGAAGCATGAGCAGAATACAAGAATTAGCAGACTTAGAAAGTAGATATGGAATGATACTTGATAGTCTTAACTCCCTTACTTAGAACGTCAAATGAAATATCGTCCTGGAAACTAACATTATGTGGGAAGATTCGGATCTGAGGTGATCAGAGTCCAAGCTATTTGAAATTAGATTTAGTTTCAACTTCAGTGCCATCTACAATTGCGGAAGGGTGTAAATCAACCCGTTCGCGTGAATCGCACTTGCATCTGTGAGTGAAATCAAGCACCTGACATTTGAAGAGATTAAGCTAAAAAACCGTGTGACGAGAACCGCTGACTAATTTCTGATAAGAAGTTATTCGTTTTGAAACAGTCTAACTGAGAAGTGACCGTTGGCATAGAAACAGTCAGTTCATCGGCATGCTTAACAAAATTGGCTTCGTCAAAATGATGGAATTCATGTAAGAAGAAAGAGATCAGAAGGTAGTGGAAGAACAGCTCGTTGAGGAACACTAGGTAGACTAAGTGAAGCAGTGGAGAACTTCCCATTGTAGACAGCGTACTGCCTCCCTATCAGAAAAATAGGAATACAACCACTTATTAGTCCTCCTAATCTGCACTTTGGTAACGTGGTGGTTCGATTAAACTCAAACACCTAATAAACTCATAGCACTAGGTTGTGGGTTGTTACTCCCAGCCAGTTGTACACATGAATGAAATAGCTGCATACCACTTTTAGATTTTGAAATGGTTCTTTAGGTGATGTCGGTTCATGAAAAGTGTTGGTTTTTACTGATTCAATATAAAAACTGTTTGAAATATTATTCAATCTCGAAATCATTAGTATGGCAATATTACTTCTTAGTTCTGTTGGTCTGTATCGCTGACATACCTAAGGTGAAAGGGGACTAATATCAATCCTGTAGAGGTTTAGCTCATCACCGTAAGCAGTCATGTTTCAGGCCATAGTGGGTCTCATGTTAGAATCTCTCCACATATTTCACTTTGGGCGTCTGGGTTTCAGTATCCCTCTTTGTATAGAAGTGCATCAGTTCAAGTTGCCACCCTCCATGTATTCTCAACAAAGGTAGAGAGGCGGAAGAGGAAAAGATGTTCAAAAAACAATAACCAGCATAAATATTTTAGAAAAAGAATAGTAACATGGAAAAGCATGAGGGTCGAATGGATATGGATGTGAATGGCATCTGTGCCATTGAGAACAATTTTGTACGATATGATCATCAATAGACTCCAGCCATTATTTCTTAGCTGTCTCGAGGACGTCAATCGCACGTAGGGTCAAATCAACTGTCGAAGACCTCGTGAACCTATTGCAGATTCTGGTTTGACCATCCGTAGCCTTTTCCCAGTCTTGATCCTTTGTCAGCTCGTTGAGGAAGGTGGTGGCTTGACATGCGAAAGACGTGTTCTAGCTATCTCAACCGATATAGCTTCATAACTTCGTGGATTGACCTAACCTTCTTACCCCTAACACTCTGTGCCTAAACTCAACATTACTCACCATATCCAGTGAGTAACGCAGGGGATAGATTGTAGAGATCTCTAGTCAAAGACAGTTAACCTTTTCATATCTTCCACTTCCAATGGCCATATATCACAGCCACAAAAGGAGGACAAAGTAAACTGTTGCACATTACTTACTTACTTTACTTTACTTCGGCTATCTCCTACGGGAGGATGAACCGGCTTCATGAACATCTCGAATGTTTGTAAGAGAGTTGATGAAGTTTCATGGGAATTGGGTACGAGTGATGTCCCCAGCATCGCTCGGCCTTTTGTTTGAGAGTGCAGCTCTAGCCTTTACACAACCAAGTGTGACCTACAAGGCAGTAGGAGTGGAGTAGGGAGTCCACTATCCATTGGCAGCCGGTGACCGGAGTCCGGTTCATACGCCTTTTTGAATGGGGCCAGACATCCAGGGCATCCAATAAGCTCTTTGTCCATACGTCTGTCGGTGAACTCCGGTGAGCTTCATACGCCAGTCGTTGGAGGTTTGGAATCAGGGTTTAGCCATCTCCCCTAGACTGTCATCCAATGGACAGTCAACCCGGTGAAGAGCGCCGGGCATCCGCTTTTGCCCTCTCACTTCGGTGAGAAACACCTCCGCCACGTGAAGGCAGTGAGTAGGACTTCCTCAGGAGAGGCTATGTAAGACGCACGGTCATATGGGAGCATTTCAAGAGGTGTACGGAGGGGTGGCTAGCCCGCAGCGCAAAACACCCACCCCCGACCATCCTGAGGCTTTGGAGGCTGTTGCACATTCCACACGTCCTTATCTTCATCGTAACAATATTCCTAAAAAAAACTAGGCAGTAGTTCATAATAATGTTTCTACGATGAAGATAAGAAACAAAAAACCATAATTTATCTGAAAAGTTCAATACATGTGTTTATTAAACACAGTTTACTCGTTTAATAATTCCTTGTGCGTGTTAAACCAGAATATAAAATCATATCAAACTGAGAAAAAGGGTCATAATATCATACGCTTAAACTATGTTTAGAGGTTAAGTAATAACTGTAGTTAACTAGTTTGATAGAAACCTTTCTAACAGTTTAACAAGGTTGAACTTTGATTATTAACATTGATGTAATGTAATCTAATCTGTTTTTGAAGCTATTGAATGAAGTTGTGAATTTTTTGGTCGATTGAGATGTTACATGTGCGTCGGTAGCACAGCGGTTAGTACTCTCGCCGACGCACACCTGGTATCAGTGTTCGACCTGCAAAATTTAGGCTACCGACCTCACATGCTGAAAAATCCATACTTGTGTATCGACAGAAGACAAGGGCCAGGCAACAGATCGTTTATTGAGAAAATCAAGAGATATTTATAGATTTTCATGTACATTATTATTCGTTATTGTTAGCAGAGAAGCAGCGTCTTCTGATTTGTTGTTGTTTTTTTCTGAAGGCTATTCTGTCATCTCTTTGTTGCCGTTTCCTAGGTAGCCCATTGATTTATCTGCTAGTCGTATCCGCCCACGCTAAATCTGCTGTGATTGGTTGTTGAGTTCCTCAAGGTTAAGCTGTGTTACTGTTTTCCTCATGACCCCGATTTGGGACGTAAGTTATTGACGTAAATTGTTGTCTACCAATTTCGGCTATCAGACAGTTCTTACCACACTTGTATCAAAATTACGGTGTGTAATCGAGCTATAATCAAAAATAAGGAAAAATACAAAGAAACACAATATGAAGGCCAGAAGTAGCACAACACGAATAATATGTGCAAATGGTGATTTGAACATAAGGTGTACATAATTTGGCTACATAGAGATACCAGATTCCTAATAATCATTTTTTTGTCAAGTCTCTTGCCTTCTACCGTAACACCGTTATTGTTCGGTTATTTTCGGTGGTATGCATACACTACCGAGTCTGTATTTAAATAATGATTGAAATCTTAACTTCGCCATTAATTTTGTTTGTGAGTCTATCCCATATTCAAACAGTGGATACGGGGAATAACAACGTGTAAACACACATACACCTCAATTTCAATAATCATTATTTGCAATTTTGTAATAGAACAGTGGGTACTACTGTTATAATAAGCTGGCTGTTTTATTCAATAATCGGCTATCTCATTGGTGACATTTAAATGATCTAAATTAGGTCTGGCCTGAAATCATGACTGCACAGTGTTAAGAAATCCTAAAATACAATATTTTCTACATTATTTCACGTTCTGAGTGGAACAGAAGGCTTCAAATGTAACAGCAGAAGCCAAGGTATATTTTGAAATGATTAAACAGCTATTTATATCTATACACTTTATATTCTTTAACCAATCACTGGACGTGTGATTTTGGCTTGCATTAAACGACATGGAAGAGAATGTTCGAGTATATATAGTATTCTGTTGCTAATGCAGTGTTGAACTGTGAGAATAGTATTCAGACGTTAACACCAACAAATACAATGAATCTTACCGTGAGAATAATATTCCGTTGGAACCCATTGTGTTGTGTATCACACCATCACATCACTTCGTCAGTAGTGATATTGTTTTCACGGTTTTGGCATTGCGAGTTTCGTAGTCAACCGTCTGTCTTTTTCATTCTTACTACCGGTTAGTAAACTACGCAAGTTTTAATGTTTGCGTCGACTGGGAATAGGAACTGGACCACTGTTGTGGTTGGCGAGCATAATTTTATTGAACTACCGCGAAGTGATTTGGTAGCAACTTCAACACCATGACGTACAGTGCCCAAACCTATATCAACTTCATTCAACACCTGTATGGTAGTGCTACATGTGAAGTGGTTCACAAAGGAAAACTCATCGAGGCGTTCGAAGTGGAGACAGGAGTAAGACAAGGCTGTCTGACTGCTATCACCCACGATAATATTCCTAATTGTTGTGGACTGGATTATGCGTGAGACTGTACATTGGAGTGAAAAGACATGAATACTGTGAACCGATAAGAAGACTGTAGAAGAGGTGGATTTGGCGCATGGATGATTTATGTTAAGTGTCACACGGACTCAAAGACTGGAAGAAGAGGCGAGCAGAGAAGACGGGACTTCAGGTAAACATAGAGAAGACGGAGGTGATGAAAATACCCAACCACTACCACCAACAGCAACAACAAACAACACCGATAACCATCAACGGGGGAAACTTGGAAGTGGTCACTCACTTCCTTTTCTATGCGTCGGTAGCGTCGGTTAGGACTCTCGCCGACCATGCACATGGTTCGAGGTTCGATCCCCTGCCGACGCACACCTGATATTTATGGTCGGCTTGCAAGATTTGGGCTACCGATATCCATGCTGAAAATTCCATACTTGTACCAAAAATACAGTGTGGAATCAAGCTGTAATAAAAAAATAAATAAATAAAAATAGCATTGTTTAAATCACAGGCAGTGGGAACGGATGAAAGTATCAAAGCCAGAAGATCAAACGACGGATGGGAAGAATTAACAACAAGAAATTATGGTAGCAATCAAACGAGGAACCTATCGTTCACAAATATGTAGGAAGGAATAGAGATGGATTTGACACACGCTGAGTAAACCGTCGAATGACATCTCGCGCAATACAGACCATCGCTGAAGTGGAATCCGAATGTGAAACGACTAGTGGATCTTCAGTGCGATGGTGACATGGAGGAGATTGTGGGATATGGGTAGAAGATGCGAGATTATGGGCAATCGTGGGCCCAGGTGAAGAGGACAGCAGAAAGTAGAGCAAAGTGGAGTTGTGTTGTTGAAGCCCTATGTTCCACTTGGAACCCAAGGGGACGGTAATAATATAATAACACTGACGCGCAAAAGTATATAGAGTAGCTGTCCACTCAGTATTTTATGTATTCTTACTGAAGTTGTGCAATTTTACAGACTGTCTGTGTGCTAGTAGTTTTTCAACAAATCATATCATTCTGTGTTTGCATGACTTACAATATAGAACGGTTTTCTGAGTTTCCTCATAGTACATACATACTTATTTGGTAATTAAAATCTTTTTAACTTGATATCCTCTAAAATACCATAATTAGTATGTTTATCCTAAATCTATGTCGTACATTTTTTTCTCAACTTCTCTTTTTTTCATTTGTAGACGTGGTTCACCTATGCTAGTGGGTATCAAAAGTCCAAATGAACTGACCATGAACCATATCCCTGTATTTTACAGACCAAATGGTATGTGACAATCAATATCTTATCTTATTTGCTTTTTATTTTAACTAGTCTGGTAATCAACATCACACGTCTACTGATTCATAGGCCTCAGTCAATATTCACACAGTTGTAGTTGTTTTCACAATCCAGCAGCTTCCTCTTTTTGTCTTCATCTTCTTCTAATCCAATCAGAATTATGAACAACTAATAAATATGTTTTCACTTAATTTGTATTTCTCGCTGATTGGTTATTTTATTGAACTGAAATACCCGGTTTCTGTTGACATATCGGCTCATAGTACGGGCACTTCAATGATGTCTAAAAGTGAGCATGATGTTATTTTGGTTGGTGATGATTAGCGCAATTGAGCCCAGGAAGTGCATTTCGTTTTATTCGAGACTGGATGTACTTGTATCCATAGTAGGTGATGTTTCTAGTGAAACTTGAATTCATAACCCACTTTCGTATTCCAGAGAGTCATCAGGCTATCAGGCCGATGGATTTGGGTATTCAAAACAATGCATGCTTTGTCTGAGTCTCACTATGGGTACTCTTTCCTACGGGGGGAGGGGGTTACATTTGAATTCAGTTGACGAATCCAAAATAAGGCGAAGCCTAAATCCTAGACCCCATTGTTGGAGAACTAATGAAAACTAAGGGACACCAGACGTCTTTTTGATGCCTATGTAGTAGTCTTCAGTAGTGCATCTTACCAGTCAAAAGTTTTAAATCATAAAGTCGTGGGTTCCAACTGACTTATCGTCTGGATAACAACAAAGTGTTCGCTTCGTAAACTAGTGGTTCTGAATTCTATATTTCTTACTGTAGAGTTGCTTACTGGGAGAAAATAATTGTCCTGTGTCTGTCGGCCTTCATATTGACGCTGTCTGTTGTCATTAATAGTGAAATGTAACCTCTTATTCATTAATGTTGTCATATCGTGAGTGCGTCTAAGCTTTGAATTACAATTTTCAAGAATAGACGTTGCATTGTGTGGAGTGTTGTTGATAAGATTTATCAGTAGTATATAAAGAGACGTTCATTGGCATAAAAACATCAAGCAGCAGGGAGATAGATTTGATGTCAGAGAAAGTAAATGATACAGCGTTGCGGAGATACATGGGAGACGTGAAAGGAACATAAAGATGCACAATACAAAGGAAGGGCAGAAGTAGTATAACACGGAAGATACGCAATTTCGCCGTATAGCGATACCAAATTCCAAATAAACGTTCCTTTACCAAGTCTCTCTTCGTCTATTGTTACCGTATTATTCATAAAACTAATATTGCTTACGGAAAGCTTAGAATCACGATATCATAGGAATTATTAGTCAGAATCTTCGTTTTATATAGTATTTGATAGGTTTTTTAAAATGTGTCCGCAGTAATTTGATAATTCGAATACTTTCCATCAGTCGTAGCAACCTGTATCAAGTGATTCACCTTAGTGGACAGGAACGTCTGCAATCTCCGGGAAAAGATTGTCTGCTGAGAGAATTATGCTCATATCACTGAATGTTACGGCTAAGGATATTACTACTGAGGTATTCAATCAGTCATCAATTTGTCCTAACACTACATCAGATAAATACATTGCTTGATCATTGAATTCGCAGTGTTTAAATTACTTTAACTCTTACTAATGACATTATTGTTGTTATAATCTACCACGTACGCTATTTATCAGACTAATAAGTTGTGTGATAGTTTAAATTTTTGACTTCCAATTAAAATACTTTAATTTCTGTTTTCACTTTAGTAAAACTTTGGGAGGGAAAAGAAGATTCACACAACCTTAAACGTCTTTGCAGTTCATGTAAGCTCAGATAAAATATGATCGATTCATTCTAAATACAAAATAGTCGTTTACTGAGTAAAAAAGGGTAATTTATTCAATTGAAGCACTTTAAGTGTAGGATAAAACTGCCCAGTGTCTGATGATCTCCTTAATTGTCATCGACTGGATTATGCGACACATTGAAAAAGATGAATGAAGTTAAAAAACAAGTATACATTGGACCACTATATATGAACTTATCGGCAACTTCAAGCGGTTCACCTGCAAGAATGAGTGCAGGTACAGGCTCCTGCCAATCTTAGACGGCACAAAGCACATACCATACTTACAGACACTGGTCGCCAACTGATTAAGTGCGATTTAGGCAGCCTGCATGCTGCTATCGCACAGTAAGACAATATCTTCTGCATACTCAAGGTTAGAAAGCCTGTCTCTAGGGAGCAGATCTTCACGGCCAACACTGTGCATGTCCTTCAGAGCTGACTCCAGAATGTACTCGATGGCCGAGTTAAAGGGAAACAGAGAGTGGGCGACCCCATCTAACCCTACTGTTTATGGTGAAGCAGACTGATCAGATTCAGTCAGATGTTTAGTGCAGCTATTAATCGACTGGCATTCTCCAGGAGAAGGTCAAGCAAAATAATCCTTAAAGAGATATGTGTATGATAGAGAAGATTTGTAGCTCAGGTGGATAATTTTGATGTGGTTTTGTTCTCTGAGCTGGATGGTTAGTTTGCGAAGCTTTCATCGCCCTACTGGGTGAGATCTTCAGCGCATACTTCAATTCGAAGTGAGCTTTTAGATTTCTCCACGAGTTTATTAATCATCTCTCCTGGTGACCTTGGATGTGATTGGTTGTTTATGTGTGTTTTCACACCTTGTAGGTTACTTGTGTTGGAACTGATTGTTTCTGTGACTTAAACTTTGACCCTTTGTGTGTGAAGTTTCTTTCTTATTGGTTGATAAATTTTGTCTATCTCGATGTATCTATTGATTGATGATTCACTGGAATGCAAAGCTTCTAAAAATTCCAAAAAAATCTCGTGGAGAAACCTAAAAGCTCACTTCAAATTGAAGTATGTGCTGAAAATGTCACCCAGTAGGGCGATGAAAGCTTCGCAAACTAACCATCCAGCTCAGAGAACAAAACCACATCAAAAGAGATATGTGTGTATAAGGCTTGAGGTGTTTGACATTATTATAACCAACGTCTACGAAAGCAGATAGATACGTTAGTTAGGCTTTTACCCATACGACAGTGTTTATTTATTCATGAATTTTGTTTTTTTATTCAGTCTGCTTATTCCCATTTAATTCCTTATTTTACGCCTTTTAATCTTGCTGTACAGCTCCAAACACAACTTACAGTATTCGACCTCAAGTCAATGATGAAGAACATACAGAGACACCAGATCAAGTGACACATTTTTTAAGTGGTGCAGATGGTCATCGAGAAATTGAGTTTTTCTTTGCAAGTTGTGCAAGGTAAGCAGGTTTTATGTAGTGAAGTTTAATATAAAAGAGGCTATTCAAAGCGTACTCATTGCAATACTTACATTTTTATGGTTACTCTTATATTCAAAAAGTAAATATTTGCGTGGTTGGCCGGCGTCCTACCGCTGAACTACCGACGCACTCTTAGAAACTTGCTCATTTATTATTCATTTTGACTTATTATTCCCTTGAGCTCTGAGTGGAACATAAGGCTTCAACTACATATCTACACTTTCTTCTATTTTCTACTATCCTCCTCACCTGGAACCACGATTGCCCAAAATATCGCATCTCCTACTCGAATCCCACGATTTCCTCCGTGTCATCCTCGCACCGACAACGACCCACTTGTCCTTCCCCATTTGGATTCGACTCGACCTGTGACCTGTATTGCGTGGGATGTCATTCGACGGTCTCCTCAGCGTCTGCCAAATCCATTTCCACTTTCTTCTGCGTATTTTTCGAGCAATTGGCTCTTGGTGGGTTTGTTCCCCGCCAGAGTTTCTTGTTGCTAATTCTTTCTGGTCATTTGATTTTCTTGTGTTGAAGTCTCTGGGCTAGGGTCGTTAGCCCTACGCCCAACCCTCCCCCCCCTTCTCAGGCTTGGGATGCGTTAGAAAACTATGGAGCTAGTGAACTAGGCGAGATTAGAAGCTTGCTCATCGGTTCCTTAATTTAAGTAGTGCAACTTCTTAGCAGCACAGAAAAATAAAGGGAGATTATATAATGATTAATAGTCTACAGGAAAAAACATAACAGTGATCGCACAAGGAAATAGTAAATGAAGGTGAATGAAGACAGAAATTTCGAAGATTTTGGAGAATAAACATGTGGGTGTGTGTGTCAACGTAGAAAACCGTCAATGTTCTTACGAAGATTTCTGAATTGTTTAGTCTTAACATCTTGATAACTTCGCCTAGTTAACTTACATTACCCCATATCGATGAGATCGGTAGTCAGAGTGAGGCCTCCAAGATTAGCTATCAGATGTTGATCGGGTTAGCCTTCGCTTTAGTTAAGATCGTGAAAATCAATAACTCTCAACTCGTTGAGGAAGCAACACACCTTTCCAAGTCGATTGTATATACGGGATTGCTGTGTTTTGCAAAATTTAATCACGAATTCACATTTCTCTATGTTATAAAGAGAAGATTATCAAAATCGAAAGAATATCCACACACACACACACACAAAACGGTAACGCTAATTACGGAAAGGTGCGTCGGTGGTATAGCGGTTAGGACGCCCGCCGACCATGCATATGGTCCGGGGTTCGATCCCCGGCCGGCGCACTCCTTTACCTCACTGAGCCAGAAATAATCCTGGTAAAGAGGAACGGTTGGGCATGAGGCTAGCAACCCCATCCTGTAAAAATTAAACACTGCTACAGAAACTTCAAGCCACTAGCTTGGAGCCCTATGTTCCACTGGGAACGTGAAGGAAAAATTATTATTATTATATTAATTACGGAAAAATAGTGAATGAACCAAGTATTATGTTAAGATCCCGAGCATTAATATCGCAACAAATGAAATAATTGTTTCTGTTAATTAAAATGAACAGTGTCCCATGATTAATGTGTATCGATCAATTCAGCTAAGTCAACATCTGAGCTGAAGTCCTGAATACTGGGATATTTTGTAATACACTTTACCCACAACTATTTCTAAGGATAGAGACTTTTGGAAAGCTGACTAAGTTGTTTAAGAGGGTCTACTAAACTCATCAGTGTGTCGTAACTGTTAAATTAAGTCATCATTGAAAAAGTGTTTGCTAAGTATGCGTGACAGTCATCAGAATATATTATTGTGCTGTTTTTTTATTTCCTTCACGTTCCCAGTGGATGTGGTTGCTAGCCTCATGCCCAACCCACCCTCTTTACCAATCTTAATACTGGGTAAGTGAGGTAAAGGAGTGCTTCGTCGGCCGTGGATCGAACCCCGGACCATGTGAATGGTCGGCGAGCATGCTAACCGCTGTGCCACCGACGCAGTGTGCTGTTACTGGACTAATATTGAGTCACATTTATAGTCATCTATTTATTTGTTATTTCTTGTACACACATAATTTAATGAGACATACTCTGAACTGAAGCATAGCTGACCTAGATGGACACCTCTTTGTCCATCACAATTTCCTGAGTGTGTGAAATGAAATCACTTGTTATCTGAATAATCCAGCTGATGAGTCCCAAATAGGACGAAATACGCATCCTGGATTCCACTGCTAGTCACCATCCACCAATTAAATACTAATTAAATAAAATTTTATTTAGAAAATTGGTAAAATTTAAGTATCGAAGTCATCCAATGTCCTGGTGGTTATACTCGCATTTTTCGTGTTATTACTCAAACTAAGAGTTATGATTAGTTTACCTTTTTATTTCCTGATAACTAACTAATTTCTTATACAATGTTTGTTTTATTTATTTTTTTGTTTTTGCAGTGCACTGATTGAGCATACAGATAAAGTTATCTTTTTAGAAGATGACGACGTTGCTGCTGTCCGTAATGGTCAACTGACAATTCATCGTTTATCAAGAAGTGCTTCTGCTACACGTGAAGTTGTCACCCTACAAATGGAATTACAACAAATTATGAAGGGTAAGCCAGCCAGCCAGCCAGCCAATGCTTTCTTATTGGAAACAAAAATTTTGTTTTCGATTATAGTTTGATTCCACACCGTATATCTGGTACAAGTATGGAATTTCCAGCATGCGATATCGGTAGCCCAAATGTTGCAGGCCGACCATAGATATCAGGTGTTCGTCGGCAGGGAATTCAACCCCGGACCATGTGCATGGTCAGTGAGAGTTTTAACTGCTGTGTCACCGACGCACACTGATAGTTGAATTGAAGTTGGTGCTTTTAGAATTATGGGATGTACTACTCATGTGATTAGATGCAGAGTTCCTTGGTTTCGACTAGGTGTTATTTCTCATTATTATTAATATTGACTTAGGTTTCAGATATAACATCCGTTTTCAGCGGCACATCTTCATTTCATCCTGTTCTCTGTAGCCCTCTTCATTCAATCTCCTCCATGTCACCGTCGGACTCATGCCCAACTAGTATTTCCCATTTAGAGTTTCATCCGAGGTCATGACGCGCAGTGTCATTCAACGGTCTCCGAATCGTGTCTCCAATCCGTCTCCATCTTGTCAATAGCTTCTAGGTTGATTGATTACCAGGGTTCCTCGTTGTTAATGTTTTTTGATCTTCGTTATGGAACGAAGACAAACAGATGTTGATGAAAATCATCAGCCCGTTAAAAATCCTTTTTCCCAATGCATCAGGTCTCTGAACCATTTAGAAGCATTGATTGTTGTATAGTCAATCCGTAGCTGTCTCTTTTTAGACTGAGTGAAATTTGATTTTCACACTGATTTCAGAATAATGAAGGTTTGTTTTGCTTTCCCCTTCTTGGCTAGATTTGACGTCGTCATCCATGCTGTCGCTAATAGTTGAAACGATACTGTCTACATAATTGGAACAGTTGACTACTACTCATCTCGATCAGTAACTCATATATAGTTCTGTACATCTATGCTTTCTTTTTCTTTTATTACCTATCATTTATTGTATGAAACTGATCACATACCGTAATCAGAATCTCATTTGGTTTCCAAAGGAAATTAGGGCGGAATTTCATCCCTGTGTAGATTGTCTTAAACGGCTTATTAATTTTCAAAATTTGAATTTAATTTTCAGTCCTCTTTCTTTTATAACTATTGTTTTTTTTGTGGTTACAGGTAATTATGACTATTTCATGCAAAAAGAAATATTTGAACAACCGGACTCAGTTTTGAATACAATGAGAGGTCGAGTGAAATTTGATATGAATACAGTGAAATTGGGCGGTTTAGCTGAACACTTAAGTTCAATTCGCCGGTGTCATCGACTAATATTCATTGGTTGTGGAACTAGTTATCATAGTGCTGTTGCAGTAAGCTTTCTATTTCTATTATGTAATCTACTAACTAACGCTGTTCATTTTGGTTTTGTTTAAATATTATTGAATTTAGCACTAGTCTGTAAAGTTATAATCGATTGGCTATATCAATTTTTATTCCTACTGGAACATAGGGCTTCAAGCTAGAGCTATGCAGTTTTGGTAGCAGTGGTGTTTTTTTTTATGGGTTTGGGTTGCTAGTCTCACGCCCAACCTTCCTTCTTTGCTGAGCTGATAACCAGCTAAGCGAAGTTTAGGAGTGCCCTCGTCGGCCGGCAATGGAAACCTGGACCATATGCATGGTTGGCGAACGTTCTACCTCTACGCCATCGACTCACATTGCATTGTGTGTCTGTGTCAGTGGGTTGTCTAAATTCCTATCCAACATAATGCATTAAATTTTCCGCATTTCTTATTGTTTTAATTACTCGATTATGTTGTCACGTCTCCAAGTTTACTGTCTGTCTGGATTCAACATAGAACTTGGCACCGAAGTGCAGCAGTTCGAGTTGCCACGTTCCAAATAGCACACAGAGGTAGACAAGAAGATGAGTGAAGAGAATCAATAGAGTTTGACAAGCATAAGAGTGAAACAGAATGGGTAATGGTAGAAAGGAATATGAAAGATTACAGAGACTGAATACATCTGCGCCATTGACAACGATTTTGAGCCATGTCACCTATTGTCTCCAGCCATTGATTCCTAGAGTCCCGAGGGCCCCAACCCGGAAGTCTGCATCTCCCTACCTGACTCAGTTTAACTGTCAAGGATTTCATGGATTGATGAGGCCATGTTTTTGTTTGGCCACCACTGGCTCTTTTCCAACCTGAACCTATATCAGCTAGCAATGCCCGTCGGGGGAGGCGGTGGTTAGGCATGCGCAGCACGTGACCTAGCCATCTTAGTCTATGTAACTTTATAGCCTCGTCGATTGATTTTCCCTCTTTGCCCAACACTCTACGCCTAACGTCAACATTACTTATCTTGTGAAACCACCTAACGTGAGACAGAGATCGCAGACATCTATGATCGAAAGCAGTCAACCTTTTCATGTCTTCAACGCGTATTGGCCATGTTTCAGAGCCATAGAGAAGGACGGAGCGAACTGATGAGCAGTACACACGTCCCTTGGTTGATAACCGGATGTCACGCCTACGCCAGAGATGGTGTAAGTCAGCGAAAGCAGCTCGAGCTTTTCGGATCCGTGCTGAGATTTCATCGCCAATCAGTCCGTTGGTGCTAATACAACTTCCCAAGTAGGTGAAGTGGTCAACATGTTCTATCACTTCACTCCCTATCACTAAGTTAGGGGTTGACGTGGTCCAGTCCTGTAGCAGCATCTTACATTTTGCAGGGGCGAATCGCATGCCAAACATACGAAGATTGCTGCTCAAGGTGTTCAGAAGACTCTGCATTTTGTCAGCATCCTCCCCTAACAGGACTATGTCATCTGCATATTCTAAGTCCATTAGATTATTCCCTGGTAACAAGTCGATTCCTAAGTCATTACGTTCAGTTAAGGATACTTCCATTAGCATATCTATGATGAAGTTAAACAGAAATGGGGAAAGTGGACATCCCTGTCGGACACCACTGGTTGTTACCAATTCAGATGACAATTCCCCATAAGCCCTTACACGACTACGTGAGTTTGAATAGAGTGCCTTGATTAGTGCAATGTACTTTCTTGGCACTCCCTTCACAGTCAGACATTGCCATAGTACCTTTCGATCCACGGAGTCGAAGGCCGCCTTCAAGTCAAGAAATATGACAATTGTTGGACGCCGAAAAGTGTGTCTATGTTCTAGAATCTGTCGAAGAGTGAAGATATGATCTATGCACCCTCTACCTGGTCTAAAGCCTGCTTGATTTTCCCTTGTCTGTTCCTCCCGAGTTCTGCTTAGTCTATGCATGATTACTGAGCCTAGGATTTTAGAGACTATGTTCGTTAGGCTGATCCCCCTATGATTATCACACGAGGACTTGTTTCCCTTCTTGAATATCGGTATAATAAGTGACTTACCCCAGTCTGATGGTACTGTCTCTGATTCCCAGACTTTGCCTAGTACCTCAGTTAATCTACAAACTAGTATGTCACCCCCATATTTAAACACCTCCGGAATAATTCCGTCGGGTCCTGCCGCTTTGCCTCGTTTCAAATTACTGATAGCTTTTGTAACCTCACCTACAGACGGCGGACCAGTGTCTATATCCCATTCGGGTACGTGGTGGATGGCGGGGAGGTTCAGTGTGGCTGTAGGCAAGTTAAATTGTTCCTCAAAGTGTTCTTTCCAGCGTTCAAGGCGTCTATCCTGAGAGCTAATTAAGGAGCCATTTTTCTCAGAAATAGTCTCACTTATGAATTGCCTTCTCCCGCCCGATTCTGTGATGAGTCTAAAGAGTTGCCTAGTGTTGCCTATCGCCAATGCTTTTTCCATCTCTTTCGCCTTTGTCACCCACCACTGTTCACGGTCCTTGCGGAGACTTTTAGTAAGTTTCCTTTTGTGCAGCTTTCGCTCCTCATTGAATTCGGAGCTCGCCGGAATAAGTCTTCTAGCATCTATCAGTTCGGATGAGGCAGTCGAAATCCAGTGGTTTTTACTCACCTTTGGATTTGCCTTATTCACAGCTTTTACAGCTGTATCTATAGCTGACTGAATATTCTTCCAGGCTTCTCCAGGGTGAGCACAGCTGTCGAATTCAGATATGCGTTTAGCTAGTTCTTCCTCAAATAGGGATTTAGTTTCCTGATCGAGCTGGGGACGTGATGGTTTTACCGCCAGCTGTTTCCTACGTCCGTTCAGTCGTAAGCACACACGAGCCCGGACCAGTGCGTGATCGGTATCTACACACGTGTTCCAGAAGGAGCGACAATCTCCTACCGACCCACGCCAACGATAGCTTATTGCTATGTGGTCTATTTGTGTCCAGCGTTGGTTTGATGATGGGGGTCGCCAGGTTAAACAGTGTCTCTCCTTGTGTTTAAAGTTAGTGCTTACAAGAAACAAATGATTATCTGAACAGAACTGTAGGAGACGGTCACCGTTGTCGGTTCGCTGGCACGGAACTCCATAGGTGCCACCGACATCCTTCTCAGATTGACACAATTTCCCTACTTGAGCGTTAAAGTCACCAGCTAGAACGACTATATCTGAGCGTTTAGCCTTTCTCACCAAACTAGACAGCTTTTGGTAGAACTCATCCTTCGTTTCATCCGAACTGCAGTCAGTGGGGGCGTAGGCGGAGATTACGAAAAGGCATCGGCGAGTAGTGCAGTCCTTTCTCCTTCTTACTGATCCGTTCAGACGGACAGCACACATTCGGCTATCTACCGGGATCCAGTCAAGCAATGTCTTTTCTGCCCTAGTACTCAGAGCTATCCCTACGCCAGCTAATCCTCGTGAACTAGCTGTGGCATCTCCTGACACCCTCAAGGTGAATTTTGAAGATTCATCCTGTTGGCCAGGTGGGGTTAGGTGAATAACCACACTTGGGTCTTGTATGCGTGTTTCTGAAACACAACATACATCAATGGCTCGAGATGCCAGGGTCTTAGCTAGTGATGCTTGTTGTCCTATTTGGCAAAGTGTCCTAACATTAAATGCTCCTATATGAAATTGGTGGCGTGGCTTTAGGAGACTATCCGTGGTGGTTTTTTGGCTTTCGTCGTTTTTAGTGGACACAGAGTGAAGAGGGAGTGAGGAGCCATCAAGTAGAGGAGTTGCATCACTGGGGGGAAGGCAAGGTAATAGAGATGAAGATGAAGACAAAGATAAGTGAGGATTAGAGAGGTTTTGTGTGCGTTTTGGATTGTGAGGGCGATTGTTACTTCCCGGCTGCCCACACCGTGGAAGTTGGTTGCGTGACCGCAGAGCCCAGGGGACAACTGCTTGTGGCCGGTCACACGCGGCCTGTTTTTGTTCGTTCTTTGTTGTTTTGTGTGCCTCAGTAGCATACTTATCACTCCCGCCCTGTGACACGGCAGCAGGAAGCGCGGTCGTTGTTAATCCGGGCCACGGCCGATCCGGCATGAAATTTTGTGAATTTGTTTGGATCATGGTATTGGATGGGTAGCTGCTTTTTGTTTAACCGCTATCCAAACAACCTGCCTGGCATGGTAGAACCTCAAGAGACATAAGTCTCAGCCAGTATAGCTTGATTAGGTCATTGCGGTGTTCAAGCCCGACCACCACGTCAAGGTAGCAGCTTTCGGTCGGGCTGATAGGTAAGTGATGGTGAAATGTCATAAGGTTTCTTCCTCAGTTTGAACACTGTTGAGTTATGCGATGCGCTGTCGATTGTTATTCTGTTTGAAGATCCTGGAAGAAGTGTGTACCTAAAGTCGATTGGAACTCTGTGCTCATTCAAAATTTTGTGTAGGCTGTATCTCATATGATCTTTTCAGTAGCCCATGACATATTTGACTTATTGGCGAATGGTTAAGTGGTTAGGTCTTGAGATTCGTAGAATAGGACAATATAACTCTCTAATTGTCTTTGGTTTTGATAGTTTCTCTAGTCGATGACGTCATTTTGTGACGAAAATTATCTTAAAGTTTATTGAAATCCCGCATGAATCCAGTAGTCCAATAGGTGTCCACTTCACCAATTTTGTCCTTACTATTTGGTAACCTAGTGACTATATGTGTTCTATGCGAATCTCTGTGGGTATGAAGCGATGTTTACCGTCCTAGTTTATTGGCTAAAACTCGTTCAAGATGCACACCTTTTTGATTATTGTTATTAAACATATAGTTTTAAATCTAGAAACAATAGGTTCACTGTTTTTTAAGCATTTAGGTACAAATGCGTTGAAAATCTCTTATGTAATCAATATTATTTCACAGGCGTTAATAGGTGTCATTAATGTTTGACTCTTTCTTGCATCCATCTTCTATGGTGTTTTTTCTATGCTTAAACTCAACTTTTGATGTAGTTGTGTTCCCTAAGCTGGCTGTTTTACTTGTGAAGTTTCCACTGCCTTACTAGACAATATTTTCAGCGCATACTTCAAAATCATCTACCTGAGCTACAAATCTTCTCCATTATATTGGAACGGCTTTTTCACATATCACTCTGTGAGCCATAAAGTTATCCTGCGAGGAGGGATAAAACAGATCGCCAATAATCAGTCAGAGGATTTTCAATTGACATTGAAGTCTAAAACACAAGGCTACTTGTTACATAACCATAACCCCTCTGTTATGATATAAGAATTGAACTTGTGCACTGTCATTGAGTATAATAGCATTATGGGTAAAATTTGTGTAAAATTTGATAAAGTCTCACAGTTTTATACAGTAATGTTTACTCGCGACGTTACAAGCAAAATTTATTGCCCATAATCATATCAAAGTACTCACAAAACTTTCTAACTTCATTTATATACTTTCATTTTTTTTCATCGCTTGATTTGATTAGCAGTAGTAGTCTCCATGTTGGGTGTAGACTCGATGAACAAAGATTCAGTAATCAACCTCTCTCTCCACCTACCTAGATTACCTTTTAGAATTTTTACCGTCTCCTATCCTATTGTGTGGTTGTGTGTTAATGCATGTAGTGCGATTGCTGAGCTTTTTTCTAAATTACTTATCTTCACCGGTGGGATCAACCATTCTTGCCTTAGCTAAATTCTTATGTTCTGACAATCTGACTACCCCTGACTTACTAGTTTCACCTATGTAGTTGACCTAACTCACAGTCATTACAGTTTATTTTGTAAATTGTATTATTTTGTCTAATTGGGTTAATCCACAGGCTCCTACGGAGCTTGTCCTAGCCTGAGTGAGTTTGTAGGTTTAAATGCCACTCTAATTCCTGCTTTATTGAGAATCCTACGTAGGGTCTCAGTTGTCCCCTCTTTATATGGTATAATAGTCGATGCCTTATATTCACTTATATTTATGTTATCATTACTAGTTTCATAATTATTTTTATTTCGCTTTTGGCCTTTTCTGATTTTCCTAATGAATTTTATAGGATAGTTATTCAACACCAACGCTTCTTCTATCTGTTTTAAGTCATCATTTAGGTCTTTTTTGTGCTACTTAGCGCTACTGCTCGGCTTTTTTAGACACGTAACTAAGCCTGCCTTAACAGTTAAAGGATGAGATGAATTAAAGCCTAAATATCTATTAGAATGCGTTGGTTTTTTATAAACAGTAATGAACAAGGAGAATTTGTTATGTTAGATTGTAAAATAAAATGAATAGAAGAAGGTAAACTGCACACTAGTGTTTATAAAAAAACTACCAATCAAATTAAGCGATGAAAAATAATGAAATTATATAAATGAAGTTAGAAAGTTGTGTGAGTACTTTGTTATGATTATTTATGAGCAATAAATTGTGCTTGAAACTTCATCAATAAACATTACTATAAAACACTATAAGACTTCATCAAAACAAATTTTACCCATAATGGAATTCCCCTCTGTTATACCTTCATATTATTTGTTTCAGCACATAAAAGCAGTGTCTGCAGATGATTATATCTTATTAAATAAGCGCGCCCGTGTGTGTACATTCATTTTTTAGGTTTGAATTAGTTAGTCCGTTTTGTAGTCTATCCTCTCTTATAAACACTTCGTATTTGATTATAATAAAATCTTAGTTATACATGTGATTGTGGTTATTAGCTATTGGTAGAATTCAAAAGATGGATTTCTGCCTCTTTGGAGGTCAGCACCTGCATCATTTGCACGCTACAGAGAGTGTCAGTTCTGTTACTTCATTCTCGAAACTGAAATCTATGCACATGGAGTGGGTGTATTCCCTTGGTCATCTGCTTTACACTGTAGATCGTCTACAATATGCTTTGTTATTATTATGTTTTTACGTTCCCAGTGGAACATAGGGCTTCAAGCTACAGTTTTGAATTTCCCGTAGGGTGACTCTAAAGAATAGCGACACAAACCGAAACGACCTTTTAACGCAAAAATGACCTTGACAGGGACAACTTCGGCCAATGAGAAGGCTCAAAATAAAGGCGCATAATTGTAAAAAAAACGGTTTATATAAAAGTAATGCAATCATAATAAACAGTTACAAAGAATAGCGTTCGCGTATATGTTTCAAAAGAACCTCCCAGTTTCTCATGGGAGTTTTCATAGTCATATGAAACCAGTTTCGGTACATAAATTCATCCAGGTAACTGTAAATCATGGGATTTCTCGATCCATTAACCGCTCTTATACGTGTTTTTAGACGACTCCAAAAACTTTCAATGGAATTGGTGTGGGTTCCATCTAAAGGATTCCGGAAACCGTCCGTGTGATTAACAACATGATGAATGTACCCATGATTCGATAATTGACGGTATCCGCTCCATTCATCTGTATGAATAGTCGACCCCGGCAACACCAAACGCTTAATAATAGGCACTAATACTGCTGCACTGCGATTGGGAATCGCTTCTATATACCCTTTGCGCAGTGTCCTGTCGTAGATACCCAGTATCCACTGCTGGTTTGCTTGTAATCTCCCGCGGTTGTATTTCCTTTTTATAAGTACAGTCTCATCAATATAGACGATGCTGCCGACTCCTCCGAGAACTTGAGTCAGGGTGTTCATTTTCCAAGAGGAAATATCTCTGCAGTAGTTGTACCATTGCACTGCTGACACCTCTGAATTTTCTGTTTCATAAGCTGTAGCTGTAACTGGTCTTTTCAGGACCCAGAAGTTACAGATCATTAAAATTTTCGTCAAAGGTAGTTTAGACCTTGAGAAAAAAGTTCCTAAGGGATCTGTAAACTAAAAAACAACGACAAACCTTCTCGAACCGATTTCCTCCGTCGGCACTCAATACATCTGAATACAAAGCCATCAATGGCCTCTGTGTATTTTTGTATATGTATAACTCCTCCGCATTGGCAAATTTTCGACCTAGCTATCAGTCCGTTATCCATACAGTAATCGAAAACATCCATGATTACTTCCGGAAATGATACAGTCAGCTGATTCCTTGCTCAAGGTCACTTTTTTGTTCGAAGGTCGTTTCGGTTTGGGCCGCTATTCTTTAGAGTCACCTCCAGTAGTAGTGGTTTCATTTTTAGGTGGTGGGGTTGCTAGCCTCATGCTCAACATTACTTCACCGGTCTTACTTATCGCATTAGAGAGGTAAAGGAGTGCATCGGCCGGGGATCGAACCCTGAACCACGTGTAGCATAGTTGGTGAGCATTGGTCTACCGCCGAACCACCGACGCACAAAATATACATTGTATTAGTGAAATAAAGACGTGTAATTCTTTTTTTGTTCAACTCAAAAAAGGTTTAACAGTAGAATCACAGTTTTAAAGGAACAACAATGCGTGCAATGTGTTGATGGCATAATCGGTTAAGTGACACAAATACACACACACACACAAAAGAAAATGGTTATTTAACATAAGTTTAAAAGAATATTTAACACGTTTTGGTGGTTGACTTAACACCAAAGCTACTAGTTGATCAACAAACAACATGGAGAAGAAAAGATGATGTGATCTGAGGTCCATCAAGTGAGTCAAGGTCAATGGGTCAACTTTATGAGGTCATAATAGTAATGACAATTAAGATAGTAAAAATTAAGAAATAATAAACAAACAGACAAAATACCCAATTATGTGTAACAGGCAAACCAGCGGGCGCATAGGTAATGAAAACAGAACACGAACCGTGCAGGAGAGCGTTTATTCCACGAAATTGACTTTTAAAAAGTGCGGGAGTACAGTTTTAGGGTATAACAGTTTTACTGAGCTTCATTAATGTTTAGGCTGTGCAACTCCTGTATCTCCTGGTCCAGGTAGTTGACTCCCGAGTGTCTTCCTGCAAGTAAAGAAAATAAAACACTGATTAGTGCTATAATATTGTGGTGAGAGCAGGCTGCTAGCCAATTTGTAGACATTAATCTACGTCAATGTCTAGGTCACTAATATTGGCCGTGAGAAAATATAAACAAGGCTGATTCAACAACCAATCACAGCAGACTTAACGTGGGCAGATAAGATTTGTAGATAGATGGCTTAACTTTCCGAGAAACCCAAAACAACCAATCAGAAGACTGTGTTTGCCTGCTTAACTTTCCGAGAAACTCGAAACAACCAAGCAGAAGACTGTGTTTGTCTTCTTGAATAAGCTGTAATAATGTACATGAAATATATATAAATACGTGTTGATTTCCGTAATAAAAACGATCTGTTGCCGGCCCTTGCAATAAGTGGAAAAAATTGAAATCAAGTTAAACTGTTAATAATCATCATAGTTTCTTTCTGTTTTTATTTACACTCGTCTGGTTCCAGTTGCTTGATGGGAATAGATTCAGCTAATCAAAGTGTGATTTAACAGTGTGAAATATTCCCATATCACATACTGAATTAAGAGTCATTCTTAACGAAGAATATTCTTTTCAATGATATCTCCTCTTCAGATTCTTACCATAATAAAATATAATATTTGTCATCTTTATAATAATCTCCAGTTATGCGGGGATACATTTTTAACGTAGAATAATAGAATAGTTATGAGGTGACAAAATAAGTAGTATCTGCGTGACAAACCTGCCAGGCTTAATTCAACTACAAAATATTGTAAAATGGGAGATAATGATGGTGATTAATCATAATAGATTCGTAGAATATGAAGTAGGAAAAGCTGACAAGTCACTTCAAGGTTATAAATGGTGTAAGGTGAGTGGCTAGTACAAGGTGGTGTACATTTAAGGGAAGATTTTTTTCCTCCACGTTCCCAGTGGAACAAAGGGCCGCAAGCTAGTGTCTTGAAGTTTCTGTAGCAGTGCTTATTTTAACAGGATGGTGTTGTTAGCCTCATGCCCAACCTTTCCTCCATACCAGAATTATATCTGGCCTAATGAGGTAAAGGAGCGCGTCGTCGGTCGGGGATCGAACTCTGGACCATGTGCATGGTCGGCGAGCGTCCTAACCGTTGTTTAAAGGAAGATAGTAAGACCGCAATAAAAAGTTCATCATGAAATAATCAATATATGAAGTGAAATAGGTGGAGGCAAATGTTGAGAAAAGAGATAATATCACTAATAATAAGTCCGGATGGTATAAATGGGTGCGTCGGTGGCACAGCCGTTAGGTCACTCGCCGACTATGCACATGGTCCGGGGTTCGATCCTCTGCCACCGACACACTCCTTTACCTCGCTAAGCCAGAAATAATACTGGTAAAGAGAAAAAGTTGGGTATGAGGCTAGCCACCCCATCTTGTTAAAATAAGCACTACTACAGAAAATTCAAGCCATTAGCTTGAGGCCCTATGTTCCAATTGGGAACGCGAAGGAAAACGAATGGTATAAATGGAATATTCGATAGTATTGAGGGAATGTTTGTGTGAATGGTATAAATTATAACGAATAATAATCATTGTAATAATAATAAGCAAATCAAAAAAACCAAGAGGGATAGGCAGAAAGGGCACTCTTGGTGAGAAGACGAATCATTAATCCAAGTTTGGCCACGGTAGTAACAGCATCTGAACGTATTCATTTTGGGTACAAAGTTCCGGTTTTTAGTCGATCCTATTGCAATAACTTTAGCTATGTGTAGGAGACGTAAGCGAACTGCACGTGATAACGACTTCGGGATTTGGTATATAACCCTCAAGACTAGCACGTTTGTCACACAGATACTATTTATTTTGTCACCTCATAACTAATCTGTTATTCTACGTAAAAATGTATCCGCCGCATGACTGGAGATTATTGTAACGACGACAAATATTATTTTTCAAGAATTGGTATGCTGGGACGGAGTTTCCTGCTGTTCTAGTGATGAGTCGTGACCAGTGGGGTCCATCCAGTTGGGAGTGAGAATGCAGTTACCGCCGACGACATTTGTTGGTGGTTGCACTAAAACCACAAATTTGTAGAAATTAGAATTCATGGGCTGGCCATTGAGTAGTCGGGTCCCATTGGCTGAATGGTATACGAGCTTGCCTTGTAACCGGAAGGTCTTGAGTTCGAAACCCAACGGGTGCGTACTGCCGATGAGTCCCAAACTAGGACTACACTGCCGTCCTCTACTCCCTGCTGGTTTTCAATGGTTCTCTAATTGTAAGGACCTGAAGAGAAGAAATTATTGAAAAGAATATTGAACGAAATATTCCCATATTGAGCCGTAAGAAAAGGCATCAACAGCGAAGAAAATTTTCTTTTCGACGATTCATTTTCATGAGCTGTACAATCGTAATTATATTCAACAAAGAAATCGTTAGACCAATCAGATACTGGTAAACTTTGTCTTCGAAGAATGGGTTACGTAATGTAAGGTGAAACCTAGAAGGGATGACTAACTGTAGGTTAGAAAAGAGACAGAAGTCGGCATGACGTAATATGTGTGAGACAATGACTAATCAATAGGATTGTGGAAATGGACAGGAACTAGTGGAACGACGATAAAGTGTTTCTGCACAAAATCTGCATGAAAACGCAATGTTTTTAATTAACAGTAATAGAGTGGTAATAAAATATAGATGATGGGAATAATAATGATAATAAAATAATAATAAGAATAAACTTACATAATAAAAAGATGCAAAATTATAGTAAGAACTTTACTCTGGCCACGGTAGGGTAAGTGGATGTATGTAGCGCTTTTGAATGTAGAATTCCAGTTTCAGATCCTTAACAGCTAATGCTTCAGCATATTCGAAGCCCCTTTTTGAGATATTGAGGGACTCTGTGTAGCACTGTAAACATTGATGAGGAGATGCTCGATATCCGTATATGACAAGGTGTTCAGCTGCTCTTATTTTCTTCTCTGGCTAATTAAGCTGGACAATGTTCCAGAATAAGTTTGTGGACTTGACGTTGCCTACGGCCGACATACTTTGCTCCACACGAGCAGTTAAATTGATAAATATACATTGAATTGGCCAAAAGCTGTATCTTATCCTTAACGTTAGACTGGATTAGCTGTCTGCTGGAGAATGTAATACGTAAGGTGGCTGTTTGAAATGTCTTCTTCAGACATTTAAAAAGGGGGGTTTCTAAGATTATCTGTTGCTATTCACCTTTGAATTCCAGGTTCATGAAGAGAGTTTTCTTAGGAACTGTTGTGACGTTTGGCGACGGAGGCTTCTCTTTCATGTTTTTGTTTATGAATCTTGGTGGATACCCATTCTCTAATAGGATTCCACCTAATAAATTTAATTCTTTGTCTGTCATGTCTTCCGAGCAGATTTTTCGAATCCTTGAACTCAATGTACCTCCAGATTGACATTCAAATCAAAGTCAAGTTAAATATCTCTCTTTGCTGATACTGATAATGTGTCCCCATTCGATCCGATGTCGGTCATCGGTGTTCGCTAGGGACTGGGAATCTTTTAGTCTCAGACTGCTTTTACGGAGTATGCTACAACCTTATGATAAACAATTAGTTACATTTCTTCTCATCACATTTTAACAATTCTTGTTACTTTAAAACTATGATCCTGATGCATAGAATGAACGCGAAACAAGCATATACGTCCTTATTTCGTTTTTTCCTTCACATTCCCATTGGAACATAGGGCCTCGAGCTAATAGCTTGAAGTTTCTGTAGCGATCTTTATTATTTACAGGATGTGGTTGCTAGCCTCATGCCCAAGCTTTTCTCTTTACCAACATTACTTCTGGCTTAGCGAGGTAAAGGAGTGCGTCGTCGGCCGGCGATCGAACCCCGGACCATGTGGATGGTTGGCGAACGTCCTAACCGCTGTACCACCAACGCAAAAGCCAGCTTCTCGACCGAGAATCGAACCCGGGCCTTCCACGTGACAGGTGGAGATACTCATCACTATAGAATCGAGGAGCACCCTTATTTCTTTAATATACTATGTATATTTTTGGGGGTGTTTTCTGTGGAATAGAAGCGTCGAAATAAAAGGTTCACATATAATACTTTAAAACTGATTATTCTTTTTTTTTTGGCATTTGGGTGAGAACAGTCAAGTTCACTGAGATACAATACAGGTCAATCTAGTAGTAGCTGATGAGTGAGTTCCACTGCTAGATATTGTCAAATAATACAGACCGCTATTTATTCTTAACATCTATAAATAACTTTTCTTTAAAAAAAACCACTGCTATGTTGTATTTATTTTCTTTATTTCTTTTGACTTTTCTCTTCTTTCTTTCTTCCATTATTCCATGTCTAGACACGTGCACTTATTGAAGAAATGTCTGAACTACCGGTTATGGTTGAATTAGCCAGTGATTTACTTGATCGTAAAACGCCAATATTTCGTGATGATGTCTGTGTATTTATTAGTCAATCTGGTGAGACAGCAGACACTTTATTAGCTATGCGTTATTGTATTAATCGGGGTGCATTAGCTGTTGGCATAACAAATACTGTCGGTTCATCGATTTCCCGTGAATCACATTGTGGAGTGCATATCAATGCTGGTCCAGAGATTGGTGTGGCTAGTACAAAGGTAAGTAAGTGTTATTTGTGTTTTAAATCCGGGTTTTCTTTGTGTCTGTCTGTCTATCTTTATATGTTTTTAATTGCCAATGCGGAAAAGAAATACAATTTTAATAACAATAGATCCTGGGTAATGAGTGGGTGTGTTAGTCTACTGAAAGTTATAACTTCTAACTAAAGGTTGTCTACAAAGCTTTTGTTCTATTCTTATTTACTATTTTATACATTTTATATGTTGACTAGTAATCATTAAATATTTTCCGGTCAAAAATAAATTCAATAAATAAATAAATAACAATGAAGATCACTAGATCAAAGAAAATTGACATAATTTCTGGTTGATAATAATTATCCAGACAAATCCATAAGGAGATATAAAATGTTCAGAACATTAAGACACCCACTCTCCAATCTACCACTAAGAAAGGCGTATATATCAAGCTACCCTATATGTGGGTGATCATAACAGCTTGGTAACTCGACAAAGGTTGAACTCTAAGGTTAGAAAAAAACCAACTTTTTATGCAGCTAACATTAGAATAATTGAGAATGTGAAGCCCATATATCCATCCATCTAAGTCCTTAGAACATGTGAAAAATAGTTTCGCATCCCACTGTATTTACCAACTTAAATGTACATGTTAACACGCATACATAGGAGGGAGGATTCGTCGATCTCTAAGGGATTTAGAGCATATTTCTAAATGGCTCCAGAAACAAATAGAATCTTCAAAATCCACTAACAGTGAGAACAGGAGACCTAGCTCCTCTATTGCGAAACATATTATAGAGACAGGACATAAAATTGATGTTTACATGACTTTTAAACCTATCTATTAAACGTGTTTGGAGCATATCCTAAATTTTGTGGAAGCCCTAGCAGTTAGGGAGTTTAAACCACCCTTATGCCTTAAAAGCAACAATTCGTCACCACACTGAACGTTCCTTGGTAAACTTTGTTTTGATACTAGCCAGGGTAGATGTTTGTTACCTCCTCTCTTCGGTGTAGTGATCTTCATTATTATTTTGATCTTCAATATGTCCTTTTAGCTTGACTTAAGTTTATTTTCTCACCTCAGAAATGATCAAGCATCAGCTGTCCTCAGGCAACAGCATCTTCCATTGTTTTTATTTATTTATTTTATCCGCAGTTCGAATCCTTTTCTTTTTTCCACGATCATTCTTCACGTTGAAATGGTTTTAATTTGAGAACAGTAAAAATGTTAACGGGACTACAATGTGCAGCTGATATGTGTTGTTAATTTTTTTTTTAAAGTAGTTACTCTTTAATTCGGCTGCCGCAAAAAGGATTTCCAACTGACCATGCAAACCTTATATCAACAACTGCCCACTTCTCTGGCTCCATACTAAAGATCAAATGGTAACAAGAAACCACGGCAGCAAACCAACCAAAAGCTGATTTCTCAACAAATATGCAGAAGAAAATGGAGGTGGATTCGGCACACATTGAGGAGACTGTCGAATGACATCGGGTGCAATACAGGTTACTGCTTGAGTGGAAGCCGAATGGGAAACGATGAATGGAGATCGTAGTATGCGAGATTATGGGCGATCATAGTTCTAAGTGAAGACAACAGCAGAAAATAGAAGAAAGTGTAGATGGGTTGTTGGAGCCCCATGTTTCACTCAGAACCCGAGGGAATAATTGAATAAATGTAATGAATAAATTTAATATAGTTGTATAAATGTACCGTATGCTGGCTATCTGATTAGCTATACTTTTCTCTGCGTTCACTAATACACTCCTAATGGCGCTTTCTTTTTCAGTGTACTGATGCTTATTTCGCTAAATATTATTACTTGTATATTTCAAATTTTTTCTGCATGCTACTGTTGCTTTATTTAGATAGAAGAGGAAAATAAGTGGATATTGACTTTTCTTCTTCTTCTTATTCTTTCTTTTTCTGTGTCTTTTAAAATGAAAATTAAAAGGCCTATACAAGTCAACTGATCGCTCTGGTTATGTTCGCCTTAGTATTATCTGAAGATCGTATATCACTCCAACCAAGGCGTATTGGAATTATTGAAGCATTGTCAAAGCTATCCGGTATGTTGGAAAATTTTTCAGTAATATAATTAACTAAAGATTGTGTAATTATTAGTAATGTAATAATAGTAGTAGTGTCTGGGAACCCGTTAGCGCATAGATATATACCTCTTTCTGCATTCTCTATGGAACATAGGGCTTCAAGTTTTTTGAAATATCAGTAGAACTGATGTTGTTTTCTGACAGTTTGGGATTACTAACTTCATGCCGAAAATTCCCTTTTTTCTGAGGTTACTTTTGACTGGTAAACTAGGGCGGGGTTTCAGGAGTGTGTTGGCCGGGAATCGAACCCTGACTATATATCTGTTCAGCGGAAGCTCTGCCACTGGGACACCATCGTCATATATATATATATATATACCTATGAGGAATAAACTGATGAAAGCAGGTTTATTTGACCAAAATAAGACGGATATTTCTTTGATTATAGCTTCATTCCACACCGTATTTTTAGTACAGGTATGGAATTTTCAGCATGCGATATCGGTAGCCCAAATTTTGCAGGCCGACCATAGATATCAGGTGTTCGTCGGCAGGGGATTGTACCCCGGACCATGTGCATGGTCGGTGAGAGTCACAACCACTGTGCCACTGAGGCACATGAAACTTATATTAATTTTATTATACCATTCATTATGTATTAGGCACATACTGTTTATCGTTTTCTGTTGCTTATTGTGTCTGTTTCAGCGTTGTTACCTTCCTTTCGCGTTCATGCTTCACTGGCTTTCCCACAAGCATACAAATTATCATTGTTTCTCCCAAGACGTCATTCTGTATACACCTTATGTCGCCTCATAAGTAGCACGCACAATACTCTTACTGTGTGATATCCACTACCAACAAATAAGTGAAAAATGTTCACTGTCTGTTGCATATTATGCCATTTATAGATTTTAAATCGTTGATTTCTAGAGATTCGGTTGGTTTCAAGTTTTTGATCATGAACTGACATCAATCAAGGAGTAGTAGACAGTTAAAGATTCTGGACTCGATCTTTCGTGGGGTAATGCTGAAGATCCTCGAAACTCTAGGAAGAAACAGCTTTACAGTACTCCCTGTCTCTTTTTATAATGCTTTTCTCAACGATTTCAGTTCCAAATTTAGATACTGTTATGGCATAGAATGAATTGTGCAAATATGCTGCACTCAACATAGAGATGCGAAATTCGGATTGTCAAGTGTTTTATTTTCAAGTGATAGTTCTCAGGGATTTGATCGGTTATAGGATTCATCATGAGCTGATATCAGTTAGAGAACCATTGGAAAAACCCGGGAGTACCGGACAGCTAGCTGTTTCGTTCTAGTTCTTCATCAGTACGCACACCACAAAGGTTCGAACCCAGGACCATCCGGTTACGAGGCGAGCACGTAGACCATTAAGCTGCTGAGACCCGACCCAATGGTTCATGAATTCCAACTTATACCAATTCGTGATATATATTTTTGGCTCAATGTCAAGCCAATTGTTCTATGCAGTTCAGAGATTTGATACGTCACCAAAAGGATTTCCAACAGGCTTCAGACTTCAATCAATAACTCCCTTCACTCCATACTAAAAATAAGATGACCAGGAAGGATAACCACCATGGGACCCTAGGAACGAACTGACGGAGAACCTATTGTCTAAGTGGATATGAATGGGAGACACGCTGTGGAGACTGTTGAGTGACATCGTGTACCAGGTCCTCGAATGGAACCTAAACTTGTAACGACGAGTTGGGAGTGTGTGCGAGGGTGAATTGGAGGAGATTGTGTGAATAAGAGGTGGTTAAAAAAACTACAGAGAGCAGGATCAGATGAAAAGGTGCTGGTGAAGACCTATGTTTTACTTGAAACGCGAAAAAAATAATAATTGTACATAATATATAAGTTAGTTTTCACATAAACACACATATTTGATAGGTCATGCAAATTAACGTGTATTTAAACTTCAGGTTATATCTGTTTGTTGAATAAAAGTTGATTGACTGTTAACCAACCGATTAAAAGTGTTAACATCCAAAGTTAAAAAATAATAAATGTTCATAACAGTATTGTGTTAACTGGTTCAGTAATTAAATTGTTCCTTTGATTGACAGATTTGTATTGAAACTGAAACAAGAATAAACAAATAATTATATAAGTATTTGTTGTCTAATTCCTCATGTTTTTCGAAAAGAACCTAATTGTTTTTCACAATTCCACATTTCCAGTAGTTTTGAAGCATAAGTTCATCTAGTTATTCACTGGATACGAATCCACTCTTTTAAGAATTGTGTGTTTTCGTGTGCTGCGTGCCCTGTTGTGTCGATATGTTTAAATAATATGAATGATGACATTAGTCATCTAACTTCACGGCTAGTTATTATTATTATTGCTCCCTTGGGTTCCTAGTGGAACATAGGGCTTCAACTGCACGTCTCCACTTGCCACTTTTGTCTTCCTTCTGCTGTACTTTTCACCTGCATCCATGTTAGTCCAAACTCCTTAAACTCCTCTTCACACGATCTCTTCCATGTCACCCTTGCACTGACGTCCCACTCGCCGCTTCCCTCTAGGCCTGGTTCCACTCGAGGGCTTCACGCGCGATGTCGCCAACGGCCTCCTCAGCGAGTGTCCAATCCATCTCCACTTTCTCCTGCATATTTGTTGGGCGATTGGTTCTTGCTTTGTTTGTTCCCATAATTCCTTGTTGGTGGTGATTCTTTCCGGCCCGGCCATCTGATCTTCAGTATAGATCCAGTGAAGACAGTTAGTTGTTGATAAAGGTCTGCAACAGGCTGTTGGAAATACTCTTTGTGACTCGCCCGCCAAGTTTCTGATCCGTATAGAAGAACTGACTGACTTTACGTTTGTATTGAAAATCCGAATTTTGTTGTTGATGCTGAGTGACGAAGATTTCCAGATTGGTTTCAGGTTGATGAATTTGTTTCTCGCCTTCCTGATTCTCGCTTGATTTGACATCCTCGTCCGTTCCGACCTCCTGTAGTTGAGACAATGCTCCCTAGATAAGTAAATGAAGTGACCTCTTTCAAATGCCTCCCGTTGATGATGATTGGCGCTGGATGCTGTTGTTGTTGTTGGTTGGTTGGTTATTTTCATAACCTCCGTCTTGTCTATGTTCACTTAGAGTCCTGTCTTCTCTGGCTGCTTCTTCGACCAGTTTGTCGGTTTTCGCTTGTAAGTCTTCGATTTTGTGGCAGTGACATCAAACATGAATCATCCACGAGCGAAATCCAGGTCTTCTAGGTTCTTCACGTCGGTCCAGGATATCCTTGTCTTCTCGTTTCCAACTGTCTGACGCATAATCCAGTCTACCGCAATTAGGAATATCAATGGTGATAATAAGCACCCTTGTCTGACTCCTTTGTTTATTCCAAACGCCTCGCTGAGTTTTCCGTTGTGGATCACTTGACATGTGCCGTTGTCGTAAAGCTGTTGAATAAGTTTGATGAATATTTGGGGTACGCCGTAGTATTCGAGTAGTTTCCAAATTACTTCACGGTCGACGCTGTCGAAGGCTTTCTGAAAGTCTATAAAGTTGAGGAAGAGGTTTGATTGCCATTCCATGTTTTGTTCTGTGATGATGATGCGTAGAGTTGCAATTTGGTCAGAACATGATTTGCCTTTCCTGAATCCAGATTGTTCCGGCAGGCGGAGTTCTGTATCCAGTGCGTCCTTTATTCTCTTTAACTCGCAGATTCCCAACACTTCTATTCTGTATCTCTTCATTTTTGCGGCTACCTGGGTAGCCTTTCCAGTTTCGTACATTGTACGAACGTTCCACGTACCCATCCTTATTTTTGCTTTCATCGAAAGAAGGCACATCGGCTGACTGGCTTCTCGAAGGGTTTCACCAGCCTGCGTCATTTCGCTGTTATACTGTTAGAATTTTTAATATATTTGTGCATTGAAGTTTCTTTAGCAATTTGGCTACGTTTTGGGGGTGGAGTTGTACCACGCTAGCTAGCACCACGCCCCAACCCTCCCTCTTTATCTGGGCTTGGGACCGGCTAGAAAACCAGCAAGGTAGTAGTCTAGACGAGGTTTATCACGGCTAGTTGAAGGTATTTTATTGATTGATTTCATAGTAGACTTATTAATGCACTAACTTTAGTTAGTGAATCATCGATAGCCGAGAAAGCAATGCTCAGGAGTTTATTCTTGTTTTGACGAACTTCCAACGAACGAATCACCTTTGATTTAAGCCTACTTTTGTCAGTTTAAGACCTATGCATGTAGCTACTTGTTGGTCAGATTACTAGTAGTCCAATTTCAGCGGTATAAGACTAGAAACTTGGTAAGGAATGTTTATTTGGAAATTGGTATCTCTATATAGCCAAATTATGTGCACCTTATCTACAACGCATAATTTGCACAGATCTTCGTGTAGTGGTACTTCTGGACTTATATTGTGTTTCTTTGTGTCCCTTT
Source organism: Trichobilharzia regenti (assembly GCA_944472135.2). NCBI lineage: Eukaryota > Metazoa > Platyhelminthes > Trematoda > Strigeidida > Schistosomatidae > Trichobilharzia > Trichobilharzia regenti. The sequence goes on along the minus strand of OX235266.1, from coordinate 26,891,362 downwards.
CACGTCTCCCATGTATTTTCTCAACTCTGTATCATTTGCCTTCTCTAACACCAAATCTATCTCCCTGCAATTTGATGTTTTATGCCGATAGACGTCTCTTTATAAACTACTGATAAACCTCGCCAGTAGCACACGCCACACATTGACTTATGATTTCTGTGTTCTGCAGTATGTCATTATCTCCATTGAATTTCATGACTGACTAATTTTCGTTTATTCTGGTGTAACTTCATGACAAAATCCCACCTTACGATTGATCTCACTAACGATATAAATCCAATAATTTCGAATCAAACTCTGTTTCAAGAATCTCTAGGCCTGAGATGGAATTCCTAAAGTTTTAGTGAAAATTCTGAACGACTTTGGTTTGATACCTGAATTATGATAACAGTTACTGACCATTGGTAGTGGTGGATAGTGGTGGCTGTGTTCCGTAAATCTGAAAAGTTTGAAAGTCATAGTTCAGTGGATGCCAACCGACCCAGGAGCTAAATAATGATGTCGCCACTTTGTAACTTGGTGGTTTTGGCTAGAATTCATGTGTAGTGAATAGGCGCTTCTGAGTCCGTGTCCAATGCACCTTAGTTCCTAATAGTTCTGTTACTTGTAGTGGGTTGTGTTGAGTGCCAGTTGAGTTTTGTTGTTTTATCTCAACTGATAAATACAATCAGACTGATTCTGGCCGTCTTCGAACACGATGAGCAGTTTTGGCTGGCAAATATTTACACTCATTGAGGAAATAGTACTTTAATTACCTTCCCGGGACAGATGACTGTAACGTTCTTTGGAAGACGTTTCGGAGAGGTTGAAGCTGCCTTTATTCGCGCTAAATTTTACCAGCGTCCAACGTCTACCTGTGTGGAATTTAGGCATTTGTCCTCTAACTTTAACTCAAGTCGGAAGTGTTGCCTCTAATCCGGAACAAAGCAAAGCAGTCATATCTGATGAAATGAATCCAGCAACATTTAAGGACGATGGTGAAGAGCTGTTGTCTGAGTTAACCGAGATATTGGGTAGTTTATGGGGATCAGAGTGATTCTTTGTAGACTGATGTAAATCACTGACTATATCAGAAGAAAGATGAGTCTCCCTGTCACAGTCATAAGGGTATTAGTTTGATTAACATAGGATCTTAAGTGTGACTTTTGGTAATCATGTGTAGACTCATCCTTGCTCAGGAAAAACAAACCCGTGGATATTGAGGAGATTTGGACCAAGAAGAGGGTGTACTGGTCATATCTTCACGCCTCGATAGATTCCGGAACATAGACATACTTACCGGCATCCAGTACTTGTGATGTTTCCTGACCTAAAGGTGAAATTTGACTCCGCCGATCGAGAGATGTATGATTGTGAAGGGAGTACCGCTAATGTTTACCAAATTAATCGAAGCACTCCAATCGAACTCATGTAGTCGTGTAAGAGCTTGTGGAGAGTCTGACAGAGACGCCAAATGTGTCATTTTTCGTTTGTTTTCACCACAGCTGTACTAATGGATGTAACTTTAATTGACTTAAGCTATTTAGGGATTGACTTGTTACCAAGGGACAGTCAATATGTAGATAATATTGTCTTTCTAGATGAAGGCACTGACAAGATACACAATCCTTTGAAAACCTTGGACAGAAATCGGCATGAGATTTGTCCTTGTCAAACGTGAAGTGGTCTTCATCGACTCCCAGTTAAAAATAAGGAATGAAGTGGTTAAGTGTGTCAACTACTTCACCTAATTGTTAAATTGTATCAGCCGCAGTTGACTGATTGCTGACAAAATCTCAACCGTAGCATTGTTTAGTCTACGCTATATGTGATATGGACTTGATATCCAGGCATCTATCAAAGGATGTGTATATGTGCAGCAGCTCACTCTGTCTGCTGCAGATGTGTGACACGGCCAATTCAAGTGAAAAACTTTAAGAGGCCACCTGTCTACCATCACAGTTATTGATGCTTTCCAAACAGAATGTGCAATCAGATGCTCGTGAGAGTCACAGTTCAAAATGAAATTCCACCCAGGTTTCGTTTTGAGGTACACTGTTGATTGAAATATGCAGTTGAAAATCCTTTCGGCTTTCTTGACTAAAACTTCATTTCCTTAGAGTTAATCTTATCTTGGTCTTTCCAGGCCGGAAAGTCGAATCAGTTCAAAATTCACCTCGGTGTCATTCATTCAGCAATGACCTGGAGTAATGATATGTATGTACCACTGGTGTCTTATAGTACGAATAACAGAGATTGTTGTTCTCCTTCTGGTAAACATTGTCCTAATAAAATATTGTTAATAATACTGTAAATGTATATTTAGTTCACAGCCAAAATAGCCCGTTAGCATGTATTCAGTCAGTTATGATATTGAGAAGACCAGTAGTTCAGCGAAGAGTCTCTTTTCGGTGGCGAATTCATTCTCACAGCTGTACAATTGCAAATATGTATGATTATTTTGTATGTGTGTGTAAATTAAATTTTTCAGATGAAAATACAATTAGTAAGTTTTTGATGGAGTTACGCAATACGAGAAAGTGTTCATAAGAATTGGATGTTGATATAAGAAGGTAGTAAGAAAAGTGATAATTTATCACAAACGATTGTCAAAGAAGAGTTACGTAATAACATGAACAGTTTGGTGAAAGAGTTGTGCTCATGGTGTACATGGAAACAAAATCAAATACGGAATTACGTAGGTTTCAAGTAGTTAGAAAAATAAGCATACAAGCAAATGTTAAGTGAAGTCACCAGAGTGGCTGAGTAATTTTCTTTTCTGTCCATTGTTCTGATTCTTCTAATTGAATGTCTAGTGATTCTGAAATGCGAAGAAGACGAAAACGTATTGTCTTTGGCAGGTTGTTCTTCACTTTGTAGATTACTTTGAAGCAGGAGGTGTTTGTCGAGATGGAATTCCCGGTGGTGACGAGTTGTTGGATTATTGCACTCTTTATACGGCCACTACTTCCTTTCTACAACCACGCTGGATAATTTTCTTTGACCGTTTTTGACAGGATGTGCGTCGAATGACTAATATCCTTGGCTTCCCACGCCAGGTGTGAGATCTTGTCCTTTGGGTTCCTACAGATCAGCGGGCGACTGGAGAACACGGCTGTCAGTGTTGCCGCGAATAAAGTCCTTAAAGAAGTAGAAATTCTCTTCTTAAGGACATCACTAAGTAGGTCACCTCTGAAGTCGAGGTTCATATGAATTCGCCGAAAATAGACACTACGCTAAACTACTGATTTTATCTGTATTAATGTTCGGATGGGGGGGATTTTCCATGAATTAAAAAGTTCTGATAGTGTCAGTGTTTTTTTCAGCTTTTCGTCACTCCATATGGTAATACATGCTATCAAGTCCATGAAGTAAGTTCATTTGATGTGTTGATAAGATCAGAGCATTATTTTCTGAGCCTCAGTATTACTTCTAATCATCAATATAGAATGTAGGATGAGAGATAATGTGAAATTATGTTCCAAACTGTCACTTATAATACCTTCCATGTTGTATTTTCTCTCCTTTTCTTTTCTTAGATCAAATTCGATCCATCTTAAAATTAGATTCATCATTAAAAGAATTGGCTGAGAAAATATATATGAAGAAAAGTATCTTGGTTATGGGTCGTGGATACAACTATGCAACATGTCTTGAAGGTGCTTTGGTAAGCGAAGTTATGCACTTCTTCTTCTTCTTTTACTCTGATTAATGCATCGTTAGTTAGTTTTAAAGTCAGACGAAAGTTAAAGAGATATCATTAGTGTAATAAAGCTGACTTGATTTTTAATTCTCTGGAAATGCCCATATAGACATGGATATAAGAGCGAAAACGTTCAACGAAGAGTCTCTTTTCGACGGCGAATTCATCCACTTGGCTGTACAGTCACATTTACATTTAGTTATTTTGTTTGTGTGTATGTACATCAGGATTGTCAAAAAAAAATTCAAGAATTCAAGAACCATTAGATCGGGTTCCAATGGTCTACGAGCTCGCCTTGTACCCAGAAGGTCCTGGGTTCGAACCCCGGTGGGTGCGTACTGATGAGGAGTTCCAAACTAGTACGAAACAGCTGTCCAGTACTCCCAGGTTTTCCAGTGGTTCTCTAACTGATGTCAGCTCATGATTAAATCCTCCATACAATCAAACCAAATCCCTACAAAACCAATATTTGAAAATAAAAAATAGTTAAGGTTACTATTTAAGTCATCAAAATGTTTGTAAAATGTGATGAATAATGAAGATTGTAACTAGTGGGGTGAAGATTGGTAGGTATTGACAAGGGTTGCGTAATATGAAATAGGATGTTAGTAGAGACACGGGTCCAATATAATGGATTATGTAATAGGTAGAAAGACTAAAAAGCGGGTTACTTAAGAAGATATCATTAAGATGCCATACAAAAATTTTAGAGAACAAAACATTATTAACAAAGTCTTAGGACTTGGAATTATACCCAAGGTAGAAGGAGGGGTTGGAGAAGTTTCTTCTGTGTGCATAAATCAGGGTTTTCTATCCGGATGGCTAAGACCTCGACAGTGCAATGTATACAGAAGCTTACCGTTTTCGGTAGGCTTCTTTTGACTTTTTAGTTGACTTTGATTGAATTCTCCTTGCATATTGAGTGACCAGTGTTGACTATATGTTTAATTATAGCACTCTTTATTGATCCACTGTTACCTTTTCGTAGCGAAGCGGAATAATGTTCTTTGAGTCTTTTGCATAAAATACGCATCGAACGACCTATGTATCTCGTTCGCTCCACATGAGCAAGCAAAATTAGTAGATACACACAGAAGTGGTCAAATGCGATAGTTTATCCTTGGAGTTATTGAATAACGATGGGTGAATTGAGAATACTAATCGTAATGTAACAGCAGAGAATGTTCTTCCCAGGACGTTAGATATTCTTCTTTTTAGAATCTCGCCCTTAGAATGTGTTACCTTTGAACGCCTCATTCATGTGTAGCATCTTCTTGCGTACAGAGATGGATTGTTCTTTGTTGGTTTTCGGCTTTATATGTTCATCAATAAAGCGTGGTGGGTAGCCATTCTCAAGAAGTAGTGTCTTGATTTTGTGTAGTTGTCCAAGTCAATTGTCATCCCTTATAGTCAAGATATATTAATAAAGTAGGAAATACTTGTGCTTTTGATTTTGGCCTTCAGCTGAAAATTACAGTTACTAATATAGACTGAGACCAGACAACCTGCTTTTCCTCTAGACGACTTGACACTGACTGTCGACAACTTCATGTTTTATTATCTTGGCCATGATAGGCTTCATACCATATTACATAAGAATAGTTCGAAGGTGATGTCAGCCAAATAGCAGACAAGTGAATTTTTTATCTTTCATAGCTTGTTATGTTATGCTGTCACAGTATATTTTCTCTTAAATTCTAGAAGCTGGGCATCACTTCGAGTTATCATACCTTTGAGATAATTCACACATGAAGTTAGTAGTGGTTCCTTAAAATTGCGCTCTAACGAACAACGCTAGCTAACACATCATTAAAATCATAGGTGATAAATTAGAGGTTGATTGTATCTCCATATAGCCAAAATAAGTACGCCTTATCTTCAACTCACCATTTGCACAGATCTTCTGTGTTGTGCCTGCTACTTCTGGCCTTCCTTCATATTGTGTTTCTTTCATGTATCCCATGTTTTGCCGCAACGCTGTATCATCTCTCCCTTTTGGCATCAAATCTATCTTCCTGCTGCTTGATGTTTTTATACCGCTGAACGTCTCTTTACATACTACTAACAAGTCTTATGAGTAGCACATGCAACACAAGATGAACTATTTAATTTTAAAGCGTTTACAACTTTGAAGAAAGTATTCATTCCTACACCCAGTTCGCTTGATTAGTTTGAACAAAGAGAGAACGAACTTATTCGCAAGATACAAAAACACCCATGTTTCTTATTTCAAGGGTTTTCTTCAGCTGCTAACAACCCAAAAATGATATAAGACGTAACAAATATTTCATTAGTTGTACTCCCTGAACTCAGAGAGCATTACTAATTCAATATTACCCACCTGAGCTCTTCTCCATTAGGCATAACAAATTTAAAAATATATAACCTACGTCAAAAATTATTTCAACTCTAAGGTTGTAGTTGTGGAACAAGAGATATGAATACAATATGGTTTATATATATATTTTTTTTCTGTTTTACATTGTAGAAATTGAAAGAGTTAACCTATATGCATGCTGAAGGTATTATGACCGGTGAATTAAAGCATGGTCCTCTGGCGATGATTGATAGTGACACGACAATAATTATGATTATAACACGTGATCGATTATTTAAAGTAAGTTATTTGTTGCGGGAGTAGAATTTAAAAGCACTAAACAGTAGAATATCATTCGATATTGTATCGGTTTATTTAAGACAAATAATGATAATAACAATCGGGTGATGTTTCGAGCAGTATTCATCGCTCATGCCATCTGACTAACTGACTGACTAGTTTCAACATAGAACCTTGCACAGATGTGCACAGCTTCGAGTTGCCACACTCCCTCCTTGCAGTACAGAAAGCGGAAGACGATAGTAAAGGGAGGTTCATCAAAAGAGGGATAACACACAGAGATATGAGGCTAAAAGAATAGTAATGTGGAGGAAAAAATATAATTTTATTGGATATTATAATAAATTACAAAGAGCGAATACATCTGCGCTGGTCATTGAGAACGAGGGTTTCGAGTCAGCCATATCACCGGTTGTCTCCCAACATTAGTTCTTATTATCTCGAGGAACTCACCAGGAAGTCTGCACCTCACTGCGTGGCTGGCTAGCTTGAACTAACTGTTGTGAATTTCAGTCAATGGACTGATGAAACCATGTTTTAGTTTAACCATCAATAACTCATTCTCTTTGCAACCTTATTGATTTTATGTCAGTCAGCTGACATCGTCCGTCGAGGAAGGCGAGCTGTGTCTAAGCGTGCATGTGGAATACATGCCCTAACCATTTCTCTCAGTCGATGCAGCTGCTTCAATGTCTTATCGATTGATTTTCCCCTCCTTACCTAGCTAGCATTCACTGGGCGCCTAACCTCAATATTGCTTACGATACCATATCAGTATATTCACAAAACATCCTAACTTGCTTTATATATAGCCTTCCTTCTTCGTGTTTTGGACTGCAATCACCGGGTGTTGGGTGTTGATTCGGTGAACAAACACTGTGCTAACTAACTTCTCTCTCTCTCTTTCGGAAAAATTGGATTACCAATAAAATCGATCAGAAAATCTGAAAAAAATATGTGTGTGAGAGAGAGAGCAATAAACTGTGCTCAAAAGGTCAACACTGTGTTGTATCAAACAAAACCTACTTAGTAGGTCTATTGTTGTTTAAACAAATGATAACCAAATGATGAATTTTAAATAATAAACATGAATAAGTAATAATGATTTTCTTGGGAGAATAGTTTGTTAATGATGGCTGTGACATAAAGAAAAGGTTGAACATATCTTCTACTGGGTACACAAAGTTTTCTTGAACTTTCGAACTGCTTATGCTTCACAGTTATAGTTAGAAGTTTTGGCATCACTACTTTTGACTGTGGGGAGTGATAAGACGGCAATGCTCTAGATAAGCCGATAAAAAGACTCTCGAGGATCTGGATTTCGCGCATGGATGATTTATGGTTAATGTCACACAGACACAAAGACTTGGAGGTGAAAACCCACGGACTGGCAGAATAGGCGAGCAGCGAAGACAGAACTTTAGGTAAACATAGAGAAGGTAGAGGTGATGAATATAACCAACCAACAGCAACACCAACAACCAGCACGAATCACTATCAACGGGAGAGATTTGAAAGAGGTCACTCACTTCCTTCGCTTATCTGGGAAGCACCGTCTCAACTACAGGCAGTCGGAACAGATGAGGATGTCAAAGATGGCCAGAAGCGGAAAGGCAAGATACACCTTCATTATGGATAAGATTTTATTTTGATAAATCACACAGTGTTGTACAGTAAGTATTTACTGATGACGTTTTGAGCATATACTTATATAATCAGCCTGAAACCAGTTTAGAAATCTTCTGCACTCAGCCAGCGTGAAGAAGAAGACTCAGGTTTTTTTTAACACCAATGTTTAGTCAGTCACTTCTTCAATATAGGTCAGATACATGACGGGAGTGTCTCGAGAAGGATTTCCAACAGGCTACTGCAGGCTCTTATCAAAAACTGCCCTCTCTGCCTTTATACTGAAGATCAGATGGCCCGTGGAAAGAATTAGCAAGAAGATACTATGGGAACATAACAACCGGGAGCCATCTCGTTCTACAAATATGTAGGCAGGAGTGAAGATGGACCGAGCATATGTCGACATCGCGCGCCAGCCAGGTCATTGCTCTAGTGGAATCCCAATGGGAAGCAACGAATGGGTCTTCCTAGGGTGACATGGAGGAGATCGTGCGAGATTATGGGCAATCGTGGCCCCAACTAAAGAGGACATCAGAAAATAGAACAAATTGGGGATGTGTTGTTGAAGCCCTATGTTCCACTCGGAACCCAAGGGAATATTAATTACAATAATAATAATAATAACATAATTATTACTTTTTTCAGATTATGCATTACTGATCACGCGTAATTATTGCTTTTTTTCTCTCTTTCATTTCGTTTGTCTAGAAAACGACGAATGCGTTATCGGAAATTAGAGCACGCAAGGTAATCAATTAGTGATTGTATTTTATAGTTTTTCTCTTCTGTACAGCTTTTGTAGTCATTTTGCATAATATACATTGTTTACGTGATTGCTTATTTAACTAGACTGTTTAAATTTGATGCCTGTAATAATTATGTGCGGTGGTGAATGATGTACGTAGTCTGGATCCAATTCCCGACCAACTCACATCCCTTAATGTTGCTCTTGTGAAAAGGTTGGTCGTGAAGCAACACTCGGAGAAAATAGTTACCCTATTTAACATCATAATCTCTTCTTACTTTGATGTATTGTTTCTATGATGTTTGATAATTAAGCGTCTAAGCTTATATAGTGCAATACGCTTCTTCAACTACTATCTTCTTATAAAGAAGCTTCATGATGTCTGTTTTAAGATATTGGAAATTGAATTGACTATGGGGAAAATTTTACACACACACACAGAATACTTGGTGTAGTAGTTGGGTTAACAACAACGAATGATATAGTTCCCCTTCCGACGAATCTGGTGTTTAAAGTTGATTTAATGAGGATTTAGTTAAGCGAAATACTCACCAGTGTGTGTGTGTGTGTCTAGTGGTGCTAGCTAGCGGTGCTGACTGCATTCTGTCAGTCGAATATGTATTGTGGTCATCAAGCTAGGAAACTGGTTATTGCATCGCACTTTGAGTTATTGTTTGATGTATTTGATGGCTCGCGACGAACTAGTAATTGTAATTGCAATTAGAACTGCACTGATCAATCTCCAATAGAACTTATCAATGATTGCAGTGCCTTAGCAATTTACTTGCTAGCGTGGAAGTATCATTGTTCCTTAACTTGTTTTCTATTCCCCTGGTATTCTGAGTGGAAAATACGACTTGGAGCTTGAGATTTGAAGTTTCAGCAGCGGTGAGGTTATAAGTCCTCCATCTTTACCCTACTTACTACAGGGTTAAGGAATTTTTGGAGTGTTGTGTCGGCCGGGAATCGAACCCAGAGCATATGCATAACTGGCAAACATTCTATCTAATGAACTACTGACAACGTACCACGGTTTAAATTGTTTAGCTGATGTGACTTCTTTATATAAAGATGCTAATAGAGTGCAGCCTTCAGAATACCCATCTTACTTAACCTAAAAGAAATTCTTAAATTGGAATGTGTAATCCGCTTCATGATACTATCTGCTGGTAGACGTGTTTGCCAATCTTGAGGGGTTCACCTCATAGACTGATAGTAATAATAGGAGATAGGGTATTATTGACGAGTGCTTTACTGGATTATGGTGTTCGGAAATCAAACGATAAAAAAGTCTAATTGTACTACCTAAACAGCTAATTGTCTCCACAGGAGCAGTCGAATTGATAGATAGATACACATAGAAGAGGCGGAATTAGGCAGTTTGTCTTTAACTCTCGAACTCAAACACAAGTGTGATTTTAAAGACATAGCATACTTCAACAGCACTGAATGTCCTATTTACCGCATTCCTTAGGTGTTGTGTTAATATCTCACTGATGTTATCTCCTAGGAATTGAAGTTGTAAGAACAAGGCCTTTGTTGCAACTGTTGGTACTTTGGCCTGCCTTGACTTGATTGTTCTGGATAGTCCTTTTCATTCAGCACCTGTTTAGTAATATCAAGGTCTTCATTGAGACATTCATCAGAACAGATTGCTCTTGCTCCGTGAACCAATTACTTTATTAGATTGTGTTTGTATTTCAAAGGCACGAAGCTAAAAAAGTGAGTATACTGATCAGTTGATGTAGGTTTTCTATATACACTTCTTGCTCCACAGTCCTCTTATCTAGTCATTTGGACGTCGAGGAATCAAAATACTAGAGTCTCTTTCTTTCTCAATGGTAAAATTTATTACAGGATAAATGTGGTTCAGTTTGTCAAGGATGTTTCTTGACTTCATCCTCATTTGTTCTCATAATCAAAAATGTATCATCCATAGTAGAATTCTAGTTCATCAATCACATTTTTCAAAGGCTCATTCTCTGGTTTTGTTTTTTTACCATTAGAAAGTACTTTAAAGCATAGATTTTCATCACCAACTTGTTTTACTTTGTTTTGTTTCTTTTCAAGGGTCATCCAATTGTCATTTGTAGTGAAGGTGATTCTCAGGTTATGGCTGAAGCATCATATGCTATTCAAATACCTGAAACAGTCGATTGTTTACAAAGTGTACTAGCAGTCATTCCATTGCAGTTGATCTCATTCCATATAGCTGTACAACGTGGATTGGATGTAAGTTTTAATGAAAGATTTAAAAAAAAAAACAACTTTTTAAAGAATGGCTACTGAACAAAGAATATTCTTTTCGATAACTGCCTTCTTCATCAGGTTCTACAGTGATATATACGTAAAAATCTATGGTTGGAAACAATTGGTGACATGGCTCAAAACCGTTCTCAGTGGCGCAGTTGCATCCACTCCCTGTGACTTATGATCTTCAATGAAACTGTTTTGTATTTCTTTATTACTCCTTTGTCTCACACCTCTGCTCACTGTTTTGATTATGCTTTTCTTGTACTTTCTTCTGTTGCTTCGCGTGCTACACGGAATGTGGCGACTTGAACTGGCGCACATTTGTGTAAAGTTCTATGTCGAAAACAGACAGACAGATATACGTAATAGTGAACGACAGAATGATCGCTGTTGTAAACATCGAATCATTTAGATTAGAATTCCAAAAGTTATTTGCAGTTAGACTGTTAATAGATTATAGTCTAATACATATATATATATTCAGAACCAAAAAATATTTAGAGCGAACAATTGTGGTTTCAATAAATTCCTTTTCAGGCTGCTCTACAATTATAAATCCATTAATTTAAGCATACAATGGCCAGTCAGTAAAGGCACATTAGAATCATATCAGAAAGTGTATTGTGGAACAAGTATAAGATGGGATGAAACGATAGTCATATAGTTTTTTGTAACAGTAAACTACATATGTGACCAGCTGATAGAAAGAAAGATAGATGTAGGAATCCCATCCGAAAAAGTCAAAGAATTATTATAATTAAAATGCACTATGAATGTTCAGTTTATGTTCAATAATGGTTTTTATAGACAAGTTGATGGCGTAGCCATAGGATCACCTCTGGGCCCTACGCTAGCGGATATTTTCCTGGCAAAGCTTGAAAATGGTCCACTCAAAGACACGAATAAAGGGCTTGACTATTATTGTCGATACGTAGATGACACCTTTATCGTTTGTGAGAGAAATCTTAATAAACAAGAGCTTCTGAATGCCGTTAATAGTGTTCACCCAACTATTCAGTTTACATGTGAAGAAGACAATAACAGTTTACCTTTCCTAGACAGACGAATATCTACAAAGGAAATTATTTAGAAAGAAAACTTGGATGAGTCAGTACACCCATTTCCATAGTTTCACACCGATTCAGCACAAAAGAAACTTAGTTAAGTGTCTTAGCTACAGAATAAAACGCATATGCTCAGAGGAATGCATTAGGGAAGAAATGCATAGATTGAAACTCACACTGCAAGAAAATGGATATCCACAGAGTTTCTTAAAAACGTATGTGTCAATACCTACAGACAGGGTAAAGGTGGATACCGTAGACAAGAAACCTTTGTATCTTAAGTTAAGTTACAAAGGGGAAATTGCAGCTGACATTCTAAAATGTCGACTTAATAGAGCAGTAGATAGAACATTCCCTGCAGCTAAACTGGTACTAAACTTCTCAACTAAACCAGTTCTACTCACACAGCAAGTCAAGGATAAATTACCAAAGATGGCCTCATCAACGTGCATCTATGAATTCAACTGCTCTTTTGGAGTTAGTTACATTGGCCTTACCCAGAGGGCTTTATCCATGCGCGCGCGTGAACATGTACCTGTATGGTTGAGTAAAGGAGTAGCTATATGACTATAAGACTATTGTTTCATCTCATCTTATACTTGTTCCACAATACACTTTCTAATGTGATTCTAGTTTGCCTTTACTGGCTGGCTATTGTAGGCTTAAATTAATGGATTTATAATTGTAGAGCAGCCTGAAGAAGAATTTATTGAAAACACAATCGTTCGCTCTAAATATTTTGTTCTGAATATGTATAATTGTATGTATTTACTAAATTGAACACCAATATTACAAAGTAAATAGTTATGAATGAAAACGAATGTAGGGTAATAAATTCTCATGGGTCACGTTCATATTAAGTTCCATTCATATTGATTATAAACTTCAGATGGGTGAGTGATCATATTAAAGACGCGGGTAGAGAAAAAGGGTTTTTGGGTTTTAATTTTAGGTGCGTTGTATGTGTGTTGGTGTGTAAGGTAACGACTAGGTCCGAATAAAAAACAAAGGGTTAGTTAATTCAAGTGTAGTGATAGGGTTAGAGGGATTTATATGTACAAGATGGAGGACCATATCCAAAAGGCCGATGTGTAATAAGGTATTTATGAATTTGCAAACTCCACAGCAGGCCAGAGCAGTAAATAGTGGTTGGACCTATTTCTTCTGCACATAGAGCACCGGTTGTCTCAGGCGAATCGCGATAGTCTCTTTGCTGTTTGGAGTAAGAGGTACTTGGATGTTTTTGGCAATAATATTGTCAATAACAATCATTCTTTCATTATTATGGATACATAACTGTAGAATCTGATGATGAAGTTATCGGAAGAAATATTCCTTGTTCAATAATGAATCGTTTGAAATAATTTTGTATTGAAAAATGCCCTATACTTCATGTGAAAATACATTCTGTCTTCACACATCAATAGTGTGAATGTTTTATTCGTTTGAGGACAGACTTAGATCTTTTTGAATAAAGGTTGCAATGGAACTGTCTAGACACTGAGATAACAATAAGAGGTAGTGGCGTGGGAGTGGGTTAGATGTGCTTGTAGACCAATGAATTGTAAACTTAATATCGTCCGAAGTTAGAAAACCAGATATCTCCAACTGTTGAATTTGATTGACTTGAAGATTCCCAACCAACTGACTTCACAAAAAGAAAACCAGGGGAATTCTGGCTAGCTGTTTTGTCTTTGTTTGGAACTCTCCATCAGTATGCACCCATGACCCATAAACAGAGGACTGAACACAGGACGTTCGATATTCTAGCTTAGAGATAGTGAGTGAAGTGGTAGAGCTTATTTAAGGGGGAAGTTGCGTGAGCCAGTCCCACCGGGTTGATCGCTGACGAAATCTCAGCCCGGATAAAGAAGGCTCGTTTGGCATACGCTCGTCAACTTACTTCATCCCTAGTACTGTAGACGTGATATCCGGCTGGCTGGCTGTTGACCAAAGGTTGTGTGCACTACTGAGTAGTGCGCTCCGTCCTCCTTTACGGTTGTGAGACCTGGCCATTAAAAGTGGAAGACATAAAAAGGCCCGTTATCTGTCTTTGGTCATAGGTGCCTGCGTTCTGTCTCCCGTGTTAAGTGGCACAATAGTAATAGAGTGAACATTATTGAGGTAGGTGTCCAGTGAGTGCTAGGTTAGGAGGGGAAATCAATCGACGAGGTTGTGAAGCAGCTGCATCATTATAGAGCGATGGTTAGGACATGTGTTAGGCATGGATGTCTAACCATAGATCGCCTTCGTTGATGGTCAATGTCAGTTGACTGACATAGGATCAATAAGGTTGCAAAGAGAATGAGTTGTTGATGGTTAAACTAAAACATGGTTTCATCAGTCCATTGACTGAAATTCACAACAGTTAGTTCAAGCTAGCCAGCCACACAGGGAAGTGCAGACTTCCTGGTGAGTTCCTCGAGATAATAAGAACTAATGTTGGGAGACAACCGGTGATATGGCTGACTCGAAACCCTCGTTCTCAATGACCAGCGCAGATGTATTCGCTCTTTGTGATTTATTATAATATCCAATAAAATTATATTTTTCCTCCACACTACTATTCTTTTAGCCTCAAATCTCTGTGTTATCTCTTTTTACTATCTTCTTTTACTTTGTGTACTGTCTGTCTGTTTTCGACATAGAACTTTACACAAATGTGCGCCAGTTCAAGTCGCCACACTCCGTGTAGCACGCGAAGCAAGAGAAGAAAGTACAAGAAAAGCATAATAGAAACAGTGAGCAGATGTGTGAGACAAAGGAGTAATAAAGAAAAACAAAACAGTTTCATTGGAGATCATAAGTCACAAGGAGTGGATGCATCTGCGCCACTGAGAACGATTTTGAGCCATGTCACCAATTGTTTCCAACCATAGATTTTTACCGTCGCGAGGACCCCAACCAGGAAGTCTACACCTTCCTACGTGGCTTAGACCAACTGTTCTAGATTTCATTGACTGGTGCCATGTTTTGGTTTGACCGCCGCTAGCTTTTTTCCAGCCTGATCCTATATCCGCTAACATTGCTCGTCGAGGGAGGCGATGACTAGCCCTACGTAACACATTTCCTAACTATCTCAGTCTTTGTAACTTCACAACTTCGTCGATTGATTTCCCCTGTTTACCTAGAACTCTACGCCTAACCTCCATGTCGCTCACCTTATTATGCCACTTCACACGGGAAATAGAACGCAAGCACCTATGATCAAAGACAGCTAGTCTTTTCATGTCTTCCACTCTCAATGGCCAGGTCTCACAACCATAAAGGAGGACGGAGCGGACTGATGAGCAGTACACCCGCCCTTTGGTCGATAGTCGAACATCTCGTCTACGCCAGAGTCGGCGTAAACTGGCAAATGCGAAACGAGCCCCCTGTATCCGTGCTGAGATTTCATCAGAGATCAACCCGTTGGCACTGGCTGATGGTACTTCCCAAATAAGTGAAGTGGTCAACATGCTATACCACTTCACTTCCTATTTTTAAACTAGGCGTCGATGTAGTCCAGTCCTATAACATCATCTTGCATTTGACGGGAGCGAATCGCATGCCAAACATTCGTAGATTGCTGCTCAAGGTGTTTAGAAGACTCTGCATTTCGACAGCGTCCTCGCCTAGAAGGACTATATCGTCTGCATATTCCAAGTCAACGAGATTATTCCCAGGTAGCAAGTCAATCCCTGAGTCGCTGAAGTCACTTAGGGTTAAGTCCATTAGTACATCTATGATGAAGTTGAATAGAAAAGGGGATAATGGGCATTCTTGACGGACACCACTAGTCGTCACCAGTTCAGATGACAGCTCTCCGTAAGCCCTCACCTGGCTGTATGAGTACGAGTACAGTGCCTTAATCAGTGCAATATATTTTCTCGGAATTCCCTTTACAGCTAAGCATCTCCAGAGAACTTCTCGATCGACAGAGTCGAAAGCTGCCTTTAGGTCAAGAAATATAATGATTGTTGGACGCCGGTAGGAATTCCTATGTTCTAGAATCTGTCGGAGGGTGAAGATATGATCAATACACCCTCTTCCTGGTCTAGAGCCTGTCTGGCTCTCTCGTGTTTGTGCCTCCCGAGTACCACTCAGTCTACGCATGATTATTGAGCCTAAGACTTTAGATACTATATTAGTCAAGCTAATCCCTCTGTGATTATCACAGGAAGACTTGTCTCCCTTCTTGTATATGGGGATAATCAGTGACTTACACCAACCCGATGGGACTTCTTCTGACTCTCAGACGCTGCCTAGTACCTCAGTTAATGCAGACAGTAAACTGTCTCCACCGTACTTAAATACCTCTGGAGTCATTCCATCAGGTCCCGCTGCTTCGCCTAATTTCAGATTGGTGACAGCTTTAGTAACCTCAGTTAGGGCTGGAGGACCTGTGTGTATATCCCATTCAGGGAGGTGTTGGATGCTCGGAAGGTTGAGCGTGGCTGTGGGCAAATTAAACTGCTCCTCATAATGCTCTTTCCAACGATCCAGTCGTCTATGTTGGGAGCTAATTATAGTACCATTTTTCTCCGAGATTGTTTCACTAATGATTTGTCTTCTCCCACCCGTTTCCCTTTGTGTACTACAAGGAGATACTGTGGCAACTCGAAGTGATGCACATCTGTACAAAGTTCCATATTAAAACTAGTCGGTCAGTCAGTCACATTCGTTTTCATTCGGAAATTAGTGATAGTGTAGGTTTTAGCCGGTGAAACCACTTCACAGAAAAGGCAATGAATAGTAGGTCTTTATAAAGCTGAAAGAAATCGAATTAGTGACAGCAAAAATAAAAGTAAGAATAATACATCTCTAGAACTCAGTTGTAAATAGTAAATATAAATGCCCGGTAGTTAAGGTATTTTATCAATATTTACTGTAAGCCTTTCTCAATAGACATTGAATCCCTTCACATCATTCTTGTTTGTGTCTTCACAAACCTGATGACCAATCTAAAGCCTACATCATCTCATTGAAGCATCAAAAAAAGAAAGTTTTTCTTGCATTATACCCTTCGAGTCATGAAGAAAATAAACGACTATTCTCCTATCAAAGTCTTTCTACATCGACTAAGTCATTTTCATCTTGCATGCTCCTTTTGTGCCTTTTACTAGGAATTTTTTTCGCTTTCTTCACCTTCAACCCTCCAAACATGATAACAATTTCCACCTAACCAAATATTAAACTCTTACTCTTTCACTGTGTCGTTGATATATCACGTAATACCTTCATGTCTTTAGAAATCACTTCTGTGAATAGCTGTATCAGTTATGTGACACGTACACAACCCGGTCTCCCTCCCCACACCCACCCACGATTACAGACTTTTACACGTTTTTAGTAAATATGATAAATATGGCGGTACAGCTTTTGTTGAAGGTGATTTCGTCTATGAAAACAAAACTTTCTTCACTGATTTATCTTTTCTTTCTGTTTGAATGGCTGACTCAGAAATGTTTGCATTGCAGTGCAACAGTGCATGTTCCACACAATCTCCATGTAGTAGAAGGAAGTGCAATAATCAGAAGTGTACTTGAACAAGAATTAGTGACGTAGAAACACATAAGCGTATGGGGAATTGCAAAGACTGTGAATGCATCTGCATCATTGAGAATGGGTTTCTTCCAGCCATATCACCAAAAAATTTCAAGCATATCTCGAAGTCCTCAACTTGGTACACCTCGCTACATATGTCTCGAACCAACTGTCAAAGACTCCATAATTTTAGTTGGCGGCTTGCTTAAAACTTAGGCTATCGAAAACTTCCAACCATAGTGTCCCAGAAAGGATATACTGTCAATTAATGATTAAGGGTGGCCAATTATAGGATTAGTAGACAAATCGAATACAATGAAAACGTTACGTAATATTGTGTGAAATTTAATAGCATAGAATTTAACGTTGTAAAAAAGAATTGATTTAGAATGACAAGTGAAATAATACCGGGGACAGTTGAAAGTGAGAGTAGTAATAGTAACAATTGACATAATAAGGAAGAGACTACAAATTGAATAGACAAAATGAAAAATTGGTAGAGCTAAAGTATGATTGGGGATTACCATACTTAAGCATAGAGGGATTAAGACGATGAAAGTTGGAGGGGTTGAACGAACTTTTTCTGTACACAAAGATCTGGCTTTTCTGTTTCGATAGCCAAAGCTTCAGCAATACAGATGAGTCGGGTACGTAGGGATTTGGGTAAATTACTCTTTGCCTTGTAGATGACTTTGAAGGCGGAGGCTATAGAGATAGGGTGATCATTATCGACCAGATGTTCAATGATCGCGCTTCTTATTGCTCCACTTCCACCTATTCGTAATGATCAAGCAGGATAGTGTTCTTGCACCCTCTTGGAAAAAATTGGAGTCGAACGACCGATATACCTAGCTCCACACAAGCAGGTGAATTGATAAACGCACATAGAGTTGGTCAACATTGGGATCTTGTCCTTCAGGTTATTGAACAGTAAAGTTCGTTCAATCCCTCCAACTTTCATCGTCTTAATCCCTCTATGCTTAAGTATGATAATCCCCAATCATACTTTAGCTCTACCAATTTTTCATTTTGTCTATTCAATTTGTAGTCTCTTCCTTATTATGTCAATTGTTACTATTACCACTCTCATTTTGAACTGTCCCCGGTATTATTTCACTTGTCATTCTAAATCAATTCTTTTTTACAACGTTAAATTCTATGCTATTAAATTTCACACAATATTACGTAACGTTTTCATTGTATTCGATTTGTCTACTAATCCTATAATTGCACAGCCTTTTTCAAGTTCTATGCATCCGATGAATTAATGATTATACTTGAAAATATTGTATGAAGGCAAAATATCATGCAACAAACTCCTCTGAAGATTTTTGCATTGTATAAATACTGTCTAGAATAAGGATGTTATTATTATTATTATTATTATTATTATTATTAGTGATTATTAACTGCCCCTAACTATTCTTATTTCTGTAAGTTAAATTGTTGATTGTATGCGTGAGTGAGTCAATTTTCTTCTTCTTTTTTTCCTTGTACAGGTTGATTGTCCGAGGAATTTAGCCAAGTCAGTAACAGTTGAATAAATTGTTGAACTTTTGAAAAGACAAGTGAAGATACTCATGTAACTGCCGTTGATTGGATATCTTATATGCTCTGGTGTAAACATGTATGTGCTGGATGAAAGCTTTCATTATTATTATTATTATTATTATTATTATTATTATTATTATTATTATTATTATTATTATGAATATGCTGCCATATCATAATTGTGTTTTTTTTAATGTTTTTTCTCTTCTTTTGCCCGTTTTTCAATTTATGTGGTACATTTTTTGTGATCTGAACTGTATTCATTTATACAAATTAATTTGTTTTTACTTTGTTGTTTTTTTTAATTAAAATTCTTTTATCATGTATTTATATGTATGTATTTTAATATTCCATTTTTGAAAACTTTTTTTTTGTGTGTGGCTTCTTCCACTGTTTTGTCCTCACCATTTCTCTCAAGAGATGTGTTTGTTCTCCATTTCCTCCAGCTATTTGCTTTGTCCTACGTTGGTATACCATCACTCATTACTATCATCATCATTCTCTTGAAGGATTAGAGAATGTTCAACTGATGTTCTATGTGTGTTTTGCCTTTAACCGTTTACCTCATGGGTTTATTTTGATGTGTCCTCTTTTGTATCTTATCATTATCATCATCATCATTATCATCACTACTTCACAGGTCGTTTCATCTGGCCTGTTTCCCTTCTCCTTTTTCATATGTGACCATTTTATTTTCTGGTGTTTTACATGATTTTTGAACTTTTCTGATAAAAAAAAGCTTAGTTGGGCGGGGTGGGGCGCAGAGTGCCGGGAGCTATGGGCGATAAGAGAATGTGGTGGTGTAGGGCATTGTGATCTGTGATTTACTCTTTTTCAACATTGATTGTTCTGCTAATATTTATTATTTTTGTTGTCTTGGTTTTCTGCTCTTGCAATAAGTCTTTTCTGTACTTTATATATATATTATGAAAGAAAAAAAAAGTGGATTAACGTCTTATTCATTTGCTCATTTATTGTCACCAGTTCATTATTCCCCAACGTATTGTGTCACTTTCACTATGTGTTCTAGTGTAAAGAAGAAGAGACCAATGAGGCTCGAAAGTAATGCTTGTTGGGACAGACGTATTGCGGGGACATAAATTCCTCATACCTTATTTTTGGTCAACTATCATCACCACATTCAACAGCTTGTCGGATTCTTCAAAGTGTTCTAACGTTCTTCTCACAGTTACAGTCTTTGACTGCTTTTTCCCAGTGTCCCAAAACATATTGTTAATTTTTTGGACTCGTTTACTGATATACTACTTATGTCTGATTATAATTAGTGCTCACGGTACTAGACTGATATGTAATCATATGAAGTATGCGATGCCATTTATAACGACCATTTGAAATAGACAATAAGCATTTATTATCACTCAGGTGTATATGGCTGGTGATGGATGACATAACATTCGATTAACGGGGATTTATTTGGCTTTTTGATAATAGTAATAACTCAAATGCTCTTCTTCAAAATATATCACCTAACTACGTTGGGACACAAACTTGAAAGATGCTCTTAAAATTCTTTTTTACTTCGTCTGAATTGTAGCTGTATAAGCTAGTAGTGAGTATCATCCTTTTTCCTTTAGTTTTTATGAATTAAACTCGCCGGACAGCCTAGAGACTAGTCAAACGGTGAGTTGTGTGGTACATGCGCTGATGCTATCATGCATCAAAAAGTTCACATGAGAACTATCTCTAGACTCTCCACATACGCCGACTATAAATGTGTCTAGATTATGAAAATATGGAGTTGAATGCACATGGATGGTGCTTTTTTTTTAAATATAATGATAAGAATAAAGAAAGTAGTAATATGTGTATATGTAGACAATTCAATAAATAAATTAGGTCAAATTTACCACAGTGCCCAGGTTTTATTATTATTATATTCTTTAATTCCTAGAGGAACTTTGGCAGAGAAGCGAACTCAATGGGGACGTGTGGCTAAAGCCCTATGTCCCTCTAGGAACTAAAGAAGGCAATGCTCATCTATATTAGGTAACATATTAATCTGACATTTGCTTATCACTGTTTGTCTGGGTCACACCTTTTTCCGTCTTTAAAGGCGTTCACATAAAATTATGAATATGTCTATCCAAAAGTCTACGAACTTTTTCAAGGTTTGCATGATGAACAATTTTGTTTGTTTGCGCTGACTAATTTTACCTGTATCTGTCTCCCTATTCTGTTAAGTGTGTTATGTTTGTATGGTTAACTGTTAAGCGAAATTTCATGTGCATGGAGACATAGTGCAATCACACTCCTGCCATCTTAGGATATGTCATATTTTACAAACTGAATGAATAAATGTAACCGCCTTTCGCATAAAAAAACATTAATTTCATACAAAACAATAAGAAGACGTAGTTTATCTGAAACGTATAATGTATTGGCGCAACACATTTCGGACATTCTGATCACACACGTACTTGTCATACACAGTTTTTATATAAGGCAAGAAAGCATGAATAATTACAATACAGGTCAGATTGTGTACAGGTCAAGGTCACAAAATAATGGGTAGGGAGACGCAAAAGGTGTGGGTAAGAAAGATAAAGGGAGGAAAAAAAGGCAAAGAAAGGGTTTGAAAATATTATGAAGTAAAATTGGTCCTTGGTTCTAAGTTGGATTACCAAGGCAGGTTTAAGGTGATAACAAATAACTTTTGGACGCATAAGACAGGTTTAAGTCTTTTAATGGCTAAGGCTTCAATGAATTTAAGTATGTGACCCAACCTTGTCTTATATATCGGCTTAAAGGCATTATTAAAATCAACCTTATGACCCGTCTCTATAATATGCTTCGCTATAGATGATGTTGGACATCTATTTCCCGGGTCAATTGTATCTGGCGATTTCATTTGTTGTTGCAGCCACTTTGGAATGTGTTCTGTAGCCCTAACATGCAGAGACCGATGGGTCCTCCCTATGTACGTGTCTCCACACATACATGTAAATTGATAAACACAGTGGGATGTGACACTATCGTTCGGATAATGTGAGGGTTTACAGGACAGCATAGTTTTCGTTTTCTCTATGAAGATAAGTTTAGCTGCATAATAGGTTCTACTAATTGCGGCCTTTAGTCTTTGTCTAGTGACTAGACTTTGTTGATCACCTCTGAACGGCAAGGATATGTAAACATCCTTTTTGGGAACTGATTGGATTGGTAAAGCTGTGTGGTTGACACTTCCATAACGTCTAATAAATCTCAGTGGGTAATTGTTATCTAACAATATTTCAGTGAGATGTTGTCTTTCTTCTTCAATTGTA
This sequence comes from Trichobilharzia regenti, assembly GCA_944472135.2. NCBI lineage: Eukaryota > Metazoa > Platyhelminthes > Trematoda > Strigeidida > Schistosomatidae > Trichobilharzia > Trichobilharzia regenti. The sequence goes on along the minus strand of OX235266.1, from coordinate 26,869,017 downwards.
TCGGCGGTACATATACGGTGAACGCGCTTGAACAAACACTTAACCAACGCCTTTTTATACTGTAGTGGACAGAAACTATAGTAATTTAGATACTGTCCAGTCCATGTTGACTTCCTGTAGACAGATCGTTTTATTGACCCATCTTCTCTGCGGGTTATGAGTACATCTAAAAATGGCAGGCATCCATTATTCTCTTTAACATAAGTTAGCGATATACTATTTTGTGCTCTGTTGACCTGGTTTAGGATTTCTATGGCGTCGATCGGTTGATCACAAATGACAATTATGTCATCTACATATCTTTTATAGAAATACACTTTTCCAATTTCTTTCTCCACTAGGTTCTCAACATGCGACATATATATGTCAGCTAACAATGGACCTAGGGGGCTTCCCATAGCAACACCATCGATCTGGCGATAATGCTCGCCCTCGAATGTAAACTTAACATTTTTAGTACAGAGAAGCAGTAACTCTTTTAAGTAAGATGTAGATACTGGTAATAAGAAATCGTTGTCAGAAATGAAGTCACATAAAATGTCAACCGTCTGTAAAAGAGGTACATTTGTAAATAAAGATTCGACATCTAGGGAGAACATGGTTTTACAAATGTACCTCTTTTACAGACGGTTGACATTTTATGTGACTTCATTTCTGACAACGATTTCTTATTACCAGTATCTACATCTTACTTAAAAGAGTTACTGCTTCTCTGTACTAAAAATGTTAAGTTTACATTCGAGGGCGAGCATTATCGCCAGATCGATGGTGTTGCTATGGGAAGCCCCCTAGGTCCATTGTTAGCTGACATATATATGTCGCATGTTGAGAACCTAGTGGAGAAAGAAATTGGAAAAGTGTATTTCTATAAAAGATATGTAGATGACATAATTGTCATTTGTGATCAACCGATCGACGCCATAGAAATCCTAAACCAGGTCAACAGAGCACAAAATAGTATATCGCTAACTTATGTTAAAGAGAATAATGGATGCCTGCCATTTTTAGATGTACTCATAACCCGCAGAGAAGATGGGTCAATAAAACGATCTGTCTACAGGAAGTCAACATGGACTGGACAGTATCTAAATTACTATAGTTTCTGTCCACTACAGTATAAAAAGGCGTTGGTTAAGTGTTTGTTCAAGCGCGTTCACCGTATATGTACCGCCGATACAATTGAAGAAGAAAGACAACATCTCACTGAAATATTGTTAGATAACAATTACCCACTGAGATTTATTAGACGTTATGGAAGTGTCAACCACACAGCTTTACCAATCCAATCAGTTCCCAAAAAGGATGTTTACATATCCTTGCCGTTCAGAGGTGATCAACAAAGTCTAGTCACTAGACAAAGACTAAAGGCCGCAATTAGTAGAACCTATTATGCAGCTAAACTTATCTTCATAGAGAAAACGAAAACTATGCTGTCCTGTAAACCCTCACATTATCCGAACGATAGTGTCACATCCCACTGTGTTTATCAATTTACATGTATGTGTGGAGACACGTACATAGGGAGGACCCATCGGTCTCTGCATGTTAGGGCTACAGAACACATTCCAAAGTGGCTGCAACAACAAATGAAATCGCCAGATACAATTGACCCGGGAAATAGATGTCCAACATCATCTATAGCGAAGCATATTATAGAGACGGGTCATAAGGTTGATTTTAATAATGCCTTTAAGCCGATATATAAGACAAGGTTGGGTCACATACTTAAATTCATTGAAGCCTTAGCCATTAAAAGACTTAAACCTGTCTTATGCGTCCAAAAGTTATTTGTTATCACCTTAAACCTGCCTTGGTAATCCAACTTAGAACCAAGGACCAATTTTACTTCATAATATTTTCAAACCCTTTCTTTGCCTTTTTTTCCTCCCTTTATCTTTCTTACCCACACCTTTTGCGTCTCCCTACCCATTATTTTGTGACCTTGACCTGTACACAATCTGACCTGTATTGTAATTATTCATGCTTTCTTGCCTTATATAAAAACTGTGTATGACAAGTACGTGTGTGATCAGAATGTCCGAAATGTGTTGCGCCAATACATTATACGTTTCAGATAAACTACGTCTTCTTATTGTTTTGTCGAAATTCATAAAGGGAACAAATTGCTTTAAATTAATTTCATAAATGTGATCCGTATAAAACTGTCAATATTCAAATTTGCAGAACAACTTAACTAACAGTCTAAATTCGTAATTTACTAATTTGCATATTCAGAAAGGTATTACATCCCTCTTCGTTCTATACTTATATTCTTAGCCAAAAGAGCCGATGGGATTAATGGGTATATCTTTCAACTATTTAAATACACTGACTCCTGCTGTGTTGTGTTTAAGCAATAATCGTTGGTTATTTGAATGAAAATCTAGGTTATACGTATAGTCCTTTGTGTTATTTTTCACTGAATTCAATCAGTAATGTTTATAGGCAGGTGATCAAACTACGTGACCCTCCATTCTAATGCATCCTGAATTCATATCAGACGCTTGGAGGTAGTTGTTGGATAGAAAGCTCAGGATAAAACTACATACTACTGATTGACTGGGATGAGTAGATGTATGCCATGCACATCAACCACATCTAGGTGACCTAAACACACCGGACAGCCGTTCCACTCGTTTGAGGTTGAGCTCATCAGAGGTGTAGCAGGTCTCACTCGGCTGAGTCGAACCACGAATACCCTCAACCTACGTGTCATGCTTGTTGACACAAGTCAGTATAGTGTTTTTGCAATCTCGAAGGGATTCATGTGGTGATTGTAATTGATTGAATCTCAGCAAGGTGTTAAATGTCACATTGGGGACAAACATATTGAGGATTACTCACTAACATCTCGAAACGACACATATAGGCCGGGAATCCAGACAAAGGCGAAAGGCTGTCGAAGGTTAAGAAGTCAAGTTTAACAAAAGTAAAATACAGGAAACTATGTATTCAAATAAAAGTAAGGTAGGAAGGGCAAGTTACTTGAGGCAACAATATTACTTGAAATCATTTTTTGAACGCGCGGAGAGTTTCAATAATAGTTTGTTGTTTAACTTCATTCATTGTGTGAGGGCTGAGATACTGCCCGGGCGCCCAGACCGAAGCAGGTGGTTTTATTAAGGGACCACCCTTCGAGCCTTTGACTTGAAGTCTAATCCGCAAGGCAGCGGAGCAGCGTCAGGAGCTGCATTCCCATGGTTTCCGGTGACCCATGTGGGTTCATACGCCATTCACACGGGCTGCGAATGTCATCCCACAGGAGACTTCTGTACAGGTCTCTGTTCGCTAGCCAGCCCTAGGACGGGATGGGAAAGGCGGTCAGTCCATGACGTGGCGTAGTGGGATGAAAAAGTTTTGTGCTAGATTAGCATCGGTTGGTGTGTCACGACTCCCTGGTTGGAATCCGAAAGATAGCTCAAATCGATGGCTCGAAACGTTATCGGATATGGCCAAGAATCGTCAGTCATCAATGGCGAACGTGTTGCAATTTCCTTCTTTCTTCCCTTCCTGATGATAGTTAACGAATACTGTTTGAACTTGTTAAGTATTACTGTTTTGCTTCCAGATGAAGTTCTTTATCCGTTCTCTACTTATATATATTTTTTCTTTTCCTTCTTCTTTCTTTTGATCTATGTTGTGTGGCGCATCCTTCTTGGTGCCATTTTGTACCAAGTTTTTATGCGTTTAAATAAATAAATAAATAAGCGAAGTGTGTATCAACAACAGAGAAGAAAGTCATTCTGCTCCCGATATTAAGATATGAATGGAATCAACCGAGATCCGTTAGTCAATCAGTTGACGAACATGATTATGAGGTTATGTAACACTTATTTGCATACAATGTTAAGATGTGAGGAAGTCATTTCCCAATTTGTACGTCGTTTAAATTTAATTAGTATTGAAAGAGCAATTCTTCAGACTTGTTCCATATTACTAAGACTGAAGAACTACCAATGTACACATATATGACCTCTAGCTAATACGTACTATAAGAATACCAACACATTTTGAATGCTAATCTTCACTTGTGTGTGTGAATGTATATAAATTTAAACAAAACTAAGTACATATTTAAGTAATAAAATTAGTAGCTAATCATTAGTGTGGAATGCATTACAAATAAAATAGGCACTCTTCACCTTGTAGCTAGAAATTTTGTTTTTTAGCTTTTAAAAGCCTGACATAAAACTACGACAACAATAACAGAAATGAAGGTTGCAATGTGAACACTGAATTAATTTGCTAATGATTCTTTGACTGTTAGTCTATTCTATAAATAGAGAGAGATGTTGACTGCCTACCTGCCTGCCTAACTAGTTGGCTAGCTAGAGTCATCAGGATTCTCAGTGACAATAGACGATGTGATTGAAAACTGTTCAGTATCACAGAAGTGGCCGCTCGTAAATACTTTTGAAATTCTTGACATATTCATTATTAGTCATTATTCAGTTTGCTTCTTTATTCTTACACCTATTTTTATCCTGTATCTCTTCATTGACACTTAGGCGTGGTGTTTCGAAATGTGACATCCTTAATCGATGCACTCTGTGACAAGTCCAAAGTTGATCTATTTACATTTGAATTCGTACGTTTAAATTGGCTAAGAAAATGTAGAGTTTATCGAAAAAATGTGTTTCGGTAGCGTATGATGGATATTCGTGAAAAATTCCCATTCGAACATCGATAGAGAGAAGACCCGTAGTTCAGCGAAGAGTCTCTTTTCGCCGGCGAATTCATTTTCACAGCTGTACAATCTCAAATATACATTGGAGTACTGGACAGCTGTTCCGTTAGTCTAGTTTGGGACTCTTCGACATTGAGCACGCACCAGCACGGTTCGAACCCAGAACCTTCTGGTTACAGTAGGGTGCAGCAGGTTGAAGGTGAGCCAGTAACTCATTGAAGAAGACATTGCGAAGTGGTCACGCTATTTCATGGATTGGCAGAAGTTAAAACTCATGGGCCATTGGATCGGGTCCCAGTGGCTTAATGGTCTGCGGGCTCAACTTGTAACCAGAAGGTCTTGGGTTCAAATCCCTGTGAGTGTTACTGATGAAGAGTCCAAAACTAGGACGAAACAGCTTTCCAGGTTTTCCAATGGTTCTCTAAATGAAGTCAGCTCATGATGAAACCCTCCAACCAATCAAACAAAGAAGTCCCTACAAAACTAATACTTGCAAATATATGGTTATTTTGCATGTGTGTGTATATTAAATTTGCCAAACAAAAATCCACTTAGCAAGTACAGTTGAATTAAATGTGGATATGGAAGGGTAGTAACAAAAGTGATGAGTTGTCATAAACGATTGTCAAAGAAGAGTTAAGTAACAGTTTGATGAAAGAGTTGTGCTCAGGGTGTACATGAAAACAAAATAAAATACGGAATTACGTAATTCTTAAGTAGTTAGAGAAAACAGGCAAATGTTAAGTCAAATCAACAGAGTTGCTGAATCATTTCCTTTTGTATGTATACTTCTGGTTCTTCTAACTGAATGTCTAGGGATTCTGAAATGCGAAGAAGACGGAAACGTATTGTCTTTGGCAGGTTGTTCTTCACTTTGTAGATTACTTTGAAGCAGGAGACGTTTGTTGAGATGGAATGACCAGTGTTGACGAGATGTTGGATTATTGCACTCCTTATACGGCCACTACTTCCTTTCTACAACCACGCTCGATAGTGTGGCCCTTTTTGACACTGCTGAATTAATTTAATGCACAGACACATACAAAATAACCATATATATTTGCGATTGTACAACTTTGAAAATGAATTCACCGGTGAAAGAGACTCTTCACTGAACTACCGGTCTTCTCTCTACTACGGATATCGGTGATTAGGAAGAGTTCAGTTTTATGAAACCCATGGGATCTGACTAATTGATTGTAATAATAAAAATAGCTTTATTTTGTAGTGCGTTTGTATGTTGTACAAAATTTTCAGCATTGTTTATTGTGTGATATTTTCTCCACATCCAGGATCTTCAAGTAAAATATCACGTAACTGTAGACGATGTAAATCACTTCTGCCTGATATGAAGCCCATATCAAGAGATTATGATATCTCTCCTTCGTCTGCTTCGGTCAGTGCATGTAATTTAGTTGAATGTCAATTAGAAAAGTTTCTGGAATCCATTCTGTGAACCAAGGACACAATCCAAGAATAGCTATCTCTTGCATTCTAATACGCCCGAACCAACGACTATATTTTTCCTAACGTTAACTAGAAACTTGTGAATCAGCAAGTGGTAAGTACATTAAATACTCACCAGAGTATAAAATGTAATTAAAGGGCAGATTTTTTCAGATTTAAACAAACTGAATAGAAAAAATATCTGTGAAATATCGATGAGATTTTTCGGTAGTCCAAATTTAAGCAGGTCACCGACATTTTTCAGAATTACTCAAGATTCATATAGTTGACAATCCACTATACGCAATTTTATCTCTGCGACTTGTCTACCGTACAAAACCACACGGATTTTACATGTGAGGATGAAAGTTACAAGCAACTTAATTACCTAGACACACTTTTGAGTCGGAGAGAGGGTGGTACAATAATGAGTTCCATTCATACAAAAACCTATTTGGATAGGTTAGGAAAGTATTTAAATTTTCATAATTTCTATTCAGCGCAATATAAAACAGGCTTGGTTACGTGCTTATTGAAGAGGATCCAGAGTACATGTACAGCTGATCCCATCAATCATTAAATTGAAAGTGTGTATGTATTAATGATATATACACTTGACGAAAAAATTGATATCTTCAGGATTTCCTTGAACCAGTGCAGGGGTTAGTTTCAAATCCCAAAGAATGATATCTCTACATCAAATCAACTTACAGTAAAGAAGGAAATAAACAGTAGGATTTAAATGCTCTGAGTCAATCTGGTTGGTTTCTCGTAAAACCTACATAGCAACCCAGCTTTTAGCTGCCGATAAAGCCAAAAAAATTGCTACACTAAAAGCCTTATCATAGCACAAGTGATAATGTTACATCTTATTCTGCATAGCGATTAACATGTGTGTGTGTGTGTGATCATACATACCTAAGGAGGCGTAATCACGATCGACAAGTGAAGCTGGGAGAAAGTAAACCCAAATAGCCTTGAAAAACATTTGAGCTATGACAAACACGGGTGACATACTACTAACTCCGTCTACAGCAAAACACTTAATTGGCATGAATCACAGGATTGATACTAGAACACCTTCCAAGATTATCTGTTGAAACTGTCAAGGACATATACTGAAATTCTTTGAGGCGGTAGCCACCCGTAGGATTAGGTGCCCCCATGTCTGTATGTGTACAAAAACAATTTATTACTACCCCTAACCCCAACCTACTTTGATAATCCTTATGTGATTGTATTAGCAAGAGTTATTATCCTTCAAAATATTCCTAAATCCTCTAACATTTTGTTAATTTTAATTGGCTCCACTATGGATAAAAACTTATTTTGATAAAATCACACAAAGTTGTACAGTAATATTTACTGATCACCACCTTTCGAGCACAAATTATTACTGCTCATAATCATATCAAGGCACTACTCACATAACTTTCTTGCTTCATTTATATACATGAGTAAAAATTGATTAGACAGTTGAATAAAATCAATATAAGATAAAGTACATTCGAAAATAATATTAGTCTTATTAATAAAATAAAATCAGATGGGAAATAGGATGTTCTTATAGTAAAAATAAGTAACTTGTTAGAATGTGAATTGAATATATTTTAACAGTCTTTATTATCATACAATTGTTGGATGGTGGCTAGCAGTGGAATCCAGGATGCGCATTTCGTCCTATTGCGCATCCTGGATTCCACTGCTAGCCACCATCCAACAATTGTATACTAACTAAATACCCAGACATCGTCGAAGCATCTGCACAAGAAGCCGACATGTCAACCTGAGACCGAGCACTTCGGTCCAATTAATCGACGGGAAAATCAAAAATTCAATTCAATAGTCTTTATTATCCTCTGCTTTAACCCATAATGATATTTTCCACATATCTGACATTTGCGTTGAGTAATTTCTGTTGCATGTGTTGGGTGTAAACTCTATGAACTAGGCATGATTCAGTAATCAATCTCTCTCGCTCTCCACCTACCTATATTACTTTTTACAATTTTGATTCTGTCCCACCCCGCGTATTGTATGGTTGTGTGTGAATGCACGCAGTGCTGTAGCTGAGATTTTTTTCTAAATTACTCATCTTCATGGGATCAATCATTCTAACCTCAGTAAGATTTTTTTGTTCCGACAACCTGACTACCCTCGATCTACTTCTGTTGTAACCTATGCAGTTGACTTAACTCACAGTCGTTGCAAGGTATTTTGTAAATTATATTATTTTGACTAATTGGGTCAACTCACAGGCTCCTTTAACCTGCAGAGCCTGTCCTAGCCCGAGTGAGTTTGTAGGTTTGATTGCCACCCTAATTCTCACTTTATTGAGAATCCTCCGTAGAGTTTCAGATGTCCTCTTCTTATATGGTAAAACTGTAGATGCCTTATCTTCTTTCTTAATCATGTTATCATTATTAGTTTCACCGTTATTTTTTATAATTTCGCTTTTGTCGTTTTTTGATATTCTTAATGAATTTTATAAGATAGTTACTTAACACCAACGCCTCAACTTTTACTCATGTGTATATAAATGAAGCAAGACAGTTTTGTGAGTATTGCCTTGATATGATTATGTACAGCAATAATTTGCGCTTCAAACGTTATTATCTGTAAATGTTACTGTATAACACAGTGTGATTTTATCAAAATAAAATTTCATCCACAATGGAGTTATAATCGTCGACAGTGTATATCATGATTTGACAAGTAGACGTGTGTGTGTGTGTGTATGTGACCAGATTGAGGCACGAGATGTAATGCAGAAATACATCATATTTTCCGAGTAGACTCCTTCTTCTAATAATTCTATTTAAATTTATTAAAAAAAACTGGTTGTGTTTTGCTTTCAATGAATATATATATATATACGCATATTTATAATATCACTTAAATGTCGTCATGACTGTCCTGTATACATCGGTGTTAAAAACATGAAAATACGACTAAGAGGTGTGCTTAACTTGCTCATTTTAACTTAATTTGTTTTTAAAATGCTGTCGGTCTCTAGGGATTTAACTGGTTTCAATTACGTCACAGACTAACATCAGTCAGACGACCATTGAAAACTGGGCTATAATGGGTTCCTGCTTTGTTCAAGTTTCTGGACTCTTCAACAATACCTAATTATGATCTCAACCACTGGGGATCGCAACCAGGACCTACAGGTTATGTAGTGAGGCTGTTAACTATTCGGTCACTTGGACGGAATCCAGTCGCCCATTAATCATAACTTCTGAAAATTCGCAACTTATAGCGATACTGGCATTGCTGAAGAGTTTAAAAGTAGAACGAGCACTGATGTCAATTACTCCAGGGTTTTCACTGGTTTCCTATCTGATTTCAACTCATGCTGTAACTTTTATGTTTGTTTTTTTTTTGTTAGTGACAATATCAATGAATGCAATGAAGTTAACAACTGAGTGTGATATGAATTGAGCAACGAACGAAGGGGATATCGTTTCCATCACTGCTTGAACCAAGTTTTTACTTGAGTCATTAAAAACATTATTTGCTTTTTATCACCGACGTTGAAGGTAAACTCATTGCAATTATCATACTAGGAACTATTCAGATTTCAATAGAAAATAATCAATGCAATGATCTAGTTAATGCTGGCTTCTTTGGTTAACGGAATCAATACAACAGCAAACGTCTCTACAACACATACTTCAAAAGTTCACATAAAAGTATGGTTATGTCAACAGAAGTACTTTCACGCACACACACACACACACAAATATTTGCTCATTATATGTTGACAAGAATAAGCCTTTAAGATTTAAGATCTTTAAATCTGTTTACGTTGTATCGATTCAAAAGCTACAGAGCTACACGGAATATAATGTGTTGTTACCTTTATAAGCAAATTGTTACACGTAGCATTATATAGTTCTATGACTAGACAGATGTATGCACAGTGGCAATCAATCCTCACTATTTAAATATGACCGAGCCTGGCTGGTCGGTCAGATAAGGCCGACTGTCTTCTGTAGTTTTGCGCAGATCATAATCTATTTCTCTTTTCGCCGCATACTCTAGTTATTGTATTACAAAGATTTTTGTCATATATATGTATAAGTGCAAATTCAGCAGTAATTCGATCATACAAGGGAGATTAGTGTAATTGCTTCAGAAATGTTCCTGATTTTAAATAAATAGACCGTACTTGAACAGTAAAAACAAAACGTAATGGAAGAAAGAAAATGAATGAAAACCAAGATGTTATATTTATTGGTTTAGGCAAAAAAATATGACATAATTACACCAAGTGGCTCTATATATATATATATATATATATACATACACACACACACAAGTTGATTCAATCTGAAGTCTACGACTTAAACTCTTTCTTGATTTTCGTCATCACCACCAGCGTCATCATGGTTTTCATCAGGCGATAACACAGCAGACTCATCATCATCATCGACACTATTATCATTATCATCGTTTAAACTACTGCTCGTAGTGACTTCGTCATCAGAGGCTTCCTCCTCAGCATTAACACTGTTCATCTTGTCATCATCTTCCTCGTTTGTTGTAGAATCAAAATATTTTACAAATAAATCATAAAATTGAACAGGTTTTTTAACAGTATGCTGATGATTATCACCAGTAGACGGTACATTACTATGACGCCTAGATTGTTTGACGCCTTGATTCTCTAGAGAAGCTCGACCACCACCGCAACCGCCACCACCAACATCGACACCAACACCAACACTACTTTTCTTGATATACTTCAGGAAACCTGTAGTACTTGAATCCACGTAAACTAATGTTAAAGCGTTATCCGATGGTGTGACTGTAAGCAACTGGATGTGTGTATAAAATATTAACAGTTAATAAAAATTAATATTTTTCTAGAAATACTTCATGCGTAAATGCAAGGTTATCATTCAGTTTAAAAAAAAAAATTAAATACACGCTTGACAAAGCCTTATGAAGAAGAGCTCACCTCACGTTTAAGTCAGGCTACACTAACAAAAAGCGTTCATTGTCAACACTTTTAACTCTATATTGAAAGAAATGACAAGATAATCGTATCATGTAATACTTGTGTGAATTTTAGGCATACAGAAGTAAAAAGAAAAATGCCATTTCACCAAAAACAAACTGTTCTCATGGATTAGTGGGCAACACCTTGGCATTTGAGACAATTCGTATTCAGCTTCACTCTCAATGAGAATACCACCCCACCCCACCCCCACTGAGGAAAAAGTACATCCAACTGACATGTTCTAAGCGTAGGGTAAAACATGTCAGTCAACACCAAAACGAGTATCTTGGAGTTATTAATCCTGGTAATATGAAGGTATCCGTTCAAGGAGAATATAAACTAAACTGAAGCATACATACTCCAATGTAGTCAGATATATGGACGTAAAATAGTAAACATGAATAAATTAAAGTGTTAGACAAAACTTTTGCAGTTCATCTAACTCACAGAAAACATGTAGACACTAAAAACCACTAGACGTAATGAAAGTGCCACATTTTACACCTTTATATCAATGAGAAAATATAAGCGGAAATCACAAAATAAAAGAATTTAATGAATACTATATAATATGAAAATAAAGAAGACACGTTAAGTGAAATTATGCAAATATAAAAGTTACTAAAAGTTAATGTGGGCATGCATCTGTGCTACTACTACTGAGTAATATGACTTAAGGTTGATCGATATAAATGCCGGTGGTCATCGATATCTCTAACTCCACAACTTCCATCCCACTAACACGGCATCGACCATCAATAAGTGTCTACATGGATTAAGATACTCATGAACATGATATATCGAGGTAGATGCTTAAGAGTTATGCATGATACATATCTGAAAGCTTAGTAACTCGCTAGATTTGAATCAAAAGGCGGGAAACCAGCTGATAACCGCTCCTAAACAACTAAAACAAAAGTCGTTATCTCTTTGACTGCTCTACGATTCTTTAAAACTCAATGGAAATAACACGTCAAAATTGCATCGTCTGTCTGCTTAAAACATACAAACCAGGAACTCTCTTATCACCTCGTCTTAAACATGTGTGATTCCGCATTCTTAAATGTTTAGCTGGAACTCCGAAATCTTGGCATAAATAAGTCGTAAAAAGATATTTTCGAATTCACTTTCAACTTTGAACATATTAATGTCAATCGAAAGTCTATGATGTCGTTAGATATCTTTTCACAACTGGATAATGAATGTACCATTGGCGCAAATGATGGAATTGATTTTCCAATGTCAGAATTTCAGAAATTATCCTCAAGGAATTATTACCAAGATGACGTATCATGAATATAGATTGCACATTCTATGAAATCTACAATAGACATATAGACGGTATCACTATGGGTTTTCTTACAGATCCAAATTCAAGCAGAACTTCTCTTCAAACAAAGTTTGAATGTCGCCAGTTATGATATAATAAAGATAAATTGGACTGTTATTATCATTATGTTCCACAAAATTCATTAGGAACTTCAAAGCAACTCACAATAACATATCTAGTCAAACTATTAAACAACAGAAGATAAATAAGATGGAATTTAAAACATCTACGGAGATCTGAGACCCGAAGTAGGATTCTTAATAGGGCAGGGATTGGGGTGGCATTTAAACAGACAAACTCACTCAGAGATAAGCTCTGTAGGCTAAATGACCCTATTAACCTGATTAGACAAAATAATTTGATCCACAAAATACCTTGCAATGACTGTGAGCTCAAGTGGATAGATCAGATTAGTAGATCGGGGTCAATCACGTTAACGGAGCATATGAATTCAGGTAAATGAAGAATGATTAACTTCAGGGAAGATGAGTAGTTTAGAGCAGAACTCAGCAACTGTAATGCATACACAATCACACAGTGGGGTGGGACAGAATTACAACGCTAAAAAGTAATATAGGTAAATGGAAGGGAGGAGGGATCATTGAATCTTTTTTTCATCGACTAATAGGAATGATGCAACGCCGATACCATCGCCAATCACCATCAACGGGAGGGATTTGAAAGAGGTTACTTCATTCACTTATCTAGGGAGCATTGTCTCAACGAAACGCGCATCCTGGATTCCACTGCTAGTCAGAATCCACCAATCGGCCACCTTTCTTTATTTATTATTTCTCATCTTACCGATTACCATTGCTAAGGCGAAAGATAAATTATCTAGCTGTGCAACTTTTATGTATATTTACAAATTTAGCTACTCTTGTGGCGAAAGTTACATAGGCTATTTAACAGATGCATTACTGAGTACCAACCTTCGTGGCTGGGAATAATGAAACTAGATCGATAAAGAGCTCAACTGTGTAAAATTGCATTGACAGTGTTCGCTAAGTCGATGGAAGTGTTCACATAGCTATTTACTGCATTCCAACAGAATACACAGAGCCGAAGCTAAGTGAATCGGAGAGAACAATCCTAGATTGTGACCACACAAAAAATTTACCCTTATTTTGTCTCTTCCTTGTCTACGACATTTTTAATAACTCTATCAGTGAACTCTCTCATCCCCCCCTTTCATACAGTCTAATTTATAATTAAACTTTGATAATCTGTATACCAACATTACTAACATTATATAACTTCTAATTTTATAAGACCTTGGTCCAATTTATCGATTCGAATGTTTGCATTATCATGCCGTCTTCATTATTCTTATCGCCATCTACGTCATTGATTACCTTGGTTTCCAGAGTAAGACTTTACACAAATGTGCAGAAGTTCAAGTTGCCATACCAACAATCTCCAATGTATGCACCTGTTTTGGTCACCCACAATCATGGAAAGGAAGCTGCTCCTCCACTGCCTTTTGGATTCGACTCTAAGTCAAAGGCTCGAGAGTGATCTCTTAAGACAACCATCTGCTACGGTTTGGGCACCTAAACAGTATTGCAATCGTGGCACAAACTATAAGACAACAATTTCAAAATGTTTTAAAACGCTACCAGATTTATAAATTAACAATGCTCTTTTTCAGGGGTACACATTCCCTTCCGCAAACTCACTCAAAAAAATAACTTATAACACATCTTACTTCCTCTGTTTCACCATCAGCTACATAAATTGTTTGTCCACCACACGTAGAATTCCAAGTGAATTGATTATTATCTACCTTATCGTCACAATTAGAACTACTATATCCATGAATATGTAGTATACACTCAACTCGCCAACCTTGATTCAGCATATCAGCATCTGAAAGTAGTGTATAACTTCCTGCTTGAAATTTGCGTAAACATGGCTCCGTCAAATATGTTGAACACTGATCACCAAATGATTTGTCAGCTTTAGGTGAGTTGTTTATATTATCATCAGTTCGCATACGTTTTGTTTCTGGAGTATCGTCAATTGCCTGCAAACAAAAAATAGAGCGAAAATTTAATTATTAGGAAAGATTTTGAGACAGAATTGTGCAAGACCTGGTAATGAATCACGTCATATGCACATACACACACTTAAAAAAACAGTTCCATGCCTCAACAAAAGAGGATAATCACACATTGAGGTGGCCCAAAGCGGCAGTTTATCCTTCACACATCCGTTGATCATTTGTCGGCTGTAGAAACTGATACGTAGCTCAGCCATAAAGAAGCCTTTCCTCAGTGATCTGCATAAGCGATTCTTCAGGATCTCAGCCATCACGCCATCAAGTTCACATCGGAATCAGAGATTAACTCGGAATTCCATTTTCTGAATGTTTTTCTAACGAGGAGATCTGATGGTTCTCTTCAAAGATCGATCTACAGGAAACCAACATGGAATGGTCAGTACACAAATTTCCATAGTTGGGTCCCTTTGAGAAGAAAGAGAAATCTGATCCATTCCTTATCCTCAAGAATAACGAGGATATGTTCGAGTGATATAATCGATGAGGAACTGGGGCGACTCAGACAAGTTCTCATAGAAAATGGATATCCTCCAAGATTTGTCGAGAAAAACATGAAGTTAAGGGAAAAGCCTGAAAGAATCCAGACGGTGCCGAAGAAACTGCTATTTATGAGTGTTGAATTTAAAGGTGATATCGCAGCTAAGATCCTGAAGAATCGCTTATGCAGATCACTGAGGAAAGGTTTTTTTATGGCTGAGCTACGTATCAATTTCTACAGCCGACAAATGATCAACGGATGTGTGAAGGATAAACTGCCGCTTTGGGCCACCTCAATGTGTGTTTATAAATTCACCTGCTCGTGTCGAGCTAGTTATATTGGCCGCACAAAGCGCACGCTTTCCAAACGCATCTCTGAAAAGAGTATAATGACAAAGAGGACGTTCATTCTAACTTAATAGTCGTACATACGCCTAAGACGATTAAGTTATCAATGTAAGTGTGAAGAATGTAATTCCATATTAGAAAGCTTATTTTGAATATTACACAGTAATGATGCAGTATTACCAACTGGATGACAAGGTTTTGAGCATAAATTATTGCCACTCATAAACCTGTCAACTTTAGCCAGGGTGAGTTAGCCATGCTAGACTGTAGAATAAAACGAAAACAAGATGCTGGGTTAGATACTAGTGTAACAAGGGCCGGCAACAGATCGTTTCATTACGGAAATCAGCACGTATTTATATATATTTCATGTACATTATTAGAGCTTATTCAAGAAGACAAACACAGTCTTCTGATTGGTTGTTTCTGGTTTCTCGGAAAGTTAAGCCATACATCTGCAAATCTTATTTGCCCACGTTAAGTCTGCTGTGATTGGTTGTTGAATCAGCCTTGTTCATATTTTCTCACGGCCAATACTAGTGACCTAGACATTGACGTAAATTAATGTCTACCAATTGGCTAGCAGCCTGCTCTCACCACACTACCACTTACAGGAAACCGACACACACTAACAAATACTTGGACTTTAATTCATCCCGTCCACAATCGGTAGAGATAGGTTTAGTTAAATGTCTTTATAATCGCGTCAAGAGCCTAATTGGTTAGGCAGAAGATTTAAGTAGTGAAGTAAAACAAATAAAGGAAGTATTACTAGTGAATAACACCCCCCCCCCAGAATTTGCTCAATAATGTATAAAGTATGAAGAATCATAGAAAAACTACGATAAGCAATAAAAATGACGAATATAATGTGGAATTGCGTCGGTGGCACAGTGGTTAGGACTCTCGCCGACCATGCACATGGTCCGGGGTTCGAGCCCACGCCGACGCACACCTGATATCTATGGTCGACCTGCGAAATTTGGGCTACCGATATCCATGCTGAAAATTCCATACTTGTACCAAAGATACAGTGTGGAATCAAGCTGTAATCAAAATAAAAAATAAATAAAATAAAAAAATAAAATTCAAAGCCTCTGTAGTACTGCTGCATAAGGAAGGAACGTTAGAAGCCTTACGTAGAATTCTCAGAGAGGCTAGAATTAGGATGGCATTCAAACCATCGAACCGACTGGCTCAGAGACACACCTTGTCGGATTAAGGATCTAGTAGTTCCTATTAAGAAAATTAGTATAATTTACCAAATACCATGTAATGACTGTGAGGTCAGTTACATATGTCAAACTAGTAGATTGGGATCAATTAGATTATTGGAACATAAAAATCTAGCTAGACCTAGACTGATTAACCATGCTAAGTTAAATAATCTAGAAAATAGCTCGACCACTGTATTGCATTTGCTCGGATGTAATCACACAATTGAGTGGAACAGTGTCAAAGTACTAAGAAGTATAACAGTTAGTTGGAAGAGGGAGAAAGGTTAATCACTGAGGTGGAGGTAAGAAAAAAGCTATTTTTAATTAGATTAAAGGCTGTGAATCGATTCGTTAGCTTCAATGAGCGTTACAACCCAACAACTACTTGCACTTCCATCCAGTTGGCAATGAGTCACGTTTATTATGTGAAGTTCAGTCTGTCAGTCTGTTTTCGACATAGAACTTTCCACATATATACGGCAGTTCAAGTCGCCACACTCCATGTAGCACACAAAGCAAAAGAAGAAAGTATAAGAAAAGCATAATAGAGACAGTAAACAGAGGTGTAAGACAAAGGAAGAGTAATAACGAAGAACAAAACAGTTTCATTGGAAATCATAAGTCACAAGGAGTGGATGCATCTGGGCCAGCCATGAGAACGATTTTGATCCATATCACAAATTGTTTCCAACCATTGGTTTCTACCGTCCCGAGGGCCCCAACCAGCCAAGAAGGATACACCTTCCTACGTGGCTTAGACTAACTGTTGTGGATTTCATTGACTGGTGCCAAGTTTTGGTTTGACCGCCGCTAGCTTTTTTCCAGCCTGACCCTATATCCGCTAACATTGCTCGTCGTGGAAGGCGATGACTTGGCATACGTAACACATGTCCTAACCATCTCAGTCTTTGTAACTTCACGACTTCGTCGATTGATTTCCCCTCCCTACCTAGAACTCGACGCCTAACCTCAATGTTGCTCACCTTATTATGCCACTTTACACGGGAAATAGAACGCAGGCACCTATGATCAAAGACAGCTAGTCTTTTCATGTCTTCCACTCTCAGTGGCCAGGTCTCACAACCATAAAGGAGGACGGAGCGGACTGATGAGCAGTACACCCGCCCTTTGGTCGATAGTCGAACATCTCGTCTACGCCAGAGTCGGCGTAAACTGGCAAATGCGAAACGAGCCCCTTGTATTCGTGCTGAGATTTCGTCAGAGATCAACCCGTTGGGGCTGATGGTACTTCCCAAATAAGTGAAGCGGTCAACGTGCTCTACCACTTCACTTCCTATTTTTAAACTAGGCGTCGATGTAGTCCAGTCCTGTAACATCATCTTGCATTTGGCGGGAGCGAATCGCATGCCAAACATTCGTAGATTGCGGCTCAAGGTGTTTAGAAGACTCTGCATTTCGTCAGCGTCTTCGCCTAGAAGGACTATATCGTCTGCATATTCCAAGTCAACGAGATTATTCCCGGTAGCAAGTCAATCCCTGAGTCGCTGAAGTCACCTAGGGTTAAGTCCATTAACACATCTATGATGAAGTTGAATAGAAAAGGGGATAATGGGCATCCTTGACGGACACCACTGGTCGTCATCAGTTCAGATGACAGCTCGCCGTAAGCCCTCACCTGGCTGTATGAGTACGAGTAGAGTGCCTTAATCAGTGCAATATATTTTCTCGGAATTCCCTTTACAGCCAAGCATCTCCAGAGAACTTCCCGATCGACAGAGTCGAATGCTGCCTTTAGGTCAAGAAATATAATGACTGTTGGACGCCGGTAGGAATGCCTATGTTCTAGAATCTGTCGGAGGGTGAAGATATGATCAATACACCCTCTTCCTGGTCTAAAGCCTGCCTGGCTCTCTCGTGTTTGTGCCTCCCGAGCACCACTCAGTCTACGCATGATTATTGAGCCTAAGACTTTAGATACTATATTAGTCAAGCTAATCCCTCTGTGATTATCACAGGAAGACTTGTCTCCCTTCTTGTATATGGGGATAATCAGTGACTTACACCAACCCGATGGGACTTCTTCTGATTCCCAGACGCTGCCTAGTACCTCAGTTAATGCAGACAGTAAGCTGTCTCCACCGTACTTAAATACCTCTGGAGTCATTCCATCAGGTCCCGCTGCTTTGCCTAGTTTCAGATTGGTGACAGCTTTAGTAACCTCAGTTAGGGACGGAGGACCTGTGTCTATATCCCATTCAGGGAGGTGTTGGATGCTCGGAAGGTTGAGCGTGGCTGTGGGCAAATTAAACTGCTCCTCATAATGCTCTTTCCAACGATCCAGTCGTCTATCCTGGAGCTAATTATAGTGCCATTTTTTTCCGAGATTGTCTCACTAATGATTTGTCTTCTCCCACCCGTTTCCCTGATGAGTCTAAAGAGTTGCCTGGTGTTGCCTATCCTCGAAGCTTTCTCCATCTCTTTGGCTTTTGTCGCCCACCACTGTTCACGGTCCTTGCGGAGACTTTTCGTAAGTTTCCTCTTGTGCAGCTTTCGCTCCTCATTGAATTCGGAGCTCGCCGGAATAAGTCTTCTAGCATCTATCAGTTCGGATGAGGCGGTGGAGATCCAGTGGTTTTTACTCACCTTTGGGTTTACCTTATTCACAGCTTTTACAGCTGTATCTATGGCTGCCTGGATATTTTTCCAAGCTTCTTCAGGGTGAGCACAGCTGTCGAACACAGATATGTGTTTAGCTAGTTCTTCCTCAAATACGGATTTAGTTTCCTGATCGAGCTGGGGACGTGATGGTTTTACCGCCAGCTGTTTCCTACGTCCGTTCAGTCGTAAGCACACCCGAGCGCGGACCAGTGCATGGTCGGTATCTACGCACGTGTTCCAGAAGGAGCGACAATCTCCTACCGACCCACGCCAACGATAGCTTATTGCTATGTGGTCTATTTGTGTCCAGCGTTGGTTTGATGAAGGGGGTCTCCAAGTCAAACAGTGTCTCTCCTTGTGTTTGAAGTTAGTGCTTACAAGAAACAAATGATTATCAGAACAGAACTGTAGGAGACGGTCACCGTTGTCGGTTCGCTGGCACGGAACTCCATAGGTGCCACCGACATCCTTCTCAGATTGACACAATTTCCCTACTTGAGCGTTAAAGTCACCAGCTAGAACGACTATGTCTGAGCGTTTAGCCTTTCGCACCAAACTAGACAGCTTTTGGTAGAACTCATCCTTCGTTTCATCTGAACTGCAGTCAGTGGGGGCGTAGGCGGAGATTACGAAAAGGCATCGGCGAGTAGTGCAGTCCTTTCTCCTTTTTACTGATCCGTTCAGACGGACAGCACACATTCGGCTATCTACCGGGATCCAGTCAAGCAATGTCTTTTCTGCCCTAGTACTCAAAGCTATCCCTACGCCAGCTAATCCTCGTGAACTAGCTGTGGCATCTCCTGACACCCTCAAGGTGAATTTTGCAGATTCAACCTGTTGGCCAGGTGGGGTTAGGTGAATAACCACACTTGGGTCTTGTATGCGTGTTTCTGAAACACAGCATACATCAATGGCTCGTGATGCCAGGGTCTTGGCTAGTGATGCTTGTTGTCCTATTTGGCAAAGTGTCCTAACATTAAGAGCTCCTATATGAAATTGGTGGCGCGGCTTTAAGAGGCTGTCGGTGGTGGTTTTTTGGCTTCCATCGTTTTTAGTGGACGCAGAGTGGAGAGGAAGTGGAGAGCTATCAAGTCGAGGAGTTGCATCAGTGGAAGGAAGGCAAGATGATAGAGATGAAGATGAAGACAAAGATGAGTGAGTAATAGAGAGGTTTCGTGTGCGTTTCGGATTGTGAGGGCGATTGTTACTTCCCGGCTGCCCACACCGTGGAAGTTGGTTGCGTGACCGCAGAGCCCAGGGGACAACTGCTTGAGGCCGGTCACACGCGGCCTGTTTTTGTTCGTTCTCTTTTGTTTGGTGTGTCTCAGTAGCATATTTATCACTCCTGCCCTGTGACACGGCAGCAGGAAGCGCGGTCGTTGTTAATCCGGGCCACGGCCGATCCGGCATGAAATTTTGTGATTTTGTATTGATCATGATGTTGGATTGGGTAGCTGCTTTTTGTTTAACCGCTATCCAAACAACCTGCCTGGCATGGTAGGACCTCAAGAGACATAAGTCTCAGCCAGCATAGCTTGAACAGATCATTGCGGTGTTCAAGCCCGACCACTACGTCAAGGTAGCAGCTTTCGGTCGGTGGTACTACATGGCTGTTCAAACCTTGGTGGTAGGTGGAGCAGGGATCGAATTCGTGACCCGCTGATTGGAATTCAAGCACCTAGACCAGTGACACAAAGTTCATTGTCTCAACTACTTCACTTTCATCAATACCAGTTTCACATTTTGTCCTATCAATCATAGCTTGGCAAACAAAGCTATGTGGAACGAGTGAGATGCATTAAACACTAGACTGATAGAAGACATCAGTACAAGAAGGTATTAACCGTTACCATTGGAATAGGTGATTGTGAACACGAAGAAACAACAGCAGACAACCATGTTTGATCACTTAGACGCATTAATAACTTGAACATCCTGTCCTCTTCATGTTTTCCTTGTTTATGTGCATATCTTCCCGACTGCTCTGCTTTGATATACCGTTATCATATCAATATCACTGACTCTTCGATGTAAGACAATTTATAATGATTCAAAAACACCCCTTCTTCATAGAATTCGACGAAACATGAACAAAAGTATCACAAAAAGTTATTTGCAGACTGAGCTAAATACAACATTTCGGTGAATTATGAAATGATTTTAACATTCCACTGAGATTTCGTCACCGACTGACAGAAGTAAGAGGATCATTTAAGTTTTCAAACCATTAGACATGTGTTTCATCCTAATAGGCACCAATAACACAGAAATACTGTTGATTATTATTATTCCCTTGGGTTCCTAGTGGAACATAGGGCTTCAACAACACAACTCAGCTTTCTTCTATTCTCTGCTGTACCCTTTACCTACACTGGCCATGGTCTCTCCTCTCCTCCTCCTCCTCGCATACTGCGACAATAGAGTAAGATAAAACTACATTTCTAAGAGGTAATATAGTTAGCTGGATAAAGAGGTTGATCACTGCATCTTTGTTCATTGGAAATACACCTAATACGTGCATTAGGGACGAAGCAAAATGAAAACCAGAAAAAATATTCTATCAATAAAATCAAAGGATAGAAAATGATAGAACTATATAAATAAAGTCTGAAGGTTATTACGGGCACCTTGATACGATTATGAGCACTTATATCCTTATTATTATTATTCCCTTGGGTTCCCAGTGGAACATAGGGCTTCAACAACACATCTACGCTTTCTTCTATTCTCTTCGCCTGGGTCCACGATTGCCCATAACCTCGCATCTCCTCCCCATGTCACCTTTGCACTGACGACCCACTCGTCGCTTCCCATTCGGATTTCACTCGAGCGATGGCCTAAATTGCGGGAGATGTAATTCAACGGTGTCCTCAGCGAATGCCAAATCCATCTCTATTTTCTCCTACATATTTGTTGGACGATAGGTTCTTGGTTAGTTTTTTCCCATAGTTTCTTGTTTCTAATTCTTTCTAAGGGCTATTTGATTTCCCATTTGGAGCCAGCGAAGTGGACAGCTGTTGATAAAAGTCTGCAGTCACCTGTTGGAAATGCTTTTTGTGACACACTGGGCAAGTTTCTGACCCATATAGAAGCACTGACTAGCTTAACATTTGTGTTGAAAATCCACGCTGAGTGCAGAAGGTTCCCAAAAATGGTTTCAGATTGATTGATAAAGGTGTGCTGCCTTGACTTCCCGATTCTCCCTAGCTTTGACATCTTCATCCGTCCCGCCTGTGGTTGAAACAATGCTTCCTAGATAAGTGAAGGAAGTCAGTGACCTCTTTCAAATTTCTCCACTTGGAGTCCTGTCTTCGCTGCTTGCCTCTTCAACCAGTTTGTTGGTTTTCGCCTGTAAGTCTTCGAGTTTGTGTGTGATATTGAAAATAAATCATCCGCAAAATTCAGATATATTGCTGATATGATATCGTAAATGAATACAAATTAGACTATTGGATTCAAAACCATTAGCTGATTAATAATCTGCTACTAATATGCCTAATACGCCTGGACTCAATCGCAATGATCTTGGGAGTTTACTGTGAATGATCTCGAACCATGATAAAACAGCTGATCACCGCATTTTGATTTCCAATAAACACCTATCATCTGATAGCTGTTCATGATATTATCTGTTTTTCAATCAGTAAAACCACTAATTTTTGATGAACATGACACTTTAAATGTTATCTCAACAAAAACAACAAAAGACACGTATGCATACTACACACTACTACTAAACATAGAAGACACACATGTTTATCTAAGAATTGAAATTAGTAAGTTTAATGATTTTATTTATTGCATACACGTTCACATTTGACGATAGAATCCAACCAACCTACCTGATCACCGTTATCTACAACAGTAGAATTGTTGTTTTTTTCACCTATTAAAGCGCATGGATGTAATCGAATCCCTGTAATATCACTCAACACAACAAGCATTGCTTCTGATTTGAATAGACGAATTAGTTGACGACATAAATCAGATGTAGAATCATTCAACTTTTCATTGGACAGACAATTATAATTCCTAAAAGAAGGAGAACAAGAAGAAGGTTAAATACAACAAGAGAATAGGATAAGTATCTTTCATGCAGACCGAACATCGGTGACATAGCAGTCAGGACGCTCGCCGACCATGCACATGGTCCGAGGTTCGATCCCCGACCACCGATGCACTCCTTTACCTCTCTAAGCCAGAAATAATGCTGGTAGAGAGGAAAGGTTGGGCATGAGGCTAGCAGCCTCATCCTGTAAGATAAACACTGCTACAGAAACTTTAAGCCACTAGCTTGAAGCCCTATGTTCCACAGGGGAACGTGAAGGAAAGAAAAAAAATGCAGACCGAACGTAGTACAATTTTACACATAATGTAATTTTCAAGTGTTGCTTTGCAGTGGTTTAATTAATTTCAAGTTAAACAACCAAACTAACATCAACTAGAGAATCACTGGAAACCAAGCAGTATTGAACAGTTGTTTTGGAGTAATTAGGGACTCTTCAGCAGTACACACGCACCCCTAACCTCTTCCATCAGGGATCAAACCTTAGGTCCTCCAAGTTACAGATGATATAATGAAGTACAAATGAAACATGAAGTAGAAACAAGCTGTAATGAGTGTAGGTCATCCAACAAACTCTAAATTGTAGAGTTTGACGATAAGAACACACAAGTGAAGAGGAGTAAAAACAGATATCAGCTAGCGGAGGAGATTTGTAACTCAGGTGGATGATTTTGAATTAGTTGTGTTCTCTGAGCTGGTTGATTCACTTGCGAAATCTTCGTCGTCCCCCTTCTACAAAACATTCTTCCTTCAGCGCAGGTTTTAGTATAAAATGAACTTATTCGAAGTTTCCATGAATGAACGTATCTATTGACCATCTTGTCATGTGATTTGCTTTTTATTAGCTGAAACACCAGAAATACAGTCAGGGAATTCCTAGAAACCTGGTGCTCAAGTGAATCAGCAATTAACAAACACATTATTATAGACCAAGTTTATCAGCTAATAAAAAGTAAGTCACCACATAACAAAAAAGTTAGAATTCCAAATCAATAAGGATGAACAAATAGAGACGTAAATTAATAACCAGTCACAACAATAGCTGCCAGGAGACACAATTATATCTTCATTCATGGAGAACTTAAATAAGTTCATTTCATAATAAAACCTGCGCTGAAGAAAGAATATTGTCTAGAAAGTGGACGACGAAAGCTTCTCAATTGAATCAACCAGCTCAGGAAACATAACTGATTCAATATATATATATAATGAGTATTCGCTTGGATATAATGCCTCAGGTTTCACCACTGGTTGATTCACGTCTGTACCACCCCTCCGAAACAATATCAGTCTTATCAAGACCGAAAATACGCCAAAATGATGGGCATCAAGGGGAATAAAACCCCGATAACAAAGCACAGTTTCCTAGATCATGTACAAGTTGCTAGATGCATACCTACGGTATTCTTGGTTAACTGACATATCAGAGAAGAACTGTACAGAGAGTAGCCACACACATACACAAGCAAGAAAGTGCATAAACACACAAGTGTTAGAGAGAGCAGAAATAATTTTAATGAAAACTAATGTAAATGTTTAGAAACTCGAAAACGAATCTCCAACTCCTAATTTCTATCGCCCGTAAGATTTTGATCACCTTAGATTAACAATCAATTACTTGAAGGATTGGGACTGTCTCAACTTTTTTCCAACTTCAGACTGAATTCCCTGTCTGCGAAGACACTGGCAGCACATGCTGACACACCATCCGATTATAGACACATTCAATTGTAGGCAGAATCAATGTAGACGTAAGCAAATATTAACAAACCTTAATTTTTTGTTAAGAAAAGCTACTGTAGAATGAGAAGGTACTTTGAAACAGTCATAAATTATATAATGTTCACAACAAGAACAAAACAATCAAAATGCTTCAGTTGCACATAATTACCGTCTGTTGGCAGGACCACAATGAATCCAAGCATTTGGAGATAAATTATCTAAGCACTGCACCAATTCCTTCCATTTATCCGCCTAAAATTATATGCACACAAAATCAGAGTATGATTAAAAACAATTTACGCAGAAGCAAGTTCGTATGAACGGAAAGTGTGTTTTATTGAAAGGTATAAATTGTTATACTAAACTGAACTTGGTTCTTCTGAATATCTACGCCGATATACATACACATTAATCTGAGTGATATCACTTTTGACTTCTGAGTGACACAATCATTGCATGAAGACTGACGGCATTACCCAGTTGCTCGAGATGATATATATATATATATATATATATATATATATATATATATATATGGAGCGGGACTTGAAATGCTCAAGTCAGTGAGTTAAATCTCCACTGTCTACTTTAGTTCTCTGTGGGTGTGAAAACTTGACGTTAATCCCAGAGAACCGATTGACCGAAAAATAGGTGTAGAACTTTATATAAAAGTATACCATTTCAGGTTGCCACAGTTACAAAAAGTACAGCAAACAATAGGACAGCGAAGTGACGGCACCACAACGTTAAAACAATATTTATGTCTGGCAGGGATTAGTAAACATCTTCAGAATTTAGAACGGTTTCGACTAAAATAAATAAAATACTGGCTAAACACTATTGTACTTATGTTGTATTTTTTCCTGAGTATTTAGATTAACCATAGGCAACTGATAGTTATATATATATATATATATATACTGAGTGGTCATGATAGCTGTTTATTACCGACTTCAATATCATCGCTGAAGGTACCAAATGTCTCGTGCAAAGAGTAATCCTAATGGTTTATACAGTTAAGGCATTCATACTATCTGAGTGGTTAACCTGTGGACGTAAGATTCATCCCAATCCCAAAATTAATAAATGCAAACAAGTTAGTGTCAGTCTTCTGAATGTTATTGATGACTATCTATTAAAGTTAATACATAGACGTATTGTATTAGCATAATGAACAGGTTTCATGAGATGTTTAATTCCACCATCAAGCGTCTATCTCAATTAAATGAGATGTCATGAATTTCAAGAGGAACTATTTACTTCTGATATATTTCGATTACTAAATTCCCAACAATATACTTCGGGAATTCTTGTGGAGAAGTGGATTGTTGGTGAAAACATCTGACTTTCACTGAGTGAATTCGACATGGAACTTTGCACAGATGTGCAGCAGTTCGAGTTGCCACATTCTATGTAGCAAGAGACGACAGTAAACAGAGGTTCAAAATACAAATAATAAACAGAAATATGAGACAAAAAGAATAGTAATATGGAAGAACAAACTCATCGATCTTATGTCAGTCAGCTGACACTGCCCGTCTAGGAAGGCCAGGCATACGTAAAACATGTCCTAACCATCTCAATCGACGTAGTAGCTTCACAACCTCGTCGATTGATTTCCCCTCCCTCCTTACCTAGCACTCTACCGATGCCTAACCTCAATATTGCTTACCCTATTATACTACCTAACACGAGAGACAGAAAGCATACGCCTTTGATAGCCGATCTTTTCATCTCTTCCACTCTCAACGGCCATGTCTCACTCACAGCCATTAAGGAGGACGAAGCGAACTGCTGAGCAGTACACACGTCCCTTTGGTAGACAGTCAGACGGATATCACGTCTACTAAGCCAGAGATGGAGTGAGTCAGTAAATGCCAAAGGAGCCCTCTGTATGCGTGCTGAGATTTCGTCAGAGATTGACCCGCTGGAGTTGGCTGATGTAACTCCCCAAAATAAGTGAAGTGGTCAACACGCTCTACCATTTCATTTCATTTGACTTTAGGGTAGTCAACCCCAGGTTCGAATTTCGCACCACCTAATTCAGCCTCGGCAACCGGGTATCATCATCAGTCCTAACGCTAATTATGTGGTCCATGACCTGATGTTCTTGGGAAATATGACCCAGGTTAATTGATTTCAAACAAACTTTATCTCTTCCTTACAGACAGATATTTTAAGAAATCAAAGGAAAGCCGGTCTACCGTTATCCCTTTCGCAATATCTCTACTAGGTCCTGACAAAAGTATGTAGGTACCCACTCCAGGTTATTGACAAACTCTGACACTGAGAAACCATTAACATATCACCTTAAATTGGATACAAGAACATTGACTAGTATTATACTATTGGGTAGCAGCACAACTTCTGAAAGGTCTGATTGTGTATAATCCAACCCACAGATTAACAACTCCACACTTGTGATAGTTCATTCAAATTCATGATTTTTAAAGCCTAAAAAATGCACAGGAGATTACACCATCTACTAAAAGCAAATCAAAATATAAAGAGGTTATCAAAAACACACCTGGTGATAAACGCTTCCTACCAAACACAGGTGAATGATGCAGTCATTCTACTCATCTTGTTAAAATACTACAGTCAATTTTATGCTATTATTAATTTTCTAGTCACGTTATATGTTCAGAGGTTTTCATATCAGTAGTTAATTGAATTGAGGTTCTTACCATCATCTTTAACGAGATCATAATTAAAGCTGTTGATTTAGATCTCAAGTAACAGTGTGTGAGTGAAACAATGAAACGAAGTCATTGAGTACCAATATCCATTAGACATTTATTTATTTCTACAATCGAGGTTTGCAGTTGATTCCATAAATAAAGCTTCGCTTTCAAGCCCTCCCTTCAGCCTGTTTTCATTAGATTTTAAAACTGTCGTCTTATCCCATCCTATTGTATGGTTGTGTGTAATTGCATGTACCGAGTAGTATAGCTGAACTATTCTCCAGATTTCTTATCTTATTCGAGTCAACTAATCTAGATTTGGTTAGGTTGTTATGTTCCGCAGGTCTGACTGACTGATCCCGTTCTACCACTTTGACCTATGCATTTGATCTGACAATCATTCCAGCATGGTATTACATGAACTAAATTGTTTTTTTAATGGCTACACAGGATTGATCCTTTAGCCGACAAAACTTCTTTCTAAGTCAGTTTGTGGGTGTGAACACCACTTATATTTCTCCATTGTTAAGAATTCTCTGTAACGTCTCCAAGGTTACTTTTTGGTATGGAAGTACTACTGATGATTTAAATTCCTTGTTGTTGGTGTTGTCATTATCCTGTGCATGTTTGACATGCATGTCGTCATTCTTATTATCACTACCACTATTATTAATTTTCTTTTTACATTTCCCTACATACTTTCTGATTAATTTGTCAGGCTAATTAGTGATTAAGTTTCAAAGCTTCTCTTATTTGTTTCATTCCCTGTCTTAGATTTTCCTTGGTACTAATAAGTTTTTTTGCTCTGTCACTTTAACATTTCACCAACCCTATTTTTACTGACATAAGATGGGATGACGCGAAATCTAAATATCGGTTTGACTGTGTGGGTTTACTGTAAACACTAGTGTTTAACTACCCATCTTCTCTCCTTTTTACGCTACAATCTAACATTGGAAGTTCCCCTTCCTGACTTTCCAATTCATAAATGAATTGAATTGCCTCCACCTTTGAGTTGATGTGTCCGAAAATCTGTTTATCTCTTGTGTTCTAAGTACGGTGAATAAGTCATCTACATACCTCCACCATACTTTTGTGTTGGGGGTGAACGTTTCAATGGCTATGTTTTTCCACCTGACTGTGAACATATCTGCCACAATAGGGGATATTGCTAATTAGTGAAGCACAAAAACTTAGCAAAATCTAGATTAGTTGACCCTAATAAGATAAGAAGTCCGGAGAATAGTTCAGCTATACCACTCGGTACATGCAACCGGGACACACAATCGGTACACACAACCATTCAATAGGATGGGATAAGACGACAGTTTCAAAATCTAAGGAAAACAGGGTGGAGGGAGATATTGGAAGCGAAGCTTTATTTATCGAATCAACTGCGAATATGTATAATAGAAATGATTCAACACCTGTCTACTCGGACATCTGGAAAATTCCACTACCCCTACAACAAATAGGAGAGAATAAAGGAAACTGTAAATGTCAAGTTTCTAAGTCGTGTAATTATAATTGATGATATGATTATGAACAATAAACTGTGTTCGAAACTTCGTCATTCAGTAAATAATACTGTTTCGCAGACTGTGTGATACACCTAATAAGCCAATTATTATGGAATTATATACAACCACAGTGCCCAAGTTTTACACATACATTAATCCAGGTTTGATTAGATATATGTCCTATTGGAACACTTTTTAAACATGCAATCAGCATTACAATGTATAAATGTCAATAAATTTAGTTAGATGACCGATAGTAGTGCATAACTAGAATGAAACACCTTAGGAAACAGTATTCCCTCTTGTAAAAACTCTACGAAATAGTATTTGTAAATGCATAAATTAGAGTACTGCACATTTTCGGAGTCTTTTTTCCAGAGTTTGAAGATCCTATACAATTCACACAAACCTTATTGAATAAACCGAGAACAACAGTGGTTTGTGCAAAATGACATGGTACCATCATTTATTTCGTTGGCTTCTCATCAGCTGCTTACAGACTAAATAAATTATGAGGTTTAACTACAGAAATGCAAATTTTACATGTTGTAGTTGACAGAAAGTTCCACAATTAGTAAACAGTGCTCAGAAAATTGCGCTTATATAGTTTTTACACAGGCAGTTCAAGTTAAAACTAAATAAATGTATGCATATAATGGTAAGGGAGTTACCTTATTTTTGATGAAAATAGAAGTTGGCTATTCAGGTAATTTACACTGGACATTTACAGATGCATAGTCGTGAGTGAAACATTGTGCGTCGGTGGCACAGTGGTTAGGACTCTCGCCGACCATGCACATGGTCCGGGGTTCGAGCCCCCGCCGACACACACCTGATATCCATGGTCGGCCTGCAAAATTTGGACTACTGATATCCATGCTGAAAATTCCATTCTAGTACCAAAAATACAGTGTGGAATCAAGCTGTAATCAAAAATATAAATAAAAAAAATATTTCACAGATATATTTCGACCTAATCAACGAAGTAGCATGGTTTATGTGTAGTAACTCAACAACCAAAAAGTGTCTAAGTCAAAACTCTTATGTTTACCCAACCTAGTACTTTCAACGTGTACTATACATTGTGCCTTATCATCCACACAGCTAGCCAATATCTACAATACTACATTTATCTGGCACTTTATTAATCACCTCTCGAAATAACTGAATACAAGATGAACAAACTATTCTTCTTTTAACTTACCTTCAAGAAATTAATCAGTTGAATTTCTGAAGATTTATAGAATTTCCGTCGAATTTTGCTCAATTGTTGTGTATCAAAGTAAACTGGGTTAATCCATTGATATACAAGTTCTTCCTATGAAAATATATACATGAAATAACTAAGGCATATATGTGATCAAAAATTTGAAACGGTTTTGTCGTTTTTACAGTTCACTGGAAAAAGTGAAACCAAGTAATACAAAATATACACAAGAATTGCAGTAAGGAGCTTAATAATACTCTTTACTAAGATTTAAATGTATAGCTTGTTTTGACAACAGCAGCAATGACTTTTGAATGGATGATCACAGACTTAAACTCCAATTCCAACTATTTCAGTCTTGACGACGATATGTCACGACCTCCCTCCCCACCCCCCAGGTTTGGACCCAGCCGCGGCTGTTTCAGCCTGGATAATTTGACTATCATCATGAGTCTTCATAGCCTATAACATAAAAAATCTGTCCGGAGTAAGTGAATTTTAAAATAACTAAGTTTTGTTATCCTTGAGGGTGACCAGTTAAAGCTGTCAAGCAACTTTTTATTACTTTTTGCTAAATAAAATATTCGAACATCTCGTCAACACTAATCATTCCATTTCAACAAATGCCTTCTGTTTCAAAGTGATCTACAGAGTGAAGAACAACCTACCAAAAGCAATACGCTTTCATCTCCTTTGTATTGCTGAAGCCTTAACCATTCAGTTGCAGTAATCAGAGTTATATACACAAACGAAAATCATCCAGCCACTTCTACTATCATGGTAACAACCGTGTTCACTGCTACTGACTTGACGTTTGTGTGCTTGTTTTCTTCTTTTCTAACTCCTTATAACATTTGTAATTTTTAGAACTCTTACATAATTCCATATTTTCCTTTGTTTCTATGTGCAGCCTAACCACAACTCACTCATCCTATTACGTAACTGTATCACACTTATTCAACTTCTTTTATGTGCTAATAACAATGTATTTTGACAACAGATCACCACTACCCTCTCACCAATCTTCACCCTCGCCAACCCAGTTACAATTTGATTACTCATCACATTTTTCAAATGTCTTGACAACAATAACCCTAATTTATTTTTATTCTTATCGGACAAACCTGATGTACACACACACTTACTTTACTTTACTTCGGCTATCTCCTACGGGAGGATGAGCCGGCTTCATGAACGTCTCGAATCATCGCTGCCCAGGCGCGGCAATTTGTAAGAGAGTTCATGAAGTTTCATGGGAATTTTGTACGAGTGATGTCCCCAGCATTGCTCGGCCTTTTGTTTGAGAGTGCAGCTCTAGCCTTTACACAGCCAAGTGTGACCTACAAGGCAGTAGGAGTGGAGTAAGGAGTCCACTATCCATTGGCAGCCGGTGACCGGAGTTCGGTTCATACGCCTTTTTGAATGGGGCCAGACATCCAGGACATCCAACAAGCCCTTTGTCCATACGTCTGCCGGTGAGCTCCAGTGAGCTTCATACGCCAGTCGTTGGAGGTTTGGAATCAGGGTTTAGCCATCTCCCCTAGACCGTCATCCAATGGACAGTCAACCCGGTGGAGAGCGCCGGGCATCCGCTTTCGCCCTCTCACTTTGGTGAGAAACACCTCCGCCACGTGAAGGCAGTGAGTAGGACTTCCTCAGGAGAGGCTATGTAAGACGCCCGGTCATATGGGAGCATTTCAAGAGGTGTGCGGAGGGGTGGCCAACCCGCAGCGCAAGGCACCCACCCCCGACACATACAAAAATGAGTACATATATATATGCATCGGCGGCACAGCGTTTAGGACTCTCGCTGACCATGCACAAGGTCCCGGGTTCGATCCCCTGCCGGCACACACACACGATATCATTTTATTTTTTATTACGGCTTTATTCCACACTGTATTTTTGGTACAACTATGGAATTTTCAGCATGGATATCGGTAGCCCAAATTTTGCAGGCCGGCCATTGATATTAGGTGTGCGTCGGCAGGGGATCGAACCTCAGACCATGTGCACGGTCGGCGAGAGTCCTAACCACTGTGCCACCGACTGCAAAATTTGGGCTACCGATATCACATGCTGAAATTTCCATACTTCTACCAAAAAGTACTGTGTGGAATCAAGCTGTAATCGATATATATAGATATATATAATTGCGATTTTATAGCTAAGCGAATGCATTTACCGTCGAAAACAGACTCCTTGCTGAACTACGTGTTTTTGTTTTCGTTAATATAATAAAATACAACTCAATATACTTCTAGATTCTGTTAAAAGTCTTTTGGATACCTGTTACCTTGATAGTGGATGAAGAATTCAGATTATACATAACTGGTCTTCAAAAACTTCAGACTGATACTATTTTGGGATATCAACCAACTTGTTAGTGATATTCAAACCTCAACACGCTTGTATACAATGCACGGTGATCTGTTCATCAAATAGGCACCTTGATTATCCACTGAGGTTACGGAAGACTTACAAACAGATGTTGTCAGCGTTGTATGTGAAATTAGTACAGCAATGTTTAAGGTCACACACATCACGACTGCAAATCAATTAGCAAGTAACAAAAAACAGTAAACATATCATCATGAAGAAGTAGAATGCTTCCCACCACTGACATACACTTGAACACTACCCGATTTGGTTAATAAAACGTGAACAAAGGACGATAAAGCCTTCATTTTGTGAGCATATTCTGGAGTCAGGTCATTCAGCCCCACGTGATTTTACTTCATAGTTACTTACAGGACCAAATCCAACAGCTGATAGAGCTTACGTTTTCTCCACTGATGCATAGCCGAAGCTCTAATGATATATGGACAGAAACCAGACCTATGTGCTCAAAAACACTTTGTTAAACCCCTTTCTTCACCTTGGTCATAGTAATATTCTTTTATTTAATATATTCTACCACTTGAATTCATTCCACTTTACTTCATCTTCACCGTCATCACTGTACTCTTAATTTTATAGGTAACATGACCCACAATTCTAAAATCTTAATACCAGTCTACTTATTTAATAATTTTTAAAAGTTTTGTAATTCATCCATTTCAACTCTACCGCCTTAATACATCATTTTAATTATCTTTATTCTTATCATGTGTCCAATATTGACTGAGCAATTATTTAGTGCCACTTAATACATTTTTCTGTTATATAAGTGCGACTGTTCAGACAGAAAATGAGGTAGTTGAAAAGAAATATTTCTTCAAGAGTCGGTTTGTAGGGATTAGATTTGTCTTTATGAGTTAATCATGGAGTGATATCATCCAGAGAATCATTGAAAACCAGCAGAGAGTACTGGACAGCTGTTTCATCCTACTTTGGGAATCATCAGCAGTACGCACCCGCTGAGGTTTGAACCCAAGACCTCCCGGTTACAAGGCAAGCTCGTATACCATTCCAGCCACTGGGGCGCGACTTAATGGCCAGCCCATAAATTCTAACTTCTGCCAATTCGTGATTTGGCGCGACTGGCAGCAACCAATGTTATCGGTGGAACATCCATCCTCACACTTAACTGGATGGACCTCACTGGTCACAACTTCTCACTAGGACTCTAGGAAACTCCATCCTGCAGCAAGTCACTAGTGAGCATCAGACTTCTCACCGATGACATTGGTTGATGGTCTCGCTGAAATTACGAATTGGTAGAAATTAGAATTTATGGACCGGCCATTAAGTCGCGTCCCAGTGGCTGAATGGTATGCCAGCTTGCCTTGTAACCGGGAGGTCTTGGGTTCGAACTTCAGTGGGTGCGTATTGTCGATGATTCCCAAACTAGGACGAGACAGCTGTCCAGTACTCTCTGCTGGTTCTCAATGTTTCTCTAGCTGATATCAATCCGTGATCAATTCATCAAAATATTTCTTCGCTGAAGATAAACTTTGTTTTTCCTTAAGAATGCTATAAGACAAAATGAAGAAGACAAGGCAACTAACAGATATATAAAATAACAAAACAAAAAAATTAAGAATGACTTAATTAGTCTGCACCACTGAGACTAATGATCTACAGTCATATTACCTGGAATTTCTATCCATAGGTTCTAGTGGTTAAATGTATTCTAGTAGGAGACATTAGATGGCTCAAATTAACTGGAAGTACATCTCCATGGGCTGATGTCATAAATCGGTGTAACTTTCTTATAAACTGTTTCTACTTGAGTTTAGACAGAATACTGAAGGAGAGACAGTGGATTGACATGTGTAACATTTCATGCAGTAGAGGTTTACCCTTTCCTCGATTGACTATTTCTCACAAGGTTGTACCCGCCTAACCTTTCCACCGATGGGAGGGTCAAACTTCAATGGTGGAATTTTAGTGCCATTCAGAAAGGAAAGAGCGCAGTGACGCTGAATTATTATTTCATTTCTCTTGTTCATTGTTCATTACTGCCACATTCAGTGTCTTTAGCACCAACTCCTTATGTTACCAGAAGTGAACATTTACCTTGCAAAACAGGTGTAATTCAGACCCAGAATACAGGAATGGTACTTAAAGTTAAGTCCAAGGTTCTGGTGTAAAAAATAACACTAACAGTAACAAAAACCCTATATAATATTTATGTTGATCTATCTAAGTATAGAAATCTGTTACACCCAGCACAAGGAACACCATTAGGATTATTCAACGTTAATCTCAAGTCTAGCAGTGCTCCTATACTATTTAGAGAATTGGCGCATCACAAAAAGCATTTCTAACAGGCCACTGCAGAGTTTTATCAACAATTGTCTTCGCTTGATACTCAAGATCAGATAGCCGGTCAGAGTGAAACATCTACGCTTTCTTCTATAGTCCGCTGTCCTCTTCACCGAGGTCCACGATTGACTATAATCTCTCAATCTCCTCCTCCTCCTCCTATCACACGATCCCCTCCATGTCACCCTCACACTGACGACGACCCACTCGTCGTTTCCCAATGGGATTACACTCGAGTGATGGCCTGAATTGCGCACGATGTCATTCAATGGTCTCCTCAACGCATGCCCAATCCATCTCCACTTTCTCCTAAATATTTGTTGAACGATAGTTTGTGGGTTATTAAGTTCCCATAGTTTCTTGTTGCTAGTTCTTTCCACAGGCCATTTGATCCTCATTATGGACATAGCAAAGGCAGGTGTTTGTAAAAGTCTGCAGTTGCCTGTTGGAAATCCTTTCCATGAAGCACAGTAGAAATTCCCAACCTGTATGGAAGAACTGGCTGGCTTAACATTAGTGCTTAGAATCCGAATCTTGTTTTTATGCTGTGGAGTGCAGAATATTTTCAAACTGGTTTCAGGTTGATGAAGGCGTATCTTGCCTCTTCGATTCTGGTTGGTTTTGAAAGCTTCATCCATTCTACCTGTAGTTGAAACGATGCTTCCTAGCCAGATAATTGAAGGAGGTAACCTCCATCAAATCTCTCCTGTTGATGTTGACTGGTGTTGGACCTCTGGCAATGAACAAACCAAGAAGTTATTCACCAACAGACATGCAGAAGAAAACAGAGATGGATTGAATATACATTGGAAGGACGTTTGAGTGATAGCACGCAAGGCAGGCCCTCGAGTGGAGCCCGAACACGTAACGAAGAGTTGGGCATCCAAAAGCAAAATGGAGGACATCGTATCAGCAGGAAACAAAAGCTTATCGGTAGAATCAACTAAAAATGACTGCAGAGAACAGGGCGAAACGAAGATGTGCTGATGAAGCCCTATGCTCCACTTGAAACCCAGGTGAAAAATTATAGTGCCTAGGTTAAAATCAGTAGAGAAAGAGCTATAGGACAAAATAAGAAAAAGATGTGAGATATGGTAATGAGAATGCAGTATTACACTTCTGTATGATCTAATGGAAGTGATAACACATTGAAGAAAAAAATACTATTATTACTATAAAATCATGATTTAAAATATTAAGAATATTATATAAGTTTCCCGCGTGACCACAATTACCGTTTTCTGGTTGTTAATACGATGGGTAACAGAAATCATCAGTCATTACGTAAGACGAAAGTTTTAAAGTCTCAAACTTTAATCATGTGACTTTGGAAAATCGACTGGTGCATTCAAATGGTATAAATTCACCAACAGTGAAGTGGGCTTTGAGTGTATTTAGCTGGATTTGTGTATTACATACGCGCACACACACACACACACACACAGTTTGTTAGTACCATAGAGACAACAGTAAACAATGTATATACGCCCTAAAAATGGTCCAACATTATGGCAAACTAATATGGAAATCCTACCTAGACCAAAGAGGGAAACAAAAGATGAAAAACCTAAAGACATTATCTGTTCAACATCCTCCATGAAGGATAAAGAAGGAGAAAACAGACTATCTCTACCCTCTCGTTATATTTACACACCACACTTAACATATTTAAATCCAATAGAAAAGGATTTGCTGAATAAAGTGCGTCCTCCAGTATTGAATTATGATGAATGGGCAAGAATACCTTATGGAAAATATCATTTAACTGTATCACCTAATGAAATACACCAAGAATCACTATCGCATGCAACATACAGTAATCCAGTGCCAGGACGTTTACCACCAATAATATTCAAGTGAATCAAGCTGTAAATCAAAAATCAAAAAAAAAATAGTAGTGAGTGGGGGGGGGGACTATTTATCCATACTACTTCATCTACAACTATATATATACATATATATATGAACCCATCTCTATGTTTTTCTTTTGCATTTGATGAGGATTTAACAATATTCAATAATTGAACAAAAATATTTAAAGTATAAATTTTGAACAAGGAGTGTTTCTACCACTCAACTAATTCCTATTAACGAGGCTCTAAACTATTCCCCTATTTCTGGTGTTTCTGACCGAAAAATTGGAAACAGAAATTTAACACTAAAGAGTTGAGAAACTATTATTTCTAACCTGTGAATTCAATAAAGACAGGTATGAACTCTAGTTTATCACTGACAAACACGATAATATAGTTGGTGACAATGTTTTCCTGCTTATAAATTTGAATTTAGGGTAAAAATGATGAGGAGCCATAATGAAAGAAGTCAATTTTGATGACAATGGTTCTTAACTAACTGACTAAATTTCAACATAGGACATAGTGCAGCAGCTCAAGTTGTCACACTCCATGTAACACACAAAGGTAGAGGGGAGAAGAAAAGGAAACTCAAAAGAGCTACAATGAGCACAAATGTATGCGGGGAGGGGGGTATGGTAACATGGGAAAACACAAAAGGTCATTGAGAACAGTTTTGAGCCAGATCACCGATAGCCTCCAACCACTGGGTCTTAGTAAACTGAGGACCACAACCAGACAAGCTACGGTCTCTCGAAGCCTTCATAGACTGATCCCAGGTTTTGTTCTGACCAACCCTTTTCCAACCTAATCCAATGTCGGCTAACATAGTTCGTCAAAGAAGTCTATGGATTGGCATACGTAACACGTGTCCTCGCCATCCCAATCGATGTAGCCTCACAACCTGATCGATTGATTTACCCGCCTTACTCAACACTCCACGCCTTAGTTCAATATTACCCATCAGTAATGTAATACTTTCGGTATCTGTTATTATTGTTATTATTGTTATTATCTGTCGTCAGATATGTTGATGTTGATTGACAGTCAATAATTGTGTGCTTTGAATGTAGAAAATCTGGCTTTATGTAGTGATCTGCCCAAAGTTTACCGTTTCATTAAAGACTGAATATCTGTAAGATATCACCGAATAAAGACAATAGGAGAAACTATAGTACATACCACTTTTATGCAAACATCGTCTTCTTAGGGAACATTACCACAGACATTCTCACACTCGCTGTAAAATATACTCCACTTTGGAAACTGTACTACTTGTGAGTAAGTGATATAATTTAGCACAATTTTTCACCTTTTTATTTTTCATTAAATGACACATTAGAGCGGTGATTAAAGTCAAAACGACTCCAACACGCTTCTTCAAATTATCAGTTCAATATTTTAACAACTGAGCTACTAATAGGGCCTTAAACTTATTCAATGTTCTCAGGATAGGTCTTAAAAGTCAAATGGAACAGCTTCTGGTCCATAGTTAGGTTTGTTGGCTGTTACTTCATTAGTTGACACATTCTAATACAGTTACTTCTGTGGCTTATGGGGCAAGTGGTGTACCATCACCTCGAGTGCAACTGCATACTTGATATCAACTACTTACCACTGATACGGCAAAGACAGATCCTTTTGAATGGAATAAATCCAGAAAGCGTATAAAAAGACTCTGCAACTAGTGGCATCCCTGACGGATGCCACTAGTTGTCACCACTTCAGATGACAACTCTCCGTAGGTTCTCATCTGGCTGACTGCATGACTTCGAGTAGAGTGAGTGCCTTGATCAGTGCAATGTATTTTCTCGTCATTCTCTTCACAGCCAAACATCGCCATAGTACCTGTCTGTCAAAGGAATCAAATTACGCCTTTAGATCAAGAAATATGACGATTGTTGGACGCCACGGTAAGTATGCCTATGTCCCAGAATCTGTCCAAGGGTGAAGATATGATCAAAACACCCTTTTCCTGGTCTAAAGCCTGTCTGTGTTTGTTCCTCCGGAGAACAGCTTAGTCTACGCATTATTATTGAGCCTAGAACTTTAGGTATCATACTGATCAAGATAATCCCCCTGTGATTATCACAAGAAGACTAAT
Source organism: Trichobilharzia regenti (assembly GCA_944472135.2). Taxonomy (NCBI): domain Eukaryota; kingdom Metazoa; phylum Platyhelminthes; class Trematoda; order Strigeidida; family Schistosomatidae; genus Trichobilharzia; species Trichobilharzia regenti. The sequence goes on along the minus strand of OX235266.1, from coordinate 26,829,957 downwards.
GATTAAGACACAAATGAGTGAATAAGTTGACTGCGGAAATCATAAATAGACGTTCTGCGTTCCAAAAATTCACATAATTGATAGTATTTTAAGAAATAAATATCTTCTTAATCAGAAGCATCATCATAATGATATATAGTGTGAAATATTAGTTAGAAAAAAACGCAACCTAAAGTATGATTTGTCGAGATTTGTATACAAAGAATTCATTTCTTTTACTTCCCTTTTATCCACGCACTGCAAGAAGGATTACTTTCAGTAGCCTGAAAGCTTTCTTGTTTAAGTCAATATTGTCTTTCTCATTGATGGATTATACTGAAATGCAATGTTCAGTATCTGTTGACATGTCAGCTCCCAGTATGGATGCTTCAACGATGTCTTAAATAGATAACAACTGATACGCACCCATTGTACAACAGTTGGCTCTTTTTATCCAAACGAGCCAATGAATAACACTTTAGTGGTTAAAACGATGGGGACTGGGTTCGAGTCTCGGTGGGAACACCATCACTACTCATTGCAGATTACAAATACGTCTACCTAACGACTCCTCTGTAGGACGAAATGCTCATCATGGATTCTACTTCCAGTCATAACCCACCAAATTATACTGAGAAATTCCTCTACAGTATGAAACCTCTGAGCCATTTTTCGATCACTTCGGTAATGGATTACAGTAATCGCCAATGCAGATAAGGAACCGAATTTATCGCATTCAGATAAATTTTAAGTGAAGAAATACCTTTTAACAGCTTACTTCTATGTACACAGGTGAAATCTTTTCAATACCCTGAAGTGTATTATTGCTCACAGTCCAAAGACTTGGTCCATGAAACCATCCATGTAATGATACACGTTTAGTATTACCTAACACTTCAGCGACCTAAAACAAAGTGAGTAAAGTAATGAGTTAAATGTTATATAGTAATCAATAAAATAGTTATTTTGAGGATCATTTACGATAAGCAGTTAGTTAATTATTTAAATGTAAATAGACTCTTCAACTTTCGTGAAGATGAAGAGCAGTTAACCAATTAAACTTTACCAGACATTTCAAACACAATTTACTGTTCATCGTCTTATCAACACAGTCGTCCAGCAAATTTCTGGTTTAAATTACGTGCAAGTAGTCCTTTATGTGGATCGTTGGTTCAGTGGTGGAATGCTCACTGAACACACGCAAACACATATACGCGGTGTGGATTTGATTCCTAGCTTAACACACTCGTAAACCTTACCTAGTTCACTAGTTGATAGATAGTATAACAGGAGATGGTTAGTCATCTTCGGACTACTCTTACAGTCCGATACAGTTAGAGACAGGACTTTACACTCAAAAGTGAAGCTGTAATTACATGGAACTATAGAGTACAAAGCATAAATAACTGTCACTAGCTATTAAAGTTTGAGTCATATAATTCGAAAGGTTTCAGAAAATCGATTAATTTACACTTTATTAAATTTAGTTTTTAAATTTTATTTAGAGACTGATGGAAGTAAGTGTCAGACTTCCGATATGTTTAATGCTCTGAACGTTTGACTGGGTAGAAAAGAGTTAAATAATGAATTTATGCAATATGTCTATCTAGGGGACTGGATGAACATCATTACAATACTAGAATTCCTATTAATCATAACCAACATGACACTGAGCTACTCACTATCACACCTTATAACTCGTCACCTATTAGAAATAATAGTTGTTATATGCACTTAACCAATGGCCAGAGGTTTAGAAACATTTTCTACAGATCCTAGTCTCAAAAGACAGTCAATATTATTAAGCTTCACACTAAATATAGTTCATAGTTTAGTTGTGAGAAGTCTCACGCACCCATCATACAGGAGAATATATTATAATCTTGAAACTACCTGGTGAAATGATCTTGGTGATACTTCGAAGAATGTGAAAGTATTACACTTCGGTGGTAAGGAGACACAAATTCTAGTGGGTATAAGTTTGCCTTCATTATTGTTATCTTCACCACCCTCCACTGGCACACTGTCAAACAACTCCAGTTCACCACCATCCTTTTGGTTATTCCAATCATCAGGGACTAAGTACCAAATAAATGCAATACGACGACCTTCTAGTTCATCATCGTGACACAGAAGATAATCTGGACAGCAGTGAAGCATTCGACAAAAAGAAAAACACTGATTGGCAAATTCATAATGATATAAACATAAAACAACTCTCCAAGTGAATACAAATTTTTTGTGCGGTAAAACGAATGCTTCATGCCTCAGTGTGTAGTGAATAACTGACATGGGTTTGTGAGACAAAGTCTGAACATTTGACAATCATACTGTATACATACAAAATACGTGAAATAAGCCTCAGGATGGTCGGGGGTGGGTGCCTTGCGCTGCGGGTTGGCCACCCCTCCGCACACCTCCTGAAATGCTCCCATATGACCGGGCGTCTTACATAGCCTCTCCTGAGGAAGTCCTACTCACTGCCTTCACGTGGCGGAGGTGTTTCTCACCAAAGTGAGAGGGCGAAAGCGGATGCCCGGCGCTCTCCACCGGGTTGACTGTCCATTGGATGACAGTCTAGGGGAGATGGCTAAACCCTGATTCCAAACCTCCAACGACTGGCGTATGAAGCTCACTGGAGCTCACCGGCAGACGTATGGACAAAGGGCTTGTTGGATGTCCTGGATGTCTGGCCCCATTCAAAAAGGCGTATGAACCGAACTCCGGTAACCGGCTGCCAATGGATAGTGGACTCCTTACTCCACTCCTACTGCCTTGTAGGTCACACTTGGCTGTGTAAAGGCTAGAGCTGCACTCTCAAACAAAAGGCCGAGCGATGCTGGGGACATCGCTCGTACCAAATTCCCATGAAACTTCATGAACTCTCTTACAAATTGCCGCGCCTGGGCAGCGATGATTCGAGACGTTCATGAAGCCGGCTCATCCTCCCGTAGGAGATAGCCGAAGTAAAGTAAGTAAGTAAATAATTGTTTAAGAGTTCAGTCACCTGTTATTTTGTTGACAGACGTTAGCAGTAGGATGCAGAATGCACGTTTTCTCATATCCCAGAGACGTCAGTTCTATGCAATCGTGTCCACCATAAGTAATGGTATTCATAAGGAAACTTGAACTCAATACCTATCGCTTCAAATCCCAGTGTTGTCCACTAAGCTACTGGATCAGAAGAGCCAGTTATCGGTGTGTCTTTTTTGCAACAAGAACAGATTTTACCAGCCATGAATGGAGATGCACTTTTCTCGGAATATTCTACGGGTATATGTCGACAAATATAAATTCTATGTTTACAATTATGTAATGACTAACCCTAAACATCTAGACGTAATTAATGTGTAACATTATGATACGCTTTTTCACCATTTTTTTCCTTCACGTTCCCAGTGGAACATACAGCTTCAAGCTAGTAGCTTGAAGTTTCTGTAGCAGCGTTTGTCTCACAGGATGGGGTTGCTAGCCTCATGTCCAACCTTTCCCCTTTACCAGTCTCACTACTGGCTTGGCGAGGTAAAGGTGCGCGTCGGCCGGGGATCGAACCCCGAACCACGTACATGATCGGCGAGCGTCCTAACCTAACCTCACCATGCATGAACACAAACATTTGATTATTAATACAATACAGTTAGCAGTTGTTAAAATAAAACGAAACCAGGAGATTACAGCTTAATTATTGAATCAGTTACCTACCTCCTTGTTTATAAATTGAAGAGGTCAAGTCGACTTTGTTTTCATACAATGGGATGCCAGTTATATCTTTCAACCAAGGAAGAACGGTATTTAGTAAAAATGTCCTAAACAAAAGATACAAGACAATCGTTAACTAAGTGGCTGAATGTGATGAACTTAATAATAATTACAACACATAAACCACTAGTCTGAATTTTTTAAATCCTAGCTTGATTCCACACAGTATTTTGGTACAACTATGGAATTTCCAGCATATGATATTGGTAGCCCAAATCTTATCAGGCCAACCATTGATATCAAGTGTACATCGGCAGGGGATAATTTTTCAAGCTAGTAAGTCACAGTCGTTTTGCTTTATTCAGGAATTTACGAAACATCAATAAATGCTTATCTGGAATAGTCGACCTTCACAGATTTCGATTTCCCCCGACCCGTTCTAAAGTTTAAACGCAGTCAGTGGTACAGCCGTTAGTGAGACGGCGAAAACTTAAGCCCTGAGAAAAGTATGTCATCCATTCAAAACCTAAGAGGTTTGGAACAATGGGGAATATTAAGACTATACACTTTCACTCTAAAAGAAATGGTTTACTGTAGGGGGAGGGGTTTAAAATGTTAACAAACTAAGAAAATAACTCTTTATCGCAGTCCTGGTTAACAAGTTGATGACAATTACTATGCCATAACAAATATTAGCCAAGAATACATGTGAGAATACTCGAAAATCTGATGACAAATGAATGAATGTTCATTCAATGCGCCAACAAGAACCTGTATGAAGCCCAGCTGATTTCTTGTGTATGATCTTTTTTCCTGAGTTATCAAAGCATGACAACAGTCTATATATTCGTTAAAGAATAACAAAGTGGTCATTTTTTGCATACTTTACATAGATCCTTTTTGAAGATAAGTGATGATTTTAATCCTACGTGGAAAAACCCTCTAAGTTGTCTTTCAAATAACTTTTGGCAGTTACACTTACAATCCTAAAAACAAAAAGTGAACAAATTCTCCACAGCAGATGTTTTGATACATAGTCTGTCTGTTTTCGACATAAAACTTTCTACATATATACGGCAGTTCAAGTCGCCACACTCCATGTAGCACACAAAGCAAAAGAAGAAAGTATAAGAAAAGCATAATAGAGACAGTAAACAGAGGTGTAAGACAAAGGAAGAGTAATAACGAAGAACGAAACAGTTTCATTGGAAATCATAAGTCACAAGGAGTGGATGCATCTGGGCCAGCCATTGAGAATGATTTTGAGCCATGTCACCAGTTGTTACCAACCATAGATTTTTACCGTCCCGAGGACCCCAACCAGCCAAGAAGGATACACCTTCCTACGTGGCTTAGACTAACTGTTCTAGATTTCATTGACTGGTGCCATGTTTTGGTTTGACCGCCGCTAGCTGTTTTCCAGCCTGACTCTATGTCAGCTAACATTGCTCGTCGTGGAAGGCGATGACTAGCCCTACGTAACACATGTCCTAACCATCTCAGTCTTTGTAACTTCACAACTTCGTCGATTGATTTCCCCTCCCTACCTAGAACTCGACGCCTAACCTCAATGTTGCTCACCTTATTATGCCACTTCACACGGGAAATAGAACGCAAGCACCTATGATCAAAGACAGCTAGTCTTTTCATGTCTTCAACTCTCAGTCGCCAGGTCTCACAATCACCAAGGAGGACGGAGCGGACTGATGAGCAGTACACCTGCCCGTTGGTCGATAGTCGAACATCTCGTCTACGCCAGAGTCGGCGTAAACTGGCAAATGCGAAACGAGCCCCCTGTATCCGTGCTGAGATTTCATCAGAGATCAACCCGTTGGCACTGGCTGATGGTACTTCCCAAATAAGTGAAGCGGTCAACGTGCTCTACCACTTTGCTCCCTATTTCTAATCTAGGAGTCGGTGTAGTCCAGTCCTGTAACATCATCTTGCATTTGACAGCAGGAGCGAATCGCATGCCAAACATTTGTAAATTGCAGATCAAGGTGTTCAGAAGACCCTGCATTTTGTCAGCGTCCTCGCCTAGAAGGATTATATCGTCTGCATATTCCAAGTCAACGAGATTATTCCTTGCTGGTAGCAAGTCAATCCCTGAGTCGCTGAAGTCACTTAGGGTTAAGTCCATTAGTACATCTGTGATGAAGCTGAATAGAAAAGGGGATAATGGGAATCCTTGACGGACACCACTAGTCGTCACCAGTTCAGATGACAACTCGCCGTAAGCCCTTACCTGGCTGGCTGTATGAGTACGAGTAGAGTGTCTTGATCAGTGCAATGTATTTTCTCGGTATTCCCTTTACAGCTAAGCATCTCCAGAGAACCTCTTGGTCGACAGAATCGAATTCCGCCTTTAGGTTAAGGAATACAGTGATTGTTGGGTGCCAGTAGGAATACCTAGTACACAATAAAAGTTCCAATTATCAGTTTGGCAGACAGAACATTAGATTGGAGCACTTGCGTAAAGTGTGTCATTACTAGATTTACATGTAAATGAGAGTTTCAGTAATACATAAAATAGGTATTTCTGAAGCTCACACAAATCGTCCAAGTTGATTGTTGTTTTTTTCTACAACTAGAAAATTTTAAGTCACCAGCCTTACAGACTCTATACCATGTGTAGGAAATGCAAGAAAAAAACGTGAAAAGAGAAAATGTACAACGAATAACACAGGTTGTTAAGTACACTCACCTAAAGCTTATAATAAGCGGACATGTCGCAGAGTTATTTGGATTCTCTACATCTTGGCACAAATTTAAAATATCACAACTTTGAGAAAATGTATACAAGTCATTGCATTTTTGTACAAAAGGTAACTTTTCAATTTCTTTTTTCACCTCATGCACTAACTGTCCTGTATTTATTATCTCTATACATGCATAATGTTTAAATGGTGTGTAAGCGAAGGATACCTTCGGTTATCTGTTCAAGCTGGATAAAACTATCGAATTTCGCGAATGTAAACGGCTCGTGATCTATTAGGCTACCATCTGTAAAAAGATAGTTATAAAGTTAAAATATACACACTAGTCAAGAATAAGGGTACAAGAAACTACACTAAGTATTACAAAACTCATGCATCATGTCGAAACAAATGAATGCTGGTTAGTAAATGCTGTAGTATCTTTCGTCTAAACAAAAAATAAGTGATTAGCTACCATAGATCTAGAGATGGCAATTTTCCTAGAAAACTTTTAGACCTTTGCATACTTTGTGCTCAGTTAGATATCTGGATAGTTTTGATACTCTACTAATTTTTATTCTGTGTCTCCATATAAAGTCTCATTTCTGCTGGAAAATTTAGAGGTGAAATACAAAGAGACAAAAATAGTGAAGACACATGTTGTTAGACAGCTTCAGATATTATACTTTTATCCAAACTATTATACAGGGATGTTATATTTCAGGCATACATGTCTAACTGTTATTTCGACTACATTATCAATCCTATTATCCAGTACACTTCTCTTAAATTTCTTCAAACTTTCTTTAGTAATAAACTGGTATTGGAAAAAAGTAACACTACCTCCAAAGATATGTCGCTATATAAATTTACATATCAGCCTAACATACTATAGGATTCTGACTTGGTTTTAATGGTTTCAAGTAAGTAATTTCTTATGTGATGAGATCCATACTTCTCTGTGCCATCAGTAATAGTTAAAAATCAGCTCCTGGCGTGGGTCCGGCGCATAGCGGATTGTAATACACGTAATTTATGTTATCCATCAGGACACTGCTAACTTTCACTAACCAAGCAACATCGAATTTTTCTTAGGGAGTTGATGAGTGTCCTTAAGAAAAGCCATGTCAACAGAGACCAAGCATCTCTGACTAATATCATCGAAATAATGCATACATATTCCTTCTTTTATTGGGATCACAGTCAATACGTGATTGTTGCATTATCGTTACTACTACTTCTGTATCAATATCTGGTATTCTCGTTTGCAAATACTAAGGTATGCAGGAGTAATAAGTCGAACATGGTTATTTCGACGTCAAATGTAATGTTTAACTCTAGTCTGTGCTGTGTTTTTACTTCCTTATACGAGAACGGATAGTATGTGGATTCAATTAATAACCCTGGAAAACGTCGAAACTGATATACGCTACATCTAAGAAGTCCTTGTACAAGATATGAATGAAGTGCTTCAGCTTACTTGTTCAGTTTGAAAACTACCTTGAGTACGCCTTTATCTATAACTTCGCGGAATCAGAATTCAGCCATCTTAATCTGTGTTGAACAGGTAATAAAGTTAATCCTACTACCTTGAAGTGTTGGTGTTCAGGCTTGCATATCGCAATAGCCCAACAGGCCGAAAATAACGTTCCTGGAAGCTATACCAGACTGTATGTGACCGGCCACAAGTAGTCATCACCAAAGATCTGCAATCACGCACCTCTAATGTTCCTTTTATTTCACTTACCCCAAGAAGAAATCAATTTCCATAGTGTGGGTAGCAGGGAAGTAATAAGCACCCAAACACTTTCGTAAACACACTCACCTTCAATAAAACTAAAAGTGAAGTATCTAACACAATCAGAATTCAGTTGTTTGTGTGTAATTTAAGTAAATCAAACAGCTAAATTAGGAAGGAACTGAAATCTCTGTAGTCGCTTGAGCTGTAGTGCGTACATGAATAAAATCTTGATTTTGTCGATAACAACAAAGAAAACCTCAAGTTCAGACCGTTAAGTTGAGACCAATGACTCACTGACTTCAACATAGAACTTTGCACAGATGTGCAGCAGTTCGAGTTGCCACACTCCATGTGTCACACAAAGCGAGAGAAGAGTGTAAAGAGGGATAATAAGCATAAATATGAGGCAAAAAGAATAGCAGTATGGAAGAACAGCATAGTTTCATTGTATATTATAAGTCACACGGAGTGGATGCATCCGCACCAGCCATTGACAACGACGATTTTGAGCTAGCCATATCACCAGTTGTCTCCAGCTTTGATTGGTTTTTACCATCCCGAGGACCCCAAACAGGAAGTCTACACCTCCCAGCGTGGCTAGCTTAAACTAGCTGTTGTGGATTTTATTGACTGATGAAGCCATGTTTTGGTTTGACCACCACTAGCTCCTACTCTTTGCAAACTCATCGATCTTATGTCAGTCACCTGACACTGCCCGTTGAGGAAGGCGATGGCCAGGCGTACGTAACACATGTCCTAACCATTTCAATCAGTGTAACTTTACAACGTCGTCAATCGCTTTCCTCTCCTTACCTAGCACTCGACGTCTAACCTCAGTATCACTCACACTGTTATTACCACTTAACACAACAGATACAAGGTAGACAACGATGATCAAAGGCAGCTAGCCTTTTCATGTCTACCATTTTCAATGCACATGAGTTGCAACCACACAACCACTCACCTGAGCTACAACCTGGGGAAGCATCACAGATGACATCATCATGTCACATTACTCCCTATTTCTGTTGTCTCATTCAGATTACATATATTTCCTGCAATTACTTTGAACATACCATACCATATAAACCGTTCAGAAGCTCATTTTGTTGACAATGGCTCTTCGAAGGTATTTTGAAAGGCAAAACATAACATAATAATTATTAATGTTCGGTGCCACCATGATATAGGATTTAAGGTCCCACTGTAGGGACTTGAGTTCCCATTCTGACAAATCTGACCTAACAGTGTGCCGTAACTTAGTTTGGGACTATTTAATTCAACTGGGAATAGTGTTTAAACAACCACAATACATACACATTCCAAAAAGCTGTTAGTTCATGAGACGGCTGATTAGCACATACGGTGACATACAGGCTCAGTTCCTCCAATCGCAACTTTCTGAACAGAAAGCTAGGCAGTTCAAGTGACACCGTCTCTTGAAATCGATATTCATGTGTTACTAAGCTGATCGACAAGTGTTAATAAGTATACCATATATGTGTTTAAAATTTGAGCTAATTTTTCTGATTTAATTTTCTTGAAAAAATGAAACTAAATTCAGTAGTAAAGTGTACTAGATCTTCTTTGTGCAACTGTTTAATAATATAGAAGTTAAGGTGATTCTCCCTCCAGAATAACTATAAATCTTACTCCTCGAAAATCTCGGAAATTTTTACAGTTTGTATCCCGTAAAAAAGATACATATTTCATTCAACTTAAAGTGAAAATACGTAAATAACCAACAATCTAATATCATCAAATCAATGTGCACAGTGATGGTGAGCTACCTAGAATGGTAGCCACATTGCAAACCCAACTGACAGTTCAGTCTGCACCAAAGAGAGGACTAGATACATCGCACTAGTTACCAGTATCCAATCAAAGTATATATATATATATACATATATATATAACCTATCAGATTTATGTCCAATGAGATAATTACTCAAGCTTACAACAAGTCTGAAGTAAAGCTCTCAAATTCTGAACTAAGGCTTACTTTCTATCGTATATAAATTCCGAAATTTTTTGATATTGAACACAAAATAGAACTCAGTGCGTTTTATCAGTATTAATGTCTTTAATTCAGCACTTTGCAACTTTTTCCGATATTAACACCAGTAGATCAGAACCTACTGAGTTGTTTTTCAGCGTTATTTGAGCTCCCTCAGACTCAGTCCAGCACAGACTAGCGTTATATCATCACAGCTCGCATTACTTAAGCACTATCAGCATAAATCCATAACTTAATAAGTTTTTTTGGGGGACACAAAATATTCATTCGCCATAAACAGCATTAACAACAGACAGTTCAAAATGAGCTCAGAATTATTGTAAGCTTGGAGTCAACTGGTATTTTCCATTCTTTAACCAATCCTTCCCCTCTTCAACCATCACTTAATTAATATTTTCACATTCTTGCCATGCGCTCAAAATCGTGTCCATCTTAATCATTCTTCATACATATATATTGCCCAAATAGAAGTATGATAGACAACAAAATATATAGCTACAGAAAATTCTTACTTTCAAATATTTTGTTTGCAATTTTTCTATTATAACACTGATAAAATGCACGTTTAAAGTCTTCGGTTACAAACTCTCGGTTAATTTGGAAAACCATGTGGTAAAGAAGCGCTAGTGTCGTTTATTGAGAAGTAATGTACAATATTCAATGCCCACATCCAGGATGAGGTTCAGATTTTTGGTTAGAATAAAAGTCTTTAAGTTTGTTTCAAACCTTCCTTAATGTGTATTTGGTCTGATCTATCAGAAAACAGTAAAGGAGAGGTGCCATAGACAAATAACCTCAGGCCAGATAATCATCTGCTCCTAGGCACTAGGTAGTCTTTGCAGTATAAAAGATATGTTTAGTGGATATATGTATGGCAGAAATGAACTCTATGTAGCATATGTCTATAATACCCTGCAGAAAGAGGTCTCAGTTTTCAACAGGTGTGCTTATAGTAAACAAACCAGGATCTGAATCAGTACCAAGTACATGTTGCACTAACTTTGGTGAATGATTGCCTCTGTGATGAATGAGACCTAGTCATAGTCAGGCTGCTCAGCATTTCAAATGGGTGTTGGCTGTAATCACAATCTTAAGTTTCACCCGAATTTTTCTGTTCTTCGCAAGTCCTACTCAAAAATTAACCGTAACCCTACCTTCCTCCTAAATTTAATTATAAACCTGATTCAGGATGAAAATTGCAAACAGGACTACGAAAAGTACTTAGTTTATGTGTTGAAAGATCTGACTGGTCAAAAATCTTGAATGTGGTTAAGCTACTGAAATCCGAATAGGCAGCAGAACCACATGAAATTCCTCCATGAGCACTGGGAATGGATTCAGAAACTGAAGCGTATATGTATACGCCACTATTGCAAAAGGTTTAGAGGCAAGAAATGCCACCCACTGACTGAAAGTATGGCTACACTGTGAATTTACCAAAGAAGGATAACATAGGCCTCTGCAAGAGCTGGCATCGAATCATGCTTTTGTCCACGCCGAGTAAAATGCCAAGTCGCATCATCCTGGAGAGTGTAAAAGATGCTCAAGATGCAAGACTCTGGGTCAGCCAACTCTCAGAAACTGTCGAAGTCCAGGTCTTACTACGCTAGGCCTCACGCTGTCCCAGGAGGACTTTCAGAAACAATTTGTAATAACCAACGCGAGAAACCAGAACATGGATTAGCGACTCGAGAATCCTTTACTCTTGCGCCAATACGTAACCAAAAGTAAAGTTATTATACACAAGGTCTAACAATAAATGTCATAACAATTAATCACAATAACACTTCCGACAGTATTTCTCAGTCTTCTAACGAACAGCGTACGATGAAACGATGACTGCAGTATCGGTTACTCCGGCCAAAATGTGGAGTTGGGTTTGAGCAAACAACCATGAATTGATTGTTCATTCTTCAAATACATTGATAAACACATTCACTTACTTTGGCGACAATTTAATCTTTTAATAAAAACCCTAGGGATATCAACCTTTACTTAGTAACTGAAAACTAAAAGTTGACACCATGCTGCTAAGTTATTCCAAAGACAGAATTATGATTGAAGTGCTCGAATACACTTATTTTAAATTAAATGAATAGTGATAATCACTTAATCTATCAATATGCCATTTAATTACAGTCTTAATTCGAAGGCATTTAGTTACTCACTAAATTAGTAGTTTCAGGAAACTTCTCTACTCTTGTCTTCAAAATACTTTGCCCGATTGTGTTTTACTTCAAAATATTTCTATCCTCGCTAGCTGATGTTGCTCATCCAGTTATACCGTTAGGCAGTTACACTGTCCAACCTTTGCTCCTACCAAACAAAACATTCCTTGAACTATCAACAAGTTGCCACCACTTCTAAATAAATAACCTTAACCCCTCGTATGTAAGCGATGCCATTAACTTCATCAAGTGCGTGACGTTCTGTCCTTCGAATAATCAGTTTTCCCCTTACGTGAGCACCTGTTTCAAACTTAGCAGATAGTTCTGACCTTCGGCTACTGGATTAGTACGTTCTATTGTATAACATTGTTACAAAATATAGGTACTGATAATAATAACTGCTAACAAATTTATCATGAGAACGAGAATGTACTGCATACTGACGACAGTATAACTCAGAGGCGGACATTTCTTCGAAACGCGCCACTCGACATAACACATGGCCCTAATCTCCCAAACTCCGCCACTCACAACATTCGATGAATTATTATTCACTGTTAACAATTGAAAGGTCCACTTGAGGAATAAGGAAGACACAGAATACAAAATCAACGATGCTAGAAACCACTTTCTTCAGCAACGAACCCAACAGGATGTAAAGACGAATATCACTGTTAATATAATAACTGACGAGTTAACATAGTGAGAATTAATAGAAATTTATATAAGTGTGCGTATACATCAGTCACTGTTTTTTGACACAAACGAATATTTAGACAAAGCAGTAAGAATACGTAATTCGTCTGAATCGTCTAACGTCTTTACATTTTGAACAATCGATCGCCCACGAACCTATCAGAGGAATACGTATGAAATTAATAAAGTTGATATAAGTATAATAAATAAATTAATAAAGAGCCAAGAGATGAGAAAATAGACTTAGGTCGAATTAAAAAGACATTAAAAGGAAAGTCAAAATAACGAAGAAGATCACTAAACCAAATAAGAGGGGTAATAGTTCATCTGCTGTTGTCAATGGAGTTGAAGATTGAACGATCAATTCTTGGTTGTTTGCTTAAAATCAACTTCCCCAATTTTCGCGGAGGCATCAATACGACAGTCATCGTCTCATCGGTCGCTGTTCAGAAAGAAGAGTGAAACATCGTCAGAAGTAATAGAAAGATTTATTATTGTAATATTTGTTTTCAGACCTTAGTTGCTTAGTTCGTTTATTCCTTTTATATGTTGGTGTAACAATAAAGAAATAACAAGCAGCAGATCGGTGTTTTGGTTTTTGCGTCCGTTATAACTAAGCGTTTCTGAGAAATCTTCTAAGAACAGCGTGGGCCCGAGCGTAGCGAGAGCTGGGCATTAACGGTTTATGAGACGTGACTGACAGTTTCTGACGATAGAAACAGATCTGGCGGATTGAAACAGTTGGTGAAAGTTTGGATAGTCGCCGTTCATTTTCCTGGTGCCGGTCAAGTCCTCTTTGAACAAGCAATATCTGGAACTTTTTGGAATTGGGTCAAGTTCAACAATGCCTGGGTCAAAGAAGGGACAGAGTGTCTTGGATGCAAACAGGAAAGTAAGTCATGGTGACTTGTCTGTTAATTGTAACGATGTGTCTGATGTTAAGCATGACATGGTTGATGTTACTGTTTCGCCGTTCAGGGATAATAGGAACATCAAACTCCCTAAATTTGAACCACGGTGTTTTGATGGAAACCCGGCTGATTATTTACAATTTGTAAAGGAGTTTGAGATCATGTTGAGTGGTTTTTATTAAATGATGAATTGAAGTTAATGTATTTGATGAGATATTGCACTGGAGATGCTGCAAGAGCTATACAGTGCTGTAAGTTTATGAAGCCAAAGGAGGGCTACGATGAGGCTATGAGCATATTACGCCAAAGGTTTGGAAGACCTTCGATGATTGCAGGGAAATTATTCGAGGCTGTTGAGGGTAATGGTGGTCAGTTACAGGATGACTCCCAGGCACTCACTGAGTTTTTAGATAATTTGCTAATTTACAAGAATGGAATGATTTCGATGAATCGCATGAGTGACCTCAACTCGAGTTTTATCCTAGAAGTAATAGCAAGACGTCTACCTACTCGACTGCAAAGGAAGTGGGTGAAGATAAGCTCCCGTATGGAGGATGAGGGTATCGAGCCAAAGTTTGATGATATCCTGAAACTGGTAAATACTAGTGTCAATCAATCTATGAGCAAGTTTTCCAGTCTGTTAGATCTCACCCCTAGAATAGAGCAGTCTGAGGGTAAAACGCACTCATTGATGACGAATAAGCCTCAGAGAGGTGGATATCGAGAAGACTCCATGATGTCTAGTAATGCATATAGACCTAGTGAGTGTAACAGGTTTCGTAGTACATCCTCAACAGATAAGTTACAAGATGCAAACACGGCTTTGTTTTACACGTGTGCAAGAGGTGCATACAGAAGTGAACTGTGAACCAGTGAGCAAGTTCAGTGATAAGCTAAATGTAAACTCCAGGTCTGACTCCGAATTGTGTGACGATAACGGTGTTGTGAAGAAGTCTGTAGTTGCAACTGGTAAGCCGTTGTTGAATAGAGTGTCACAGAATAGAGTTACTGCTTCAGAGTGGAGTTCTGACTCCAAAAGTTTACAAAGTATAACTAGTCAGAGTGAAGATATAAAACCTTTAATGATTTGTGAGGAGGAACCAAAATTGTCTACTTCTGTTATTAAAGAGTTTGAAAATGATGAAGTTGACGGTAAATTGAATATTTGTGATAATGATCATGATAGTGCAGATTTGTCTTTGGTTGATCATGATGAAATGGAGGGAATGCCTACTACTGCTAAGTTAAATAAAGGTTCTGTACAACTTGAACGTGAAGTAGAATTGAATGCAGTTGCAGAAGGCATGCATACTTGTCAAACCGTCAGTGTAATTGATCAGAGTGAAGCCCACCTATCATCAGATGCTAGTGTTAAACCTGAGCTGATAGTAAAAGACAGCAGTGGTGGTGGTCTTGCAGGTAGACAAATTTCTGAAAAGCGAGCAACAACAGCTTTTGATCCACTGCTAAGTTCATCAACTGATATCAATCAGTCGTCGTTGGTGCTGTCATCCACAATGAAACAGACACCCATCAACTCAAGTATCTTGTGCAATGACTATGGTAGTATCAGTTCGTTTGAAAGGACGAATATCAATGGTCAGTTTAGTGAGGATAAGCCAAGTGTAAACGAGAGAGTAATTGTTAAATTGACTTGCACGAATAAAGGCATTTCTAGTTTCAAGTTACTATTTGAATGTTATTATCTTTGGTGTAAATTACTCTGTTTCTACACTTGGTTGATGAGATATGTCGTGTGTTTGTTGGTCATCTATATTCTACGATACAATGACATGGGCGTGTTGCCGTTCAGATTTGAGGATATAGCTGATAGAAGGAAGTTAGCAAATGAACTCTGCGACGATTTTCCAACCTAGAGCGTCAACCTGAGAAGGGTTGTAGGCGTACTGCTGTAAGTCCTACAATTCTTCAAAGGGTAGCGCATCAATGAGCAGTCCAATGTGCTTGGTGTGTGATTTTGTACATATGTTCATATTGTATATACTGAATTGATATCATCTGTCATCTAGCTGTTGGTAATTCTGTTTGTGTCCGGACGACTTCCACTTGGATCATCAACCTGAGAAGGAATGTAGGCGTACTGCTGTAAGTCCTACAGTTCTTCAAGGGTAGTTTGTCATGCCGGAATCCACAACATTTGATGTGGTGATTGTACATATGTTTGTGTTAAATAGTTGTGTGAGTTCCAATTGATGTAATTGTTGGTTAATCTTGTTTGTGTCCGGACATTCCACAACTTACAATCGTCAACCTGAGAAGGGTTGTAGGCGTACTGGTGTAAGTCCTGCAATTCTTCAAAGGAATTCCACCAAGACATGATCGCGAGGTTGTTTGTACTATTTGTATATACGTGTGGTGTGTCATATCAATTGGTGTATTTTGGATTCATTGTGTTTACTTGTTGTTTTCGTGTCTTGTTGTTATTGCGTAATTTTGTTAAAATTTTCGTCGTGATTATTTCTGAAGTTGTTTCGAGTCTTCTACATCCGTGAATGAATTGATTGATGTTAAGGACAGCAGATGGGTCGTATACGCCGGGGAGGCTATTGCTGAGAATGAAATGCACACGGAGATAATTGTTAGCTGCGGTCCGACACGCCGGGGAGAAAGAGTGTAAACGACTGAGGCTCGCATGCGTCACCGCTACTAGAACTGAGGCAGAATGAGTGACAAGCGATTTCAGTGGTAATTGGTAATGAGTAGATAAGAGGATGTGCGTAGAGTATCGTGAGGTGCTGCCATGGTCACTTTGCATTCTGCAAGAGTCATTCTAGCAAGTGGCGATTGTGTTGCAAGATGTCAAGAGGAGGTCTCTGTCTGGAGGCGCAGGTCGTCAGCGATGTGTGAGATTGTGCTGTGGGTATGCTTGTGGTGTGTTGGCTTTTCTGTTTGTTTTCCATTTCAGCTCTGTCCGTGTGACCCAGGTTCTCGCAATGGCATCCAAGTCAACGTGCATTGGTCGTGAAGGAAAAAAGGGTTGGATCCCTTTTTTGCCGGGGAGTGTCAATGGAGTTGAAGATTGAACGATCAATTCTTGGTTGTTTGCTCAAAATCAACTTCCCCAATTTTCGCGGAGGCATCAATACGACAGTCATCGTCTCATCGGTCGCTGTTCAGAAAGAAGAGTGAAACATCGTCAGAAGTAATAGAAAGATTTATTATTGTAATATTTGTTTTCAGACCTTAGTTGCTTAGTTCGTTTATTCCTTTTATATGTTGGTGTAACAATAAAGAAATAACAAGCGGCAGATCGGTGTTTTGGTTTTGCGTCCGTTATTACTAAGCGTTTCTGAAACTCAAAGGAACAGCGTGGGCCCGAGCGTAGCGAGAGCTGGGCATTAACGGTTTACGAGACGAGACTGACAGCTGTGGTATCAAAACAAAGCCTAGCAAGGAAGGTTTAGCGTGATGGCTACTCATCACTTTGATCATATAACAGTGGTGTAAACTCCCTAATAGCCAGCTAGTTGTTAAAATGTAGTTGAAGATTGAACGATCAATTCATGGTTGTTTGCTCAAAACCAACTTCCCCAATTTTCGCGGAGGCATCAATACGACAGTCATCGTCTCATCGGTCGCTGTTCAGAAAGAAGATTAAAAAACCGTCAGAAGTAATAATGTGATTTATTATTGTAATATTTGTTCACAGACCTTAGTCATACGTCATTTATATGTTGGTGTAACAATGAAGAATCCTCGAGTCAACAATTGGTGTTTTGGTTTTTTCGTCCGTTATTACTAAGCGTTTCTGAGAAACTTCAAGCGACAGCGTGAGCCCGAGCGTAGCAAGAGCTGGGCATTAACGGTTTACGAGACGTGGCTGACAGCTTGTTTCGAGTTACATTCAGTAGAGTGCTATCCTGTCCAATGTCACAATGGCACTCCATGATATTTGAGACTTGCAGTGACATGCCATAAAACTGACCTGATTTTTCCTGAAGCTCACTTACTTGCCTCTGGATATCTAACACAAGGCGGTTTGATTTACGGAACTCAGAGTTCTGTGATAGAACATCCTTCACCTGTATCACAGGTGTGAGAACTAAACCCAAACCATTTGGAGGGCAGTAGTTGAGACTGTATTGCAGAGCAGTAATGCACTTATAACCGAATTTGAGCCACTATCTAAAACAATTGTGTGTCGACGAAAACGTTTTTCTGAGATTTCGACCATAATTTCAAGAATTATATAACAATAAGCAGTAAATGATTATATGAGAAAGCACTTGCAAAAATTTCACCAATTATTAATTATAATTATTAATTTTACTGAACTTGCACTTGTTGAAAGACTTAAATTTTGAATTGTGGTGCCAGGAATCAAGACAGGTTCTTGTGAATGTTAAATTTTAACCCCTTTACTTGGGTCGCCATAAGAGTTGGGCGAAAACACAAACTTGGTCTCTTTTCTGCTGATAGTTATACTCAACCAGTGGACTGCCTATATTTGTGTATGCGCTATACCTCCACGTGACTAAAAGCTGTTTCAGTAGGAGTAGAACTTCCTAGAAGCTACAGAATGGTATAAAATACAATTACAGATTACCCATCATTAAAAGTACATTTACACATATGTGTACCAGAAGGAGTCACAGAGTCCCTGTAATGATAGTATTTGTTTGCAATTTATAGTGCTAACCATATTGAGCTTACCATGGAAACCATGACATTTTCCGTGAGAATTTAGCTTTTCTCAAATGGGGGTGTTGCTGTTATTTATTTTCTTCATCAGATCAACAAGACCTCATGCGATAGAAGAATGTGAATTACATTGTTTTGGAGAAAGCATTTGAAATTCCATGCTCACAGGACTAAGCGAAAATCACCGTACTCGAAACTGCACTTCTAAATCCTAGTAATCACCCCGGCTTTTCATTTCATATTGACGTTCTGATACAGTAGGCTAAAACAAGTGACGACCATTGTATCGGAAGAGTTAACTTGGAACAGATGCAGTGACAATAGTCTACATTCAACCAAATGGCTCAAGAGTAGGGTAAAGTAAACACTCAGTTAAAGAATGGAGTGAAAGGAACAGAAGAGATGGAAAGGCTCAGTACAAAATGCTGCAAGCCCAATTAACTTTAAATTTTTGACCAGCTTGCAACGCATTTTACATGGTGCTTCCCACGGAATAGTAAGAGCATCTAGTGAGAAGGACGCCGGTACTATCTTTGAGTTACAGAGGGCGAGTACTGGGACTCTTTATACAGGAATCCGATAGAGATCACTTTTTCCTCCCTGGTTAAAAATAAGGTATTGAAAATAGGTGACTTTTGCCCAAGACGCAATATTGCAGGCATTTCCCTCCATGCCTCAGAAAGTCGTTTACGGCCTGTATGATGACGAATGATCTTGTGTGACGTCAGAAGGTGGCTTAGATCTCGTGAGTTACAAGATTGACAAGGAATTGTAAGAATCAAATCAAGTGAGGCGTTTGAGTAGCTTTTTGTTATGCCTACATTATGCTAACTTTGGGTACTGCAGTGTCCACTGCGACCACGAATTATCATTTCTACTGAAAATACCTTACGACATTGGCATACACAGAATGTGCAAGCAACCTTTCAATTCACTTTCCTTTCGCATAGCTGTTGTAAAAAATCAAGAAATTTCTTGCATTGGATCACTCTATAGTTAGTGTATCCAGACTGCTGATGCAGTGACATGCGAGACTTTCGCATGTCATTGTAAAATATGCGTGTTATGTACCTAATGAGCAAAACCTTACCTTTTTACGCTGAAAAAGACAGTTGTGTTAATGTGTATGTATAAGAAAAAGTCGATTTCCTCATCTTAGTTTTAAAAAATAGTTCTATTAAGTACCTAATCTTCTGCCTACTGTCGAGTACTACTCGAGCTCAGTGGGATAATTTTCACTGCATCTCCAAATAATTATCGGACTACTACCAAATGAAACCTGAGTAAGTGGGAAATAAGATATATACGGGTTGGAAGAAGATATATATAGTTTGGAAGTTACAGAAACCGGTACGATAAATGTGCACATCGCTCATTCGCAAACAAAAATGCCCCAAAGTAAAAGAGGTCTCATCCCAGTAAGTAAATAGTGTAGCCATTAACAAGTGTATTTTAAATGCCCCGTTATCTCCCTGTAGGGTTTATTACCTGAACTTTCTCACGGCACATGTTGTAGTGACTGATCAGCAACTTCGATCATCTCTCGACTTTCAAGCTCCGTAAAACATCATTCATTATAAAATGCTAAACACACAGCTTGTTCACAATGAAGACAACATGTTCGATGAAGTGTACGAATGCTTGCTTATTGTCTAGTGCTGTCCCGTAGGGCAACACTGGGCTCTGCTGAGAAGGCAGGAAGAATGTTGGCTGAAATGTTGGCTCCAACATAAGAACAAGGCCTGATAGACCATGGACTGATGGGTAAGCTGTGAGGAAGCCACTGAAACTGATGCCTTCTACCCCTACGGTCATACACGCTGTTCCGCAGCTGGAAACTGGCACTGATTGTGAAAAAACACATGCATGATGTTCGGTGATAAAAATAGGTGTCATCTAACATGGCCTTTGCAGATTCTGAGGCGATCTCGATTATCCGGCCATCTTGTCCAGCTGGTTTCACATAGAATAATTCCCCAAGGATGCTAAGTGCGAAATTCAGCTCCCAGGAAGAGTTGGCTATAGCAATTCAATAGGAGTATGAGACAAAGGGTAAAATGAAGGACACATTCGATGCTGCAAAAGCAGACCTCGAACTGTAAAGAGACAGCGAACTGATGCCTTAATACCTCCTCAAGCCTCAGTGACACTAGAGCGATGCGGTACTGAGAATGACAGTTGCTGTCATCCGTGTCCTACCCAAATCCAAGGTAAAAACTGCAACAGGCCAGTTCTATCGGAATCAGCCAAGTAGTCCCAATAGTGAGTCCCCTACCAGCAGACGACGCAACGTCAACAGCCTAACAACAAGCTGAAGTTGTGAGACTGACTGTCAAATGAATTATAGCAATGTGAGGGGGCTGAGAGGGAAAGTAGATGACCTCAGAAACCTCCAGTCTCGCTTAGACCCTGTAATAATGATATCCACCGAAACCTAGCTAATCCTTACTATAGATATGATAGAGATGAAAGCTTCGCAAATTAACCATCCAGCTCAGAGAACAAAACCGCATCATAATCCTTACTATCGCCGACAACGAAATCACTATAGGTGGCATGGTTCTGGTCAGGGGGAGGGAGTTGCCATATACTTTGACAAGAAACTTACATGCGCATGCGCAATAGAACCACCACTTGTTGAACTGCCACACTCCATATGGTGTCATTTCACCATAGACCAAACCAAACATCTACTGGATGGCATCTACTGATCACCAACCTGTGGGAAAGGGCACAACCAGCTACTGCTCAGCACCATCATAGGGATACGAGACTTTGGCTATGACCAAATCACTACAGTCGGAGATTTCAATGCGCTATCACTGAACTTTGGCTCGGAATATGCAAAGAGAGAATTCGGTCGAAGTCTACTGTAAACCATTCGAGATACAGGACTAATTGAGAATGTCGGAGACGACACAAGGCGTGGCCCTAGTGCAAAGTCATCGAAACTAGATTGTATTCAAAATGGTGACCAACTAGTTATCGAAAATGTCCAGGTCATGACCCCACTAAGAAGTAGTAACCACGCAATCATAAGGATTGATCCACTTCTCCGTCGGCAGTTTCAATGGGACACTACGCAACCATGTCTGTGCTATAGCAAGGCAGATAATGATGAAATGCGGAGACCTTTGTCGGGCGCACAATGGCCCTTAGTATGGGATGAGTTCTCTGTGGATGAACGCTGATAAGTGGTAAAAGATACTGTTCACACAGCGATCCCGGATATCGTCCTTTTTGTCATAACCGTCACAAACCTAGTGGCTACTTCACAGATAAACCCGGGAGTAGTACCAGTGAAGCTACGGAAGCTCACATCTGGAAAGCCCCCAGGTTGTGACGACATCAGGACATCTGTTCGGAAACGGTGCGCTGAAGCCTTCTGTAGGCCCTTCTGTGACTTGTTCCAACACTCGATGGGTTCGAGGAAACTGTCAAGGGAGTGAAAAAGCGTCATCCCTTCTCCGATCTTCAGGAGCAGGGACAGGCAAAATGCCACTAGTTATTGACCAGTGGCACTACTCCCAGTGGTATCCAAAGTACTGGAAATTATTATTGATGATCACATCAAGGAGCCCCTCTATAGGACTAATAGACTCCATGAAGCCCAACACGGTTCCAGGTGAGGTAAATAATGTACAAAAAACCTGCTGTCAACTAGGGACTATTGAACATCTTGCTGGGATAATCGTGTTCAAGTCCATGTGGTCTTCCTAGACTTTCGAGAAGGCATTTGACACAGGTCACCTTGGCCTTCTGCACATAATAAGTCAGGCAGGTGTGGGTGAGCTGCTTTTGTCATAGTTAAAGGACTACCTAGCTAAAGGAAATTCTGAGCTAAGGTCAGTTGAGCCTGATCATTCTGGCACCACTCATCATCAGGAGTGCCTCAGGGCTCTATCTTGGGACCACTGATGTTCTTGATTTTTACCAGTGACCTGCGACGCCAACTAAGCTACCTGACTATATACTCTGATGACGCAAAAATATGGAGTTGAATGGAGTGTTCAAAAGACTCATATAGGCTGCAGGCAGATCTAAAGCTTCTTGAAGACTGGGCGGTGGCCAACGGTATGTCTTTCAACATGAAAAGGTGGAAAGTAGTGAAATCACGCACCGGTAGGCTGCAAAATACAGGTTAAACCCCGTTCAGCGAGAGCTTGTTCTGCACAACGTCGGAGCGCGACTTAGGTCTAGCTCTAACGGAAAAATGGACACAAGCGTGAACTGCACGGAGGGCGTAGCGAGGGCATATGCGGTCGTACAATTTACACGTAGACAGTTAGGTGCACTCACTCCTGAGCTCTTTCTAATGTTGTACAAAACATACGTCAGGCCACACCTTGAGGTGCATAATATTATTGCACCCCCAATGCTGAGAAGAGATGCCAACCTCTTGGAAAGAGTCCAACGACGGGCAACAAAAGGAGTGGTTGGTCTCCGAAACAAACCATATGATGAAAGGCTGAAGAAATTAGGCCTGTTCACACTTAGTTACCGTCGGCTTAGGGGGGATTTGATTACTGCCTACAAAATAACAAATGACCAGAATCACCCAAACAAAGGTGTTCTGTCATTGAGTAGGTATAGGCTTCCACGTGGAAATCCCAGAAGGATAGCTCACCAGAGGGCAAGGACCCGGGTGCGCTCCCACTTCTTTTCACTGCGGGTTTGTCGTCCCTGGAATTCCTTACCGGCAGATGTAGCTATGGCACCGTCTTTGGACGCCTTTAAGCGAAGGCTGGACAACCATGCAGCGATACAAGGACTGCATCCAAATGGCCTATCTCCTTAAAATCGCATTTACCAATCAGGGTAGATAATTAAACTCGTCATTTTACTTCTTTACATTCTCTCCCGTCTTACTCTCCTGACAACTTATTAATATTATAATTACTATTATTATTATTACTATTACTGATATATATATTATTCTTCGAACTTCATGAGCTGACTGTTGTTACGTTTCCTATTTTCGTTTCTGTCTCTTAGTCTGAATAGCTTCACTAATTATATCTATTATTATTATTATTACTATTATTATTACTATTATTATTATTATTACTATCTCTTTTCTCTTGTCGACAATACCGAAGGACTAACTGGCGAAAGGATCAACTCCAATCACAGTAGTAACAGTCTTAACATACCTCATACTACAAACCACATATAATTAATCCCAGCACTACTCCCTTTGGAGTCAACCAAAGCTACGACAGTCGAGTGGCGGGACAAGCTACGCAGAAGTTTACCGAAGATCAAGAACCTATACCTCACAATCAAGAAGCGAGCACAAAGAAATCAAATTGGTTTATACTAGCTCGTAAAAACGATATTGGATATTGGATATTGGAAGCCTATTCATGCTTAGCTGCCGTTGGCTTAGTGGGGATTTGATTACTGCCTGTAAGATAAATGACCAGAATCACCCAAGCAAAGGTGTTCTGCTATTGAGTAGGTATAGGCTTCCTCGTGGAAATCTCAGAAGGATCCCAGAATAATGGTTTGAATAAGGGTTATGATTGGGGCTAGGATTAAAGTTAGGTTTGGTGCTGGGGTTAGGATTAAGCTTATAGTTACGATTTGGGATAGATTTATAGTTGATGTCATTTATTTTAACTTTTTTTATTATCCATGTTTTCCTGGTAAGTAGTCGCCTATCCTCCTGCTGAAAACCATAATAATTCAACTGAGGGCTTTTTTGGAAGAATGTGAGCAGGATGAGAGCGATAAAAGATTCACAAAAACAGTTTATCTGTAGTCATCTCGGTAAATACATGTATAGAAACTAGTCTAACTTAGCAACGGATAATCCTCTTTACAACTAGGGCGGACTTTTAAGCAAGATAAGAGAAAAACAACCTGGTTAATGCGTTTCAAGCATTTTCTTGTCAATACACATCATTTTTCGAGCAAACATTCCTCATTTTTATGATTGGGCAGCTGAAGGTCACTCGTGGGTTCGCACTCCTGGGACGCCATTGTTAATTTTTGCCATTAGAATCACCCAAACAAATGTTTTCTGGCACTTAGTAGGTAATGATTTCCTCGTGTAAGTCCCCGAAGTATAACTCACCAAAGGGCGAGTACCTGGGTGCGCTCCCACTTCTCTTCACTGCGGGTTTTCCGTCCCTGGAACTCCCTACCGGTAGATGTAGCTATGGCATCGTATGTGGACACCTTTAAGCGAAGGCTGGATAATCATTTAGCGACACAAAGATCAGGAACCTTTACTCCACAATCAAGAAGCGAGCACAAAGAGATCAAATTGGTTTATACTAACTCGTAAGAGCGATATTGGATATTGGGGTCATTTGAAGTGAAGGTCAGCTAGCGCTAAACTTAGGAGATATGTATTAGAGGCATGTCTTTATCGAAACTGTAAGATGTTTTTCTGAAATTTACGCACTTACTTTTGAAATGAAAAAATGGCGCATGTGATGCCTTCAAAGGTATCACGGATATATAACTCCTTAATGGATAAGATTTTATTTTGATAAATCACTCAGTGTGACATTTCAACGCAAATTTTTACTGTTCATAATAATATCAAGGCACTACCAACACAAGATTTTGTTTCATTTGTATACACGAGTAAAAAGTGGTTAGACATTTGAATAAAATCAGTATAAGATGAAGTACATTCAGAAATAATATTAGTGTTACCAATAAAATACAATATAAATCTAATTAACCATTCCTAAATGTGACATGAACTTAAGTAATTTCAACAAGTACTAGACAAGGTGGAACAATCCCAGTGAAAATAGATGACTACTGATAACCGACATAGAAGATTTAAGTGATTTTGTCTTCATTTCCTAAACTTTGCAATAAAATTCGGAACTTCCCTATCGAATCCTCCCACTATTTTTTAATATTTGCACCTGATAACCTTAACTGTGTTTCCTTCCATTCATTAAAAGTATCTAGTTTGTACCTCACGCGTTCTATGCCAGTAAATAATAAATAATAATATTAGACGCACATATACGTGGTCTTGGGCACTATTAAACCTCACCTAGTTTACTAGCCGTCAGTAAACCTGGAAAGGAGGGAAGTTTGCATGTGAAGCTGGTACCTCCACACAGCAAAACGAACACCACTTCTACTGAGACTTCAAAAGTTTAAAGCCCCAGTGTTAAACTTAGAGATTGCTCTAAATACGTTTAATCCTACTCCAAAAATATGTTATAGATATGTGGATGACACTTTCACAGTGTTAAAAACAGAACATATCTCTAGCTTCTTGACGCATATAAACTTATCACTAAAGGGAATGGAATTCATATTTCAATCAGAAAGTGAACTAGGAGAATTATCCATCCTAGATTGTAAAATAAAACGAACAGAAGAAGGTAAACTGCACACTAGCGTTTATAAAAAGCCAATCCATTCAGTTAATAGATATTTAGACTTTAATTCATCTTATCCGTTGTTTGTAAAGGCCGGCTTAGTTAAGTGTCTAACGAACCGAGCAATACCATTAAGTAGTACAACAAAAAGCCTAAACAATGAAATGAAACAGATGGAAGAGGCGATAATGTTAAATAAGTATCCTTTGAAATTCATTAGGAATATCAGTAAAGGTCAAAAGCAAAATAAAATTATTTCTGTGACTAATAATGATAACATGAAAAGGGAAAAAGATAAGGCATCTACAGTTTTACCATTCAAGGGGGGGGATATCTGAGACTCTACGAAGGATTCTTAATATAACAGGAATCAGGGTAGCAATTACACCTACAAGCTCACTCAAGGAGGACGGGCTCTGTAGGCTAAAGACCCTGTTGATCCAATTAGACAAAATAATATAATTTATAAAAGACCTTACAGTAACTGTGAGTTAGGTCAAATACATAGGTCAAAATAGTGGATCAGTATTAGTGAGACTGTTAGAACATAAGAATTCAGCTAAGGTTAAAATGACTGATCCCATGAAGATAAGTAATTTATAAAGAACTCAGCAATTGCACTGCATGCACTAACACACAATGCTGTGGAACAGATTCAAAATTTTAAAAAGTAATATAGGTAGGTGGAGAGGGAGACAGACTGATTACTGGATCCTGGTTCATCGCGTCTACACCCAAAACATGCATTAGAAATGACTCAACGTAAATACTAGAGATATGGAAGATGCTATTACCAGTCAAATCAGAGGATAATAAATAGTGCTATAATGTATTCAGTTTACATTATAACATTCTAACAAGTTACTTATTTTTACTATAGAAACATCTTATTTCCCATGCTACTGTACTTTATTGATAGCACTAATGTTATTTCTGAATGTACTTTATCTTATGCTGATTTTATTCAAATGTCTAATCACTTTTTACTCGTGTATACAAATGAAGCGAAATCTTGTGTGACTAGTGCCTTTATGTGATTACGAGCAGCAATAAATTCTGCTCGAAAGGTTATCATCAGTAAATTTTACCGTATAACACTGATTTATCAAAATAAAATCTTATCCATAATGGAGTTATACTCTACCACAGTGCCCAAGTTATATATATATATATATATATATATATATATATATATATATATATATATACATATATACATATATATATATATATAGGGGGGAGGGAACAGTGTTAAAGGTCTATGTTCTTATCATGATCATTATAGCAATTTAAGACTCAACCTTTAAATCCCTAATGGATCTATCAGAAAGAAGTTATTTTCTCTCACTATTATGTATAGGTGGTGAACATCAATCTAACATTTTGGTATTGATCTCAATTTTCTTTACCTGCAGGCAAATACATATATGTATATATAAAAATTTGTACTAAAGAATACAAATTGTATCAGGTATTAAAATTGCTCAGCAATTATACTATGCCCCTGAACTTGTCTGTTAGCCATGGATAATATCATTCTAATCGTTTATTTGAACTAACAAAGATCATATTGTTTCATCCACTTCAGATGTCCACTTACAATATTTCCTAGTTGTGACCATTATGTTACTGCATTCAGAAAGTTCCTCCTCGGTATGCAGATGTTCATTATATTTTACTATTTTGCTGATAGTTACTAGCGAGTATGAGGTATGTTGTACTGTTTAACTTTTTGATTTAATTTACATGGTGTTGCTTATTTGGTTTGCCGGTACAAGATAAATGAGGCTATTATCACATGTCCCGACAGTTTGATCTAAAATTCACACCAAATACTGATCTGCTACTTGGATTTAAGAGTATTTATTTGACTCAAACTGTAATCTTTATCAGAGGTTTTCAGACAGCTTCCGAAAATCTTAGTTGTCACAAATAGTATTATGTTTATTGGTAGTGAAATTTTTCTTTTTTCATGATTTCTGATTAGTTCTTTCTAGTTAAATTCAAAATATCACAGTTTCCGCGGTTGACTTACTTAAAACGAGCTACTCATAGTTTGTAAAATGCTATATATATATATATATATATATATATATACGTAGTGGAGGGTCAATCCGGTTGTGTGAGTTTCATTGATCGAAAATGTTAAGTTGAAATATGAACAGTTTGATATTCACTATCAAATCAAATGCTCAAAAGGACTGGATTCATTGATGTTTGTAGCGAGGTTACTTTAAGGGCAACCAGTAGTATGGCATAAGACGGCTTTCGATAACAACTAGTGAAAATAGGCCGAGGCGTCTCATTAATTGTTTAAGGAAATGGATTAAATCTCTACGAAAATGTTTATTTATTCTTTTTCGAATTTTATTTCGTTTTGATAAAATTTTCAACTAATCACTTATTTTGAATGTTTAAAACTAGGTGCTAGTTGGATCTAATCAGCATTTTTCAAATGATCATGTGAAGAAACAGTTAGAAAAGGCGTTTATTCGATTGGCTAGGGATGAAATGGGTGTTATAGCCATGCAAACAGCCTTTGATGGATTGAAATATGAAAAGCTGTCAACTGTAAACTTAACACAGAGTTTAGATATAGTAAGTATTAAGATAGGCAAAAATATCATAAAACTAATATGTGTTATTAGCCTTATAATATGTATTCATGATTTTTTTCCTTCACGTTCCCAGTGGAACATATGGCTTCAAGCTAGAGGCTTGAAGTGTCTGTAGCAGTGTTTATTTTTTACAGGATGGTGTTGCTAGCCTCATGCCCAACCTTTCCCCTTTATCACCTTTATCACTGGCTTATAGAGGTAAAGGAGTGCGTCGGCTGGGGATAGAACCCCGGACCATGTGCATGACCGGCGAGCGTCCTAACCGCTGTGCTACTGACGCTCTCTACTCATGATGTATCATTTATATTGTTTGACCAGATGATTAAATTGTTTGTTAGAATTCTCGTATAGAAAATTATTCAATTTGGATAGTAGTCAATCCCTAGTAATAGTTCTAGGTATACTTGAGTTTTCAACTGAAGTGCTGAACTCGTTGTTTCACACTCAATTAACTTCCTATATATATATATATATATATATATATATATATATATATATATATATATATATTCTACTGAGTGGTAAAACTGGGGTAATTGATCAGCTGCTGAGACTATTTGCATATATATGTATATGAGTGTGGGTGGTGGTGCTTAAATCTATGGACTGCTGTGTGTTCAGGCTTCATAGTTTGTGCACAAAATATGAGGATATTTGTGTAACCCATCTGTTAGTGTTCACAGTGTACGCAGTCTGTGTTTTTATAATGAATAATATAATCCTCAGAAACTAATTGTGAGTCTAAAAGGAATAAATACACTTCTCTGATTTATGTTGACCGTTAATAGTCATTCTATGCTTCTGTTTTTTCGGTTTTATTCGTTTATGATTGACTTTTTGCACGATCCTCGGATTTGTTAGACCATCTTCTATAGTAGTGCATATCTTTATATAATCCTACTCTTGTCTACTAATTTTAACCCTAGGTTAGGTATTTTTATTAATTGAAAAAAAACAAATGACATATCCGAATCGTTTTATTGTACTGTGTTTGTCATGTTTTCTTTTCTTTTCTTTTAAACAGCTCACATCACAGTTAACTCGACGGCTTCGAGACTATACGCACATAGTAACGAGTACACGAAATATGGCTGTTCGTTTATATAGATCACATAAAGATACACCTCTTACACCACGTTTTGATTGTTGCAACTTGTTTGAAAGAGATTTAAGGTTAGTAAATTATGTTCCAGTATTCTATGTAATTCTTATTAGTAATATTATTTGATAAACATGTATATAAATATATATTATGTAAAACAACTAGTTCAACCGAGGAAATTCTTTCTCAACTAATCGATTTTCAAGAACTTAACACATACACATGAATATGATAAACACGTTGTTATGACAAGTCGAAAAAATTCAGTTTTTATATAACTGTATAACATTTTAAGAGAAATTAGTTGAAAAAAGATTTCAAATTTTGAAGTACTTGTTCTACAATTTATAATAGGTATATTTAGTAATTTCCAGATACCCGTTTACGTATTTAGAAAAGAAACAACAGAATGAGCGAAGAAATATACATTCCTTTACAATTAGTTCCTCATTATAGTCTGGCTGGCTGGTTGGCGCTACTCTTGTATATGGTTGTTTTTACATCAAAATTTTACCAATCACGTAGTTATTTTAGTTAATCTGTTTTAGATATAGGAGGTAGGGGTTAAAAATTAGGAGGTTAAAAGTCATCAAAACAATTAATTGATAAATTTTAGTAACAGGATATTTGAGTTTTGAAGGTGGGGTGAAAATTAATTACGCAATGCGACGTAAGTTAATTCGTAGGCGCTAGCAACAAGTTGTTATTACATAATCAAGAAATTTGTAAAATAATGATGACTCAGAAGAATTACGTAAAATACAAACAGGTTAATAGAATTAGCCAGAATTGTAAAAATTAACAGAGTCAAAAGAGAGAGAGAGGTAATAAATAAACAGAAATGTGAATGAGGCAACAAGAATAGTAATATAGAAAAACAACAGAGTTTTATGCATCTGTGCCAGCCATTGAGGATGGTCTTCATTGGTTCTTACCATCTCGAGGACCCAAACCAATCAGTCAGGGCGTCTACACCTCCCGGCGTGGCTGGTTATGGATTTCATTGACTGATGAAGCCATGTTTTAGTTTGACAACTGCCGGTTCTTTTCCAACCCGATTGATCCTATGTCAATCAGCTGATATTGCCCATCGAGGAAGGCGATGGCTAGAGATGCAGCATGAGTCCTGACAATCTCAATCGGTGTGACTTCACAACCTCGTCTATTGATTTCTCCTCCTTACCCTGCACTTACTCAACGCATAACCCCAGTATCATGTATCAGTTTATCCCTTCATATTACTATTATTACTATCTTTATTTTTCATATCCCAGGTTAGATCTTGTATATGGTTGTCGTATCTCACGACGAGAATGCTGTGATTTAATCCCACGAAGTTTACCAGCTACAGCTTTTAATCCTGGTCATAATTTAACACGAAGATTTCAACAACAATTAGATTATTGGCCAAATGTGAAATGGTTCTTTTTCATCACATCGGATGGTTTGCATACTGAATATCCAGCACACAATTTTCAGTGTACAACTCCACATCATAAGGATTACACGACAGATAATCGGCCAATAGATGTATCATATTATGGTGATAACAGTATCTTTGGTGCTAATGGGCGTTCTAGTGGAGCAAGTAGTCTTAATTCAAGGTTATATCAACAAAAACATCCCCACCACCACCACCAACAACAACTAAAACAATCAATTTCATTTTCTTCAGTTACAAATCCTTTTCACTGTCATAATCTACATCAGTTCAGGCATAGGTATGCAGTTGCTTACTTTTGTTTTTTACATAATTTCCTTTTAAGTTGCTCAGAAATAAATATATCAGTATACACTGACGGAAAAATATAATATATAGATTATATGGCATCTAAATCTCAGGAGGTGGTTTTTTCATTTCTTGTGTTCCTGGTGGAACATAGGACTTGAAGCTTCTGAAGTCTCAGTAGCAGTGACTGGCTGGCAAACTGGGCAGTCTGTAGTCGAGCCCGATCTATGCGCTTGGCTGACGAGCAGCATTCCATTACTGTGGACTACCGACGCACCTATAAGAAACGCATTTGAAGTTGATTTCAATAGGTTGATTGATGTATCACTTTTCACTGAAGTCTACACATTTAACGATAAAAGACAGGAAAACACCGAATAACAAGATGCAGTCCAAGGCATGACAATTTTGATGTTGTGTATTAATCTAATCACTCTTCACTTCTTCAGAGTTATGATCCTATGGTAGCCGAAATTGCTTATTGGGATAAATGCTTCGATCATGCTTATCCAGCATATTGCTGTCATTAGTTGTTACTCCTGAATTCACAAATGCATTCAAATTCGCCTGCGTCTACCGTCTAGCTCTCAGTATCTAGCTAGCCTTTACAGATTGTTAACTTTGTGATTCTCCCTCAGATTGAAGACACATGTGACGATAGACCTGTAGTTAACTCACATAGTCATCAATCTTTAGCCACTGGGAATGAGCTTTGACTGACTCAGAAGCTTGGAGGTGCACTGTTTGCTTGAGTTATTCGCTGGCTGTTATTTATTTTTAACACAAACTGTCTTATTCTCAACATCTCATGACTGATATTCACTTTAGCATAGAGGTTATATTCAAACCATTTCAGGTGCTTGAATTCTACTCCTGTACGTCGGTGGCACAGCAATTAGTACACTCCCCAACCATGCACATGGTCCTGGGTTTGATCTCCGGCCGAAGCAGCCTGCTAAATTTAGGCTACCGATATCACATGCTGAAAATTCTATATCTGTATAAAAAAATGAAAAAAAGTGATTTGCTACTTATGCAGATAATCAGTAGTATAAGGGATTACTGCTTATCATATTTTACTATTCTTTATATGCTTTTTGGATGTTCACTATCGTATTTTAGAAGTGCATTTATTCGTTCAATTCTTCCGAAACCAATATGGATGACAATTATATTAGATCAAGGTGAAGCTAGTCAAACTCAATTACTTCTTGGTCAGCGTGTTGCACGTATTCTTTTAGCATCATTAAGCGAAAAAGATTATATTAATGTTCTACTTGTCTCAGATAATGTTTTATACGGTTTAGAGTACAATTCAAACAATGACTTTAATAATAAAAGTGATGCATCAAAATTACTGAATGCTACAATACAAACCATTCAAAATAGACACTTATTCAATATATCAAGTGATGAATTTGTGTTCAATTACCAAGAAAAGAATCAAACACTTGGATATGCTTATAAAGCTACCGAAGAAATGAAAGCGGTAATTTTTGTTTGAAAAAACTTGTATCTCATTTGTATTTCTGTTTCTGATTGGTAATTTTCCACTAAACTGAACTTATTTACGTAGTTCTTCTATTAATTCCGTGTAAGTTAAGCACATCGATGAAATCAATACACAATCATGTGTCTAGTGGTCTTTTAAAGGATAGCTGCTACCTTGACGTGGTGGTCGCCGGGCTTGCACATCGCGATGACCCAACAAGCCACACTGGCTGGAACAAATGATCCTGCAGGTCCTACCATGCCAGGAAGGTTTTTAGGATAGCGACTAGACTGAAAGCAGTTACCGGCTTAGTGTAAGAGTTTTTCTTACACTATGCTGGAGGTCTGTGGGCGAAGTCGTACTGCTGGGGAGAAGGGGTGTAACAGCAGTGAGGTGTTTTCTTCAGATGACCAGCATGCCGGCCAGCTATGCTGTCTCTCCACTATATAGAGAGAGGGTTAGAAATTGTCGACCGCCAAATTTGTACATCCCGACTTACCTTATGGTGGTCCGTAACCGACGGTAAGTTTACTAATACGGAACCAAACCAAGAAACCAGTTCATACAGGCCGTGTATGACCGGCTTCAAGCAGTTGTCCCCTAGGCTTTGCGGTCACGCAACACTAACCCTAACCCTGTCTCTGTTTCATGTACCCGGAGAATCAATCAACTTCCACGGTGTGGGCAGCCGGGAAGTAACAACCGCCCACACACTTACATTTATTTAAAGGAAGTGGTGATTAATATGTTGAATAATCAACAGATCATGGGTGTCGACGATAGACATTCCATATTGAAATGACACACCTGAACAGCTTCAAAGAGTACTTGCTTCATTCAATAATAAATTCTATTTCAAGCCCTTTAATCCTCTAGAGAAAGCTTTGGTGAATGTTAAGTATATGGTTCCCAAAACGTCACAAACACAATTGTGTCCATTGGATAAAGTGTTCAGAATGTGAAGTTTGGTTTATAGGGGAGAGCATTAGATAGGTAAAGGTCAGAGTGGATGAACATGGGCTGTGCACGAAACGTCAGCCTAGAAGTCAAATACAATTAAAAAGTCTAGGAAAAATATCAGCTATAGCAATGCATGCTATAAACAGCGGACACAAGATTGATTTCGACAATGCTGATCCATTTCTGGATATTTTTCTTGCAAAAAGAACAGACGGTACCTTCAAAAGAAACATCTATAGGAAAGCGACGTGGAACGGACAATACACCCACTTCCATAGCTTCATACCTAAACAATATAAGCGCAACCTAAGTCGTTGTCTTAGTCATAGAATTGGACGCATATGTACCGAGAATTGTATTGAAGATGAAATAAGAAATCTTACAAACGTCTTGCTACAAAACGACTATCCTACCAACTTTGTAAAGAAGTATATCTACGAAACTACACATAAAACCAAGTGAGACACAGTAAGTAAGAAAAAGCTTTACTTAAATGTACAATTCAAAGGCGATATAGCCAGTGATATATTAAACCCTAGATTAACGAGATCAATTGAAAGAACTTTTAATGCCGCAGAACTGCATGTCAGTTTCTCAACCAACCCGATATTGACACTGTCCATTAAAGATAGATTGCCCAAAATGGCGACATCAATATGTGTATATAAATTGAACTGCTCCTGTGGACCTACTTATATAGGTCGTACTCAAAGGAATTTATCATTACACACTCGTGAACATATTCCTGTTTTTGGCTTGGGAAAAGAGCAACCAAATCATTAAATAGTGCAATTCTGTCTCATCTAGCGGATAGCAAACACAGCATCAAAGTAGATGAGTCATTTACAGTTGTGCATCGAGTACCGAACAATCTCCCCAAAGGTACACGATTACGCCTCCTAGCCATAGCTGAGGCTTTAGAGATTAGTGGAGAGAGACCAGACCTATGTGTACAGAAAAAACTTATTCACTCTCTTTGTCTACCCTGGCCCACTATAAGGTCACCAGGATCATAATTTTTCGTATTATTATTATCACTATTACCATTTTGTGATACCATGTCTTTATTATCCATTTCTCCACCCAGTTTATTTCACCTCATTGTTACCCTTACTTCTTGTCAACCTTCATGATTTTATACTAAGCCTACCAATTCTGTAGCATCTTATTACAATTTAGCCTCTTTAT
This sequence comes from Trichobilharzia regenti, assembly GCA_944472135.2. Taxonomy (NCBI): domain Eukaryota; kingdom Metazoa; phylum Platyhelminthes; class Trematoda; order Strigeidida; family Schistosomatidae; genus Trichobilharzia; species Trichobilharzia regenti. The sequence continues at coordinate 26,794,941 of OX235266.1, read as the reverse complement.
TTTATCATTAGACATTATCGGTTAGCCCTCACATTCAGTGCCTCCTTTGTTAATGTGTGTCTGTATGTATTTTGTGGTTATCGCGTATCTCTAACCCCAAGGTCACTTGTATTCTGTTGACTATAAAACAACACTATATCACCCAATTGTTTATTCACACTTCATCACATTTTTCTGACCAAACACCCTAAACACATTTAATTGACTATGCTAACTAATAGACTCCCACCTCAACTTACACATGCACCCCAATACAGTTTCTGATATTATTTTCATTTGCCTCCATTGGCTATATGTACTCTATTATTCATGGATTTATAACTGTAGAGCCTGAAGAAGAAGTTATCGAAAACAATTGTTCGACTAAAGTTTTGTTTTAAATGCCGAAATTATGGGATAAGGCTTTCATTCACCACATAAGGAATTGCTCATCTCTGAAGCCTTGCATATTTTAACCAAATCGAATACAGTAAATAGGAGAGAAGGGGTAGACTTATCACCAACTGTATGGCAGATTCAAATGAAGAAAGATAGATGAGGAATAAAAACAAATTCAATCCTATATTATGACTATGTTGAAATAGTTTCATGTTTCGACGTGTTTCGCATACAACAAATACCATGCTCACACACTCGCACAGACAAATACGCATAACTGACAATTTGACATTAGTCATTACAAATATGTGATGACTGTTTACATTTTTCCATTGGTACAAATGTCTACCGACAAGTGACCTTCACAAAGGAACTGACTTAAATTTATTTAATTTTTTGACTATGTATTCTGATGGTTAATAAAATCCGAGTAATTCTGTTGCTGCTGAAGAAGCTGTGGTGGTTACACAGCGAAGTGTTCAGAAAAGTAATCTTGTCTTTATTTTTTCGTTAGACACTCTGGGATTACTTTTAAATAAATTTATAATGCTGAATAATCTCCTAGAGGCTTAATCAATGGAAATTCATACTGTTTCTTTGGCAACACTTATAAGTTTGTTAATATTCAACCTAGTAGTGTTCACTGCTGTGGTTCTTTTTGTATGTTTTATGGACATATAATCTATAATATTTTAAGAGTTGACTTTTTGCAATGAATGGATATGGATACCTTTTTGTCTAAGGAACAAGGAGACTGTGTTTAAAAAAATCTTGATCGATAGTGATTTGCAGTGGAATCCAGGATGCGCATTTCATTCTAGTCATTTGGATGAACCAGTGCCCCTAGTAAGTGATGGTGTGTTCCCACTGAGGTTTGAATTCTGCACTCATCGTGTGCAACTGCATACAGTGCATCTTCCACTAGGTCATTAGGGCTATTGGAGAAACTATCTTTAGTCCAGTGAGTTAATTGGCATTCCCCAGGAATGCTCCACCTCCACGATATTGACATGGGAACACCAACACTCACTGGGAATGCAAGTACATCCAGTTAACGGGTTTCAAATAAGATCAAATGCACTTCCTGGATTCTACCGCCAGTCACTCTCCTCAGACATCACTGAAGCGTCTCTACTAAGAATTGACATGTCAACAGAAGAGACCTGGCATTTCGATATGATGTAATCAATCAACGGGAAATATAAAAGTAACTCTTCAAAAAAGAGAATGATTACTGTCTTTCTTATTATAAAATCATTTGAATGTTTGTGTTTACAGGTGGGCGGCGATGAAATGGATTTATTGTTGAGAAAACAAGTCAGTGATTCTTTCCCTCACAGCAAATTTTCTAGTCATCAAACTTACATCGTCTAGAATATTCTTAGAGTGAAACTAAGGTATCATACATTTCTCTGAATTTATAACAGTTGAAATCTTGATTCATCTGTTTGATGATGAATTAATTCAGTGTTTTATTTCAAGGATTCAATAGAACTGTTTCATAAAGATGTAATCACAATGGACGATATAATAAATTGTTATTCAAGTATTGGTTTGTAGGGATTTGGTTGATTGGTTACAGGATTTCATCATGAGTTGACATTGGTTAGGCAACCATTGGAAAACCTGTCCAGTACTCCCAGGTTTTCCAATGGTTCTCTAATCAATGTCAACTCATGATGAAATCCTGTAACCAATAATAAATTGTCCTGTATAACGCATTATAGGATGAATGCAGGCTATTGCATAACCGTGCTACAAATACACATCTCACTGTTTTTGTTTTTATACGTTACAGGTAGCATTTTGACACTGTTGTTAGATTGTTAGAAGCAGTCGGCAAGAAGCCCTGGATCTGAATTTTGTGCTTATTGGCTTTCTTTTCAACAGGGTATATGCACAATCTCGAAAGAAATCATGTCCCATATGAGACTGGAACCTGAATCACTCAGCTCTTCAGTCAGAGATGTTATCACTGAGCTATTCGGGCTTTCGATTGACTCACCTCTTGTAGGACTGTAATGGGCACTTTGATTGGACATTGGATAGTAAATAATATCATGCGTCAAGTCATTTGTTTGCTTTAAACTGAATTCTATCAGAAAGGATATTAGTTGCTTCAGGTTTTCAAATATGCCTTGCTGACAAGCAGGAAATGTAGTTCGAAGGCCTCTTACCGACTGTCTGTGAAAACCAACTGCAAACAACAATTTAAAGTGCACTATGATGATGAGCCACCTATGAAGGTGGTAAAATCCTACCTTGACTGGTAGAATTCAGTTGCCATCAAAAAAAAGAACTAAACACATGATACTAGTTACTATCCTAGTGTCTAATCAAGTGAATTAACATGCTGTATAATGTCTGCTATTGGCGAAAATTGTAATTGTATACTGGTGACATCTGCAAGAATCCTGAATAGCGAAGAGTTTGATTAAGTTGTAAAGAGAAGAAATGAAGATTATAGGGAAAAAATATATAAAAAGCATAAAATGAAAACAAACTATGTAGAATATTCAAACGGCCATATAATGTACACCTTATCTTCAACGCACCGTTTGCACAGATCTTCCGTGTTGTCCTTGCTGCTTCTGGCCTTCGTATTATGTTTCTTTGTTTCCCCCCCACGTCTCCCATGTATCTCCGCAACGCCGTATCATTTTCTTTCTCTGACATCAAATCTATCTCGCTGCTATTTGTTGTTTTTATGTCGATGAACATCTTTGTATACATATATACTACTGACAAACCTTATCAGTAATACAAGCCACAAAATGAGTAGCTTCTTCAAATTGAATTGTCAATAAATAGTTCCCACATTTTACCACCACCGTAAAAAATTCAGCCATCAAGTAACAGGGTGATTTAACATGGTATTTTAAAAATCTTGGTTTTTAATTTGAGACATTGTGCTTGATTGTTATTATGGCCGGCTATTACACACAGCTGTTGTTACTCTGAGTTCTCTTTTCTTTCTTTCTACATGACTTACCATCTTCAAATGACATTAATTTTGTTAAATATGCTGACGACCTGACTGTATCAAAGTGAATGCTTTAAACTAAATGACTTTTTATCAGAAATCAGCCAGTGGTCCAAAGAAAATGGTCTAACCTTAAATCCCTCTAAATGTCAAACAGTCAATTTCACCTTTAGGCATAAATCTGACCTAAACAAACTGGTTAGCACTCACGAGGTGTGCAACGTAGATGACACTGAAATAAAGACCAAGTCGAAAATTAAATATCTTGGCGTCATACTATCTGCTAGTCTTTCCTGGTCGTCTCATATCTTGATGATTTCTAAGAAAATATTCCGTCTTAACTTCTACATGAGGAAGTTAAGACATTCTGGATTAACCCAACCCTTACTCCTACGATTCGTTAACTCTTGCATCCTGCCTATCATTCTCTATTGTTTCCCTTTAGTTTTTCCTGGGCTACTGAAGAAAGACTATACCTTATTACGCAGGATGTTAAAGGTTGTCAGCAGGGTAAGCAGTTTGCCACTTAGCCAGCTTGTTAATATTCTGGTCAACAGGGACATGGACTCACGTGAAAAATGGGCGAAATCCATTTTATCTGACTCACAACACCCTCTACATTCACAACTCTCCCCTTGTATCTCATCAGGGAAAACCAGAAGCCTATATAGAAAACTATATGCTCGCACGAGCAAGTACAAAAACTCAACCATGCCCTACTTAGCTCGTGTTCTGTGCGATAAAGAAAGCATTAGACGTGATACCTTTAACTTATTAAATAGTCAGTAGAACAACTGGATCTCGTCTTTCCAACTCATATCATTTATAGTTACGTTTACTTTCTTTCTTTTCCTTTTCTCTTTTCTTTTCTGTTATGTGCTGCTTTGTTTCTTTCTTCCTTACAAACTATATTTAAAACATTCTTCTTCGTCCTTTCACACTCTGTATATCTCGACCTTTTTGTTACAGCTTACGCCAGTAAATATGCTAGCATCTACTTTTTTAACACCTTCAAACGCTCTGTTCAATTTTGGCTTTGCTACCGGTATGCCAATATATTGTTGTCAAAACTAACTTAGATTACCCTTAATCTATGTAGAATTTTATTTATTGTTAATGCACCAACTGGATGCAATACTGTAGTAAAATACTGAGAATTGCATTCTATATCACAAGTACTGTTTTAGAATAAAGCTGTTATTATTATTTTTACGAGTTGATCACGGATTGATATCAGTAAGAGAACCCTTGAAAACCAGGGAGTACTGGACAGCTGCTGTTTCATCCTAATTTGGGAATCATCGCCAGTACGCACCCACTGGGATTCGAACCAAGGACCTTCCGGTTACAAGGCAAACTCGTATACCATTCAGCCACTGGGACCCGATTCAGTGGCTCATGAATTCTAACTTCTACCCATTCGTGATTTAGGTAAAGACATAACAAACCCTTACAAACCAAACTATAGAAAATTAATCTGATGCTCGCTAGTGACTTGCTACAGGTTGGAGTTTCCTGAGTTCTAGTGAGAAGTCGTGACCAGTGAGGTCCAATTAGATGTCACGTGTGTGGATGGATGTCCCACCAATGACAATGGTTGGGGTTGTGCTAAATCCCGAATTGGTAGAAGTTAGAATTCATGAGCCATTGAACCGGGCCCCAGTGGCTGAATGGTATACGAGCTTGCCTTGTAACCGGAAGGTCCTTGGTTCGAATCCCAGTGGGGGCGTACTGGCGATGATTCCCAAATTAGAATGAAACAGCAGCTGTCCAGTACTCCCTGGTTTTCAAGGGTTCTCTTACTGACATCAATCCATGATCAACTCTTAAAAACATAACAAACCCTTACAAACCAAACTATAGAAAATTATTATTATTATTACAAAAAAGATACAAAATAATCACATAACTAGTTTACTATCATATTCTTAAAAGAATAAAACACGTTTCATAGTTAACTGTTTATTCCTCTTAACATTCGCTTCTCATCTTGTCTTTTAGTACTTGGATCGATTCATTCATAGTGTCAATCGACCTTTACCAGTTAAAACAAATCATATAAAAGCATTCTATTATGCATTTCAAACAATCATTTCAAATATGAAACGATTTCAAAGTGAAAAGAATCAATTCAACCCTATAGAAATTCCAGGTATTTTTGGATTTTTAACACGGCTTAGTTCTTATATTTTAAAGTTTTGGTTTGCGGGGATTATTAGATTAAGTTTTCAACTTAGATCACGGGGGACTGACATCTTGTTATGTACTCGTCGACAAATTATTGCTATGTACTGGTCGAGAAACTAATAGTCCTGACGCAAGAAGGCGGAAATCAGAAGACCACTAGGTTTGCGATGATACTTCTATTTCCCAAACACAAGGAGAAGCAATAAGTGGTATCACACCAAAGTGTCACACAAGATTGTGAGAGCGAAATATATATGAATGTCCAGATAAGTGTGTGAACAAATCAATAGACAGTCTTAACATGAATGGCTAATTATAATCGAGTGTCGATCCAAATATACATAGCAAAATATAGCAGATATGTCAACAACCACACATATAATATGGATATATGTCACCAAGCGACGGACTGTCAACAAACACTCATATTATGTATAATATAAGGGGAATATACATTGTTAAAGGAGACAGGTTCATCAAAGTGAAATGGTCACAGACTAAGAGAGCAACAGAAAGAGAGACCACCATACACACATATATATATATATATATATATGGATATATATCACATCTGTTAGGTGGATCCTTAAAAATCAAAGAGTGCTGGACGGATGTTTTATGATAGCTTCAAAATTTTCATGGGTGTCTACTGCTGTGAATAGTGTTGAACTCGGTAGAAACAGCTGTCCACCACCCCCTGATTTTCAGTGGTTACTCTAACTGATTTGTGAGCAAACTTAGCCCTTCCGTCTTTCAGACCTAAAGTCGACATGTCGACAGACAAATGAAAACATTTTCCCTGTTATTCTTCAAGGCAGAAAAATATATTTGGTAAAAAAGCATGGAAAAGGGGTACAAAAGATGTTAATACCCTGATCAAATGACCGAATGTTAAATTTGACGTCATTACGTTCAAATATTTGCTAATTGTCACTTTAAATATTAACTTGTATAATTATATAACTGGTATTAGGTGCGTCGGTGACACAATGGTAGGGATGCTCGCCAACTACGCATGTGATTCGGGGTTCGATCCCCTGTCGACAAGGCACTCTTTTACCTGGCTAAGCCAGTAATTAGACTGATAAAGAGGGAAGGTTGTACATGAAGCTAGCAACTTCATCCTGTAGAAATAAGCACACTACTGCTAACGAAATTTCAAAGCTCTAGCTTGAAGTCCTATGTTCCGGTTGGAATGTAAAGAAATAAAATAATAATGAATTAAGCGCAGTTGAAACGATACAGCTTTTACTCTCAGTGACTCTGTTGTGCTGATGCATGTCTGAGTGTTACTGTCATGTGAAAAGAAAAGAATAAAAATAAATTTTTATTTCGTTGTCTCGACTTTTTTTGCTCTAAGTTATAATGAGAATTACTGCTAACTGTGGAACTGATTAACAGTTTTGTTTTGGGTTTCTAAATGTTTCTGTTTGTGCACTTTTAGAGCATATCATGTTAGCCTACATTAGTCGAGGCTATCTGACTGATTTAACAGAAGCGTCAACAACTCTACGTCTTGTCTCCACCTATCAAGCTTATTTGAATAATTCTGTGCATATTTGTACGTATATGCCAACTGAAGAGAAGAGTACTACAGTGCTATTTGAACAAACATTTATGAAAGATTTAGCTACAAGGTAAGTTTTTGATGATTTCCTCTTCATGTTTATATATATATATATATATATATATATATATATATATATATGCTACAAGCCCATAAAGTGGCTTCTTAGGAGTTCTTTCTACACATGGTATAAGTCAGTGAAATCCACAACAGTTTGTTTAATCCGGCCAGTCACGTAGGGAGGTGTAGACTTCCTGACTGGATAGGGTCCTGGGGATGGCAAAACCCAATGGCTGGAGACAGTCGAAGATATGGCTAGCTCAAAATCATCGTTCTTAATGGTTGTCGCAGACGCATTCACTCTTTGTGATTTATCATAACTCTACTGTTCTTCCATATTACTACTCTTTTTCCCTCATTCACACTTCTGTTTATCATCTGTCTTTTAGAACTCTTTTTACTCTCTTCTTTTGCTTTGTGTGCTAAAACGAGGGAATGTGGCAACTCGAAGTGATGCACATCTGTGCAAAGTTCTACATTAAAGCCAGTTAGTCAGTCTTTCTACACACACCCATCCGTCATTTTTCGATAGACGTAAGAGTGTAACCGGTCTTTCTTTTTCTCCACGTAATACGGCCTGTTAAGTTAGGCACTCTTTTCATTTCCCGCCATACCAGAATATAAAGCTACGGCATTGTGCATATTAGCCTCCGTACCTTCTTAATAAGCATATAAAAAGGACGACGATTAAGGAAAAGAGATTCCGAATATCAGTATCACATTTGTGTTTATGATTATTCTCAGTTTAATAGGATGACTTATGTTTAATATCACACAGACTCGAAGACTTGCATGCGAAAACCGACAAACCAGCAGAAGAGGTGAGCAGGGAAGACTGAACTTCAGGAGAACATATAGATAACAGAAGTGATAAAGATAACCAACGAACCACACCAGCAAAACGACCAGCACCAATCACCATCAACGGGAGAAATGTGGCAGAGGTTACTTCGTGAATTCGTTTATCCAAGAAGCAGGTTTTCAACTACAGGTGGAACGGATGAAGATGTCAAAGCCAGCCAGCCAGCCAGCCAGAATTGGAAAGACAAGATACACCTTCGTCAATCTGAATTCAGCTTGGAAATCTTCTGCACTCTACAACATAAAGACGCAGAGTCGGATTTTCAACAAAAATGTCAAGCCGGTTTTTCTATACAGGTCAGAAACTTGACACTCGCGTCAGGAAATATCTGTTCCAACAGGCGACTGCGGACTTTTATCAACAACTGACTTCGCTGGCTTCAGACTGAAGATAAAGTGGCCGGATGGTCAGAAAGAATCAACAACAAGAAACTCCGGTAACAAACCAACAGGTGACAGCGGATTGCTCAACAAATATGTAGGCGAAATTGGAGATGGATTGGGCAGATGTTGAGGAGGTAGTTGAATGACATCGCATGGAATGCAGTCTGTCGCTTGAATAGAATCCGAATGGGAAACGACGAGTGGGTCGTTGGTGTGATGTTGACATGGAGGAGATTTTGCGATATAATTAGGAGGTAAGATTTTATGGGCAATCGTGGACCCAGGTGAAAAGAACAGCAGAAAATAGATGAAAGTTCAGATGTGTTGTTGAACCCCTATGTTCCATTCGGAACCCGAGCAGACAATAATACTAAATGACAGATTTATATATATCAATATTTGAATTTCTTAACGGCTATAAAATCAAAGGGCAAATTATTTTTTTTTACTGATTTTCTGCTTTATCATGCTAGTGCTTTCACATTGAACCGTGAACTGACATTGATTAGGCAACGATTGGAAATCAGACAGCACTGTATAGTTGAAAGCTTCCATTTGTCCGATAATCTCTTTTTCCTAATCGTCTTCTAACTGATATCAGTTAGTCATCTACCTTAAAATCAATCATATCCCCGCAAAGCAACATTTTTTGAAAGCTAATAGTTTCGTCAAATTTATGCTTATTCAAAGGTCTGTAATATTTGAATTTATATGTGGTAGAACTTGCTTTGTGTAGATCACTTCTTTTTCGTTAATCTATCCAAAAATCAGTGGCGAACACTAACAAACGTACATGTTAGATATAAGGAATAGTATACGAATTGCAAGCTTAATTTTACGTGCCTATCTCAATTTATTTGTTTCCATACTTGCGTTGATAAAGTTAATTTAAAACCTAATTTTCAACTAATATCCTACCGTCTCAATGGTGTCAGACGGAGGTTTCATATTGGCTTCTGCGTCTCAAGCCACTAATACGTGATTAATAACCTCTCGCCTGTTTCACCTGACAAGACTGCTTACTATCATTGATGATTTTCCTGATTGTAATGGACTGGATATTGCAACAGATCTTGGAGGGGGTTGAGAAGATGGAAATACAGAAAGGCTCTGGAAAATATAGGTTTCGCAGACGATTCATGTCGCACAAACCTGAAGGTTTACAGGCGAAATCCAACAAACTGGTAGAAAACGAAGCGAAGATACGACTTCAAGTGAACAAGGAGAAGACATCGGTGATGAAGCTACCTAATCAATAACAACAGCAAGCACGCACTGCCATCAACGGGAGAAATTCGAAAGAAGTTGCTTCTGTAACTTACCTAGACAGTATCACTTCAACTACAACTAGCACAGATGAGGATATCAAAGCCAGCATCGGAAAGGCAAAACAAACCTTCATTAATCTGAAATCGGTCTAGGCATCTGCTGCACGTAGCCTAAATAACAAGATCCGGATTCTCAACACAAAGATCATGTCATCTGTATATGGTTCAGAGTTTGGGATGTCACGTACAGAATTTCATCAACAGCTGCCTTCTGTGGCTGTCAAGAAAGAATTAGCTATGAGGCACTCTAACAACGAACCAACTAAGAACCCTATTGATCAACAGATATGCAGAAGGGAATGGAGGCAGACTAGATAAACGCTAGGGAATTCGTTGAATGACATCACACGCTGGTTAGTTGAGCTGGACCCGAATGGGAAGTGATGAGTTAGGTGTCCGAAGGAGACGTGGAGGAGATCGTGTGAGGAGAAGATGGAAGCTAAGGAGCAGGTGTGGAGCCAGCCGAAAGGACTTCAGAGAACAGAGTGAAATGGAGATGTGCTGCTGAAGCCCTATGCTCCACACAAAAACAATGCGAATAATTTGTTTGACAATTTTTATATTTACGGCGTATGCTACTAACAAGACTTGTCAGTAGTATATAAATGCAGTTTGGTAGGAATTAGTCAAAATTGAAAACAACTTTTGAAGTCAGTGACACCAGAAGTGGGAGCATTTATTCCCCTAATCTGGATTCAGTTTACGTTGTGGTCAGGAAATAATCTCATTGGGCAGCTTTTCGTTCGATGGTTTAACCTTCAGAAAATTAACAACCAATCAGAACAGTGTATTATTATCTGCTAACGCAGCCAACCTTAAAAGGTATACAATTGGTGGATGGTGGCTAGCAGTGGAATCCAGGATGCGCATTTCGTCCTATTTGGGACTCGTCATCTGGATGTACCTGCATTTCTCAGTGAGTGATGATGTTCCCACCGAGGCTCGAACCCAGTACCCATAGTTTCAAACGCCAAAGCGTTATCCACTAGACCACTTGGGCCACGAGAGCCACCTCTTGTTTGAGCCTCGGTGGGAACATCATCACTCACTGAGAAATGCAGGTACATCCAGATGACGAGTCCCAAATAGGACGAAATGCGCATCCTGGATTCCACTGCTAGCCACCATCCACCAATTGTATACTAATTAAATACCCAGACATCGTCGAAGCATCTGCACAAGAAGCCGACATGTCAACCTGAGACCGAGCACTTCGGTCCAATCAATCGACGGAAAATCAAAAATTCAATTCAACAACCTTAAAAGGGACTAAAAATATAAATATGGTCTGTTTTTCCTTAAAAATAAGAAATTCCGTTACCAAATCTCTTGTCATCTCCCCCGTTACAATATCAATTGTTTTAATTTCTTTTTTGATAGATGGTCATTTTACTCAACATCGAATACTTCAATCGAGTTGAATAAATTATGTTCTCCAAAACAAGGCCATTTCTTCCCCATAAATCGTACTACTGACCTGTCAAATACAGTTGGAAAATTTTATGAAATTTTTCTTAAACCAACTACAATAAATATTTCAGATTATCAAATGGTTACCAAGTCTACTGGAAACATTATTAAACCGCTGATTATATCTTCTGCTACAGAGGATGTGACTATTGAAATAGAACAGGATATAAGTGATACTACAGCTTCACATGATGAAAATGAGAAAATAAAGCCTGTTGAGTCCAATGTGTCATCGTCTTCGCATGAGCACTCTCCTGAAATTAATGATATGAAGAGTGAACGTTTACCTGAAAGTTTTCCTGTCCAGTATTCTCTTCCATATTTTGATTTAGAAGGTGGAGATTTAGTGGTAACAATAAGTCAAGCGTTTACTGATCAGGTAACCATATTGTTTTATAGTTTTTATACTGCATTTAGAAGAGTTTATTATTTCTAATCAGAAGAACCATCGTAGGTCATATTTTGTTGCTGATAATATACACGGAAGTGAAGTGACCCGCACCCATTAATAGCTAGGTTTTTTTGTATGCATGTGCGTCGGTGGCACAGTTGTTAGGACTCTCGCCGACCATATACATGGTCCGAGGTTCGATCCCCTGCCGACGCACACCTGATATCTATGGTTGACCTGCAAAATTTGGGCTACCGATATCCATGCTGAAAATTCCATACTTGTACCAAAAATACAGTGTGGAATCAAGCTGTAATCAAAAAAATTTTTTATTAACATGTTTTACACTACAGTGTCGTTTCTTTCCTTAATAATAATAATAATAATGATTTACTTTATTCCAAAAACAGTACTTGTGATACAGAATGGAATTCTCAGCACTAATCGAAATATTGCATTTAATTTCCTCAAATTATAATTAAAATTAATCACACAGAAAATTTTCCACATTTACAATAGAGGTGTCAAAAACATGCAGCATATAAAATGGAGATAATAATAATAATGATAACAGCTAAGGTAATAATAACAATACAAGTGAAAATTGCTGTGGGCTTGTTTCACACAGTATTGTCGATTCAGTATAGAAATCCTACCATGTTTAAAAATATTGAATATAATGTTGTCTTTACATGATATAGTGAGGGGAAAAACAAAGATTACAGCAGTCATAGAGATAAGTTGGTGTTTGCAATTATGAAAGTAAAACAAACAAAGAAGCATCAGGACCATAAATATAATAGAAGTAATAAAAGTAAAACTTGAAGGTATATAAGGATGGATGGAGGAAATTGTTTATTTACTAGATGAAAAAAGGTTAGTTAATTGCTGCCTGACACTATTTTCATCACATAAAATACGTGCCAAGTATGGTATCATAGAATTTATATACTTAGACGTGCGAGCATACAGTTTTCTGAAGTTACTTCTTGTTCTACCTGGGGAGGAGATGCAAGGTGAAAGCTGAGGGTAAAGCGGATGCTCCAAGTCAGACAAAATCCCTTTAGCAAATTTATTGCACGAAGTCAAGTGCCTATCGATAACAACATTAACTATGTGGCCCACTGGGACACCACTCACCCTACTGACTGTCTTCAGCATTTTACGTATTGTGACATAGTTACAGTTAACAGTGGAATTCATTTATGTCTTATGGATGGAATGTCGGCTACTAGAATGTGTTTACATGACCTGTTAACTGAAGATATTGCGTTTGGCTGTGAAAATGACTAGATTACTGTATTGATGTTTATTTTTAGTTAAAGAAAACTATTGACTGCATTCAGTAGTAAGGTGCAGTTTTCTCTGTGTGCTCATTCCCACTTAAATTTATTGTAGTGATACTGAATGAAGTAACTGCGTTTAAATTTGGATGTCTCAGATGGGAATTAACTTTCTACCTGGGGGTAGAACGAAGTCTATATGGCCCTTTTGATTGAAGACACTGAAAGAATTCAACGTCTTCTGAATACTATCGGAAAATGTATAAATATTTTCTACATGTAGTTCCCCTCGGTGATATATAAGATGTTAATGCCACAGGCCTATTGTGCGTTAATTCTTAATTTAAGAATAGGAAGTGGACTAGCTGAGTGCACCAGTCAATCAAACAGTTTGGTTAGGTTTAATAAATATAGGGATCCTCCCCCATATATACATCAAGTTTGACAACAGATTGATATCAGTTACGGAACCATTGAAGACAAGAAAGGAGTACTGAAAAACTGTTTCGTTCTAGTCTGGGACTCATCATCAGCAGGTAGCCACCGGGTTTCGAACGCTGGACCTTCCAGTTACAAGGTGAGCTCGTATACCCGACTTACTGGCCCATGAATTCAAACTTCTACCAGTTCGTGATTTCTTAGCGCGACCCCCAGCCAATGTCATCGGCGAGAAATCCATCCTCACTCCCGACTGGATAGACCCCACTGGTCACGACTTCCCACCAGAACTCCCGGAAACTCCTTCCTTACAAATCAAATTTTGAAAAATTAATCTGATGTTCATTAGTTACTGTCTACAGGACGGAGTTTCCTGGGGTTCTAGTTAGAAGTAGTGTCCAGTGGAGTCCATCCTATTGGGAGTGAGGACAAATGCTCGCCTTGGATGACATTCACTGGCGGTCACGCTAAAAATTCATGAATTGGCAAGAGCTAGAATTCATCGGCTGGCCATTGAATGGGCTCCCAGTGACTGAATAGTCTACAAGATTGCCTTGTAATCGGAAGGTCCTGGGTTCAAAACCCGGTGGGTGCGTATTACCGGTGAGTCGTAAACTAGGATGAAGTAGCTGTCCAGTACTCTCAGCTGGTTATAAATGGTTGTCTAAATGATATCAAACCGTGGTCAAACTTGCAATATATATGAATTGTATATTATCAGTTGTGGTTGATAAACACAGGATACTTTCAATGAAGCAATGTAATAGACTATGAATTTTGTCTGTGTTATTGGTTATCATCAGTATACAGTTCATTCCATTTTGAAGTAAATTAAAAAATGTTCACCCGGTGTATATATGTCTCAGTGTTTTGAGTTCGAATTTGAATCATTACCGTTAATATTGTTTAAAGATCTGATTAGTATCGCTTTCTTTTGCTTGACTTATATGGCTATTGCCGTTAACATTTGACCTAGATTAGTTAAGTCACTTGGTTGAATTCCTTCTAATTGTGATAGATAATTTGACCAAGAATGGAGTGGTTAATCAGCTTATACATTTTTAGCTTCAAACTATTTCACTTTTCATGATCGAATCCAGTGGAGCTGTGGCTCATTGGCCCCTAGGTCATAGATTTCTAATCACCACCTAACAAGGACTGATTATCTTTAGTTCTCGTAGAATTATTATTATTATTATTGTTCCTTTGGGTTCCTAGTGGAACATAGGGCTTCAACTGCACGTCTCCACTTGCTTCTGTCTTGCTTCTGCTGTACTTTTCACCTGCATCCATGCTAGTCCATACTGTTTCAACTCCTCTTCATACGATCTCCTCCACGTCACCCTTGCACTGACGTCCCACTCACCGCTTCCCTTTCCGGTTCAACTCAAGGGCCTGACGCACGGTGTCACCCAGTGGCGGCCTCCTCAGTCAGTGTCCAATCCATCTCCACTTTCTCCTGCATACTTGTTCGGCGATTGGTTCTTGTTTTTTTTCTTCACATAGTTTCTTGTTGGTGATTCTTTCCGGCCAGGCCATCTGATCTTCAGTATAAAGCCAGCGAAGACACTTGTTGGTAAAGGTCTGAGTTAGCCTGTTGGAAATATCCTTTGTGACCCACCCGCCAAGTTTCTGATCCGTATAGAAGAACTGACTGACTTGACGTTTGTATTGAAAATCCGACCGAATTTTGTTGTTGATGCTGGCTGAGTGACGAAGATTTCCAGATTGGTTTCAGGTTGATAAATGTGTTTCTCGCCTTCCCAATTCTCACTTGATTTGACATCCTGGTCCGTTCCTCCTGTATTTGAGACAATGCTCCCTAGGTAAGTGAATGAAGTAACCTCTTCCAAATCCCTCCCGTTGATGGTGATTGGCGCTGGATGTTGCTTCTGCGGTTGTTGTTGTTATCGGTTGGTTATTTTCATAACCTCCGTCTTGTCTATGTTCACCTGGAGTCCTGTCTTCGCCGGCTGCTACTTCGACCAGTTTGTCGGTCGGTTTTCGCTTGTAAATCTTCGACTTTGTGTGACATGAAACATAAATCATCCACGCGCGAAATCCTGGTCTTCTATGTTCTTCACGTCGGTCCAGGATATCCCTGTCTTCTCGTATTCCCACTGTCTGATGCATAATCCAGTCCACCACAATTAGGAATATCATTGGTGATAATAAGCCAGCACCCTTGTCTGACTCCTGTGTTTACTCCAAACGCCTCGCTGAGTTTTCGGTAGTGGATCACTTGACACGCACCGTTGTCGTACAGCTTTTGAATAAGGTTGATGAATATTTGGGGTACGCCGTAGTACTCGAGTAGTTTCCAAATTACTTCACGGTCAACGCTGTCGAAGGCCTTCTCAAAGTCTACAAAGTTGAGATTAGAGTTTTGATTGCCATTCCACGCTTTGTTCTGTGATGATGATGCGTAGAGTTGCAATTTGGTCAGTACATGATTTGTCTTTCCTGAATCCAGCTTGTTCCGGCAGGCGGAGTTCTGTCTCCAGTGCGTCCTAAATTCTCTCCAGGATGATGCGACTGGGGATTTTACTTGGCGTCGACAGGAGCATGATTCCTCGCGAGTTTTTCCAGAGTCCTGAGTCGCCCTTCTTTGGTAGCTTCACAAGGTAACCTTTCCTCCAGTCAGTAGGCACCTTAGTCCTCGTAGAATGAATGTGGCTAATTGCTGACTAGAGAGAAATGCAAGTGGAAGGTAGTTGATAGTTACGAAGAGACTAGCTGGCGTTAACCTCAGCTGTTTGCGTTCCATCTTCCGTGCCAACTGGTACAATCTGGTGAGCAGGAATACTGAGGTTAGGCGTAGAGTGTTAGACAAGGAAAGGAAACCAATCGATGGTTTTGTGAAGCTACATCGGTTGGGATGGCTAGGACACATGTTGTGCATGCTGAGTCATTGCCTTTCTCGACGAAAAGTGTTATCTGACATAGGATTCGGTTGGAAAGGTATTTTGGGTTGTCAAGACATAACCTGGTATCAGTTTTTGATAGTTATTTTGAGCCATGCTACCTCGTTGGGATCCTCAGGATTCTAAGAACCAATGGATGGAGATAACTTGAGAGTTTTTCAATGGCGCATATATGCATCTGTGATCTTAGCCATATTCGCCCATAAATTCTCCCTCACACTTTTTTTCGACCTTTGTGTGTGAGCTACATGGAATGTTGCAACGTCAATTGCTGCGCTTTTATGCAAAGTTCTATGTTGAAAAATGGGTTGTTGAATCGGGTTTTCCTTTTTTTTGTTGTTGTTGCCATTTTCGAATGTTCACTCATTAATTGGAGGTTTGAAAAGCAAACTTTACTACTTACTATTTGTCTGTTCTTTTTAATTTTCTTTTTTTATCGACCATTTGTTATGCAATAAGTACACTGATTGATACTCACTGCTTGTTATATTTCTTATTTCCTTTCTAGGATAATTTAATCGGTGTTATGGGTATTGATGTACATTTATTAGATTTAGTCGATAATTTTGTGCATTTCACGACATCAGGTGCAATAGACGGTGGTTCGGATAGTTCAATTGCCTTTCTGTTACAATCCCCTGATGGTTATACACTTTCTCATCCAACTTTAACTGATACATTGATAAAACACTATCATTTACGTCGTCGACATTATGAACAAAATGTATACACTGATGATAGGCATGCAGTTTATTCATCTAATAATCATAGAAATCAATGGATGAATCGTAGAAATCGTCGACACTTCGGCGAGACACGTAATCCATCATCTTATCAAACAGTTTTTACCTCTGGTAGTGCTATTGATTCTAGGAGCCGCAGCGGCAACAGCCGTAACTGTTTATTGAGTGCGAGAAATATTCCAAATTTCAAAGAGTCTAGACAACAACAAGAGCCTATTTTAAATCCAGATATCAGTAGGCTGGAATGGGTTCCTGGTTTTCAATCGCTTGTGAGACAGCGTTTATTAAATGAATTGTCTGGTGAAGTTGGTCTTTTGGTGAAACTTGTAAGTTAATTACTTCCTGCTTTTCTTTTATTTCATTAGATCTTATATTATATTTTGTTGACTTATAGCCGTACTAATAGAAATTACCCTGACTAATCTTAACGGTTTTTCGAATTGACTCGTTACCAGGGGACATTTTTGTGAAAATAGATTATGCGGGTGAGAGCGCCCTCCTGAGTGAAGACTCTGATAAAATACACAGTCTTATGGACACTTTGAATAATAATGTTCGAATGTTTGGCATGCTATTCACTGCCATCAAAGGTAAGATGATGCTGCAGGACTTGACTGCGCCGACGCCTGGCTTAAAGATAGGGAATGAAGTGGTTGAGCGTGTTGGCCGTTTCACTTACCACTGGGAAGTTGCATCAACCCTAATGGACCGGTTAATGCCGATATTAAAGGCTCTTGTGGTATTTGTCAACTAATGGCATCTGTTGCGTAGACTTGATATCGGCCTATCGTTTAAAGTACGTGTGTGCTGAGCAGCATTTCGCTTTTTGTGATTGTGATACATGGCCATTGAAAGTTAAAGATATGATAACTGACGTAAGCTTCCTATCAACTGTGTCAATTAGCATAATATGGTTAATAATATTAGGTTTAGTCGTCGAGAGTTACGTAAGGAGGGTGAGCCAACCGATGGGGTTGAAAAGATGCATCGACTGAGATGATTAGGTCATGTGTTGCACATTTCAAATCGCCACCCTTCTAGACGAGCAATGTTAGGGGATACAGAATCAGGTTGGATAAGAATTAGAGGTAGTAAATTCAAAACTTGGAAGCAATTCACGTAGTCTTTGACATAATAAGCTGTCCGGTTGGAATCCAGAGGATGTTAGGAACTTTAAACAGTGCACACTTTCCAAGGTTACTATCTCCACTTATCTAAGAAGCTTTGTTTCAACCGCAGGCAGTTGGAACGGCTGAAGATATGAAAGCTAGCCAGAATACGAAAAGTAAGTCAGCACACCTTTCATCCATCTGAAGCCAGTCTGGAAATCTTCTGCACTCCGCAGCAATAAGAACAATATTTGGATTTTTAACACCAATGTTAAGCTAGGCATTGCTTGTATATGGGTTTGAAACTTGGCCAACGTGTCATGGAAAGTATTTCCAACAAGTTACAAACTTTTATCAACAACTGCCTTCTCTGGCTTCATACTGAAGATCAAATGGCTGGCCGGACAAAAAGAAGTAGGAACAAGGAACTCTGGCTGAGAACAAACCAACAGGCGAGAGCCGATCGCTCAACAAATATGTTGGAGGAAATGGAGATGAGTTGGGCACACGTTTAGGAGGCAGTCGAGCGACATCGCGAGCCAGGCCTTCGAGTGGATGCTGCCTGGGAAGCGATGAGTGGGTCGTTGTTGGTGCTGTGTTGACGTGGAGGAGATCGTGCGATGCGTGTAGGCGTTGTGAGATTATGCGCAATCGTGGGCCTAGATGAAGACGGCAACAGGAAATCGAAGAAAGTATAGATGTGTTGTGGAAGCCCACTGTTCCACTGGGAAGTCAAAATAATCATCATCACAATAATAATTCTCTCCAAGCTATTGTGAATCTCATGCAGACACATATGCATTCCACATAACTTTCAATCTTCTAAGATATTGACAATCTTACGTTTACCAAGTAGAAATTTACTGGTAACCGAAAAAGCTTTATGTACAGTTTGTGCTATATTTCAAATAGAAGATTAGTTTACTGCAAATATGGTTAACTACTCATAGGCAGAAAAAGCAAGTTATCTAACAATCCATTTTGCCTGTCATACTAATCATTGAAAAATCACAAGCTCTTCTGGTAGTATCTAGTATGCATATATTTCTGCTTTGTAAATGTTTCTTTATTTTTAAGAAGCAATATATATATGGTATAGATACACAGAAGTTCTCACTGCATTTGATTTTGTGCTTTTATATATTGCATAATATCTTCATAATCCTCTTTCTTTTATACTGTTTAGACAAGAAGTGAAATGGAAGTTTATGGGCTAACTGGTATCATAAACAAATGTTTTAACACCACTCGGACAACTGCTGACAGTAACAGGGATAAATTACCAATTCATGTTGTTTATCGTTGGAAACGTATTCATGAGTTAAATACGCCTTATATTGTCGTTGTAAGATCTGTTCAATCATTATGCTCTGAATATCGTCAGCTCTCACCGTTAGGTAGGTTGAATACATAAGTATTTTCTCTATGTAATTTATTATAATGATAATATTATAATTATACAGAAACCGATGCAAATTAGAGGAATTATGGTAGAGTAATGTACATTGCACAGGCTTCTTATTTGCAACCCTTCACCACCTTCATTTATGATCACTGCAGTCGGGGTGGGGTGGGAACTTTGGGTTTTCAATTCATCAGGTGTGTGTGTGTGTGCACCGTTGAATATTCTTGAGGAAGAGGAAAGCAATGGGTTTTTTTGTTCTCTTTTGGTTTTTGTCTGACTGATGCCACTTTATTTCGAATTTTACCAATTAATCAACCAAGATCCTAATAAATACAACTTTATACATTTATTCCCCTTAATGAATTTGAACAAAACAAGAACTACAGTTTTAGCAGAATAAACTGGTATCATCTTTTATTTCGTTGCCTTCTCGTCAGCTGCTCACAGGGAAAAGACATCATTCAATATATCTACAACAACAATTTTAACATACTTGCACAGAATTCGTTTTAAACAAAAATCAATCAATCGATCAATATATGCATACAGTAATAATATATACATATATATGTAGTATTGAACACTATTTCGAACAATGATGATCATACACAAAAGAAACTTTTCAGCATTTCGCATTCAGATGAAAGACAGATGAAAGATATCCAGTCACTAGGTCAAAGAAAGACTGATAACCGCTTCTTTCTGGACACATAAATCAGGTTTCAGGCGCTTGATGGGAATGGCTTCAGCAAACTTAAGGAGAATTGAGCTCTTTTGTCTATTGATAATTTTGAACGACTTTTCGACGTCCACCTCATGACCCGTGTCGAGGAGATGCCTGGCGATGGCACTTTCTAAAGCATTTGTTCCCTTTAAACGTAAGCTTTTTGCTACATGTTCAGAAAATCGTAGATATGCCCTTCTTTCTGTCCTTCCAATGTAACTGCTCCCATGGATACACGTAAATTTGTATATACAGTTGGAGTTAACATGAGAAGGATATCTATCGATTTTTGATTGCACCAAAGAGCAAGTTGTTCGACAGACGGGGACGAGTTTAGCTGCTCTGGTAACTGGATATTTTTCATCCGTCTTTCATCTGAATGCGAAATGCTGAAAAGTTTCTTTTGTGTATGATCATCATTGTTCGAAATAGTGTTCAATACTACATATATATGTATATATTATTACTGTATGCATATATTGATCGATTGATTGATTTTTGTTTAAAACGAATTCTGTGCAAGTATGTTAAAATTGTTGTTGTAAATATATTGAATGATGTCTTTTCCCTGTGAGCAGCTGACGAGAAGGCAACGAAATAAAAGATGATACCAGTTTATTCTGCTAAAACTGTAGTTTATGCTTTGTTCAAATACAGCCTTCAAATATTATGTATAATTAATAATGATAATACGACTCAGTTACTCGTTTAATGTGTTTCTTTTGTCTTTTGATTGATGAGCCACAATAACTGTACAATTTTGAAAATGCTACTCATTTATAGTGGAAAAGGCGTTCAGCGAAGAACTACTGCTCTTTTCGATGAAATCGCTCTCAAGCTCTACAATCGCATATATATATAGCTAATTGTCTTAGCAACAAAAAGGAATATTTCCGGAGATGTGTCATTAGAATTGTAAATTTTCAGGTAACAAATTACTTGATGTAGAAAGCGTTAGTCGGATAGAAACTTGTAATACAATTGACAGGGTTGACTGTAATTCAACTAAAACTGGACGACAGTCAAGTTAATAACAGTGATAATAAGGGGGTACCGATTTAATAGGGAGTGGGGGTGGGAGAAAATAATACGATGAAGGAACATAGATAAGGTCCATTGTAGATTTAATGACTAGGCAAACTTCTTTTGTATGCAGGGTTAAGGATTTAACATGCGAATTGCCGTCATTGCTTCTGCGGTTTGTAGAAGTTTGATTCGTACTCTTTTAGCAAGACTCCGTGTTCCGGGATAGAGCAACTGTAGAGGAATCTTTTTTTCTCCATATAGAACGATGACTGTAGATATGTGTTCGATAATACGTTTGGATAGCAAACGCTGGGTACGGCCGACATACCTAGCTCCACAGATGGAGCAGGTGAATTGGTAGATGCAAAATAATGAGGCTTACAGTGGTAGCTTATCAGTAATGTTCGTGCAAATCATTGGTTTCTTAGAGAAAGTTTTTCGCATTCCAGCCTCGAAGAAAGTTTTCTTCAGTGAGTTGGATAGACAGTTTCTCAGTATTTCTGATGATGAGTCTCCGTTGAATTGTAAATTCAAGTATAGGCGTTTTCGGGGATCAGCAATTGTGGGTGGTTTAAGTGGTTTAGGTTTCATGGATTTCATGATGATGAAACGTTCTGAATAGCTATTTCCGACAAGGATTCTTTTTAGAGTGTTCAGCTCTATAGTGTCAGGGCTACTCAACTTCTTAAATCAAAGAAGTTGGAGTGAGATTTAATGACTGCATTCCCTGGCTGAATACGTGGCATTTATTGTCGAGTTGAATGTAAATGATCTTCTTAATAACTTTTATGCGTTGCCCTTCCGTTTTTATCTGAACTCACAGAATTTAACCTAATCGATAGAATGAAATAGGGTAGCTGGTAAGTCGGAAAAAGCTAACCATATTACTGATACCTTTTAACCTGTACAAATATAACCGGATTACTGGAATACATGGCAAGCACATAAGTGTTGAATCAAAATGTATTGACTTGTGATTCATCACTTATACCATACAATATTGAAGTCAAACAGTGACATCAAACAATAGCTATCACTGAACTTAACTTGATTTGTCACACTATTTATGATATATCATTAGAATTTCGTGCTATCTGTCTCCGAGACTATTCAGAAGGTATTTATCAGTAAGAGCTGAATGTGAGTAAATTCTTGCATGATTCTAACTTGTGTCACTCAGCCTCATAGTCAGTGAATTTAACGCTGACCTATCTATTCAATTCACAAACGATCCTCGGTATATTTTTATACTGTAAGCAAGAATGAGCAGTAGTTAAATGGTAGTCAGTTTATTTGTCTCGTATTTAGCGTGTCTAGTGGGATCCGTGAACTCCGTCATCTCATCTCACTGTCTAATGAAACCCTATTCCTAGACCATGAAATTTGCCTATCTTATATCCCCTATGTCACTGGTTTCTTTTATTTTTATTGGTTTTTAGTTCCAGAATTCGATTTTCATTATCATCGTCTAGACTTATTGAAAGAACCTCAGAAATGCCTTTTCCTTAATCAACTTATATCATTCAGTGAGTTTATCAAACAAAAGATAAAATAAATATTAATTTCAATCATTTGTTTTCGCTTATACATTTTATTATGCCCATGTATTGACAGTCAGAAGGTGCGTAAATAGAAGGCAGATATCATTTGCATTTCTACTCTGTACTTTAATTTCACTGAGGTTTATACTGTTAGTAAGATAGAGGTAATGAGAAGATTGTTTTAAGTGTTGGTTTTGTAGGGATTTGGAGTGTTTGATTGCTTGGAGGATTTCATCATGAACTGACATCGGTTAGAAAACCATTCGATAACCAGCTTGGAGTACTGGACAGCTGTTTCTCCCTAGCTAGGAAGTCTTCATCAGTAGGCACCCAGGACCAGTCAAGTCAAAATCACTACAAACCAACACTTGATTATCAGTTTGATACCCACTAGCGACTGGCCCCATTCAGGTAGGTAGTTACCTGAGTTCCAGTGGGATATCGTGACCAGTGGAGTACAGCCGGTCGGGTGTGAGGACGGATGCTCGCCAGTGAAGACGTTGGCAGAAGTTGGAATTCATGGGCTGGTCATTGGATTGGTTCCCAGTGGCCGATGAATGGTCTATTAGCCAGTTTCACTTGGTAACTGGATGGTCCTGTTTTCGAAGCCTGGAGGTGGGTGTATAATGCTGAAGAGTCTCCAGTTAGTATGAAACAGCGGTACAGTACTCCTGGCTGGTTTTCTAATGATCCTCTAACCGATTTGCGCTAATGATAAAATCCCGAAAACCAATACTTAAATAATAAAAACAGTTTTATTCTAGAGAGTATGTTAACACAAAGTAAGGAATTTTCAGGGTATTTATATTTGTGGTATATTTACTATTGTACGGAATTTTCAAATAAAACAATGCTCGACATTGTTTGAGGTGATGCTGTGGATTATGTAATGTAGGTGTTTAGCTTAAGCATTCGCCTACAAGCAATAGGTGACAGATTTGGTTCCTGTTCCATCCACTTCAGTCTGGCAAACTTGATAGTATCACCAGGCCTCACATTTAGCCTAGAACGCGAAGATCCATCATGGATAACTGAGTGCAAAAAACAATGTCTCTGTTCTCTTATGATTTCGCAACTGTTTGATTACATCACGACCTGAATAGATATTTGAATGGTGATTGGTTGATAAAGTCTCTTTCAGTTGTCTGTATTCTGTACAAGTACAAAAATTAGAATTAAAATTTTACTGGCGATCGGTTGATTATAATTTCACTGTCTACATTGCCAGTTTAATCGTAATTATCACAACACAGTGGTAACTTAACTTTCGTCAAAATACGCTATCAGTCGGAATATCAATTAAAACTAAAAAGCATTGAACAACTTTCTCCATTTAAGTGTTGGTTTGCGGCTATTTGATTAGTTACATGATTCCATCATGAGCTGACATTGGTTAGATAACCATTAGAAAACCTGGGAGTACTCTGACAACTGTTTCGTCCTAGCTTGCGACTCTTCAGTTCTCGATTCCTCAATAGTTTACACCTTCGACTCACAAGTGTTTACTGTCAAATGTGACAAAATAGCTGATTCAATCAAGCGCAGATCGTATATTACCCTGTGGAAGATGCATACAGCTAGGAAGCTGATATAGTTATACGAAACTAAATAACATGTTATGGCTGTCCAATGTGAATAAGTTCCCGTCTCATTTCATCGTCAGTTATGTCTGTCGGTGCAACTGGTCATACTGAAGCGCGGATATTTTAAAGCTAGAGTGGAAAGTTTTTGTTTGCATTCTTATTCATATACTGACTAAGGGATCCTAACCTACGTAAATACCAAACTTTTACACTTGTTGTCCTTACCATATTCAAGGTTAATAATAGGGTGAGGTATAGAGTTACTTCGCTTATTTGCTTTTTATTCTCTAGTTTTTGTTGGCTTCATGTTGACTCATTTAATCTCTCTTAATACTTTCCAAGGTTTTGGAACTGTTTACTTATCTCCACGTGCATTCGCCCGACCATTTACTCGTTTAACTCAAGGCTATTCAGAAGACATAAATGATATTCGCCATCTTGTCGCCTATCTATTCGATCATACGGTGCTGATCTCAGATCCTGGACTAGCTGGTAGTAGTACCAGTGGAAGCAGCACTAGTAGCAGTGCAAGTACTGGCAGTAGTCCATCGATTCGATCCTCTGTAGCCATTGTCGAAAGAATTGGAAAATTTTGGATGCATCGAAGTCATGTTAGTGAATTGAGAGACTTCATCATTAGACGGTATGTTTCTGATTGATCAAGTGTTACTACATTTACTGTTTGTTTCCTTATCGATTTCACTTTGTTGTTGCTTTTGCTGGTGGATGGTCTGTTTTCCTCTTCTTTTTGCTTTTCTGTTTCCTCCCAGGAGAAACACCTCTTAGTCAAGAGTGTTTTGAAGCACTTTGCAATCCTTTTGCTTATTAAGTTTTCCTCCTTAATTTACTGTCCACATGTACACTTTGGGAAATGATATTACTATAAGTTACGCTTACCAAATTGATTTGTGCTGTGTTGTTAGTATTACTTCAATATACTGGTCTTAATATTATTACCAAGTCACTCAGGGCTTATGTATGATTCAGAAACAAGTCTCTGAACCTTCGCTGCTCCTGTACTAGAGATCTGATAGCTGGCCAGAATGCACAAGCAACACACAACTCTGACAACGAACCAATCAAGGACCTTTTACCCAACAACAAGAAAAATTGAAATGGATTAATTGGACGTACGCTAAGCAAGTTACACTATAGTGATAACTGCTTCCAGTCTAGATCCTAAGCAAATGATCTTTTGGGCATAATAAGACCTACGGGAATATTGAAACCAGTGTAGGTCATTGGATCATTGTGATATGGAACCTCCTGATCGTTGTTCTACTTTTTTAAATTACTAGACGAATATACGATGAGTACCAGAAGTGGTGCATTTCCAAGTTTTGGCTTACAGAGAATTGATTTCCTTCAAGTTAGATTACGGAATGACATCGGTTAGAAATTTGTTCAAAACTGAAGACTACTGGAAAACTGTTTTGTCCTAATCTGGAATTCTTCATTAGCGGCGGTGTCACTATGTGTCGTGAATCTATGGAGATTGGAATTCATAAGCCCATTGGATGCCATCCCAGTGGCTGAATGACCAATGGGCCAGCCTGATAACTTGCAGCTCCTGAGTTCCATCCCCAGTTGGCTCCTGAATGCGTCCTGCGGAGGAGTCTCAAATCGGAACGAAGAAACTTTCGAGTGCCACCTGGTGTTCATTAGTTCTTTAACTGACGTCATTCCGTTGATGTGACTTTAAAAGTGATGTGCATATTTAAGCCATTTCAGCATAATTATTTAGATCTGATACGCGGTTAGTCGTGCACTGACATCTTAATACATTTGGATGACTGTGTACTTCTAGTTCTGTTTTCCTAAGAGTTCTAGAAATGACCTCCGACGTAGGATTAATTCTTGTATGAAACATGTCAACATTGAAGAGATTGGTCATTATATTATGAGAAGAAATTATATTGATTGGTCGATAGTGGCGCTTAGCCAGTCAATTGTGAAACTCTGAAGTACTGAATCAAATTATTGTTCACCGGTTTGGCTCGAATCCAATTGTTTTTATTGTACAGGTCTGATCAAGAGCTGAACATTGGGAAACCAAGGAGTACTGGAGAGCTGTTTGATCATAGCTATAGACTCTTCAGCAGTGCACACCTACCATCAGGGTTCGAACCCAGGACCTTCCGGTTGCAAGGTGGACTCTTAGATCATTCAGTCACTGGGACTAGACCCTATGGTCGGTTGATAATAGTTAAATTCATAATCCTGTTGTAGAGATTTGTATGAATGACTTTATGGTTTGTATATACCTAAGGTGTGTATCAACCGGCATCAGTTTCTAGCCTTGAAGCTCGAAAAATTCATCTTTTTACCTATGGATGTCTTGAAATGTCAACTCTAGTGTTAACTACTTCTCTCTGCATTGTAATAAAACTTTCTGAATATATTTCCTTTTCTAAATATAATATACATTATTAATTTGTTATATTTAATTTAAGATTCCGTTTACATACACACATACATACATGTTTTATCGTAGATATGTGGCTACAAATACAGGCGCTATGCTTGTCTACCCTGGCACATTGTTATCACATACCTATGATCCAAGCAATCGAATTTGGTATAAACGTGCTCTAGCAATGCCTGGACGATTGGTAGCGACTGGCCCTTATCTAGATGATGGTGGTGCTGGTTATATAATCACACTAAGTCGTACAATCTTTGAAGGAAAGTAAGTTACAGTATAAATCAATGTTGTTGTTATTATCATTGATATTAATTTTGAATTGTCAATTAAAATGCTTAGCTTCTTACAGGGGTTTATCAGTTTAATTTGTAAGACTGACTAACTAGTTTCAGTGTAGAACTCTGCGTAGACGTGCAGCACAGTCCATGTGCCACACTAAGCAAGAGAAGAGAGTAAAGAGAGATTCCTCAAAAGAGATAATAAACAGAAGTGTGAGGCAAAAAGAAGAGTTATATGGAAAAACAATGGAGCTTTACTGGATATGATAAACCACGAAGTGAATGCATCTGCGCCAGCTATTGACAACGACGATTTTGAGCTAGCCATATCACCAATTGTTTCCAGTCTTCATTAGTTTTTACCATCACAAGGACCCCGACCAGGTAGGAAGGAAGTTTACATCTCCCTTCATGGCTGGCTTAAACTAACTGTTTGGATTTTATTGACTGATGAAGCCATGTTTTGGCTTACCACCACTAGCTCTTTCTCTTTGCAACCTAATCCATCCTATGTCAGTCAGCTGACATTGCTCCTCGAGAAAGGCGGTGGTTATGGATTCATGCATAATACATGTCCTAACCATCTCTCTCAGTCGACACAGCTGCTTCACAACCGCGTCGATTGATTTCGCCGAGGCACTAGGCATCCAAAAGCTCAAACCTACACTATTTATCCAAAAGAAATACGTCCAACCCCTGTCCCTGCCTTGGCTATCATTAACAGGTAATACTTTTAATAGTGACTGTCGCATTACCTTTCTTATCTAAACTCCCTGTTTATTCATGTTATTTTTAAGTCTTTCTTAATCCCTGTTTACACTACTATGTTTTCAAATTCGAACTTCCTGTCTATTTTGTTATTTTATTATTTCTACATATTTAATCCCTAATTGCATAAATAATTATTCGTCACATTAGTTGTGATCCCACTAGATTTTTTATCCAAACATCCTATCTATTTTTGTTATTTCTGCATTTCTAACCCCTGATTGCACAATATGTCAGTCTTCTCAGTAATTATGATGCTACTTTGTCTGATTTTTATCCGCCCCCCCTACCTGTTTATTATGGCATTTTAATTTCTGATTGTAATTCTAATAATTTGACCCTTGACCGGAAATTATTCTGGGACTTCCCCACCCGTTCATCTTGAATACACCAATGTGCAGTCTAATTGATGATTTCGTGGAGAAGAAAATTTTCTCCGCTGCAACCATCTTTTTATTATTCCCTATGATCAAATGTGTATATTCTGTGATTTCCCCTCCTTGACTATGCACTCACTGGACGCTTAACCTCAATATTGCTCATTCTATTCTTCCACCTAACACAAATAGGAAATAGAGAACACAGACACCTGTGGTCAAAGACAGCTAGCCGGTATTTTCTTATCTTCCACCTTGAATGGCCATGTCATACAACCATAAAGGAGGACGTAGCGAACTGCTGGGCAGGACACACGTCCTTTGTTCGACAGCCAGTCGGATATCACGTCTGCTAAGTCAGAGAATGCGTATGTTGGCAAATGCCATACGAATCTTCTGTATCCCTGGTGAGATTTCGTGAGCTATCAATCCTCTGGAGTTGGCAGATGCAACTTCCCAAGTAAATGAAGCGGTCAATACACCCTAGCACTTCGCTGCCAATCTTTAAGCTGGGAGTCAATGTAGTCCAGTCCTATAGCCTCATCATCTTTCATTTGACGGGAGCGAATCGCATTTCAATCATTCGAAGATTGCTGCTCAAGAACTTGAGAAAATTAGTTTAGTGCTCATGATTGATTGAATACAGGATAAAGTTCCCTGGAATTCTAGTGATGGCTATCGGAGCTCACCAAGCTGGTTGTGCAAGGGCAGATATTCACTTATCACAATAGCTGTTGGTCGTGTCTTGTAACTTGATGCATTCAGCTGTATTGATCAATTTCTTTAAAACTCCTGCAAATAGTGAAGACTAACAGTCGTCACCTACGCAATTAAATATTAGTGCAATCGCTCAGCTGTTTTTGGTGTTTAACAGTGGTATAAAATCCTTACCGTGGGTTGTAAGATTTTTTTACTGTTGTTAAGCTTAAGCTCTATTTCTACGTTACTTTACTAGAAGTCTTCACGTATCTGTGAGATAGGATCAGTCACTGATTTGATGACGTTTTCTGTTATATTGAAGCATATATAAAGCCGAAGTACACTATGTCGTATATGTCGTCAAGTAGATAAAGATGGTGTCGGTCAAGGCTTTTACTATAGTCCAACTTACCAAATTTACTAGAACTTCTCTAGTAAGAAGTATAGTCAATAAATTCAACCAAATTATTGTTTTTCGCCATACTACGTATCGTTATAATTTGGTTATGAAGAATTCTTATTCTAAAATTGTAATGTGTCAACCACCTTTTCATAAATCCTTTGATTTTCCGAGTACTTTATACTACTGATTGGTTGATATGAGTAGCTGGGAACAGTAGATGTGCGTTTTGTTCCTTCGGAGCATTGCTCATCAATGGTGTGCAGTGGAAGTCATCCAGGATTCTCATTTCATCCTAACTGAGACTCTTCGGTCGGATGTATCTGCACTGTACAATGTGTCATTGTGTTTCTACTGTGACCCGAACTCAGAATCGGTCGTTTAGATGGCCGTGGCGTTATTCAGTGGGTATCCACATGTGTGAATGAACGAATTAGATGAAACAACACTGTTTCTTAAAGTGGTAGTTCAAATGACCTGTGATACGTTTATGTAAGAATATTCGGATGTCACACGCTTATGCATATATTATTTTGCATTGTTTAACTTTTGCTCTTGACAATCTGATTTCACAAAGATATTTGTGAATATTATTTTGTATGAGGTTATTATTTACGAACGATATTTTTTTCAAGTATTGGTTTGTATGGATTTGATTGATTGGTTACAGGATTTCATCATGAGCTGACATCAGTTAGAGAACCATTGGAAAACCTGCAAGGAGTACTGGACAGCTGTTTTGCCCTAGATTGGGATTCTTCATCAGTACACACCCACCGGGGTTCCAGCCCAGGACCTACCGGTTACAAGGTGGGCTCGTATACCATTAGGCCACTGGGACCCGATCCAATAGCCCATGAATTCTAACTTCTGCCAATTCACGACATAGCGCGACCCCTAGCCAATGTCTTCGGCGAGTATTTATCCTCACACCCGACCGGCTGCACCCTACTGGTCACGACTTCCCACTGAAACCCCAGGTAACTACCTATCTGAATAGGGCCAGTCGCCAGTGAGCATCTCATAGATATTCAAGTATTGATTAGTAGGGATACTTTTTTTACCAACATTCATACAAGAATAGTCATTGGGCACTATGGTAGAGCATGATTCCACTATGGAGAAAATTTATTGTGGTAAAGTCACACACTGCTAAACAGTAATATAAGTATAAAACTTGGGCACTGTGGTAGAGTATAACTCCATTATGAATAAGATTTTATTTTGATAAGTCGCACAGTGTTGTACAGTTATATTTATTGATGACCATATTTCGACCACAGTTTATTGCTTGTAGTCACCATATCAATACAATACTCACACGACTTTCTAACTTCATTTAAATAATTCCATTATTTTTCATCTCCTAATTTGATTGGTAGTAATATTTCCCATATTTTTGGTATTGGTGATGAGTCGTCATGTCTATTGCATGTGTTGATTGTAGATTCTATGAACAAAGATTCAGTAATCAACCTCCCTCTGCACGAAACTATATTAATTTTTAGAATTTTAACTTTGTCCGAACGTCTTGTGTGGTTGTGAATGGTGAAACTAATAATGACAACATAAATTAGAAAGAAGATAAGGCATCTACAGTTTTACCATTGAAGGAGGGGATATCTGAGACCCTACGTAGGATTCTTAATATAGCAGAAATTAGGGTGGCAATTATACCTACAAACTCACTCAAGTAGGACAGGCTCTGCTGGTTAAAGGAGCCTGTAGGTTGACCCAATTAGACCAGTAGGGTACAGCAGGTTGAAGATGAGGCAGTAACTCATGGAAGAAGACATTGCGAAGTGGTCGCGCTATGTCGTGAATTGGCAGAAGTTAGAATTCAAGGACCATTGGATCGGGTCCCAGTGACTCAATGGTCTACGAGCTCGCCTTGTAACCAGAAGGTCCTGGGTTCGAATCCCGGTGGGTGCGTACTGCTGAAGAGTTCCAAACTAGGACGAAACAGCTGTCCAGTACTCCCAGGTTTTCCAGTGGTTCTCTAACTGATGTCAGCTCATGATTAAATCCTCCATGCAAAATAATATAACTCATGGAAAATCCCCATTGTAACATGTAGAAAATCAAAACAAGTGATTCAGAGAAGAGACTCTTTTCAACGAATTGAATCATAGGTGTGAATGCATAAGATAATAATAATATTATGAAATGCAATAAAAACTAAAATGTGATTATAATCATAGTAAAATGTCAAGTGGCAAAGCAAATTAATGTCATATATCGAATAATTCATAGGATGGATAGAACTTGAAAAAGGGTCTGCAATTATAGGATTAGTAGGCAAATCGAATAAAATAAATATAAAAACCTTACGTAATATTGTGTGAAATTTAATAGCATAGAATTTAACGTTGTAAAAAGGAATTGATTTAGAATGACAAATGGAACAATTGAAATGATACCGGGGACAGTTCAAAATGAGTGGTAATAGCAACAATTGACGTAATAAGGAAGAGACTACAAATTGAATAGACAAAATGAAAAAAATTGGTAGAGCCTAGATATGATTGGGGATTACCATACTTAAGCATAGAGGGATTAAGACCATGAAAGTTGGAGGGGTTGAACGAACTTTTTCTGTACACAGAGATCTGGCTTTTCCACACTGTACCACAAGTACTGTTTCTGGAATAAAGCGAAAAATTGTTATTGTTTCGATAGCCAAAGCTTCAGCAATACAGATGTGTCGGGTACGTAGGGATTTGGGTAAATTACTCTTTGCCTTGTAGATGACTTCAAAGGCGGAGGCTATAGAGATAGGGTGATCATTATCGACCAGATGTTCAATGATCGCGCTTCTTATTGCTCCACTTCCACCTATCCGTAATGACCAGGCAGGATAGTGTTCTTGCACCCCCTTAGACAAAGCTCGAGTCGAACGACCGATATACCTAGCTCCACACGAGCAGGTGAATTGATAAACACACACAGATTCGGTCAACAGCGGGATCTTGTCTACTAGTAAAGGCTATTCTCAGAGATGCAGCAGGGATAATAATATAACTTACAAAATACCTTGCAATGACTGAGTTGAGTCAACTACATACGTCATACCAGAAGTAGATCGGGGGAAGTTAACTAAGGTTAGAATGATTGACCTCATGATGAAAAGGAGTTTAGGAAAAGTGCTCAACAATTCCACTGCATGCACCAACACACAACCACACATTAGGATGGGAGAGAGTTGAAATTGTAAACAGTAATACAGATGGGTGGGTGCAGAGAGAAGTTGATCACTGATCGAATCCTTGTTCACATAGAATCTACACCCAACACATGCAGTTGGAATAATGACACATCGCTGATACCAGAGATAGGAAAACTAATGGAATTATATAACCGGACTTGGAAAGTTGTGTGAGTATTGCTTTGATATGATGACTATGCGCTGCAATAAATTGTGCTTGAAGGGTGGTCATCCGTAAGTAGTATTACTGTTTAACACTGTGAGACTTTTGAAAAATAAAATAACAATGGAATTTTTACTAAGTTTGTTTGCCTAATATATATCTAGCAGTTTATCTTAATTTTTGTTTTAATTTTTTTTGAATTTAAACTTGTATTTATTCTAGTTATACGGGTGTACGTGTCCATGGAAGTGATAAAGTTGCTGCTGTTATCGGCATGGATGTAACATATCGTTTTCTAAGCCTTATGCTATCTAATTGGTTACCAGAGTGTGAAATGTTTTTAAAACAAGAAAATCTATTCTCTTCAACAACGTCAGCCTCCAATAATCCATCTTTAATACTGGAACAACAGATAGAGAAAGTAATGAATAAACTAGCCATTTTTTTGAATGGTGATTCATCAGATTCTACATCTTCGACAAAAGATGATCTTCATATACTGGACAACTGGAAGAGGAAGAAGAAGAAGAAGGTGTCTGTTCAACAGTCTAATCTCAGCAGTAATAACATGAGTCATGATGGCGATGTTGTTGATGATGGTGATATGAATGCACAGGCGAAGAATCCAATTCACTCCAGATGTTTGCTGATGGATGATCGAGGATACCTACTTGCACATCCTAGTTTTTATGAACCCAAAGTTGGTGGACCGTTAGAACAAAATCATTTAAGCTATCAGTAAGTTGTGACTATAGAAGTTTGATTTCTGTTAAATCTCTTTGTATTACATATGGATCTTTTTCATGTAAGCAGTAATAGTCCTAGTTGAGATGAGCGGTGAAAATCTGTAATTATACTGTTACCAGTAGGTAATCTGTTGATACAGCGGTGTATTTCGTGGCTGTGGAATCCTGAACTGCTTATAGACTTCAGGGTGAAGTATCCAGCCTTAGGCTCAACCGTCCCTTTTTTCCGTTTAGCGAACTAGACGAATTTGCGGTGTGTGCATCGGTCAGCTATGAAATTGGTGTGATTGATGAATATACTGCTATTGAACCACTGACGCACAAGCGTATCATATCACCCTCTGTGTTCTTGCATATATGTGGGTAGATTACTGTAATTCTTAATAAATTTTGCCATTCAGGTGACGGAGGTACTCGTTCAGAAGTTGACAATGACTTACTCTCCGTTGATGCCATTTGCTGATATCATAATAGTCACACCTGTTCAAGGTGTCGTATAGTGAAGAGAATGGTAATAATTTCAAAGTGTGTATTGTTACGAATCGTGATTTTGCAGTGCTGGATATTTCCGAGACCACTTTCCATTACTACGTGGCTTTCTGAAGTAATTTTGTCAAGAAGTGTAGCAAATGATGTTGTATATAATTGGTAGGTAACATCTGTGAATTTCTTCCAAAAGAAATTCGGAACGACAATCGAACGATTATCAAAACCACAGGTAGAATGACGCCTAAAATCCAAATACACAGGATTTGTCGCTGTCTGTCTGGATTCAACATAGAACGTGGCACCCAAGTGCAGCAGTTCCAAATAGCACACAAAGGTAGACAAGAAGATGAGTGAAGAGAATCAATAGAGCTTGACAAATATAAGAGTGAAACAGAATGGGTAATGGTAGAAAGAAATATGAAAGATTACAGAGACTGAATACATCTGCGCCATTGACAACGATTTTGAGCCATATCACCTATTGTCTCCAGCCATTGATTCCTAGAGTCCCGAGGGCCCCAACCCGGAAGTCTGCATCTCCCTACCTGATGACTCAGTTTAACTGTCAAGGATTTCACGGATTGATGACATGTTTTTGTTTGGCCACCGCTTACTTTTTTCCAACTTGCACCTATATCAGCTAGTAATGCCCGTCGTCGGGGGAGGAGGTGGTTAGGCATGCACAGCACGTGACCTAGCCATCTCAATCTTTGTAACTTTATAGCCTCGTCGAATGATTTTCCCTCTTTGCCCAACACTCTACGCCTAACGTCAACATTACTTACCTTGTGAAACCACCTAATGTGAGAAAGAGATCGTAGACATCTATGATCAAAAACAGTCAGCCTTTTCGTATCTTCAGCTCGTATTGGCCATGTTTCAGAGCCATAGAGAACTGATGAACAGTACACACGTCCCTTGGTTGATAACCGTATTTCACGCCTACGCCAGATATGGTGTAAGTTGGCGAAAGCAGCTCAAACTTTTTGGTTCCGTGCTGAGATTTCGTCGCCAATCAGTCCATTGGTGCTGATACAACTTCCCAAATAGGTGAAGTGATCAACATGTTCTATCACTTCACTCCCTATCACTAAGCTAGGAGTTGACGTAGTCTAGTCCTGTAGCAACATGTTACATTTTACAGGGGCGAATCGCATGCCAAACATACGAAGATTGTTGCTGAAGGTGTTCAGAAGACTCTGCATTTTGTCAGCATCCTCCCCTAACAGGACCATGTCATCTGCATATTCTAAGTCCATAAGACTATACCCTGGTAACAAGTCGATTCTTAAGTCGTCAAGTTCAGTTAAGGATACTTCCATTAGCGTATGTATGATGAAGTTAAACAGAAATGGGGAAAGTGGACATCCCTGTCGGACACCACTGGTTGTTATCAATTCAGATGACAATCCCCCATAAGCCCTTACACGGCTACGTGAGTTTGAATAGAGTGCCTTGATTAGTG
Organism: Trichobilharzia regenti; assembly: GCA_944472135.2. Lineage (NCBI taxonomy): Eukaryota > Metazoa > Platyhelminthes > Trematoda > Strigeidida > Schistosomatidae > Trichobilharzia > Trichobilharzia regenti. Next base: position 26,759,541 of record OX235266.1, on the reverse strand, counting down.
TAATGTACTTTCTTGGCACTCCCTTCACAGTCAGACATTGTCATAGTACCTTTCGATCCACACAGTGTTTGTGTAAAATACGGTACTGTCTTCAACATCAAGTATGAAATATAATATAACAACCTCATTTATGGGGCGTCTGTGGCTGAATACCATTAAAAAGCATCGTCAAAGCATAGCATGTACGTCAATAAATGAAAACAGCAGGGCTGTGTCAAAAGGCGATCCACTTACTATTTCAATAGCACACGAATGCCGGACACAGAATGCAGAAATACGGATGAACAATGTTCAACAGTAATGGGTACACAAATAAAGCATATACAGCACAAAATATTAGGCTGTGAGGAAATTATTATACATATGATAGATTAGTAATATTGAGTTGAACTTCAATAGCAAATAAAGTAATGGTTAAGAGATAACAACAACTACTGACACCACTTACTAGAAATAAAAACAAAATTTAAAGCGAACAATTGTTTTCGATAACTTCTTCTTCAGGTTCTACAGTTATAAATCCATGAATAATAGAGTACATATAGCCAGCCAATAAAGGCAAATGAAAATAATATCAGAAACTGTATTGGGGTGCATGTGTAAGTTGAGGTGGGAGTCTATTAGTTAGCATAATCAATTAAATGTGTTTAGGGTGTATAGTCAGAGAAAATGTGATGAAGTGTGAATGAACAATTGGGTGATATAGTGTTGTTTTATAGTCAACAGAATACAAGTGACCTTGGGGTTAGAGATACGCGATAACCACAAAATACATACAGACACACATTAACAAAGGAGGCACTGAATGTGGGGGCTAACCGATAATGTCTAATGTTAAAATAAAGAGGCTAAATTGTAATAAGATGCTACAGAATTGGTAGGCCTAGTATAAAATCATGAAGGTTGACAAAAAGTAAGGGTAACAATGAGGTGAAATAAACTGGGTGGAGAAATGGATAATAAAGACATGGTATCACAAAATGGTAATAGTGATAATAATAATACGAAAAATTATGATCCTGGTGACCTTATAGTGGGCCAGGGTAGACAAAGAGAGTGAATAAGTTTTTTCTGTACACATAGGTCTGGTCTCTCTCCATTAATTTCTAAAGCCTCAGCTATGGCTAGGAGGCGTAATCGTGTACCTTTGGGGAGATTGTTCGGTACTCGATGCACAACTGTAAATGACTCATCTACTTTGATGTTGTGTTCGCTATGTACTAGATGAGACAGAATTGCACTATTTAATGATTTGGTTGCTCTTTTCCCAAGCCAAACAGGAATATGTTCACGAGTGCGTAAAGATAAATTCCTTTGAGTACGACCTATATAACTAGGTCCACAGGAGCAGTTCAATTTATATACACACATTGATGTCGCCATTTTGGGCAATCTATCTTTAATGGACAGTGTCAATATCGGTTTGGTTGAGAAACTGACATGTAGTTCTGCGACATTAAAAGTTCTTTCAATTGATCTCGTTAATCTAGGGTTTAATATATCACTGGCTATATCGCCTTTGAATTGTACATTTAAGTAAAGCTTTTTCTTACTTACTGTGTGTCGCTTGGTTTTATGTGTAGTTTCGTAGATATACTTCTTTACAAAGTTGGTAGGATAGTCGTTTTGTAGCAAGACGTTTGTAAGATTTCTTATTTCATCTTCAATACAATCCTCAGTACATATGCGTCTAATTCTATGACTAAGACAACGACTTAGGTTGCGCTTATATTGTTTAGGTATGAAGCTATGGAAGTGGGTGTATTGTCCGTTCCACGTCGCTTTCCTATAGATGTTTCTGCCTAAGGTACTGTCTGTTTACTAGAAATAAGTAGTATACATCTAACACAAAAAAATTAATGACAAGGGGATAATAGAATAGAAATTAGCAATATCTTTATATTCAAATTGCACGAATTCAATTGCAGTCAAGTTTGATCACAGCTTGATATCACTTAGAAAACCATTAATAACCAAGAAGTACTACAGGGCTGCTTTGTTCTAGTTCACGACTTGTTTTATTTATTGTTTATTTTTTAGTGAACCAATAGTCGCATCAGATTTATTGAATAATGAAAATGTTTTTCAAAAGACCGTTTGTTTAAATTACAATAAACGTACATTACAACGACAATATAAATTCAACTTATCTATAACTGATCCAATTAAGAATAGTATGTCCGGTGAACAATGCGTAGAATATCAGGTAAGAATTTATAGCAGTGTGTTGTTCGTTTTTTCCTCTGCCATGTATCATTTATGCGTTGATCATTGGAAGGTGAATAACAGGAAGAGAGACTACTTATTTCTGTGTTGTTCGTTTCTTACATGCACACGTCTATATGGATTAATCCGCCTAATTTACAAAAGAAAGGCATTACTGTAGACTGTACATATTGGTTCCCCATGATTCAGCCAGTAGTTTCTAATTTGTGGTGTTCGTTGGTGTGATTTAAAATTAGGATTATTGCTTCTGATACCTATTCCTCCATTGCCTACCTAAACTTGACCTGTAGAATACTTTCACTTGTTGTTTTGCATATAAGGATGGGACTTGGGCACTCTGGTAGAGTATAATTCCATTATGGAGAAAATTTATTGTGATAAAGTTACACAGCGTTAAACAGTAATATTTACTGATGACCAAGTTTCAACCACAATGTATTGTTTGTAGTCACCGTATCAATACAATACTCACACGACTTTCTAACTTCATTTAAATAATTCCATTATTTTTCATCTCTTAATTTGATTGGTAGTAATATTTCCCATATTTTTGGTATCGGTGATGAGTCATTATTTGTATTGCATGTGTTGGGTGTAGATTCTATGTGGACAAAGATTGCATCAATGATCAACTTCTCTCTGCACCCACCCACCTGTATTACTGTTTACAATTTCAACTCTCTTCCACCGTAGAAAATAGCTCAGCAATTGCAATACATGCATTAACACACAACCACACAATAGGGTGGGTGGGACAGAGTTAAAATTCTAAAAAGTAATCCAGGTAAGTGGAGAAAGAGGTCGATTACTGAATCCTTGTTCATCGAGTCTACACCCAACACATGCAATAAGAATGATTCATCACTCATACCCGAAATATGGAAAATACTATTACCAATCAAATCAAGCGAAAATCAAGGGAAAAATAATGGAACTATATAAACGAAGTTAGGAAGTCCTGTCAGTACCTTGATACGATTATGAGCAATAAATTGTGCTCGAAACGTCATCAGTAAACATTACTGTATAACACTGTGAGACTTTATTAAAACAAAATTTGCCCATAATATTTATGCCTTATCTTCTTTCCTATCCGTGTTGTCATTATTAGTTACACCATTAATTTTATTTTGTTTTTGACCTTTTTTTATATTCCTAATGAATTTTATAGGATAGTTATTTAACACCATCACCTCTTCTATCTGTTTCATTTCATTGCTTAGGCTTTTTGTTGTACTACTTAATGGGATTGCTCGGTTCGTTAGACACTTAACTAAGCCGGCCTTTACAAACAACTGATAGGATGAATTAAAGTCTAAATATCTATTAACTGAATGGATTGGCTTTTTATAAACGCTAGTGTGCAGTTTACCTTCTTTTGTTCATTTTATTGTATCATCTAACATTGCTAATTCTCCTAGTTCCATTTCTGATGCAAATGTGAATTCCACTCCCTTTACTAATAAGTTTATATACGCCAAGAGGCTAGAGATATGTTCTGTTTTTAACACTGTGAAAGTGTCATCTACATATCTCCAACATATTCTCCGAGTAGGATTAAATGTATTAAGAGCTATATTTTCCCAGCTTTCCATAAAGATATCTGCTAAGATAGGGGATATTCGTAATCCCATTGCTACACCTTCTGTTTTTCTTAAATATTTCGCCCTGAAATTTAAAGATAGTAGATGGGAGGAATAATTAAATTCCTTAAATAATTTTCTCAATGAGCAGCTTTGTCGTATGTGTAAATTCGGGATGAGCAGTTAGTTCCATTTTAACCGCTTCTAAGGCTATATCGATTGGTATATTAGTGTGTAGACTAGTTATATCAAAACTAACCATTTTTAAATCATTCATTTCGTATGAATAAGTTTGCCTAGAGTTTCAATGATTTCTAATGGGACATAGTATTAGAGCCAAGTGTTTTGATAATTCATAAGTAGGCGTGTTTCTGAAATCTAGTATTGAGGTCGTATGAGGTAACGTGGCTTATGCATTTTTTACGGTATCTGATATGTATCCATATATATATATATATATATATATATATATATATATATATATATATATAGTCTGTGACCATTTCACTTGTATGAACTTGTCTCCTTTAACAACGTATATTCTCCTTATATTATATATAATATAATATGAGTGTTTGTTGACAGTCCGTTGCTTGGTGACATGTATCCATATATGGTGGTTGTTGACATGTCTGTTATATTTCGCTATGTATATATGGATCGATACTTCATTATAATTAGCCATTCATGTTAAGACTGTCTAATGATTGTTCACACCCTTGTCATATATATTTCGTTCTCACAATCTTGTGACTTACTTTACTTTGGTGTGATACCACTTATTGCTTCTCCTTGTGTTTGGAAAATAGAAGTATCATCGAAAACCTAGTGGTCTTCTGATTTCCACCTTCTTGCGTCAGGACTATTAAATTCTCGACCAGTCCATAACAATAATTTGTCGACGAGTACATAACAATTTGGCGACGGGGAAAACTAGTACATAACAGTATCATATATTATTTTTTGTATTATTATTATTATTATCATCATTAGTTTTGGCATTAAATTAAACCATATTGATTCAAATGAACTGTAGTCAAGATTTGATAGAATAGTTCTATAATATTTGGGCGCCGAGTGAGAAGTAGATATTTGTAAAAAATTGTATTTATAAAATCTCAGCGATATTGAAATGAATAATTCCAACTTTTCGTTCGTCAATCTAGTCCGAACTTCTTCAGGGAAATTAATCGAAATTAACATAACAGGTTTATATATAAAAGGAACGTTTCTTGTTTTTAAAAAACTTTGTCCAATCATCATTCATAAAACAAATATTAACAAGTATAATAAACAAAGTTGTATGAGCTATGATCAAAATTTGACCTCGGACTTACAAATATTGATCTACCTTTGTTAAACACTCTAAACACAGTGTGTATGTGTGTGTATGCGGATAAACAGTTGTAAAACAATTTCTTAACGTCTCCATAAGTAGACATAAACAGTCGGGAACTTTGACCAAATATTATTAGTTAGTGATACTGTTATTTACTGGTCGAGAATTTAATCGTCCTGACGTAAGGAAGATGGAAATCAGAAGACCACTAGGTTTGCGATGATACTTCTATTTTCCAAACACAAGGAGAATCAATATGTCAGACAAGTGTGTGAGAGCAAAATATATGAATGTCCGAACAAGTGTTTGTACACAAGTGTGTGAGCGAATATTCAAAATGAACAAATCAATAGACAGTCCTAACATGATTGGCTAATCATAATGGAATATCGATCCATATATACATAGCAAAATGTATCAGACTGTCAAACAAACACACATATTATATGGATACATATCACCAAGATCAGGCTGTCAAACAAAACACACATATTTTATGGATACATGTCAGATACATATCCATTCTTATTCATTAATCAGGATTTCCTATGCGTCAGCTAACATCATACCTTCATGTCTGTTCAAACTGTTAGTATCTAGAATTTTTTTATTCGGATTGCCGAACGAAACGTTGGAATTATTCATTTCAGTATGGCTGAGATTTCACAAATATAATTTTTAAACCATTTTGACCTACGCAGTGCTGTGGTAGCTTTGTTCTGCGTATTAAATCCGCTATAGATTTCTCAATCTTATTGATCATTGTATCCTACAGGCTTTTAATTCACTCATATGGACCTGTCAAGTTTCCCTTGGTAGTCTTTGCGATGACAATGTTTCTGATCCTATTTTAGACTAATTAGAGCTAATTCTTGCCGATTTTGTTAAGTGAACTGTGCTTTCTTTTGCTTTTTCAAAGTTCACTTAGTCTTGAACCCTCTTTAAAGCCTTTCAACGACCCCAACCAGTTTGCCTATAAACATAGTAGGTGTACGTTAGATGCCGCTGTTGTCCTACATCATAGTATAGTCTCTAGTTTAGATAAAGGAGCTAAATACGTTCGCTGTGCCTTCCTTGATTACACATCTGCATTTGACTCTGTTCCCAGGTCTCTCTTGCTAAGTAAGCTTGCTGCAACACAGGCTGAGAGCTGGACAAATAAGTGGTTGCATTCCTAGTTTTCTGATAGAAAGCAGTACACCGTCTACAATGGAAAGTCCTCCACTACCTCACTTACTTTAGCTGGTGTTCCTCAAGGTGCTGTTCTTCCTCCCTTTCTGTTTTCGTTTTTCTTACATGACTTGCCTCATTCTGATGTAGCCACTTTTGTTAATTATGCTTGCCGATGACCTCTCGGTTTTTATGCCTGTCAACTCTCAGTCAGATTGTTCCAAACTAAATAACTTTCCGTCGGAAATTAGTCAGTGGTCCTCTTCAAACGGACTTAAGCTTAATCCGTCTAAATGTCAGGTAGTCAATTTCACTTTCAGACGTAAATGTGACTTACAGCAACTAGTTAGCTCACATGGTCCCACTATCATTGACGGCACAGAGGTTGAAAATACATCTAATGTCAAGAACCTTGGGCTGAGTTTTTCCACCGATCTTTCCTGGTCCTCCCACATCTTGCTAGTTATTGGAAAGATGTTTTGCTTAGCGTTCTACATTAGGAAATTTAGGCAGTCTGGTATAAAGCAGTCTTTGCTTTCTCAGTTTGTAAATTCTTGTATTCTACCCATCCCTCTTTACTGCTCCCCATTAGTCTTTCCTGGACTACTTAAGAAAGACTTTGCTTTGCTGAGAAGGGCACTAAAAGCCGTTATTAGGGCAAGTGAGGTATCGTTAAACCAACTGGTTAACACTATTGTGGATAGACATATTATATCATGTAAGAAACTAGCGAATACAATATTGTCGGACCCCGAGCATCCTCTCTATACGCAGCTGTCTCCTTGCATTTCATCTGGTAGAACTAGAAGCAGCTATAGGGGGTTGTATGCTAGGACTACCAAATACCAAAACTCCACAATACCATATCTGGCACAGCTGTTATGTGATGAGGAATCCGTTAGGTATGACACGATCAGCTTACTGCGGCACTCTAACAAATAGTCCCATTGGTTTTTGTTTTCCTTTCCTCGTTACTATTACACTGTTGTTCTCATCTTCTATCACACATCAACTTTATATTTCATATCCTGTGGTGCATTGTTTGAAATGTAAACTCTACGCTGTTTGTTTTTTATTTTTTTATTTTATTTTATTTTGGCGTTGGTTTTGACTTATTTATTTTTTGATTTTAAAACTCTTATACAATTTATGAGGTAATTAGATGCAATATACTGTAATGCACGCTGAAAATCCCATACCTATACTACAAATACTGTTTGGAATAAAGCTGTTATTATTATTATTGATGCACATTGTGCTCGCACCGTTTATTCTCTCGTCTTATCTATTGAACTTAATGCTAATCCTCTGTTTTTAACTCACTAACTGTTACGTTGAAATTTCATCCTTTCTGAAGTATCTGACTAGAGCTTAGTTCTCCTGATTGAAAGTTTGATCATCCGCTGATAAATATATCAGCTGAGGACTACTGTCACCATTTGATGAATTCATTAAATTCTGCGTCTTACTTACCTTTCAAATCTTTAAATATTCCCATTTTTAATATTAGAACAAGACATATATAAGCGAACAATATTGTTTTCAATTAGATCTTAATCAGGCTTTACTCTAATTTACATAGACTTATATATATATATATATATAATATTAACCAATGACGGTGATTTTATGGATCAAATAATTATAATAATGTGGTAAATGTTTTGAACGTTCCGTGGATATCCATTCTTTTGGAACGTAGTTAATAACGATGATTATAATGATAACAAAATATTGATAATAAGGTTTATGCAGGTGGCGATGAGAATAACAAAGGTAGTAATATGTGTATATGTAGACAATTCAATAAATAAATTAGGTCAAATCTTAAAAGTTACGTAATACTAAGGGCAGGTGAAGTGGACAGATAATCAGAGTTTAAATAAATATCATAAAAATACGAAAGACATGGAAAATATGAAAGGGCGGGAGGGTTCTGAATAGAATTCACCTAGGCCAAGGGAGAAACAAAGGTAGAACAAACTTCTTTTGTATGCAAAGACTAGGATTGTTCTCTCGAATTAATTCCCACAGCTTCTTCGGCTATATGTAAAAGGCTGGTTCTAATTTCGTTCGAAAAGCTCGATGGAATGCGACAGATAACTTTGAAGACACTACTTCTGTCCACTTGGTGAACGCTATCATCAGTCAAATGAGCCAAAATAGAACTTTTTATAGATTTTAATTGACCTTTTGCAGATCATGAAGCAAGATGCTCATTAATGCGTTTGTTAAGCTGTCTAGTTTTTCGCCCTATGTAGCTGTCTCCGCAGGAGCAACTTAATTTATAGATACACATCGAAGTGGCATAGTTAGCTAGGTAGCTTATCTTCCACTTAAGCAATCATAATTGGCCGGCTGGAAAATGACAAACAAAGGATGGCGGCAGTATAAGTCCGTTTTATCGCTCTCGATAATCTCTGATGTAAGACTTCACTAGCCACGTCCCCATTAAATTGCAATTTCATAAACAGTTATTTCTTTTCAACTGTTGTTAGTTTCTCTTTATTGTGCCTGGTATTCATGTGTCTCCTTACAAATCTAATAGGATAACCCATTTGGATCAGTGTATTTTGAATGTATCTATCCTAACTCATTTTGTAGGGAGTCATCTGTACACATACATCTTGCTGTATTCGTTCATTAATTGTTTTAAGCTTATCTCATACACTGCACCATATACTTTTACTTTATAGTTATCAGTTATTCCAGAGACAAATATAATTTTTGGCCTGATCAAAGAGCATCATCGATTCGGTTGTAGTCCACGTACAGGTTTCTGTCCATGTTCTACTAAAAATCGTCTATGCCTAAATTGTGGTCGAATTGAACCACGTGAATGTGAGTGTCCATGTCAATGCCCTATTGAATTAGATCAGAATTATTGGGTAAATTATCCAATTCAACAGCACAATGAAGATATCTACGCGTATCAGACAGTTTTACAGACTACTAATCTCAATCATACTGTTTACTCAGTTGAGAAGAAGTTAAGATTTACTACTACTAAGAAATATGCCAATAAAACTGGTAGTCTGTTGGATGAAAGTCAACCGGAAACTTCAGCATTTAAAACAGTATATTCTTATCCTCCATGTTTACAAACCTTGGTAAGTGAGAAAGCGTTTAATTACACCCCGTTTTTATTACTGTTACTATTATTTTCAGTAGTAGAAACCAATTGAATCAGACTTTGGTTAACTGATGTCACTTATCTGTTGACAATCATCAGTAGTGAAACAGGCGTATTTGTAGCTGTAATGAAATTCATCTCCCGTTTTAGATCCTACTCATATCACTTAGTTACGCAGATAAATTGTAATCACATTGTATACGTTATGTATAGATTTCGATCAATTTAACTATACTTACATTGGTTCCTGTTCTTTGACCTTTTCACATTGTAGTTGCAAGCTAAGATTTCATTGCTATCACTTTCTTTTTACACAACTATGGGTTATTTCGTGATTGGTGGTTCACTGGTGGTTATTACATAGCCTCGTCGGTTGGTTTTCCCTCCTTACCTAGCACTCGACGCCTAACCTCAACATTGATCACCTTACTATCTCCCGTGTGAAGCGGTATAATAAGGTGAGCAATATTGAGGTTAGGCCTCAGTCGAGTGCTAGGTAGGTGGGAGGGGAAATCAATCGACAAGGCTGTGAAATAACATCGATTTAGATGGTTAGGACATGTGTTACGTATGCCTAGTCATCGCCTTCCTCAGCAGTGGGCAATGTTAGCTGATATAGCGTCAGACTGGAAAAAAGTTAGCGGAGGTCAAACCAAAAGATGGCACCAGTCAATGAAATCTACAACAGTTAGTCTAAGCCACGTAGGAAGGTGTAAACTTCCAGGTTGGGGTCCTCGGGACGGTAAAAACCAATGGTTGGAAATAATTGGTGATATGGCTCAAAATCGTTCTCAATGGCCGGCTGGCGCAGATGCATCCACTCCTTGTGACTTATGATTTCCAATGAAACTGTTTTGTTCTTCGTTACTTCTATTTCTTTGTCTCACACTTCTGTTTACTGTCTGTATTATGCATTTCTTCTACTTACTTCTATTGCTTTGCGTGCTACATGGAATGTGGCGACTTGAACTGGTGCACATATGTGCAAAGTTCTATTTCGAAAACAGACAGACAGACAGGTGGTTATTACGCCAGCCATACGAGAAATTCAGGTTCCATTCTTTTCTGGTTCACTTCTAAACGCCGCCTAGGTTTGGTAGCTGACATTAACCCCGGGAAAGTTAGGCGTAAGGCTAGCAAAGCTACCCGGAAAAAGCAAAACCGCCCACTACTATAACTACCAAAAAAGGGAAAAATTGAAGCTATGTTCCACTCGGAACGCATGGAAGGAAAAGGGTCATGCAAAGCTTGTTTTAAACTTCACTATTTTATTGTGTATTTATTTGTGCTCAAAAATTTACGCCACAGCATTTTTGGATTGATTATCTACTTGTTGAAATGTTGATGCTGCTGGGGCGGTAGATTATCAGGCTTTGAAACTGTGAAATATTCTCATTTCATCATTTAAAAGTCTGTCTGAATGAAGAGTATTCCTTTTAATAGAACCACTTTCTGTTCTTACAGTTATAAAATACAATATCCGATGATTAGAGGCAATTGGCAAGAAGGCTTGGACGTAGGTTTTGTGCTGGTTGGCACTCACCAGTCAGCATCGCGTGCCTTGACACTTGAAGGAAATCATTTCTAATTTGAGATTCCAATCTTCGTCACCCAGTGCTGCAGTCAGAGACGTTACCACTGAGCTATTCGGGCTCGTTATTGATCTCGTGTGGGATTGTATTAGATGCTTTGTGGACTTGGCTAATAGAACTCAGTCTGCACCAAACAAACGACTACATGCATAACTCAAGTTACTAACTGATATCCAATCAGAGTATAGTATTCATCCATTTTGCTTCCTCAAAGTGTATAAACCTATTATATCCAGTTGTCATCATCGTTTCTTTCGTATTTAACAATATGTTGTAATTCCACTCATCCCAGCACGTTTGTCACACAAACATTATTAATTTTGTCACTGTATAACTAACCTGTTATTGTAGGTAAAGACGTATCTACTGCATAACGGACAACCATACTAATAATAAACGTTTTCAAGTGTTGGTTTGTAGAGATTTGATTGGTTTCAGGATTTCATCATGAAGTGACAGTAGTTAGAGAACCATTGGAAAACCTGGGAGTATTGGACACCTGTTTCGTCCTAGTTTGGGACTCTTCAGCAGTAGGGTGCATCTGGTCGGGTGTGAGGACAAATACTCGCCGAAGAGATTGGCTAGCGGTCGCGCTATGTCATGAATTGGCAGAAGTTAGAATTCAAGGACCATTGGATCGGGTCCCAGTGGCTTAATGGTATACGAGCTCGCCTTGTAACCGGAGGGTCCTGGGTTCGAACCTTGGCGGTGGGTGCGTACTGCTGAAGGTTCCCAAACTAGGGCGAAACAGCTGTCCAGTACTCCCAGCTGGTTTTCCAATGGTTCTCTAACTACTGTCAGTTCATGATGAAATCCTGAAATAAACGTTTTATTTTATAACTGTAAGAACATGGAGAAAATTTATGGAAAAGAACAATCTTCGTCACGGGTGACTTTTATTTTATGAAGGCTTGATATTTCGTTACAGGATTTCATCATGAGCTGGAAGTACTGGGAAGCAGCTTCGTCCTACCTACGGATTCTTCATCAGCACGCACCCACTTCCGAGCTTCGTAAACTGAACCTTTCGGTCAGAAGGTGAGCTAACCCAGAGACGATTAAGCCACTGGAACCCAATCCATTGGCCAGCCCATGGATTCCAACTTCTGCCTATTCGCCATAGAGCACGACAACTGGTGAGCATCTGCCCTCACACCCGACTTAATGTAACCCACTGGTCACGATGTCCCACTGGAACCCAGGTAACTACCAACCTGAATAGGGCCAGTCGCTAGTGGGTATCAGACTGATATTCAAGTGTTGGTTTGTGGTGATTTTGATTTGAATGGTATTGGAAGGTCTGAACTCCACGATGTGGATGCCCTCTGTGAAGAGTCTCTAGCTAGGACGAAGCAGCTTTCGAGTACTGCTAGATGGTTTTTCCGATCGTTCTCTATCCATTGTCAGATAATAATGAAATTTGATCAATAATATTTTTATTTTGTTGTTAAAAATTATGATTTAGGAAATGGAACCTATCAGTGCTGTGTCGTATCATTTTGATCCGTATATCTTTACCACTTCATCAGTGTCTTCATTTCATAAAATCAATGAGGTGCCACCATGTCCTATAAATAATGAACACTTAATGTCTAATGAACATTTTATATCTGATCAAAATCAATTGGATCATCAACGACAACACCAACTTCACGAATCTATGGAGGAAATTAATCCTGAACACACTGATCATGCATATATTAATCAACAGATCAGTTACGGTGCAAATAATAATAATTATCATAAACAACATGCTAATGATGAACAGCCCTTATCGCGTTGTTCACAGCGTTCACGTTTAACATGTTCATCAACTGTTGGCTGTGAATGGTGTATGATGACATTGAATAATGAACAGCTGTTGGAGCATCCATTTTGTGCTCCAATCTCAGTTTGTTTCAATGGAGTAGTCGGTGTGAATACGCCGAATTCGAATTATGGTCCCTATGAAAGTGGTTAGTTGAATATTTGGTATATTGCAGTTTTATTTGAAATATTTTGAATCATATGACTAGTTGGGTTCGCTGTTAGTTTATGCTGTTATTTATATGTTGAGTTAGGGCGCTCCTTCGTTTACATGACTTTATTTTATGGAAACAGCTGATATTTAATTTGAATAACACTAATGCTGTCAACTGTCCATTGGTGGTGGTGACGGTTCATTGGTAGCAGATTCGCCAACCATGTACGTACTCCAAGTACGATTGTCAGACGACTCACTCTTAAACCTGACTAACTTAACCAGAATTAGGCCCAATGAAGTGGGAATGTTAGGCTGGTTATATATCACCCCATAAGAAAAATACATCATCGGTACCTAAACTTCAAAGCTCAAGCTTGAAGCCTTATGTTCGACTAGGAATGAATACACAGAATTCCAACTTCTGGGCCATTGGATCAGGTCCCAGTGGCATAATGATCTAGGAGTTCGCCTTGTAACCAGTAGGTCCCGAGTTTAATCTCCGGCAGAGGGGGTACGTACTGCTGAAGAGTCCCAAACCATGCTGATCAGGACGCTGTCCAGTACTTCTACCCATTTGGTTTCGCAATAGTTCTCTAACCGATGTCAGCTCCTGATGAAATTAAGAAATAATTCACCTACAAATGAAATGTCCGTATTTACTGTTTCCTTTCTACTGCGGCTTTTTCTTAATAGTAGACTGCCAATTTTTCCATTCAGCGTTACTATATATTTCGTACTTTCAGTAATTCAACAGAAAAATTCAGTCGTATTATGAACAGCGATTACTGTCATTCTCCAGCTAATTAGCATGCCCTTATTGGTTTGTAGCAATTTGGCTGACTTCAAATTTATTCACTCACTTACATTGGTTAGCGAATAATTGAGAACTTGCTTCTTATTGAACAGCTCAAAAGGTAGGTAGCCTGATGGTTTTTGGGGTCATAAGTCAGTACTGACGAAGAGTCTCAAAATAGTACAAAACAGTTGCATGGTAACCCCCTCCCCCCTTGGTTCACAGCTATTGACTTACATTTTTCGTCTGGTTGTATGCATATATTATTTTTATAGTGTAGATTAGTAGGATTTTTTTCGAATTATATATTAGTAGTAATTCTCCGTGGAACTATCATCAATTGCTGATATTTTTCAATTTTTATTCTTTCTTTTTTCCCCCAAAGACTGGTCATCATTTGATAATAATGTGAACAATCTTAATAGTTATACCTATGCTATACGAAGTCGTCAGGAATCTTTAGAGTTGAAAAAATTCTCTGAATTTCAAAGCAAAATTTCATCTTCATCCAAACCTGAGGTATTAGAAGATAGTTCAACGTTTAGCGATGGAAGAGTATTGCCAGCTTCTCTACCGATTTTGCGTAGTCACTCATCATCATCATCATCAGTAGCCGAAACTTCACATTCAATGTCCAATAGTCCAATCAGTGTATACAATCGAAAAGTGTCACATGATTTACTAGCATTATTTTCAAGACATTCAGAGAAAATGTCTAGTCGAAAAATTATTTCAGCTGATTTTTATCCAGATTTGTATAATTCGTTAAAATTATTTTCTTCATCCAGCAACAACAATCATAATAATAATAATGGTGTTGATGAGAATGATGAATTTCTCCGCCAATATCCACATTCATTCATTATAACAAATCCTGTCGGTTCAGTGATTGGTGGAGTATTAGTTACATTTATAATTTTTCTGCTGATCATTTATACTATTAAACATCGTCGACGTCTACGTGAACGTTTTATGCCAAATTGTTTAAATGCAGGGAATCGTGTAGTGAATGTTTTACCACCAATGGAGAGTGAAGCTGAGGCGGTTAGTTTAAATACTTCATCGGTTAATTCACATGTAAGTGGTCTTTTCATGAATTACATTCTAGTGACACACTCATGCTAATCGTTAAAGGGTCAGACAAGTAGATGTTTCTTTTTTAAACTATTGATACATATCGTGAAAGTCTTATCCCAATCCCTTGTTTCGTTGTCATAAAGATTTCTGTTCAGGTAAATCGGATAGAAAAGTCACTCAAATACTATATTGGAGGAAGATTTGTCCACTGAAATATAATATTAACTGTCTTAAGCGGATAGATATCTGTTAAAATAAAATGGAATTTTACTTTCACTTACATCGATGTAAAATTAGTCAATAAGCGTCGTCGATGGCCTAGCGGTGGAATGCTCTCCAATCACTCATGTGGTTCGGGGTTCGATCCCCTACCGACAGGACACTCCTTTACCTTACTCAGTCGGTATTTAGATCGATAAAGAAGGGAGGTTGGGCTTGAGGCTAGCGCAAACCCATCCCGGGGAAATAAACACACGACTGCTATCGAAACTTCAAGGCTCTAACCTGAAACCTTTTGTTCCACTGGAAACATTAAGGAATAAAATAAATAATAAAATGGTCAATAAGCAAGACAAGTAAATCAAAAAATATAAGAAGCCATCTTCAAAATCTGTAAAAATGAAAATAAGTTATTAGAAGTAAGATTTAAGTGGGTCTAAGATTTGATAAATTTAATCCACTAATACTGTCTACTGAACCTGTACTACGCCAAATATCAAAAACTGGAATTTTGTGTGTACTCACGATTAATTGTGATTATGCGCCAGTCACCATCAACGGGAGGGATTTGAAAGAGGTTACTTCATTCACTTATCATCTAGGGAGAATTGTCTCAACTACACGAGGAACGGACGAGAGTCGGGAAGGCGAGGAACACATTCATCAACCTGAAACCAATCTGGAAATCTTCGTCACTCAGCATCAACAACAAAATTCGGTCGGATTTTCAATACAAACGAAGTCAAGTCAGTCAGTTCTTCTATACGGATCAGAAACTTGGCGGGTGGGTCACAAAGGATATTTCCAACAGGCTAACTCAGATCTTTACCAACAAGTGTCTTCGCTGGCTTTATACTGAAGATCAGATGGCCTGGCCGGAAAGAATCATCAACAAGAAACTATGGGAGCAAACAAAACAAGAACCAATCGCCGAACAAATATGCAGGAGAAAGTGGAGGTGGATTGGACACTGGCTGAGAAGGCCGTCGGGCGACATCGCGTATCAGGCCCTTGAGTTGAATCGAAAAGGGAAGCGGTGAGTAGGACGTTCAAGGGTGACATAGAAGAGATCGTGTGAAGAGGAGTTGAAACAGTATGGACTAGCATGGATGCAGGTGAAAAGTACATCAGAAGACAAAAGTAAGTGGAGACGTGCAGTTGAAGCCCTATGTTCCACTAGGAACCCAAGAGAGCAATAATAATAATAGTGCTTGACAATGTTGACGATTGTTCAATAGATTCTTGTTGTTTTAAAGTCATGATTTTATCAAATTACTTATGTCTATGGAACGCATCATTTCTAATGATGGAACACCGGACATTCTTATTTCTGAATGACCAATATCTATTATATATTAGCACTACTACACAGATCCCCTAAATTGTTAGACTTAACAATCCATAATATGCATGGCAGAGATTGATAAGCACTTGAAAAATGAAGAAATCAGTAAATCAAATCAGTAAACTCGCACAAATAACATTGAATAGTAAATTAGAATTGAAGTACATTAGTTTCATTGTACAGTGTTCAGGGTTAACTTAACTATCGGAAGGAAAAAGCTATTGTATGCTTTATTAGTATATATTTCAGCATAATAAGTTGTTTTCTGTCATAATACCTTTATGAACATATTAATGAGTTTACTAGGATAGTTAACAATTATGAAACCATCTTTTAAGTATAATGGAGAAGATTTGTAACCTCAGGTAAATGATTTTGATGTAGTCGTGTCCTTTGAGCTGGATAGTTCACTTGTGAAGCTTTCATTGCCGTACTGGGTAACATCTTCAGTACATACTTCAATTTGAAGTGAACTTTTCAATATTCCCATGGGTTTATTAGTCATCTCCCCCTAGTGGGTAACCTTGAATGTGACTGGTTGCTCTTGTCTGTCTTCACACCCTCTAGTCTACTTGCATCGGTTTTGGTTATTTCGTTGACCTTAAACACAAAGAACGCCAGAGAATTCTTGGAATCCTGGTATTCCAGGTAGGCTAAAGGGTGTGAAAATGAACAAAAGCATTCATTCACATTCAAGGTCACTGGGAGCGATACCTAATAAACTCGTTGATATATTTAAAAGCTCACTTCCAATTGAAGTATGCACTAAAGATGTCGCCTAATAAGGCAATGAAAGCTTCGCAAGTATTTATTTAATGTGGACGATCCAGTCCTAAATTTCTCTCCAGAAATCATTCAACCTGGCATAGACTACTATGATACAAGCAATATTGCCTTCTTGTTCCCTTGCACTGTGCATATATTTTTCGAATAATATTCAAGAGTTTGCCTTATTTTCACTTTCACAATCAAATCAAGTAATCGTCAAAGCTGTGTTAGAATTGAGTTTGTAGAGATTGGGGGATACTACACATGATGATAGAGTGTCTCACATACGTATTTAAGATAATGCGTAAAGATGGGTTCGTAAGTTATACTATAGAGCACTAATTATGCTTGACTATGAATATGACACTGTTGTATGTGTGTTGTGAATTAGCGCCAATGAAAAATACCCGTCCAGACACTAAACAGAGAACAAGAAATTCAGCTAAGGCATCTCGGTGATTTTATTCTCAGTAGCTGTAAAATAAGTGGTTGGTTTTTTTTTAATTTTCGTAGAGGAGATTTTCTTTCCCCAACTATCGAAAATAGGAATAAAATAGCGTTTATATGTCCTTTATCCATCTGTCGGCGGATTTATTTATCAACAATCTTTAACTCTGATTGGTCTACTTGTATAACATAATTTTATCAAGTGTTGGTTTGTAGGGATTTGATTGGTTTCAGGATTTCATCATGAGCTGACATTAGTTAGAGAACCATTGGAAAACCAGCTGGGAGTACTGGACAGCTGTTTCGCCCTAGTTTGGGATTCGTCATCAGTACACACCCACCGCGATTCGAACCCAGGACCTTCTGATTACAAGGCGAGCTCGTATACCATTAAGCCACTGGGACCCGATCCAATGGTCCTTGAATTCTAACTTCTGCCAATTCACGACATAGCGCGACCCCTAGCCAATGTCTTCGGCGAGTATTTGTCCTCACACCCGACCGGCTGCACCCTACTGGTCACGACTTCCCACTGGAACCCGGGTAACTACCTATCTGAATAGGGCCAGTCGCCAGTGAGCATCTCGTTTGTATTCAAGTGAATTGGCAGAAGTTAGAACTGAAGGACCATTGGATCGGGTCACAGTGCCTTAATGGTCTACTAGCTAGCTCGCCTTGTAACCGGAAGGTCCTGGGTTCGAACCTTGGCGGTGGGTGCGCACTGATTAAGAGTCCCAAACTAGAACGAAACAGCTGTCCAGTACTCCCAACTGGTTTTCCAATGGTTCTCTAACTAATGTCAGCTCATGATGAAATAATTTTATCAGTTTTTGCCTGTAATATCTCTTTTCTACTCTGTAGAAGTATAAATCCCCTCAGTAACCACTATTGATATGCATATGTATGCATTTCTTCTTTTTGTTCACATCTTTGCAATCAGTGTGATAAGTATTCATCAAATAATCAACAAAATTCAAATCCTACCGATCAATGTCCACGTTTCAATCATCATTTAGACGGCAATAATAATCAATCTCAACCACCGCCACCACCACCGCCGCCCACAGCATCTGCTTTAGTCTGCATTTCCAATGAATCAGTCGATGATGGAGATAATGACGAAGAAGGAACAACCTGTGCCAATTCCTGTGATGAACAACCTTCATCAACTGGTATTGGTCCAAGTGATACAGAGAGTACAAGTCAGGTGTATGAAAATCAACAATTAAGTAATAGTACTAATGAATCTACTACTATTGCCGTTGCTCCCGTTGCTGCTGCTTCTTCTTCTTCTAGTATCACTACTAATAATACTACTGATACTATCGAAATGAGTAGTATAAATAAATATTCCGAATCAACAATACTATCACCCTATTGGATTGTAGAGAATTGTTTACAAAAGGTTAAATATTTAATGAATACTTATGAAATGCATACTATGAACCATCAAACAATGTTCGGTAGTGAAGTAAGTGCCTCTGTCCTGGTGATTATGATCACCTTTTACATCCATTTTTGCATAATGTATTTGTGTGTGTGTCTGTGTCTTATTTTGTATAAAAATAAGTCGTTGAATTGACAGCGATTTAGCTTTTTAGTGTTGTACAGTTTGAAATGTAAACACTAAGCTATGAGTACAATCATTCTATTTCGTGACCTAAAGGCGGAATTCGATTCTGTCGACCGAGAGGTTCTCTGGCGATGCTTAGCCCCTACCAACCAATGGTTGGAAACAATTGGTGACATGGCTCAAAATCGTTCTCAATGGCCGGCTGTCGCAGATGCATCCATTGCTTGTGACTTATGATTTCTAATGAAACTGTTTTGTTCTTCGTTATTACTCTTCCTTTGTCTCACACCTCTGCTTACTGTCTCTATTATTCATTTCTTCTACTTTCTTCTGTTGCTTTATGTTCTACATGGAGTGTGGCGACTTGAACTACCGCACATATGTGCAAAGTTCTATGTCGAAAACAGACAGACAGAAGCTATGAGTACAGTGTATTGTGTTGAATGCTAGGCGTTAAATTTGTTCGATACCAATTTTAAATTTTTATTTTCTTCTAAGTTTATCCTGCAAGTTTCTGTAAAGATTAGATTGATTTTCCGGAGTGAGTTTGCTAGCCCTACGGCCTTATAAAGCCTCAATTTCATGATAGCGATAAACCTTCTGTTTTTGCAACCTTTTATTTATATTACAAGAACTCATATGTAAGCTGGTTTATCTAAGCGAAACGAAAGCTGTAGGGAAATCCCTAAATATTTCACAGCTATCAAAGACGCCTTATTGAAGTCAGCTGAGTAGTGATATAGTACAAATGCAGTAAACAAATAGTAACTTCCTCCTGGAGTAAGCATATTTTTGGGAATATATATATATATATATATTCAAGTATTGGTTTGTAGGGATTTTCTTTGATTGGTTGGAGGATTTTATTATAAGCTGACATCAGTTTAAGAACTATTGGAAAGCCGCCAAGGAGTACTAGACAGATGGGCGAAGCTTAAGAATAGCGTCCCAAAACCTTCAACGCTCAATGACCTTGAACGCATGCTAGTCATCGGTTGTGGAACCTTTCCATTATTCTAGCGCGAAAATGACGCCTGTTCATCTGCTCCGATGCAAATTTCAACCAGAGCACGTTTTTCAGTACTGCTTAGACAATGGATTAATAGGACATACTCGGATTTGCAGTTGTGGTGCTTCTATGAAACTGCAGCCGTATACCCAGGTCATTGATGGATATATATTTAGATGTACACAGTGTAGGAAGCGAACAAGTGTTCGCACTGGTAAGTAACACTCTCAGTTGATTATCTTTTAGGAAATTTCTTCGAAAAATCAAAACTTTCGTTGACGAATATCCTGTTTCTATGTCATTACTGGATTTTGAAGACCGGAGTGAGATCAACTGCAGTCCAGACAGACAATACCTTAACGTCTACTGTGCACTGGTTCCAGTTTTGCAGAGATTTAGCGTCGTGGAAGATAAATAACATCACGCAAGTGCTAGGCGGAGTGGGTGTCATTGTTCACATCGACGAAACTGTGCTTATAAAAAAGAAGTATAACCGGGGACGTGCTAGGGCTAATAACGTTTGGGTTCTTGGTATTTACGACACGCAGATTCGCAAAGGTTTCATCGAAATCATTCCGGATAGGAGTGCGGATACACTACTACCCATTATTCAAAGACTGGTGTTGCCAGGCACAATCATTCATACGGATGAATGGGCAGGATATAATCGTTTATCTACTTTGGGATATATACACCATCGAGTAAACCATTCAGATGACTTCGTAGACCCTAGAACCGGTACCCATACCAATTCAATCGAAGGTTTCTGGGGAAGACTAAAAAATAGAATCAGAGCTATAAACGGCTCTCAAAAGGAAGTCATTTTTAGTCATATGGACGAATATATGTATAGAAATTGGTTTAATTTAAAAACTGATACTCCTCAATATAACTGGGAGACTTTTTATCTCATATTAGACAGAAATATCCTGTATAATGTTTTTTTCATGCTTTTTTGTGTAAATAGACTTAAAATCTTATGCAAAAATCCCGCTATTTTCTGATTGGTCGGCTCAAGGTCATTGTGCGTTCGCATCCCTTGGGACGCTATTGTTGAACTTTGCCAGATGTTCCGTCCTGGTTTGGAAATCTTAAGGCACTGGGACCCGATCCAATGGCATGTATATTCTAACTTCTGTAAATTCACAGCATAGCACCAACGCTGAGCAATGTATTCTGTGAGTGACTGCCCTCACCTCCCTGCTGTACCCTACTGGTAATGGCTTCCAGATAGAAACCCAGGTTGATGCCTGAATAGGGCCAGTCGCTAGTGAGCATCAGATCAATTTTGAAGTATTGATTAGTATTGTTATTTTTATTATTATTATTATTAAGATAATATTATCTTCTGTGTGATGGTTCCTGACACATCATTTAATCGTCAAGTGCTCATTATTACTCTAAACAAAGTCATCTTCACAACCTTCATAAGTTTTCTTTCAAAGTTATGGATACCGACTGACTTTAATGATTGTGTCTAATTGTGTCACATACTTTTATCTTTCTCAAGCTTTCAAAACTACATAGTGAACTGTTACTCTCAAAGGATAGACTGTGTGCTACAGCTACGAATTGTGCAATCCCACCAAATCCATATCATACAAATTCACTAACCAATAGTGCTTCAACAGTTCAGGTTGGCAGTGGTGGTGGGGATCGATTATCGACAACACAATTGACACCCGGTGGATGCTGTAATATATTATTAACATCACAGCACACTGAATCACTACCATATGATCAACCGAGTGAATTTGGAGATTCTGCTGTCGGTAGTGATTGTGCTACAGCTGCATCCTGTGCATCTTCATCATCCTCATCGAATATGAAACATGCTTGTTCTAAAACAACGAAAAACACCTTTGAAAATGACTGTTGTCTACATGAACAATACCACCACAACCACCAACACCATCAACAGCAAGAAAAATCGCAACATCATCGTATTGGTGCCAGTGGAAAAGTCTATATCGATTCTGTTCTGCATGGATCAGATAGGCTTATAAAATAAATAAGGCGAGTTTTAAGCTGATGCATTTTTGAAGTATAGAAAAATCTTTTATATTAACGTGTGACTTTTGTGGTTAGAGAAAGGGTAGAGAACGCTCACCGATCACGCACAATGATCGGGATTCGACTCTCTGCTGACTCACTTCTCTAAACCTTTCCTAGCCGTTAGCAAGTTTGGTAAACAGTGACAGTTAGGCATAAGACTATAAACCGCACTCCGTAAAAATATACCACTACTACTGAAACGTCAAATCTCTTAAGCTTTTAACCCTATGTCCCATTTGGAATGCAAAGAATGGAGACAAAAGCTGATACCTGCCTTTCACTACAAAATGACATAATCATGCCTTTACTTGTTCAGCTTATCTCTTCACTTACCGGTGAGGTTCATAAGCCGATATAGTTAATTATGCTCATCAGCCTAATTAATTATTAACCACCAATTGTGATAACCCCTGCTTTCTAGGTGATCCAATCGCATGAGAATTTTGTAGTATATTCAATGACTTCTTCAGTCGACGAACTTTTAAAGGCTGTGAAAAATCAAATCTGAATATTTAAATAGCTCAATACTCGACAGACGGTAGGGTGTTCATTAAGTCCAGAAATTCTGGACTTACTACTACTACTTCCTCTGGCGTCGTGAACACGCATTTCTGTGCAGAGAACCTCTAGTAAAAATGATGAGTTGCTGAGGTTCACCTTTGTTTTCGTAATGAAATTTCCACTCGAGACACATCACATCCGCGTCACTAGGTGTCTGTATTCAACAACTTCTCCAGCATTTTGCCAAACCAAGCGACAATCTACAAGAAGGTCACTGATTGTTTTCATTGTAATAATTTGATCATATCCAACTTTTTCTCAACCTGGTGGTGACTTCAGCTAAGAAGGTTACGACATGATGTTGTCAAACTTATGCTGTCAAATATGGCATTCAACGATCACCTGTCTATCTTTATAGCAGACTATATTGCTTACTAAGAATTTAGTTCATACATACATTACTTAATACCTGTTGTAAGCGCCAATATCGCTTGAAATTAAGTCACGCGTGGATAAAGGCTATCCCGGTCCACAACAAACAAGAAGCCGGCCACTGTTTCTACGGTACTATTAATAAACAAATCAATAATTATATATACAACAAACCTTAACGGTTCCAAGAGTACAAAGCACAACGCTTAACAGAAAGCAAGGTACCGCTATCAGAGCGGAATAACGTTAAAGCCAGAATTGTGGACTAGCCGGAATCAGACACGACCGTTCAGGTAAGCAGTTAGTAGAAGAATAAACCCAAATAAGGCAGGTTAAGAGATAGACAGAGCATAAGCACAAAAATAGAATTTAATTGGCTTCTTAACCAGGTAGGCTGATACAGATGAAGATCAGTAAATAAGATAAACTCGACAGAATAGTACGAAGTAAGACAGGGTCAACAAAAAATAACAGTTCACAAAATACTCTGATTGGGTCATGAGTTCAACTGTCCGACTAAACGGATAGAGGTAAAAGCACATACACACAGTCCATTAAACAAGGGGGGATAGACACGTTAGGCATGAATAATTGGATTGCAACAACGCTAGAATGATCCGGGACAGGTTGACTTGATTCAAGGATGGGAATTGAATAGATCTTACACCTGTCTTAGTTACTTTTGTACTAAATGTTTTTTTTTTTTGAGAAAAGCTTGACTATTTGTTGATGTTCGTTGTCTTTCTACCTTAATCGCACAAAAAGAAATCCTCTTGTTGGTAGCATTAAAAAAATGAAACCTTCTCAATAGCTAAGTGCCATACACATTTTGATTATCTGCTGCAATTGATGACAAAGTGAAGACAAACTGAAAACTCTTCTTAGTCGTAGGAGTTGAATTAGTCGCCTTCTAATTACACCAGTTCACAGTGAACTAAGCACTAAGTTTTCATTTCATCTTTAACCTTGATTTTATCACATCAACTAACATCAGTCTGCCCCAAACAGACAGACTGCTTTTTGGATGAAGATAAAGTGTAACAACGACCAAATGACAATGAAAAAGAAAACAATCCGAATAAAGAACTGTGAAAATCCGTAACTCCTTACTCTTACCTAAGCGTTAAGCGTAACCCTAGATAGCAAAAGTAGAGAAGATTAGACAGAACTCTTTTCGAGACCAAACTAACACTACATTCATGACTAGAGACATGATTGTTTCCTCAATATTATTTTATGACTGTCATAGTTTATCTTCACTGTATTTCTGTACACTAACATAAGGTTCAAAGTCATAGTTCGTCTTTATGATCTTAAGTTGTTACATTTTTTTAAAGGAAGGTAAGTCTGATCACTAGAATCTCGTGGTATGAATGAATTGTACTGTGTAATATGGCCGTTGATACACAATTGGTAGTTGCGCTAACGAATCTCCTACCTAGTCGATTCGGGAGCCTATTGCGCTAACCATTATTAGTGACGACAACGCCAACAGCCCTATACGACACCACGGAAAACGCTACTTTAGAAGACAAGAAGCGAAGACACACTGTGAACGTGGAGAGCTTTTACTGTCTAGTATCGAAAGCGAAAATGATTGACAGTGCTTGCACATATATATATATATATATATATAGAAAAGAAAAAGTGTTCAGCAAAGAGTTACTCTTTTCGGCGATATCATTCTCAAGCTGTACAAATCGCAAATTTATAGTAATTTGTCTTGGCAACAAAAGGAATATTTCCAAAGATGTGTTAATGCAATTGTTAGTTTTTGACAAACAGATTACGTAATTTTGAAGGCGTTAATCGGTTAGAAACTAAAATAAAGTTACAAAAGTAGGTTGGGTGACGTAATCTAATTGGTAGGGTTCAATGAAAAAATGAATGAGAGTCAAGTTAATAATCTGAGTAGAATTCACTTGAAAATGAATGAGAGTTAAGTTAATAAGCTGAGTAGAATTCACTTAAAAATAAACGAAAATCGAGTTAGCAACAGTCGTCATGAGCGTAGAGATTTAATAGAGGGTGGGGGTAGAAAATAATGCAATTAAGAAATAGACAAACAAAGAAGAAAGAGGTAAGACAAAATTACGTATTTGGTGTTAAGATAGATCAGGACCATTGTAGATTTAGTGACTGAACAAACTTCTTTTGTATGCAGAGTTCAGGATTCAATATGTGAATTGCCATTGCTTCTGCAGTTTGAAGAAGTTTAATTCGTACTCTTTTGGCAAGATTTCCACGTATTGTGTAGATAACTGAGAAGTTGTTTTGTGGGTTTGCTTGGTGTCCGGATTCGATCAAGTGTTCTAGGATAGAGCTGTGGCGGGGGGATCTTCTTTCTCCTTTATAAAACCATGAAGGTAAGTGTTCGCTGATTCGTTTGGATAGCAAACGCTGGGTACGGCCGACATACCTAGCTCCACATGAGCAGGTGAATTGGTAGATGCACATTGATGAGGCCCCCAGTGGAAGCTTATCCTTCACGTTCGTGCGAATCATTGGTTTCGTAGAGAAAGTTAGTCTGAGTTCCGCTGCGAAGAAGGTTTTCTTCAGTGAACGGCACAGGCGGTTTCTAAGTATTTCTGCTGAAGAATCTCCGTTGAATTGTAGATTCAAATAGAGAAGTTTCTTGGGAGCAGTAAGCATGGATGGTTTTTGTGTTTTCGGCTTCATAGCTTTTGTGATGAAACGTTCCGGGTAACCGTTTTCAAGAAGGATTCTTTTCAGGGTCTTCAGCTCTTCTTCTATAGTTTCCGGACTGCAAATGTTGTGGATTCTGTGAGTCAGTGAGCGGATCAGATTTCGTTTTGTATATATAGGCACCCAACTGTGAAAGCTGATGAGTTGTCCATTCCATGTCGGTTTTCTGTGAATGGATCTTTTGAGTGTCCCATCTTGTTCGCGTCTTGCTAGTTGCACGTCCAGAAAAGATATTGTTGCGTTGGACTCCTTCTCTAGTGTGAACTGGATTGCTGGATGGCAACTGTTGAAAAAGTCCAATATGTTCTCCAAATTTTCCTCATTATTGGCGATAATAAAAGTATCGTCCACGTATCTCTTGTAGAATCCGAAGTTATCTATTATCTTCTTTAGGTGTGTATTTTCTAGTTTTGACATGAAAATATCTGCAAGCAGCGGGCCGAGTGGTGAGCCCATAGCTATACCATCTTTTTGTCTATATATTTCATTATTGAAAGTGAATTGGACGTTTAGAGTACATCTTAATAGGAGTTCCTTCAAATAGTCAGTGGGGATACCAATGTTCATCTCCTTTGAATCAATATATTCACATATATAGCATATTGTTTCGGTTAGTGGGACGTTTGTAAACAGTGATACCACATCTAGTGAGAACATGGTTTGATTGGAAACGCTGACGTTTTCAATGGAATTGACAAAATCGAAGGAGTCTCGAAGTGAGTGGCGGGAGATTTGCTTTCTGACTGGTTCTAGTATGTTTACTAGCCATTGTGCGGTACTGTGATAAGGTGAATTAGTCATATCGAGAATGGGTCGAAGAGGTACGTTTTTCTTGTGCACTTTTGGTAGTCCATATAGCCGGGGTATATTTGAGCCCGACGGTTTCAACGATTCGAAGGTTTCGAGATCGATGAATGATTCAGTCTTTAGTTTTCGGAGAAGGTTCGTTAGTTTTTGTTCAGTTTGTTCCGTCATGTTCTTTTCCTTTGCTGGTTTTATGAATTTAGATTCGTCGGATAGGATGGTCAGCATTTTACTTACGTAGTCTTCACGATTCATGACTACGATTCCCCCACCTTTATCCGGGCGTAACAGAATAATCTCTTTGTTGTTTATTAATTCCTTGAGCTCTTTATAGTGTTTTTTGGTCAGTATTGACTTTCCATTTGGTTTGGTATTCATAAATTTATGGCAACTGTCGAGTACTACCGACCTGAACTGTTGCAGGTTTTCTTCGGAAGTTGGTGATAGATCATGTGTTTGGTTTATCAGGTTTTCGAACTGGACTTGGGATTGAAGTTTTTGGATTTTTGATGGTTTTGTGCAGAACTTTGGACCGAGGGACAGTGCTTCTAGTTGAAGTTCTGACAGCTCAATGTTTGACAGGTTAAATACGTATTTTTCTGGATTGCTTGGGAATGGACGTTCAGGGTCACTCGTCGGCTTCAGGCTTTTAATAAGGTTTGACTTGGCATTCTCACATTGTTTCTGTGCAACTTCTTCGACATATTCTTCGAACGATTGGCGTAGTTCTTGGTCTAAATCGTGAACTGCGTGAGCTCGTAAGTCAACATTTCGTTCTAGTTCAGGGATACGTGATTGGATGGAGTCAATGTTGTTTAGTGTGTGTCGCCTGAGCGTTCTGGTATTCGGATGGATGTGGTTTCGTCTGAGGGACTTCCAGTACATCTTTGGATATTCGTGCCGATCTAAACATTCTCTCAAGAACTGAATCTCTGCCTTCGCCACTGCAAGCTTGACGGAGTAACGCAGGAAACGGTCCAGCTCCTTCACTATGACTGAATGGGAATTTTCAAAAAAAAATATATATATATATATATATCAATTAATAAATGTCTAAAACTCGGTCACTGTGGTAGTAAGTAATTCCATATTTGTTTGTTTATTAGATGTATCACACAGTGAAACAGTATTATTTACTGGATAACGTTTCGAAGAAAATTCATTGTTCATAATCATTTCATCAATTATAGTCACATGACTTCGAAACCTGAGTTTTATAGTTTTCTTTATTCTTTCCTATTCGCCGTCGTAGGGGTAGTGGAATTTTCCGGATGTCCCGGTGGACAGGTGTTGAATCATTTCTTTCACATGTATTTGCAGTTGATTTGATAAACAAAGTTTCAGTCAGTTATCAATCTCTCCCTATACCCTGTGACATTAGATTTTAAAACTGTCATCCTATCTCATCCAGCCTATTGTATGGTTGTGTGTAATTGCATGTGATGAGTGCTATAGCTGAACTGTTCTCTAGATTTCTTATCTTATTCGGGTCAACCAATCTAGATTTTGTTGGGTTTGTATGTTCGGCTAGTCTGACTGCCCCTGTTCTACTAGTTTGACCTATGTATTTGACTTGAAAATCATCGCAAGGAGGGTATTCGATAAACTAAATTGTTTTGTTTTAAAGGCTCCACAGTATTGATCCTTTAACCGACAAAGCTTGTTTCTAATTTAATTTGTGGGTTTGAATGCCACTTTTATTCCTGCCTTCTTAAGAATTCTGCGTGAGGTTTCCGAGGTTCCTTCCTTGCATAGAATTACTGTTGATGATTCAGATTCCTTATTGTTGGTGTTGTCTTGCGCCTTCTTTTACGTGTATCACTTCCTGACTTATATTTTCCTTGGTACTACTTAGTTTTCGTGCTCTGTCACTTAGACATTTCACCAATCCTATTTTTACTGACATATGATGGGACAATGTGAAATCTAATATCGGATTGACTGTGTGGGATTCCTGTAAACACGTCCCATCTTCGTTCCTTTTTACGCTACAATCTAACATTGGAAGTTCCCCTTCCTGACTTTCCAATTCATAAGTGAATTGAATCGCCTGCACCTTCGAGTTGATGTGTCCGCAAAATCTGTTTATCTCTTGTGTTCTAAGTGCGGTGAATGTGTCATCTACATACCTACACCATAATTTTGGGGTGGGGTTGAACGTTTCAATCACCATGTTTTCCAACCTATCCATGAATATATCTGCTACAACCGGGGATATTGGTGATCCCGTGGTAACTCCCTCAGTTTGTTTGTATATTTTCCCTTGGAATTTAAATACTATGAACGTCAGGCATAGCTGCACTCCCAGCGTTATCTCCTCAAGTGGCACTTTTGCCCTAAATTCGAGTTCTCGGTCAGAAATTAGTTCGTTTCTGACTGCCTCTATAGCCATATTTATTGGTATACGTGTATATAAACTGACAATGTCAAAACTAACCATTTTTTCTTTATTACCTAATTTTAAATTATCTAATCTGTGTTTTAGTTCATAAGAATTTGTTAGCGTAGATTTCGACTAGTTTTTAAGGGGATTTAGTACCATGGCTAAATCAAGTAAATAATACTGTTTCGCTGCGTGATACACCTAATAAACAAGCTAATATGGTATATATTTCAATGTTTTCTTCTTGTTCATTGGTAAGTATTTCTGTAATATTAATTCTATTTTTTATGTCTCTTTATTTCAGCAACAGTTGGTGTTTCGAAGCATTGGGGGATTCGCTTCTTTTATGCATTTATTTAGCTTCATAAATGAAGCAATT
Source organism: Trichobilharzia regenti (assembly GCA_944472135.2). Classification (NCBI taxonomy): domain Eukaryota; kingdom Metazoa; phylum Platyhelminthes; class Trematoda; order Strigeidida; family Schistosomatidae; genus Trichobilharzia; species Trichobilharzia regenti. The sequence goes on along the minus strand of OX235266.1, from coordinate 26,730,044 downwards.
ACCACTACTACTTATAGTACTTATTGTATTCCTCACCAGTAGTATATTTACAGTTCCAGTGCAATTAATATTAATATTCATCATTTAATCTTGACATACGTATTTTATTAGTATGTATATTTGGCCATTATTATACAGCATTTATGTCTCAATAACCGGTAACACTTTTTTATTCGATTAATCATCGTTATGTTTTGCATTGCATTTTTTTCTTGTAATATTTTTGGCCGTATTTCTTTCTTTTTGATCACCTCAATAACATTATTGTATAACTTTATTTTTAGTCAATTATATTAATTTTTTTCTTTTCATCTTGGTTTGTTTTTGTTATTCAAGGCAGCCTTTTCGTCTTTTTTTAATAGTATGCTGATGTGTAAGTAGTCATACAGTCACGCACACACACCCACTGACACCAAATTCATTCATTCATAAATCGAGTAGTCCTGTGACAACAGAAGGGCCAGGCAACAGATTGTTTATTAAGGAAATCAACACATATTTATAGATTTTCATGTACATTATTATAGATTATTGTTAGCAGAAAAACACAGTCTTCTGATAGGTGGTTGTTTCTCACAGAAAGTTAACCTTGCATTTCTTTGTGGCTGTTTCTTGAATGTCAGTTCATCTATATGTTAACTGTATCCGCCTACGCAAAGCCTTTCTTCTCATTTCTCTCATGACCAATATTGGGGATATAAACATTGAAGATAAATTACTGTCCACCAATTTGACTGACAGCCAGCTCTCACCACAGTTCAACACTGGTTTGTCTTTTCAGTTAATTACTCTATTTATATACACTTATATGTGATGAATTAATATGCAGTAGTGTTCTAGCGCTATTGGTTATACCCCCATATATGTGACAATAATTAATTTTACAGTTAGTTAATGGTATGTGTCTGAGTTCGTTTCGGGCTTATAAAAATGAAGTACATTGTGTGTTTGATATATACACATGCGTATGCGGGAGATCATATGGCATATGCCGTTTTTATTCAAGTATTGGTTTGTAGGGATTTTGTCTGATTGGCTGGAAGATTTCATCATGAGCTGACATCAGTTAGAGAACCATTGCAAAGCCAGTAGGAGTACTGGACATCTGTTTCGTCCTAGTTCGGGACTCTTCATCACTACAAGGTGATATGCTAATTTCTCAATGTCCATAAAGCCACATATCATTCAAAAATCAATAAGTCATACAAGTTCGTCTGTATTGACTTTATTATTCTATGTACTGTTACATAGGATGAATTAATACGCAATGTTCTAGCCCTGCTTGGTCATTCTCACGTGTGAGACAATAATAAATCGTATGTTTCCAAGTATCGGTTTTGTAGGGATTTTTTCTGATTGGTTGAAGGATTTCATCATGAGCTGACATCAGTTAGAGAACCATTGAAAAACCAGCTCGGAGTATTGAACAGCTGTTTTGTCCTACTTTGGGATTCTTCATCAGTACGTACCCACGGGGGTTCGAACCCAGGACCTTCCGGTTGCAAGGTGAGCGACCTCGTAGATCACTAAGCCACTTGGACCAAATCCGATGGCCCATGAATTCTAACTTCTGCCAATTCATGACATAGCGCGACTCCTAGCCAATGTCTTCGGCGAGTATTTGTCCTCACAGCTGACCTGCTGCACCCTATTGGTCACGACTTCCCACTAGAACCCCAGGTAACTACCTACCGGAATAGGGCCAGTCACCAGTGGCGCTACGCCTTTATTCGGTGGATGTAACTCACCACAAAATTTTGCATTCATCCATTGTTTTTGAGGCTTATGAATAGTAATCTTTCCCTCCAGTATTGTATGTGATTAGATTTGTGAAACTACCTACACATAAGATTTATTATAAATGGTCACATTCTGAACTTCTTCACGCTTCTCAAAAATCTGATGGTGATGAAATGTTTGGATTACAGATTTTGATCTCGATGACCGACCTGTCTCTCAGCTGTGTGCGTGTGTGTGTATCTCCAGGTGGTCACGGAAATTACATCTGAGCGCTTGTGACTGCATCTGAATTGTGAATTCTTTTACACACATATAGGTTGATCTTATAAGGCCACTAAACTTCACTCTTCCTATTGTATTGGAATTTCTGGGCATGAGACGCTGAATGAATAAATGTTTTAGTTTGTCATAAGGGTGGGATCCAAACCTATTTGGGATTAGATAAAGTTTTTAGAATAACACTTTATTCCCACTGAAATGAGGAAAAAAGCTGTCTCGTTACAGTGACTAATTTTTTTGGTTGAACGAAATATTCCCTTATTGAGTCATAAGAAAAAAGGCACAAACAGCGAAGAAAATTTTCTTTTCGACGATTCATTTTCATGAGCTGTACAACCGTAATTATAGTTAACAAAGAAATCTTTAGACCAATCAGATACTGGTAAACTTTGTTCTTGAAAATTGTATTACGTAATGAAAGGTGTAAGAAGGGATGACTAATTGTAAGTTAGAAAACAGACAGAAGTTGGCATGACTTAATTTTTTTAGTAATACACCACTATTCAAATCGTTCTAAGTATTCCCTCAGCCTCCGGCGAAGAGCATTTAATAAACAATTTTCTTCTTGAATAAATTGCTCATATTTCTTCTGAACAAAAGGTAATATCCTGCTTGATCCTGCTCGCAATGACAAGTTTGCTACTTCTCCAATCGAATTAAGAAGTAATTTACCCGAGTTCAGAAATAACTTGAGCCTGTACCCAGAGTCACACAAGAATCATACGAATTGTACTAATAATCTTGTATTATTAGAATAACCGAAACCCAGTTACTCAGTTATTCAAACAACAAGCATGTATAGGGTGGCTTTATTCCGCATCCCTGCTAATTGTAGCGTCCTAGCGTCGCCAATTGTTATGCACTCGTCGAGTAGTTAATAGTCCTGACGTGAAAAGAGGGAAATCAGAAGACCACCTGGTTTACGATGATGCTTGTATTTTCCGGACAAGGAAAATGAATGTCACACAAGTGTGTGAGTGGAAGGGTAATTAGATGTACGAAAACGTGAGAACCAGAATAATAAAGTGAACAAGTGTCTAATACAAATGTGTATATGGAAATGGCTAATACACATGAGCCAATAAGACAGTCTTAACATGATTGGCTGTAATTTCATATGACAACAAGGTCATACATGTTTATTTAGTTAGTGGACAGACAGATGCATATTGTCAGTTATAATGGAATATCGATCCATATACACATAGCAAAATATAATAGACTGTCCAAACAAAACACACATCATGTGGGTACATATCATGTCCGCATCTCTGAACACATGCCAAAGAACCTGAGACTAACGGGCTCACAATCATTAAACAGTGCTATTGCACACCATCTACTCGACACTGGCCATGTTGTGGACAATCTGAATGCGTTCAAAATAATCAACAGACAGAAGGAACCTAGCCTGCTTCGTTTTCCTGAGGCAGTTGCTATCAAATGGCTAAAACCAAATCTATGTACTCAGGTAGAGACAGCGATGAATCTTGCTCTGTTTTTGTGATAACAAAGCGAAGAAATTTCACTATGTCACGTATTGTTCTGTTCTCAATATGACTCATCCTACTCCCTTTTTATGCCCATCTTATAAAAACCTGTTTTTTGTGTTTACGTAACTTATTACTTTTTATACTCTTTCTACCCACAAAAAATCTGTTGAAGTCTCTCCTTTTGTTTTCAAGCTTAGTCATGTAATTCTTCTATAAATAGTCAGTCCTTGTCACTCTTAATTATTTAACAACACACATCATTCCTGACCACTATTACTATTCGTTCTAATCAATTACTCCTTATCATTGTAAAAAAAAGCATGTTCAAATCTTTAGTTTAATTTATAATTATAGTATTGTTCAGGTTGTAACCAATCGAAAAGAATCCACGGTATAATAATGAAAAAAACAGTGAGCCCAGATTATCCTGGTACATTCGTCGTTCTTGCGAATCAAACAGAAGCCGTCCACGAGAAAAATCATTTTACTACATAGAAAGAACATACCTCAAGTCACTGATGCCTATGAATCGTCACAATCACTCTGATAGGACCCAGCATAAAATAGGATATCATCCTTTCTCACGAATCTTGTGATGGACTTACTATGTGAATGTATCATTTCTCACGGGTGCGTATTGTGATTTAGTGTGTGATCAATTCATATTCTTTTGTCTCACCCTGGTCTTTCTCGGATCGTCAACCAATCGGGAAAGAAGCAATAAAAACGATACATTCTCACGGGTGTGAGCCGACTTTTTTATGGTTAAGAAACTGTATAAAGATCATGTGTTGTATCTTAGACCATATTGTTTAGCATAAGATAACATCTTACAATCACAGGACAGCCTTTGGTTGTTTTGATATTTGCGTGGCTCAGTGAATCGGAAGATGCAACGGACAAATAGACGTATTAGCGTACCAGTTGAGTTCATTACCATTATAGCAATTAAAAGGCACAGATATAACAAAGTAGCGAACAGATGATTTATGCATTATTTCAGTCCAGTTCAGTTTTAATGCACTCCCATTCCACACTACATAAACTAAAAGCCGACAGAAAGATGGGGGAAAAGATCAATAACATATACACGACAAATCCTGTCAACTGTGAGAAACACTGTTAAAGTAACTGGATGTCCCTTTTTACATGGAATCCAAGACCACAACATGTATTCCTTCATATCAATGCATAGGGACAACAACATACACCAATTTGACTGAGAGAACATAACAATTTTAAGCAGAGAAGTTACTAAAAACACCACAGAATTCCTGGATCAGTGTGCAATTATTACTTCAAAATTATCAATAAATAAAGATAAAGACGTGGTAAAAATGCAAATATCAAATCAATGCCAGTACAAATGAACACAAGGATAAAACTACTGAATGGGTTTTTGTCATGTATCTAGTTATCAGCTAGCCGCATTGTATAAAACGATGATTATGCTAGTAATTTTTCAGGTTAGATAAAGTAGGTAGTATGGCATTTGAACCTTAGACGCAATGGCTGAAAGTCCAGTCTGTTAACTAGTGAAACACACCTCTATCTACGGAAGTTTTTTGGTGGTCAATAGTATTATTATTATTATTAAAACACAAGATTCAAAATCTGTCCTTTTCTCAACTAAAAGAATATGAAATTAGAACTTGTCTTGTGCTCTTTTAATATATTTTTCATCTATAGTTACGATGATAATACATTACAATAAATTAGGATAAATATTTTTCTTTAATAAACTCCATATTAGTTGTTGGAATGAAAAAATCCGTTACAGGTGCTTTAGTTCCCGTTTTATCCTTGTAATACTCACGATGCTTTTGAACTGCCTAAAAGAAGAAAAACAAATCACAAAATACAAACATGCCAGTTCTGATTTGCTTTTTTCTTTTCCTCATGACAGTTTATTCAATGAGAGAGAGAAAAAAAACAGTCTGTTAATGACAAATTATTACCTGAAATATCCGATGATTGTGGCATGCACTACTGATAACTTTCATCATCAGTAGTATATGAAGAAATGTTTACCGGCATAAAAATATCAACTAGCATGGAGATAGATTTGATGTCAGAGAAAGCAAATAATACAGCATTACGGAAAAAATTGGGAGACACGTGAAAGCAACACTAAGAAACGCAATGTGTGAAGGTAGGCCAGAATTAGCAGGCACAACACGGAAGATCTGTGCAAAAGTGATGATTTGAAAGATAAGGTGTGCAGAGTTTTGCTATATAGAGATAGGAAATTCCAAATAAACATTCATTTACCAAGTCTCTCGTCTCCTACAGTTACAACCGAAATGTTTTTATGCCGGTGAATTTCTGTTTATATACTAATACTACTAATTAACTTTATTAGTAGTACACGATATATGATGACTTCTTTATCGTGATTATTTTAGTGTTTTTGCATTGATATCTTGAAGCTTGTCTTTCTGGAGTAGATGATGAATGTTACCGACATCCATACTTACTCTCAATATACGGGTTAAATGTTTCAATTAATCTTCATTCATTTAGCTTTTACGCTTCAATTCATTCTCTCTTTTATTATTGGATTATTTCTGTGACTCAATTTTCCTCGTTTGGATTTGTTGAAAGGTTTAGGGATTTAAATATATTAACAATAAATTTATGAAAACAGTAGACTTTGTATGCGAAGAACTCATAAGACGAAACATTGATTTCGGCATATAAAAAAAGTGCTTGGTCTGCAGAGCAAGAGCGATCTGTTCTCATGAATGTCTTAATGAAGAGCTCTGTACTATTAAACAGCTCTTGAATGAGACCTGCTACTCAAGAAAATTTATCGATAAGAATATGAATCAAAAGTCAAGGCACAGACTAAACTACTAACAGTTCCCAAAAAGGCCTTGTTCTTACAACTTCACTACCTTGCGGATAACATTAGCGAGATGTTAGCAGAACACCTAAGTATTACCGTGAGGAGGGTATTCAGTGCTGCTGAAGTATGCTGTGTCTTCAAAAACCAAACATATTTTACTTTGGAAATTTAAAAACAAACTGCCTAATTTCACCTCTTTTCTGTGCACCTATCAATTTGACTGCTCCTTTGTAGCCAGTTAGTTGCCTAGGCCCTATAATTAGGCATGTATATTGTCAGATATATATATATATATATATATATATATATATATATATATATATATATATATATATATATATATATATATATCAGAGCGACAACACTGAGGTACAATTAATACAAATTATTTCGACTGTAATTTAATACATACCAAGTCGAATTGTCTAAGTTCATTAGATCTATGATCATCTTTATTATAAAGTTGACAATAGAATCTGTCACCATAACGCTGTCTACCTTGAATTCTTTTGTTAATAACAAGATCTGGATTATGCGATAAAAATGTTGGAAAATTTCCTCCATCTTCATACGGTGTCATTGATGACTGAAGGACTGTTGAACGATAATCTTGAAATTGTTTACATGTATATGCTCCATATGTTTGACCATAATCAAATTTTTCACCTGGACAGTGACCTCGATAACTGGTGACGACAGAAAAAAACAAGAGATTTGATGTGTTTTTTGTAAATTTCAATCCAGGAATTTTAAATAATTTCAATAAAACAAGAACAAAATATTTTGACAGAATTTTGTGGGTAAACATGAAGTTTCAGGATAGATATCAGTTAGAGAACCACTGCAAACCAGCTGAGAGTACTGGGCATCTGTTTCATCCTAGTCTGGGATTCATCACCAGCCCGCACTCACTGGCTTTCAAACACAGGACCTTCCAGTTACAAGGTAAGCGCGTATACCATTCAGCCACTGGAAAACGATTCAATGGCCGGGCCATAAGTTCTAACTCCTACCAGTTGGTGATTTTAGCGCATCCTCACTCCCGACAAGATGGACCCCACTGGTCACAACTTCTCACTAGAAATCCAAGCAACTTCATCCCTTAAAATCAATTCTTGAAAATTTAACTGTTGTTCGCTAGTGACTGGCTTCAGGAGGAAGTTGCTTGGGGTTCCAGTGGGGTCCATCCAGTTGGGAGTCAGGATGGAGTTCCCGCCGATCACATTGGACAATGATCGCGCTAAAGTCAATTTACAAATAAGTGAAATTGTCAACATGCTCAATCACTTTGCTCGCCAACTCTAAACTCGGAGTCTGTATTTTCATTAGCGTCTTCATCCAGAAGAACAACCTCATCATTATCATACTTCAGGCTAACAACACTGTCCACTTGTTACAGACTAATTCCTTAGTCGCTAAACTCGATTGGCGTCACATCAGTTATAATGTCTATGATGAAATTAAGCAAAAATAGAGGCATTGGACATTTCTTATCGCCATCACCGTTTATCATGATAAATTTGCATTAGCTGCGTGAGCTTGAGTACATGGCCTTAATGAGCATATTATGTTTTCTCGGCACTCACTATCCAGATGTCTCCAAACTACGTCTTGGTCGACGGAGTCAAATGCCCCCTTCTAGTCAAGAAATATGACAAGTGCTGAACGGCTAGATTTGTTTCACAACACAAAGATTGTGGCAAATGTAAGCAAATAGATTACAGTAATAACCTGCATATTATTATGCTAGTTGGAGCTGCCTTATTTAGTGTGCGCGGAAAGGATGAAGGTGGAGATGGAACCAGGATGAGAGGCACAACGAAGATATGACTTAAATAAATAACTTAGTTAGATTTAATTAAAATGTCCAGAACTTGTAGAAAATGAGATGGGTTAGTTATTGGTCATGTTTAAAGTAGTTTCAAAGTGCTGATCCTCAAGACCCAATCTAAGTAGTTTACTGTCCATTGCACCCTTGCTGAATTTATATGACTTTGCAGGTACGAGTATTCTGAAAACTCCATTTTTATATTCCATTTTTACATTATTGAAAAGAGCAAGAAGAAACAGTTGACGATATTGTAGTATTCACCATGATACGACTGATCTCTGTTCAACGAACTAAAGTATGTTAAACACTTTATCATAATGTGGTGTAATGAATATTATACGTTTTGAGCAGATGAAAAGAACTGTCAAAATAAAATGAATCCATGTTATTTTTCTCCAACTGTAAAACTCTTAGTGCACAATTAAATATTGTCACATGGTTAAAGTTAATCAACAACATAGATTTCACAATTATAAGTCAATCGTCAATAAGAAGACTCTTTTATACAACAATGGAGTCCGTCTCATTTCCATTAAAAATCTAATCTCAGTCACTAAGTGCTAAAGTTAGATATTTAAGTCAAAAGTGATTATTCAGCAAAAAATTGGCTCGTCTTTGCCTTTTTACTGTCAAGTGTTAACCAGTTTATTTACCTGATATTCAATGCACTGGTATAGATATGTTAATTAGTTAACTAAGTTAAATGATGTTGTACACTGTAGTGGAAATCTATTTTACTATTAAAGGTTTTGGACTAATAGACAATCAGGAAAAGTGTGGGCGAACAATAATGTTTTCAGTCAGGTCTCTTTAGTGATAACACGATGAATGCTGAATAAAACTTAGTCGTGGTGATCTGTCAAAACGACGATAAGATTCCTGAGCATCAGTGCTTCAAAAGTGATTTAATCCTTGCCACTGACTGACTACAAGATGAAGCTGCCTAGAGTTACGATGAGAACCTGTAACTACTGGAGCATATCCAGCCTTGGTTTGAGGACAAATACTTGCGGATGACACCAGCCGGTAGTTGAGTTATACATTGAGAATCATAAGAAGTTAGAATTCATGAGATCCATAATAATTTGCTTATTAGATATATCATACAGTGAAATAGTATTATTTACCAGATGATAGTTGTCATACAATTTATTGTTCGCAATCATATCAATTATGAGGCATTGGGGTCCGCCGTCCTAGATGACGATCAGACAACAAATTGAGCTGGCAGCCTAAAGGTTCTTCATTCAATTGACCGTGAGTCACAAACTAGTGTGAAACAACTGTCCAATATTCCCTGGTTTTCAATGATTCTCTAACTAATTTCAGTTCGTGTTCTTACCTATAAATTGTTCATTTAGCCCCAATAATAGCAGTATTAACAATCTAGAAATATGTGGTGAGGAAATAGTTAGAGTATGATCGGTTTTTTAAACTAATGTTCAAGTAGACGCTATATAAGGTCAGTAAAATAGACCCAAGTTTTATTGAAGACTGGGGAAAAGTCGTTGCTATAATAGGTAGTAAAAACACTGATGGAGGAATGAGTATATTTATGTCTTTCCTCGTCATGAAATGAGAAACAAGAGTTGAACAGACTTTCCTGAACGTGTAGTTTAAGATTATTCGTCTGAATGTTAATAGCCTCAGGTATGAATAGTAAACAAAGCTGGTAATTATTTGAAAGATTCTACAGGAATGCGGTGAATAAATCCCCTTAAATATTTTCTTCATGTTCATTGAGTTATAATTTTCAGTCAAAGCCTCAGACAGTTATTACTTCTCTATTTCTAGCCATTATCGGAAATGTCCTGTCTAATTTTTCTAGCCGTACGCTCAATATAACATTTTTCATAGGAATAGTTCAAATGATAAATTTTGAAGGATGCGGAAGTAGTTCAAGATAATTTATAAATGTTCTAGTCTACTTAATTACTTCATAAAGTACTATGGCTGTGAGACCTGGCCACTGAGAGTGGAAAACATGAAAAGATTAGCTGTCTTTGATCATAGGTGCCTGCGTTCTATCTCCCGTGTGAAGTGGCATAATAAGGTGAGCAATATTGAGGTTAGGCCTCAGTCGAGTGCTAGGTAGGTGGGAGGGGAAATCAATCGACGAGGCTGTGAAGCTACGTCGACTGAGATGGTTAGGATATGTGTTACGTATGCCTAGTCATCGCCTTCCTCGACGGGCAATGTTAGCGGATATAGGGTCAGGCTGGAAAAGAGCTAGCGGAAGTCAAACAAAAACATGGCCTCACCGGTCTATGAAATCTACAACAGCTAGTCTAAGCCACGTAGGAAGGTGTAAACTTCCTGACTGGTTGGGGTCCTAGAGACGATAAACAACACCAATGATTGGAAACAAAATCGTTCTCAATGGCCGGCTGACGCAGATGCATCCACTCCTTGTGACTTATGATTTCCAATGAAACTGTTTTGTTCTTCGTTATTACTCTTCCTTTGTCTCACACCTCTGCTTACTGTCTCTATTATGCATTTCTTCTACTTTCTTCTGTTGCTTTGTGTTCTACATGGAGTATGGCGACTTAAACTGCCGCAAATCGGTGCAAAAATCTATGTCGAAATTAGACAGACAGACAAAGTACTCTCCGGCAGTAAAAAAAAGTCAGGTTCAGTAATCATCATATAATATTGAAAAACCAATCTTTCATATTGAGATCAACTTACCCAGGCATTAATCTTGGATGTATATATGTGGCATGATGTGTTGATTTTACATTTGCTGGTAATGGACAAGTATGATTATGATTCATTTTCGGTAAATAATATAAAAGCCGACAATAACTATTACCAGCTAGATTAAATCTCTAGACTTGTTCACGTTCCCTAATACTGAAATGAAAATAGAAATTTAACATTATTTTCTGATGAAAATTATTCTTATTGAAGAAAATGAAAGATAATTCCTCTAGAAGGTTCAAAACTGAAGCAACACTATGGATACGTGATCCACATTTGCACGTATCTACATCTAATTTGATAGAATTATTGAAGAACACTTTGCTAACGTCAGCTTAAGAACAAGCGGAAACTCACTGTCAAAATAAATCAAGATATTCGAAACTCTCTTGATTCTGGTAGAAGTCGGATACATTTAGACCACTGTTACTGCTCTAAACAGTTTTGATAGACCCTGATACATGTAGAGTGTCAATTAAATTATACATGCAATGTATGGTCCAACAGACGTACTATTGAAATCAACGTGTAATCTTCCATCGTACATCTGTTCAGTGCATAGAAACCGATGGTATTGATTTTATGAGTGTTCCGTAACAATTTTACAGCCAAATCTCACTGAATCACTGCGAATTTGCGCAGTGTAATTGCATAAGCGCAAATTTTCGTCACCCAGCTAGCAATCATTTCGGGTGCAATGCAGAATGTTTGGGGCAGCTTTAGGGCGCACTGAAGAATGATATGGGCACTTGCATGAACATCAGTGGCTAGAAATCAACCAATGGGAGTAACCCATATCCACTTCGTCAACCAATGACAACTAACTTTGCTTAACTGCATTACAATGAATTTCGATTAGTCATTAGTAATACATAAATTTAAATAATAGGCTTTTATATATAAGTAATCAATGAAATATACTCTTTACTATCTGAAAACATCTTCATAGGCGTTTTTATCAGAAGTCGTTTACTGGACTGGAATCTGCATTGGAAAAGAAAAGGTTGAATTCACAGTTCGTATTTCTACTGTGGTGAGTAAGCTGCGTGTTGCCCAACCTCTTTATTTACGAATTTTTCTAAGTCATTTATTACATACTTCTATGTTTTATATTAGAACTATTACAGTACTGTCCATTTTAAAGATCATGTCAAGCGTATATGTTGTGTAGACTGCAGGAATCCGTTTGTTGACATTTTTTCAAAAATTTTCAGCTAACATGAGTTTTAACGGTTCTTCGTCCAGCCGGACTAATCCGATAAACGGCTTTATTTGCAGCAGACTACCAACTAATGTCGAACCATACCGCCGAAATAACCTGAGGATACGTAAGTTTATTTATCAATTATCTATTACGATGCAGAGGAAGCTAATTTTGATCTACAACGACATTAGAAAACGTTCTATCGAAGTCTAAAAAAATACAATCTGGAGTGGAAGAAGTATTTGGAAATTAAGTTTGTTGTTCCATATTAATGTACTCAGAATCATATGCGAAATCCCGTGAAATATAACCAGAGCAGGAAATATCTCCAGGAAACATGTGGACTCCCCAAAACATTGTCGTTCCAGTTGATGTCGCTTGTAATAGCATAGCATCTCCACCATCATTGGAGGAACATTATCCAATCGAACAATTGTCTGCAACTGAGAAAGCTGACCGGAGGGAGTGCACTTCACTGGATGCCATTCGCAACATCGTCTACAGATGCAAGCTGAATATGGCTAATACACGTATTGTGCTGGAAGAATTAAGTTCCGTGTATCGTGACCTGCCAACTGACCCTCGGACATTATTGAGGACTAAAGACGTTTTTCAAAGGAGAGCAGTTGGTCCCGGGATATATGTTCACATTGACCTTCGTCGTCAAATTCGGTCCCGGTTATGAATGATTGAATATGAAGTCTCTGTGCTAATAGATCGGCAGCCGAACACTGATGGTGCTCAACAACTCCAAATTGCAGATGTGGCACATAAAAGGGAAGTTACTGTTGTCTAACTGTGACAAGGTATTCCTGGTAGGTGTCTAATGTGGTTTATGTAAACCTTTAAGCATAGGCTTCCTTAAAAAAAGTTCATTTCCTCCTGACAATTCCTTTTTGGTGAGCAATACACCAAGAAATATTTCTGAAATCATTAACGGAAATCAGTTTAGATTTCGTGCCTATAAGAAATCCAAGGCTATTTTGAACACTCATTTGATTCTAGTGATATCGGAATATATCAGGTTGACAACTTAGAGGATGAGACAAGTATTCACGCTTTCAGTGAAATTCGGGCACAGTGCATTAGCTTAAGTCTTTTGCTTAACTCCGTTGTATTTCCATATTGCACACCTCTCAAGTGTCGTAACTTAATAACTACTCATTAACTTTCATGCAGCCACAGTTGACCGATACCAAGGATACAACGAAATGGTAAGTTTACTTTCGTACTTACTTGCTTCAATTACAAAATGCACATGCTTTTGTATCAATATACGTCCTGCAAGACTTCCCTTCTTCCTATGTCCCTATTTTCATGTCTACACCTTTTCATGCATGTTCCTTTATGTCTGTGATTTACTCCGAGGTAGTTATAACTACCTCGGAGTAAATGATTATTAGCCTAGGTTAATTAACCTGCTGGGCTAGGCTAATAATCATTAGGACCACACAAAAGCTAATAGGAAGACCGTACTTCACTGGGAATAAATAACATCCCTGTGTAAACTCAGCTAGCATGAACTCCGATTGCGTCGTCGTGTCGAGAAGTGTTACCAATTAAGAACAGGTATAACTAGTGTGATAAAGAGGAGGTGGGATATTAAATAACCTTTTGGAAAGTTAGAGACATTTTCCGTCTCTATAAAAATGTTCATCCTCCTAATCCATTTCCGAAGGAAGATGATCGGAAGTTAGGGAGAAATGATAAAACAAACGTAAGAAACGAATGTAGCAAAGAAGCATTAAAAATGACTGAAGAGATGGTAGGGATTCTCTCTTCAGTATCAAGTGGTAAAATTCTAGCTCACTGGATATAGCGTCTTTCCTTCCTATAAGTTAAAGCGGTAATCTTTATTTTGACACGGAAATTTACAGTAAGTATGAGTTAGGGCATACCTTACCATAATATAATGGCGTGTTAATTTTTTGGTATGAGTGTAGTGTGACAGTCACACGCTATTTGGATGCATTGGTGGTGTTTAAAGTATATTAAGACGTATAAGAATGTCTAGTAAGTGAATATAAATCAACAATAATTTCGATGCATTTAAGTCCAAAATAGGATGTATGCATTTTTGATTACTAGGTGAATATAATTTAACTACAATTTCTAAAAATTTAATGTATCCTTAATTAGTACACATGGATAAATGTATGTATTAACTAATCTACTTTTTTAAGTTGTCAGTTCAATGACCTGTGGGATTTGTGCATACTAGGTCAGCATAAATCAAGTAAATTTCCCTTCAAATGGCTGAGAGCGACAGCTTAAAGCATACTTTGGTTGATTGTTTCGTGATGAGAGCAATTTGGAGTCAGTTATAAATTACACCGATCTGTGTCTTATTCATACGTTTTTCAGCTGAGGATTTCCGGTTCATAGGATATCCTGAATATTTTTATATTTTTTATTACAGCTTGATTCCGCACCGTATTTTTGGTACAAGTATGGAATTTTCAGCATGGATATCGGTAGCCCAAATTTCGCAGGCCGACCATAGATATCAGGTGTGCGTCAACGTGTGCTTGAACCCCGGACCGTGTGCATGGTTGGCGAGAGTCCTAACCACTGTGCCACCGACGCACTGTGATTAATACGATTTATCACTTAGACCGCAGCACCACCAAGCTTAAAACAATGCTGAATTTATTCTAATCTATTCCTCGGCAATGCCTTTTTATGGTAACTGAAGATCTTATTTACCCACTATGTTCTAAAATGACACAGGTCGTGCTTAAAAATACAGCTGCGTGCTGAATCAAAACTTTCCGCTCTGGAGTAACGATAGTCCATGCATAATATGTCCTCCAATATCCAATATCCTGATTACGAGCTAGTATAAACCAGTGATTTCTTTGAGCTCGCTTCTTGATTGTGAGGTAGAGGTTCCAGATCTTCGGTGAGCTTCTGCGTAGTAAGTCCCGACACTCGACTGCTTTAGCTCTGGTAGACTCCAGGAGGAGTGGTGCGGGGATTGGTCGAGATGTGGTTTGTAGTATGCAGTATGTTAGGACTGTATTGCTGCCGTGAATGGAGTTTGACCTAACTCCCGTTGGTCATTCGGTGTAGTCATAAAAGCAGAATAGTAATAATAATAATAGGTTGTAGTGTAGATAATATAGGTTGAGATAAGTGGAATAATAAAGGTGACCTAAGGAAAAGATAGAGTGAGAGAAGGCAGAATAGGTCGTGGGGATTTAGTTTGTACGCTTATCCATTGACAGTGTGGTTTCAAGTTTTATGAGGATAAGCCATTGAGACACAAACCTTGCATTTCTGCATGATTGTCTAGCTTCCGCTTAAAAATCTCCAGAGATGGCGCTGTAGTCACGGCCGCCGGTAAAGCGTTCCAGAGACGGCAAACACGAAGCGAAAAGAAATGTGATCGCACTCGAGTCTTTGGTCTCTGGTGTGCTATCCTTAGCGGGTTACCTCGTGGAAGCCTATAATCACTTAATGGCAGGATGCTTTTATTTGGGTGGGCCTGGTCATTTAGGATCTGGTAGACGGTGATGAGGTCTCCCCTGTGCCTACGGTAACTAAGTGTGAAAAGACCTAATTTCTTTAGTCTTTCCTCATATGATTTGTTGCGGAGGCCGATCACCCATTTTGTCGCTCGTCTCTGGACACTTTCTAGAATGTTAGCATCCCTTTTGAGTAGCGGAGGTGCAATGATATTATGCACCTCAAGGTGTGGCCTCACATATGCCTTATATAACCTTAAGAACAGTTCGGGAGTGAGAGCTCCCAGCTGCCTATGCATAAAGTGTAAAGTTGCGTAGGCTTTGGCGACGTCCCTCGAGTAATTTCCACTGGTGTCTAGCTTTTCTGTTAGAATAAGACCTAGATCACGCTCTGATGGAACACAACTCAAGTTCTGGCCACCAAGGGTGTAATTTACACTCTGTGACCTGCCGGAATGAAGTTGCACTACTTTGCACTTCTTTAGGTTGAAAGGCATTCCGTTAGCCAGAGCCCAGTTTCCCAGAGTTTGCAGGTCAGCCTGCAATCTATCTGAGTCTTCCGATGAGTTTATTGCTCTCCAAATCTTTACGTCGTCAGCGTAAAGAAGCGCAGAGCAGTTTAGTTGGGAGGGCAGGTCGTTGATAAAAATCAAAAACATCAACGGCCCTAGGATAGAACCCTGAGGAACCCCTGATGCCGAGGTGTGCCAGGATGATCGGATGCGGTTGACTTTGGTGCAGAATTCTCTCTCGCCTAAGTAATCTTTCAGCCATGCGAGAAGTGCTCCAGAAACACCCGCCTTGCTTATTTTGTGAAGGAGCAGACCATGGTGAACTGTGTCGAATGCTTTCGCAAAGTCGAGAAAGATCACGTGGGCTGGTACCTTTTTGTCCCAGGATAGTGTCCAATCGTTCCAAGCTAGTAGAAGATTCGTCACGCAGGATCTTCCCCTCCTGAAACCGTGCTGTGCTTCGTGAAGAAGGTTAGTCCCATCGAAGTATTTTCTCATGTGGTCGTCAATGAGACTTTCCAATATCTTCGATATCACTGGAAGTAGAGCAACTGGTCTGTAACTGGTCGCATTCTGCCGGTCACCACCCTTGAAGATAGGGGATAGGATTGCTCGTTTCCATTCACATGGAAGTTTCCCTACATCAAGGGAGTGTTGGAACAGATCACTTAGGGGTTGGCAGAGACTTTCTGAACACTGCTTCAGGACAGATGGTCTGATGCCATCACAACCTGAAGACTTTCCCGAAGCCAACCTTCCCAATTTTGCAAGTACCATAGCCGGGGTAATTTGAAATGTACCCAGCAGGTTTTCGCGTGTTGGTTTTGCGATGTAATCTGGATGTTCTGTGGGGTAATATCCTCGTTACTGTTTAGTTGCCTGTGAAAGGCTAGGCTGAATGTCTCTGCCATTTCAAGACTAGTAAGAGATTTCCCATCAGAACCCACTAGATTGCATGCTCCCTGGTTGGTCGGTTTTCTTTCGGACATAAACCTGTATAGGCTTTTGGGGTTCACGAGAAGCTTATTGGCGAGGTCTCCCTGAAATGTCCTTCTATCGCTCCGGACTCGTATGTTACATCGATTCCTGAGTTCAAGGTACACTTCATGTTCGGGTTGACTCTTCGATCGTCGCCACGCAAACCAGGCTTTTCGCTTCGCCTGCAGAAGGCGTTGTGTCCCCTTTTTAGCCATGATCGTTGCTTCCTAGCTTTTGGTGTGACTAAAGGAACAGTGTCTGAGACCGCCTGGTGAATGATCTCCTTTACCACTCTCCAGTGTTCTTCTACTGTTAGCTCTGTCCATTTTTTAGGCCAGTTTGCTTCAGACAGAAGTCTTCGCATTTTGGTGTAGTTGGCTTTGTTATAACACAGATAGGGCTGTGTATTGTCCCACTGTAAGCGCTCGCGGAGGACTATGTCGAATACTATGACCGCGTGGTCACTACTACCTATGGGAGTCGTGATCTGAACGTTTTCCACTAGTAGCTGGTCACTAGTGAGCACGTAATCCAGTCTAGAAGACTTCCCATCAGGGCCCCATCTAGTATCCATCTTGACATTTTCAGTGAATCCAGCCTTCCTGATGGTATGCAGCAGATTTCGATCAAATCTATCATGGGCTTTTCCCGACACCAAGTTAAGAGATGGGGCATTGAAGTCACCAGCTATGACAATTTGATCATAACCCATGTCTTGAGTTGCTGAGATTGTATTTAGCAGTACCTGGTTGTGGTCTGCTCCACATGAAGGTGATCGATAAATGCTGCCCACTAGATATTTGCAGTACCCAACGGTGAAGTGGCACCATATGGAGTCAGGGAGCTCTGTGAGGGGAGGGTCCATCGCGTGAACACATCTGAGCTGTTTGTCGACGTATATGGCGACTCCACCTCCTTCTTTCAGGTCCCTATCTCGCCTGACTAGGACCATATCATTTATACTGACTTCGCTGTCTGCCACCGTAGGGGTTAGCCAGGTTTCCGTCAGTATTATGATTTTGGAGTTCAGTTGTGATTGTAGGTGTCTAAGTTCAGCTATTTTGCCTCTTAGCCCTCTCACATTACTGTACAGGCAACTGGTAGTCAGTCTCACCACTTCCCCGTATTGGGGGGTAGTTGACTTGATATTGGCTATCGGTTGAGGAGTTATCCTACGAACTAGTTGGCCGATTCCCCAGGAACCGGCCTGTTGGCGTTTTTTTCTTCTAGTTCAGTCGGAGCACTCGGATGACACTGGCTATCATCGTCCGTGCTGCACCGCTGTAGTGTGACTAGGGGTTGAGGATTTTTTTTAACTACGCTTTGTTCTCTCCTTTGAGTGCGAGGCCGGCTCTCGCAGCAGCGAATGTGTTTGCTGACCTTGTCCTTGGTCTCGTACCATCTATGGAGAGCGGTAGTCAACTGGTCTTGGGAGCTGAACTTGACAGCTAACAGACGTGGCGAGTTAATTGACATAAGATGAGTGGGTCGAGGCAGTCTATAAATAGAGACAGCCCCTGAACTTCCCAGGGCCATCTGGGATGCCAACCATCTCCATTGTTGTACATCATGACAATGCTTTTCGCAGGCGTTCCCAGTTACCAGTTCGGGAATGCCATGCACAACCATGGAGGCAGAAGGAATGAGCTCTGGCGACTCCCTCGCCATTTGTCTTTCCTTCCACGGCCTGTCTGGCTTAACACGTATGTTACAGGCCCTCCCTATAGAAAGGACTTGAGAAGCCAGTAACACTTTTTCAACATCCTCGGTAGAGCCCAATGTTACCCTCAGTGGGGATGGTTTGCCTTCAGGTGCAGCAGTGCCCCTATACAATCTGCATAGATTTACTGGTTGGATGTCCAAACCCAGTGTGCTACACAAGATGGACCACTGTTCCTGATCAAATAGGGCCCTATCTTTCAGCAGACTACTACTACAGTCTGGTACATTAAAGAGGATTACACAATTTGATCTACTAACCGTGGGCTTGGGCTCGGTCCTCGCACATTTGTGATCCCCTTTAAGACCGTTTTGTTTCCAATATCCAATATCGTTTTTACGAGCTAGTATAAACCAATTTGATTTCTTTGTGCTCGCTTCTTGATTGTGAGGTATAGGTTCTTGATCTTCGGTAAACTTCTGCGTAGCTTGTCCCGCCACTCGACTGTCGTAGCTTTGGTTGACTCCAAAGGGAGTAGTGCTGGGATTAATTATATGTGGTTTGTAGTATGAGGTATGTTAAGACTGTTACTACTGTGATTGGAGTTGATCCTTTCGCCAGTTAGTCCTTCGGTATTGTCGACAAGAGAAAAGAGATAGTAATAATAATAATAATAGTAATAATAATAGTAATAATAATAATAATAGATATAATTAGTGAAGCTATTCAGACTAAGAGACAGAAACGAAAATAGGAAACGCAACAACAGTCAGCTCATGAAGTTTGAAGAATAATATATATATCAGTAATAGTAATAATAATAATAATAATAATAATAATAATAATAATAATAGTAATTATAATATTAATAAGTTGTCAGGAGAGTAAGACGGGAGAGAATGTAAAGAAGTAAAATGACGACTGGTGCGACTGGGTATTTTTGTGTGTCTCAGTGCTATGGCCAGTATTACTGGCAGACGATAGGGGTCTTTTTCCAACGACGGAAACCCGTGGTTCTCCAGCCTCTGTGTCTGGAGCGGTTGTGTCAAGAGTTATAAGTTTAACCGGTGAGGATTTTGGTATCCCCGGTTTACGTGCGTTTGTACTAATTCCCGGATTGGTGGGGGTCCTGTTAGGGCTGAAACAACGTTGATAAGCAAACCCAGTAGGTTCGATTTAGTGCCACTCATGCTGAAAAACCAGTGCGCAGTTTCACTGTCAAACAATGGCAAAACAGTAAGGGAGTTTACTATTACTATTATTAGCATAGTCTATGTTACTATATTAGCATAGTATACGTTAATTAGCTCAATGATTGCAGGTTTACCATAATCCTTGACCACCAACATAATAACTGGGAACTTCAGGCTAAAAATAAGCTAAATAGTAACATCCAGTGACAAAAACTGACCTACACACTGCAAAATGAGCAAACATCCAGAAAAACCTTTACAATTCAATGGAAAACGAATTCACGAAAACATATAACTAGCCGACGCAGGAACTCATTATGACCTAGAAACTGACTGTAGCCTCTTTCATACAATAGAGAGGTTAGTCACTTCAAATTGTCGCCATTAGTTTCTATGACAATTGCGTATTCAATCCGATTTATAATGTCATCGTTGCTAGCAGGAGGAAACCAAATTGACTTTTTTGCTTGATGTTTATTTGTAAAGTAAAAGTTCCTGATCGTCGTTAAACTTCTGCGTAGCTCGTTCCGCCACTCGACTGTCGTAGTTTGGTTGACTCCAAAAGGAGTAGCGCTGGGATTAATTATATGTGGTTTGTAGTATCCAATATCGTTTTTACGAGCTAGT
This sequence comes from Trichobilharzia regenti, assembly GCA_944472135.2. Taxonomy (NCBI): domain Eukaryota; kingdom Metazoa; phylum Platyhelminthes; class Trematoda; order Strigeidida; family Schistosomatidae; genus Trichobilharzia; species Trichobilharzia regenti. The sequence continues at coordinate 26,709,509 of OX235266.1, read as the reverse complement.
ATAAACCAATTTGATTTCTTTGTGCTCGCCTCTTGATTGTGAGGTATAGGTTCTTGATCTTCGGTAAACTTCTGCGTAGCTTGTCCCGCCACTCGACTGTCGTAGCTTTGATTGACTCCAAAGGGAGTAGTGCTGAGATTAATTATATGTGGTTTGTAGTATGAGGTATGTTAACACTGTTACTACTGTGATTGGAGTTGATCCTTTCGCCAGTTAGTCCTTCGGTATTGTCGACAAGAGAAAAGAGATAGTAATAATAATAATAATAGTAATAATAATAATAATAGATATAATTAGTGAAGCTATTCAGACTAAGAGACAGAAACGAAAATAGGAAACGTAACAACAGTCAGCTCATGAAGTTTGAAGAATAATATATATATCAGTAATAGTAATAATAATAATAATAGTAATTATAATATTGATAAGTTGTCAGGAGAGTAAGACGGGAGAGAATGTAAAGAAGTAAAATGACGAGTATGAGTTAATCATTTCACCAGTTAGTCCCCGGTATCTTCGTCAAAAGAAAAGAGGCAATAATAATAACAGATATAATTAATGAAGTTATTCAGACTAACAATATCCAATATCCTGATGACGAGCTAGTATAAACCAGTGATTTCTTTGAGCTCGCTTCTTGATTGTGAGGTAGAGGTTCCAGATGTTCGGTGAGCTTCTGCGTAGTAAGTCCCGTCACTCGACTGCTTTAGCTCTGGTAGACTCCAAGAGGAGTGGTGCGGGGATTGGTCAAGATGTGGATTGTAGTATCCAGTATGTTAGGACTGTATTGCTGCCGTGAATGGAGTTTGACCTAACTCCCGTTGGTCATTCGGTGTAGTCATAAAAGCAGAGTAGTAATAATAATAGGTTGTAGTGTAGATAATATAGGTTGAGATAAGTGGAATAATAAAGGTGACCTAAGGAAAAGATAGAGTGAGAGAAGGCAGAATAGGTCGTGGGGATTTAGTTTGTACGCTTATCCATTGACAGTGTGGTTTTAAGTTTTATGAGGATAAGCCATTGAGACAAAAAAAGAAATAAAGAAAACGTAAAACAGACGGCTTATTAAATTTGAAGTTTATACATATATTTACATATAAATCATCAATGATGAAAAGTGTAGTTAAGGTTGTAAGGAGAGTAAGACGGGAGACGACGTAAAGAAGAAAAACGACGAACTTAACTGTATACCCCTGAGTGGTATATATGATTTTAAGGGGATGGGCCATCTGGACGCAGTCACTATGTCGCTGCATGGTTGTCCAGCCTTCGCTTAATGGTGTCCACAGGCGGTGCCATGGTTACATCTGCCGGTAGGGAATTCCAGGGGTGGCAAACCCGCAGTGAAAAGATTTGGGAGCGCACACGGGTCCTTGCCCTTTGGTGAGCTATCCTTCTGGGATTTCCACGGAAAAGCCTATACCTACCAAATGACAGAACACCTTTGTTTGGGTGATTCTGGTCATTTGTTATCTCGTAGGCAGTAATCAAATCCCCCCTAGGCCGACGGTAGCTGAGTGTGAACAGGCCTAATTTCCTTGGCCTCTCATCATATGGTTTATTTTGGAGACCAACCATTCTTTTTGTTGCCCATCTTTGGACTCTTTCTAAGAGGTTGGCATCTCTTCTAAACAGTGGGGTGAAGTGATATTATACACTTCGAGGTGTGGTCTGACTCATGTTTTGTACAACCTTAGAAAGAGCTTAGGAGTGAGTGCACCTAACTGTCTATGTCTTAATTGTATGACCGCATATGCCCTCGCTACGTCCCCCATGTAATTTACTCTTGTGTCTATTTTTCCGTTGGAGCAAGACCTAAGTCGCGCTCCAACGTTGTGCAGAACAAGCTCTCGCTGAACGGGGTTTAACCTGTATTTTGTAGCCTACCGGTGCGTGATTTCACTACTTTGCACATTTTCAGGTTCAAAGTCACACCGCTGGCCACCGCCCAGTCTTTCAGAAGCTTCAGATCTGCTTACAGCTTATCTGATTCTTGCGGGCACTTCATTCCCCCTCAAATCTTTACGTCGTCAGTGTACAGAAGAGTCAGACAGCTTGGACGGAATGGTCGATCTTTGATAAAAATCTAAAACATCGGTGGTCCTAGGGTAGGATCCTGAGACACTTCTGATGACGAGCTGTGCCAAGATGATCGGACTCGTTTGATCTTGTTGCAAAATTGCCTTTCACCTGGTTAGTCCTTTAACCATGACAGAAGTTGCTTACCTATACCTGCCTGGCTTATTTTGTGTAGGAGAATGTGATGAATAACTGTGTCAAATGCCTTCTCCAAGCCTAGGAAGACGACATGGACTGGAACATTAATATCCCGGCATGATGTTCAACAGTCCGAAGCTGACAGCAGGTTTGTTGTACATGATCTGCTTCGCCTGGAACCATGATGGGCTTCATGGAGTATATTAGTCCTGTCGAGGTACTCCTTGATGTGATCATCGATGATAATTTGCAGTACCCCTGGGAGTAGGGCCGCTGGCCAATAACTAGTTGCATTTTGTCTATCCTTTCTCCTGAAGGTTGAAGAAGAGATGGCTGTTTTTCATTTCCTTGGAAGTTTCCTCGAATCCACCGAGTGTTGGAACAAGTCGCACAGGGGCCTACAGAGAGCTTCGGCGCACTGTTTCAGAACAGATGTCCTGATGTCGTCATAAGCTGGGGACTCTCTATGTGTGAGCCTCTGTAGCTTCCCCGGTACTACTCCTGGGTTTATTTGTGGGGTAGCTACTACGTCTTTCTCCGGTGAAGTAGTGGTGCTGCCATTTCGGTCCGTATCAGTAATACCTACATAACTGTTTTACCGTTTGGCTAAGGTTAAACTGAATGTTTCAGCCATCTCCAGACTAGTGAGGTATTGACTGTTTGGACTTACTGGTTGTCATGCCATCTGGTTGGTTGGTTTTGTTTCCAACATGAATCGATACAAGCTTTTGGGATTTGCTAGATGTTTTGGGCAAGGTCAACCTGGAATGATCTCCTGTCGCTCCTAACTCTTCCGTTGCACCGGTTCCTGAGTCCCAGATATGCGCCGTGATCGGTCTGACCCTTGGTTACTCGCTATGTAGACCAAGCCTTCGACCTGGCCTGCATGACACGTCGCATGGCTCTCTTCAGCCATGATGACGTTGTTTTGGGCAGTGTTTAACTGAATGGTCGCATGCGAGATTGCCGTTTAAATAATCTCTTTTATTACCTCCCAGTGTTCATCCACAGATAGCTCATCCCATGCTAAGGGACATTATGTGTCGGACAAAATCCTCCACGTTTCACCATAGTCCGTCCTGTAATAACAGACATGGATGCGTAGCGTCCAATTGAAACTGCCCACGGAGAAATGGATCAAACCGTATGACCGCGTGGTCACTACTTCCTAGTGGGGTCATGATCTGGACATTTTCGATAACTAGTTGGTCACCAGTTAGAATACAATCTAGTTTCGATGTCTTTCCACTAGGGCCACACCTACTGTCGTCTCCAGCATTCACAATCAGTCCTGTATCTCGAATGGTCTACAGTAGATTTCGACCGAATTCTCCCCTAGCATACCCTGAGCCAAGGTTCAGTGACGGGGCATTGAAATTGAGATTGAACGTCATAGGTTTGTGAAAATCACAAGTTCACAACGCTCCAATGAATGTCAGAGGGGGCTTATGGCCCGGAAGTTCGCTGCCAAATGTGCTGTACTTCGTTTCCACCGACTGCAGAAGCCTAGGGAAAAAGGTGAGTAGTTGCTGCTTTTGATTGACTAGTTGCTGTAAGACTGCGCCGACTGTAGTGTCCCATAGATCGACTGAGATAGTGAATGGTGATGCTGGATCTTGATAAGTAAGTAGGTTGGCATCCATGGAGGCATTTTTTACCTGAATAAAATAATTTTTAGTGGGCACGTTGAGTTCAATGGGCTTATTATCACTAAGAAGTAGGTCTACTGGTAGCCGAGTAAAGGAGGCATATTTTGGAATAGTGAATCCGTAATAATTAACAAGGCCATTAAAATGTGCGAAGGTTTTTCAACACATTTGGTTTCAAAAATGGTAACAGTGTTGGCGCAACCTTTTCAATGTCAAGTCCAAGTGCTTGGAGTGATTTTCCTTGTCTGGACTGAGACAGTCGTCTAAGTATGTGTATACAAAATTGGGACCACAAAATACTTCGTCAGTGTAATGGTGGAATGTTTGTGCTGCATTCTGGAGATCGAATGTCATGCGTGAAAATTCGGACAGGTCAAATGGCATGATGGCAGCTGTTTTCTGAATGTCATCTGGTGCCATTAAGATTCGGTTGTATTTTTTAGCCAATTCTGTTTTCGAAAAAATAGTTGTACCACATAGTGTTTCCGTTGAGTAATGTATTTGAGATGATGGACTACAATCGAGGAGCGTTTTGGCATTCATTGGCTGATAATCACCAGTGGGTCGCTAATCGCTGCTATCTTGTTCAGGCACCATATACATCTGGCTTTCCCATGGGCCAACCAATGGGTGAATGATGCCAACGGTGAGCCCATGGTCGGATTCATCTTCGGCAGTCGAAGTTTTTCAGGAGCTCACCGTCGTGATTTGGATGCCATGGGTTGTTCTGGGGTTGTGATGCGATGCATGACATTGCTGGATATGCGCGGCAGATTGTTAAAGGGCGGTTAAGCTCTAGGAACTTGTCAGCAATCGGCCGAAAAGTTGAATCAGCTATCACCTTCTTCTTAACCAGTGACAGGCTGTGACATGCGTAGGTGATGTCTTGAGTAAACAGTCTAGTGGCACCGTATATCAGTCGTTTGTGGCGGGCACATACTATTAGATGATGGTAGTCTGGTATGTCTGCGCCCATCACAGACACGGTGACATAAGAAATAAGGGAAACTATCTCAATAGGTTTGGGTAAGCCTACGTTCAAATACATGCGGTTCACATCAATTGTTTCAATTGGCTTTCCATTTGCATCTTGCCAGTTCAAGGTAGGTTCATTCTGTAGATCTGTCTCTGCAGCTGGAAGGACGCTGATTTCGATAGTTGTGGCAGCCAAGTACCGGGTTTTGTTGGCTACATTTTGGACGTGAATTAGGCAGCTGCTTCTGCCGGTGACGGCAGCCGCTATGGCGTTCCAGATGAATAGTTACCCGAAGTCTTAGAGTATGCCAAAAACATATAATTGTCGAAAGGATTTAGCTTTCTGGCCATAGATATCACGATGTCAACAACAGTCATGACTCTTTGGTGGACGTAACTTGAATCTTGACTGATCGCATGGGTTTCGCCACTGGGTGTAATTCTGTTGACGGTGGGAGTGAAATTTGCTTATCTCTTTTACTTCAGTAGCACTACTCGTATGCCATTTACTTTTCCGGCACAATTTAGTGACTGCCCGTTTTGATATTTCCAGAATCTCGTCAGCCGTTATAGCTAAGTCGTCAATGACAACACCCTTAAGTATCTCAAACATAGTCTGTACTGGCCGTGGCAAATGAATCGAGAACAACTCTCTTAAGGGCCTGTCTTTGGACTAACGCTGGCTAGTAATCTCCTCATTCGTGTTAGCCCACTGATGCCCTGATTCGACGTTGGGAAATGGTTCATTAAGACGCTACTGATCCACGAGACCAATTATTCTTAGGGTGCTTGCTTCAGGGAAATCACAGGGCTTGGTTACCTCTGGGCTAGACATCTGAGCATGAACTCGTTTCTCTTGCCCGCTGCAGACAATGGATAACTGCAAGGAACTGTGGAGTTCGGTTAGTGATCCCACATTCACTGGAATAAGACTCAGCTATCTGAAACCGTACTTCGGCAAAGTTAAACTTTCGATACCAGTAGCAACCAATCAGCAAACAACCTTGAACGGACCGATCACATTAAATAGGCATATATGATGAATGGAAACGCATATTTATAGAAAAAAGCATAAAGGAGGATAAAACGGTTACAAGGAGTATCTTTCTCGAATATGTGAGAGAAACATCTCCCAGTTTAGCATGTGTCTGTCAGTGGCGAAGTCACATCACATCCTGTACTTATATTCATCTGAACAGCTGTAAATGAGATCCTTTTCAGATCTATTTATTGCCCTTATCTTGTTTTTCAAGTGGCCCCGAAAACCGTCAATGGAATTCGTATGATTCCTCGTAACGGGATCCACACAGCAAACAAGTGATTGTCTCTGTTTCACACGAAGCAATATCTCTGTAATGCTGGTACTACTAAACTGTTGAGACATGACTATTCTCAGTCTCGGCAGCTGCTGCTCTCACCGGCTGTTTCAACACCCAGTAATTGCAGATATACAAAATCCGGGTTATGGAGAGATGTGACCTAGGGGAAAAATTTCCCACGAAATATTAAAATTATCAGCTTACCCTCTCTAATATTAGCATGCTTCAAACATATAACGCAATGATGAACAAACCCACCAGTTGATCTGCTATAGCTTTTTAAAATCATGAAAGCAACACAAGAACAAGTTCGCTCTTTCCGGAGCAGTTTAAATCCAGGCAATACTGGAAAACACTAACCTCCTCAAATTGCAGTCGTAACCTTGTAAGGTCACGCATTAGAAATGAATCAAGCGCTCTACAACATTGAACTACGTTCATGAATCTCATTGGATAATTCGACATCGTTCGTAAATATCATTGGATAATTCGCTGATTGGTAGTTAGTGGTGTCGAAAGTTTAACTTCGCCCGTACTTCCACATTACCTGGCCAAATTAGCACGATCTCAATAGTTTAAGTAGTTGGTCAGATGAAGAGGAGTTTGGGCACGTGGTCAATCGTGGATGCGTATATTTTTTCAAATTCGAAATGAAATGAACTCACCAGATTTATCTGTTTGTCAAAGATGAAGTTCATGATATGGATCATCACTTCAGAAGCTGATTGTAATAAAGTTCGTGGATATCTCACTGAATATTGACACGAGATCTTTTACCCACAACCTCCATAGCATTTGTTCCGCGTAGACCAAAGGTTCGTGCACAAACATCGGAATGTGACACGATGGTGTACCGAATCGCGTGAATGCTTGACTGCGAGCCTTCAGCTGAGAAGTCAACTTGAACAGCCAGGGTCAGCCTCCGATGTTCAGTGATGAATGTTGTGGCTAGGCATTCTGAGGAATCATCTACAACTGCGAGGACATCGAATGTCTCACCATGTCAACACAGCGCTTTATTATTGCAGGGCACAGTATTGTTTGATATGTGAATACTACCAATACATAAAAATCACCTACAAAAGCTAACAGAACCTTTCGCGACAACATAATTTATGATGTAGATGCTTATTTCACTATGTATGTACTTGGAAAAGAACTATCATAAGTTGAAGAGTTATTTATCGGTAAATGTAAAGTATAACTGCACTACTGAGGTAGTGTAATGTGGATTATGTCTGTTCCAGGTATAAAAAAATCCTCAACTTTATAAATTTTGTGAAACTGTCTGCTTTGTTGTTGTTAGGCTGATAAATATAGGTTATTCTCAAGATTGCTGCAATTGCTGTGAAGTGGGAAAGTTAATTAGTCGTTTAATTTGACTATTGTATTGCTCAATGAATTAACTCAATATATGGCATTAGTATGCATATGAACTGTGTTCATCCTGAGAACTTGTTCTAGCAAGCTTAACAGTTGTCAATTTACTGTCATATCATTCCAAAAGAAAATGCATGTTTAATATCTATGCCACAGTGTTCTTGGTCAGAAAGGGAGATGGATTTCTTCCTAAAAATTTCTATTGAAATGAAGCGGTACAAACATAGTATCACAATTGAATGTCTAGACTTCATAATGTGGCACCTTAAAAACGATGGGCCACTGTATCTCGAGATATTTATGTACAAATCTGTTCTCTGTTGACTCTGTGCCTAAATGTGTGCTACTACGACTTGAAACTTATGTACTTTATACTTTGCTGGCTATAGTTTCTCAGAAGTACGAGTGTGATTTCCGTAGGTCTCACAAAACCATGTTCGCTAGGCATTACTCACACTGTGGAACAGTTTTTGTGTCATACACTTACGATACCTCCCCTGACGTAAACATGATTAGCGTCGAGTTAATATGCCCTTCGCCTACATGGAATCCAAGAAATCCTGATGATAGAATAATGTCTTATCAGTGTAGATGTTTCATAGTTTTTCTTGAAATTTGACTAAAATCCCCTGTTACTAAAAAAACATATGAGGTCTGTTTATACATGTGGCGTCAATATAAAAGTCAACTATACAATGCAAATTTCTCTATTAACATGAAAATTTTACTTATTATTGATAGGACCAGAGTATCCACTTTTTATACTGATGTGTAAAATTACTTTTGCTAGCTCTTATACATGTGTTTTTGGGTATATGAAGGCTGTCGAAATCAGAGAAATCGTTAAGCGATCAAACTAACGCTAGTGCTTTTCACCGGAGCTGTCCACTGTAAGCCAATGAAATGTTTAGTGCGCCCTTAATTAGTGCTTTTTCCGCATTCCTCCACTGCGTCGCCCTACTGCGGACCTTTGTAATACGTGAAGCCAGGTTAGTTCCTGTTAAGCTTAGTCAGTGGGGTGGGGTTTAAATTTAAAATTATTGGATTGTTATTTTATTCGTTTATAGAATTTAATTTTTACTTGTGAGCAATAACATATTGTGAAAACTAAGCAGGACTTAGTAAGTTGAACATCAGCTTGAAAGATATCGTTCGCTCCAGACTTCTTCGGATCAGGTAACCATTTGGACCAGTGGCAACAGCAGCAACTATGAAATAAAAACAACTGGCTTGGGGATAATTGTATTAAAACCGGAAGTGGACATCGTGTTAGTAAGACCTATATGGGTAGCATGATACATTGCAAATGAAAGTCGGCCTAGGGTTTATATAATTTTCCATTGTATGTCCTTTGTGAATACATTTAAAAAGGATGGCACAAATATATCTTGTCCGTAAACCACCACAAAAGTGAACTACGATGCCACACTTACCTGGGAGAGGCACTAAGGCCAATCGAGTAGCACGCAACTAATCCACTTTGATCTGTGTACTCTGTTTCGTCTGGCCCCACGATCGTCCCTTAGCTTTCGTTTCTCCCCAATGCACTCTATTTCATATCACCTTCAGATACGCCACCAATCGTTTCTCATACAGATCCTCTCTATAGTCTATCACTCAACGGCTTATGTGAAGTTTGTGAAATCAATCTACGTTTTTCAGTTCTTGTAGTTGAAAGACGCTTCCCATGAATTTTGATGAAAAGTACCTTCCTTCAGACCTCTCCATATGATGGCAGTTGGTGATTGGTTTATGTTGGTTTAGAGGTTGACGGATATCTTGTTCAGCAACTTCTAATTAATTTATTCTCGCGTACCAAAGACAAAGCAAAGGCCAATAATTGATCGTCCAAACTTCGTAATATATTTCGAAACCAAAACAAGCCGTTAGACGAACGCTTAGCTAGCTAGTGATCGTGCACGTGACACGACGGGGTACCAAATGGCGGGGATGCTTGGCCGGAAGCCTTCAGCTAAACAAGTCGACTTAAACAGTGGTGGTCAGCATCCAATGAGTGATTGCTGTGATCAATAATTTTGGGGAATTATTTACCGCTACATTGGTATTGAGTCTTCATCAACTCTTTCTTCTCTCTGTTCACTTGAATTCCTTTTCAGTTCTTTTAACAATGTGTTGGTTTTCGCCGGTAGATAAAACTCGGTTTCTCTATTGTTGTTCTTCAGGTCTAATATATGTCCTTATCTTATGATCCAGTAAACCAAGTGGACATATAGCACAGGTATTACTGTGTACTTTTAATAATAGTTATTTCCGTTCACATCGTTTTCAGAAGCTAATTCAGCGATTAAATCGTGAACTTATTATGAAAAACTTAGATGACAGCATACCATGTACTAACAGTGTCAGCTATCTTAGACAAAGTGTTAAAAAGCAGTGAATGAGCGAAATGACCTTGATATCCAAGAAGCATAACTACCGCGCAACTGAGAAATGATATCTTCAGATGGTTTAGTTGTGGAAAGCAACAAAATGGCAGGCTTTGATACCTATTATGAACTCAACAAAAGTATCGGAAGGTAAATGTGATAGGTGACTAAATATTTTCAGAAAGAAAGCCTTTGCAACCTTAGTAGGCTGTTCCATATATTTATAAATAAAATCCTTACAGTGGGAGTGGTTCATATGTTGCTATCTGCATTGAGCGTGGTTCTAAAATGTGTTATGCAGTGAAAGTTATGCAGAAAAAGGTTGAGTAAATCAAAAAGTCTTATCAGTTACAAATAATTAATTATAGGTTATTTCCATGGAACGCAAGAGAAATATAGGTCAGCTTCTGAAATTAGATCACAAAAACTTGGTGAGCATTTAGCGAAAAATAATAAAATTTCCAGGTGAGACTCAAAGAGGTTTTTGAAACTCCGAATTCATTGTACTTGGTCATTGAACTCGCGGATGGAGGGGAACTTTTTCAAAGGTTAGTTCGATGGGCTTAAAAAACTCAGTGGGACTAATATTTCCGTTAAATATTTGAGTGAAAGTTTCAGCTTCTGTTTCAGATCAGAAATGTCAAACACTGCATGAATGAACTTAGCAATATTTTGCCGAAGACCAGGGACCTTTACCTCACAACCAAGAAGCGAGCACAAAGATATCAAATTAGTTTATACTAGCTCGCAAAAACAATATTGGATATTGAAACTATCTAACTATAGTTAGTGTCATAAAACTGCAAAAAGGAATTATGTTGGCCAAAAATCAGTTTACGACTCACTGTTTACAAAATATAGTTTCGCGATATGCTCCTTATCCCGCATATCTTTTGTGGAATAATGATGTTACAGCAAATAAATGAAACTTTCCGTCTGTTTAATAATTTCCACTAATACGTCCACTTCTTCTATAAATACACACACGCTTGTTTTCGTCATCAAAAATTGGTCGTCATGGGAAGCAACCTACCGCCTAATTTTCTACTACGATCTTATCTAAAGTATGCTTGTAATTAAGTGCACTTAAACATATCCATGCAAAATGATGAATATTTTGTATATTTTTCCAATGAATGGAAAAATAATGCCTCCGTATATATGAGTATGTAGCCTTTTTATAAAGTATTTCATCTTCTCCCGTTATTTGTATGTCAATGCCTTTTCATGTGCATTTTTCAAGATGACATCATGTTATTCCGCTTAAGATGAATCTGCTTCATTCAATGCACACCCGTAAATTATTAGTAACTATATGATGTTCTCTGTGTATTTTTCTGTCCACTAATGTTGAGTGCAGTATCCAATAGTATCCGAAATCGTTAGCGGGTTTCTCAATTAACTTGAACTCAGCGTGCTATCTGAAAATACCACTCTTCCCTGAAATCGAATTTGATAGTTTGTGTATCTGAGCTACCCAGTTGAACACGATATTTAATTTACCGAATACAGGATTTAAGAGAAAGCTATACAAAATTGTCAGGTTTGGTATAACAATAAAGAGTAAGAAATTAGCAGTCATAGGGGGGAGTCTAGAGAAATTTGTAGGTGACTTATATTAGAGTTCACTAACATTCCAAATATAAAAGTAATAATCCAAGTCAGTGGAGTGTTAAATCACAATACATTACCAAAAATACAGTGACGAGTTATAGCAACAAAAAGGATTACTTGAAGATAACGTCTAAGTCCTCGGCTACAAATTAATTATATAATCCACGGGCACGTTAATTGTTTGGACTGCGTCTGCTGTAGCTGCTGTGTTCCGGTTGTAGAAATGTCTTCGGTTGAGAGTAGTAGGCTCCTACAATAAATCCGAAGTATACAACACGGTGTGAGTGGAGCAAGTAAGCAGAAGTGACTAGGGAGAAGACGAAGTCTCCAACAGCAGAGTGTATTTTTCAATTGTACCAGGAAGTTATGTATATTTCAACAAGAAGCGTTTTAAACAAAAATTATGTACAATATCTCGAATTTATACAAGTAACCAAAAAGTGTACAATCACATTGTTACGTACTCCACAAATCTCAGCCACTGTGCTATTCCTAGCAAACAACCTTGCAGTAGAATGGGAAGGAGTGGTATGGTTAGATGGCTGGACAGACAGACACTAGCTACTCAAGATTTGTTTGCAAAATGCATAAAACTCAGAGAGTGCATGATAAATCAAGAAGATTTTTAAAGATCCACTCAAGGAAAAAAGGATCTAAAAACTACACAAACTGATAGGATCCCACATATTTTGGTATTGACTGCTAATTTTGTATATTATCATTCTCACGCATTTTGGTAGTGACTGCTAATTTTGTATATATGGTATATTCATTCCCACACATTTTGTTACTGACTGTCAATGTCGCACATATGGCATATTATCATTTCTCACACACTTTGTTATTGGCTATTAAGGTCAATTATTTCAAATGCTGTTAGCTGTCCATATTGTTGTAAAATGTATAAATACCATGGCTTTCTTTATCGTTGTTGCACTTCAATACACAGTCACAGTCCAGCCTTTGTCTTTTGATATTTGCGTGCTTTACTAAGTCGGAAGGTACGACGAGTAGATAGACAGATAAGTTCAGGCGCCGACAGAATAAGGTGAAAACGTCTTCATTCAATTCCCCACAGATATAACAAATTGGCGACGGGGTGTTACTTTAATTCATCGCACTTATAACAAGCAAACGACGACAGTTTTTATTCTGTTCAGCGCAACTATATAACATTTTTGACTGTGTTAATTACAACCCAATTACAATGTCTATCTCTCTGGACGATCTCAAATCTATCTTGCAGCAGCAGCAAGTTCAAAATGAAGCAGCTCAACTAAAATTAATCGAAGCTCTCACTCAAAGGCTGTCCATTCAAGTTCCATCAACATCTCATTCTGACAAATATGAAAGCATCTCAAATTCTATCAATGAGTTCAACTACGACCCAATATCTGGTCTCGTATTTGATGCATGGTTCAATCGTTACGAAGACGTTTTCCGTATTGAATGCTACATGTTTGATGATGCTGCCAAAGTCCGTTTGTTACTAAGAAAACTTGGTACTGTTGAGCACAACAGATATGTTAACTTCATTCTGCCTAAGAACCCACGTGAGTTATCATTCGATGAGACAGTCACCGTTTTATCACAAATCTTTGGTGAACAGTCATCCGTGTTTAATATTCGGTATCAATGTTTTCAGTTGACAAAAATTCCTTCCGATGATTATGTGACTTACGCTGGCAAAGTGAACAAGGAATGTGAAAGGTTCAAACCACACGAAATGACATCAGATCAGTTCAAGTGTTTGATTTTTATTTGTGGGTTGAAGAACCCAGAAGATACTGACATACGAACTCGACTTCTGTCACTTGTGGAACAAGACGCGAAAATGACCTTACAAATGGTGACAGCAGAATGCCTACGTTTAATCAACTTGAAGCACGATACTGCTATGGTGGAGTGCAAACGACAGTCGTCTGAATTTGGTTCGATTAACACAGTGAAAAGTCCTCCGATCACCGTTAAGCACACAGAACGTCAGTCTCAAAATTCAGCTAAACCTCCTTCAGTGTGCTGGCACTGTGGTTCGTGGCATTTTGTCAAGTTCTGTCCTTTCAAGAAGCATAAATGCCGTAATTGTCACCGTTTTGGACATAAGGAGGGTTACTGTACACCTCAGAAAAATCCTTCGGTGAGGAACCGAGGTAGTCGTTTCAAGCCGAAACAATCTCCTCGAGTACAGACCGTTTTCACTACTTCCAAAGTCGAGTTCGCCAGCAAACGTAAGTACATAACACTAGATATTAACGGCAAACGTATTCGTCTTCAGTTGGATACGGCATCAGATATCACCGTAATTTCCCGAACTACGTGGCGCAAACTTGGTTGCCCACAGATTCTGCCGACCGAGCATGTCGCCAAGAATGTCTCTGGAGATATACTGAAACTTGTGGGTGAGATAAATTGCCGGGTTCAGTTTGGTGAGCATCACTTCAATGGTGTATGTTACGTTACAAACTACCATGATTTGGATTTGCTTGGTCTTGACTGGTTAGACAAGCTCCATATCTTTAATGTACCATTAAATTCAGTATGCTCTAATGTTTCGTCTTCACCACACAACGTTGTTCCCGGAGATGTATCTGATCAATCTCTCTTGCAACGCCGTCGTCAAAAGCACGCTTCTGTCTGCCAGGACAAACTTGGTTGCTGCAAACTGGTTGGCATCCAGCATATTCGTAGCCCCCCGTATCATCCCCAATCGAATGGACAGACTGAACGTTTCGTCGACACCTTTAAGCGTTCTTATGCAAAAGCGAAGGGGGAGGGAACAACAGAAAAATTTTAGATAAATTCTTGCTGCATTATCGTACGAATGAAAAAGGACAGTTATGTGTCAGACACACAGATCACGCTCTATCCAGTACCATGCAAAGGTCAACTCGACAAAGAAGAGCTCCGAAACCTTTTCAAATAGATCCAAAAAGCAAGTCCTACACTCTTTACGGGGGGAGGTGATAGGATCCCACATATTTTGGTATTGACTGCTAATTTTGTATATTATCATTCTCACGCATTTTGGTAGTGACTGCTAATTTTGTATATATGGTATATCATTCCCACACATTTTGTTACTGACTGTCAATGTCGCACATATGGCATATTATCATTTCTCACACACTTTGTTATTGGCTATTAAGGTCAATTATTTCAAATGCTGTTAGCTGTCCATATTGTTGTAAAATGTATAAATACCATGGCTTTCTTTATCGTTGTTGCACTTCAATACACAGTCACAGTCCAGCCTTTGTCTTTTGATATTTGCGTGCTTTACTAAGTCGGAAGGTACGACGAGTAGATAGACAGATAAGTTCAGGCGCCGACAGAATAAGGTGAAAACGTCTTCATTCAATTCCCCACAGATATAACAAATTGGCGACGGGGTGTTACTTTAATTCATCGCACTTATAACAAGCAAACGACGACAGTTTTTATTCTGTTCAGCGCAACTATATAACATTTTTGACTGTGTTAATTACAACCCAATTACAATGTCTATCTCTCTGGACGATCTCAAATCTATCTTGCAGCAGCAGCAAGTTCAAAATGAAGCAGCTCAACTAAAATTAATCGAAGCTCTCACTCAAAGGCTGTCCATTCAAGTTCCATCAACATCTCATTCTGACAAATATGAAAGCATCTCAAATTCTATCAATGAGTTCAACTACGACCCAATATCTGGTCTCGTATTTGATGCATGGTTCAATCGTTACGAAGACGTTTTCCGTATTGAATGCTACATGTTTGATGATGCTGCCAAAGTCCGTTTGTTACTAAGAAAACTTGGTACTGTTGAGCACAACAGATATGTTAACTTCATTCTGCCTAAGAACCCACGTGAGTTATCATTCGATGAGACAGTCACCGTTTTATCACAAATCTTTGGTGAACAGTCATCCGTGTTTAATATTCGGTATCAATGTTTTCAGTTGACAAAAATTCCTTCCGATGATTATGTGACTTACGCTGGCAAAGTGAACAAGGAATGTGAAAGGTTCAAACCACACGAAATGACATCAGATCAGTTCAAGTGTTTGATTTTTATTTGTGGGTTGAAGAACCCAGAAGATACTGACATACGAACTCGACTTCTGTCACTTGTGGAACAAGACGCGAAAATGACCTTACAAATGGTGACAGCAGAATGCCTACGTTTAATCAACTTGAAGCACGATACTGCTATGGTGGAGTGCAAACGACAGTCGTCTGAATTTGGTTCGATTAACACAGTGAAAAGTCCTCCGATCACCGTTAAGCACACAGAACGTCAGTCTCAAAATTCAGCTAAACCTCCTTCAGTGTGCTGGCACTGTGGTTCGTGGCATTTTGTCAAGTTCTGTCCTTTCAAGAAGCATAAATGCCGTAATTGTCACCGTTTTGGACATAAGGAGGGTTACTGTACACCTCAGAAAAATCCTTCGGTGAGGAACCGAGGTAGTCGTTTCAAGCCGAAACAATCTCCTCGAGTACAGACCGTTTTCACTACTTCCAAAGTCGAGTTCGCCAGCAAACGTAAGTACATAACACTAGATATTAACGGCAAACGTATTCGTCTTCAGTTGGATACGGCATCAGATATCACCGTAATTTCCCGAACTACGTGGCGCAAACTTGGTTGCCCACAGATTCTGCCGACCGAGCATGTCGCCAAGAATGTCTCTGGAGATATACTGAAACTTGTGGGTGAGATAAATTGCCGGGTTCAGTTTGGTGAGCATCACTTCAATGGTGTATGTTACGTTACAAACTACCATGATTTGGATTTGCTTGGTCTTGACTGGTTAGACAAGCTCCATATCTTTAATGTACCATTAAATTCAGTATGCTCTAATGTTTCGTCTTCACCACACAACGTTGTTCCCGGAGATGTATCTGATCAATCTCTCTTGCAACGCCGTCGTCAAAAGCACGCTTCTGTCTGCCAGGACAAACTTGGTTGCTGCAAACTGGTTGGCATCCAGCATATTCGTAGCCCCCCGTATCATCCCCAATCGAATGGACAGACTGAACGTTTCGTCGACACCTTTAAGCGTTCTTATGCAAAAGCGAAGGGGGAGGGAACAACAGAAAAATTTTAGATAAATTCTTGCTGCATTATCGTACGAATGAAAAAGGACAGTTATGTGTCAGACACACAGATCACGCTCTATCCAGTACCATGCAAAGGTCAACTCGACAAAGAAGAGCTCCGAAACCTTTTCAAATAGATCCAAAAAGCAAGTCCTACACTCTTTACGGGGGGAGGTGATAGGATCCCACATATTTTGGTATTGACTGCTAATTTTGTATATTATCATTCTCACGCATTTTGGTAGTGACTGCTAATTTTGTATATATGGTATATAATCATTCCCACACATTTTGTTACTGACTGTCAATGTCGCACATATGGCATATTATCATTTCTCGCACACTTTGTTATTGGCTATTAAGGTCAATTATTTCAAATGCTGTTAGCTGTCCATATTGTTGTAAAATGTATAAATACCATGGCTTTCTTTATCGTTGTTGCACTTCAATACACAGTCACAGTCCAGCCTTTGTCTTTTGATATTTGCGTGCTTTACTAAGTCGGAAGGTACGACGAGTAGATAGACAGATAAGTTCAGGCGCCGACAGAATAAGGTGAAAACGTCTTCATTCAATTCCCCACAGATATAACACAAACCAAGTTGCGACGTCCTGTAAATTCATCAATATGTTAATAATAATAATAAAACTTTATTTCATACAATGTGTGAACTTATATTACAGGAATTTTTCAGCGCATTTAGTTCCAAAATATTTCCTCTTCATACAGAATTTATATCTAAAGGAATAATCTGAAGTACATCATCAGCATATGAGGATAGAATCAGTTCCCTCGAAAATTCGATATTGTATAGTGAGAAACCAATTTAATGTGTGCTCGAGCTCACGTGTAAGTCACTTGATACAATGTCACCATTAAAAAAACAGGAAACGCAGAAGAGTTTGAGCGTTTTGACAGATGGAAACTCTGATAAACTAGTGATTTAAGCAGGCCACCGGATTGAGGTTAAGTTCGAAGTTCTGTGCAGCCCGTAACACTTTGCCACTGCATTTTATGTCAAATAAGATAAAGTTGTTGGATGCTTGAGATGTTTAAAAAATATAAACATGAGAAAATAGACGGCAATAAAATCACGTGATTTTTAGCAGCTGATTTACTCGTAACACGTTCATTTGATTTATGATAATTGGAACACAAAAGCAGTGTATTTAATGACTAATTTTTTTTCTCTACGTTTGTTGATTTTATATTGTTTTTCCAAAACCCATTCAGACTAACTAAATTTCCTGTATACAATGAAAAAACAATACTACTTTACTTCAGGCAAATGATAAATGGCATCAAATACTTACATGAATATGGAGTTATTCACAGAAATTTAAAAGTACGTCTGAATACTCTTTGTTTGAATTTAAATTTGGTTTTGAATTTTTTGTCCCCCAAATGACACCTCTGATATTGGAGTTTTAGAAAAGTAAGGATTTAAAATAGACATAGAAGTCATTACTCATAAATAATTTTTCATATTATCTCGAAGTACCCATTTGACATGAAAGGCACCCACTATCAGTAGTTAGCAAACTTTACAAGATTGATATACTGTGAGATATTTTAATCAAATAAATATTAGCAAAATATCTAAACATTGAATCGTTGAATCAGCCCTGTCTTAAATAACTTTCAGTTGTACTAATTAGATAAATTGATCAATACCGACCTTGTTTATTTATCGTTTGTTGGCTCCACAGGGCCGACATGGTTGATATTTTTTGAGATGCTGGCTTTCTGTGCTAACGCTTTAGTTATACTATAAGGCTAATTTGGCATTGTTTGGTCGCTGATAATTAACAATTGAATTTAGGAAGTGTATTTCATTCTAGTTGAAAGTTTTCGGCTGGAAATACTCACATCTCACTGAGTAAATGTCCGTAGTTCTATAGTCTAAAATGTTACCTATCAGACTACTGACATCCGTTGTAGATGGGTTTTCTCTCGTGGCTCAGTAGCCTAGTGAACAATGCGTTGTCCGTTGAAATGGTAGATGTTTGGTTTGATTCCTGGTAAGAGCACGCTCACCCAATAGGACGCAGCAGTACCTGGCTTAATAATCCCAAATAGAATGGAAGATAAGTCCTGGATTCTACCACTAAGGACTGGTGTCAAAAATCAAATTGTCTGACTGAATCCCACCGATCATTAGTAAAATGTAAATACTGGTCATGAGAAATATAATTTACTGTGATTTTATTGTCCTTGAATGTAGAATTTGATTTATTATGGTGCAAATTCTATGTCATCTCACATATAAGCTAGAGTGTATTTCATATAGGAAGCAATTACCTAAAATAGCGACATAGCCAATCTTCATTCTACAATTGATTCCCATCTTTCGTATTACTAAAAGTGTGTGCTAATTTATATGTATAAGTTTGCAACGCAATATGACAACTAATCTACACTAAAATTAAAACAGAAACATTACTTATTTAATATAGCCGTAGAAAATGGCGATAAGTAAAAATATTCATTGTAGTGGAAAAACTTCTTTAGACAGCGAATGGAGTTGTCATAGCTAATTTTCGTGTCTGGCTCATATTTCATGTCTCATCCTAACTTCTTAAATCACACTTTTATCTCGACCTTTTTATTTCACTTTCTGCCTATTTCCCCGCTCTTGCTTAATAACTACGGGTGTAGACAGGCTCACACTTGAGAAAATACCCCATATTATTCTCTTCTATTGAAGTGATTATGATGGCAACATTATATGGTGGTAGACTTGTAACAGATTAGCATGAATGTTAAATTATTTGCTAATATTAACCGATAAGTTGGCTTGTGTGATTTTTTAATAAAACGTCGTCTGAAAATGTCTAATTATTCCTAATGAATGGTTCAACAACCTTACTGAATGCTGATTTCTAATTCCAAATGTCATCTGTGTATTTTCACAATAATTTTAGCCTGAAAATATACTGCTAAGTTCAAGAGAAAACGATACCATTGTAAAAATTAGTAAGTAATGAATGACCTTATTGATTTTTACTCATCAAATATTTTGAATGGATTTATATTCGCATACATTTAACCTATTTTCGATTCTTGATGTTTATTCCGACTGTGTCTGTGTATCCAACAGTAACACAGATCATTGAGTGGCTAAAAGTAGATTGAATTCTAAGCCATATAATCCCTACATTAACAGTTATAGTCTGTAAATTCTACATTGATTGAAAGTCACAAGTTTGGTTGAAAACAGGTTAGGTAGGTTTTAGTCAGGAGTTAAGATACCGTCGATTTTTGCATCACCATCCCTTGAACAGTCTGTTAACAAACTCTAGTAATAAAAGAGTTCAGCTCTGACTTAGTCAACTTAGTAGTTAAGTCGCTGACTTCAAATATGAGTAACATAGATTTCCGTAAACAGATGTGTGGCTGATTGAAAATAAATACTTCTGTTACCTGTTGATTCACATGAAATGTAGGTCAAGAAGGAATCTCTCTAGACTATCTCTTGATATTCAACACGAAACTACCGCGGGAGACAAAGTTCTGTAACTTATTTCAGTCACCAAATCACAAGTTACATTGACCAATAACGATCAGGACTAAAGATTTGTTTGATACATATATCCATATATGGTGGTTGTTGACATGTCTGCTATATTTCGCTATGTATATATGGATCGATACTTCATTATAATTAGCCACTCATGTTAAGACTGTCTAATGATTGTTCACACCCTTGTCATATATATTTTGTATTCACAATTTGTGTGACTGACTTACTTACTTACTCTGGTGTGATACCACTTTTGCATTCTCCTTGTGTTTGGAAATAGAAGTATCATCGCAAACCTAGTGGTCTTCTGAATTCCGCCCTCTTGCGTCAGGACTATTAAATTCTCGACCAGTCCATAACAATAATTTGTCGACGAGTACATAACAATTTCATTGACTGATGAAACCACGTTTTGTCCTGACCACTACTAGCTCTTTTCCAACCTGATTCTATGTTAGTCAGCTGATGTTCCCCTTCGGTGAAGGGGATGGCTAGTATAGGAATGCGTAGCACATGTCCTAACCATCTCAATCGACGCAGCTGCTTCATAACCTTGTCGACTGATTTCTTTTCCTCCTTACCTAGCACTGACTAGTCACATGACCTTAATATTACTCACCTTAATACACCGCCTAACACAAGAGATAGAATATAAACACACCTATGATCAGAGACAGCTAGCCGACCTTTTCATGTCTTTTACTCTCAATGGCCATGTCTCACAGTTATGAGCCATGAAGGAGGAAGAAGCGAAATGCTGAGCAGTACACACTCCCTTTTACTAATAGCCAGTCAAATATAACGTATAATAAGCCAGAGATGGTGTAAGTTAGAGTGTTCCAAACGAATCTTCTATATCCGTGCTGAGATTTCGTTAGCGTTCAACCCATCCTGAATTAGTGAAGTGGTCAACATGCTCTACCACTTCACTCCCTATCTTTAATCTAGGAGTTTTAGAGGCTATGCAAAGGATTTCACTTATTATTAATGCAACTGGCATTATTATTAGTAGACTGATAATGATAGGACAAGTGTTCTTTTATTTTTAATTTCCAAAATTTTGAGGGTATCAGTCACCTTTAGCATTTTAACATTCATATATTTTATTTTTCCTAAGACTTTCTACCTGAGATTCAGTTAGTTCCATTGAAAACGTGTCAACGAGATACTGTAAATCACACCCAACACTGGGTGGCGCTGGCAATACCACTTAAATCAAGCGTTATTCTCCACTCAATCAACATAAACACTTTTGATTTGATGGTTGCCTACGTCTGTTATGTCTTAAAGTTTTTCGACGTTGGCCTTATTTACAAAATCCCGACAGTTACTTTTGTTATTTATTTAAGCAATAAGTGATTGTCATAATACATTTACTGATAGGCCGAATTCGAGATGATCGATACTGTTTCTATATCCCAACGTGACTACCTAACTTAAATCATGAGTTTTAAGTAATACAAATTTCACTGTCTTGCATACCGACGGCAGTAGAAATTTGTTAACAGACAAATTTAAAGTTATCACACTTAGACTACTAAATCAACAATAGGGCAAACACACTATTGTAGGAGAGACAAATATCAGCCTTACAAAAGAGGACTATTATAATTCAGCACCCCAGTAGGATGATAAGCACCGATTTCATTGGAGCAAGTAGTGACGTTGCTATGATATGATTATGATCAATAAATTGTGCTCTAAATGTCCTTAGTAAATAATAGTGCATCGCCATGTGACTTTATATAATAAGTTTTGCTCTATGGTGAAGTGATTATATGACATTATAAATTGATTGGGGTTACTTTTTATGGATGCCATTTTGAAACGCTATCCAACATCCATTTGATAGTGATGTATTCACTCAAATTTGTTTAGAGTACATTCTATATCCTCTGCTTTATTCTTCTTTTGTATCCATTCTAGCTGACTATTCACCTCAAGTGTTTACCAGTGAAGATTTGGATATGGAATTGGTATGCTTTATGACAACATTCTGTCCACCTGAATTATTACTAAGTAGACGTTATGATAAGGCAGTTGATCTATGGGCTTTGGGTATACTACTTTATATCATGTAAGTAGTTTTAAAATGTCTTGAGAAATATTCAAACATTTACAATTAGTTTTAATAGGCGTAAGATTTCAGTTTTGAGGCTTTGTTTGTTATTTGATGAAAGCTGGGATAAATGCAAACAATAAGGATTCATATTCTTGTAAAAGTTATAACTATGAACCTTAAAGGTCAAGTACAATGAAGTCGAACTTTACTGTTCTATAAGAGATCAATCGCCTCACGATTGCCTGGATGATAATTTCCTTTACCGTTTTTAGTGAGCAGTGGGATTTCTTATATCTGAAGAAATGCGCTTTATACAGATGAGTCCAAAAGGCAAGAAATTTAAGCGAGACAAAAGATTCCATTTGTGCTATGTTCAAACTAGCATATATCGACAAATATACCTATCACGTAAAATACCTATTTATTCATAAG
Organism: Trichobilharzia regenti; assembly: GCA_944472135.2. Taxonomy (NCBI): domain Eukaryota; kingdom Metazoa; phylum Platyhelminthes; class Trematoda; order Strigeidida; family Schistosomatidae; genus Trichobilharzia; species Trichobilharzia regenti. Next base: position 26,686,874 of record OX235266.1, on the reverse strand, counting down.
TAAAAAGACAGTTTTTGTTGTTCAGCGAAGAAATTTCTTTTCAACGACTTTATTTTCAAGCTGTACAGTAGCATTTATATTACAGAAAAAGTTAATAAGTGGCACAAAATAATTCCTCAGTCAATATACATATATAAATGATAAGAATAACGATAATTAAAATTTGAATAAGGCTTTAAGAAGAGAAATTTCGCGAGATGATATCATCAATTCGTAGTTTCTTTACAACCGCTTTACAACTAACATGGTTAACAATGATAAAATGAAGTTCATGAAAATTACTCAGTTAAATAAAAACAAAAGTACATACTAATGACCAATCATATTTAGATAGGTCATGTTTGTTCATGGCAGGGGGAGATTGAAGTCTATTGATTTTTGTACACACAGTTTAGGCTGTATTTGATTAATCCAAAGTGCTTCCATCACCTTCAATAACCTTGAATTAGAGTTATGTGAAATAATTGTGAAACAGTCATTAATATTGATTTTGTGACCTGACGTTAATAAGTGTTTTGCAATGGATGATGCTGGATTTCTATTCAGATTAATCGCGTTGGGATTTTCGATATTATTTAGTAGCCATTTTGGAACATGTTCTTTTCGACGACATTGGAACCTTCTGTTGGTTCTACCTATATAGGTGTTACAAGGGGTAGAGTTGATGTGGCTGAATTACAAAATTACTAAAGATTGTTTTACAAATGAACTGATATCAAAAATATTTTTTTAAAGTGTCAAGTGTTGTCTTAAAATTTTGGGAATTAGTACTACGATTACGATAAGAATAAAGATGTGAAGTGAAATGAATTCAAGTAGTAAAATAAAATAAAGACTAGAAAGAACATTACTACAACCAAGGTAAAGAAAGGGGTTTGACAAAACTTTTTTGAATACATAATTTAGGTTTCTGTTCATGTATAGCTAGAGCTTCGGCTATGCATAAGTGAAGAAAACGCAAACTTTTGGAGCAATCCGATTTTGCCATGTAGACAACATTGAAGGAAGAAACACGTGAGGCTGAATGACCAAACTCTAGCAGGTGATCATAAATAGATGACTTCGCAGTTCTACGTTCGCCTTTCATTAACCAAACCGAAAAGTGTTCAGCTACACGTCTTCGGAGAGTACACTTACAAAGTCCAAAATAATCAGCTCCACAGGAGCAGGTAAAAGAGTAAATGCACATAGATGTGGACATAGGCGGCAATCTATCCTTGACGCACTGTCTAAACATATTTTGGCTAGCAAAAACTAGACGCAAGTCAGCTGCAGGAAAAGTGCGTTTAATATATTTAGATAAATGATTTTTAATCAATTCCGAAATGGTGTCGCCTTTGAATGCCAAACTCATAAACAGTTTTTTTTGGGACCGTGATTTGTCTAGGGGCGGATTCTTTCTTGATGTTACGTTCAATAAACCTTGTAAGATATCCATTGTTGAGGGGATTTGATAGAAGGTTATCTAGTTCACACCCGATTGTCTCTATAGAGCAAATTCTACAAATTCTGGAGCATAAGGTACACAACTGTTGAAGTTAGTGTACTGCCCTGTGAATTCTGGTTTTCGGTAAATCGACCTTGACAGCGTTCCATTTTCTCTTCTATCTTGCTTAGCGTCAAGGAAGCGAAATGAGGAATTCGACTCTTCTTGATATCAGTTCACTTATAAAACAATCTTTAAAAATTTTGTAAGTCATCCACCTCAACTCTACCCTTATAACAATTTAATTATCGTTATTCTTATCACTTACATATGTATATTGACTGAGAAATTATTTTGTGCCACTTAATAACTTTTTCTGTAATATAAATACGACTGTACAGCTTGAAAATAAAGTCGTTGAAAAGAAATTTCTTCGCTGAACAACAGAAAACTGTGTTTTTCAATATTCCTATGTACAGATGAATCCTTCAAGATTGTGAATACATATCAGCCTTCATTATTAAAATTCAGTCAGTAGTGTAACTCCAGATGCTATAAAATTGAAAGTCATTCTAATTTTGTTTTTATAAATTTCTTTTATTTTACAAACTTAAATTGAGTTAGGATAATAAAAGATGAATTGGTTTCTTAACGTGGCTTTTTCTCAGCTATGGATATGATAATCTACCAAGTACAAGCAAAACAGTTGACAGTGTCTTCCTAACGTTTCTGTCAAACATATAACTTCTGAAATACAAACAAGAGAATGATTATAGATCAGTATGTATTTATTTATTTCCCTCATGAATTCTAATTGACCGCAGGATGGCCAGGATGCCCTGAATCTAGGTTTAGAGCTTGTTGGCGTAACTATAACCTTGTAGGGTCCCATGTCACTTCTCAGACTCGAACTCAAATTTCACCCAGACCTCCAGTCAGATAGCTCTTGAAACTTGTGATTGATCCCCTGTAAAACTGTGATGAAAAATTCAACTAACAACAAGATAGTAACTGATATCATACCTCTAGTCTTAAGTTTGATGCAGATGGAACACTATCAGTCAAGTTTGTAATGTGATCTCTAAGTCAGGTGACTCACCATCACAGTACACTCTGAATTGATAGTAGATCTTTGGTGGCAATCGACAAGAAGCCTTGAACCTGGATTTCATGCGTGTTGGTACTCGTCAGCAAGGAGTATGTTCAGTCTATCCAGCAAGCAGTCAATGACTATATAGTGTTGAATTTAAGACCTATTTTATGCATATTAATTTGATAAAACAAAAGATTTGGAAATCCAAACAATGAAAGCAGGAAAATTGTGGATATATCCGCAGTTAACTGATTGCTTACTAGTATCTCAGTGGTTTATGTATTTGGTTGCTAGCACTATCAGAGAAATGTTAGCATATCATTAATACAAAATAATTATGAACAACCAAAAAACTATACTACCTTTCAAAACTTAAGCAGAATTCATAATGCATCAGATGAATAACACTAAGACTGAAGAGTATTTTAATTGAATCAACATTTTATCTTTTTCTATTGTTTGCTTTGTGAGGGTTGGTTTTGTTTTTACGAGTTGATCACGGATTGATATCAGTTAGAGAAGCATTGAAAACCGGGGAGTACTGGACAGCTGTTGCATCCTAGTTTGGGAATCATCAGCAGTATACCTACAAAAATTTCGATGAAACTTGACTCTAAATTCACAAAACTTCTTGGTTGAAAAATAATTTTCTAAAATTATTGGTAATAACTCAACAAAATGGCTAAAATTTAACCCCTGTAGTCTTCAACAATCAGATTACAAAAGAAGTGCAGGTAACTTAAGGTCGGCCCACCGCTCAATAACGACTCACTTCAAATTGAGTCTTTTAAATTACTTCTAATTAGTTGTAGGCTCTGAGTCTCTACAAAGTCAGTCGTGAAGAAGAAGAACTAAGCAGACGTGATACTTAATCCCTTATTGGTTTATTAATTAATCCCGTTCAACAACATGGTTACGGGTCTTTTAAGAATTTCTAAATAAAGAGAGAATCTTTGAAATAACGGCTAGAATAATAAGACCATTTTATACAGATATAGCACACAAACCAACCAATACAACCACTTCATTTGATATTGTGCAAACCAAAAGATCCGACATAGAAAGATAAAATTATTACCATTTACAAAATAAATTGCATGCAAGAACAGTAATAAACATGACATCGGTCAAAGTGGGCGGCCCTTTCGAATCAGAATCCAAGAACACAAATTAGCTGTAAAGAGGCATGATATAAATTCTTTCATATCAATGCATGTAAATAATTACGGACACCAATTTGATTGGGATAATGTGGAAATATAAAGTAGATGGAACACCGAAGCCTGGTACTAAAGTGGCTTATCCAGGGATTAACAAACACAATACTACATACCAAATTTACCAGGTACCAATAGAAAGTAAATCACACGACAAGAAAGTTTGAATTCCAAGTCAATAAAAATGATCAATAGAAACGTAAATCAACAACCAGTGACAACAATGGTTACCAGGAGATACAATTATATCATCATTCATGAAGAATTCAAATGACTTTTTTCATTCTATACTAAAAACTGCTCTGAAGTAGTATGTTGTTTAGATGGGGGACTACGAAATTTTCGCAATTAAATCAACCAGCTCAGAGAGCACAGGTAATTCAATAAACAGAAGTGGTTATATCGAGTCCTTAAGTTCTGAAATGTTCTCTGGTTGACATCGGCTTGTAACGAAATCTCTTTTAAACGCTTCATATTACTGTTCATTATCCAATTACTTTTATTCCTGTTATCTACAACTACACAAAAAATGCACATATCACTTTAAAGCGTTAACTAAAAGCTGGTAACTTCGTGTAGTAAATATTGTGCTTCTGCCTACTCATTTATGGCTTTTTCATAGCCATGCGAATCAGTCTCATTCTGTGACTATAAACAGTCACACTTTATTCTTAATCTCTTATTATACTCTGTAACAGACTGATAAGATAAAATAAGCATTTTAGGTGTAATGACATCAGTCGGAATCATCATAATTCTATTAAGTATATTATTTAAACATAGATTTCATTTCGAATCGTAGTCACTTAGGGACACAGTTGAAAGCAATGGAGCATTGGAGTGTTTTTAGACTGGCTGTTCAGCAGTACACATCCATAACCACACTTGGAATCGAACTGAGGTCCTTCAGGTTGCCAAACTCTCACACTCCCAATCAGTCAGTAAGTCGGAATTCAGCGACTTATGAATTTACCATATAACGCCGTCATCATATGACAAAAAGGATAGCTTGAAATAATTCAAATTCATATCAACAAACTCGTGAAAATAATATCACAACAGACTTATTCAAAACGAGATCTCAACAGTAGCACCACTACGTCTCCTAATGTTTTGAAACATAACTGATTTCATAGATATTATCTTACTACTTATGAGTAGATCAAGTTGACAACCAAAATATGTTAATTTATCTTATCATAATTTTTAAGGTTGACAGGAAATGATCCTTACCAATCAAAAACTGGCAGTGATTTATACCATGCTATACTGCATTGTGATATTGATTATAAATCTGATCCATGGAAGTTAATCAGTTTAAATGCTCAAGATGCTGTAAAACGTCTTCTAGTGACTGACCCACAATTCAGAATAATAACACCGAATTTATTGAAACATTCATGGCTTAATGGGATTGATGAACACGAACAACACTTACACTCAGTACAAAAAAACTTGGAGCAATTTAACGAACAACGTACAGAAAGGGTAAGTAGTGTTGTTAATGGATAGACATGAATGGCTTGTTTCAAAAATTGGTCAGTTAACACACTTAACTAAATGATTAAGCCTCCTTAAAGTAACCATTCAAATAGAATTCGTTATGACAACCCCGAAAAATGATATGATGTGCAAACTGTTGTCCGGCTTTCCTCAGAATTTGTTTTTACTTGATTCTATAGCGCTATGCTGCAATTCCTACAAATAAAATTTCTATAAATGAGCGTGTATAACTACTTGTTATCACGATGCCAGTTCGTGATTAACTCTGTATGAAGTTGTTCTAGTAAGAAGTCATGAACAGCGGGATCCACCAAGTTGGATGTCAGGAGAAATATTCACTAATCATTCCATTGGCTGGCCATCGAGTTATAAGTTGCAGATTGTTAAATGTTAGAATTTATGAGCCATTGGACTCCACCTTATTGGCTGAATGGTGAACGAGCTCATCTTGTAGCCTAAAGCTTTTGTGTTCTCTAGCTTGTGTATCATGCTGAAGAGTTCCAGACTAAAGCGAAATAACTGTCTAGTACTTACTGGTTTCCAGTGGTTCTCTAACTGATTTCAGTTTTTTTTTAAAAATCAAACTTAAAGTGTCCACTCTGTTTATAATGCATGTCTATACAACTAAATTAACAAACTTTTCATTTATCACTTTCATTTAGGATAATTTATTGACTTTACGTGGTGAGAAGAAACCAATTATTTTATCACCCACAGTTAAACCTTCTTGTGTAGTTAAACCATTTATTTCATCGTAAATAAGTAATATTAAATAAAGTAATAAAAAACGCATTTCACTCTGAATGATGTGTTATAGTATACGACTGTCTATGGTCGCAAGAGAGATGGTTTCCATGCATTTTTTTATACAAATACTTCTTGTACAAGAAAATGTACGTGTCATATCGCTTCTTGATAAAGATGTGACATTTATTTTCAGAGTATTTTTTGATAATTATGCATTCTGTTCTCATAAAGTTTTATTTTAAATTCCCGAAAAATCCTAAAGTAATATATGTATTTATATGTATGTATGCAGTGTTTTAGTTTTGAAATCAATTATCGACTTTTCTTCACATCCCGATAAAGGTTGAACAGTGTATAAATAAATAAATCTGAAGACGTTTAACTGCACATTGTTTGGCCACTGGTCATTTGCGTTGTTTCTGACTGAATCACATCAATCAAATTTGAAAGCTCGTCATCAAACTATAACAATATACTTTGAGGTGGCACCAGATGGTTGAAGGCAATTGACATGTGCGTCGGTGGCACAGTGGTTAGGACTCTCGCTAACCATACACATGATCTGAGGTTCGATCCTCTGCCGACGCACGCCTGATATCTTTGGTCGGCCTGCAAAATTTGGGCTACCGATATCACATGCTGAAAATTCCATACCTGTACCAAAAATACAGTGTGGAATCAAGCTGTAAATAAACATAGGTTTCATGCTTGTTGGTACCCATTAGCAAGACGGTCTTGCAAACTAGGTGGATCTAATATCCCCTCGGAGATTGTAGCGTGCATCACCCAATGTTGCAGAGGGAGTCTTCACCATTGAGCTCTTTGGACTAACGATTAACTTCCTTCAGCAATGTAATGTATACATTAATTTGTAACTAGGATGTAAGTGAAGCCATGTGTCTAGTCCGTAGTGTTGGTCCTTAGTGAATTCTTTCAAAGCTAATGGTGATAAGTCTGGAGCTGAAATACCTCAGTGGGAAGGTCTCTTACAGTAGTATTGGTTGGTGTGAGTTTGAATCCTTGAGAGGGAAACAGTTTCCTCAAGGCTTCAGATCCTGTTTGCTGAATAGGGTCAAAAAACACGAAACCTGTGTGTAGAGCTTCATCCCGACTACCTTCAACCATCTAACAAGTCAAACTAAGATGATGCTGAGAGTAGAATTATTCATCTTGCCTTGTTTTGGTGAATGAATGATATTTCTCCTTTCAGACTTTCTTCATTGAACAGTATTCAGATAAACGATAGAGAAAAATAAAATGCTTGAAGTCAGTTGGTAGGATTTCGTTGACGCACACTCTATATTTATGCATAGTTGTCATAAAGGAATACATATGGAGATTACACTTGTCCTAAGTGACTATATACGAAACCTGATTCATATAATTATGATAGAACTAAGGACAGAATGCCATGGTATAAGTTACTCTCCAGTGACTAGTGTAAATGATAAAATTACTTGAATGAATTCTCTATGTAAATGAAAGACTTATTTATATATGTGTAAAACTTGGGCACTGTGGTAGTAAGTAATTCCATATTAGTTTGTTCATTAGATATATCACACAATGAAACAGTATTATTTACTGGGTGACGTTTCGAACTAAATTTATTTATGTATAAATGTAGAGCCTGATGATGAATTTATCGAAAAGAGTACTCTTTGTTCAGTATCCATTCTTTTGAAAATTTTAGTGGGCATTTTTAATCAGACAAAATTTATTGTTCATAATCATATCAGTTGTAATCACACGAGTTTGAAACTTCAGTTTTATAGTTTTCTTTGTCTTCTCCTATTTGTCGTCGTCGGGGTAGTAGAATTTTCCAGATATCTGGCTGGACAGGTGTTGAATCATTCCTATCACAGTGGTTAGGACTCTCGCCGACCGTGCACATGGTCCGGGGTTCGAGCCCACGCCGACGCACACCTGGTATCTTTGGTTGGCCTGCGAATTTTGGGCTACCGATATCCACGCTGAAAATTCCACACTTGTACCAAAAATACGATGTGGAATCAAGCTGTAACCAAAAAAAAATACATGTCTTTGCAGTTGATTCGATAAATAAAGCCTCAGTCAGTTATCAATCTCTCCCTATACCCTGTGACATTATATTTTAAAACTGTCATCCTATCCCATCCTATTGTATGGTTGTGTGTGACTGCATGTAGTTCTATAGCTGAACTGTTCTGTAGATTTCTTATGTTATTCAGGTCAACCAATCTAGATTTTGCTAGGTTTTTATGCTTGGCTAGTTCAGCTATAGCACTACATGCAGTCACACACAACCATACAATAGGATGGGATAGGATGACAGTTTTAAAATATAATGTCACAGGGTATAGGGAGAGACTGATAACTGACTGAGGCTTTATTTATCGAATCAACTGCAAAGACATGTAATAGGAATGATTCAACACCTGTCCAGCCAGATATCTGGAAAATTCTACTACCCCGACGACGACAAATAGGAGAAGACAAAGAAAACTATAAAACTGAAGTTTCAAACTCGTGTGATTACAATTGATATGATTATGAACAGCAATAAAGTGTATTCGAAACGTCATCCAGTAAATAATACTGTTTCACTCTGTGATGCATCTAATGAACAAATTAATATGGAAAGACTTATTTCACTTTGAGATGAATATACACCTCACTGATTATTGTTGCATATACTGAGATCAGCAGATATTCGTTAATTATGAGCTTGTAGAGAAACGGAGAATGTCAGTTTAACTAATAATGAAAATATCTCAAATTCTTATCTGATCGTCAGCATTTTACTCCATAAAATAAGTTGCATTAATTGACAACTATTTCTTAAAATCACCTATTATTTTGGATATATATGTATTAGGAGATAAAGCAGACTTGATATATTAGGCGAAGATAAAAATACTCCACAGTCTACAGCACAGTCTTGTGTCAGTCAGCTTGGTAACCACAATGCATACCTGACCGATGGATCTTTTCTTCAGCATAATTATTATTGTTATTCTCTTGAGTTCCAAGTGGAATATAAGGCTATAAAAGAAAATCTCCATTTAGCTCTGTTTTCTGAAGTTCCTTACAGCTGGCTCCACGACTGCCTCCTCCATGTCAATTCCCGACTTTCAACTCGTCATTTTCCATTCGAGTTTCCCTCCAGGGACTAAAATTTAGTGTCAGAAAACAGTCTCTTCAAAGCATGTTCGATCCATCTCGATTTCTTTCGGTTTATTTGTTGAGCGATAGGTTCTCAGTTGGTTTGCTGCCAGAGTTGTTGCTTCTTCTCTCTAACCAGCCATCTGATCTTCATTGTTAAGTCATTGGACGGAGCTGATGATGAAAGTCTTCCGACAAATTTCCGTAAACAGATTTAGTAATTATCCGAATAGTTTAGTAATAAAGTCAAGTTTCAGATGAACCCAAAGTTTCTTCAAGAGGGTAAGTACACTTTCCTGATGAGTGCTAACAGATATGAAATCTTCAGTTGAACGCAGTTTTCAACACTTCGACTGATAGCATCTCATAGTTAACAATAAAATAAATTTTTAAAAAATACTATTCTTATTTCACTTATGGAAATGCAACCACTCAGAACACTTATAAGCAGTATTCGTCCCCCCCCCTGTTATTTTATCTTACTTCTCCATGTTCCGAGTGGAAGACAGGGTTTCAAGCTAGAGCTTTGAATTTTCGGTAGTAGTCGTGTGTTTACTTTTATGGTATGGAGTTGTTAGCCTCAAGCCCAACCTTCCTTCTTTATCGCCTTAGCGAGGTTTAGGAGTACGTAGGCAGAGAATCGATCCTCGAACCAAGAGAAGCCTGATTGGCTAGCGTACAGTTTCCTTTCTTATTACAGTTCCATTCTGTCTCTTTTATGAACTGTGATAACTTGAACTACTGCAGCCTTGTTGTAAAGCTCTGCGTTGAATGTTCAGTTCAGTTAATACAACAGTACAGTATTTGTTTTCATAATTGTATCCTCTATTCGTTGTGTTGATTAATTTTGTAGAATAAATGTTTGATATCCATGTTACGGTTACTAGTTATTCAACTGTATAAAATCGTTTCACTAGTTATTCATTTTGTTTGTATCGTTTGTTCATTTCTTTTTTGTCTTCAACTGTTGATCAGTTTGATTTCAGTGAATTAATTATTAATTCTCAATTTTAGCATTAAATAATCAATAAAAGTAACATGTACTTTATAAATTTTTTTTTTATAATTGAAAACAAACAACCAAATAAATCATTTAGCTAAATGACTTGAGCAATGTAAGTGGAGCAGAAGAAGATTGGCTAACGGATGAATACGTGAAACTACCAAGAAGAAATAGTGTGGCAGTTGAAGACAAGGAGAATCTACCTGGAGTAGACATAGATAAGGTTTTACATAATGTTACTACTATTTACTTTATTTTATTTTAAATGTATTGTTGTATATCATTATATAACTTTGTTAAATAAAGAAGTGCCTTGATATCTATAAAAGGATAGTTGTTCAGAAGGATTTCTACAATAAAGTGTGCACCGAATCAGAATGAGTCACTATAAAATTATTTAAAATAATCCAAAAGTCTCTAACGAAAACATCAGAACAAGATTACTTTTCTGAACACTTCTCTGTGTAACCACCACAGCTTCTTCGCCACAGCAGCAGAATTACTCGGATTTTATTAACCATCAAAATATATAGTCATAAATTACATAAATTGAAATCAGTTCCTCTGTGAAGGTCACTTGTCGGTAGACATTTGTACCAACAGAGAAATGTAAACTGTCATCAAACATTTTTAATGACTAATGTCAATTTGTCATGTATGCGTATTTGTTTGTGCGAGTGTGTGAGCATGGTATTTGTTGTATGGGAAACACGTTGAAACGTGATAATATTTTACAGTAGTCATTATATAGGATTGAATTTTGTTTTTCCCTCATCTGTTTTGCTACATTAGAGCCTGACATATAGATGGTGACAAGTTGATCCCTTCTCTCCCATTTACTGCATTCGATTTGGTTAAAATACTCAAGGCTTCAGACGTCAGCCTCCCTTTATGTGGTGGATGAAAACCTCTTCCTAGAATTTCGAAACTGTCGAAATTGATTTTATTTCCGCTGTCTGTAGCATGTATTACTATAGCTGATCTTTTTTCTAGACGTTTTAATTCTACTTCACTTCCAGTTGGACTTTTCGTGCACAGCCTAAATTCATTCACTTTAACCTTCACCTTTCTAGTGCTCCCCCGTACATATGAAGCTTCACATTTTGAACACTTTATCCCATAGATACAGTTGTTTTGTTTCATTTTGGGAACCATATCTTTGACATTCACCAGATCTTTCTTCAAAAATTAGAGGTCTTGAAAAAGATTTTATTATTATATAAACCAAGTACTCTTTGTAGTTGTTCAGATTTCGTCGATAGGGTCAGATTTGACATTTTTCTGTTTTCCTGTCTGGTCCCATTTATTGGTAATATTATTTAGCAGCATTTTTGGATAATTGTTTCTATTCGAAATTTGTCGGATATTGGAGATCTCATTCTCCATATCATTATTATCTGTTACAGTGTTTCTAGCTCTGTTTACGAGATTTAAAGCTACTGCAACTTTCACTCTCCTTGGATGATTCGATCGGAAATTCAAATATCTCTTTGAATGCATTGGTTTCCTGTATTTTGTGAAGTAAAGATTCTTGGCATTCATCTGGGAATAGGCTTTCATCCACCACATAAAGGGAGGCTGACGTCTGAAGCCTTGAGTATTTTAACCAAATCGAATGCAGTAAATGGGAGAGAAGGGATCAACTTGTCACCATCTATATGTCAGGCTCTAATGTAGCAAAACAGATGAGGGAAAAACAAAATTCAATCCTATATAATGACTACTGTAAAATATTATCACGTTTCAACGTGTTTCCCATACAACAAATACCATGCTCACACACTCGCACAAACAAATACGCATACATGACAAATTGACATTAGTCATTAAAAATGTTTGATGACAGTTTACATTTCTCTGTTGGTACAAATGTCTACCGACAAGTGACCTTCACAGAGGAACTGATTTCAATTTATGTAATTTATGACTATATATTTTGATGGTTAATAAAATCCGAGTAATTCTGCTGCTGTGGCGAAGAAGCTGTGGTGGTTACACAGAGAAGTGTTCAGAAAAGTAATCTTGTTCTGATGTTTTCGTTAGAGACTTTTGGATTATTTCTAAATCATTTTTAATGAAGTTAATTCTCGTTAGGCAAAATCACTGATAAACTGTAGAGGATATTAGACCCCATTGATGTCATTTCTGTCAAACATAATATAATCCAACAGGACTTACCTTTATCACTTAGTAATTTGATGAGTTGTCGATTATTTCTATGAGGAAACCTGAACACAGATACGTGAATCACGTGAGATATTTGAAAGCTGGATTAAAATTCTTTGTCACTTACCAAACAAACAATAAATAAGCAGTTCGCTAGCTTGCTGTAGTATTGTTTATTGCTATAGGTTATGAAGATTATGAAAATATTCTAAGTTTCTTGTAGCATTGCTCAAGTCGAATGAAACTATAGACTAGATACTCCTGAGATTAATCGAAGATCCATAGATTAATGATCTTGATTAATCATTTTAAATATTGGCTTCTATCTAGCATACGTTAGCAAGAAAGTTGACAGAGGTCAGATCAAAACTCGACACAAACTCTAGAGGGCTGTAACTCTTGCTTTGAGATTATTTATTTAGGTAAAGGCTACCATACTAGAGTTCTAAGAAGTTCGCAAATCAACTTTCGGACAACCTTGATAAATATGATTAAAAACTTTTTTCATAATCTTTGAAGTTACAGAAGTTTATCCTCAGCGCTGTTTGACTATTACTGAGTCTTTGATTCGCATTTTTCAATTACTACCTTATCGTATCGTTTTTCTTCTGTCTGTTGTTATATAGTGCGAAAACTCGAAATCGCACAATGTTCTTTCTGATTCCCAAGCTACTTTGTCTATATGATTGGTTGGAGGATTTTATCATGAGCTGATATCGGTTAGAGACTCATTGGAAAACCTGCAGGAAGTGCTGGACAGCTGTTTTGTCCTAGCTTGAGATTCTTCATCTGTACGCACCCACCGGGGTTCGGACCCAGGACCTTCTGGTCACAAGGCGAGCTCGTAGACCATCAAACCAATTTGTCTATTATCAGACTATGATAATAAAAATGGTAATATTTTTTAAGTGCGGATTTGTAGGGACTATATTGCCCTCTATATGTGGCATATTGACAGAAGTTAGGATTTATGAGACTGGGTAGTAAATGAGACCACCTTGTAGCCTAAATGTTCTGGGTTCGACCCATAGGGAAGTCATGGTTGTGAACCGTTAAAGAGTCACAAACTAAGGCGAAACACTTCCCCAGTACTCTGTTGTTTACAATGGTTCTTCAAGTGAAGTCAGTGCGCAGTCGAACTTGAAATGATGGTTATATAAAATGTGTTGAGTGTTACAAACCGTAGAGTAAACATCCATTTAAATAATCTCTTTACCGACTTGCTGATGTAATCTTCAGGGTTGATAAACGTTAGTTTCTTCGAAATGCAAAGAAAGCAGCATACTTTATTCTGTGACTTTTTAAAATAAATTTATTCAACTGACTCACTAAATTATCTACTGACTCGTCAATTTCATCATTATCACAATAGTTAAAATTGAAGGAATTTCACTGGAATCTCATTTTTAAGCATCGTTTTATTGATCACAGAATCCACAGTGTATATATAATTTCCTTCTGGATTTCCAGACTGCATTTTTCAGCAACTTCATCTGACCGACTTATGATAATTTCTCACTTAAAGTTTACCATATAAATCATAACTTTATAAAAGTTAGTTTCAAGCATAGAATTAGTGCATATTGAGTCATCTCTTCTCAGATCACTAATCTCTTAATCTGATAGTCTTTTAGTAACATACAAATGAGATTGGCTGGATTTATTGAAAAGCTTAGCGCGCATCGATTTAAATTTAAATTGTACGATCCAACAATTCTTCAACATGACCTTCTTCACTTTGAATTTAGTCAGTTTTCCTTCTTTTCGTGCAGAATATTCAGAGATTAATCACATGTTCAAAGAGATATGCAGTTGTCATTGCGCGTTTTGAGGCTTATAGTTGTTGTAGCCTAATGGTATTTGAAATGAAGCCTAATAAAAACATCGTTAGAAACTTGATACATTTATTCCCATTTGTGAATTTGAATAAAGCAAAAACAACAGATTTTGGAGAATAAAATGGTGCCATCACTGCTTATCTCGTTGGCTTCTTATCAGCTGCTGCTTACATCCTAAATAAGTTATTAAGTTTATGTACAAAAAAGTTTTAACATACTTGCACTTAGTCTCGATATGTAGATAACACATCTGTAGTGTGCAGCATTGAAAGTCATGCCTCCTACCTACTCAGATTATTCAACGACGCACATACAAACATTGAATTTACTATGAAACATGAAAGTTCCATTCCCTCGACATTGCCATGCAATGTCTAGAAGATGGTAGGCTTCAGAGGTCATTTTACTGAAAGCCTACATGGAATGGGACAATACCTACATTCTAAAAATTTTTGTCCAAATAGCTTTAAAAGAGCATTAGTCAAGACTCTGAACATATACCGAAAAGCCTATGTCTCGAGGTAACAAACGCTTGCAATAGTGCCATTACCAGGCATCTCCTTGACACGGGTTATGAGGGGGACGTCACAGGATTGTTCAAAATTCACAATAGGAAACAGAGTTCAGTTCTCCTCAAGTTTGTCAAAGCGATCTCCATCAAGCGCCTGAAACTCGATTTATGTTGAAATAATAGAAAAGATTTGTAACTCAGGTGGATGATTTGGAATTGATAGTGTTCTCTGAGCTCCTTGGTTTAATTGCGGAGCTTTCATCGTCTTTCTGGACGACATCTTCAGCGCAGTATTTAGGATAAAGTGAAATGATTTAAATTTCTTCATGAGTCTCCCGGTAACCATCTTTAGATATTTATTGACCGTTTTCTATTGATTGGGATTTTAAACTTTCTGATCACCTGATTTACTTCTTATTAGTTGGTATATTTCATCTATATTAACGTGTTTATTAATTGCGTTTTCATTTGAGTACCAGGCTTCTAGGAATTCTCTGGCACATTTGGTGTTTCCTCTGTTTAAGATTTTGACATTATCCCAATCAAATTGATGTCCATGATCGTCTGAATGTATTGATACTAAAGAATTTATATCATGTCTTTTCACGGCTGATTTGTGTTCCTGGATTCTTATTCGAAGGGGACGCCCACTTTGGCCGATGTAGTGTTTGTTACAGTTCGAACAATTTATTTTGTAAATGGTGTTAATTTTATCTCCCTTTTTTATCGGATCTTTTGGTTTGCATAAGATAGAATTAAGCGATTCAGCTGGTTTGTGTGCTACATCTATATCAAACGGTTTCATTATTCTAGCCGCTATTTCAGAGATGTTTCTGATATATGGTAGGATGAATTGCTTTTTGGTCTTTGGTGATGGTTCTTTGTTGGTGCTTTCATTCGATTTTAAACACTTTCTGATGAAATTTTTTGGATAACCATTCTTCTTGAACACCGTTTGTAAGTATCTTTCTTCCATTCTTTTCAACTCTGGTGTGCTACAATGTGTTTGAATTCTTCTAAACAATGTCTGCACACAGTTTCTTTTGTGAGTAATTGGATTGTTGCTAGTATAGTTGAGTATTTGATCTGTGTGCGTTGACTTTCTGTATACTTGTGTTTCTAAATTTCCTGTGTTGGTTCTCCTGATTAAGACATCTAAAAATGGGATTTTGTTATCTAACTCTTCTTCTCTTGTGAATTTAATGTCTTCAAATATGTTGTTTATTAATTTATGGGTATATTCTAAATCATTTCTCTACCTATAATTAAACCGAAAATCTGGGTACGTTACGTTGATGATACATTTGTAATAATTAAGAGAAATGATTTAGAATATACCCATAAATTAATAAACAACATATTTGAAGACATTAAATTCACAAGAGAAGAAGAGTTAGATAACAAAATCCCATTTTTAGATGTCTTAATCAGGAGAACCAACACAGGAAATTTAGAAACACAAGTATACAGAAAGTCAACGCACACAGATCAAATACTCAACTATACTAGCAACAATCCAATTACTCACAAAAGAAACTGTGTGCAGACATTGTTTAGAAGAATTCAAACACATTGTAGCACACCAGAGTTGAAAAGAATGGAAGAAAGATACTTACAAACGGTGTTCAAGAAGAATGGTTATCCAAAAAATTTCATCAGAAAGTGTTTAAAATCGAATGAAAGCACCAACAAAGAACCATCACCAAAGACCAAAAAGCAATTCATCCTACCATATATCAGAAACATCTCTGAAATAGCGGCTAGAATAATGAAACCGTTTGATATAGATGTAGCACACAAACCAGCTGAATCGCTTAATTCTATCTTATGCAAACCAAAAGATCCGATAAAAAAGGGAGATAAAATTAACACCATTTACAAAATAAATTGTTCGAACTGTAACAAACACTACATCGGCCAAAGTGGGCGTCCCCTTCGAATAAGAATCCAGGAACACAAATCAGCCGTGAAAAGACATGATATAAATTCTTTAGTATCAATACATTCAGACGATCATGGACATCAATTTGATTGGGATAATGTCAAAATCTTAAACAGAGGAAACACCAAATGTGCCAGAGAATTCCTAGAAGCCTGGTACTCAAATGAAAACGCAATTAATAAACACGTTAATATAGATGAAATATACCAACTAATAAGAAGTAAATCAGGTGATCAGAAAGTTTAAAATCCCAATCAATAGAAAACGGTCAATAAATATCTAAAGATGGTTACCGGGAGACTCATGAAGAAATTTAAATCATTTCACTTTATCCTAAATACTGCGCTGAAGATGTCGTCCAGAAAGACGATGAAAGCTCCGCAATTAAACCAAGGAGCTCAGAGAACACTATCAATTCCAAAACTCGATTTATGTGTTCAGAAAGAAGCATCTATCAGGCTTTCCTTGCGCTGCCTGGTAACTGGATGTCTTTATTCTCTTATTTGATTACTTATTCTTTGACTTTAACCTCACCCCCTTTGATACATTGTCATTTCTCTTGTCTCTATGATTTGAGTTGAACTCAGTTCATTGTTACCTAATTTATTAGCTACTCATCATCTTACAGATCTCTCGTCTGTATTACGTAACTCCTTTACCATTGTTTAAACCTGAACTGCCTCTGCGAAAACTATATAAGCATAATTTTTTAAGTACTATTCACTAAGTTTATAACATCCTGTCAACTGATGTCATGTAAAATTTGCAAGTATGTTGAAACTTTTCTGTACGTAGACTTATTAATTTATTTAGGCTGCAAGCATTAGCTGATGAGAAATCATGGAAACGTCGTCACTGACTGGTATGCACGTACACTGAAATTGATGTGTGCTGCAAGTAGTATAACATGAAAATTTTGAGCTCCATTGTTATGTATCACTAGTTGGAGTGTTGTGCACTTTAGATTTGAAGACGATACTTTTTATTCAATAATCACTTCATATCATAAAAAATATATATATTTTGATTTTCTGTGCTTTAGGAAAATGAAGACAGTCAACTAATAGAAGATGGAATGGCAAATGGCAGACAAACAGACACAGACGGTGTTGATATTGATGCCAATGAACAGGTGAGACTCACGGTTTCGGTTCACTAAATTTTGTTTAAAAATTGTCTACGTATTGAAATACTCACATATTTTATTTGACACGGTTCTGTTTAATTTATCGATGAAGTTATATTCTCTAGTTTTAAAGCACTGGACACTCATGTAACTGAGAATTAGCATTCAAAATATTATACATCACATTGAAGGAATTTAAGTTAACTTATTTGAGTGCGAACAATTAGTAAAACTGATACGTGTTAAAATTCACCTGTAGAGTCTACACATTTTGTATATAAAGGTATGCACATAAGAGCAAAAGAAAGTATTTCTGAACAAATGTACAGACGAAAATTGAAGTGGATTGTATATTCACTCAGAAGACCTTTAAGTACCATCTCACTCCAGATCTTGGAGTGAAAAACGAAACGGAATTGACGGGTTGGGTGTCCGCTGGTAACAGAGATCATGCTAAGAAAAACAAATGACAGCCTATTAGTAATCGAGGAGTTACTTTAAAGTGATTGCAGGGAACAGAGTGGATTGGAGATGTGCCAAAGAAGACCTATCTTCCAGACGAAACTGAAGGAATATGTATATTAGAAAATCAAACGGGAAAATTTTGTTATTTTTTCAGCATTTCCCAAAGCATTATTAAATTTAGGGTTCTCTATTTGTTGAATAAATTCGCCTTAGAAGGTGGAACATCTTAAATTGTATAGAAATCTTGTCACTTTTTATGAACAGAAAAAAGTAGTCAACTAAGAACTCTTGGTTCATAAAAGACATTACTATTTTTATTACGTGTTTGTCAGACGACCCTATTACAACACAAAAAAATTTATATTTACAATTCATTCATAAATGAAGCCTAAGTTCGATGTGTTATTATATTATTTTTCCCTTGGGTTCCGAGTGGAATATACGACTTCAACTACAGACCTCCACTTTGTTCTATTTTCTGCCGTCCTCTTCACTTGGGTCCGCGACTGACCATAATCTCTCATCTCCTACTCGCATCCCACGCTTCTCTTCATGTCAACCTCGCACCGACAACCCACTTGTCGCTCCCTATTTGAATTCCACTTGAGCGAGGGCCTGTATTGTGCGTGATGTAATTCGACGGCCTCCTAAACGTGTTCCTGATCCATCGTTACTTTCTCCTATATATTTATTGAACGATCGGATCTTGGTTGGTTTGTTCTCACGATTTCTTGTTGCTAATTCTTTCTTACTGGCCATTTGATCCTCACTATGGAGCTGGGGAAGTGGGCAGATGTTGATAAAATTCTGTAACTTGTTGGAAATTTTCTTCGTGACACACTGGCTAAGTTTCTGGCCCATATAGAAGAACTGACTGACTTGACATTGCCGATGAAAATCCAAATCTTGTTCCTTATGCTGCTGAATGCAGAAGATTTCCAAACTGATTTCACGTTGATGAAGGTGTATCTTGCCTTGCCAATTTCTGGCTGTCTGGCTTTGATATCTTCAACCGTTCCGACTACCTGTGGTTGAAACTATGCTTCCTAGATAAATGAAGGAGATAACCTCTGTTAAATCTCTCCCGTTGATGGTGACTGGTGCTGGTTGTTATTGTTGTCTGTTGATTATCTTCATCACCTCCGTCTTCTCTATGTTCACTGGGAATTCTATCTTCGCTGCATGCCTCTTCAGCCAGTATGTTGGTTTTCTTCTGCAAGTATTCGAGTTTATGTGACACTAGACATACATCATCTGTGAAATCCAGATCAGTATAAGTAATCGATATATATATATATATATATATATATATATATATATATATATGATCGTTTAAATGTATCAGAATATTCCGCAATTCACTGTTACAATTTTAGGACACACTGAATGATCTTACCCCTGATCAGTTAGTGGGGAATTCGTTTAAAAATTTGTTGGAGGAATACACTTCGCTGGTCAATGAGCAAAATGAAAAAGTTAGTGAATTTTTAAAACCATTTTTGTCCTTTGCTTCTCCTACTTTTGAAGTATTCATTTTTCTGCACTTTTTAAATAACACCTCAAAATTATCATGTGCTTATCAGTGTAAGAATACGGTGGGATTCTACTGATGTGTAGTCCATTAAATAACTGTACTTACACTCATCTGATTGACTGATTTCCCAATCACATATGAATACTTAGTTTGTAGTTTTAACATTCAAAGTTTTTGAGATAAACTTCTAAATACGTATACATGCCTCATGTCCAAATGAATTATTATCATTTGATTTTTGATTTTGATTTTTGATTTACAGCTTAATTCCACACTGTATTTTCGGTACAAATATGGAATTTTCAGCATGGATATCGGTAGCCCAAATTTTGCAGACCGACCATAGATAACAGGTATGCGTCGGTGCGGGCTCGAACCCCGGACCATGTGCATGGTCGGCGAGAGTCCTAACCACTGTGCTTTACGGAAGTTCGACACTTTGAGTAGATGAACTCATACTCAGTGGTCACCATTAACAATTTAATTCTTTTCAGTTATTGTTTACTTGAGATAACATGATGAGAAGCAAGGTGGTTTAATGTTCAACTGGCAAGTATGAAGGTGAAAAAGAACTTAGTTAACTGTACAAAAGAAACATGTAAGCGTGAATCAATTACTAGAAATGAAGCAAACTAGTAGGAAAGAGTTTAATACCACAGGTGAATAAAAATTCTGAAGAAAACTTTTCTGCATACAGAGTTTGGGATTATATTGGCGAACAGCTAATTTCTGCGCCATATACGAGTGTAAAAACCTAACACTCCTTGAAATTATTTTTGACTGGACACAAGTCAGTAACTAGTGATATGTGTCTAATCCTATCTTTAGTGAAGACAAAAATACCAGCTGTCTGATGTGCTCTTTTTATCTCCATTCTAATCTTTTTGGAATTAGAGTGAGGCAGTAAGTGGTTATGCTTCCATTGAGACTATCTGAAATAACTCTAAGCCCCGATGCTTGAATTTTCACCGTTTACATGAATATTTATTTGTATACTAAGGCGTTAATCGATTATTTTTGTTTATTAACAAAGGAAGAAGAAGAAGATATCGATCAGGAAGAAGTAAATAACGACAAAACACATGATGCAGGCGATGTCAGTATTGAAGAGAATGAACCAGTAAGTACATTTAGAATAACTTACAATATTACCAACTGATTGCTCAGAGGAGAATGGAAACAACAGCTTGTGAATAATGAAGGCAGACGTATAGACAAACACATCAGTTTACAATCCTTCTAAGAAAACTTTATCAGTTCAAATTTTCATGCTTATAAATATCAAACGTAAAACAGAAATAAATAGACTGATACTACAACAAACAAATATAATTTGAACAAGGCATTAAGAAGACAAATTTCGCGAAATAATATCATTTCGTAGTTTCTTTACAACCGCTTTACAACTAACAAGGTTAACAATGATAAAATAAATTTAACTGAGTAATTTTCATGAACTTTATTTTATCATTGTTAACCATGTTAGTTGTAAAGCGGTTGTAAAGAAACTACGAAATGATATTATTTCGCGAAATTTGTCTTCTTAATGCCTTGTTCAAATTTATCAAAGGGACTAATTGTTTTAATTTTCTCAAACAAATATAAGCAAAAGAAAAGATAAAATGATTAGATGAAAATGCTAAACTGGATTAGAATCTTCATACATTTGGTTCCCTTGATAAATTTCGAAAAAGAAAGCAAGACGAAATTTGTAGTATAAAATGATATCATTCTATTTCACAGGTTTTCATCAGCTGCGCACTTATACCATCACCTCTACGACCTGAAACCCTTAGACGAAGATAAAAGAAGATGGCTAAAGTCTAAACTTGTTGATATTGCAAACCAATACCACATATTGCCAATGGAGAAGCAGAAGATGCTGACCGAGGAACATAGAATAGCTCTGAAGAAACTACTACTGCTGCTCTGCACAAGAGTTATACAATTCAAATTCAACAATCAACTTTACCGAGAAATTGATAGGGTCGCTTTGGATTCGCCTCTGGCCCTATCTTGGCTGATATCTTCATGGGCTACCTTGAATAGAAACAACTGAGTTCTGCTATCAATGGAACAACCTATATGTTGATGACACATTTGTTGTTTGCCACGACATGGATCATGCATCGGCATTATATGACCACCTAAATGAGACCCCTCCAAACATCAAATTCACTATGGAATATGAACATAATAATGAGTTCAATTTCCTGGATCTAAATGTTAAAGGAACAAACGAGGGCATGATCGGAAAGTCCATCTATAGAAAAGAAACCTGGACTGGACAATATCTTCACTATAACAGCTTTTGTCCCATAAGCTATAAACGTGGATTAGTGAGGACTTTGTACGACAGAGCCAGGAAGCTATGTTCACCAAACAAGGTCGAAGAAGAATTAGATTTCGTCGAGAACTACCTAAGGGAAAATGGATACCCTAAGGGATTTATTCAGAAGTACAGCAGAGAAAAAGATGAGAAAGAAAAACACCCAACTATAGAAAAGAAAAAAGTGTTTATTTGTCTCCCATTCAAAGGAGATGCAGTGTCACAAAAGATTGACAAAAGACTGAAAGGTGCAATAAAAAGGAGCTTTGCGGCAGCAAAACTCATAACATTATACAGCATCACTCCTCCTATAAGCCACTCAAAACTGGATAAATACCCTGCTGATGTCACCTCCAACTGCTTTTATGAATTTACGTGCACTTGTGGGAGCGCGTACATAGGAAGGACAGAAAGAAGGGCCTCTATCCGGTTTTCTGAACATATTCCAAGAAACCTGTGCCTGAAAGGAAGCAAATATTCTCAGAGTGCAATTACCAGACATATTGTTGATACCGGACACCTCGTAGAGATTTCTAAGTCCTTCAAAACATTAAATAGACAAAGGACAGCAAATTTACTACGATTTGCCGAAGCGACCGCAATCAAAAGATTTAAATCAGACTTATGCATACAGAAAGAGAGTGTGATTAATCTCTCACTCCCTTGGTAACTGAATTTTGACTTTGATAAGTTATGTAATTCAGTGATCTCAACTCACTAAACAAATCTTAATCTCATAAACTGTAACCGCTTTTGTTTTTTTGAGCTGCTATGTGAACCTGCAAGCTAACAATGTTCCGTCAATTAATTTTTTTCTGTTTTCTGTCTTACCCCTCCCCCTCTCCTTTTCAACTTTAAAAGCGTATAAATTGATGATGAAAAATTAAACTAAAAACTGTAATGCTTTCATTTTGGATTAGAATCATTCACAAGAATGAAAGCATCCATGAAAACTAGATTCTTCAGCTATCATATACTTTGACATATAGAGGACAACGGGCTAATAAGTTTAACCGATGTTACCAGACAAAGGTACTACGGTTCAGTATTATACCATGAGTTAGTGAAAACTTAAAATTCAGTCAATCAAATACCCCAGTAATTGGTATAAAAGTATCTATGTAAGAAAGTAAATTACCGATGTAGATTTTTAACATGTCTCGGGAACATCGCTCAGCTAAAATTTCACTTTAGAGAACAACTTCATTTGGGTGTTCATGTATGCCATCACAAGCGTTCTCCTTTATTTAGAGTATGTAACTAGTTTTGTTGGATTTCAAATCACTGAATCAGTAGTGATGTGCTTTGCCTTATTCCATCTACTAGTGTCCAATACTAAAGGACCTCAAATTTAAAAGAAATAACTACAAAGTATTTTCTATACTCTGTAATTTCTTAAGTGAAGAAGTCTCTTTCGGAAACACTGTCATATATTATTGAAGTTTAAGAAACGTGGTCGTAGCAGCTTTTGTTCTAACATTCATATACTCTGGGTTCTTTTGCTATGCAGACATCTTCTATTTACGTTTACTGAGCTACATAATATTTTAGAATAGTAAATGCTTTGATATGTACCATTACCAACTGACATGAGCAATTGAGCATCACCTGACATAAATGAGTAGCTGTTGAACTCAGTTAGAGTCAACTATGTATGGAATAAAAGTGGTTGAAGTATTATTAGATGACAGTTACAACCGCAGAACTCTCACTGAACGCAAATTCTCCAACAAAATGAAAACTATTGAAGTCCATAAAGCCACTAGGAGCCAGGAATTCATATGAATCGCATGAAATCCCCTAAACACTGAAAACGGGATCAAAGACCCTAGCAGACCTGTTCACACTACTGCTGCCGAAGGTTTAGAAGTAAGCGTGCCTACTGACTGAAAGGAAGACTACCTTGTCAAGCTGCCAAATGAGGGCATATTAAGTATATTCAAGAAGTGGTGTGACATAATGCTGATATCGACTCAAGGAAATATATTAAGCTACAGGGAAGATTTTGCTGGGAAAAGGCTGGATTTACTAAAAGCGAAGTGTGCTAAGATCAGACCGCGACATTACGCATCGCCGTCCTTTCCTTAAGTAACCTTATTATTTTATTTAATTTAAATATATTGCTCATCAAACTAGACTTCAGAATAACTGAGTCTTTTTGTTTTGTGTTTTGTTATCAGTACTTACAGTTCAGTTAGGAGTGAATAATTATTTGTATTACGTTGAGGATAACTGATGTAGTTTAGCATATCAGCAGCACAATCAGTACTTCAGAATGCCGTCTGCTAAGTAATCCACAATGGAGAGCTGAGAGGAACCTGTGGAGTGAATGCAAGAGTAAGAAAAGGGTATGTACAATCACCGATGATATTTCTGATCGCGGTTAACTCGATCGTGCAACAGACTACGGGGAGTGAGAAGACAGAAATATGTTAGACTGATAAGAAGACTCTGGAAGATCTAGACTTTGAGGATGATTCTTGCCTCACAGCAAACGTACTCATGGATCTACTGCCTGTAACCAACAAGTTAACGGAAGAGGCAAAATAGACAGGAAGTCCTATGAAAAGGGAGAAACCAGAGGTGATAACCAACAGCAACAAGCTCCAGTCACCGTCAACAGTAGAAATTTGAAGAAAATCAATTCTTTCACTTATCCGGGTCGGTCAGGATTATATCAGGAAAGCAAGGCAGGCGTTTGTTACTCTCATTGAAGTTAGTCTGCAGATTTACTACACTCAGAATACGGATCAAAAATCATTTCCAAAGGCAGCTTCACACTTTCATCAATAGTTATCTTTGCCCAATACCGTAAATCATGTGGCTGACAAGAAAGGATAGGCTGCACTAAGCGCTGGCGACCTTGTGGCTAACAAATATGCGGAAGTAAACAGAGATGAGTTGTATATAAGCTTGGAAGGCCGTCTAGTAACATCATGCTCCAAGCCCTGCAGTGGGACCCAAATGGAAAAACACTAGTTAAGAGTCGTAGAGTGACATGGAAGAGATCGTGTGAGGGGGAAATGGAAGCTGTTTAAAGGTAGTCGCAGGGTCATGTGAAAAGACTACAGAAAACAGAACGAAATGGAGGCGTGCTGCTAAAGCCCCATATTATAGCCGGAATCCAAGCAAATGATAATATACAATTAGTTTAATAATCATCTCTTCCAGTAACAGAATGCTGCTGGTTATTTCTGAAGAGTCCCTCACCGTCTCATCGGTTTATTTTGAAAACCACATGGTTGACCTTTTGACCATATGACTTGGTTTTTATTGTTTAATAAATTTCATCTATATCAGTATGTTTGCGGATAGTAAACTTTTCTGAGTTCCAGGCTTTTCTCAGCATCTATGATTTTTCCTTTGAGTAAAATCTGTACATTTATCCAGTACGACTGGTAACTATAGTCACCTGTTTAATCGGAGCGAAGTGATTTTAGTGTTGAATTAACTATGTTTAGTGAAATGGAGAGAATTCGGCCCTTCTTCGTCCTTTAAAACTATCAGTACTAATTATCCTTTTATATAGTGGTGATGAATTCATGTGAGTCCTTTTAGCTAACAATATTACCTTATTTGATAGTCCAGTTCATATAAAGTACTTTAGCTTTTATGTTGGTCTCTAGTAATCAAATAACTTATGTCGGTCAAACCAACTGAATGAATGGGAGATTTACTACAAAAATAGATAGTGTCTGACCAGTTTAAATGTCTGATTTCGATCTAGCATTTGAAGACGTTCTCTCCCATGCGGAATGGTATTATGCTCTTTGAGTTTTACATTGTCTTCAGTATCATTCATTATGGGTAATTAGAAAATAGGGCGGGTGTACTGCTCATCAGTCCGCTCCGTCCTCCTTTATGAATGTCTGTGAGACCTGGCCACTGAGAGTGGAACACATGGAAAGATTAGCTGTCTTTGATCATAGGTGCCTGCGTTCCATCTCCCGTGTGAAGTGGTATAATAAGGTGAGCAATATTGAGGTTAGGCCTCAGTCGAGTTCTAGGTAAGGAGGGGAAATCAATCGACGAGGCTGGGAAGTTACATCGACTGGGATGGTTAGGACATGTGTTACGTATGCCTAGTCATCGCCTTCCTCGACGAGCAATGTTAGCTGATATAGGGTCAGGCTGGAAAAGAGCTAGCGGCGGTCAAACCAAAACATGGCACCAGTCAATGAAATCCACAACAGTTAGTTTAAGCCAGCCACGTAGGATGGCGTAGACTTCCTGACTGGTTGGGGTCCTAGAGACGGTAAAAACCAATGGTTGGAAACAATTGGTGACATGGCTCAAAATCGTTCTCAATGGCCGGCTGGCGCAGATGCATCCACTCCTTGTGACTTATGATTTCCAATGAAACTGTTCTGTTCTTCGTTATTACTATTCCTTCGTCTCACACCTCTGCTTACTGTCTGTATTATGCATTTCTTCTACTTTCTTCTGTTGCTTTGTGTGCTACAAGGAGTGTGACGACTTGAACTGCCGCACATATGTGCAAAGTTTTATGTCGAAAACAGACAGTAAACAGTTTCTTTTCTTAAATAATAAAAGTTCCGGTTACTTATTTAGGTAAGTCTTCAAGAAGATGCCGCCTCTCATAAGGATGACGATAGCGAATCGGTTGACCAAACTACTCCAAGAAATGAAGAAGACGTGGCAGAAGATTTTTTGGAACTGGAAAATGCTGAGAACTGAGTAAGCAAAATCGTGTGTAGATCTTTTACGTCTGAGAAGTGATTATCAGATGCTAACAGATATATTCTTCTGAATCACGGAATTGATGGAGTTTGTATTGTTGTTACTGCATAAACTAACAAAATTTATGATTGCGTTATATTGGAAAGTGAGATAATGAGTTAGGTATGGGGATTTCTACTACAGTCGCCTTTTGTATTTGCTTGCACTAAACAACATTGATTTCCTACAGTCCTGATCAGCAGGAATTTCCTTTGGATATTCTAATCTGAAGTATTACATACATAAAAGTAACCTTCTGTTCAGCGACATTGCACATATGGCTTATCACAGAGTATATATAGGGTTCCGAGTGGAACAGGACTTCAACAACACTCCTCCTCTTCACCAGCACGCACCGACCGGGGTTCGAACCCAGGACCTTCTGTTTACAAGGCTAGCGAGCTTGTAGACTACTGGGCCACTGGGACCCGATTCAATGGCCCATGAACTGTAACTTCTACCAATTTCTACAGCATAGCGTGACCCTTTGGCAATGTCTTCTTCCATGAGTTACTGCCTCATCTTTAACCAGGTGCATCCTACAGATCACGGCTTCCCACTAGAACCCCAGGTCACTGCCTGAATAGGGCCGGTGGCTTGTGAGCTACTTCGTTATTTTGAACCCCAGTGGGTGCGTACTTCTGGAGAGTCCCAGCTGTCCAGTACTCCGAGCTGGTTTTCCAATGGCTCTCTAACTGATGTCAGCTCATGATAAAATCCTCCAACCAGTCAAACAAAATCCCTACAAAACCAGTACTTGAAGACAACATATGTCTTGATTACCATTCAGTTTCCTCACAGACGTACCAAGGGATGTGACCGTGATTGACTTCAGTGACACAAGAATTGATTTATCGCTATGATAGATTCTTCCGAACACTGAGCAGGAATTGGCTTGTTTGGTACATAATTCGGACTTGTCAAATATAAACTGATGCTACTGGATTGATGTGCACCCACTTGTATCCTTATGAATTGAAAGTAAGGAGAAATAATGATAAGACCCGACACGAAATAGTATATTATCCTTTCTCACGAACTTTGTGATTATCTTGTGATAGATTTACTTCGTTAATCTGTCGTTTCTCATGCGTATTGTGATTTAGTGTGTTTGATCAATTCATCATCCTTTGTCTCACCTTGGTCTTTGTTGGACCTTGAACCAATCAAGATAGAAATTTCCAGCCAATTAGAACAATACATTCTCACAGTTGTGATCTGACCGTATGTACAGTATAGTATCTTACAGTCACACGCTAGCCTTTGTATTTTGATATTTGCGTGGCTCAGTGATTCGGAAGGTTCAAAGGACAAATAGGCATATTAGCGTACCAGTCGAGATCTTCACTGTTATACCAATTAGCAGTGCAGATATAACAAATTCACGACGGGTTTATTCAGTTCAGTGCAGTTACAACAAATAGTAGAAAGGATTTGTAGCTTATGTGGATAATTTTTATTTAGTTGTGTTCTTTGAGCTAGTTGATTTAATTACAATGATTTCATTGTCCCTATAAACAACATCTTCAGAGCAGGCTTTAGTATGAAATAAAATTATGTGAATATAATTGTTCCTCCTGACAACCATTGTCGTCAGTGGTTTTTAGTTTACGTCTCTGTTAATCATTTTTATTAGTGTGTAATTCGGACATTCTTGTTATGTGGTTTATTTTTAATCAATTGCTAAATTTAAAATGTTATTTCTGTCCTCACTGAGTAGTGCCAGATGAAACAAAATAGAGTTGGAAAAGAATTACTGGTGGTCGAATCAAAACATGTGCGTCGGTGGTATAGCGGTTAAGACGCTCGCCGACCATGCATATGGTCCGGGGTTCGATCCCCGGCCGGCGCACTCCTTTACCTCACTGAGCCAGAAATAATGCTGGTAAAGAGGAAAGGTTGGGCATGAGGCTAGCGACCCCATCCTGTAAAAATTAAACACTGCTACAGAAACTTCAAGCCACTAGCTTGGAGCCCTATGTTCCACTGGGGACGTGAAGGAAAAATTATTATTTATTATTATTATTAAATCAAAACATGGAACCAGACCATGAAGTTTTTGACAGCTGGTTTAAACCTTGTAGAGTGTTCTACACGGCTAGAGACCGTTACCCAGTTGGACAGACATGAACGAAGAATGGTTAAAATGGGCACAATTTTGGGCATATGGTAATAATAGTAATATAATGGCTAAATCCTGGCTAAACAACGGTAAAATACAAAAATAATGTTTTAAAATATGATTAAAATGGGAAAGTAGCGATCAGATAATGGAAATATTAGTTTAGCCGTGGGTGAGCGTTGGTTCAATAATGGTAAAACCTTATTCAAATAATGGTCAAAATGATAAAATAACAGTTAAATTTTAATTGAATAATTTTCAGAATGGGAAAAATTATGCCAATGAACCCAAATTCCTCCACTTTTTCTTACTATTGGCCATGCCCACTATTCAGTCGTTTTTTTTGCCATTTTTTCTTCCAATCGAGTAGTAGCTTGGCTCAAAACGGTTCCAAGTGGCACGGGTACATTCACACTTTATGGTCTTTATTAAGTCCCCATTATACTTTGCGTAATTAATCTTTCTTCTGAAAACCTCCTTTTATTATAGTTTTGTTATATACTTTTTCCCGTTTAGCTCTAGGCTTGCTTTTATGAGGTGTCGCAAGTGAACTGCTGCACTGACGTCCAAAGTTCTGCGTTGAAAATCAATTTTAGCTCAAGAAAAAGATTATTATAACATCTTCGCTAAATTTGTGTCCATATGGAATGATGAAATTTAGGTTACTCATAATTTCTAGATGGACTTTTATCTTCATAACTATATCACAGGTGTTTAGTACATATGAACTCGCTCACCCTCAAACGCCTACTATGTTCTTGAATTTTAGATTACCCAAGTCATTTGACAAAATAAATTATTTCTTAGTTCTGTGAAATTCAGCGGTTTCTTAAACTAAGGGTACTAGAAAATTTCCATTGGCTACTGCTAACGAGGTAGATCATCTAACGACATGCGATTACTAACAGTTATTTGTCCATTGTGTTATTAGAAAGTGTTTCATATTATATATTACTAAGCCTGACTCAGTTCACTCACACTGCTTCTGAAGTAACTATGCAGTACAGTATATTCATAAGTCAGTGAGGTTTTATGTGTACTTGTGATAAGACAGCCTTACCATGGTGACTCCCTATGTAACCGTGACCATTTTTTCACTAAGTCCAATCCTATATATCTCACGGAAAAGTTGAAGTTTCATCAGAAATTAGAAAGTACTTCCAGTGATTAGAAAGACCGCTTTAATATGACATTCTGAAATTTTTTGTAGCACTAGCTTCTAGACACCTTTTACTGTTAGTCAAAATTGTTGGTCTGTTTGCACTACTTGGCTGCATAATTCTGTATCCAGTATCCTGCATCAAACTTACTATGTCGTGTGCTATTTTAATCTTCGGGATGCATCTTTGGGTTGGAATATGCCCACTTTTGAATACCATTCCACTGCTCCTACTTCTTCTTCTAGTAAAATGACGGAAGATATCGAAAAAAGTAGGAGTGTGTTAGTTGTCAAACTACAGAGTTCAAAGGGAACGAGAGCACGAGTGGCATTTAATCGGCCAGTCAAACAGAACCAGGCATAGCTTGCATAGCTCAGAAAACAGTAAACTAGACAGCGTATCAAGCATTCCGAAGGAATGATTCGCAGTTAAGCATTACAGGTCTGATGCATACTATTTTAAGAGAAACTTTATGTTACTTAAGTGAATTTTATACTTTTGAAAAAGTCCCTACAATGGCAGTATTCCAAGCAGTTGTTTAGTTGTCAAGTTATCCATTTGAATGTATGCTCATCAATGACTTCTGCAAAACATTACTTGATTACTGGGACTGTACAAGAACAGTTTCGAAGTCTTCCGATTACATTACTTTCCAAATGAAAAGAACATGGTGCTTTAAGATGTCTCATGCCGTATATATTCCATCGGCAATTATTTCGACTGAAGATTTTTTAAGTTAAGCAAATATTTCGGGTTAAATGAAGAGCTACGAGACCTTTACACTGTGTAAAAACACATCAGGATATAACTATTACCATTAGTCTTGTGATCTTCCATCTTAAGATATAACTTTAATTCAGCTTAAGGTGTTTATCCTTTAAACAGTATAGGTCTCTAGACAGTAGATGTTAAGGAATTTCCTGGAATAATTTGAGCGTAAAGTCAGACTGAACCATTATAAATTAGTTAAAATAACCCAAGCATATTTATGAAAAAAGATTTTTCCTCTAAACACTGTTCCAAAACATTTTAAGTGAAGTTTGTGGTTTGCCTAGAATTGTTCACTTAAATTTTCAACACGTGCAGGATTTGTAAAAATAAATGCTATTTATTATTTATTCTTTAGGTCACAGAAGACACGACTGGACGACATCAACCTCGCTCAACTCGGACTTCTTAAGTTGCCCTGAGACTTTTAATGGTTAATTTCAACCTTTCATATTGAAAAATCATGTCATAGAGACTTTAGTACATAAAGTCGTGGTTTTATATTTTAGAGGCTGACGGAAAAAATAAGGCAGTGATGAAGATGTAGTGATTTACTAGTCTATCTGACTTCCTTTGGACTCCAGCATGCTCCCTAATGTCTTGAACCGCTTCGTGGTTATTACTGTTTTAAACGATGACGAACTAACGGCTCTCAGATAGTGTAAATAAAGAGAACAACTAGTGGTTAGAAAAGGGAGACTACATTAGGATGGGAGTCAAAGTTGACAAATACTGATCAAATGGTTGGACAATGATGCAAATGGGGAAATATGTAGACTTCGGATCAATAGCTAGACTGGTCACTTCTCGGAAGCAAAATAATTAAAACACGAGTTTTCACATACGTCAGTTGAGGCTAAAAATTGCCGGCAAACGGTTAAGTTAAAAGAACAGGAAATTTTTTCCGTATGAAGCATCTGTAATCTTGACGCAATGCAGCATAGGATCCACGCTTTGAAGTTATGGAATAATGTCTTGAAATCCATTAGTAGTTGCATAAAACCACACAAGGAACAGTTAATTCCCCCATAAAAATATCTTAACACACTGGCCAAATTTTTTAACATCTGTCACAGAAAGTATTCGCAAGATGATGTAAGAACAAAATTCTAATCCTTTCACAGAGGACACATAACTTAGGGTTGATTAATTTTCCATCTTTTGAAACCTGTCGGAATACATGGTAAATAAAATAAAAGTTGTAATAATTGGGCGACAAGTTGTCACAAACCGCAGCTGAGGAAGTTTTCAAGTATTAAATATTGCGAATAAGTATTTCAAGTTTTTGTAGTGCACGTGGTGCGTGTCTTATTCCCTAGTTGCGCTATCATTTAGCGCACTCTTCTACCTTGCTACCCCAACCTGTCGATAGATAAGCTGCAAACTACTGCTATGTGTTAGTTTCGATTTTTGTTTGTTATATAGATATAACTCATATCTAGGCACACAACAATGCAAAGGTCTTCTACCTGGACTACATCCATCAGTACATGCGCGGTAGGTGGTGTACTGATCGGGGCTAACCGAAGAGAGCAGGTTTATTAGATGCTAACGTTAGGGCCTATCTAGTAGTCATCTTTAGGCACTTATATTTTCACCAGAATTTGTAAAAGCACCACCTCGATTGCTAGGTTACATTGGTCTCCCACTCGCGCTTCGAAAATGAAAGTGCCATTTTTACTCTTATTAAGTAAAACCAGCTTTTTTGTTAATTCCATCGTAAGCGTTTTCAGTTTATTTTGACCGAATTGTCGTCTTTTCAATTATGTGGATTTCGTGGAGGTTTTGTATGGTTCTATGTTCTAACAAATATTTTTTGTCTGGAGAGTCTAGATGACTTTTATTGACAAGATTTGCAGAAATTGCTGTGGACAACCGGACTGCCGCTTTCTAGAAGGTGGTGTGATGTCTGTGATCCACGGTTGCAGAAAGCCTGTAGTGATCCATTATTCTTGATCTACTAGAGATGTGCAAATTCTGTAATACTTGTGTTGATATTCTCATTGAAGAGGCCGTTGAACTTCCTGTGTCCAAGAAATTGGTGAAAAATAGCTCATGAGGGAAACAATCCGGCATTAAAAGTTGTTATCCGTTTGAAAGTTCTTGGCCAGGCCAAAAGACTGAGATAGAAATTCGCGCTGAATTAATGACCACAAAATAGGTTCATTGTTACATACCTCGAAAATAGAAGAGAGCGAGTAGAACCAGTGGCGTAAGACTGCCCGGCGAAACTAGTGTCGTGAATCTTGGCATGCTGGTTTGAAGCATGGCTCCTGGCTGTGATGATTCGGTGGTGGAGGAAACTAACATCACTGGGATATAGCCTAAAACTAAGATGTTAAAATCTAAAGAAAGAGAAAACATTGGAACTTAATAATAAGGTCTCCACAATTTTGAATACCGTGTAGTTATTTGTAACTTCGATGAATCTATGGAAGTGAGACCAGCTGCTCGTCAATCGCATTTTTGTCTTTACCTACTTCCCACCACAGCAAATGGAATGCATGTAAGAAGTGTAATCAGTATCAGCCAACGAAATACTTACCTCATGGAAAATATTATGGAACAAGATGAAAAGAGTATTGTTCTCCACAAAGCAGTTTAGTTCAACGATATTAAGCTGATAACAGTGCCTGTTTGGTCGTTGGATAATAGAAGTAGGAAGAGGAGAGACATAGTGGGAAAATAGAAAAGACGTTAGGAGACTGTACGCTTAGATGGGGTCTGGGAACCAGGTCTCTGTTTATAAGTCAAGTCAACATACAAGTGGATCACGGCACTATACGAACATGTGCACTCTTAGGAACAGACTTCACAATTGAGAAACATTATTTGAAATACTGTAACCTGTCGCTACTGTAATCGCTGAATAATGACTGTTTGTGGGTGCAGAACCCACTCCACCCATACCAGAATATATACTTCATTGGACGTAAAATAATGGTTAATCGGAAGAGAGGTGGGGTTAATATGTGTATCTGAAACGGCAGAAATTCGGTCAGCGGCATCACTAACTTATGGCAGCGGCCCCAATGAAGCTGTGAGTTCTGTTAATAATCAGAATAAGGATGTCATAACGGCCAGTGTTATTTAATGAAGTCATGTCTGCCAAGCTGATAGTTTCAGAGTGAACCACCTGGAGTAATGGTCACAAGCATCCTATAGTTGATGACTGTAATGCCCACATATCCATCGGGAGGAGTCGGCATCAAGCAGCTGGTAAGCATATTTCAACAGCAGTTTTACTCTGATAGTCCTCAGATGTGTTGTCAATGTAGTTGAAGATTGAACGATCAATTCATGGTTGTTTGCTCAAAACCAACTCCTCCATATTTTTCGCGGGAGTCATCGATCCAGTAGTCATAGTCTAATCGTTCGCTGTTCAGTGGAAGATAAAAAATTATCAGAAGTATCACCGTGATTGATTGTTATAACATTTATTCTTAGACCTTGTGTATAATAATCTTAATGTTGGTTACATCCAATATCCTGATTACGAGCTAGTATAAACCAGTGATTTCTTTGAGCTCGCTTCTTGGTTGTGAGGTAGAGGTTCCAGATCTTCGGTGAGCTTCTGCGTAGTAAGTTCCGCCACTCGACTGCTTTAGCTCTGGTAGACTCCAAGAGGAGTGGTGCGGGGATTGGTCGAGATGTGGATTGTAGTATCCAGTATGTTAGGACTGTATTGCTGCCGTGAATGGAGTTTGACCTAACTCCCGTTGGTCATTCGGTGTAGTCATAAAAGCAGAGTAGTAATAATAATAGGTTGTAGTGTAGATAATATAGGTTGAGATAAGTGGAATAATAAAGGTGACCTAAGGAAAAGATAGAGTGAGAGAAGGCAGAATAGGTCGTGGGGATTTAGTTTGTACGCTTATCCATTGACAGTGTGGTTTTAAGTTTTATGAGGATAAGCCATTGAGACACAAACCTTGCATTTCTGCATGATTGTCTAGCTTCCGCTTAAAAATCTCCAGAGATGGCGCTGTAGTCACGGCCGCCGGTAAAGCGTTCCAGAGACGGCAAACACGAAGCGAAAAGAAATGTGATCGCACTCGAGTCTTTGGTCTGTGGAGTCCTCAAAAATAAACTTATCCAAATTTTACTACTATGTAAATAATGAACATATTGTACACTACTTTGTTTTAACCATAAACTCTGTACTTTGACTTTACCTCGGGTTTTGAATAAATATATAGTTCTACCTTCGACTCTCCATCTTCTCCACCATCTCAACTGCCGTCGATCAATTTTAATCACCTGCTTTCTATCTCAAATTTTTGCAGGAGCACCGTAGTTCTTCCTACGTACTTTGGTCGACCTCCGGCAACGTCAACATTGGAGAATTAGTACTGGAGCAGTCTTCCCGCAGCACCTGGAGTCTATAACGTTTATTGTGGAATTTGGATCTTTGTAAACCCAATTAACCAAACTTTAATACATTCTTCCCGTAACTAAACTGATTTGGTACTTTATTTTCTATTTGAATTTGGGTAACTGAGCTAACCGAGTGAAAGGTCCACCACAGGTCTCTGGTGTGCTATCCTTAGCGGGTTACTTCGTGGAAGCCTATAATCGCTTAATGGCAGGATGCTTTTATTTGGGTGGGCCTGGTCATTTAGGATCTTGTAGACGGTGATGAGGTCTCCCCTGTGCCTTCGGTAACTAAGTGTGAAAAGACCTAATTTCTTTAGTCGTTCCTCATATGATTTGTTGCGGAGGCCGATCACCCATTTTGTCGCTCGTCTCTGGACACTTTCTAGAATGTTAGCATCCCTTTTGAGTAGCGGAGGTGCAATGATATTATGCACCTCAAGGTGTGGCCTCACATATGCCTTATATAACCTTAAGGACAGTTCGGGAGTGAGAGCCCCCAGCTGCCTATGCATAAAGTGTAAAGTTGCGTAGGCTTTGGCGACGTCCATCGAGTAATTTCTACTGGTGTCCAGCTTTTCTGTTAGAATAAGACCTAGATCGCGCTCTGATGGAACACAACTCAAGTTCTGGCCACCAAGGGTGTAATTCACACTCTGTGACCTGCCGGAATGAAGTTGCACTACTTTGCACTTCTTTACCGGTTGGATGTCCAAACCCAGTGTGCTACACAAGATGGACCACTGTTCCTGATCAAATAGGGCCCTATCTTTCAGCAGACTACTACTACAGTCTGGTACATTAAGGGGGATTACACAATTTGATCTACCAACCGTGGGCTTGGGCTCGGTCCTCGCACATTTGTGATCCCCTTTAAGACCGTCTTGTTTCGTCTGGTGCGACTGGGTATTTTCGTGTGTCTCAGCGCTATGGCCAGTAATGCTGGCAGACGATAGGGGTCTTTTTCCAGTGACGGAGACCCGTGGTTCTCCAGCCTCTGTGTCTGGAGCGGTTATGTCAAGTGTTACAG
The DNA here is from genome assembly GCA_944472135.2 of Trichobilharzia regenti. Classification (NCBI taxonomy): domain Eukaryota; kingdom Metazoa; phylum Platyhelminthes; class Trematoda; order Strigeidida; family Schistosomatidae; genus Trichobilharzia; species Trichobilharzia regenti. The sequence continues at coordinate 26,650,636 of OX235266.1, read as the reverse complement.
GTTTAAAGAGTGAGGATTTTGGTATCCCCGGTTTACGCGCGTTTGTACTAATTTCCGGGTTGGTGCTGGTCGAACATTTCATATTTTTCCTCGCTACTTCTGTGCCATCTTTAGTTTTCAAAGGACTACGCGAGGCTACATCAGGACGGCAACTCGGGCATATGTACCAGAACCATTGGCATGGGTTTCTACGCATAAAGTCATAATATGCTTTTGGTACCCCATTGTCGCATCTGCAATGCACCCATCGCTTGCTAAAGTTACATTCGAAAGCAGATTCTGCTTGTTGGACGACAGAAGCGCAGACCTTGCAGTCGTCTGCGTTCTTGGGGGGCGTTCTTGTCGTCTTGCGACGTCGTGAACGTTTCTTTTTGGCCTTCCTATTTGTTTCATGGCCTACCAAGGGGATGGGTGTTATGCAGTTCTCACTTAGTGCAATTTTCCCACTCGGATCTGTTAACCTAGTCATGTTAACAGGGGTGGAGCCACATCCACTTGGCTGACTTTGCACAGCTTCACTGTAGGACTGTGGCAACGTAGGTAATCTGTACGAGCTGGGAATATCAGCCCTGGTCTTCAAGACCGGTATGCGTGAATCCATCAGCTTCACCTGTTTGCCCAGTTTGGCTGACGCCCTGGTGACTACAGAGTATGATGTCCCACTACTTATTTTAGGTTGAGAATCTATTGTCATTTTACTACTAAATTAATACTGGTGATTAAATAATAAGAGACTGTTATTTTTTCCAATAGACTTACAGCAAAAGACAATAGAGAGCACAGAAAAGAAGGATAAAGTATGTAAGTAAAAGCTTTTGACTTTACCTGCAACTTTCGGGTTATTCGGCTTCACAGCAAACACGTAACAGACCCACAAGTCCTGTATATTTGAAAGAGTGAGGAGGATGTTGCTACAGAAGTAGCACCTGAAACTTTGGCAGTAGTTCGAGACAGCGGGAAGTACCACACACAGGCTCGATGAGGAAGAAGTGGTTGAATAAAAATTCGCCGGGTAGGAAGATCAGGTTTCCCAAACGAATAATTCACAAAATTAGATATTTCCGGTTAGGGAGGAAATGCACGTCTTATTCAAGAAGCGCGCGGCAACAGTGGCAACATAGTGGCGTAAGAATAAAGGATTCTCGAGTCGCCAGTGTGTTCTGGTTTTCCGCGTTGGTTATTAAAATTGCTTCTGAAAGTCTTCGAGGGACAGCGTGAGGTCTAGCGTAGTAAGAGCTGGACATTGACAGTTTCTGATAGTTGACTGACATGTGTTTTAGTGCAACAAGTGCCTGCATCAACACTATACTCTCATGCACATGATCCCTCCATTATGAATTTGGTGCCAACTCTCCAGTTGTAAGATGCAAGCCATTTTAGGTGCCTCTCGCCACTGGGCAGCAGTGAATACGTCACCATGGCATATGTTCTCGAGATTCATGACTCCATCTATAAGTAAAACCTCTTCATCCTAACATTTAGCAAGTGAAATGCGGTAAACCCAACTGAGTGGATATGCCAGAGTGCGATAACATTAGTCAATATTTCTAGCGCAACGGGACATAAGAACTACCTGTGAAATTTATGTCTGTAATGTTCAAAAAGGCTGGACACTACATCCGTATAATTCCGATATGTTATTCTGCTAATTATCGTTAAATGAACGCACTTAATGAGATTTCCGGATAAAAGTAAAAGCAAAGAATTCATGGTACCATGAACAACGATAAAGTAAGAGAATGATACAATAATGAGATGTCTTTACATGCCTGACCACGATGATGCTTGAGTAATTCATATGTAGCAAAATATTCAAAGATGTTTCAATGTATATTCAAACTGGTTAAGGTTTTGGGAGTAAATGGAGAATACTTGAGAGAATATTTTATGTAGAGAATGTTTGATGTACAACAGCTGATCAGAAGAATTACGACCGATTTCGGGTTGCTACCAAGCCGCAAAGGAATTGTAAGAGTCACTCACTGAAATGTAACTGAGGCATACTCGGTAGCCGAAGTAATCGTTACATGAAAACATACTAAGCGTCATGCTGCGCAAATAACAATATCAAAAGACAACTACTATACAAATTTGCCCAACAAAAGACAAATAAACATCAAAATCACGCCAGCTGCATTCACTTGGAACAGACAAAGCAAACTAGCCACAACCCGAATCATCTAAATCGCGAAAATACCAGTCGGATAAAGCAAACAGCCCCTCTTCATGAGAAGGACCTACCATATAATCTCACATGGTCAGTCAGTACAGATGAGCGAGGCTTGAGCGACGCTCAGGAACAATTATGAATGTGATAGTTCGCCCTTTATTCACTGGTCTAGAGCACATAATCTCTGCAGCTATCACACTAACCACCTTGGGTTTGTGGTGAAATGAGCGTATGAAGAAAACAAAAACAATGGGATTGGCTTCCTATAACAAGGGAACGAAGTTTCAGATAAGCTACCGTAGAATTCGGAATTATATGATTGATTAAAATCGTATGGAATATGAGATAGTGTTTGTTTCGAACTGTCTACGCTGTCTCGAAAGTCTGCACTTATCTCTTAAACACTGGGAGGAAAATATCGTTACCGATAAACAGTGTAGGTGAGCGGTTGAATCTGATGAAGCGAAGACCGAAAACTCCTTTGAATTTTTCCTCAGTGTTATATCGCCTGGTAGTAAAGCCCAGGAATCGGCTGAGCTCGGTTCCAGCTCCTCCAAATTACCTTCTACTCTGATAGATTGCTGAGTATTTGTTATCTAGGAAACAGAATGCTAACTCAGCTCGAACGACTGCCAGCTCATTATCCGATAGTCTTCATTCAGAAATATCACTTGTCATGGTTGTGTGGTCATCTATCGTACTAGATGTGGTCTTCTATCACGCAACCCACTGACTCTTCAACCTGGCTTAGTTAACCTGCTACCAGACTGAACTTAACACTGCCCCAACTAGTGAAGGCAGAAAATGACATTTGTAGGCTGTTCAAATACATATTCACTAGCAATGACGTGGAAATAATATAGGGATACACAGTCAAACTATAAGGCAGCAACTGAGCTCTTGTCCTTTGTAAATCCAAGTAGCCGAAATATGTTTCATTACGTAACAATAAACAAAGTCATTGTTGGAGGCAAAGTAGCGGTAGTTCAGTGAAATCACTGAATTTTCTTGAGTCCCGGCAAATAGACTATAGCCTAAAATGAATCTAGGTTAACCACCGAGGCCTATCGGTTTTCGCTCTAAACTGACGGATATGTTGGCAGATATTAGGTAATTACCACCTAGAGGGATTTTTCAAATGTCTGTGAATCGAGCCAGACTACCTAGAGACTGGAAGGACACAGTCAAAAGCCTCATCTTCAAAGGGGAATATAAGTGACCTATTTCTGGCTACTGGTACGTAAGTTTGACGTGTATTATAGCAAATATATTATAGATAGTCATAAGCGTTTAGCTATTGACTGTTATTTATTGGAAAACTGCCGAAAATGCCTACTTCATCACAACCATTTCCGGACGACAGTCAGATAATGAAAACTGTAAATAATAAGCATGAAGGATTAGTCCTACAAGGTGGTCAGGGTAAATAAATAATATGGTCTCACATCTGGGGTCGGAAATTCATTCCGGCAAAAACTCGATAATGCACCCAGGTCAGAAGTCTTATACACTATACTAACTAGGGGATACAGAGATATGTGTTGTTAAAAAGAATGACTTTGGAATTACTACCAAACTTGATTTTAAAACAATTGCACATTGTAATTCAGCTGCAGCTAAAGATTTTCGAATGCTGTGGACGTTTCGAAGGACTTTCAAATGACTAGATGATTCTGTAATTAAAGTAGTCTTCGCAATATGTCAGACGACCTCAAATAGTTAACTGAGGTGGATAGCCCATTTATTGCTGAATAGGCACACATTTTAGGAAGATTATGAAGAGTGGTAACCTGATTAGTCTGTGGTATCTCAAACATTCCTTATGGGAAGGGGATATAACATTTAAGTCTCTTCCCAACAGCGTACCGGAGTAGGAGAGGTGACTTAGTTTTGGTAAATAGTCTGTTAAAGGATGATTTGGAGACTAACGTTTTCAACTTTTTATTACCTCTAAAATGCATTTGCAAGGCTGCCACAGAAAGGCTGTCGAACTGCGGACGAATAGAATGTGTGTGGAATTTACATCCTGGCATAGAATGATCTGCAAATAAAACTCCTTACAGGGTTAAGTAGCATCAGCTCCATTGGTGAACGCCTTCAGGGAGATATTATATTTCTGCAGAGATACATATTGAAAGAATAAATACAGGGCACTAATAGCCTCATTATCTGAATATGACATACATTGACGTAAGTTCTAAACAGTATTGTGTAGTTTGTTTCTGGACAGAAAATGAAGTTGCTGTCATGACCCCTATAGTGCAGTACTGATCTTATTCCTCCATGATTCAGCAAGAGGAAATAGATTTTTCACTTGTTGTATGACAACTCTTGAGTAGTGTTGAGTGCACGTTAAAATTGTGAATGCTTCATTCATAAATCTGCAGAAGAAACCATTGTTTTAGGTGTTTCTGTTTCATGGTTTCACGTAGATAGCTTCTTATTTCCACGGTTAACTTCCATAATACTTTTCATTCAAACATTCATGGAACCCAGCAATATTCCGTAAAATGTGGAATATCCGAATCGCTTCATCATTAAAGCAACTAATTGACCGCGAGATACAAATTAGACGTTACTCGTGTCCTAGTAATATGAAACCTGAGTGGTCCATCTCAGCTACAACTGTTCGAGATTATCTGAATTCAAAAATTGAAGAAGCGGGACCTTTTCAGGATGACTGGACACAAATGTCAGACTTTCATACTAAGAAGTATGTATAATGTCGTAGTAATAAGAAACCTTTGCAAGTGGTAATATTTCCTCGTATCGCCCCCCGAACTGTAACAACAAAGACAAAAATATAACATATTTTGCCTGTCTTATTGCTCTGAATTATAATTAAATTTATTTTCACTTAGCCTATTTAGTATAATTATTCACCTCATATTTTCACAATCTAAGGTCTAAGTGAATAGGACTTACCAACTAAATACTGAGTGATAAGTATGTTTCTGATGACCTGCCTCTACAACTTTCAGTGTATATAAACATATCTGTCAGTTGAACCCAGGTGGACAAAAGCAGTATTAATGGGCAAGGTGTATGGTAGAAAAATGGGCAAATTTTGATTGTACGACAAGATTTTTATCACTGTTTGACCGGAATTTAACCATTGTGACCGATATTTAACTATCCTCTACTGTTTGCTGAATCGTATTGGTTTATTTGCCCATTATTTAACTAGGGCATGCCCGTATCTGATCGCAAAATATAGATTTCCAAATAAAAAGCTTTCTATTTACCTTAAAATGGTAATTTTTGGAGGAAAAGAGAATGTGCAGTAGATTGATCTGTATATCTGTTTCCTTGCGAAATTTGTCAGATAGAATGACCACTTCACTTATTCGAGAAGTATCTAGCCATGTGAGTTAGTTGCCTAATTATCAGCACAGATACAATAGGCTCGTTTGACATACCTAATTTCGCATCATATTTTGCACAGGCATTATGATCAGTCTGTCCTAGGATGCGTGCTGTACAACAGTTCACTTCAACTTAATTTATGGTTGTGAAAGGTAGTCAGTGAAAAAATATATATAAAGACTAATTGAGTTCTTTGTATTGCGTTAAGTTGAAGAAGATGGCAGGTAGACTTACTACGTGTGTAAAGCAGAGGGTTATTCAATCCCTACGTTGTGATCTCATTCGAATGAGGTAGTTACGTTTTGTTACACATACTGAATCTTCTTTCTTAAAAGGCAGTGTTAGGTGGTTGACGATGAGGTTTGGAAGCAAAGCAAATGCAGTCATATAAGGGTAGTTAGTCTGGAGTATTTGGCTAGGTATAGATGGTTTGATTGGAGTACTTAGGATGCAGAAAAAATTGTTATTTACGTATCTGTTTTAAACCAAACTTGGTGTAGCATAACTCATATCCGTGTGAAGGCCGAGATACTGTCCAAATGTCCAAACCGAAGCAAATGTTTGTCGTATGTAACCACTCTCTAAATCTGATTCTGATCATCGTAACAGTAGAGCAGAGTCACAAGCTTGTAACCAGAGCAGGTTTATACGTCATTCGTCTCTCTTTGATCGTAGTGCTAAAAATATTCCTCACTGAAGATTAATGTGGCTAGAAATAATTGACAATAGTGGGATTGTGAGAACTCATTTAATTCTTGTCTCTGTTATACATATGCTTCTATTTCTAACGGCATTACTTTTCTGCTTACCTACTTATTTTGTCCGTCTTCAGTGTGGCAGACTAATCTGTTATGCTTGATTCAGTAGACAGTACTTTTCCTGTAGACGATAGTCCATAAATTCATACGCGATAATAAATTAAGACATAAGTTTGCCATACATACAGTTGTAATAATCTTGTGATTGGTATATTATATCACCTAGGTGTAGACAAATATTTCTAAATGTTGACATTTGTTTACACTTTTTTATGTATTCATGTACATTTTTTTCTGATTTTAGACTGTGGCATCAGCTGACATTGAAACTTGAAAGCCTACTGAAGAATCCCGAGTTCCGGATAAAAACAGATCTAATTCAAGTAAACTTATTCGTTGTGGTTATTCTAATGATATTCCGTTATAGTTAACGAACAACTTCCTCGCTGATTTTATTTACAAGTAGGTTTAAGATATGATGAATTTTCACTCTTCTTACATTAGAATCAATCCTCTTTCATTAGCTGAACTGTGTGTCCCTATTAGTGAACAATATGTAGTTACAGGTATGTAGTGAATAGCAATTTTTTAATGCAGGCATTTTACTTTCAGATCCTCATAAAGGTATCAAATTCCTGGAGGAAGTTCGTGATGAGGTATTTTGTCGTTCTTGATTATCATTTTGCGTAGTTAATACGTGTTGTATAATCTAGATTTTATGTTCGAATAGATATACATTATGGACTTAGGAATATGCAGAAAATCAAGTAGCCACATATCTCACTTCTATGCACCAATTACAGGATTCACACTGGCTCACTGTATTGGGAACTAGAATTCCGCCCCACCTACAAAGGCCTAGACAATCATCAGATACTTCCATTAGCACTCACCAAATAGGTCTGTCGCATCTCCATGTGCACGGACATACGCGCGTACTTGTTGAGAAATATACCAATAACATGATAAGAGGAAAACGTCGAAATCCAAAGGCTGTTCGTGAATAGTAAATAGCTCAAAACTTAGTATGCTATTAGGAGTATATTTCATTAGTCTAGCAAATAGTCGCTCAACACTTGCTTCATAGTTTTGAATTCAGTTTTTTATACTTCATTTGGGGTAAACGGTTTATCAATGACTGTCAAATTGTAGATATAATCTACAAGAACGCATGCATTCTTGTAATAATTTAAAATGTTAGTATTTCTTAATAGAAGTAATATACTGTCTACGGATTTATAAATTAAACTTACAATGTCAAATGTTGTAAGAATTTAATCAGTAAAATCCCCTTTTTACTAGCGAACCTGCACTCTTGCGTGTGATGGCATTATTCATGCTTCGACTTTGCATCACTTGTAAAATAACCAGGCTAGATTTTCTTATATCCTACTACTCGTCCTTTATATCAGTACGATACGATCATCTTCAGTCAGGTCTTATCTCTAGTTTATTGGTAGAAGTTTCAGCTAAGGGGTATGGGGAAATTTTATTTCTGGTTTTCTTACCTCTTGAAGTTGTCGATAGGTGTATCTGGGTAGTTGTGTGAGTGCTGGTGGAGATTTCCAACCGTATCATGAAAGCCATGGTGGTATATATCGACTTAAGCCACCTTTGGTGCCTTTGTGACGTTAGCCTGGTTGTCAGTGGCCGGATTTACAATGCTTCGGTACTAGCTGCCTTGCTCGGCACCTGCGAAACCTAGCCTCTCTGAGCTTAGGATGTTCGATGGCTCTGCGTATTCAATCATCTCTATCTCAGTAGAATCGCTTTCATTCGATGGTGTCATCGTGTGAATAACTTTGAGGTCCGTCAGCGTGTGTTCGAAAATAGTGGAGATCGCTGTTCACTGAGTATCATCATCTGAAAACACTGGCTCCGGTGCCTTTGGACGTGCGCTACGAATGTCATCCCAGAGGCTTCCATACCGGTCTCTGTTTCCTAGTCCTGAGACAGGATGGGAAAAGCGGAGCGGTAGTCAGCCCATTGTGTAGTGTCACAGGATGAAGGATATTTGTGTTGGGTTAGCATCGGTTGGTGCTTCACGACTCCGTGTTTCCGGCCAAAGAGTGCTCGAATCTATGGCTTGAAACGTTATCGGATATGGCCAAGAATTGCAATCAGTGGTGAACATGCTGCAATTTTCTTTCTTCAGTTTTTGAAAATAACTCGACGAATGCAATTTAAGCAGTTAGTTGTCTATGGTCACTGCTTTCAGTGACAAAAAAGAAAGACAATGACTGTCAGCCATTCGGCAGTTAAAACGGCTTCCGAAATCCAAAATGGTTCCCAACTGTTGTTATCTACTGTAGCGCATCTATTATCTATTAGTTACACTCACATGAATACATTCACTCTTTATCCCGTTTCTTATAGTTTCAATATTTTATCGCACTTACGCTTATCTCTCCTACATATGTCTTTCTTTTTTCATCCTGTCATCATTACTGATTCTTTATTTCTATTTTGTTGTAAAGTAAGGAAGTTAGAGATAATCGATTTCCAAATGATGTTAGTAATGTATGAGTATAATTATCTCTGAAACACGCTCTACTTTAGGACCTCGCATACATTCTGTTTTGCTTATTCTATACCACATATGTTACACTATATTACGTCACAATAAATGTCGATGTCTGGATTTCACACGAATTTAAACGCATACTTTAATATGCACCTATGAATCACATCTTTAAAGTGGACTTGAAAACTTCCTAGTTACAGGAATTGTTATCGGTTTTGAATTCCTTCCTATCTACTTCTTGATATGTATTCTAGTATACATGTCGTAGAAATACCTATCCAATTGTTCATTGCACAACTTTTTTTAATTATTTTTTTTCAGTTTACAACCAAATCTAAAGAAGCTAAAATATTATTTAATACAACCATTGGAATGATTTATTTGTCAGCATTGAGTGATCTGCCGAATGCTCGTCAGATCATTGAGACAACACAGAATCAGTTGGATGAAATCGAAGGTGTCACCACAGTTCACTCACGATTCTACCAACTCAGTTCTAGGTATTATCAGGTAAATAATTATACATACTATATTTAATGAATAGGATGTTTAGAAATACAGATGGTTGTTCTGGTATACTTATTAATTATCTAGAATTTTAAATATCACTTTGTTACTTTATGATTCCAGACAGCGTTTTATATATGTAGCTATCATTTAGGCAGCTTTCTGACTGGACGATATTTGAGACAAGTTATAATACAATGAAATTACTATTACTTCACACCAGTTAATTAGACAGTAGTATAATAAGAAAGTGAACTGAAGGATAAACGGGTTAATATCCTCTTCCAATAGAATAAGTGTAGATTCGTATTTCACTTCCGCGTTCCTAGTGGAATATGGGGCGTTAAGCGTTTAAAGTTATAGTGGTTATGTTGTTATTTTTTTGCCTTGAAGTTGCTGGCGTCACAACCGACCATCCTTCATTACCGAACTTGTTTACTGGTTAAGCAACGTTTAGTAGTGTGCGAGTATTCCACCACTAAACGATTAACGCAAACTTTCATTGGTATAAAGAATAGACATGTCAGATAATCCACACAGAGAGAGGGAGAAGTGGGGGAGAAAGAGAGTAAGATGAATGTAAGCCCCTCCCCGTTCGTTATCATATTTCAATGCATTTTTTGTATGAGCCTAAGTTTGATTGATAGATGAATGATGCCCGGTAGCATAACCATGACAGATTTGCAGAAGTTTGGTTCTGACTAAAAGTAGGTTGTGATCTGTGCACATATCTAGAAGATACTTTGGTAATAAAAATAAACTTTGATGTAGTCATGTCCCCTAGTCTGAAAACTGTACTAATTATTTTGAGTTATTTATCTAAGGTTTAATGTTGTTTGCAGTCAACTGTCATTAATTAAAGTGAAAACCAGTGAAAGTATTCCGAATTTTTTTTTATGATTAACCGTGGATATCGTCTAAGCTTATATCGTCATGAATCTCCAATCACTGAGTTTGGGAATGATATTGAAGACACCAACTAGGCAAATGAAACATACTAGGATAGATTAGAGCTAATAGTCAGAGATTTCGCTGATGTCGTCGCTAATTTCTATTGAAAGGAGCTTATAGTTTTATCCATCACCCGTCTGCTTTTACGTCTATTTGTAAAATGTTAGTGTTGACAACATATTTTGATGGTTAATAAAACGTGACTAATCGTGCTGAAAAAGCTGTGGGGGCTACATAGCTAAACGTTCGGAAAAATCTTGTTTTGAGTTTTTTTAAACACCCTTGGATTATTTTAAATAATTTATGATGATTTAATCTGACTCGGAGATCAAATTATACCAGGAAATTCGTAACGTCTACGGTTTGGGAACTAATAATCTTAACAAGACTATTGTTTAAGCATTAAACCAAGTTGTCATATATAACGGATTAGCTGAAATTAAGGAAAAAAAGGCTAAAGTAAACAACTTATCGTCTCATAAGGAAGATAACATTTTAATGCATCTGAGCCAACCTGTACTGGTAAGTCCATTCAAAAAGCCTAACAACGCACTTCTGTTACCTAAATCGTGCTTACTGAGAAATTTATAAATTAGCTCGATTTGACGTTCGTAGAAGAGAGGGATTCATTGGTTTAAGTACTTGACGTTCACTTACTGAGAAAAACTAGTGACCACTTTCTGTATCTATTGATTTACTAAGCTTACTGCCATTCATGCTGACCAGATTTATCCATTCGCATTTGTATATTTCTTTCCAAAAAACGGCAGTACATTATGCATCCATTTTCTTTGAAAAAATCATTAGGTCACTGGACAACATGCTAAATTCTACCAAGAAGCACTTCGTTTTCTTGGTTGTGTTGACTTAAATACTCTGACTATTGAAGAACAAAGAGGTTGGGCGTTCTCCGTCGGTTTAGCTGCTATTCTCGGTGAAGGTGTCTACAACTTTGGTGAACTGGTTGGTTTTACTTTTATAATATTCGCTCAGTTATTTTGTTTGCTTTTTTGTAAGAAAGTTGAATGCTTCTTCTGTTCTATGCATTGATACAATATCTCTATTAGGAATAAAAATAGCTCAGTTATATAATAGTTTCAGAAAATTTATTTTTACTCATAATATCTTGCATTGGATGACGGGTCTAAAACTGCTGTATTTCATTTAAAAAAATAAACGAGGGTTTTGAAAGTATGACTAAGTGTGTAATGAATTGTTCTGATACTATTCATCTCCCCTGGGCAATAACTCTGATCACATAAATCACATTAACTGGATATTCTTTAATAGCTGAGAATTTTCAACTCTATAGTTTGTATCAACCTTGTACAAAGTCTACCTCACAATGTACGATGTGTATGTATATGTCTGTCTGTCTGTTTTCGACATAGAACTTTGCACAAATGTGCGGAAGTTCAAGTCGCCACATTCCGTGTAGCACGCGAAGCAAGAGAAGAAAGTACAAGAAAAGCATAATAGAAACAGTGAGCAGAGGTGTGAGACAAAGGAGTAATAAAGAAATACAAAACAGTTTCATTGAAGATCATAAGTCACAGGGAGTGGATGCATCTGCGCCACTGAGAACGATTTTGAGCCATGTCACCAATTGTTTCCAACCATAGATTTTTACCGTCCCGAGGACCCCAGCCTGGAAGTCTACACCTTCCTACGTGGCTTAGACCAACTGTTGTGGATTTCATTGACTGATGCCAAGTTTTTGTTTGACCGCCGCTAGCTTTTTTCCAGCCTGACCCTATATCCGCTAACATTGCTCGTCGAGGGAGGCGATGGCTTGGCATACGTAACACATGTCCTAACCATCTCAGTCTTTGTAGCTTCACGACTTCGTCGATTGATTTCCCCTGTTTACCTAGAACTCTACGCCTAACCTCCATGTTGCTCACCTTATTATGCCACTTTACACGGGAAATAGAACGCAGGCACCTATGATCAAAGACAGCTAGTCTTTTCATGTCTTCCACTCTCAGTGGCCAGGTCTCACAACCATAAAGGAGGACGGAGCGGACTGATGAGCAGTACACCCGCCCTTTGGTCGATAGTCGAACATCTCGTCTACGCCAGAGTCGGCGTAAACTAACAAATGCGAAACGAGCCCCTTGTATTCGTGCTGAGATTTCGTCAGAGATCAGCCCGTTGGGGCTGATGGTACTTCCCAAATAAGTGAAGCGGTCAACGTGCTCTACCACTTCACTTCCTATTTTTAAACTAGGCGTCGATGTAGTCCAGTCCTGTAACATCATCTTGCATTTGGCGGGAGCGAATCGCATGCCAAACATTCGTAGATTGCGGCTCAAGGTGTTTAGAAGACTCTGCATTTCGTCAGCGTCTTCGCCTAGAAGGACTATATCGTCTGCATATTCCAAGTCAACGAGATTATTCCCCGGTAGCAAGTCAATCCCTGAGTCGCTGAAGTCACCTAGGGTTAAGTCCATTAACACATCTATGATGAAGTTGAATAGAAAAGGAGATAATGGGCATCCTTGACGGACACCACTGGTCGTCATCAGTTCAGATGACAGCTCGCCGTAAGCCCTCACCTGGCTGTATGAGTACGAATAGAGTGCCTTAATCAGTGCAATATATTTTCTTGGAATTCCCTTTACAGCCAAGCATCTCCAGAGAACTTCCCGATCGACAGAGTCGAATGCTGCCTTTAGGTCAAGAAATATAATGACTGTTGGACGCCGGTAGGAATGCCTATGTTCTAGAATCTGTCGGAGGGTGAAGATATGATCAATACACCCTCTTCCTGGTCTAAAGCCTGCCTGGCTCTCTCGTGTTTGTGCTTCCCGAGCACCACTCAGTCTACGCATGATTATTGAGCCTAAGACTTTAGATACTATATTAGTCAAGCTAATCCCTCTGTGATTATCACAGGAAGACTTGTCTCCCTTCTTGTATATGGGGATAATCAGTGACTTACACCAACCCGATGGGACTTCTTCTGATTCCCAGACGCTGCCTAGTACCTCAGTTAATCCGGACAGTAAGCTGTCTCCACCGTACTTAAATACCTCTGGCGTCATTCCATCAGGTCCCGCTGCTTTGCCTAGTTTCAGATTGGTGACAGCTTTAGTAACCTCAGTTAGTGACGGAGGACCTGTGTCTATATCCCATTCAGGGAGGTGTTGGATGCTCGGAAGGTTGAGCGTGGCTGTGGGCAAATTAAACTGCTCCTCATAATGCTCTTTCCAACGATCCAGTCGTCTATCCTGTGAGCTAATTATAGTGCCATTTTTTTCCGAGATTGTCTCACTAATGATTTGTCTTCTCCCACCCGTTTCCCTGATGAGTCCAAAGAGTTGCCTGGTGTTGCCTATCCTCAAAGCTTTCTCCATCTCTTTGGCTTTTGTCGCCCACCACTGTTCACGGTCCTTGCGGAGACTTTTCGTAAGTTTCCTCTTGTGCAGCTTTCGCTCCTCATTGAATTCGGAGCTCGCCGGAATAAGTCTTCTAGCATCTATCAGTTCGGATGAGGCGGTGGAGATCCAGTGGTTTTTACTCACCTTTGGGTTTACCTTATTCACAGCTTTTACAGCTGTATCTATGGCTGCCTGGATATTTTTCCAAGCTTCTTCAGGGTGAGCACAGCTGTCGAACACAGATATGTGTTTAGCTAGTTCTTCCTGAAATACGGATTTAGTTTCCTGATCGAGCTGGGGACGTGATGGTTTTACCGCCAGCTGTTTCCTACGTCCGTTCAGTCGTAAGCACACCCGAGCGCGGACCAGTGCATGGTCGGTATCTACGCACGTATATGTAACTTCTTAACAACGACTGGTTGTCTATAAAAGGGCGTGTGTACTGCTCAGCAGTTCGCTCCATCCTCCTTCATGGCCATTGAAATTGGAAGACATTAAAAGGTCAGCTAGCTGTGTTTGATCATGGGTGTCTACGTTCTATCTCCGGTGTTAGGTGGTATAATAAGGTGGGCAATGTTGAGGTTAGACATCCAGTGAGTGCTAGGTGAGGAGGGGAAATCAGTCGATGAGTTTTTGAAGCAGCTGCACTGACTGAGACGGTTAGAATATGTACTACGCATTCCTATACTAGCCAAGGCCTTCCTCCACGACGGACGATGTTGGGTGACATAGAATGAATCAGGTTGGAAGAGAGCTAGCGGTAGTCAAACAAAAACATGACTTCATCAGTCAGTGAAATCTATAATAGTTAGTTTAAGCCAGCCAGTCACATCGGGAGGTGTAGACTATCTGGTTGGAGTCACCGGGATGGCAAAAACCAATGAAGACAACCTCGTCAGTGTTTTCCTAAATTTGAAGTGGACTTTTAGAATTCTTCATGAGTTTAATAGTCATTTCCGGATGCGGCCTTATAGTTAGTTTTCACTGGAAACTTTCTCACTTTTCGTCAACACACAACTATACCAGTTATTTTTCATTACTTTTAATATCAGACGATCTGGTTTTGACTCTGATGTAACTGGTGGATTTACAGTTACATACCGCTCCTTTTTATTAAAATAACAGATGGGCATGACTGTTGATTTCTTGTAGCTACTTAGTTGTTAAGATGCTGCGCTGGTAATAGATGTAGCCTCCTCCATGAAGCATTGTTTTCAATCCTAATCTCATAGCCTTCCAACAACTGCCGGTATGTCTAATCACTACTTTTATAAAAACCAGTCGGCCACTTTTGAAAACAACAATACTCACAGCCACTTTAGCGTCATCAGTTTACACACACACTAGATGTGATTAATTATCACTTGAGCACGTGTTGTATACCGTTGTCTATGATTTCACATTTCAGCATTGAAGTGCTTACTGTTGTTTCGATTGTTTACCATACTACTCCAATTACTCTTAAACTTGTATATTTGTCAGCAATATCTTTCATTATTCTTCTCCATAGCTTACTCATGGTATTTTAAGCAGCCTACATGGCTCTTCAGAAGCATGGCTTGTCGACTTGTTACAGGCATTCAATCGAGGAGATTTGAATCAGTTGGACCAGTTGCGTAGTCGTTGGTGTATTCAAGCAGATTTAGTCGCCGCTGAACCAAAATTAAGAGATAAAGTTACACTGCTGTGTTTAGTTGAAACGGTATTTCGACGACCGGCTAACAATCGTACATTGACATTTGCTGAAATCTCAGCTGTAACTAGAGTTCCAGTCGATAAAGTAAGTTGATGATACTTTTGATAAAAATTATTTTCAATGAGTAATTTCTCTGCTTAATTTTGTATTTGCCATTGATTATTTCGGACCGAAATATCTCCTATCTGTTGACATGTGTCAGTTCCTAGTACGTTGATGTTACTTGGTGAGTGGTGACTACAGGTGATACACATGTCCTTCTATCTAGGACTCGTCAACCGAATGTGCTGCATCCCCAGGTGAATAGTGGTGTTCATACTGAGACTCGGATCCGGCACCCAACGTTTCAAACGCCGAAGCGTTAACTGGTACCCGTTGCACAAAAGGAGGCTCTCTCACATGGCTCAATACATCACACTTTGATGCTGGATTTGGGTTCCATTGGGAACACCGTCATTCACTGGATATTTTAGATGTATATCCAGATGACGAGTCCAAGAAATCTTGGATTTCACTGCTGGTTACCATCCATCAAAAAGCTTCTCACCTTACTGAATTATATTCTATGTTCAGGTGTTGGTTTCAGGGTTTCATCATGAACAGACATTGGTTAGAGAATCACTGAAAACCTGGAAGTACTGGGCAACTTTTTCATCCTAGTTTGGGACTTTTCAGCGGTACGTACCCACACCACCACGTTCGAACCCAGGACCTTCCAGTTACAAGGTGAGCCCGTAGACCATTAAGCCGCTGGTACCCGATACTTTGGCCAGGCCATGAATTTCAACAAATTTACGACATAGTGCGACCACTAATCACTGTCATCGGCGGCGATTATCTGACCTCAAACCCTACCTGCTGTCCCCCACTGGTGACGTCTGCTCACTATAACTTTGATAAATACCTACTTGAATAGGGCTGGCAAACCAACATATGTATATCAATCTGACGCTCACCAGCGGCAAGTCCAGCCACTACTTCTACCCTGACCTTCAATGGAGACTATAATTTCATGGCTGTCGCTATTCTCCTCAAACTTGTTATCGATTCACTGCCCATTAGTGACTACTCCTTAGGTAGAATTCTAGTCAGAAGTTCTAACTGATATTGGGTCTATCAAGTCTCATAGGAGAGGGTAGATATTAGTAACACTGTACCTCAAATTCGTGCAAGATAAATGCCTATATATATCATTGGATTCTATTTCAGTTAGTCTGCAATATCGGAGAATTCCAAATTCAAGCGAGATGGCTGTGTAGGACTTCTTGATTTTAGTTGTATATTATCCATAATTCTGTTATAATGTTTTCTTTTAAGTAAAGCTAGTGAATCAGAAATCAAAGTCAGTTGACAACAAACTCAAGCTCTCTTCTAGCAAGTTACGTTATGCGACACCACCAGGTGAATAGTATACCTATTGGTATGCATATTTGTTCACCGAATTACTCATTTGACTTCCATATCTGTTTTTTATTTATATTTAACATTGTATTACTTAATATTTTCAGGTTGAACATTTCTTGATGAAAGCACTTTCTTTAAAATTGATAAAAGGACGTATTGATGAAGTGAATCAATGTGTTGCATTAACTTGGTTACAACCCCGTGTTTTAGATAAAGAGCAAGTAAGTTGTCGTTCCTTTTGTTCTACTTCAAATACAATAATGCATTTTTTTAATCTAATCTTACAAGTAGAACCATTTAAACCACCCAAGTTGTCTATGATATTGATATCTTTGAATCGAATTGAGTGTTTAACAGTCTGTTTTCATTCCTAATGAATTCTTATCAAGAGATAAAACTATATATTATCATTCATGGAGAGTTCAAATAAATTCAATTCATACTAAAACCTGCTTTGAAGTAAGATGTTCGAAATTAAAATACCCAACTCAGAGAACAGAAGCATATCAAAATCACACACCGGAACTACAAATCTTCTCTATTATTATTTCAGAGTAAAATTGTTTGATGAACGTATTCGTTAGCCTTACTTATTTGAACACGAATTTACCATCTTACGCGTAGCTCTAAACAGAACTCCGTACGACCAATACATTTTCAGTATGAATCATTTATATTTTTGAAAATTGTGAATGCTCACTGTCTATCCTAATATTTTCTAAATAAATCGGTTAAAAGTATTAATCAACAGATTTGTGCGTGCGTGTTATCACAATACTTTCTTCAACATACTAGTCATTTAAACCGTCTGAAAATCTGTGAAGTTCTCAACTGTGTTAGTCTGTGGTAGGGGGTTGCTGAACATATCGGAAGTCACTGGTGTGTAAGACTCATATTGAGATAGTTGAAAGTGAGTTGCAGTGGTATTTGACATAAATGTATCCTGTTACCTTCGGAGTTTTAAGTATTTTATCGGCAACCTTCATTTCAATATTCTTGATTCTCTTTAACGCGTTTTCGCTTATTTTAACTTCATTTTATTTCTGTTCCTTTTTATGTCCTGTTTCGAAGTTTATTAGCTATTCTAATTTATCCATTTACGTCTATGCACCTTAAATGCAGTCCGGATAAAGATGAAATGGCCAACCTCAACCCCGTGTGAATGCAGTTCCCTCATTTTTTGTCAAGTAGTGGGATAATTTTTTTGCGTCAGTTGTGTTGGTGGCACAGAGGTAGAATGCTCGCCAACCACGCATGTGGTTCGGGGTTCGATCTACGGCCGACGCAATCCTTTACCTCGCTAAATTAGTAATAATAAGTAAGAATTAAACTGGTAAAGATGGAAGGTTGGGCATGAGGCTAGCAACCCCATCCAGTGAAAATCAACACCACTGCTGCCGAAACTTCAAAGCTTTAGCTCGAAGTCGTATGTTCCACTGGGAACACAAAAGAATTTATGAAAAGACTAGCATTATCAGTAAAAAGTTTGAGCATTGTGGATTAGATCAAATATAATTATACTTTTTTTAAAAGACTAGCAGTTAGTTTAATATCTAGTCTTTTATCTAACCTTTTCAAACATTGTTTGAACTATGTTCCCGGAACATGTCTTTAATGTTCCAGGTTATGAGCCACACTTATTGCGTGAAGGCTGGTGATACTATCCATCTGACCATTCTAAAGTGGTTGAAGTGAGATTCAAACTTGGAACCCACTGACCGAAAGTCTTATACTTGCACCAGCAAGTCATCACGTCTTAAGCATTGAAAGCAAGGGAGAAAAAAAACATTCGCAGGACACTCTTTCCTGTCTCATCTAACGCCCTCAAGTAGCTGTAAGAAGCATATAAATATTATTATTAACTTGAGGTGATTATAAGGTTGTACAAATATCCCTCGTTACTAAAAACCAGCATTCATTATGCAGTGAATATGTTGGTCTCTTTTGTTGAGTGAAATATATCTGAATGGCAGTTGCCTGAACCACCCTGAAAAAACTTTACCCTGACACTTCAGCCTCTTGGCTACTAGGTAATGATATTACTAGCTCTTACATATTGTCTCCCTGATAAGTTGTTACAGAAATCCCATCGAATTGTTGTAGGAATCATATGTATACATTTCATTATTAGCCTGAGATTTGGTATACTGATGACTGGAAGATTCGTAGTGATATTGTTCCTCAAAATCGTTCTCAATGATGCAGGTGCATCCTCCTTTTCTGGTCTTGTGTATCTATTAGACCATCATACTTTTATTTATTATTATTCTGTCTCCCTTACGTTTCTGTCCGTTAAACTTATTGATGTAAGAATAGAACTTGGCCACTGTGGGAAAGTATAATTCCATTATGGAAAACAATTGTTTTGATAAAGTCTGACAGTAATATACAGTAATGTTTACTGGTGACGTTGCAAGCACAGTTTATTGCTCTTAATCATATCAAGTTCCTAACACAACTTTCTAACTTCATTTATACGATTCCACTATTTCTCATCTCTTGACTCAGTCAGTAGTAATGCTTTCCATATTTCTGGTATGAGCGATAAGTCATTCCTGTTGCGTGTGTCGGGTGCAGATTATATCAACAAAGACTCAGTAATCAACCTCTCACGCTTCACCTACCTATATTACTTTTTAGAATTTTTACCCTCTCCCACCCCAATGTGTGGTTGTGTGTTAATGCATGCAGTGCAATTGCTGAGCTTTTTTTTCTAGATTATTTATCTTCGTGGGATCAATCTGACTACCCTCGATCTACTTCTGGTGTGACCTATGTAGTTGACTTAACTCACAGTCGTTGCAAGCTATTTTGTAAATTATATTATTTTTTGAGTTAGGTCAACCTACAGGGTTCTTTAGTGTACAGAAGTTGTCTCTGAGTGATTTTGTAAGCTTGAATGCCACTTCGATTCCTGGCTTTATTATGAATCCTACTTAGGGTCTCAGATGTCACCTCCTTATATGGTAAAATTGTAGATGCCTTATATTCTCTCTTATTCATGTTATCATTAATATTTATAGTTATATTGTTATGCTGAACTTTTGTTCTCCTCTCTGATGTTGTCTGCTATATGGAGTGTTTCGAGAAGTCGGACTGCTGCTACACTTCCATGCAAAGTTTTTTGTTCAAACTCAGTTAGTCAGTATGCTGATTACTTGTAGTTTGAAAAAGCATAAATTTTCTTCTATTTTCTACTTGTTTTTCCGCTTTAGATTGCAAGTATGTGTGCTCGTCTAAATGAATGGTCAGCTGCAGTTGAAGGTATGAAAAGTCTAGTTGAAGTGGATACCAAATCTATTCTAACCTAGGAAAAACAAGCAAATATTTTTGTTGCCTCTGTGAATTTCACTTTTCTATGAATAAATATATTGTGAAATAACACGAGTTTCTTCTTTCCAATAATCTGTAAGATATATATATATATATATATATATATATATATATATTCAACAGTGAATTGATGTTACTACAGGCTAAAGTCTTCTGTTAGAGATAGCCAACTTGATATATATTTGAGTACAGAAATGCTGAATACCTTTTGTAAACTGTTACACTGTCAACAAAAAGAAATGTGTTCTGTCTGATCAGCATTCAGACTGTTCCATTTTCGAAGTTGTATTTGATTTTCAACGACAATATCGAAAGTATCTTTGCCGAGTAAATTCGAGACACAATTAAGTTGAGCTTACTTTTGATTCTAGATGTCCGACTTCAATTAAGCACAATTCCTTTTACATTGTGCTTTCACTAGTCATATTACAGTAGTCTGAAATCTGTTAACTCATCTTGGTTAAGATAACAGCTTCAGAAATGAACATTTAAGCACTTTCATGACTTGATGGTATTATAGCATGAACAGATGATACAATTGAAGCTGTCTTCTCTGTCAAATAAGTAGAATTGAAGAATTTGAATAAGGCATTAAGAAGACAAATTTCGAGAGATGATATCTTCATTTCGTAGTATATGGCAACAGAGTGATACTAAAATAAGGATGATTAGAACGGTAGGGTGAGTGAATGTATCTGATACTTTTGAATGCAGAGATCCAGTTTAAGATCCGCTGGTTTTCCTAATTCATCTCCACTCCAATGATACTGACCAGTCATTTTCTCACACTTTTTAAGTCATGACAACTTCTCACTCCATTTTCTAATTTTCAATTAGTCACCCTATTTTGACTACACCTTGCATTACACAGTGCATTTTCGAGGACAAATTTTACCAGTGTTTGATTGGTCTTATGCATTCTTTGTTAAATTTAATCACGATTATAACAATTGGTCCCTTTAATAAATTTGAATAAGGCATTAAGAAGACAAATTTCGCGAGATGATATCATTTCGTAGTTTCATTACAACCGCTTTACAACTAACATGGTTAACAATGATAAAATGAAGTTCATGAAAATTACTCAGTTAAATAAAAACAAAAGTGCATACTAATGACCAATCATATTTAGATAGGTCATGTTTTCCATGGTAGGAAAAGATTTAAGTCTATTGTTTTTTGTACACACAGTTTAGGCTGTATGTGTTTAACGCCGCAAAAGTGCTCCCATCACCTTCAATAATCATAAATGAGAGTTATTTGAAATAATTGTGAAACAGCCATTAATATTGATTTTATGACCTGACATTAATAAGTGTTTTGCAATGGATGATGCTGGGTTTCTATTCAGATTAATGGCGTTGGGATTTTCGATATGATTTAGTAGCCATTTTGGACGACATTGGAACATTCTGTTGGTTCTACCTATATAGGTGCCACCGCAGCTGCAGGTGAACTCGTAGATACAGTTTGGAGTATAGTCCACAGAATTTGGTCCTTTAATCGTAGGTAGGTACAGGGATCGAAAATGTTCGGCAAGTGAGAAAAAGAGATGCGGCTAAGAATGTGCGTTTGATAGCTGACCGAAGTCTTTGAGCTGTCAACTGCATAATCTGGTCGCCATTGAATGGTAGGTTAATAAAGATAGCTTTCTTTGGGACAGAAGCTGTCTTTTCGAGATGTGGTCTATCCTTACCGTGACAATTGATGAAGTTTTCTGGATAACCATTGGCTAGTAAAACTGAATGTATATGTCGAAACTCATCCATCAATGTGTTACTCGTGCATATTTTTCGGGCCCTTGAGAACAAAAATTTCATTGGGGAATGTTTATACTGGATAAGAACAAAACTGGTCAAATGAAGATATTGTCCACTCCATATCGGTTCACGAAAAATATATCGCTGAATCGTTCCATCATCTCTCCTAGTCATAGTAATATCCAGGAAACTGAGTTTGTTATTCGATTCTAGTTCGGAAGTCACTCGCATATTTGGATGCATATGATTAAATAGGCTAATTAAGTTTTCAATAGATTTACTTTGTTAACCATGTTAGTTGTAAAGTGGTTGTAACGAAACTACGAAGTGATATCATCTCGCGAAATTTGTCTTCTTAATGCCTTATTCATATTTATCAAAGGGAAGAATTGAAGAAATTTATTTCCTTTCAACAACTGTTAGCAAGCCTTATACTCGAAAACGTGTGTATTACGCATGTTTATTAAGAGTAAGTCGCTGAGTGAGAACAGTTACACAGAAAAATTTATTATTAAGAATATGATTCAAAAGTCAAGGCAGGCCAAAGTACCAACAGTTACAACAAAGAAAGGCCTTGTTCTTATAAATTCACTTCCTAGGGGATAACATCACTGAGATATGTTAACACAACACCTGAAGAATGTGGTAAAAAGAGCATTCAATGCTGCTGAATTATACTGTGTTTTCGAAACCACACGTATTTTGCGTTCGGGAGTTCAACATAAAGTGCCTAATTTCACCTCTTATGTATGTATATCTACCGATTTGACTGCTCCTGTGGAGCCAGTCAGCTGCTCAGGCTGTACAACTAGGCGTGTTTATAGTCGGATTTCTGAACGCCATTCTGCGTGGTTAAGTAAGGGAGAAACAAAGTCCATTCACAATTCTATTCTATCTCATCTCGTGGATACAGAATACAAACTTCATGATGTTAACGAGGCTTTCAAAGACATCCATCGCAAAGCAACTAATGTTAACTTTACCTCAAGAGTTCGTCGACTACATATAGCTGAGACTGTTGGGATCCACTTTAAGAAACCTGACTTATATATCCGAAAGAAATTGGTTCAGACACTTTCCTTGCTTTGGACATGAAGGTTTTAATGATCCCTACTTTGTTGTAGAAATTTCCTTAATTTTATTTCATGTTCTATTTACTATTACACTCTCATGGTTATTATAACTTATGCATCTTTCTTGAACTGTAATTTCAATGATCTTAAAACATCGACATTAATTTTTTTAAACACCAATATATATATATATATATATATATATATATATATATATATATAATTGTAGAACCAGAAGACCAAATTATCAAAAATTTTCTTTAATCTTCTAAATGTAAGAATAGGTGGTTAATGGCTGAGAATTTCACCTTTCACGTCTATAGAAAAAACTTATTTGATGTCTGACTAGTCTACCAATGCATTTTATGTATCATTTACACGTGCTGCCATGGTGATAATTGGTCCAAGCATCTCTGTAGTACTGAGTTTCATGGATTCCGTTTTCCTGAGGGATTTCTGTACACCTCAGTTAGCGGATACTTCTTACTGATGACTGTCGGTAAACACAACACCCCTATCCACTCCATTCTACTGATGGCATCGAAATGCATAACAACAGAAGCATCATGTGATAATCACCAAGTAAATCATTACTAGACCGGAAATTTGTATACAACACGAATTGTTTTTAATGGACATTCCAGTCTTAACAGTTATTTGTGAAATAACGTTACGGAGGTTTGTGCGTAATTTCAGCCAAAATCCTAAGATGCTTCTAAATCGTGATCGCACTCTTCATTTTTCTTCATCACTTGTGCCTGATTTTCCCAATAGACAGCAGAACATTGTTATTCAGTTTATTACGTGATACCTATGGTTTTTACGGTAGACTGCAAGCTAATATCTATCTTCGAAAGAGTTTATGAGCGAGTTAATTTTATTCGAGTGTAGAAATACATTTTAATATTTTAGAGAACTTTTTTGTCTATCACAGGTACTGGTGTTCTTAGTGGCCATTGTTACTATTTATATTTATGTTCTCAGCAATCTACAGCTTACAAAGTACTCATCGTTTACAACAAATATTTCGAAGAGCTCAATAGGCATATTAGATAAAAAGATGGTCGGAGTTATTTCAGTGTGCGCTTCGAGCATAGAGGTATACTAAATAGGCTCAAGAGAATTGTAATTTTTGAAACGCAGCTGGTGGATGTAGTGAAATATACGCTTTGGCAAACATCTGCATATTGATGTCTCCACCTGACCGACAAGAGCATGTCAACTACATTATTTTAAACAGGTTTCAACCCAGCATCATTGGCTTGAAGTTAGTCAGCAAGCACCCAACCTTATAAATTCCGATGCAGTAAAGAGCAGAACGTCAAGTCATCTCTTAACTACCTTTTGCATTATCAAAACATGCTTGGTATCGCTGTAATCACAGTTTACACTGCTTACCTAGAGTCTTGTTATGTGTCTCAGTTGGTCAACACATTTCATCTAACTGTTATCTTACCCTTGCGCCATTAATGTAAGCAGTGGTTAGCATTGTTTATTTTACCTTTGGGGCTGAATAAAACCTGTGATCCCTATGAAGTCTGGGAGAACACAGAAATGTCTATTGAGAAGTAATCCGTATATCTGCCACATTTTACTTTCCTTTCTATGTCAATGTCACATTTTCGGAGATAAAACATCACTTACTAACAGTCTTCATCAACCTTTCATTGCAATCAAGTGACTTCCACTCGATAGCGAGCCCTTATTTAATACCAGGAGCATTCACACCTAATGGGGACTAATAAACAACGGGTGAGTCATTACAGATGTATGTTTTGATCGGTACGCAATAAACAACAGTTTTATTCAAAGCCAAGTTTGTGTGTCCAGTACAGAATTACCATTATGGGTATTGAGGAAATACTTGTTATGAATAAGGCTATTAGATGACTCACAAAGCATTACGCTAACCAGTGTACTAGACAAAAAGCGAAGTAGCCTCGAACTAATCGGAGGCAACTTTGAACATTATTTGTTTGCTGGTAACTAGACTCTGATAATTTTTATGAAATTTGTCTACGAACAAAAGATCAGCGCATGTCACAGATAATGATGCTTTCTGCAAAATCTTTGTGTCGGGTCACATGTCTGTCTGTTTTCGACATAGAATTCTGCACATATGTGCGACAGTTCAAGTCGTCACACTCCCTCCATGTACCACACAAAGCAAGAGAAGAAATGCATAATAGAGACAGTAAACAGAGGTGAGACACAGGAATAGTAGTAACGAAGAACAAAACAGTTTCATTGGAAATCAAAGTCACAAGTAGGGGATGCATCTGCACCATTGAGAACGATTTTGAGCCATATCACCAATTGTTTCCAACCACTGGTTTTCATTGTCCCGAGGACACCAACCAGGAAGTCTACACTTTCCTACGTGGCTTAGACTAGCTGTTGTGGATGTCATTGACTGGTTCCATGTTTTTGTTTGACCTCCGCTGGCTAGCTCTTTTCCAGCATGACCCTATATCTGCTAACATTGCTCGTCGAGGAAGGCGACGACTAGGCATACACAACACATGTCTTAACCATCTCAGTATGTGTAACTTCACATCCTCGTCAATTGATTTCCCCCGCTAATCTAGAACTCGACGCCTAACCTCAATATTGCTCACTTTATAATGCTTCACACGGGAAATAGAATGCAGGCACCTATGATCAAAGACAGCTAATCTTTCCATGTCTTCCACTCTCAGTGGTCAGGTCTCACAGCCATTCATAAAGGAGGACGGAGCGGACTGATGAGCAGTACACCCGCCCTTTGGTCAATAGTCGGGTCACATGTCGATAGCAGAAGGTACTGCAGAAAAACGAAAATGGTTTGTACGTTGTTTCCTCTTAATATGATGCGAATTCAGGTTTACTTGCTTTAATCCGAGCGAAAGACGCGTGTAAAAGGGATACCCTCGGGAATTCGGCTGATTATAAGACGTTATACAAGTGCTTCGGTAAACGACGTTGTTGCTACATACACTCACATACCACAAACCAATATTAAAATTCATATACCCCAACTCCATTACTGATGTTAGTAGTTTATAAAACTTCACCCGTCTTTTGTGAGAAAGGGATTTATGTTTTCATACTAAGATCTCTAAATTTAGTATGACGATGCATTATTTGTACATACCTACTCAGTACACGTATTACTAAGTAGTTCCTGTGGATTGCGGCTTTTTAGAGGTACAAGCCCGGGCAGGACTGATTCATAGGGTTATGCCAACTTCTTCGGGACGAAGGGTAGACCCGTATCTTACTCAACTTTACATCCGTACAATTTTCGATGGCTTAACTACTCCCATACACCTACATGAAAGCAACGATTTAACACTGGATATCCAGCTTATAAGAGATGACATGGACTTAAGTTTATATTGAAGAGTAAAGTGTTAATACCAGTTTGCGGAGTATACTTCGAGAGTTCTACACATATAAATTGGCTTTTGACAGTTGACTAAGTGGGCCAATACATTTCACAATGCCTGTACTCGATTTCATCTGTGAATAAACCTTCTACTGAATGAATTCGGAAAGTTAAAGAAACACGTCGAAGAAATACTGATATAAATGATTCATCGAAGTGCCATCACAAGCTGTTAACTTTCCCAATGAGAAATCATCTAAACACTTTTTGAATCACTGCCCATAACTCGACATAATTCCACCTTTCACACACACGTGGTCCAATACACGAGGATGAAATCAATCCAGCCTTACCAGAATGCACAGCACTGTCCGGGTGTTACTTATCAAGGCATGCCAACGCCCTGTGCATCGTCGACCAAGCGGAGATTGGTACATGACAAGCCCAATGACGTCTTCAAACAACCTGCGACCCTTGTCCACCTCCACGAGCTATCCCTTGCGTTCTATAAACAGACCCCAAAAGGTAACGGAATGGTATATTCCATTGAACTCAGGTAAACTAGGTTACCTATGACCACCGCTAGATAGGGTTAGGACTACTTTGCTTTATTATCGTAGAATCATATACATACTAGGTCAACAAAACTAACATTTCGTTTCAACACATTATTTTACAGGTCAAGGTACAAAAGAAATTAACTATGATTGTTTGATCAAAAGGTCAGGAGAAACTTCTACGCAGCATATTTCTTAAGACAGCTTATTTTCCAAAAGTCCATGCCGTCAACGTTTTACGATGTAGCATCACTCATCAGTCCATGATGTTACAGACGTTCAGATATTCTTAAGTGTTTGAACGACATTAGTCCATTCAAAGCCTTAATAGCTAGTTCACTGAACTGAAATCCATTTACAGACAAATAAACGCTGTCACTAAACCTCGAAAATGTATTACAAGCAGCCTAGTTAGAAACCTTAATATGTTCATATAAAAAACACTGCTAACATGACTGTGTCAGGTGACTGCATGTTGTGGAACGAAAACACATTAAATCCAATCAGTATATTTTACTTAACAACCTATTTGACTCATCTGCCATACACGAATAAGGTTGTCTGTGAATCCAGCAAAAAGTGTTTGGCCATCTGCTGACCAAGCTAAGCATGTGCAATCAGGTTGTAACTGTTTCCCAGATGAATTGGCAGAAATCGACTCAGGGCGTAGATCATCGGCCAAGACTTTGTTTTCTAAATCCCATATTTTGATACTGGGTCCAACTGCAGCGCAAAGCCAATAGCGGTTAGGAGAGAAGCACAACGCATTAATAATTCCACCACTAGCCAGCGTGTATAAGAACTTATTTGATGTCAAATCCCATAACATAGCTTGTCCATCCTTGCCGCCACTGCCACAGAGTGAACCATCTGGTGAGACCGTAACTGTGTTTAGATAACCTGTATGTCCATAGTGAGTTGTACGCAAACTGCAGTTGCTTAAACCCCAAACCTAGGACAGTTATTAGACGAAAATGAAAACCTACCTTGACTTGCTTATCCCAACCACATGTAACCACAATAGGGTTATCTGTATTTGGTGAGAACCTCACGCATGAGACCCAATCAGTATGACCACCGTCGTTGAATACATACTTACATTGTCCCAGTGTATTCCACAATCTTGCAGTTTTGTCTCGGGAACCACTAACAATCTGTCTGTTGTCAGCACTGAAAGCGACACTCAGGACATCTCCTTCGTGTCCACAAAAACGGCGGGTCGTTTTGCCAGTCTCCAGATCATACAGTCGCAAAGTACGGTCCCATGAACCAGCAAGGGCGTACAAACCATCTGAAGACATGACTACATCACTCACGAAGTGGTTGTGGCCATGTAGTGACCTGACAGGTAAACCGTATTCCCCAGCTTCGCGCCTGAGGTCCCATACAATAAGAGATTTATCTGAGACATAAAGTTCTGTAATAATGATTATTTACCTCGGGAAGCAGATACAAGTAAGTCTGGCTGTGAAGGTGTTGTGGCGATCTGCGTGACCCATCCCCTGTGGCCAGCTAAAGTGCCTCGAAAAACCAATTGATCATTCATTGTCTGCCACAACGTGCAACCGATACAAACCGCGCAACTGAACGTAAATTCAAACAGCGTTCCAATGGGTACTCATTATGTCCAACAATAAAATTTGAAGACAATAATGTAAATTTAAGGAAATTTTTAGTTTTACAGTTGTGAAATTTATACTTTATGGGGTTTACCAGTTTAACCAGGTTGCGCTTCGGTACTGATGTTTCGGTTTTCATCACCGGCAAAATTCATTTTATATTGTCAGCTGCTTGTCAGGAAGACACAAACAATACCAAGTGGCTAATTACTGTTTTATTCTCGCTGGTACATATGTGTAAGCAGCATAATGACGTCTGTGAAAACTTGAGCGTGGCTGGACACCTATTTCTTGCAGTGTGTTGTTGATCATATAATCTATGATGACAGTTTGAATACGTATGGATACAGTGGAATCTGTCTGAGAATGGATGTAATACATTCGCGTCCTATTCTGCAGATGTGAGATTCTTGTCACTCCTCCAGCAAGTAATACTTCAATATTTGCGAATAATATGCGCACAGTTTGGTAACAAGGTACAATCACATTAATATATGTGTAAAGCTTGGGCACTGTGGTAGTAAGTAGTTCCATATAAGTTTGTTTATTAGATCTATCGCAGTGTGATACATCTAATAAACAAACTAATATGGTAAGTACAAACACATTTCATGAAACTTAATTCTATACGAATAACTTCAGTGTGATTCTTTATTGTATGATAAGGCTCCGTCCAGATAGATCCTCTAGATGCGATAGCAACATTCCAGTAGTCATCAAACAGTAAACTAAGGCTCTATACTCCATCTTAATGAAGCTGTTTGAATACTCAGTTGGCGGGCGCGAGTTACCAAGGTTTTCATACTATTTATCCTATCTCCCATTTTCGAAGTGATTATTTAGAAAATCCCGAATGATACAGACCTGTAGCCCTGCAGTGCTAAAGGCGATGAATGATCACACTAAGGTAACATCTAAATAAGAGCAGGTCCATCATCAACCTTAACATGGCTTCTGGAAGGTCGAGGATGCACTGTTGATTAACTGGAGGCCAAGGATCATAGAACAGAGTGATAGAACCAAAACACTGGAGTTCATGTGTTACCTCTGTGTCTCACAAAACTATCTTTTGAAGAGCTCGATAAAATGGTAGCTGGAGACCAACTGCTATCTTTATTTGGAAAGTGAGTGGAGTATAAAGAACTTCTTAGAATGTCTGGAGGACGCTTAACACGAAGACCAGTTACTTGTACGCCGAAGGAAGCTCCTCTCGGCATGGATCTAGCCCAGATTTTCACGATTGGTCTGGTTAGTAACTTAGGACGTCCCGTACTTCAGTGAAGTAAAAGTTTGAGTGGTTATGTAAAGTCAGAAAATTCACTCTAACTGCAAATCACCCTACCGTTCAAGAGGATTGGGCTGTGGTGAACAGACTAGAAATAAAAATCAGCAGATTTCTACACGTGCTCATCCAACATCAAATGCATAAATAAATTCCTCTTGATTAGATGGAATTAATCTCTCCGAAATGCAGTTAAAGCGCCATCAAGGGAGAAGGATCAGACATTAGTGACACCTGCATCAGAGCCACCGCAGATCTTCTTGAACGGGCAGCCATCTGCGCCTAAATGAAGCTATTGATAGGGTTGTTTAAAACCTAGTCACCATCACACTTAGGAGTTTCCGACCTTAATGCACCACCAGTTTTCGATGAACATGCCAATTGCTCAGGGAATGTCAGACACCTACGGCCGTTATCCAGGTTAAATGTTTACCATGTAACCATGTAAACGGACCTATACGAGTCAAGCCTTCTTCAAATAGAGGCGAATTAATGACCGCTTACTAGTAGAAACAAGCTTCCCAATACAATAATTATTACCAACTTTGATGCGTAGACTGACTAGTATATTGCCGTCCGGGTTACTCTTAGACACTGTATTGTCGTAATTGGGCTTTACAGCAGTAATATTTCTACCATCTTTGAGATGAGAAATGCTACTTCCGATTCCGTCAGACTATAATCCACTTCCGTCAGCTGTCTAAAACTACTGCATATTATTTTCCGACCAAATCAAGTGCTTACAAATGTACTGGATCCAGTGCTACATTCCTCTGAAAGATGAAATCCTCGGACTGCAGTTCATCATTTGCCATGCATTTAATTCAGATGTTCCCCGGTCCACTGAGGGCAGATTTTCTAGCTTGTCCGGACGCTTCAACCGGGACATCGTCGCCCTTCCTATCTGTCATATATTTAATATTCTCAGCTCCATGTGTATTCTTTTACTTCCTAATGGCCCCATTGAGTTCTTCGTTAAGAGATAGGTGCCTAATATTTTCATCTGTTATTCCTAGCTTGCTTGTAATATTCAGAGCACATATGCGTAGATATTTAGGAATTTTACAATTTTTCAGGCGTCGAATGGTGAAAAAACGATGACTTGTGAATCATCTTTTAGTCCAGAATATTTAAAATAACGTGCAGCCCAATTCCTTGGGAGCGGGACTATAGAAAAAGTAACCTCGACAGGATTCCGCATCGTAGGCCAGCAACAAAAGTAAGAACCGGTGTTTACTCCTCCAAAGTTCTGGGTTTACGCAATTCACTTCCAGGAGATGTGTCTGCCTTAACATCAGTTTACTGCTTCAGGTTAATTCACAAAGTCAGGTGAAACATTTTATTTTTGAAAGCATGATCCGGTGCCAAAAGTATCCCAGCGATGTAATCATTGAAGAATGTTTTCACGAATTATCCCATCTCTTCTGCGTGTTTGCCAGTGTTCGCGCCTATCATTCTGTCAACATTCGCTCATTGATTATTTATGAGTACGTCATTTAGCATCAGGATCGCTGATTTCCACTGGAGATTTTGTTTCGTCCACTTGGTCGGGGATTCCAAAACATTTAACTGTTCTGGTTTGAAAATACATACTTCAAAAATATTTATCTATGTCAAAGTAGTTGAAGATTGGACGATCAATTCACGGTTGTTTGCTCAAACACAACTTCCCCAATTTTCGCGGAGGCATCAATACACCAGTCATCGTCTCATCGGTCGCTGTCCAGAAAGAAGTCAGTAGCAAACCGTCAGAAGTAATATTGTGATTTATTATTGTAATATTTGTTCACAGACCTTAGCTATAACAATATTTATATGTTGGTGTAACAATAAAGAATCCTCGAGTCGCCAATTGGTGTTTTGGTTTTTTTCGTCCGTTGTTACTAAGCGTTTCTGAGAAACTTCAAGGAACAGCGTGAGCCCGAGCGTAGCAAGAGCTGGGCATTAACGGTTTACGAGACGTGATTGACAGTTTCTGACGGTACAACGTCAGTTTTTAAACGGTTTTGGACAGTTGGCACGACTTTGGATAGTCACCGTTCATCTTTCCTGGTGCCGGTCAAGTCCTCTTTGAACAAGCAATATCTGGAACTTTTTTGGAATTGGGTCAAGTTCAACAATGCCTGGGTCAAAGAAGGGACAGAGTGTCTTGGATGCGAACAGGAAAGTAAGTCATGGTGACTTGTCTGTTAATTGTAACGATGTGTCTGATGTTAAGCATGACATGGTTGATGTTACTGTTTCGCCGTTCAGGGATAATAGGAACATCGAACTCCCTAAATTTGAACCGCGGTGTTTTGATGGAAACCCAGCTGATTATTTACAATTTGTAAAGGAGTTTGAGATCATGTTGAGTAGTTTTCTATTAAGTGATGAATTGAAATTGATGTATTTGATGTATTTGATGTATTTATGCAGGAACATACCAATTGTACAGGCATGGCTAAGTTATTATATAAATTACACATAATTTGATGTATGATGAATTTACAGTTTGGTTGTTCTCTCTGACATGAGAGTCAGTCGGAACAGTCTGCTATAAAGTCTGTGTAGCACATAAAGAGATATAGATGAGGTATTGCACTGGAGATGCTTCAAGAGCTATACAGTGCTGTAAGTTTGTGAAGCCGAAAGAGAGCTACTACGAGGCTATGAGCATACTACGTCAAAGGTTTGGAAGACCGTCAATGATTGCAAGGAACGTATACGAAGCTGTCAAAGGTTACGGCAGTCAACTTCAAGATGACCCCAAGGCACTTACTGAGTTTTTAGATAATCTTATGACTTATAAGAATACCTTGATTTCGTTGAATTGCATGAGTGGCCTCAACTCGAGTTTTATACTAGAAGTAATAGCAAGACGCCTACCTACTCGACTGCAAAGGAAGTGGGTGAAGATAAGCTCCCGTATGGAGGATGAGGGTATCGAGCCGAAGTTCGATGACATTCTGAAACTGGTAAAGGATAGTGTCAATCAATCTATGAGCAAGTTTGCCAGTATATTGAATCTCACCCCTAGAATAGAGCAGTCTGAGGGTAAAACGTAATCATTGATGACGAATAGGCCTCAGAGAGGTGGATATCGAGAAGGCTCCATGATGTCCAGTAATGCATATAGACCTAGTGAGTGTAACAGGTTTCGTAGTACATCCTCAACAGATAAGTTACAAGATGCAAGACAAACACGGTTGTGTTTTACACGTTTGCAAGAGGGGCATACAAAGGTGAACTGTGAACCAGTGAGCAAGTTCAGTGATAAGCTAAATGTGAAATCAAGGTCGGACTCCAAATTGTGTGACGATAACGGTGCGGTGAAGAAGTCTGTAATTGCAACTGGTAAGCCATTGTTGAATAGTGTCACAGAATAGAGTTGCTGCTACAGAGTCCAGTTCTGACCCTACAAGTTTACAAGGTATTACTAGTCAGAGTGAAGTTATAAAACCTTTTAGGATTTGTGAGGAGGAACCAAAATTGTCTACTTCTGTTATTAAAGAGTTTGAAAATGATGAAGTTGACGGTAAAGTGAATATTCGTGATAATGATCATGATACTTCACAGTTGTCTTCGGTTGATCATTATGAGATGAGGGATATGCCTACTACTGCTAAGTTGGACAAAGATTCTGTACAACTACAACGTGAAGTAGAAATAAATGCAGATGCAGTTGCAGAAGTTATGGATACTTGTGAGACCGTCAGCGTAATTGATCAGCGTGTAGCCAACCTATCATCAGATGATAGTGCTAAACCCGAACTAGTATTGAAATACAGAAGTGGTGGTAATCTTGGAGTTAAACAAATTTCTGAAAGCCGAGCAACAACAACTTTTGATTCACCGTTAAGTTCAGCAACTTGTGTCAATCAGTCGTCGTTGCTGTTGTGATCCACAGTGGAAAAGACGCCCAAGAACTCGAGAATCTTGTGCAATGATTTTGATAGTATTGGTGCATTTGAAAGGGCGAAAGATATTTCCCAGTTTAGTGAGGATAAGCCAAGTGTAAACGAGAGAGTAATTGTTAAATTGACTTGCATGAATAAAGGCATTTCTAGTTTCAAGTTACTATTTAAATGTTATTATCTTTGGTGTAAATTACTCTGTTTCTACGCTTGGTTGACCAGATACGTCGTGTGTTTGTTCGTCATCTATATTCTACGATACAATGACACGAGCGTGTTACCGTTCAGATTTGAGGATATAGCTGATAGCGGGAAGTCAGCAAATGAACACTGCGACGATTTTCCAATCTAGGGCGTCAACCTGAGAAGGGTTGTAGGCGTACTGCTGTAAGTCCTACAATTCTTCAAAGGGTAGCGCATCAATGAGCAGTCCAATGTGCTTGGTGTGTGATTTTGTACATATGTTCATATTGTATATACTGAATTGATATCATCTGTCATCTAGCTGTTGGTAATTCTGTTTGTGTCCGGACGACTTCCGCTTGTGTCATCAACCTGAGAAGGAATGTAGGCGTACTGCTGTAAGTCCTACAGTTCTTCAAGGGTAGTTCGTCAAGGCAGAATCCACAACATTTGATGTAGTGATTGTACATTTGTTTGTGTTAAATAATTGTGTGAGTTCCAATTGATGTAATTGTTGGTTAATCTTGTGTGTGTCCGGACATTCCACAAATTGCAATCGTCAAACTTTGAAGGGTTGTAGGCGAACTGGTGTAAGTCCTGCAATTCTCCAAAGGAATTCCATCAAGACATGATCCGCGAGTTTGTGTGTACTGTTTGTATATATGTGTGGTGTGTCATATCAATTGGTGTTTTTTGGATTCATTGTGTTTACTCATTGTTTTCGTACCTTGTTGTTATTACATAATTTTGTTAAAATTTTCGTCGTGATTACTTCTGAAGTTGTTTCGAGTCTTCTACATCCGTGAACGAATTGATTGATGTTAGAGACAGCAGATGGGTCGTATACGCCGGGGAGGCTAGGCTATTGGTGAGAATGAAATGCACACGGAGATAATTGTTAGCTGTGGTCCCACACGCCGGGGAGCGGGAGTGTAAAGTACTGAGGCTCGCATACGTCATCGTTACTAGAATTGAGGCAGAATGAGTGAGAAGCGATTTCAGTGGTAATTGGTAGTGAGTAGATAAGAGGATGAGCGTAGAGTATCGTGAGGTGGTGCCATGGTCACGTTGCATTCTGCAAGAGTCATTCTAGCAAGTGGCGATTGTGTTGCAAGAGGATGACTTTAACTGGAAGGCGGAGGTCGTCATTGATGTGTGAGATTGTGCTGTGAGTATGCTTGTGGTGTGTTGGCTTTTCTGTTTGTTTTCCATTTCAGCTCTGTCCGTGTGACCCAGGTTCTCGCAATAGCATCCAAGTCAACGTGTATTGGTCGTGATGGAAAAAAGGGATCGATCCGTTTTTGGCCGGGGAGTGTCAATGTAGTTGAAGATTGAACGATCAATTCACGGTTGTTTGCTCAAAACCAACTTCCCCAATTTTCGCGGAGGCATCAATACACCAGTCATCGTCTCATCGGTCGCTGTTCAGAAAGAAGTCAGTAGCAAACTGTCAGAAGTAATATTGTGATTTATTATTGTAATATTTGTTCACAGACCTTAGCTATAACAATATTTATATGTTGGTGTAACAATAAAGAATCCTCGAGTCGCCAATTGGTGTTTTGGTTTTCTTCGCCCGTTGTTACTAAGCGTTTCTGAGAAACTTCAAGGAACAGCGTGAGCCCGAGCGTAGCAAGAGCTGGGCATTAACGGTTTACGAGACGCGGCTGACATCCCTGTTTCCTTTACCTTAACACTCCATCACTAATCCTACACGAACTGACGAAGTGGAGTATATTAATGTTCATTTATCCGTTTAAATGCATGCGTGAATTGAAGATACCAGGGATCAAGATCTAATCAGATTACCTTTTTGTTCTCCAGCCTTACAAAATTTTATAATAAATCTACTAGACCAACTCTTGACTTCAAATTTCAAGTTGGCTCTTTCTTTGTCATTGGAAAACCTCCTATGTATATTGAGGGAAGAAACAGTAAAGGAAATAGGGATAGTAGCATATCTAAAGATATTTTTTACTACGCGTAATTCTACTTAAAAAGAATGTGAGGAAACCTTTTGTTGATGTTTAGAGAAAAGAAAATAAGTGAACTTGAACATTCAATAGATGAAAGGACTTCGTGTTAAGAGCTAAGCTTCTCACAAACGACCTATTACGACCGAGGGAAGGTAGAATTTGATCTTCCTCTCGACATACTCTCTTGCTGTCAAGCGTTCATAGCCACTATGATGTGAGTCCAATTGACTGCCTTCGCCGTCGGACATCCTCACTACAGAAGAGAAAGAACGAATAAAAACGTCTCGAGATTACAAGTGGACTGGTGGCGGTCTACCTAGGGGAGCTGGAAGACCTTGATTCCAAACCCATACCTTACATGGGCTCAATAATCCGAGCAGTCAGCAGAAACCAGAGCATCGCAGCTCCACTGCCTTTCGGTTCATGATTCAAGTAGATATCTCGGGAAGGGGTCTCTTAAGACAACCACTTGCTTCGGTCTGGATGTCGCAGCAGCATCACAGCCCTCACACAAACCGCTTGGTGCACATAATACACCAAGTTTGTTTTAATACTACTAATAATAAAGCGTATGGAGCATTCAAGGCGGGGAATATACAATGTCAAAATGACAAATTTGTTTACAAATAGACAGTATAAATCCAACCAAAATGAGATAGCTTACACTAAAGAATAGTTAACGGAGGATAACTATTTCACCTAACATTCGTATATTAAAACCAATTTTGAGCTCATGGCAGAGGCTGTGACCCAGGGCCATCATTCGCTAATGGTGGACAAGCAGCCAAAGGAAGTGAAGGGAGTTGTCCTGGAGGCCATCAACGGTTTCGTCCCAGTGTTAACTATGATCATCACCTCCAACAGTCTTTTCTGAGAGAAAGAGTGGCTAGGTATATAAACGTTTTCTCAGAGAAAGGGTTAGAACATACCATGACCTAGGAAATTGACATTCGAAGATATTAGAGAATGCTTCCTGTAAATGTAATCAAAAAGATACAAACCAACTCCTCAAAAACGCACGTACTTATTTCTCAGAAGAAAATCACTGGTCGAGGAGTATGCGTCATTAAGGATATAAAGTTGATGCTTCTAAGTAATCCAAGGACTGCTGAAGACCTTATCGTCACCTTCGGAAGACGTCTGAGAAACGATGATGCCAATGGGAAACGTAAAACTCAGAAACACAAGGTACAGACTGACGTCAAATGCGTAAAGTCTGCCAAAATAACTCAAAGGACATTTGTTGATAAGCTAGCAAAGGTACATCAAGGTAAACATCCTAGAATGCGGTGGTAGCAACCCAATGGTCCTCAAGCTGATTTGTTCCACAACATGAACTGTTCAAGCGTTCATTGGAGAGATACAAGCAGCTGAGAGATTAGAACCAACCGGCCGTATTTGTAAAGAGAGGATTCAACAAACCCGTAGCTCCACTGGATGTCTACTGGGCGAACGAATCAGAGAGATCCGGATTACAAAAGCATCTGGTATGAACGTCATATAGGACTCAGGATTGGTGGTCCCGCAAAACCAGTTTACCAGCAGCTCAAGTTAATCACACAGCATTCTGGTACCCGAAGATTCCAGTCAGTGGCATTTTTCAAGGCCTAGAAAAGCCCTCGTTTTGACTAGAATATGCGTAAAACTTTGTCACTGTGGTGATTTGCGATTTCATATTAATTAGTTTAATAGATACACAACACAGTGAAGCAGCAGTTACAACAAACTACAATTATAAATTTTAATATTACTGGAACTAGATGATAAGCATTTCTACACAGGTCAGTAAAATTAGTTCACGCATAATATAAAAGTAAGCATATCAGCACTAGTTAGTTAGTGCACAAAAATAACCATAATTACTAAACAGAATATATATGTATATATTTATTAATTACTCCTTAAGGACTCCTCTTGCTTTCTTTTGCGTTGCTGTTGTCTGTCTTCTTTTTTGTCTCGCCATTTTAGCTTCCATTTGACTTTTTGAGTGAGAATGAAGTATGTGGATATTTGACCATTTACAATGACAAATGATCTGCAAACATTATTGGTCCCATAAGTTTCAGTTGCCTAGTTAATAACGAATAAACTTTCCCCACGACGCAACCTGGATTACATTTGTGGAATATACTCTTATACCAATGGAAAAGTATTAATTTGTAATAAAACGTCACGATTGCAACTTATAAATGATCGTATCTGTAAAAATAGCTTTCTTTTCTTGGAAACACCCATGTATAAGAAAATACATACTATCGTTATTATTATTCTTCATTGAGTACAATTCACTCGTGATGTTACGATGAAAATGCTGACAAAACTATACAAGTGTATCACATATTTTAATTAATACCAAATTTGGATATAAACCAAGAATAAGATTCGGTTTTGTACACACCTAAGTTATATTGGGGAATTACATCAAGCTTTATTTTTTCCAAAGTACTTATAATCCATCTAAAACATACTTGAGTTTTTGTTAATGCGAAGACAATATTTCTATATTTCTTGATGTGGTCCATTGAATGACTAGTCATCATATTGTTCCCACAAACCAAAGACAAAAACGTCAGCAACCATGTAGTTTAACCATAAACCAAATTTATGAAATTATCCATGCCTGTACATTTGGTGTGTCTAACACAGGCAGTAAAAAATATGTATTTTATTAAAACACTATTACTGTCAGTGTAGTTGAAGATTGGACGATCAATTCACGGTTGTTTGCTCAAACACAACTTCCCCAATTTTCGCGGAGGCATCAATACACCAGTCATCGTCTCATCGGTCGCTGTTCAGAAAGAAGTCAGTAGCAAACCGTCAGAAGTAATATTGTGATTTATTATTGTAATATTTGTTCACAGACCTTAGCTATAACAATATTTATATGTTGGTGTAACAATAAAGAATCCTCGAGTCGCCAATTGGTGTTTTGGTTTTTTCATCCGTTATTACTAAGCGTTTCTGAAATGCTTCGAGGGACAGCGAGAGGCCCGGAGTGGCAAGAGCTGAGCTTTAATGGTTTTGAGACGTGATTGACAATTACTAAGGATGACTGCTAATCGTATATGTAATTTATCATATTGATGGTGCCTGTAAACAGGCGTCCCTCATGTAAAAATTTAGAATATATTATTATTAGTAGTAGATTACTTACTGGATTACGTTTCGAACACAATTCATTGTTCATAATCATATCAACTATAACCACATGACTTCGAAACTTGAATTTTAAAGTTTTCTTTGTTCCTTCCTATTTTTCATAGGAGTAGTAGAATTTTGTAGATATATGGGACAGGTGTTGAATCATTTCTATTAAACGTGTTTGAAGATTATTCGATAAGCAAAGCTTCCGTTATCAATCTATCCCTCCATCCTGTGACATTATATTTTGAAACTATTTTTTTTTGATTTGCAGCTTGATTCCACACTGTATTTTCGGTACAAGTATGGGATTTTCAGCATGGATATCGGTAGCCCAAATTTTGCAGGCCGACCATAGATATCAGATGTGCGTCGGTGAGGGCTCGAACCCCGGACCATGTGCATGGTCGGCGAGAGTCCTAACCACTGTGCCACCGACGCACTATCATCTCATCTCGCCCTACTGTATGGTTGTGTGTAATTGCATGTGCTGATATAGGTGAACTATTATTATTAACACTATCACCACTACTACTATTAATTTTATTTTTGCATTTTCCTACATACTTCATGATTAATTCAAAATAAATAATGGTAGTAATAGTGATAATAATATTAGTGGCGACACGCATGTCAGGCATGGAATGACAACATCAACAACGGGGAATATCAGTCATCAGTAGTACTTCCATGCAAAGAAGGAACCTCGGAAACCTTACGTAGAATTCTTAACTAGGCAGGAATAAAAGTGCTATTTCGAGCCACAAACCCAATTAGAAACAAGTTTTGTTGGTTAAAGGATCCCGTTGAGCCAATCAAACAAAACAACTTAATCTAACACAACGGTGGAATGACTATCAGGCCAAACTCATGGGTCAAAATAGTTGAACGGGATCAGACCAGAGGAGCATACAAACATAGCTACATCTAGATTAGTTTACCCCAATAGTTCACCTATATCAGCACATGCAATTACACACAACCATACAGTAGGGCGAGATGAGATGATAGTTTCAAAATATAATGTCACAGGATGGAGGGATAGATTGATAACGGAAGCTTTGCTTATCGAATAATCTTCAAACACGTTTAATAGAAATGATTCAACACCTGTCCCATATATCTACAAAATTCTACTACTCCTATGAAAAATAGGAAGGAACAAAGAAAACTTTAAAATTCAAGTTTCGAAGTCATGTGGTTATAGTTGATATGATTATGAACAATGAATTGTGTTCGAAACGTAATCCAGTAAGTAATCTACTACTAATAATAATATATTCTAAATTTTTACATGAGGGACGCCTGTTTACAGGCACCATCAATATGATAAATTACATATACGATTAGCAGTCATCCTTAGTAATTGTCAATCACGTCTCAAAACCATTAAAGCTCAGCTCTTGCCACTCCGGGCCTCTCGCTGTCCCTCGAAGCATTTCAGAAACGCTTAGTAATAACGGATGAAAAAACCAAAACACCAATTGGCGACTCGAGGATTCTTTATTGTTACACCAACATATAAATATTGTTATAGCTAAGGTCTGTGAACAAATATTACAATAATAAATCACAATATTACTTCTGACGGTTTGCTACTGACTTCTTTCTGAACAGCGACCGATGAGACGATGACTGGTGTATTGATGCCTCCGCGAAAATTGGGGAAGTTGTGTTTGAGCAAACAACCGTGAATTGATCGTCCAATCTTCAACTACACTGACAGTAATAGTGTTTTAATAAAATACATATTTTTTACTGCCTGTGTTAGACACACCAAATGTACAGGCATGGATAATTTCATAAATTTGGTTTATGGTTAAACTACATGGTTGCTGACGTTTTTGTCTTTGGTTTGTGGGAACAATATGATGACTAGTCATTCAATGGACCACATCAAGAAATATAGAAATATTGTCTTCGCATTAACAAAAACTCAAGTATGTTTTAGATGGATTATAAGTACTTTGGAAAAAATAAAGCTTGATGTAATTCCCCAATATAACTTAGGTGTGTACAAAACCGAATCTTATTCTTGGTTTATATCCAAATTTGGTATTAATTAAAATATGTGATACACTTGTATAGTTTTGTCAGCATTTTCATCGTAACATCACGAGTGAATTGTACTCAATGAAGAATAATAATAACGATAGTATGTATTTTCTTATACATGGGTGTTTCCAAGAAAGGAAAGCTATTCTACTACTCCTATGAAAAATAGGAAGGAACAAAGAAAACTTTAAAATTCAAGTTTCGAAGTCATGTGGTTATAGTTGATATGATTATGAACAATGAATTGTTTTCGAAACGTAATCCAGTAAGTAATCTACTACTAATAATAATATATTCTAAATTTTTACATGAGGGACGCCTGTTTACAGGCACCATCAATATGATAAATTACATATACGATTAGCAGTCATCCTTAGTAATTGTCAATCACGTCTCAAAACCATTAAAGCTCAGCTCTTGCCACTCCGGGCCTCTCGCTGTCCCTCGAAGCATTTCAGAAACGCTTAGTAATAACGGATGAAAAAACCAAAACACCAATTGGCGACTCGAGGATTCTTTATTGTTACACCAACATATAAATATTGTTATAGCTAAGGTCTGTGAACAAATATTACAATAATAAATCACAATATTACTTCTGACGGTTTGCTACTGACTTCTTTCTGAACAGCGACCGATGAGACGATGACTGGTGTATTGATGCCTCCGCGAAAATTGGGGAAGTTGTGTTTGAGCAAACAACCGTGAATTGATCGTCCAATCTTCAACTACACTGACAGTAATAGTGTTTTAATAAAATACATATTTTTTACTGCCTGTGTTAGACACACCAAATGTACAGGCATGGATAATTTCATAAATTTGGTTTATGGTTAAACTACATGGTTGCTGACGTTTTTGTCTTTGGTTTGTGGGAACAATATGATGACTAGTCATTCAATGGACCACATCAAGAAATATAGAAATATTGTCTTCGCATTAACAAAAACTCAAGTATGTTTTAGATGGATTATAAGTACTTTGGAAAAAATAAAGCTTGATTTAATTCCCCAATATAACTTAGGTGTGTACAAAACCGAATCTTATTCTTGGTTTATATCCAAATTTGGTATTAATTAAAATATGTGATACACTTGTATAGTTTTGTCAGCATTTTCATCGTAACATCACGAGTGAATTGTACTCAATGAAGAATAATAATAACGATAGTATGTATTTTCTTATACATGGGTGTTTCCAAGAAAGGAAAGCTATTCTACTACTCCTATGAAAAATAGGAAGGAACAAAGAAAACTTTAAAATTCAAGTTTCGAAGTCATGTGGTTATAGTTGATATGATTATGAACAATGAATTGTTTTCGAAACGTAATCCAGTAAATAATACTGCTTCGCTGTGTTATATATCTAATAAATAATGTAATGTGAGGTCCTGATTTCGACATTTCGGGAAATCCTACCTGTAAAGATAGCTAAAATAGCGATTGATGGCTCATCGGTGTGTTCAGCTGGAACTCACCTGGACGACAGGGAATCTCACACAAATGTGAATAAAGTATTGCGAGAATAAATTCCAAGTCGTCTGTTATTCTTCGGTTTCCCGAACCATCTCCCAAATGACTTAGGTCGCTGAAAGTTCCAATCATTTAATGTAGAGATTTTAAGGGGAGTAAGACAGGTGGAATATTTCGTCAAGCCGCGGGAGGAAGTGAATATCTTGTAAAGCTGGAACGCAGAAAATACGTTTCCATAGTAAGATGCGAGTATCAGCCAAAATATACACCCAAATGCTACCAAAACCATTATGAGACTTCAGTTTCAGATTATTGGTGACCAATTAGATCTGTTTACCTCCAGCTGCTGAAGTATTTATTACGGCTTGCAAAACATTGCATAGCCGAATGTGGCCATCCTTAGGCATACTAACAGAAGATAACTAGAGTATCCACCGGTGTGGCATAAGATTCCATACGGTCTGACGTCTTTTCCTCTACAGTTTATCGTTCAAGTTACTCAGCTTCCAAAGACATGGCGAATGGCTACACCAGTCGGCGGTTTCAAGATAAGGCAAAAGCATTACAAAAGGCACCATTTTAGCAATCAGTAATTAAGAAAGTCGACCAGATATAGGGGGCTAGGCTGGCACTTAAGACGCGCCACTAATATACACAACTGCTTTATTCAGCGTTTGTTACCTCTGCCCTGCTCATTGTGTTCTTCTTCATCACTTCTTTTAATGTGTGCATATACTGCACCCCTTTACTTGTCTGCAAGCCAAGCATCTTGCCATACCTTCCTTTTGTCCAGTCTGCTCACGTTATCAATTCCCCATACGCC
This sequence comes from Trichobilharzia regenti, assembly GCA_944472135.2. Classification (NCBI taxonomy): domain Eukaryota; kingdom Metazoa; phylum Platyhelminthes; class Trematoda; order Strigeidida; family Schistosomatidae; genus Trichobilharzia; species Trichobilharzia regenti. The sequence goes on along the minus strand of OX235266.1, from coordinate 26,607,337 downwards.
TTCTTAGTGCCGCAATCACAGGAGTGCTTACCTACCGCAGAGGAGTGCTGTTCGGAGAAATGAAGTTTGCCAGCCCCGGGAACACCGTTGCATTTGTATGGGACTGGTGAGGCTACAGATAAGCTAAGCTACGTCAACTCTGACCAGTGAAGTTTGCCTGGTGCTCAGTAAACACAGTACTCTACCTTTCTTTCAAGTACTGATGGCAAGACGCAAATCGAAGACTCCGATAATTAGTAATGTGCTCTTTTCACCAGTATATTTGGATATGATAGAAATTCAAGATAATTCTGGGAAGACGGTGAATTAACATGCAGTTCGAAAAGCCATAAGACTGACTAAAAGAGTGTAAATTTTCATTACATAAGCAGGGAGCGCAGAAATGAAGTTGGCTCCAGTGTTTGTGTGCATGCGTTGAAACAAGTGTTGAATATTAGAGTGTGCATTACACATTCCTCATAGAAGGAAATAGTGTGAATCCTCTTGATGATTTCTGCAGAGCTGAGACGATTTGCTGGATAGAAAAAACATGGTGTTTTGAACGGAAAGCTCTCCACTCAATTGCTAACGAAAACTGGTGTGCCTCAAGGCGCTGTACTCTCTCCATTACTTTTTCCTTTCTTTTTTCATGAACTTCCATATTCTTTCAAAGGTAGTTTCATTAGATATAACAATGAACCAAATATTTTTATCCTGGTAGTTTCTGCTGATGATTGTTCTTATATGAATACATTTCTGCCTGAAGTTAACTAGTGGTCTCACTCGAATGATCTTAAAATAAATCCATCTAAATGACATATGGTTGATTTTAGTTTCAGGTGATAACAGGATGTGCGTGTACTGATTAAGCCGCACGATTCTCGTGATATTGACGGCATTGTGATAGGAAGTAAATCTAATCTCTTATCTCAGTTTCTCTTTAAATCTCTATCGGTTTTCTGATTTCTCCAGAAAATTTTCGTGTGACTAATAACATAAAGTAGTTGAGACCTTCTGGCATAACTCGACCGCTTCTCTTAAAATTTGTCAATTTATACATTCTGCCTATAATCCTTTAGTGTTCGCCTCTGTTCCTCTCCGGAATTCCCAAAACAGACTACATTACTAGAACACTGAAGGCTATAACTACGTTAGCGGCATCCCAGCGATTGTCTATAGGCACTTCAGTTATTGTAGGAATTTGGCTGAAGTTGTATTGTCTGATACTGTACATCATCTTAATTCTAAAATTGTGGCATGGATATCTCCATAACTTCAAAAGAATTTACGCTCGTACAACAAAATGCATAAATTTTACCGTACCATATTTAGCACGGGTTCTGAGTGGAGTCAGATATCAGATAAGGACTTATTATTATTACACGGATTATATGTGATATTAGCAACTCCTACTTCACTATTCTTCTGCCAATATTCTGTTAACAGTTGTCTATTTATTAATATTAGTATAACTTTTTGATATTGAATGAATGTACATATTCATAAAAGATCTAAGATGTTGCAGTATGTATAAACACGATGAGAATTGTATTCTGTGCTATAGTTTTCGTAATAAAGTTTTCATTATGGGGGTCCTTCAAAGATCTAGAAATATGGAGGTATGTATATACCTTGCAAAAATATGTTGGAATAAAAGGAGGGCTTTATGAAGTGTGGCGCTACTGTGATTTCACGTGAAAAGTAAGTTTTAGTTTATATTATCGATTTCCGCTTAGTGAAATAGGCTGGATTTTATGTGAATGAAATCGAAATTTTACCTGTTTTGGTGAGCCTTATCACGCAAGGTTGTAGTGTGTTAAGTGACGGGCTTATATAGAGTAATAATATTGTAGCATGCTGAGTGTTTTTGCATTGTTTGGTCTAAGAGATTCAGAGCACTATTAATGCAAATGTCCTAGTGTCATTGTTGGGTATTCTGAATGATGACATGTTGCAACTTTCGCTTATTCTAACTTTGGACTTCTTAACTTCCAGTTTGCTGACGAAACATATTGGGATATATCCGTTGTGCTTCAGAAAGATGAGTGAGCCTTTGGATATTCTGCCTAACTTCTGCAGTGGATCCAAAATCTCCCAACTGATTAGAAGTGTTAGACTAGCGTTAATGCAGCTGCAAGTAGAGAGTCGTGTTATTAGTTTGAGATTAAGTCAAGTTAACAGCTAACAAATCGTCAGTGCACTTTTGCAAAACACAGGAAGTCCACCTCACGGAGTGACAGAATTTAGGGTAGTGGTACAAGATTATGGTCTCATCTTAGAGTATAGACACAGAAACCTTTGAATTCAGAGGTTGAATTTGTTGTTAAATGAATTTAAAAGGTCAACTCGTGATACTGAGAGGTTCAAGCAAACTATATATTTGTGAGCTGAGAGAAAGGAAGACTGAAAACAATAAGGAAGATAGTTAGAGGAGAATCTACCATGCTTCCACTTTCTCTAATATTTGTTCATCTGGGGCACCTAAGGCAGAAAAAGAATTAGTTTCACGTGACAAAATATCCTGCAGAATGTGCAGTTTAGGTTGTTATAGAGATATTTGATTTCATAGAGTGCCCTTCAGCTACAGAGAGCCGTTTGGCAAGTCCATTATTCCTAATCCGTACCTCTCAGAGTAAAATGATAACAGCTTGTTTGAATACCGTTCGGAGCAGAAGTCTAGCTGATGTTGCGCTTCTTCCCACTGTCAGTATAACTTCATACCGTAATTACAGTATCGGCATCTCTACAACAATAGGTACCTGTATCTTCTAAATTTAATCTTTTCAGTTACATCTGTCGGTTGTTCTGTATCCTCTTAAATTTATGTTTTCTTACATTGTGTTATCACTGTATGTTTGTTTCTGAGTGCATCGAGTTGGAGCGACGCATGTTTGTGTGACATGTTACATCGGTTTATCAATCCTTGCTAGGTATCTTATTATTCAACTGTTATGTCAACTAAGACATAAGAAATTGCTTATTATATAACCACCTTTTTGTACACCGTCACATTTAATCTATATCTTTTTATTTCTAGGATATTATTCAGATGAAGGACCAAGATGATAAGTCTGAAAAATCAAAGCTTAAGGTTTGTAATATATTGCCTAAAGTTTATTCTTGGCTTTTAGATACTAAAGCGTACTGATTATCTAAGTGATTTAGATGGACTTCTTGTGAACTCTAAAAATTTCAATAAAGTATGTCTTTCAATCCTATTTTATGTAACCTAGGCGTTACTGATTCTAGCTCTTCATACAAAGAACAAGTAATGAGTGGATTAAGACTCAAGTTGAAAAAATTGTTGAGAGCCGCATTCATTTGTCAAAATTTATTGAAGTTCTAACAAATTTCGTCGTATCAGAAAATCATCATCCGCATGTAGTCCAACAAGTACTAGTTTGGTTAAGTTATTTCACTGAAAATCATTCCACTTCATTGCAAACACCAGAAATTCAACAGTCACTGAGAAATTTATGTTCATATTGCTATGAAACGTGTACACTGGCAAAAATGTATGTAGAAGCTGCTAATCGTGGTAATGCTGTTGAAAATTGGTCAAATGGTCAAAAATATACCGGTTACCTTCCCCGCAGATTTTATTATACAATTCTACCAAAAACCAGTTTTGTATATATTGACGGTAAGTATTTCTGTGGACTAATATTATGCTGCACATTTAAAATGGAATATTTGTGTCATTAAATAGTTAGCTTCCTGAAAGGGGGCTAAGTTTCGGACCCTGTTGTATCTAACTGGGTTTCGGTACTCTGCTCGTATTCATTGTCTCGCAATAGACGTCCAAACGTTCTGAACATACGAGTGTGAATGCAGTAGTTGAGAAGGAATGGCTAATTTTTATGTAACTCTTATTAACCCCCCGAGGCATGTTCTTCAAAAGCCTACGAGATTTGCTTCCATCTGATCTTCATGGTATGTTAGGGAAATCTCTGACCAGTAGGCTAGTGCTTCTATGTCAGTACTACTGTTGTGCACTTAAATTCTCCGGAAAATGTGTTTGCTGCTTGCTTTCCGTGTAATTTTCTTATGTGTATCTTCCTTGGTTTAAAATTACTTATGAGTCTTCATCTACCTTCTATAGTTGGTATGACAACTAAAAAAACCTTAGGTTATACTTGTCACTGGGAAAGTATATTGATTGTGTTTTTAATTTGTGTTAAAAGTCTATGATTCAGTTTGAACTTAAATTCTAAGTTTTACAATATTATGTGTAAACATTCAAACCAAGTTCAGACGTAATGGCATGTGAACACTGGCTATATAGTGTTTACTGTTCTGCGACGTATGGCTCAATAATTAGTGTACTTCACTTCCTACGATTGAAATTATGTGTTACAATATGCATCAGCCTTAAAGTAGCTTTTTGTTATTGGAAATCAATCAGATATGACAAGCATCACCAGTTTATTTTTTAAATATAGTAATTACATTTGGAGATATTACCAATTGTATTGAATTCGGTGTTTACTAAACCTACCTCCAAATGAATGAGAATATATTTTTCCCTACAGATTTCTTCTTAACGCGGAACTTTTAATTTTAACTCACTATTATTGAAGAAAATTTAAAGTGTAAGCCATGATAAGGCGGACGGTTATCAGAGTTATTATACTTGCAATTTACTATTTTTTCTTCTTAGTATCCCCAGGGCGTATATTCCCTTTGGTCTTGCTAAGCTCATGTTTCTGATTAGAAGATATAACCATAGTGGTGTGTAATTTTACTGCTCCAATAAAGAGGCAAAATCATATCTTTAGATACCTAGTCAATGCGTCGGTGCATCAGCAGTAGCGTAGTCGCCAACCAAGCAGATGCTCTAGGGGTTGAATTTTGGCCAGTGTACTCCTAAATCTCGTTTATCCGTAATAAGCCCGGTGGTAAAGAAAGACGGTTAGCTGTGGGGCTAGCAACACTAACCTGTAAAAAACCGACTGCTACTAAAACTCCAAAGGTGGAACTTGAAACGTATTGTTCTACTTGAAACTCAAAGGAAAACAGGATACCTAGTTGATATCTATACGATCATATTACAAAAAAAGTTATTTGTGTTAAACACGCAGAATTATGTAATGGTATTCATCTCTTATTTGACGTCAACTCTAAGTAGTTGTATATGGTGTTGTGAAAACTACGACTAACTCAGTTTAATAATTTTCAATAAAAATTTGAAGGGACACTGGATTCTTTTTAACTCTATTATTACTCAGAGATTCTGTATTCTATACTCTTAGTGTAGTAGCAGGAAGACTGGGAATCAGTTCAAACAAGTTACTCAGATGTGTTTGGAAAAGCTTTAAAAGGTAGCACATTGCGAAAACTGAACGGGAGACGTAAGACCTAACCAAGTGCAAGTAAATATCATTCTTCATTATATTCTCACTCTAATCAAGCATTGCAAAGTAGTTTCTACACCTTAATAACTACGAGTTAGGTTACAATCGAGTTGGCTAAATGACAGATACATCCACTGCTTGACTGATTAGCTGATTAATCTGAAGTGGAATTCCTCACAGTTTTGCACTAGTTCAAGTTGCTACTGACATAAAAGAGACGCTTGTCTGTTAAAAGGGATAATTTCGTATAAAATAGGGGCATATGTGTAGAATTCCGTATGTGGAGGGTGAATATGTCTGTGTCACTGTAGCAGTCTTAGATACATCCACAAATATTCTTCAGTCATTGATCATTCATATCCTGGTGACCTCAGCTGAGAAAATTACACATATATGTGGCTGAGATCAACAGTTAGAAACTTCATGAACTGTTGCCGTGTTCCTGCCTGGAAGCTTTGCTTACCTACAAACTACAATTCATCCTTATGTGTCAGTTCCTGGAGGTTATTCTAATGCATGAATTGAATTTAAAATTCGTGTTTTTGGCAGTGATCAGAGACTTATCGTGTCCTGCCGTGTAGTACTATAAGCAAAAATCCTACCACATCGATATCTGGACTATGATAAAACTAAGAAAGACATGGAAGAATCATACTTCGATAATAAACAGGGATGAAACATATGATATCTGTTGAAAACAGTTAACATGTTCGGTTATTTCACTCTATCCTTGAACACAGTGTTCATACGTACCAGTGCGTTGATATAATCTTGTATTTTTACGTGTGAACATATGTTTCATATATACTCTGGGTTTTGTTCAGGGTGTTTAGAAAATTGCATCTATGACTAAATGTTTACAAATCAGATGTAAGATAATAATCGATGCAGATCTCAGATATTAGTTAAGGTTTTAATCATATGCTTGGTATAGACAACAAGTTAAAAACGTGCTACATTAAAATTAGATAAAGTAAGTCTCGAAATTTAGCAGTTGAACCAGTTATCGTTGATGTAAATATACACTAAGTACTGTACATTTATAATTGATTGTCGTTGTTGTGTTTCATCAGACTAGTTAATCATATCCCCTCCTCTTACTTCAGATGAAAATATTGTTAAAAAACGAAAAGTTCTACCAGCCAAACGCAACTCAATTGATATTAAAGATGATTTCACTATCCCAGATAATGACGATAACGATGAGCTAATGGATTTAGATTCAGTGTCTTCTATGATAGAAAATGAATCAGAATATGAACAAGAATCCTTGTATGAATCACTTGGAGAGTCTGATGGTGGTGTATTTGATGTAAATGAACCATTGTCATCTGATGCTGAACACCACCACCACCACCACCACCAACAACAACAAAGGCGATTTCCCTTTGTCCCAGAGGATGAATGGGGGGAGCAGGATCAAGCCGATCTATTTGAAGCTGAAAGTGATTCAGATGATTTTCAGTATCCTGATGTTGATAATGATTGTCCTGATAATATTTCTGTGTCAAGTACAGTAAGTTCCGTTCCTTTGTTTCTTAATTTTGACACTTTACTAGGATTGTGTATTGAGGAAATAAGCCAGTAGAAAAAGAAATAAAATTTCCAATCACACCTTTACCTAGAAGTTTACTGCATTAGCAGAAGTTAGAATTCATGGGCCAATTCATGGATCGGGTCGCAGTGACTTAATGGTCTACGAGCTCGCCTTGTAACGCAAAGGTCCCGGGTTCGAACCCCGGTGGGTGCGTACTGCTGAAGATATAATGTTTGGGTTTTGTCAGATTGATAAGTTGACAAGCTAAGTACTGAATAAACAGTGATGCGATTAACCAATCGCGTGTTGGATAGCATACTGTGAAAGAACCAAGAAGTGTTGCTGTCGAGAGACTCACTCTCCTGTATGCTGGTGGTTGGACTCACCACCAAAAGAAAAAGCTTCATTCAGCTATCCTAAACTGTAAGTGCATCTCATTAATAGACAATAATAGTTCTACTCTAAGTTCATTGACTTAGATGTATTGAAGTCACGACGAAACGCGATAAAACATCATTATTAATAACTTCCTTCTGTTATAACCGAAATCATTGTTCATTCATTCATTGAGACATTCACTTTTGCTGCAATTTATTCATGGATTTACTTCCAAATGTATATATTTGAGCTTGTGATGTTCACCATGTTTCCAAACCTATGGACTCAAAAATTCCGAAGAAACAATTGGCAAATGAATTTGTTTTAGTTACCGCGATGAATGAGAATACAGCTTGCAACGGTGATGAGTTGCACTATAGAAATTGTTCTATTCATTTTTAGTAAATATCGGATGACTGTGTATGTGTGTGCATGTGGCGCATTATTTTGGTTCCCATACGAAACTTGTGGTATTTTTTAATAAATGCAATACCCCATATTGGCCCACAAATATGGAAAAGGAAAATAATACATCATAAAAATGTATATTAGTCAACCAAACAACCTTTTTTAGACGACGAAAGCGTACGATATACTAGCGACCCCTTCCTTGAGAAACCTGAACTAAGGATTGTAGAAATGTTACTGTATTTAGCGTTTGTTTATTTAAAAGGAGAACCTCTTTGTATCTGTCATTAACTAAGACTCTTGTTGTCAACTTCAGTCTTATCCACAATTATGCAAATTTGCATCTGGTTCCTGTAGTACAACCGTTTCCAATGTTTGCTGTATCGTTCTCAAGTTATTACTTAGTTGTAGGTGAGAAACATTCGAAGGTATGTTTTACAACAGTGCTAACTTTGTTGGGAGTTTACGGTGAGAAATTCTCATTTCACTACCAACTAAAATTTCATGCATAATCTGATCTTATCAGGTTATCATAGAACCTTCAGTTTAATCTCTCGGATCTCTGTGGACTCGTGAACCAACCTTTAGATTTACCTTGCTTGTTTTGGAAATACCGATTTATGTTACAAACTGAGTGAGATTGCATTTCAGTCGACCGACTTCGGTTATATCAGTCAAGCACCATATGATTTACGTCGTGCCGGTTAATATACTAAAAGTACGCATGTACTTGGCATTTGGCAGGTCCAAACAATCACATGGGGGTAACAGCAGTGTTCAGTACATTTTGTATGGAACATACAACCTTGATGGTTGCACGGCTGTTCTATCATACGTCAGGTTATCGATTTAAACTCTGCCTTACTCGTAGATTTGATTCAGCTTTTGTTTTCTCTTGAGATGATACTTATCGAAAAAGAAGCAATATGGAAGAGGCGTCATGTATTATTGATTTTTAAAAGTTATATGTCAAATTCCGCGCCTAATATTTGTCGAATTGTTAACTCGTTTTTTCAACTTCAAATAGTTTGACTGTCATTTGTTTGAATTTTCAGGCATCCTCCACATCTTCAAAACAATCACTTAGCCTCTTTCCAGATGTTAATGTCAACGTAGAGTGTACTTCAGCTCGTCAAGATGATTCCACTGGTGAGAAGGAAGGAAAAGAGGACCCCAGTGAGTCGATGATGAGTAGTGACAGTGAGTCAACAAATGAGAATTCAAAAACAAAGAATAAATCTAAGAAAAAACCACTGCGTAAATCTAACAAATTAGAATCAGTCTCAAATGAATCGCCTGACAATCGTCGAAAAAGTCTTAGATCAAGTCGCAAAAAAACTACACCTAAAAAGTGAAACGTCACTTATATATAAATAGAACAATACTGTAATTATATTGTATGTATATAACAAACCAAGTTTAATATATTCATATCTTTTATCACTCTGTTGGTGAATCGAAACAAATAATATCATATAGTTCATTGTAGATATGTATCTTAGTTTCCACTTCCATGGGACTACAATGTATAGCATTGATTTAGTCGTTTCATTTATGTGTTGTTAATGTGTTCTGCATAGAAGAGTAGGCGTCTTCCGATGCTTTACTCGGTTTCCGTTGTAGTGCATATATGAAGGTGTGTTACAGTAATGTCATATTTCCATTGCTTTATAGAAAAAAGCAAATTTGATATACCTCTTGGCAGAGGAAGAAAGCGACCACTTTCTCCTCATATAGTGTTTGTGATAATTGTTGCAGTTGTAATTTCGTGTTTAATTTGTATGTATAATTGCTGTTGCCTTTCATTGCATATAGTGTAATATAAGATAGACGAAATGATAGCCTTATATGGGTTGCTGTTTTACTAGAGGCTTTGTAAGGCTTTAAGTTTTTTTCGACAAAAAACAGGACGATTTCTGAAATTAATCGTATAATTTGCTATTTCTTTGACATGTTTTAAAAAAAGTAATAAAGACATGGGAAAATCGTCATCCATAAATAAACGCAGTCATATCACTTCACGGTAAATTGTGTGACATACTACGTTACATTCTCACTGTTCTCAATAAGTCTTTGACTTTTATATTTGTTACTTTACTTTAAAATATCAAATAAAAGTGTCGAATAAATTCAGCCAATTTGTGAACCTCAATCATGTGACTGAGGGGAAAACAACTTTCATTTGTTTACGAGCATGTATTATTAAAAATACTCGGCAGTTGAATAATTGTCGTTACAAATAATGTGAGTTTGTTCCTTTCAATGGACCACTCTTTAAGCTCGCCATGAAGACATCTGCTAGGAGAGATCCTAGTGAAGACACCATCCTTTTCGATTTCAAATGACATCGTTAAATCTAAACAGCACATTAAGTGTGCATCTCAATAAAAGCTGCTTCAGATGGTTGGTTGGCACTCCAATGTTTACGCATTTTACGCCGATGTAACCACATGCACCGTTAGTAGAAACTATTTGTTATCTGTGTGACTTATGTCCTACATGTGAGGAAGAAAGTCACAACCAGCTTGCATTTTTAGATATAATTTTGAGTCGAAGAGGCGATGGTTCAATAACACGATCAATTTACAGAAAGCCTACTTGTATAGAACAATACTTAAATTTTCACAGCTTCTGTTCACTACAGTATTAATAGAGGCTTGGTGAAATGCTTGTTCAAGAGGATTCAGCGTATTTGTACTGCTGATGTTGTAGAGAATTAAACTGAAGTACTGATATCCTTTTAAATTTTTGCACAGATGTGGATATACACAGTGGATATCCAAGCGTGATGGAGATGAGATCATGTGAAGAGTAAAAATGTAAGCTTGTCAACAATAGTTGAGCCAGCTGAAAATACCGACAGAGTACAGTGGAGATGTGCTGCGTGGGACGATTAACAATAGTACTCATAAGAGAAAACATAATACCACTTAGAATCACCATCACTAATGGCATGAAAATGAATCCACCGAAATTATTCGCCCAATTCTATAGCTTTTTCTATTTTACCACATCGTTTCATAAGGACCAACATATCTACCTGAATAGCATAGATGAATTAACTATGTGGAAGTGAATTTCACTATTTCAAACATCTATCCGACTTTCAGTCAACTAATATCGAGGCGGTAGCGGCGGCGGGTGAACTCCATTCACAACTTCGCTGTCTGCATAAAACTTGGGCTACCAAAAATTTTCATTTCTCTATTGCATATACTTTCTCTCGTTCAGTTTGTTTTGTTCGATTGAGATATGACCTCTATTGGTATTATCTACTCTTGTATGTATTTAAAATATTTACAAGCTTCTGTTTCGAAAGTTCCTACTTCATTTAAGGAAAGGCCTGATTGTGGGTGGCAGAGAATTCCCAATACATGAGGTAATCGTTCTTCAGTTAAGTCCTTGGTTTTCAAAGTATAATTCTGAACATCTTATAATTGGCTTTCAACTAGATATCGTGGATTTCTTGAGGGAGACAAAGCAGGTATATCACATAATGGAATGGTTTGTGCTTCAAATCGGAGATTATTGTGTCACAGGAAGGATATACTGCCAATTAATGACTTTACTTGATATTGTACGAAGGGGAAAATATCATGCAATTAACTCCTCTGAAAATTCTGTACATTTTATAAATACTGTCCAGAATAAAGATGTTACTATTGTTATTATTCCACTGATTTTGTTCTGACTAAATAGACTAGTATGACAACTGAACACACAGACTTAACTTTATACCAATGGACTTAACCATATACTGAAAGGAAGACGAAAACAACTGACATAAAATAATACAAAAATACTTTCCTTGTATTACACTACAAAAAGATACATCAAATAAGAAAATAGAATCTTCATTGTTGTTTGTATAAAAGAATACAAAATTTTATCAAGAGTTGTAGTTTCAATGCATGTAGAAAATTAAGTAGCGTTTATTAAAATAAACAGATATACCACTACTTAATCTGTATCAGCTTTTTACGTTAAACGGGATAAATCACGTCGTCTAAGTAATTTTCGACACACAGGACACTGACGATCACCCTGAAATTTACAAATTTTTTTGAAAAGGAAAAGACTTCAGTGAGAGAATGTAGTGGTGATTAAATATGAAAAAAACAATAACATACAAACAAAAAAAACTTAAGTCAGTTAAAGTGAGATATAAAGTGATACATTAAAGCCGGTTGTGAACATGATCATTTCCCTGACGAAGGAGATTAGAGGAGTTTATTGAACGGAAGGAAGGATGAAAATACTTATTTCGACTTCTCTGAAACTTCTACAGATATACTATGCATTGTTAACACATGGGTTATAAGTGAGTTACGACGGCAAGATTATCGCCATTTCTTATAACTTGCGTCAAATTATCCTGCCTGCCAAAGTAGTGCTTGCCTATTGTATTATCATTTAATGTATAATACCTTGAATAGACTCACTTTCGTGCAAAAGTATACTAAACTGACATATCTCTTTGTCTCTCTGCTCATACGGTAGAAATCAGGATTCCTTGTTGACTTCGGGAGTCAATTATTTGCAAAATACAAAACACTACCACACCTCTTGGTATTACCACCTTAAATCACATTACTATGATTTATTTATTCCTTTACGTTCCCATGTGATAATCATAAGGGGATAAGCCTAACGAACATAGTTTCTAAAATCCTAGGCTTAGTAATCATGCACAGACTAAGCAGAACTCGGGAGGAACAAACGAGGGAAAATCAAGCAGGCTTTAGACCAGGTAGAGGGTGCATAGATCATATCTTCACTCTCCGACAGATCCTAGAACATAGACACACTTTTCGGCGTCCAACAATTGCCATATTTCTTGGCTTGAAGGCGGCCTTCGACTCCGTGGATAGAAAAATACTACGGCAATGTTTGACTGTGAAGGGAGTGCCAAGAAAGTACATTGCACTAATCAAGGCACTCTATTCAAACTCATGTAGCCGTGTAAGGGCTTATGGGGAATTGTCATCTGAATTGATAACAACCAGTGGTGTCCAACAGGGATGTCCACTTTCCCCATTTCTGTTTAACTTCATCATAGATATGCTAATGGAAGTATCCTTAACTGAACTTAACGACTTAGGAATCGACTTGCTACCAGGGAATGGTCTTATGAACTTAGAATATGCAGATGACATAGTCCTGTTAGGGGAGGATGCTGACAAAATGCAGAGTCTTCTGAACACCTTGAGCAGCAATCTTCGTATGTTTGGCATGCGATTCGCCCCTGTAAAATGTAAGATGTTGCTACAGGACTAGACTACGTCAACTCCTAGCTTAGTGATAGAGAGTGAAGTGATAGAACATGTTGACCACTTCACTTATTTGGGAAGTTGTATTAGCACCAACGGACTGATTGGCGACGAAATCTCAGCACGGATCCAAAAGGCTCGAGCTGCTTTCGCTGACTTACACCACCTCTGACATCCGGCTATCAACCAAGGGACGTGTGTACTGCTCATCAGTTCTCTATGGCTCTGAAACATGGCCAATACGAGTTGAAGACATGAAAAGGCTGGCTGTTTTTGATCATAGATGTCTACGATCTCTTTCTCACGTTAGATGGTATAATAAGGTAAGTAATGATGATATTAGGCGTAGAGTGTTGGGCAAAGAGGGAAAATCAATCGACGAGGCTATAAAGTGACATAGATTGAGATGGCTAGGTCACGTGCTGTGCATGCCTAACCACCGCCTCCCCCGACGACGGGCATTACTAGCTGATATAGGTGCAGGTTGGAAAAGAGTAAGTGGTGGCCAAACAAAAACATGGTGTCAATCCATGAAATCCTTGACAGTTAAACTGAGTCAGGTAGGGAGATGCAGACTTCCGGGTTGGGGCCCTCGGGACTCTAAGAATCAATGGCTGGAGACAATAAGTGACATGGCTCAAAATCGTTGTCAATGGCGCAGATGTATTCGGTCTCTGTAATCTTTCATACTTCTTTCTACAATTACCCATTCTGTTTCACTCTTATACTTGTCAAACTCTATTGATTCTCTTCACTCACCTTCTTGTCTACCTTTGTGTGCTATTTGGAACGTGGCAACTCGAACTAGTGCACTTCGGTGCCAAGTTCTATGGTGAATCCAGACAGAGAGAGAACACGCTAAGTGTTGCGTATAAAGTAGATGTTTCGGATAATTCAGTTTGAAAAAGAACAGTCATAGGAATTTGACTAGAGTGGCAGGTTAATAGACAAACCACAAGATATTTCAAAAACCCAACACACTGCCTAATGATGTGGTTAAAAACCTATGTCGACCTGCCGATTTACTCTCCAGGAGATACACTGCAAGCAGGTTTATGAATACATGCCTACCATGATATGAGATTTTAAAACTGTCATTCTATCCCATTCTATTGTATGGTTGTGTGTAATTGCATGTAGTGCTATAGCAGATTTCGTATCTTATTCGGGTCGACTAATCTAGACTTTGTTAGGCTTTTATGCTCGGCTAGTCTGAATGACTGCAACTGTTCTACTAGTTTAACCTATGTATTTGACCTGACAATCATTGCAGACAGGGTATTAGATAAACTTAATTGTTTTGTTTTAAAGGCTCCACTGTTAGGATCCTTTAACCGACAAAGCTTGTTTCTAATTGAGTTTGTGGTTGGTTTGAATGCCAGCCACTTTTATTCCTGCCTTGTTAAGAATTCTGCGTAAGCTGGTTTCCGAGGTTCCTTCCTTGTATGGAATTACTACTGATGATTTAGATTCCTTATTGTTGGTGTTATCTTGCGCATATATGACATGCATGTCATGGGAGTCATCAGTAGTAATTCCATACAAGGAATGAACCTCTGAGGGAGAGATTGATAACAGAAGCTTTGTTTATCGAATCAATTGCAAATACATGATTCAACACCTGTCCCAGATATCTGTAAAATTCGACTACCCCTACAACAAATAGGAGAGGACAAAGAAAACTATAAAACTCAAGTTTCAAAGTCGTGTGATTACAATTGATATGATTATGAACAATAAATTTTGTTCGAAACATTGTCATCCAGTAAATAATACTGTTTCACTGTGTGATAAATGTAATAAACAAACTAATATGGAATTACTTACTACCACAGTGTCCAAGTTTTACACATATATCAATGTGAATAGACTCACCTTCATGCAAAAGTATGCTAAACTGATATGTCTCTTTGTCTGTCTGCTCTTACGGTAGAAATTAGGATTCTTTGTTATATTCGACAGTTATTATTGAAATATGCAAAACACTACCACACCTTTTGGTATTATCACCTTAAAACAGAATCACATGATTATTATGGTTTATTTATTCCTTTACGTTCCCAGTGGAGGATAGGGCTTCAAGGTAAAGGTTTGAAGTTTCCATAGAAGTGATGTTTATTTTCACGGGATGGGGTTGCTAGCCTCATGCCCAACATTCCCTCTTTACCGGTCTTATGACCGGCTTAGCGAGGTGAAGGAGTGCCTTGTCGGTCGGGGATCGAACCCTGGACCGCATACGTGGTTGGGTAGCATCCCAGCGCTGCGCCACAGACACACTGGTGGCAACATATAAACGTATAAGTAACAACAAGTAGAAAAACTTCACGATGCCTGGGAATTCTAATCCAACACTTGTGGACTTCTGTTAACAATTGTCAAAGCATGAACCTTACATATAGGCGCTAATTAAAACATTTTGAAGACAAAAAAACAGAGAAAAATTACTCACTTCTTCAATGATATGTCGCCAACACTTGAAACAAGCTATGTGTTTACAACATGATATCAATGGAACTTGTGCTGGATTAGCTGAGCATTTACAGCATTTCATTAATTGTCCAAGTGATTTTTCCGTAGGTTTCGGTGATTGTTTTAAATTGGCCGCTGAGTTGTCAGACACTGATTTTAAATTTATAAGAAAAGAGACGAACCGAAACAAAAATCAGTTTAACGAGTACATTCTTGTATTTATGCATTAATATATTATTTAAAGTCTCCGAATTAACAGATATATGGGTGTTTTAATCGTAGAAATGTTTGCCAAACCACACAAGAGATCAGGGTTCGACTCCTAACCCATATACTCTCGAACCTCAACTGTTCAGCAGTAAGCCTCGAAAAGTTGGGAGGTTGAGCGTCATGCCAGTAATCTCACGTGTAAAAAACACTACCCCTTTTTGAAACTAGAAGACTTGAAGCCCTAGGTTCCACTTGGAACCGAAGGAAGGAGAAAAACAACATAATTTATTATAAAAAGATGTAGAAAGACAGGCGAAAACACGGTGAGCTCAGAAAACGCATCTCCTAGAGATTTAACTGCAATGGTTGTGAAAGAATTTTAAGCACAACATCAACAAATACATGAGTCGTAGATTTAAAAAATTTTTTTTTTATTACAGCTTGATTCCACACTGTATTTTTGGTACAAGTATGGAATTTTCAGCATGGATATCGGTAGATAGATATCGGATAGTGAAAAAATTCTAAAGTTATAGTCACATGAATAATATGGAGTTACAAGTTTCAGCGAACTCTTGCAGCAAAATAGTCAAATACCTACTGCCGTGTAAATGGAAATTGATTGGTCATACAATGAGGAAACTTTCAAGTGACATACGACAGTTATTATTATTATTACTTAAACGCATAAAAAAAACTTGGTACAATATGGCACCAAGAAAGATGCGCCACACAATAATAATAAAACAACATAGATCAAAAAAAAGGAAGGAAGGAAAAGAAAAAATATATATAAGTAGAGAACGGATAAAGAACTTCATCTGGAAGGAAAACAGTCATGCTTAACAAGTTCAAACAGTGTTCGTTAGCTATCATCGGGAAGGGAAGAAAGAAGGAAATCGCAACACATTCGCCACTGATTACGATTCTTGGCCATATCCGATAACGTTTCGAGCCATCGATTTGAGCTATCTCTCGGACCCCAACCAGGGAGTCGTGACACACCAACCGATGCTAATCTAGCACAAAAATCCTTCATCCCACGACGCCACGTCATGGACTGACCACCTCTCCGCCTTTTCCATCCCGTCCCAGGGCTAGCGAACAGAGACCTGTACGGAAGCCTCTGGGGTGACATTCGGAGCACATGTCCAAGCCACCGGAGCCGGTGTTTCCAGATGACGACATTCAAGGAATAGTGATCTCCACTTTGTTCAAACACACGCCGCCGAACCTCAGAATTACTCACGCGATGATGCCATCGAACGCAAGCAATCCTGCGGAGACAGCGGTGATCGAACACGCAGAGTCGCCGCACATCCTCAGCTCGGAGAGGCCAGGTTTCACAGGCGTAGAGCAGCGCAGCCCGCACCGAAGCATTGTATACCCGACCTTTGACAGCCAGGCTAACGTCGCGACGGCGCCAGAGGTGGCTCAAGTTGATGTATGCCACCCTAGCCTTCATTATACGGTTGGAAATCTCATCCGTCACCCCTCCGCCAGCACTCACACAACTACCCAGGTACACAAACTTATCAACAACTTCAAGCGGTTCACCCGCAAGAGTGAGTGCAGGTACAGGCTCCTGCCAATCTTGTAACAGTACTTTGCACTTAGACGGCGCAAAGCACATACCATACTTACAGACACTGATCGCCAACTGATTAAGTGCGATTTGGGCAGCCTGCATGCTATCGCACAGTAAGACGATATCGTCTGCATACTCGAGGTCGAAAAGTCTATCTCCAGGTAGCAGATCTACACCACCTTCACGCACATCCTTCAGAGCTGACTCCAGAATGTCATCGATGGCAAAGTTAAAGAGAAATGGAGAGATTGGGCAACCCTGTCTAACCCCACTGTTGGTTGGGAACAGTGGTGATAGTTGGTTGTATGCCCTCACTCTACCTGAGGTGTTTCTGTATAGGGCTTTCAGGATGTTAACAAATTTCTCAGGTACACCTCTCTCTAACAGACAGTTCCAGAGCACAGTTCTGTCCAACGAATCGAAGGCAGCCCTAATATCAAGAAACACAACGATCGTTGGCCTGCAATACGTGTGGCGGTGTTCCAACAACTGACGAAGGGTGAACACATGATCAATGCATCCACGACCTGAACGAAACCCAGCCTGCTCTTCGCGAATCAATCCTTCACGTATTTTGCACAGTCTGCGAAGCAAGACAGCAGCCAATATTTTAGACGCGACTGGTAACAGACTGATACCCCTATGATTGTCACACGAATTACGTCGACCCTTTTTAAAGATGGGGACGATAATGGCTTCGTTCCACATTGATGGTACACTCTCTGTCTCCCACACCTTCCTGAACAACCCAGTTAGAGCCATTGTGAGAGTCTCGCCACCATCTTTAAAAAGAGCCGGGGGTAATTTGTCTGGGCCGGGCGCCTTATGGCGTTTCAGAACTTGGAGTTCCTTACGGACCTCCGCTTCGGTGGGTGGGTCGGTACTAACCGACCAAGGAGCACTCGGGCTAATGATAGTAGACACTGAAGCTGGTGGCCAGCTGAACTGCTTCCCGAAGTGCTCTGCCCAGCGTTCCAGGCGTCTTTTCAGGCTGGTAATTGGAGTGCCATCTGCCTCACAGACCGTCTCGCTGACACCTTGTTTCTTGCTGCCGGTGGCTCGTATGAGTTGGAACAGCTTCCGACTGTTGCCAGATGCAGCAGCTGACTCCATCTCACACGCACGTTCTGACCACCAGGCTTCGCGGTCCTTACGTAAACACTGTCTAATCTTGCGCGTGAGCGCCTTTCGCTGATTGTTGTATTCGCTGCCAGCCGGAATGGACCGGCGTTCATCCATGAGTTGCAAGGAACTCGCAGAAACCCAGTGGTTGTTAGCGGAGCATTCTTTCAAGCCGCAAGCGGCTACACTCGCCTTTTGCATGGCACCTTGCACATGAAGCCAATGTTCATCTATACTACTTGGGGGGTTGCTGGCAAGCATTGTTTTTAACTCATTCTGATATTTCAAAGAAGTAGCAGGTGCTACTAGTTTGCTCACATCAACGCTTAGACGACGGCTTTTACGAACCCCACCAAATCGCAAGACGAACTTGGCACACACTAACGCATGATCGGAGTCCAGGCATGTGCTCCAGAAGGAGCGACAGTCTTGTATGCATCCCCGCCACCGGAAACTGACCGCGATATGATCAATCTGAGTCCAAGCTTGCTTCGCAGAGGGAGGACGCCAGGTAGCGCTACGGCGATGGCTGTGCCGGAAGTTGGTGCTAGCTAGAAATAGGTTGTGATCCGCGCAAAGCTGCAGAAGACGGTCCCCATTATCTGACCTGCGACCATGTAGTCCCCACTGACCACCTAGACGATTCTCCTCTGAGCTTAGACGCCCCACCTGTGCATTCAAGTCCCCAGCCAGCACTACGATATCCCTCCGACCCGCCTGTTTCAAGAGATCGCTCAGTTGGTAGTAAAACTCATCCTTCATTGCATCCGGGCTGCAATCCGTCGGTGCATAGGCAGAGACAACAAATAGACACCGCCTATCTGGCCTACTACTCCTTACTTTCGTATAACCTTCCAGCCTCACAGCACATAAACGACTGTTAATGGGAATCCAGTCGAGCAGTGCAGCTTCGGCTCTAGCGCTCAGTGCGACACCGACACCAGCTACGCCGGATGCCGACGCCACAGGGTCCCCGGATAAGCGCAGGTGGTACATACTACTAGAACTTCCAGATGGAGAGGATAGTCGAAGCACTTCACTGGGATCTTGAATGCGGGTCTCCGAAATGCAGCAGACATCGATAGCGAGGCTTTCCAAAGTTCTTGCCAACCCTGCCTGTTGTCCGATTTGCATCAGCGTCCGAACATTGTAGGTAGCCAGCTTGAACGCAGCACGCGGTTTCAGGATATCCGTGTTAGATGTCACATTGGGAACAACCATTTTGAGGACTACTCACTAACATCTCGAAACGACACGGATAGGCTGGGAATCTCGACAAAGGCGAAAGGCTGTCGAAGGTTAAGAAGCCAAGGTTAGAAAAGGTACAATACAGGAAACTATGTATAAAAATAAAAGTAGGGTAAGAAGGAAATAAGTTCCTTGAGGGATCAATATTGCTTGGAATCATTTTAACTAGCGCGTTGAGTTTCAATGGGAGTTCGTTGCTTTAATTCATTCATTGTGTGCGGGCTGAGATACTGCCCGGGCGCCCAGACCGAAGCAGGTGGCTTTATTAAGGGACCACCCCCGAGCCTTTGACTTGGAGTCTAATCCGCAAGGCAGCGGAGCAGCGTCAGGAGCTGCATTCCCATGGTTGCCGGTGACCCATGTGGGTTCATACGCCATTTGATCCGATTGGAAACTGGAGCCCATGTACCCCATGGTAACTGCTTTTAGTTTAACCGCTATCCAGAAAACCTTCCTGACATGGTAGGACCTGTGGAGACAGGGTCCCAGTCAGTTCAGCTTGTTGGGTCATTGCGGTATTCAAGCCCGACCACCACGACAAGGTAGCAGTTATCGGCCGGGACATACGACAGTTCCTCCAGTAGAATCCCAATAGGAAGCAAAAGGTTGAGTGTTTGGGGTTTACAAGGGGATGTCTGTCTGTTTTCGACATAGGACTTTGCACAAATGTGCGGCAGTTCAAGTCGCCACACTCCATGTAGCACACAAACCAAGAGAAGAAAGTACAAGAAAAGCATAATAGAGACAATAAGCAGAGGTGTGAGAAAAAGGAGGAGTAATAACGAAGAACAAAACAGTTTCATTGGAAATCATAAGTCACAAGGAGTGGATGCATCTGCGCCAGCCGGCCATTGAGAACGATTTTGAGCCATGTCCCGAGGACCCCAACCTGGAAGTCTACACCTTCCTACGTGGCTTAAACTAACTGTTGTAGATTTCATTGACTGGGGATGATGAGGAGAGGAAAAGAAAATTAGTGGGCTGTCGGGGTGCCGAGTAAGAGATGAGAGAAGACCAACCGGGATATATATACTACTGATAAATATTAATAGTAGCACACGCCACAGTATGACCTACAAGATCAAAACATACATTGAAGTATAACCACAGGTTGACTGATTTCAGAAACATCAACTATTTGTTTTGAGTTCATTGGCGTTCACTGTAATCTGTTCTCCTAACTGAAGATTAAATTATTACTGGAGAAATGAACGGGAAAGAATTGAAATTTCAAGTGAAACAGACAACCTAATTTCAATAGACACAGTACTATTCCTGCACTTACCATTCTTCAAGTCTCGTCGAACAATAGGCAGACCAGTTAAATTGTGGCATAATTCAGCATAACGTTTACGATGTTCCGGTAGGAGGAAACAGATGGCATCTAAGGGGAAAAAGTAGAACATAACACAGAGAATCTGAATGAAAACTAGTACTGACCAAAATGTTTGTGAAAAAAGTAGTGTTCTGATTTTATCAGTACTTTGTATTACACTTTGATAATCCACCACATTCAACGGGACAAGCGTGTGACTCCTAGGCTACTTAAATCAAACTACATGAGACGATAAATTGAGTCACACTGCTTATATTGTATGGGTGGCTTAGTATTAAAACGCTCATTACAGTGAAAGCTGATTGTATCTCTCTCTCTCTCTCTCTCTCTCTCTCTCTCTCTCTATATATATATATATATATATATATATATATATATGGCTAATTTATGTATACCTTATCTTCAACGCACCATTTGCACAGATCTTTGTGTTGTCGTACTTCTGGACTTTATGTTGTGTTTCTCTGTGTTCCCTTTTACTTCACAACGCTTAATTATTGGCCTTCCCTGAATACAAATGTCTCCCTACCATTTGCTGTTTTTATACCGATTTTTATATACTACTGATAAATCTTGTCAGCAGCGCTGGCCACAATATGACTATCATTCTTATGATGCCTTTCGCCCAGTTCCATAAATTCCTTGAATTTTTAACTAAAGGTTGAAAGAGAACTTGTAAAACTGCTGCTACAATCATTGATAGTATACGATCACTAAATATAACAGTTCAAGATCAATACTTATTGTTGATTAATTTCACTTGTCTCGTTTAAAACAATTAAACCAGCTTGACAAAAGGATACATTTTCAATCATGTGGCAATATCTACACGAAGTAATGTTCTACCGCTAGATTTTGACTTAAAAACTGTAAAGTAGAAATAGTATCTACATGTAGGTACCTATAAATAGAATTTCATGTGGGTAGACTCCTAAATCCTAATTGTAGTGGACTGGATTATGCGTCAGACAGTGGGAAACGAGAAGACAGGGATATCCTGGACCGACGTGAAGAACCTAGAAGACCTGGATTTCGTGAGTGGATGATTTATGTTTGATGTCACACAAAATCGAAGACATAAAAGCAAAAACCAACAAACTGATCGAAGATGCAGCAAAGATAGGACTCCAGGTGAACATTAACAAGATGGAGATTATGAAAATAACCAGCCAACAACAACGACATTCATCAACCTGAAACCAATCCGGAAATCTTTGTCACTCAGCATCAACAACAAAATTCGGATTTTCAATACAAACGTCAAGTCATTCAGTTCTTCTATACGGATCAGAAACTTGGCGGGCGGGTCACAAAGAATATTTCCAACAGCCTGTTGCAGACGTTTCCTTTATCAACAACTGTCTTCGCTCTATACTGAAGATCAGACGGCCGGGCCGGCCCGAAAAGAATCACCAACAAGAAACTATGGGAATAAACAAAACACCAGAACCAATCGCCAACCAACATATACGCAGGAGAAAGTGGAGATGGATTGGACACTCGCTGAGGAGGCCTCTGGGTGACATCGCGCGTCAGGTCATTGATCGAGTGGAACCCGAAAGGGAATCGCCGAGTGCGACGTCCAAGGGTGACATGGAGGAGATCGTGTGAAGAGAGGTTGAAACAGTATGGACTGACATGGATGCAGGTGAAAAGTAGAGCAGAAGACAGAATCAAGTGTAGACGTGCATTTGAAGCCCTATGTTCCACTAGAAACCCAAGGGAATAATAATAATAATAATAGACTCCTAGAAGTTAAGGAAAATTAAAAGAAGAAAAGCAATAATTTCGTTTCATAGTCGCATTCTCTTCAGCTGCTTATAACCTAAAAGTTGAGTAGGTAAATATATAGAGAATTTTGTCATACTTGCAAGGATCAAAATGATTTTTGCTAACAGAAGCACATATGCAAATGATGGTTTGTAGGGATTTGACTGTTTTGTTCCAGGATTTTCATCATGAGCTGACATTAGTTAGAGAACCATTGGAAAACCTAGAGGTACTGGACAGCCAGCTGCTTCGTCCTAGTTTGGGAATCTTCAGCAATACGCACCCGCACCACGGGGTTCGAACCCAGGACCTTCTAGGTACAGGACGAGCTCGCAGACCATTAAGCCGCTGGGACCTGATGCAATGGCCCATGAATTCTAACTTCTGCCAATTCACGACATAGCGCAACCGCTAGCCAATACCTTTGGAGATTATTTGTCGTCACGCCCTACCTGCTGCAGCCTGGGGTCACAACTTCCCACTAGAATCCCAGGTAACTACCTATTTGAATAGGGCAAGCCGCCAGTGAGCATCTAATTGGTATTCAAGTATTGGTTTGTAGGGATTTGGTTGATTGGTTACAGGATAATAATAACACATATGTTAATAAACAGTGTTTAGGAGTTCCACTTTCATAACTTATGAAGCAGATCAAAATACGTATATGCAAAATAATTTGTTAAATACATCAAAAATAGAGTTGCATAGTCAAGAAAAAAGGAGAACAGTTGTTGATGATGATGAGGAATGGTGTGGTGAGTTTAACTCAAATTATAGAAACAAAAAGAACAGAATTACACTAAAGTAAAAAGTGGAGTGAGTGCATGTGTGTGTGAAAGCAAACGATTATGTAATCAATCAAGACAAATAAAACAGACATTGAGTCACAAAAACAAAGAAAGACTATTAAATGAATCTTTCTGAACACATAAGTTAGGCTTTAAACGTTTAAAAGCGATTGCCTCGGCAAGTTTGAGGAAAGTTGACTTGTATTGTCTATTAATAATCTTGAAGGATTTCACGCTGTCCATCTGATGGCTCGTAAGGTTGCAAACAGTTGAAAAGAATCCAACGATAAAATAAATGATGGCCTCAAAATATTTCTGCACAAATATTTCTATTTAAATTCATAAAGAGGAATAAATGGGTGAAATTTCATTTCTAATAGCTTGGTGACCATATTGTACGCAATTGGAAGAAGACAGATTTGATATCCAGTATAAAGTGAAAATGCACAAAGTGCCAGGCAGCTGGGATCAACTGTTTGACTTTTCCAATGTCCCGGAAATCTCATATGATTAGCACTGGTAATTTTTATCAACTGCTTCAACTTTCTTGTCTGTCTTTTCTAAATTCTGCATACTACATTCATTAGTTTTATCGCATCATACAGATACAATACTTAAAGTCCTCATAAATCTTCTGGACAGCACAAAACTAAACTAAACCCCTCAGTCGGTTATCACGTATCTGATTTGACCTATAAGTGGAATAACTTCGTGGAGTTATGGTGAATCCACCTAGGAATAGCATAGAAATCTGATATGAAAGTTTATTTCACACACGAATTCCTTTCGGTGAATTAGAATAAAGCAATGACAACAATAACAACTGGAGCAGGATAACACAGATCCATTTCATTTCGTCAGTATCTCTCATCAACTGCTTGCAACCTAAAAATTAAGCTTAGTAGCTTTATTACAATTTTACCTTCCTTTAGTTAGTCGGAGATGAAATGTGGAGCAGTTATAAGGAGTTTATTTTATTCCTTTGCGTCCACAGTGGAACATACGGCTGCAAGCTATAGCTTTGAAGCTCCAGTAGCAATGATGTTTATTACGCGACCAGATTCTTAGCCTCACGCAAACAACCTTCCTTCTTCACCGGACTTATTACCGCTAAGCGAGGCAAAGGAGTGTGTCAACCGGGAATTGAACCCCGGATCATGTGAGGCGTGGTTAGCGATCTTTCTACCTCAGAACCACCGACACCAATTATGAATGACGGTCATAGCATAGGCTGATACAATATAAGATTACTGATATACTTTTATCATTGACGTTATCAAGCGGTTGAAACCTGACTTAGGTATTCGGTAACAGACTGTAGCAAGTCTTTTTCTACATTGGCAACTCACTTTCCAACTTCTAATTGATTGCGTCATCTTTTATTAAACGTTATACTTCATATTTCCGATGTGTAGTTAAATGAGCTGAATTTAATATACTTTTTCATCTTAACAATTCCTAACCATGACTTACGAAGTATTATGATTTATGCACCTTGGTATCTTGTCACTCACTATTCTTGCGCTTCAAACTTTGTGTTTTTATTTCGGAAACTTTGATCACGTTACATATACAAATTAAATTTAATTAAATTAATTAATTTTTCCTTCACGTTCCCCAGTGGAACATAGGGCTTCAAGCCAGTGACTTGAAGTTTCTGTAGCAGTGTTTATTTTTATAGGATGGGGTTGCTAGCCTCATGCCCAAGCTTTCCTTTTTACCAGCATTATTTCTGGCTTAGCGAGGTAAAGGAGTGCGTCGGTGGCCGGGAATCGAACCCCGGGCCATGAGCATGGTCGGCGAGCGTCCTAACCGCTGTGCCACCGACGCACAATTCATATAATTCCATCTTTATTTTCTTACACTTTGACTTTATTATACATCTGATATTGGTAGTGTATCATTCCTATTGCTCGTGTTAGGTGTAGATTCGATAAACAAGGATTCAGTAAACAACCTCTACCTCTGCATAATTAAATTACTTTTCATAACTGTAGCTCTGTTCCACTATTCTTCTGTGTGACTGCGTGTGCACTGCAATTGCTCGGTTTAGTTTTTCTAGACCTTCGCATTATTCTTTCATTACTATTCAAAAATTGTGATAGCTATACACAGCAGGATGGTTAGTCATTTCGTAACCTGGAATTTCTTTTACTCTGTGAACTAATATTTAGTATACTTATAAACCTCAGTTGTAACTAGTGAAAGCATGTCAAATAACATCTTGGATTCTGTCCAGTTGTTAAGTGACTAATAAAGGCAAGGAGGTCACTGGGACTGAAGCGGCGCATGACGGGTTTTAAATCTGTTGAACTTCATGACTCCAAGCATAAGATTTATGTATAGAGTAGTAGTGATAACTGCTACTAACAATTGCTGCTTCAGTACGACGTAAAACTACAGTTGTTGCAACTTTTACAAAGTTAGCTAACCAAAAAAAAATCAATATTCAGTGAACAGTTGAATCAAATGAACCTTCTCACAGCCATACGCATAACTGTAATCTATGTGGAGCTTTGAAGTTTGACAGTGGCCGTGTGTTGCTAGCCACCCCCCCCCCTCCACGTCTAACCTTCCCCCTTCGCCAGACTTACTACAGGCTAGGTAAGGCAAAGAAGTGTATCGGTAGGGAGTTGAATGTAAACCATGTGCGTGACTGGCGAGCATATTATCAGGGAACCAACGATGCAAATACATCGAGAAATAAAGTAGATATATATTAATACACGAGTAGATGTGTCAAAAATCTCGCCAATTATCAGATTACCTAATAGAACTGATATTCAATATTACGCTGAAAATAGAAATCAAGGAAAAGTTTGGATTGAACAAACTTTCGCTCAACCAAATTGCTTAGCATCTTCTTTGAATGTTATAAATATATTCTATTTAATTTTATTTTTTTTAAACATATACAAATAACGGAATATATAAATTGGATCATGGGAAGTATTAAAAAAACGGATGCAGTGAAGCAAAGTTTCTCTTCGATGAAGTTAACACCAACTAGATTGCACATTCATGTACTTACAGTAAATGTGTGAGAAAGTTCTGGAATTATTTCCGGTCAAAGGTTGAATTAATAAAATTAGATAGTGTAATAATCAGGAAGATTGGGTAGAAAAGAACAAAATAAGATCATAATTACTGAAAAACTTGACTGTTTGTACAATTACAGATTAAGGATGCAGTAATAAGACAATAGACAAGGGGTTCGGATAAAATAAACCATAACAATGCAGATGGGAATTAAAAACGTAAAAAATAACAGAAATAAACAAGAAAAAATGGATAAGAAAGATGATAGGATAATCGTTATTGATGGAACTGACTTTTCATGATGGTCACAGTAGGAAAAACCGTTGGACACATAGCGTGGGTATGAGCTTTTGGATTACCAGTGCCTCAGTTATACCTAGATAGGCTTGATTTCACTCCCTTTGACAGGTTTGATAAGTTCTTGTATATGCTTTTGACGGACTTTTCAAATGGAACTGAATATCCTGAACTCATCAGATGTTCTGTTACTGAAATGTACACACCCCTGCGTGAATTCAGGACATTCTACTCTA
Organism: Trichobilharzia regenti; assembly: GCA_944472135.2. Lineage (NCBI taxonomy): Eukaryota > Metazoa > Platyhelminthes > Trematoda > Strigeidida > Schistosomatidae > Trichobilharzia > Trichobilharzia regenti. The sequence goes on along the minus strand of OX235266.1, from coordinate 26,580,308 downwards.
TTTGAAAGGCATTTCAAAGTCATATACAAGATCCGATTAAACTTATCCTTATCGCTCAAAGAATAAACAATCGTATTGTCCAACCCTTTTTTCGTTGTTCTGAGCAGGTTACAGTCCGTGTCACGCTTAGTCTTCTGAAACCAGCTATAGGTCCAGGATCTTTGCAATCAGGATATTTGACACAAGGTCTAAACTTCTTAATATATATGCACTAGATGAATATGAAAGATTTAACGAGTTAATTACATTTATCAGCCTCATGTCATGTATGTTGTTTGAATTCAATTCTCGAGACAGGTCTTTCATATTTCAGACCATGAGCCACACTTAAGTTATTTTTATTTTTGATTACAGCTTGATTCCACACTGTATTTTTGGTACAAATATGGAATTTTTAGCATGGATATCGGTAGCCCAAATTTTGCAGGCCGACCATAGATATCAGGTGTGCGTCGGCAGGGGATCGAACCTCGGACGATGTACATGGTCGGCGAGAGTCCTAACCACTGTACCACCGGGCTGGTGGAGAGGGATTCGAACCCAACAACCCCTGGTTAGTGAATGCTGACTGCTAAAGACAGTAAACTTCGTCTTCACCGTGGAAGACACAAAGATGATACTGTTAGTATATTTCCTCTCCTAAAAAATAACGTTAAAAACTATCACTAGAAAGAATAATATTTAACCAACACTTATGCGTAAATCACCTACCTTGTAAAAGTCCAGGCGTTTCTAAAGGAATAAACAATCTCGACAACTGTGTAAATAAGGTTTCTACGATTTGATTATTCTCTAGTGAGTTTTCATTGGATATTATTGCATGTTTATATTCTTTCATGTATTGTTTAAAATCACTTAATCGGTTAGCATATTCCGATTCGTTAAGTCGATTTGATGACTTAAGGACAGACTTCAATAAAGTTAAATATTTCAGTGATGCTGAACTATCCAATGTGTCAGTAGCATTTGAAGTGAGAGAAGAAGACGACGACGAAGCATTCTCTGAAACATTGATAGAATTAGTCTTCTGTTCCAAAAGTCTTATACGTTTACATGGTTTACGCTGTAGTAACTTCTCTTCCAAACTGTCATCACAGTATGAATTTGAATCAGCTAATGATGTTTTCTGAAATAAAAAGTTATAGATTACTAGAGCACTTGGGGGTGGGGGTGACATAGATAAGAGTATACACATGATTTTTTGACCGGTTGGGTTTCGACATAGAACTCTGCAAAGAAGTGTAGCAATTCAAGCTGCCACACAATAACTATAATAAGAGAAAATGTATGGGAGAAAAAAGTATTGACAGGGCATAAAACATGATGGTTTAATCGATATGGAAGGTGATTGAAGAATGAATACATCTGAGCCAGCCATTGAGCACGATTCTGAGCCGTAATACCAACAGTCCCTTAGTCGTTAGTTCTTAGCATCTCGACAACCTCAACCAGGCAGTAGTGTATGGCTAAAGTCAACTGTCACATACTTCATGGATTTATGCCAACCTAATCCTGTTTCAGTAAACATTGCTCGTCGACGAAGACCATGGCCCCGCATGTATGAAAATAGCATAAGACGAACATTATACAGATATGAATATGAATCAAAATCAAGGCAGGTCAAAGTACCAACAAAGCAAGGCCTTGTTCTTATAAATTCACTTCCTAGGGGATAGCATCACTGAGATATGTTAACACAACACCTGAAGAATGTGGTAATAAGAGCATTCAATGTTGCTGAATTATACTGTGTTTTCAAAACCACACGTATTTTGCGTTCGGGAGTTCAACATAAAGTGCCTAATTTCACCTCTTATGTATGTATATCTACCGATTTGACTGCTCCTGTGGAGCCAGTCATCTGCTCAGGCTGTACAACTAGGCGTGTTTATAGTCGGATTTCCGAACACCATTCTGCGTGGTTAAGTAAGGGAGAAACAAAGTCCATTCACAATTCTATTCTATCTCATCTCGTGGATACAGAATACAAACTTCATGATGTTAACGAGGCTTTCAAAGACATCTATCGCAAAGCAACTAATGTTATCTTTACCTCAAGAGTTCGTCGACTACATATAGCTGAGACTGTTGGGATCCACTTTAAGAAACCTGACTTATATATCCAAAAGAAGTTGATTCAAACACTTTCTTTGCTTTGGCCATCAAGGTTTCAATGATCCTTAATTTGTTGTAGAAATTTCCTCAGTTTTATTTCATGTTCATTAAAAACTATATAAATTATATGTCAAGAGTATGATTATCTGAGAGTTTAACCAGGTCGTTGTTAAAAAACAACAACATAGAAATTACCTTACAATAGAAAAATTAGAACTCAAAAAGACAACTTTAGGGATTGATCACTGTTACTATTCAAACGAAAATGTGTTCCTGACAGAATCCCAAACAATCAGAGATAAACAACAACAGATTACGCAACACTTTATATTGGATATTCTTTATCATTTTATGGTTTCTTTCACTCCACTGTCCACTTGTATCAAAACAAAAACTTGGAAAAACGAGTCACTGATATGCTACTACTTATGGGTGTTTCTTATCATGTTGGAAAAATACGACATCCTGTTCAAGGCCTAGTAATCAATAAAATGTCTTCTGCTTACGGCTATAACAAATTCACATTTCAACATTCAGAAGATGGCATTTTTGTTTTAATCATTTCATGGTCAGTAGGGCATAACCGATGTCACACGTCTAGTCCTTGGTGTTGTTACCGATTGAATTCAGTCAGTAAAGTTTACAATGTGGTCACTAAACTAGGGGACTCGTCACCGCGGAGCATTCCGAATTGATTTCAGCTGGTTACAGGCGACTGACAAGAAGCCCTGGACCTAGGCTGCATGTCGGTTGGGATTTATCTGTAACCTTATTGGAACTGACATACCCTCCGGGATTCGAACCAGCGGTTACAGAGATTATGATAGAGTTATTCGGATTGATAACCGACCTCAGGCAAGACTGTAATTGATTCACTGATTGGTCACTAGAGAGTAATGACAGTCATGTGTCCCTTCCTTGATGTTGATTCTAACTGAATTCTATTAATGTGTGCTTAGCAATTGACGCAGAGCTTGACAAGCACAATATTTAGGCATTATTGCACACACACACACCATTCAAGAAACCATCAGTTATTAGTAATCAGTCAGAAATGTTAAAGATTACAATACACATAGTCACACAACACTATTTCCTTCTGTTTTTAGTGTAATACATTACATAGGTGAATCGGTAGGAAATATACTTTAATCTGCATTTCGCACTTCTCAGTATACTGCTGAATAAAGTCAAAATCTTAAGGTTACATACAACGTTTACTAATAAACGCACAGATATGAAGAGTTAACATCAATGCTTTTTTACTAATTAATTAACAGCATACATAATAATTGTGCACGGTGGTTTACTGACAGAATGCTCGCCAACCGCGTAAGTAGTTCAGGTTCGAATCTCGGCAGACGCTCTCCTAAACCTCACTACTTAACCGGTAATAAGTCCGGTAAAAAAGGGAAAGTTGAACGCGAGGCTAGAAACTCCTCCACGTCTTGTAAAAAGCAATACAGGAGCTACTGCAATTTTATAGTTGAGGTCTAAACACCTTGTTCAATTTGATTGGCAAAAGAATGAAAAAATATATACACAAAAATTTAAATACCCTCATTAAATAAACCACTGTCATACTGTAAAATATGCATACACACCAAGACACATACATACACACATTACCTGATGAATATTCTCTGATTGACTGTACACCATATCAAAAATTGAAGAAGACGATGATGATACTGAAGTAGAAATCTCTTTTTGACTATCAATGTTATGCTCGTCTTGTTTCGTCATACTTGTAGACTGATAATGATCTAGTTGAGAGTTGTAAGTTGTTACCAGTGACAGTGAGTCATTTAGTTTTGGGCTAAATATATTCAGCTTGGTATAAAAGGAAAGAGGCAGAAGGAAAAGACAGAAAACAATCATGATTAATTTTCAGGTAATGGTTTTGTAGGGATTTTGTTTGATTGGATGGAAAATTTCATCATGAGCTGACATCGGTTAGAGGACCAGTGAAAAACCTGGGAGTACTGTACATTTGTTTCGTCCCAGTTTGGGACTCTTCATCAGTGGCTCAATGGTCTAATATCTCGCCTTTTAACCACAAGGTCCTGGGTTCGAACCCCGGTGGGTGCGTACTGATGAAGAGTCCCAAACTAGGACGAAACAGCTGTCCAGTACTCCCAGGTTTTCCAGTGGTTCTCTAGCTAATATCAGCTCATGATTAATATGTAAAGAAGATGTATGTCTACTTGATACTGAACTCCCTTTGATAGACTTACCTAATTTACGGATGGAACATTTTTAATCACGTTTTTTCTTAAAAAAGTTTTAACCTTGGATTATCGTTTTTCAGAATATTACTAACAAGCTTACCTCTACGATGTGATATTTTGAAACACATTTAGTGAGAATTATTCATCTTGTGCTAAAATTGTTACTAAGTTTCGTAATGAAAAGCCCACGATGAAATAGCAAAGCTCATCTAGCTACAAATCCACTTTGTCATTGCATAAGTGTGTGTGTCTGTGGTTCGGCGGTAGAATGCTTGCGAACGACGCCTCACGTGGTCTGGACTTCGATTCCTGGCCGGAGCACTCCTAAACCTCACTAAGCCCGTAGTAAGGTCAGTAAAGAGGGAGAAGGTCGGGAGTAAGACTGGCAACTTCAACCTGTAGAAATAAAACCACTGCTACAGAAACTCCAAGCTCTAGCTTGAAGTTTCACGTTCCATGCGGAACGTAAAGGAATAAATTTTTTTTACACGATTGCATATGTGTATTTGACCTCTAAAATACTCGTGTATCAAAAAATTGTTACATATATTCTATTCTACTTCCACGTACAGACGAATCTTTTAGGTAGAAATACATAAGATAAATAACGGTGTTCAACATTTCGAATATCATAAAAAAGCTTCCGTCAATTCAAATAAAAGCTTTAAGTAGGGAGATTTTATTTTTGTACCACACATATTCAGCCACTGGTTGAAGGACCTCACAAGTGGTAGAGCACCAAGGGATACTTCAAATCGACGAATATAACTGAGATGTAGAGAGGGTATTAAACAAGAGTATGTGTATTAAGATTGCTTACTGAAACTGGTAGATCACTTTATAATGGTTATATCAGTTTTCAACATTGTTATAAGTGATTCATTTCAAAATACAAGACAGAGAAACAGTTAACTAATGGGGATGTTCATTTCCGGTGTTCCTGGTCAACGTTATCACAAAAAATAGTGTTGCTTGAAGGCTTTCCCATTAATTTAATAAAATATAACCCTTTGGATATTTTTGATTCTAATCTGTAACATTTAAAACTCGACATTGACATGATTTAAAATGATGAACTACAACTCACAAATACCGACTTCTAGCTTAAGTATAGAAACGAAGTGATCGAGGGCTTCACGACTGCACACAGATTTTAACTTCCTCTTGATATAATTTTATATATGCGACTCCTGAAAATCAAACCCGTCCCTGCTCATTTACGTCCCGCTTGAAGACCTGGTGTATACCTAATCTTTTTTCCGTTCCTTTCTGCATATTTGCTGACCAATAGATACTTGACTGGCTCGTTGCCTGATAGAGTTATTTGCTGCTTATCTTATTTGGTCGATCATCTGGTCTTCCGTATGGAAAGTAAGGAAGACAACTGTTGGTGGAAGTCTGCAACAGCCTTTGGGAAAGGCTTTTCGTGACGCGCGCACCAAGTCTCTCAACCATATAGAAACAGTGACTAGACATGATGAAAATGTGTGGACGACATTTTCATTATTTGTGACAACAACAACGACCCCAATCTACTCCTGAAAACATTTAACAGTTGTCATCCAGCAATAAAATTCACTCTTCAAATGGAAAACGAGTCAAAAATTCCGTTTCTTGATGTGGAACTAACAAGAAGAACTGATGGGAGCCTAAGAAGATCGATCCATAGAAAGCCTACGTGGAATGGTCAACTAACAGGCTTCTATATCTGGGTACCCATTCAACAAAAGCGAAATTTAATTAAATCACTTGCCACCCGCATCCAACGCATCTGTAGTCCCGACGTGGCTGTCCCAGTGGCTGAATGGTATACGAGCTTGCCTTGTAACCGGAAGGTCCTGGGTTCGAAACCCAGTGGGTGCGTACTGCCGATGATTCCCAAACTAGGATGAAACAGCAGCTGTCCAGTACTCCCTGGTTTTTTGCCTCCAAAGCCTCAGGATGGTCGGGGGTGGGTGTCTTGCGCTGCGGGTTGGCCACCCCTCCGTACACCTCTTGAAATGCTCCCATATGACCGTGCGTCTTACATAGCCTCTCCTGAGGAAGTCCTACTCACTGCCTTCACGTGGCAGGTGTTTCTCACTAAAGTGAGAGGGCAAAAGTGGATGCCCGGCGCTCTCCACCGGGTTGACTGTCCATTGGATGACAGTCTAGGGGAGATGGCTAAACCCTGATTCCAAACCTCCAACGACTGGCGTATGAAGCTCACCGGCAGACGTATGGACAAAGGGCTTATTGGATGCCCTGGATGACTGGCCCCATTCAAAAAGGCGAATGAACCGTACTCCGGTCACCGGCTGCCAATGGATAGTGGACTCCCTACTCCACTCCTACTGCCTTGTAGGTCACACTTGGTTGTGTAAAGGCTAGAGCTGCACTCTCAAACAAAGGCCGAGCGATGCTGGGGACATCACTCGTACCCAATTCCCATGAAACTTCATGGTTCATGAAGCCGGCTCATCCTCCCGTAGGAGATAGCCGAAGTAAAGTAAGTAAGTCCCGACGTTCTGGAAACAGAATTAGATATTCTAAGAGAAATCTTCATCCAAAATAGTTACCCAATAAAATTTATCGACAAAAAAATATCAAACCAATAATTCGGAGAAATGAAACTTTAACTGCGCCTTAAAAGAAAATCTACATGAACTTGGATTTCAAGGGGGATTTAGCAAGCGATATTCTCAAGAGAAGGATCACATCATCTCTGAGAAAAACATTCTTTGCATCAACGCTAAGAATAGTGTTCTCCAGTCGCCCACTGATCTGAAGAAGCCTCAAGGACAAGACCCCGCATCTGACCACTTCTATGTGCTTATATCAGTTCACCTGCTGCTGTGGAGCCAGGTACATCGGTCGTTCGACGCGCACCCTGTCCAAGAGGATTCAAAAACTCTATCCAGCGTGTTGCAAAAAGGCAATAGTGGTGCAATAAGGAGTGCGATAATTGAACACCTGGTTAACACTGATCATTCCATTTCAACAGACGCCTCCTTCAAAGTAATCTACAGAATCAAGAATAACCTATCAAAGGCAATACGGTTTTGTCTTCTTTGTATCGCTGAAGTTCTGGTCACTCACATAGAAAAGCCGGAGCTGTGCATACAAAAGAAGATTACTCAACCACTTCTACTCTCATGGTAACAATGTTTTTATTTGTTTTGAGTTCTTTATTTTTATTTTGATGACTTAATTTTGTTTGTTTGCCTGTTCTTTAATTGCTTATAATTCTTGTATTTACTTAGATCTCTTACATAATTTCGTATTATCTACTTTGTTTCTATGTGCATCCTGAGTAAAACTCATCAAACTATTCATATTATTATGACATAACTTCTTTCAACAACTGTTTGTGACAACTCATCACCTTTGTTACTACCCTAATTTCATTAACACCTAATTTTCTTGACTAGTATTACTAACCTTCACCTGTTTAGTCAAAAGTAACCTTAACCAATTGTAATTTTGTTTGACAAACTTAATGTACACATACATACAAAATAACGCATATTTGCGATTGTACAACTGAGAAAATGAATTCGCCGAAAAAAGTCTCTTCGCTGACCTACATGTTTTGTTTTCATAAGAGTTAAGAAGACGAATAACTTTAGATTTCCCCCACCCATTGGTGGTGATTGTTGTCTCTAAGTTCACCTGAATTGCTGGTTGAGTCTTAGGGTTAAAGAACTCCAAGCAAACTACAATTCTTAAGTCATTTAGTACATGTGGTATCTTGAGCAAAATAATAGGAACACATAAATCATGATAAGAAGTTATACAGTATCACTTATATATCACACATAAAAAATGCTGATGAATAAGAAAGAACATATATCTATAGAAATGCAGATATTCATCATCTAAAATAAGCGAATTGATAACACACTTACCTCAGAAGCTGAAGGTAGATTTGATAAAATCCCTGACCAATTAGGTGTAGACAACGGCCGCTTTCTTTGAGAATTACTTGTACATTTGTCAGTTGACAGGTTGGCTACACTAGATGAGGCAGGCTGATCACTTGATGGATACTGGCGAATGAAGGATATGAAAAGGTATAATACAAATACTGAGATGATAAAATTATGTCAGTAGGAAAAGCGTTTCATGACATTGACAACAATCTATTATTACTTCTAATCACCGAAAATACTCGTTGAATCATGAAGAGGATAAAAGACAATTCAGTGATTGTACAGCTATGTGAATGAATTCGTTGAAAAGAGCCTCTTCGCTGAACGTCTTCTCTTTTTCATATGACTCAATGAAAAAATTTTCTCTTTATCGACGAAATTATCTTCACAGGCAGTACATTCGTATTTATATTTACCAAAAATGTATAATGGTCCATTATTAAGTAATAGGGGGTGGCATAATTGATATAATTACTCGGAAGTCGCTTCAAAAGTGAAAATAATAAAAGTTATAAATTACGTAATACCGAACGGCACAAAGAAAGAAAGGGGTAGAAATTTGAAAATGTTAAAATTGTTATTGAGGGAGAAGAAAGGTCGTTGAGTGTGTCCATTTAACAAGTGTGAAGACGAAGAGAAAATGTACAATAGGAACATGTGAGAGTGATAATAGTAAAAACAAAGTAATCATTCAAAATATAAAAAATTTGCGGGGAACAAATAATGAAGGGGTTAAGACGATAGTAAAATAAGAGACTGGACAAGCGTCTTCTGTATACAGAGTTCAAGGTTGTATTGACGAACTGCCAACGACTCCATCAATCAACAAAAACCGAAACCTGACGCCCTTTCTACCATTTAGCCTCACCTTATAGATAATCTTGAAAGATGACTCTGGTGGAGCAGTTTGGCTTGAGTTCACCAAGTGCTCGAGAATTGAGCTAGTAACTGTCTTGCATTGTCCTTTTGCTAACCATCCCGGATAATGCTCAGAGATGCGTTTGGAAAGTGTGCGGCCAACATATCTATCATTACTTTCATATTAATTTATTTATTGGTTAAATCATACAGTGAAACAACATTATTTAACGGATGATATTTCTAACATAATCTATTGTTCATAATCATATTGGTTATCACTACACAACCTTGAAAACAACTTCAGTTTTAGGATTCCTTTCATTCCTTCCCATTTATCGTAGGAGTAGTAGAATTTTTGCTAGATGTCCGGCTGGACAGGCGTTGAATCATTCCTACTGCACGCATTTTAGGTTAATTCAATAAAATAAAGCTTTGGTTATCACAGTTTCTTCCTCCACCTTGCTGTATGAGTTGTGTGTGATTGAACGTAGTTCTATACCTCAGGTATTTTCTAGATTTCTTCTTAGGATCAACTTATCTATATTTCACTGATCCTTATGTGTTTAACCTTGCAATAATTGCAGAATATTAGATAAACTAAATTATTTTCTTTAATAAGCTGAACAGGATCTTTTCACCAACGTAATTGTTTCTAAGTAGGTTGGAATGCTGCTTTTATTCCTGCTTTGTTAAGAATTCTACGTAGGCTTTTAGAGGTTATGAGGTACTACTGATGTTTTAAATTCCCTAATGTTGGTGTTGTTATTTCTGAAACCTTAAGAGGAATTTTTACATCGAGAGAGAACAACATATATATATATATCACTATTGAAGTGTGGTGGTATGATACAGAAATCGCGTTCCAACGGAATTTTATTCTCACAGTAAGAATCATTGTATTTGTTAGTGTTAACGTCTGAATACTATTCCCACAGTTCAACACTGCATTAGCAACAGAATACTATATATACTCGAACATTCTCTTCCATGTCGTTTAATGCAAGCCAAAATCACACGTCCAGAGATTGGTTCCAGAATATAAACTGTATAGATATAAATAGTTGTTTGATCATTTGAAAATATACCTTGGTTTCCGTATCTTGCCTTCTGCTGTTACAGAAGCACTTCAGAAAGTAGTCTAAGAATCCAAGACATTATCCTTAAAACAGCTGGTAAGGCAATCCAAAAAATGGATTATGGGTACGAGTACCCGAGTTATATTCTGGGGATTTAAGTACAGGTCTCATTGGTTGAATATTATCTAAGAAATAAAGTAACTTTAAATGTGGCTAGTGACCTAATGCACAAATATGCATGGAGTCGCACGGTTGTCATATAATGATGATAATAATAATAAATCTCTTACTTTCATCCGCATATTACGGAAAAATTCACAAGTATCCCTCACAACTGATTCTACACTGTCATAAACATTCCGTTTCGATCGCATCCAACTGGACAAATTTGTTTGTGCACTACTGGAAGCAAAACGTTCATCACACAGGTAAATTATGCCATAATCCTTGTAATGACGAATAACTCTGTAGGGCAAAAAAGAAAAGAGTAGACGCTTCATTTTATAGGGTAAAAAAACCAATCCAATACATATTTTTTTCTCAACTGGATAATTTGTGTATTTCAAAGCAGATTTTATTAAACATACGATACAAATTACATAACTACTGAACTCTACAGAGCATCTGTGACTCATTGGTCTAGGCGTTTGACTTCCAACAATAGGGCCATAGGTTCGAACTCCACTACACCCACCTAGGTTTGGGTAGTCACAGAGTATCATAAGACAGACACCTAATGTGCAACGGCTATTTGTCAACTCTATGTATCGATGTGCATGTGGTTGTTGAATAACTTCCCTGAGGATATGGAAGTTGTTCCGTTCTATTCTGGACCTTTATAGGACCAATATACATATGACACTACTCGGTGTTTTGATGAAAAGCAGTAACCTGTGGAGTTGGTTTGATAGAGGGAATAAATCTTATTTAAACCAAAAATTGTAATTTATGCATCATCTGAGTTCAAATCAATGACTGTTGAGATTGCCAGTTTGTAGTTCAGAAAAGTCCCTAACAAGGATGAAAGAATTACATATTTCTTGTTGGTTTCCAATCGTCTTAGTTGTTATACTTCTGATTTACGTATGTGAGACATGTCCATTTAAGGTGCAAGATATGAATAAATTATCTGTTTTTGGTCATGAGTACCGTCGTTCCACCTCCCAGGTTAAGTAGAGCAATATGGTTAGTAATAATAAAGTTAGATGTAGAGTGTTAAGTTAGGAGGAAAGGTCAGTCGACAAGGTTATGAAGCTTCACCAGCACAGCTGGTTAGGAAATGTATCACACGTACTAGATCACTATCTTCTCTGGCGAACGATGTCAAATGAGACACAATAAAGCTGAAAAAGAGTTAGATGTAGTCCGATGAAAACATGACACCAATTTATCGAGTACCCGACTATTGGCATGGAGAGGCATAGTTTGTCTTTTTGGAGTCCCCAAGATGCCAGGAATCAGTGACAGAAACTGCTGCTGATATGTCTTTAAATCGTTATCAGTGACAGTGATGTATTCACTTTTGTCAGAGCCTTAACCTAAAAGAACTGTACACATCTAAATCGATGACAATCTTCTTAGATAACAAGGGAATCTCTGAGTCAATAGAGTTGATTAGTGTTGGATCCACTAATTCTATTCCACTCGCCTCCTACAGTTTGGTTGAAGCAAAAGAAATCCGCTGGCTTTTAGAAATCCTGGGTTGCCGATTATCGGCAGCTTTCACTACTGTTTCTACAACTGACTGGATATGATGTCAGACTTTAGCAGGAAGGTATGGCTTTTATTCTCAGATGCTTACCTACTTATATCCCCTATGAATAAACGCTTTGTGTTTTAATCAGGAAGTTGAGAGAGAAGCGGTCTCGTAAGTGCTGACCAGGAATAGATGACTACCTGGAAAGAATTACAAAGATGACCACTGTTGTCGGTTCGCCGGCATGAGACTCCACAGATGCTAACTAGTATAAGTTTCAGGCTGGCATAGCCTCATTACTTGAGAATTGAAGCCAGACGCTAAAGTGATTATATCTGATAGGTTTGCTTTTAGTGGCAAAATAGACAGCTTTTGATAAAACTCATTCTTTATTTCCTCCCAAATGTAATTATTTAATGAGTAAGCGAAGATTATGAAAAGGCTGTGACCGTTATCACAATCTTTCCTTCTTCTCACAGATCCGTTCAGCCGGATCGCACACACAGAACTGCCCAATGGAATCCAATGAAGTAGCAGTTTCACTGACAAAGGACTTAATGTTATTCTTCACCAGGAAGTCTGCGCGAACAAGCCGAATTATTGTGCGACATCTGTAAGCAGACTTTTACAGATTCAACAATCATCTTCAATGAGCGCCTCCTAAATACAACATTTATTCATAACTCCAAATGGAAGAGTTCTTGCTAGTGAGGTTTGTCCTGAGATTTGGCATAAGACACAGCATGTTAAATGCTTCAAATTGAAGTTGGTAATGTGATTTTAAGAGATAAGGAGCTATGTTTTCCTGCCACATGTCGGCACTAACGCGGATAATATATTCCTTCTAGGTGAAGACGCTGACAAAATGCAGAGTCCTTTGAACACCTTGAGCAGCTAGCAATCTTCAAATGATTGGCATGCGATTCGCTTCCGTAAAATGTGAGATGATGTTACAGGACTGGACTGGACTGGACTATATTAACTCCTAACTTAAATATAGGGAGTAAAGTGGTTAGTTGAGCGTGTTGACCACTTTACCTATTTTGGAAGTTACATCAGCCAACACCAGCGGGTTGATTGCTCACAAAATCTCAGCACGGATACAGAAGACTCGTTTGGTATACGCCAACTTACGTCATCTAAGTCTGAGTAAACGTGACATCCGGCTGACTGTCGACCAAAGGTGGTGTGAACTGCACAGCAGTCCACACCCTCCCTTACGACTGTGAGACATGCTCATTGGAAGTGAGAGATATGAAAAGGCCAGCTGTCTTTCATTACAGGTACCTGCGTTCTATCTCCCGTGTTAAGTGGTATAATGAGGTGAGCAATATTGAGGTAAGGAGGAGAAATCAATCGAAAAGGTTGTGAAGTTACATTGATTGAGAGAGATAGTTAGGACATGTGTTACGCATTCATGTCTAGCCATTGCCTTCTTTGAAAGGCAATGTCAGCTGACTAACGTAGGATGGGTTGGGTTGGAAAAGAGCCAGAGGTAATCAAACGAAAACGTGGCTTCATCAGTCATTGAAATCCACAACAGTTAGTTTAAGCCATGTAGGGAGGTGTAGATTTCCTGACTAGTTGGGGTTCTTCGTAAGGTAAGAACCAATGAAGATCAGAGAAGGTCAAAATCAAAATAATGGGGGAACTATTAATGATGACATGAATAGGAAAGAAGATAAGACACATACAGTTTTACCATTTAAGGAGGGGACATCTGAGTCTCCACGTAGGACTGTTAATAAAGCAGGAATCAGGGTGGCATTCAAACCTACAAACTCACTCAGCTAGGAAAAGCTATGTAGATTAAAGGACCCAGTTTACTCAATTAGACAAAATAATATAATTTACAAAATACCTTACAATGACTGTGAGTTAAATCAAATACACAGGTCACACTAGAAGTAGATCGAGGGTTGTTCATGGAGTCTACATCCAACACGTGCGACAGGAATGACTCATCACCTATACCGGAAATACGGAGAATACTACTGACAATCAAATCAAGCGATGAAAAATAGTGGAATCATATAAACGAAGTCAGCAAGTTGTGTGAGTACCTTGATATGATTATGAGCAATAAATTGTGCTCGAAACGTCATCAGTAAATATTACTGTATAACACTGTGAGACTTTATCAAAATAAATTTAATGCACAGTGCAAGAACCAATGAAGGTTGAAGGCAATCGGTGATGTGGCCAGCTCAAAATCGTTGTTCTGAATAGCTGGCGCAGATGCATTCACCCTTTGTGATCTGCTATTTCCAATAAAACTCTTGTTCTCTCATATTACTAATCTTTTTCTCTCCCACTTCTGTTTACTGTCTCTGTCTTTTGAATCTCTCTTTACTCTCTTCTTTTGCTTTTTGTGCTACATGAGGTGTGTCAACTGGAACTGTTGTACATCTGTGCAAATTTCTGCACCGAAACCAGTCAGTCGGAGAACCTACACATGAAATAGTATTAACAGTGATAAGTAAGCAGGAAAGAAATCGCTCCTAGATCTATCCTTGACCTGTCAATTGTTGTAATCAGCACGTTGCTTTGCAACTACTGAGTCGAATATGTAAACCACTCATTACATCTGTCTTGACTTCACTCATCGCCTACAAACTTTCCTTTGGATATTAGGAGGCATGTTTCGAAACAATTTATAAGTGACTGGTAGGTTAGTGAACGAAAAATATTATATTTACCTGCCAACAGCTTGGTTAATTGCTCGCCATGCTTGTAAATTATACCATTGTCGACCAGTAGGATATTTATCTAATAAATTTTTCTGTTCTTTATCCTGTTTTGCATTGGATTTCAATTTGACGCATTGTTCATCTAAATAAGCCATTTTTAAGCGTACTCTGGGATCATGGAATGGTGCATACGGTAAACCGAGTATAGCAACACCTCGGCCAGCATCATCGGCTAAATCTAAGCCTTCACTGACACGACCACGCATTACAGCAAATAGAATTGCTCCATTCGAATTTGTACTGCAAGCAGAGACTCGATAGTCATTGAATACCTAGGACATATACATGTGATTAATTAAATTAAACAGGGAACTGCTTTATTTTTAAAAATACACATATGATTTTTTCAAAATAAAAGCATTGACTTAGTTTGAAACATTTAAAGCGTGTCATTCTTCTGTCTTTCCTTCGTTTGCATTGTAAAACACACAGCCTTAAGTTTCGAAGCTTCAGCAGACCGTGACAGCTAATGATACTACCTTGCTGCCCAAGACTTGGAAGGTGTAGCGAGGTGGCCGGTGAATTACACCTCCACAGATTAAGACTTCCTTTATGGATTGACCTCAAATCTCTATAACTTTATTGCAGTGCACTTTAATATCTTGTTACTCAGTTGAAACACTACGATGCAAGCCGACGGATTAATAATTCTAGATTAGGACTTAGAATTCCACGTGAAGAAGTACATTATTTTAAACACACGGATTAGGAGAAAAGCAAGCACATGTGAGACGATGATTATGATTCATAATCGTCACTATGATAGAAAACGAAATATTTAAATAAAAATCAGTGGAGATGTTTGAACGTGTTAAAAGTGCATATGCTTACACCAATGTGAACAATTCGACACTCATGTAGCCATTAATCTCTAAGCACTGATTCTAAACATTCTGAAGACTCCACGTCTCAGATCAACTGGAAGAGGATTCGCGATAGGTTTCGATTATATACACCTTAACTACAATCTTAACTAGTAAAGGCATAATTCACACAGTTAAGCATTCAGTTTTCAGCCACCCCCCGCCCCCAGAAAGAATATGATCAGTAGTATAACATGAGGTGATAGGCAGCCTGATACTTAAACACCAACTTGTATTGAATGAGTAATCTTCATCATTAGTACTGAATAACGACGACAAGGTAAATTTCGACAAAAAAGAAGACAGAACAAGATTATATCACACTACCTTATTAAACTGATTCTTTTCACGAGGTTCAATGAAAATTTGTTTAATTCGTAACAACTTTTCGAAAATATCACCATTCTATTAAAAGAAAGATGACAATGGGAGAAGAATTAAAAAGTTTTCAATGCATAGGTATAATACAATAGATTGTTGATATAAAAGACATGGAGTGTGGCGACTTGAACTGCCGCATATTTGTGCAAAGTTCTCTATCGAAAACAGACAGACAGACAGATATTATATATTTTTTACCTATACTACAATGGTTTACCAGAGATATGTACGGTTTGCAGTCTCACCATTTTTAAGAAATGATTTATGGTGAGGATCAAAAGAACATAACATCTTAAAGATCATCTTCAATAATACTTTGGAATATTCGTTTAGATCCGAATAGGTACCAGAAATAGCTGCTAAAATAAATGATTAAGGCAACAGTATTGTCAATTGTTTGTGAAAGTATTAGTTTTTGTTGTGTTTAAGCGTTCAAGTTCCCATATCATTTAGCCTAATGTCATACTGCGTTCTACTGTTCGAGCACGATCCCTAGTTAGCTAAGCACGCGCCTAAATTTAACAGCATCGATCTCGATATATATTCTGTACTTTGTACAATCCAGTTATCGTTGGGAACTGGACCACGTCAAATAAATGCATTTCGATGCGCCTACTCTGATATATTCGTATCTTCCTGCTGACGGAATCCAAAGGCTACAAGATAAATATCTGGAAAACGAACCATGATAATTTTGTAACAATTTAATAAGAACAATTTTTGATCGGACACTAGTCAGTAATATGTACAGTTCTATCTTTGGTGCAGACTGAATTCTACCGTCAGTCAATTGTACAATGTGGCCACCATGTCACTAGGTGTCTTGTCATCACGGTGCACTGTGAATTATTGGTGTTAGATTGCCTCCAACCAACCAATACCAATATAAACAATATTAAAACCGATAAAATGGAGATATACTAACCAAAAATACAGGTTAACAAGGTGAAAAACGCTTCACTTATAACATTTTCATGTTCATGTGGACCTGATTTATTGTAATACAGATTACAACCTAAACAGAAAACTATTGGAAACCTAAGCACCTTGGAAAGCTGCTTTAGCATCCCACTTTTCAGCAGCGTCCACCTACACCTCTGTTAGGAGTCGAGCTTTCAGATAATAGGGTAAGTGCGTCGGTCAAGTGAACGCGTAGAATCCAGTAACTTACAATTTTTGACTTTATTACACTCTTAATATAGCTTTACCATCACTGAACAGCGACTCTGGTGGGCCACAATTCTTAAACTGTACTCACATATTACTGAATAACCATTGAATATCTTGTTTAGGTAAAACATATTTTGTATTTTGACATCAGGTAAGAGTAAAACTGAAGGCCTACAGTATTTTTAATCTATATATTTGTTGTGTTGAATAACTGCTACGAACAACTCAACATTTTTTAATATGACATTCAGAACAATTTGGCATTACCAGTTAATTCCGATTCTGTGGATTTTCATTTTATTTAAGAGGCAGCTATGTATTTGATTTCAGATTGGAGTCGCTCATTCTTTTACACTGTTCGTTTAGTCATTTTGTTTGGAGTAGTATTCACTTTTCAGTTCACTTGGTCTCTATAGTCGATCTGGTGTTCTAAAATAAAGTCACAGGTATTGGTTTTGTAGGGATTTTATTTGATTGCATGCAGGATTTCATCATCAGCTGACATCACTTAGAGAACCACTGATGTCAGCTCATGATGAAATCCTGCATGCAAAATCGCAGGTAGCGAATTTTCTTCTCTTTACAACATTGGGATAAATGTTCGATTGTACGTTTAGATAGCAAACAAGCATTTATCCCCAGGCTTTTACAGTGACATGAAAGGATTGTTATCAGATCTAATCTGAACATCGAGAGAACTCGCAAATTAACATTGGAATCATCTACCGAGTATGCGGGAATCTTGTTAAAGATGTGCGAATAGAGCTTCTTCAAAAAGTGAAAAAGCTATGGCAGTTCACATGTTAATTCCTGAACTATGCAAATAGAAGTTTGTTCAGTCGATGAACCTACTATAGACCTGATCTGTCTAAACAGTTGACCTATAATCTTTCTAAATTTTATTTTTTCTCTTCACACTCTTACACTTCAACTCTCTATGATACTGATTTGATTTGACCTTTCAATATTCGGTGAACTCTATTCAATGTTGCCAATTACGTCACGTCACTCAACCTAATTAATTTTGCTTTATCCTGCATCCGATAAGTCATTATGTATTACATAATTTAGAATCTCTTGAGTGCTATCCAAAATTTAAAAAAATTTTAATGACTCATTTTGTAACATTACTTGAACTTGCCCGGTCGTTTCAACTCTTCCATGTGTATTTACCAGTTTAACTGCTCGTGCGGAGGCAGTTACATTGGGCTTAAGACAAGGCGAATTCATCGCTGAATTTCTGAATACCTCTTATCTTGGTTTGAATAAAGCCATACGCAGCTCAATACTAGCTCATCTCGTTGATAATGACTGAACACCAAGTCAACTCTAACAAAGTTTTTCAAGACTATTTATCGTATTCCGCTCAAACTCTCACATGGTCTAGGAGTACTACTTTTATATAATACAACAGAGGCAATCAGTATTCATATGAACAAGCCATATCTGTGTATTCAAAAGGAACTTGTGCAGCCCCTTTGTTTGTGATTGCCAACTACAAAATATGTATTAAGTTTCACATACGATTTTTCCTTCCCGTTTTGACTTTCTTCTTTTATTGTGATTGCAATTCTGGCTAATTCTATTAACCTGTTTGTATTTTACGTAATCCTTCTGAGTCATCATTATTTTACAGATTTCTTGATTGTGCAATAACATGTTGCTAACGCCTATGAATTAACTTGAATTCCGTAACTAATTTTCACCCCTCCTTCGAAACTCAGATATCTTGTTACTAACGTCAATTAGTTAATTTCATATGCACATGAATTCATAGGATATAAAGGACTTGGAAGGGGTGTGAAATTAAACGATCAGTAGGCGAATCGAATAACATAAAAAGGTTACGTAATATTGTGTGAAATTTGATAACATAGAATTTAACGTTACAAAACAGAATTGATTTAGAATGACAAGTGGAACAAGTGAAATAATACCGGGGACAGTTCAAAGTGAGAGTAGTAATAGTAACGATTGACACTATAAGAAAAGGAGAGTATACAAATTGAATAGACGAAACGAAAAAATTAGCAGAACGAAAATATGATTAGGGATTACCATATTTTAGCATAGATGGATTAAGACCATGAAAGTTCCAGAGGTTCAACGAACTTTTTCTGTATTCATTTATTTATTTTTGATTACAGCTTGATTCCACACTGTATTTTTGGTACAGGTATGGAATTTTCAGCATGGATATCGGTAGCCCAAATTTTGCAGGCCGACCATAGATATCAGGTGTGCGTCGGCAGGGGATCGAACCTCGAACCATGTGCATGGTCGGAGAGAGTCCTAACCACTGTGCCACTGTACACAGAGATCTGGCTTTTCTGTTTCGATGGTCAAAACTTCAGCAATACAGATGAGTCGGATACGCAGTGATTTTTGGGTAAATTGCTTTTCGCCATGTAGATGACTTTACAGACAGAGATTGTAGAGATAGGGTGGTCATTATCGATCAGACCTTCAATGATCGCGCTTCTTATTGCTCCACTTCCACCTATTCGTAACCACCCTGCAGGATAGTGTTCTTTCAACCTTTTGGACAAAACTCGAGTCGAACGACCAATATATCTGGCTTCAAACGTTCAGGTGAATTGATAAACGCACACAGAGTTGGTCAACTGAGGGTTCTTGTCCTTCAGGTTATTGAACAGTAATGGTTGACTGGAAAATTCTATTCTCAACGATGCAGCAAGGAATATCCTTTTCAAGGACTGTGAGATCTTTCTTTTAGTAATATCTAAAGCTAAGTCAAATTGGAATTCCAAGCTGATGTACACTATTTTCTTGGTTACGGATAATAAGTCACATTTTATAGTTGTTTACTGTATATTGTTGTCTATGAAACGTGGTGGGAATACATTTTCGATTAGGATTCTCCCATAAAGATTTAACTCTTCCTCCACACTATCAATATACATTGGGTTAGGAGCCCAGTACATTAATTACACCACACAAATATATTTCACTTATAATTACGCAATACTGGATGCATCAATATCTAATGTTGTAGCCTGGATAACAGCGCAGTAACTTTAAATAGCATGCTGACAGTATCTGAATTACTATGAAGTGAGTCATGAAGAAGTTATCTGCAAACTATATGGTGACGAGGGCTGTTTATAAAAATTTAAGCACTGGGCTTTAGAACCCCACTCCAGCTAATTCAATCTACATAACAGAATGGTGTTACAAGTCTCCGCTTCACATTAAGTGACGATTACTCACAACAGACTGGGTGAAAATGAGATCTGTGTCTGGATAGCAGAGTTCGATTTGTATACTAGCATATTACTAGTGTAGATTTTGAAAAAATTTACGTAAACACATACAAAATATGAAAAATAAATGACAACTAGAAAAAAAGAAAAAAAAAGCGGTAGTGGGTACTGCAAAATAAAAATAACAATACCTTCCAATATTCTATACACTGTGACATAAATGCATAGGATGGGAAAAATATTAGTAGACCAGCAGGAACAGATTGAGCCAATTGAACTGCATTGGTTGTACATTTGTTTTGTTTAATCATACAAAGGTCATAGAAGCAATACAGGAAAATGACGGAAAAGAAAAAAAAGAAAGTCAACAGCTACATCGACCGAATAATGAAGTATTACTCTGCATCAAATGAGAAAGTTATCAACACTGTATGCGCGCTCTTATCAACCGCATGTATAACTAACAAGGGGGAGGGGGCGAAAATCAATCGGCCAACAAATATGCAGGAGAAAATAAGGAAGAACAGGACACACATATACACACGCTGAGGAGACTTTCACGTGATATTACACGCCAAGACTTTGAGTGAAACGAATACACTATCAGATGGGTTGGGCATGATGAAGGTGACATGGTGGAGATTATGTGAGGGTAATAATGAAGGTTTACAGGTAGTTGTGAAGCCATTCGAAAATGTGATAACAGGGAATTGAGAGGGACGAAAATGTGAGGCTGAAGACCTATGGTTTCATTTGGAATACAAGAAACAAAGAGTTATAATCATAATCAGCTTGAATATTCATAGGCAGTTGGAAGTGTTATTTATTTGTTTTGCAATCTGCAGTCAGCTTAAGCTGGAGCAGGATAAGATTGGAGAAAAAGCGAAAGATGTCCAGCTGCGAGATCTTTTTCCATTTATTGATTTCCATGCTATTGGAATCCGGTAAAACTCGAGTGGAACATCACTTAAAAATAACAGATTTATAATGTGGAACTAGAAAGATATGAAAAAACTTAAAATCTCTGCAATTACAGTGTTGTCTTCTAAATCTAAGTAAGATGGTCTGCGAAAAATATATTACAAATATCATTCCTTTATTGTGCATTGGTGGATCAGAGATAGGATGGTCGCCAATCGCGCCTAACGTGGTCCGGGGTTCGATGCTCGGTCGATGTACTCCTAAACCTCTCTGAGCTGGTGGTAAGCCCGGTAAAGAGGGCAGGTTGGGCGTGAGGATAACAACTTCACGCCATAAAAATAAAAGACAACTCACTGCTACTGAAACTTCAAAGCACCAACCTGAAGCCCTATTTTCAAGATGCATTTCCAACAAAGGAAACGTATTCGGTAGGTGAATCTGTAAACCCTGTCGCCTAGGGTAATTGACACCAATGATAATCATCACTAGAAAAGTGATAATTAGCAAATACGAGAAGTTAAACCCGATTTCAAGAATCTTAAGATGGAGCTGACCGACAGTTATTCAGAAACAAGTCAATCTTATTAATCAATCAATCACACACATTCAATTAGTTGCATTCAATTATACGGGTGCACAAAAAATTTCTGTGTAATTCAATTACCCAGAATATGTAACAGGAGATGAGCTGAACTCATTGTGAGAACGTTGACAGTACTACTCAACTGTTCAGAATGAAGTAGCCGGGGCAAAGTTCTAACTCAGGATAAACTGGTTGAAAATCGAGTTCTTAAGACAATCAACCACAACTTCACCGACGATTTATAACCAGACAAAATGACTAAAGTTAAGAATTCATGCAATAATTTGACATCAGGAGGGGTAACATGAGTTAATTTCCTCCATAAGTGTCCATAGAGCTGGAAAATACTTCATTCCTTCATGAAATACCGATAAATTCTCTTAGGCGAGTGATGACAATTTTAATATTAACCCCATCCAACTAATGAAGTTTCTGTAGCAATGGGTTTAGTTCTACGGGATAGGATTGCCAGCTTCATACCTAACCTTCCTTATTTGCCGGGCTAACCAACGTTCAGTGAGGTTTAGGAGCCCGCTGGTCAGGGATCGAATCCCGGACTATGTGCGTGATTGGAAAACATTATCCCGATGAACCACAGACGCATATATATATATATATATATATATATATATATATATATATACTGTTGAAATGATCCTAAACGTACCTAACAAGAGACCTAATGAATTACGATAAGCCGACGTCTCTCGTACAGAATAACTTGCATTCAATTTTTCTCCATCTGGCCCACGTGGTATCACTGATAAATGCAGTTGATCTGAATTGATGACATGTGGATTTTGTAGGGTTATGGGGAATTTCCTAGATAAAAAAGAGATAATTATTATAAACATTACTCATGAATACGGATAGGAATGGGACTATAACGCATAAAGGTCAAGTTGAATGACATTACGTGCATGATATAATCCCGCTGAACCGGAGATTGGAGGGATAGTATCTCCGTAGGATAACTGATACTTTCAGCTTCTGATGACAGTCTGTTTGATGATGAATACGTGTTATAACGTAATAAAACCTTAAGAAGTAGCGGCATCACATGCCTCACTTTGTGATTATATATAACTATGATATATTGAACACAATGCAATCGTGATTCAGAGATTTCGATAAACATTGAGGGCTGGGCAGCTGATCTGCTATTATTCGGTTACTAATTTGTAAACAGAAATAGGATTAAATTTGGTGTTGAGCGTGCCAAGCCTGGGTGTAAGAAAGTACACAAGTTCCTTAAACACCAAAGAACATCGTCAGCAAGCACGAAATATGCATAAAGATGAGCAAATGTGGGGCATAGGTTACTGGTTGTTTTCACTTCTATGTGCACTAAACATTTCAAAAGCTCTTTTAGAATTGATTCTAAACGAGTTCTTCAGATATATACCGATAAATATAATCTGCTTTTTCTCGTCAAAGGTTAACGTCAGATGACAACAATACAACCCATCTCTAAATGTCTTAAGAAGCTACAAAATCCAGTTCCCTCTGATTAATGTTGTATAGTAATTTACAGTTTGCAACGACAGAAGACAAGGGCCACGTAACATATCGTTTATTGAGAAAGTCAACAGATATTTATAGATTTTTTATGTACATTATTATAGGTTATTGTTAGCAGAGAAATAGCGTCTTCTAACTGGTTGTTTTCTCGCTGAAAGTTAATCTGCCATCTCTTTGTGGCCGTATCTTTGAAGGTCAGAGCATATATCTGCGAATCGTATCCGCCGACGCAAAGTCTGTCCTGACTGGCTGTTGAGTTAGTCTTTGTTCTTGTTCTTTTCTCATGACCAAGATTTGGGAAGTAAACACTGACGTAAATAGCTGTCTACCAATTTAGCTAACGGACAGTTCTCACTACAAATCAATCTAAGGGCCTAAGTTCCCGTCATCCATATTAGCTAGACATGAACAAACTCATGGTGAATCCATGATTTAAAACGGCAGAATTTCGGCTAGTGATGCCTATCGAGTAATCTAATCTGAACTAGGGAGACTAAAGGTCTCAAGAATTTAACTCAGAAGACGAATTCAAGTGACCGTGAATTCCATTGCATAAAGCTGAATTACTAACAGGAGATGGTTAAAGATGGTAAGGTTTACAAACTAGGAGAAAGGAAGAAAATTTAGAAGACACTGAAGAAGATGGTTGTTGGTCACAAGAAGTTATATCATGCTATCTATGCCATGAACGTTTATCTAGTTTCAGAGTTCGTAAAGGATAAAAAGGACTGGTTTTTCGTGACCATTTCTGTGACAGTATGCTGTTTACGACCATCCGTCGTTTGCCATTCATTCTTGCAGTCTTTACGCCCATTCCCTCTAGGATTACAACTCCGACAGATAAGAAGAATAAACATAGACTATGATCATAATAGTTCTTCGCTGGTTGTATAATTCCATATTTTCACAGACACAGTAATCCGCATAAAATAACACTTACATATTTAACTCAGCCTCCAATGGTTCAATTGGATAAAGAGTACCACTAGTTAGTATGATACAGCGTACTTTTTGCCGAATCAATTCTTGTATTGCACTAGAAATGAAATACAAATGAAATACAGACGAATTTGAATAAGTACTGAGAAAAACAACGGTGTTTAGGCGTTAGAAACTATTCTATCAAAGTAATACCACAAAAATAAAGCATAGTTAAGACTTTAGCTTGTTGAGATTACGGAAGATATAAAGGGAGATTTCACTTTAAATAATGACGTGAGTTCCACGAATCAGTGAATAACACTTTAAATGCAGTATTAACGTCAACCTTATGCTCACTATCTACAAGGTGGGCTAAAATAGAGCTACGAATAGATCTTGTTTGTTCCTTGCTTAACCATGCCGGATGATGTTCGGAAATACGATGATGAACCTGCCTAATTGTTCGCCCGATGGGTTCCCCATTAGGCCCAATCCTAGCTGATTTTTTCTTCCCTAAGTTAGAAAATGGACCACTGAAAGGAGTAATTAGTGACTTGGATTTCTACTGTCGATATATGGATGATACATTTCTGGTCATAAAAAATAAGGACGATGCAATGAACATCCTTGACAAGTTTATTGATGCACATTCAGCAATAAACTTTACCATAGAGAAAGAAAGTAATGACAGTATCTAATTCCTAGACGTCTTCATGGCAAGGAAAGAAGATGGCACACTAGGAAGGAGTGTGTACAGGAAACCTACTACAACAGGTCAGTACACTCATTTTTTGAGTTTTGTACCTTTGAAATATAAACGTAACCTGGTAAAGTGTCTGGTTCATAGAGCTAAGTTAATCTGTTCAGACGACTGCTTCAATGAGGAGCTTGAGATTATTAGAGAATTGCTTAGAAAAAATGGTTATCCAGATAAGTTTATTGAGAAAAATATAAATTCATCACCTAGGACAGTCACTATGGCAACAGTTCCGAAAAAACCACTGTTCATAAAACTCCAGTTCCTCGGTGACAACATCAGCGAAATAATAACACAACGACTGAAGAATGCAGTTAAAAGAGCTTATTATGAAGCAGAGGTACGTTGTCTCTTCACAACCACACCTATCCTACGTTCGAGTAATAAGGATAAACTACCTAGATTCGCCTCTTCTATGTGTATCTACCAGTTTGACTGCAGCTGCGGAGCCAGCTACATCGGGCGAACAATTAGGCAGGTTCATCATCGTATTTCCGAACATCATCCGGCATGGTTAAGCAAGGAACAAACAAGATCTATTCGTAGCTCTATTTTAGCCCACCTTGTAGACAGTGAATAACACTTTTATCCTAATTTGGGTCGTTTTGTCTGTAAGTACAGATAGACTAAAGTGACTCAGTATATGAGTAGTAACATGTTCGTATGGGCACTATATATAAGAGTTGCAAACTAAAACAACAAAGCTGTCCACTGTTTCTTGGTTCCTAATGATTTTTTTTAAAGTTGATAATTATTGTTAAAACACGAACCTGATACATTATGGTTATCAAGAGATGCACAAGACAAAATCTCATAGTTTGTGAGCCAACTAGGATACTGTCTGTAGGCCTAGACAGGATAAGGTGGTTATCCTAAGGAGCCATCCTCATAGCCTTTGACTTGAAGTCTGATCTTCAAGGTAGCAGGGCAGCACAAGAAGCCCGTTCCCGTGGCTGCTGGTGATCAAAATAAGTTTATACGCCAATCTATTCTCTGTGATTCTGGAGCCCATGTATACCTCAGGTACTGAATCAGGTTTTTCCAACACCCCTAGGTAAACCAGCATGTTGACCAGTACGGTGCTCAGTGCCAAATATTCGCATTCACCTTTCCCTTTTGTGGGCAACGCAACCGCCGCGTGAAGGCAGTGAACTAGACGTACCTCGAACAGGCTATGAACGCGTGGCTACATGAGAACATTTCTAGAGGAAGACCAAAATCTATTCACCGCCGGCTGTATTAAGTCGTTAAGTGATGATACAGATTAGAGAGTAAATTCGCCTAGAAGTTACAGTTCACTAGAATTTATCTACATATACAAAAACACAACTTACTGCAATATTTACGCCTGAGTGGCTTAACTTCAACCATACAGGTTAGCAAACACCATCCCACACACCTTCAAGAAGCTTCAGGATGACAAAAAACTTTACCAATTATAAACAGATGTATATATTGAGACACTAGCTTCTTAAAGCTTGATGAAATTCTTCAGTTTAATCTTTTTTTTATTATAGCTTGATTCCACACAGTATTTTTGGTACTAGTATGGAATTTTCAGCATATGATATCATGTAGCCCAAATTTTGCAAGCCGACTAATTGATATTAGGTGTGCGTCGGCGGGGAATCTAACTCCGGACCATATGGATGGTCGACGAGAGTCCTAACCACTGTGCCACCGACGAACAATAAAATGAAAAACAAACGAGAATGAAAATTTAGTATTTCGACAACTTATTGAGTCATTCTTCAATCAGTTAGGTCTTTTTTCAGAATTACGCAATGTAGTAATGTGGTTGATTGGACTCAATACTCACTTTTACACCATACACCGTGCTTTAGTTTCATCTGTTCCATCAGTTAGGTAGTATTGTAAGCCGTCACATTGCAAGTGTGTCTTACGGTACAGAAGCGTAAAAACACTCCTTGGATTCCAAGTGCAAAGCATTACTTCAATCGATGATTTCGCTTTCTACTGGGGTGCGGGTGGAGGCGTCGCTAGACTCACTACTAACCAAATCTTTCTTCTTTTCGGTAATTACTAAATGCTAGGCGCCTATTGAGAACGGAATCAGGACCTTTCGCATGACTTTAGAGCATCTTACTATTCACCTAGTGATGCACAAAACATGAAATTCACTCATCAACTGGACGCTTAAAAGATTATTAGGTCAAACTGTCACATAAAACAAAGTACACTCACCGTCCAGGACTGAAACACCAATAACTAATAGTACGATTTGTTGCACCAGTGTCAGTAGCAGACTGTTTAACAGCATCTCGAGTATCCCAAATATTATTTGTTGTAAATTTGTTTTTAACTGAAGGTAGAATATCATCTTTAATATGCAAACGATAACAATTAATTGATTCATCATGTTGTAATTTGAATTGTGTTTTAAAATTGAAGGATACATTTGCTTCCCCCGGAAGGTAACCAAAAACAGTCTGAAAATTGTTTATAAAAACAACAAACAAACACCAGTTGAGAGTTCAGACAATCAGTGAAAACTAACTGAATGTTTATTGCCAGTCTGCGTATTATTATTTTATTAATGGTAGCTAGAAGTGGGATTAAGGATACACGCGCATATCTCCTGATTTTCGGACTCGTCAGCTGGATGTATCTGTATCTGTATAAGGTGAGACTGTACTCCACTCCTCATCCTCGATTCCACTGCTGGACACCATCAACCATCACAACATCATGTTTACCTTCAGACAACTTCACAGCGTCCATAACAAGAGCTGACATGTTAAAAGAAGTCGAGTATTTAAGTTCAGGAAATACAACATAACTAACAATAATTTCCCTTGATAAACTTGAACGAAGCAAGAAGAAAAAATTGAAGAGGATAAACTAATGTCACTATACTTCGCTGGTTTTTTAGAACTGAACTGATGAACATGGAATTTCAAATGAAATACGAGCAAAATGGAAATTTTCACTTTCTGAATGATTGGTTGGTTTCACAGTAGAACTTCGCATCAATGTGCAGCAGTTCAAGTTGCCACACTTCACACAGCACACAAAACAAGAGAAGAGAGTAAAAACAGATTCAAAACAGAGATCATAAACATAAATATGAGGCAAAAAGAATAGTAGTGTGGAAGAACAATATAGTTTTATTGGATATTATAAGTCACAAGGACTTATACAAACTAAAGATGGAAGTATACAAAGTTATATTCAGTCAGATTACTCTGGAATGGACTGTGTCTAACTTTGAACAATTTTGTCCAATAAACTACAAGAAGGTTCTGGTTATGACATTGTTCTACTGCACCGAAAATACCTTTTTTCGAAAGAAAGACCCAGTGATGAACGTGTCATGATTAAAGTGTTGACGACACAAAAGAAGTCCTCGGAAATTCTATTGATCAACATAAGAAAATACCAAATATAAAAGTAGAATTTCATTTAGTTGAGAAGAAACTAGTATTCATAAAACTTCGATTCAAAAGTGATGAATTATCTGAAAGAATTCAATACAAATAAATGATTTAATTGAATTTGAGATTTTCCCGTCGATTGATTGGACCGAAGTGCTCGGTCTCAGGTTGACTTGTCGGCTGCTTGTGCAGATGCTTTGACAATGTCTGGGAATTTAATTGGATTTTAATTTGTGGATGGTAGCTAGCAGTGGAATCCAGGATGCGCATTTCGTCCTATTTGGGACTCGTCATATGGATGTGCCTGCATTCCCCAGTGAGTGATAATATTCTCACCGAGGCTCAAACCCAGTGCCCAAAGTTTCAGACGCCAAGGCGTTATCCACTAGACCACTTGGGCCATAAGAGCCAGCTCTTGTGCAACAGGTCGATTGATTGGACTGAAGTGCTCGGTCTCAGGTTGAGATATCGGCTTCTCGTGCAGATGCTTCGACGATGTCTGGGCACTGCTAGCCGCCATCCACAAATTACATTCTAATTAAATGCCCAGACATCGTCGAAGCATCTGCACAAGAAGCCGACATGTCAACCTGAGATCGAGCACTTCGGTCCAATCAATCGACGGGAAAATCAAAAATTCAATTCAATAATTAATATGACCCGTTGCACAAGAGGTGGCTCTCGTGGCCCAGGTGGTCTAGTGGATAACGCTTTGGCGTTTGAAACTATAGGGACTGGGTTCGAACCTCGGTGGGAACACCCCCACTCACTGGGAAATGCAGGCACATCCAGTGACGAGTCCCAAATGGGACGAAAGGTGCATCCTGGATTCCACTGCTAGCCATCATCCACAAATTAAATAAATGAATGATGCTTTCAAGCGAAGTAATCTAGCAGACAGACTAGTCAGCATTTACAGGATAAAATTCTCACCAAGACAATCTAAGGTTGACAAGTTTTCTTCTTGTGTTATCTTCAACTGCATTTACTAATAAACATGCACGTGCCAAAACATATATATCGGACGAACATAAGGAACGACTTTTGACTGTATATCTGAGTACATTTCAAGAAATTCGCTACTGAAAGGCGCTAAGTACTGGTAAAGCGGTAGGTATTAAAATGAATTTATATATATATATATATATATATATATATCATAAGAATGAAGTTCCGCGTAGAAGAACTGTTGTTGGGGATAGCAACACTAAAAATAAGATATTGTTTAGATGGTTAGATAAGTCAGTGACAACCGCGTAACCAGAAGTGTCAAAATACAGTGAGTAAGAGTCAGGCGATCAAAAACTGATGTGTAAGAGGTTCAGGGGAAAGACGACGATAGAATACAATGACGCTCTTACAACATTCCCTAGTGTGAAGGACTGCTTCCTGCTGATAAACCAAAATATGCAAAAATTAAATTGTAACTCATTTTCTCAAGCGTTTCAAGTTGTACGCAGTTGAAGAGGACCTACGACATAAAAAGGATCCATGTCACTCCGTATCAATGCTCCTATTTCCTCTTTTTAAATTTACAAGGGGTAATTTGTGTATGAGACAATCAACAACATAGTAGTCTGAGTTACGTTGTGGGACACAGTGATTCTTTGTAGGTTATGCAAACCACTATCAGGTGAATTGAGGTTGGTCGTTTTTCAAACCAATGGGTCGTAGTTCCAAATACAGAAAAAAAAACGAAAATAGTTGAGTAGTGATCAGTTTGAATTATTCAACAACTCTGAGAGGCATCAAAAGCATCTTAGCTACAAGCCAAAAGTCATACCCACCTAGTGAACGACTGTTTAATAGAGCCAACATGTTCTGTCTACATTATCTAAACACGAGGACAGAATTTAGGCTGGTGATCTTTGCATTACCATTAACTCAAGTATTTAAATCCATCCAATTATTTCACTTACTTTGAGGAATTCACCAACTTCATGTAAACCTTTAGTTTTTCGAACTTTTACATCTAATCAAGAAGTGAAAACAAAAGAGAAAAATATTATTGGTTATGGAGAATTTGTGAAGATGATAGCACAGTTTCACGGTAAATTTTGTGGAAAACCAACACAATGGAAAGAGCATTGCATAGCTGTTTCGTTCCAATTGGAAACTTATCAGCAGTATGTAATACATACAACTCTAAGGAGAATTGAGCATAGGGTGACTCAATTGTGGAGTGGATACATCATATCAACTAGCCTGGTGATCTGGTGACTCTAAGCTATAGGGACTAGCGTGGGCACACCTGAAGAATCGAAAGTACACGAAGCAACAATCAAATGTTTCTGGTTTTTCAATGATTTCTTTTTTAACTGACTTCCATTCGACACAAGTCCTAATCCGTATAAATACTACATACAAAGACAATTTCGGTGAAATTGAAATATGTCATCTAACGCTTTGCAATTTATTAGTCAAATAGAGATAAGCAAAGTTAACGATAACACTTTCACGTCAAAATGATATTTTTCAGTAATACATACTTTATAAAAATAAACTTCAAATGTAATTTCGTTGAGGGTGACCGGTGGATAACTCTTTGGTGTTTAAAACGAAGCGTACGGGGCTAGAGTCTCATTGTGGTAACAACATCATTCACTGAATATCCAGGCACATCCAGGTGACGAGTCGCAAAAAGGACGGGGAGTGTGTCCTGCATTTTACTGCCAGTCACTATTCCCCAAATTACCTCATGTTAATTTCAAGAAATCGTCGAAGCATCCGCACTAAGAGTTGACATGTCACCAGAGACCGAACACATTTCAGTCCAATCAATCAACAGGAAAATCAAAATGGAATTGAACAAATAACAAATTTCAAAGGTTCAATGATACCATTTTTAGTCAACAAGTAGATTTAAAAAATAATTTTATTATTTCATCAACATTCTGGCAGTCTTCAGAACTTTACAGGCTAACCAAAATAAAAGCAACCAGTCAGAATCGTTTGGTAAACTGTTAGATTAATCGTCAGATTACACAATACGCAATAACAACAAAAAAATAGTTTAGAATTGTAGGGAACATGGTGATGCAAATGCATTTATTCTATTCCGAATTGTTTTTTTTTTTTTTTTATTTACAGCTTGATTCCACACTGTATTTTTGGTACAAGTATGGAATTTTCAGCATGGATATCGGTAGCCCAAATTTTGCAGGCCGACCATAGATATCAGGTGTGCAATAGCCTGTTGGAAATACTTCTCATAACACGCCACGTCTTTCAGTCCTATAGAACAATTGACTTCATATTGATCTTCGAAATTCCAATCTTATTCCTTGTGTTAAATAATGAGATCTCCACATTGATTTCAAAGCAACGAGTGCCCATCTTGTTTTCCTGAGCTTGACATCCACATCTGTGCCATCTGTGGTTGAAACAATGCCATTGGTGATTCGTGCTTGTTGTTGATCGGGTATCTTCATCACCTTTTTTACCTTCACCTGAAGTCCTGACTTCTGTGCCTTTCCTGTCAACTTATTGGATTTAGCTTATATATATATACGATTCTGTGCTACATGATCCACAGATTATCGGCAAAATCTAGATCTTTTAACGTCTTTTTGTCGATCAAGGTATGCTACTATTTCCACCCCAGGAGTCTACCACATGATCTAGTCTACCATACATCGGTCAGTTATAAAAAACAATTTCACATTGTCTGTTCTCAAGTACTGACTGAATTCTATCGATAAATTTTGAAAATTGGTCATCAAACTAAGCAGGTGACCATTGTGATGCAAGCAAAATTAATTTTAGAAGGTTAGAGCTAGATGAAATTAAGTTTCATATTAGTTGACCAAATGGTTAGGAAGTTAATTGCCTATGTAATCCATCATAGACATAACCTACGAATCCTGCATCTTCAATTAAAGTATGAAAAAAAATACATACATAAATCCTACAACTGCACACTTCTAATTAGATTTAGTATAGAGTACCCCATTTGATTATGCATAAAGATTAGTCAGTGAAGAATATTTCAACAACGTGTACGGGATAACTCACCGAAAATAACCTCATTTACAATAAAAAATTAAAATGGAGAACAATTGAAAGGTTTCCATTAAGGTAGACAAGGAAAGACATTTACAGAAGTTAATCTTTTCAACGACATATCATTCTCAAATAGCAAGATTACATGTATATATGACATTCACTAGTCAACGCATGTAGTGAGAGCTGTTTGTTAGTCAAAATGTTTGTGTGAGACAGTAAAGACAATTAAACAAAGAATAATGAAGACATTGACATTTTTAATAATAATAATAATAACAGTAGAGCTTTATTTAAGACAGTATGCGAATATACGGTACAAAATTTTCAGCGTATTCAGTTCCAAAGTACTTTTTTCTTCACACAGGATTCACATGTAAATTAATAATCTGAAGTATATCTTTATTTAGTTCAAGAGTTGTACAGCGTTTACTTGGGAGCAAGTTATATCATCGCACAAGTTTATGTATAGGTCATTTGATATAACTGGACGATTAAAACAATGATAAATCCAGATGAAATTAAGCATTTGGAGGAAAGTAATTTCGGTAGTCCAATGATTTAAGCAGACAGCCTTAACCCCAAGGGTCAAATAAATTTCTGTCATTGTCAAATCCCCTACATGACACAGATAAATATTCAGTCACATCATGGATTCATGTTGTAACAACAGAAGACAAGGGCCAGGTAACAGATCACTAGTCAAAGCATGTGGCAAGATCTGGCTGTTAGTCAAAATTGATGGACAGTATTTTACGTCAGTATTTATTTCCCCAATATTGATTGGTCGTGAGAAAAATGAGAACAAAGGCTTTGCGTAGGCGGATACAGTTAATGTATAGATGATCTGACATTCTAAAAACAGCCACAAAGAAATGCAAGATTAACTTTCTGTAAGAAACAACCAATCAGAGGACTGTGTTTTTCTGCTAACAATAATCTATAATAATGTACCTGAAAATCTACAAATATGTGTTGATATCCTTAATAAACGATCTGTTGCCTGGCCCTTGTCTTCTGTTGTTACAACATGAATCCATGTGATTGAATACTTATCTGTGTCATGTAGGGGATTCGACAATGACAGAAATTTATTTGACCTTTGGGGTTAAAAATGTCAATGTCTTCATTATTCTTTGTTTAATTGTCTTTACTGGCTCACACAAACATTTTCGAATTTTATATATGTTTGGCGAAATGTAGTAGTAACCTTACTTGATGTGTATTGTTATACTTGAATTTCTTAATCAGTTAACTGACTTTTAATAGTCAGAAACCATTATGATATGTTGATATTTATTTATTATCTCCTATGTTATTGCATCATCAACTTGGTAAGGGAATGGTCTTCATCAATCATTTGTATAACTTAGAAGACTCCTTTACATAAATTATTTCCTACTTCTTTGAATGCTAATTAGTGGTGAATTTTAGTTTAAGTATCATCGGAAGCATTTCTATGCGTATAACAACAGAAGACAAGGGCCAGACATTTTTTTCCTTCTCGTTCCCAATGGAACATAAGGCCTCAAGCTAGTGGCTTGAAGTTTCTGCAGCAGTGTTTAATTTTACTGAGTAATTAGCGAAATAAATGAGCCTTTAATCTCCTCCTACCTGTAATATATTGTGACACTATTTCAATTTTTCTTATAATTTTAGTTATTAACACTATTATTATTATTAGTATTTTACACTTTTTGTACATTTTTTGACTTTACTACCACTGTTAATGCTAACAAGTTGTTATTATCAATTTTGGTTACCTATACCATTCACTGCATACTGAAGGTTAAATGGCCAGCAAGAAAGAATTGTCAACAAGCAATTCTGGCAACAAACTAACCAAGAGCCGATCGCTCAACAAATATTTAGGAGATCACGCACATGTTGAGGCGGCTTTCGAATGACGTTGCGCTCAATGCAAGCCATCACTCGAGTGGGATCCCAGTGGGAAGCAACGAGTGGGACATCGAAGCGAGGGTGACATGGAGGAGATCGTGAGATGCGAATAGGAGATGAGAGATTATCGTCAATCGTGAAGCTAGCCAGCTGAAGAGGACAGCAGAAAATAGAACAAAGTAGAGATGTGTTTCTGAGGCTCAACGGTTCACCCGGAACCCAAAGAAATAATAATCCCCTGTAATTTCTTTGTTATTGAGTAAATTAGATGCAATATTGTACCAAACGCTGAAAATTCCACGTTGCAACATAAATACTGTTTTGGAATAAAGCAAATCAGTATATATATATATATATATATATACAACCTGGGCATTCTATGACTAATATTACATCTGCTCCTTTTCTCATAGCCTTTTCAACTTTTAATTTCAATGCGCATTGTTTTGATTTTGTTTAGCTTCATCTTCGCTTTAAGCACATCACAACTTGACTTAGTAGGCTAATTCCACTTAAGATTAAACAAGTTTTAATACGGTTGGTATCCTTAGAATAACAAAATTTCATTCCTTATTTTCCAAGACTTATATTAGTACCGAAATTTCGCTAAGATACCCTAAGGGATATTCTTTTAACTACTGTCACTTAGATGTATGTATGCAACAGAATGAAGTTTTAGAGTAGAATGAAAACTTCAGTCACAGGGTTCTTGGGGGGGGGGTTGTCGTAAAAATATCCTGCTCTTGAAAGTTCAATATTTGAAAGGCTAGCTGTCTTTGACCACAGATTTAAGCATTTTAACTCTCTCCTTAAACGGTGCGTAATGAAGTTATGCATCAAGTATGTGTTAGGTAGGGAGGCTAAATCAATCGATGAAGTTGTGCTGCTAGCTATATCGAGTGAGATGCCTAAGACACGTGTTGTACATGCCCAACGACAATGCCTTGCACGACAAACAATATTAGTTGACATAGGATCACGTTGGAAAAGGATTAAGGGTAGTTAAACCAAAACTTGGCATCATTAATCCATGAAGTCTTCCGTAGTCCCACCATTAAGGTCAATGAATGCAGTCACAAACTAAATCTTAAATTCACCTTCGTCAATCTAGGGCTTTGCTCAGCTATTCAAAATGTTGTACCCAATGCTCAACCAAATCACCTCAACTAAATTATAATGAAAGTGAATGAGTCAAGAGAAGTTGATAATCAATAGTAAGTGATACCATTTTTAACACAATGCAGTCAACGTAGTCAATTATGCTTCTTAAGAAATGCTGAGGGCTAAACAGAATAACACACTACACTAAATATCTCCTCTTTTCAATGACAAAATGAAAATGCAACAAAATAATAAATGATAATAATTACTTTGTGTAGAATTTGTGTATGAAATAATTTCATCGATCACAGTTTGTATTGTATTATTTGTCCAGTGATTAATTCCTGCTCGACCAAGTAGATCGAAAATAAAACTAGACAGAGAGAAAAAGAGAAAAAAAAGAGCAGACAAGTGGTGATTTTCGTAGAACAACAGAGAAATGAAATTAAAAGACTGATTATGGAGCAAAGAATATTCACATTTTCGATAACCCCTTCTTTATCAACTTCTACAGCTATAAGCATTCATAATAACGAAAGGATTAGGGTTATTAACAACATTATTGTTCAAATAACATTGAGTTAACCAATAATATCAATAGATTACAGTTTAGTAGCATCTGTAAGCGTGATAATATGCATCAATCATAACACTACACGCTGAGTATCACACAAGCATATCAGGAAAAGCAATAATATAGAATTCATGAGTTTATAGGCTCCATGGAAGGCCAGAGCAGTAGTAGTGACTGTGTAGGCTTGTTTCTTCTACACACAGAGCACTGGTTGTTTTAGACGGAGCACAATAGTCTTTGCTGTTTGAAGTCTTCAGTATACGGATGTTTTCGGCAATTTATTTGATAACCGATAGATGATGGAGAAGGATTCTTTGATGCTGGATTCTGCAGAGCCTATAAATTCATGAATTCAGTATTATTGCTTTTCCTAATATGCCTGTGTGATAATCAGCATGTGGTGTTATGTTGATGCATATTATCAGGCTCACAGATGCTACTGAACTGTAATCCACTGATATTACTATTGATTCGATGTTATTAACAGCATTAATGTTGTTAATAACACTAATTCATTCATTCACTATAATGCATATATAACTGTAGAACCTGATAAAGAAGGGGTTATCGAGAAGAATACTCTTTGTTTAGTAATCAGTCTTTTGAAATTTCTTATGGGCATTTTAGACCAATTGAAATTAAATTAATATTAAAATATTGTTTAATATACTTCCACAGACGAATTGATTGTGTCACGGGTGGCGGGAGGAACGTCAACAAGGGGTGTTGCAACTTCTGGACGTCTTGAGCAAAATACTCGGCATATTTGACACATGTTCCACTCATCTTAAATATGAAATAGTAAGTTATAATTCATGGGCCATTGGATTGGGTCCCAGTGGCTTAATGGTATACGAGCTCGCCTTGTAACCAGAAGGTCCTGGGTTCGAATCCCGGTGGGTGCGCACTACTGAAGAGTCCTAAACTAGGATGAAACAGCTGCCCAGTACTCTCAGGTTTTCCAATGGTTCTCTAACTGATGTCAGCTCATGATGAAATCCTGTAACCAAATAATAATCTTCCAAAATATTGTATAACTTATAATAGCCCGTTTGCTTGACATTACAAAATTGGGTAGAGGTGTATTAATTAGCATCTACTGTTTCTAATGTCAGTAAATCACTGATTATGATATCAAGCAGCAATTTTTCCAGTTTCATCTTATAGTTGTAGCATCAGATTCTGATTAAAAATAATGACACTAGGTTTTTCGAGACATATGATTGATGGCTATAATCAACTCTTTTTCAAATGTCTTTACTTTCTCAGTGGAACGTAGGGCTTCAAGCTAGAGGCTTGAAGTTTAGGCAACAGTGGTGTTTATTTCTACAAGATAGGTTTGCTAGCCTCACGACTAACCTTCGCTCTTTACCCATCTTGTTATCGCCTTAGTGAGGTAAAGGAGTGTGTGGGCTGGGCATCGAATACCAGACCACGTGAGGTTTGGTTGGTAAGCATTCTACCGCTGAGCCATTGACACACCATAATGAGCTTTAGGCACGCATATAATGGATATGTCGACGAATGTAGCTACATGTTGAAGATAAGTGAGTGAATGTCTAAGGAAGAATGAATGTCCTAAACAATTTGTAGAGAAGTACTGAAAACTTGGCAGAAGGAAAGCATAGTGCAGTATCACCGAGAAGAAAACAGCGTTCCTTAATGTAAGATTCAATAGTAATGAAATTGGAGAAAGAAATTTCAGACAACTGATCCACTTGTATACAACACAGCTCAAAACAGACTAATTTTCGACTCTCGTTAACTAGATCTGTTTACGTATTGACATGTACATGAAGCGGTAGCAAGTAAGAAGAACTGAAAGACAGTTGTCTACCAGGAATGCTGATCATGTGATCAAGTGTCGATATCTAAGAAGTTCAGCTTCGTTTAATTCATTCATAACTCAGCACTGAGGTTAATACAAGCCACCAGATCAACACAGTGGGTTCTTTTTAAGTGGTTAACAGATAAAGCACTTCATGATTGCTTCAGATCGTTGAAGTTCAAGTCGTACACAGAGTGAAAACTGAATTATGTGTGCAAAACGACACTGTCACTAACTTACTGCTACTTTGGTAAGCACTGGTTTTTCCTATACTGACACACTGAAATTTTATTCCATTTATATGACGTAATCTCACATTCGCATCTTACCTTTAAAGTCTTCGACCACTTTCATTTTGTTTGAATAACCACTGATATGTGAATCACTGTTAAATTGCATAAGATTTTTCTCTCAACGGCATATAATGTCTATATTTTAGCGATAACTGATTATTCTAACTTCCTGTATAATTTTGTGTCATGTTTTCGTTTTCGGCTTACAATTCTACTCTTATAAAATGAATCGTCTGTTCAATTAAAGTATGTCTAAGTTGTGTGACAATTATTGTTTACATATAATCAATTAATTATCCAAGTTGAATAGTGCTGATGAAAACTCATCCATATTCAACTATTTTGATGTAATTTGATTGTAGGTAGAATCAAAGGCCCCCAAGGAAGGCACAAAGAAAACCGCCCTACCATATATCAAAGACATCTCATAAATCACTGCAAGACCCTTCAAACCTTTAGGAATTGATGTCTCACACAAACCAACAAAATCACTTCACTCAACCAGCCAGTTGTGTGTCAACCGAAAGACTCAACAACGAAAGAAGATAAAACCAACATCATCTACAAAATAAATTGTAACAAATGCGAAAAACACTACATTGACCAAAATGGACATCCTCTTCGTCTTCTCATCCATGAACATAAATTAGCCGTCAAAAGACTTGACATTCACTCCTTCATATCGCTGCATACAGACAACCACAGACATCAATTCGATTGGGACAGAGTTAAAATATTAAACAGAGGAGACACCAAAAATGCCAGAAGATTTTTAGAAGCCTGGTATTCCAGTGAGTCATCAATTAATAGACACATTGGCATAGACAAAAATCTACCAATCTATAAGAAGGAAATCTCATACACAAAGGGTTAAACTTCGGGTCAAGGAAACAGTCAGTACCAATACAATTAGCCTAGAGGATGTGAAAACACAGAGAAACAACCAATCACGCTCAAGTTCACCAGGATAGATGAATTATAAACTCGTGGAGAAATCTAAAAGCTCACTTCATCAAACTGAAGTATGCACTGAAGATGTTGCCTAGTAGGGCAATGAAAGCTTCGGAAATTAACTATCCAGCTCAGAGAACACAACTACATCAAAATCATCCACTTGAGCTACAAATCTTCTCCATGATATCTATATTCAACCATGTTATTATTGCCAATAAACGCTAGGAAGAAACAAATCTACGCAAAGAACTTGAAACTATGGCTGTCAGCTAGAGACAAAAACCAACCACCGCGCGATCGACACAAGTATAAAGCACATTTAAAAAATCTGTGTATACAAAATAAAGAGTAACCCACCTGCCATCTTTAGTCAGTCCCTCAGGCGGGACATTCAATTCATCAATTAATCTTTCTAGTTCTATTAGTTGTCCTACACATAGATATAGTTAAAGTTAGTTACATAAACAGAACAACGTAATACGCTTACCTTTCAATGTAATCATTTTCTCAATATTCAAGGCTTCAACTAATGAAAAGTAATGAGGAAAGAATTCATTGATACGGAATTAATTTAGACATACTTGCAGTCTCTTTAGGCTGTGTCATATCAAATAATCCTTTTCTGACAACAGTACTGGATGTTGATTGTTTCTGTGTATTGTAACCTGTCTCATCGGTTAATTCTGCTTCTTCACTTTCCATAGTATGATTAAAAACAACTTCACAAACACAACGAACATGTTCAATAGCTGAGGCTAGTAAAGCAGAAGTTAATGTGACTGAAGAAGCATCCTCACAAACTTGTTCCTAAAATTAGGAAATAAAATTCCGTTAATAATCTACCTATTTTTAACCACTTTCGATCCATTACTCATACTTTCAAGTGTTGGTTCGCATGAATTCGATCCATTTCAAGTTAGATCGCAAACTTCATTCAATTTGATCTTAAAGGTGATAATATTGCCGAAAAAGCCAGAGCCTATCCTGCAGCCAACTTGGTCCCCGTCTATCAGACAACATGTTCTTTGGTGCAATCAAAAGTCGATAGATACATTTCTCATGTTAAATCCAAATGTGTATACAAATTTACATCCATTTGTGGGAGCAGTTGCATCGGGAGAACAGAAAGCAGGGTATACTTCCGACTTTCTGAACATGTACCGAAAAGCCTATGTCCTGAGAGAAAAAATTTTTTCAACAATACCACTGCTAGGCTAGCCCCGAAAAATGATGTGTACCTGTTGGCTTTTAATAACAATGATATGAATATAGAATATTATATGTATTATGATACGATGTGGCATCCTTTATTAGCATATGCAGGTTACGTTTCAGTGATAGATCATCATTACGTCATAAGATCACATTGTATGCGTGTTGACATACTTAAGTTCTGTCCAATAATTACACCAAACACATCATTTTGAGAATGCTACTAACTAAACACTCGAAACAGAGATAGAAGTTGACATGCCTAAATTCTCATAAGAAATTTGAATACATATGACCAGAAGGCAAGTTGCACAACGACTTACAATGTTGTGAGCTTCATCAAAAATGACTGCTGTATTCTCAAGATTAATATTATACAAAGTTCGAATCTAAGACAAAAAAGAGAGAAACAGAGAGTAAAACAATAAATAGAATAATTGGTATTGTCATACACTGATTCCCTTTTATAAATTTGAACAAAGAAAGAAGAAACATTTGCGCAGAATAATTTGGATTCATTTTATTTCGTTGGTTCTCATCAGCTGCGTACAACCTTTGTCCATTAGCAAGCATATTGTCAGAGCGTCATAGTAAAATAAGGCGTTGCGATTTACAGGGTGTCTAGAGTGTTACGATATATATATATATATATATATATATATATATATTGCAGGAGAGAAGTTCATTCAAGAAGCTTGATACAGCTACAGTCAGTAAGAAGCCTATTTTAATCAAACTCGACTACAATGGCGACGAGATTATGAGAATGGTTAATAAAAGATTAAGCGCAGCCCTGTCTAGGACGTATCCTGCAAACGTTATTAGTTTCTCTATCCCGGACAACCTCTTCACTGGTGTATTCAAAGATTGACAAGTACCCCTTACATGTTACCTCCAACTGTGTATACCAATTCACATGTATCTGCGGGAGCAGTTACATTGGAAGAACAGAGAGGAGGGTCTACGTTAGATCCTGTGAACATGTACCAAGAAGCCTCAGGTTAGAAGGACAGAATTGTTTAAGCTCTTCAATCGCCAAACACCTGATTGACACAGGACACCGAGTAGATGTACTGGAATCATTCAAAAAAAATTAACAGACAAATTACCTCAAGTTTTCTCAGGTTTGCTGAAGCTACAGCAAAAAAACGATTGAAGCCTAACTTATGTGTCCAGAAAGAATCCGTTGTTGGACTTCAATTACCCTGGTAACTCACTTCTTAGTAACTCTTTGTTTTCTAATTCCATATTAGTTTGATTATTAAATGTATCACACAGTGAAACAGTATTGTATACTGGATGACGTTTCGAACACAATTTATTGTTCATAATCATATCAATTTGATTGATATGATATGATTGATTATGATATTGATATGATTATGAACAATAAATTGTGTTCGAAACGTCATCCAGTATACAATACTGTTTCACTGTGTGATACATTTAATAATCAAACTAATATGGAATTACTTAATACCACAGTGCCCAAGTTTTACACATATATCTTTGTTTTCTAATTTTGTTAATTTTGCTAACTTATCTTTTCGCTCCATTCTCCCTCTATTTTTCGCTTGACTCGCTTAAGAGATAATTTTTCTTGATCTTCTGAGTTCTGCTCACTGCATTGCATCATCGACTTCTCATCTGACCTCAAGTGCACCGAAATTTTAAAATTTTGATCTCTTATTCAATTACGCAACTATTACTAATTGTCTTTTGTTGCCACCCCAACAACACAACTGTTAATAAATTTTTTTCAAGAAACTTCTCTCTTACAAGATATATATATATATATATTTGTCGTAACACTCTAGACACCCTGTAAATCGCAACGCCTTATTTTACTATGACGCTCTGACAATATGCTTGCTAATGGACAAAGGTTGTACGCAGTTGATGACAACTAACGAAATAAAATGGATCCAAATTATTCTGCGCAAATGTTTCTTCTTTCTTTGTTTAAATTGGTATTGTGTTGATAAATCAATTAGAAGAAAGCTCTTAAGCCAACTAGTGTACACTACCATTTACACTTACCATCTCCTGTACCATAGAATGAATAATTAATTTCATAATTGATGTTAATTTATAACGAAATAAACTTAGTAAACGCAC
Organism: Trichobilharzia regenti; assembly: GCA_944472135.2. NCBI lineage: Eukaryota > Metazoa > Platyhelminthes > Trematoda > Strigeidida > Schistosomatidae > Trichobilharzia > Trichobilharzia regenti. Next base: position 26,537,951 of record OX235266.1, on the reverse strand, counting down.
GAATATCAACAGTCCACTCCTCACCGCTGGTATAGCGGTTAGGACGCTCGCCAACCATGCACATGGTCCGGGGTTCGATCCCCGGCCACCGATGCACTCCTTTACTTCACTAAGCCAGAAATAATGCTGGTAAAGAGGAAAGGTTGGGCATGAGGCTAGCGACCCCATCCTGTAAAATAAACACCGCTACAGAAACTTCAAGCCACTAGCTTGAAGCCCTATGTTTCACTGGGGAACGTGAAGGGAAAAAACTCCTCATCGCTGGCTGACAATCAGAAGAGCCTTCAGAAGTAAGGGGAAAGGAGTGTTTTGACAGATACTCACCATTGATGGTCCTGTACTGCAAACTGACAAAAAAACACTAAATTCAACCCGATGGGTGAACAGTAAAATTGATTTCTCTATAACTTGAAGGTCCTCACTCAGTTCGATTTCTCTGTATTCTGTGAGTAGGCATTTCTAGCAGGTGGCCCAACAACTAAGGTGAAATTACTTGATTTGCCTAACTGATGTAGAAATCTAGAATGGAGTCGTTGACATCATACATGCATAGATACATCAAACATGAAACGGGACTGGAGTGAAGTGAATTTTCAACATAGAACTTTACATAACATTGCAGTGGTTTAGATTGTCACACTCCATAGAGAACACGCAAATATAGAGAAAAGGAATACAAATAAACTATAATAAAGAGGTCTACGCCATAGAGAATAATCACATGCAGAACAGTGAAAATTCCATAGATTTAAGAGAAAACAATGAGTGACTAACTGACTGACAGCGTGAGTTTTAGCATAGAACTGCGAATAGAAGTGCACAGAAGTGTAACTTGCCACATTCCATATAGCATACATACGTAGACAGAAGGAAATGCCAAGGAACTGTAATGAGCGTAAATGTATGTGAAGACGAATAAGCACGTGTAGAATGATGAGGATTGAATGCCTCTAAATGATTGTGATATTAAAATACTTACTCTTGGATCTAGTAAATAATTATAAGGCATGAACACCAAATTTGAATCGGTTTTCAGTTCTCTTGATATGAAATATGGACAACATCTAGAGAAAGAGAAAAGTTTAAAATAATAAAAAGAAAACTCTTGAAATGGAAAAAGCTACATTCACATAGTTTATACTTTCCAAAGATACTTTAAACTACAAAAGTCCAGAGATTTCTACAACAGTGATGTTAAATAAATACCAGATACTCAATAATGGAGCCAATAGGACTGTCATTATTACTCCTTTGGGTTCCAAGTGGAACACTGAACTTCAACAAAGCATCTTCACTTTGTTCTGTATTCTGCCGTCCACTTCACCTGGGCTGACGATTGACCATAGTTTTTCATATCCTCCTCGTATCCGACGGTCTCCTCCATATCACCCTTGCCCGACCAACTCGTTGCTTCCCACTGGAATTCCACTCGAGCCGTGGACTGCAATGTCTCCTCAACCTTTGCCCGATCTCCATTTTCTCCTACATATTTCTTCAGTAATCGGTTTGTTCCCAGAATTTCTTGTCGCTAATTCTTTCTGGCCATTTGATTTTCAGTATGGAGCCGGCGAAGGCGGCTGTTGATGAAAGTCTGCAACAGGCTGTTGGAAATCCTTTTCGTGACACACTGGTCCGTATAGAAGGACCGATTTCACATTGGTGTTGGAAATCCGAATCTTGTTCCTTATGCTGAGTGCAGAAGATTTCCAAACTAGTTTCAGGTTGATGAAGGTTTATCTTGAATTTCCTATTCTGGCTGGCTGGCTTTGACATCTTTATCCATTCCGCCCACCTGCAGTTGAAACGATGCTTTCTAGATAAGTGAAGAAAGTAATCTCTGTCAAATCTCTCCCTTTTTTTGATGACTGGTGCTGGTTGTTGTTGCTGTTGGTTGGTTATCTTCAACACCTTCATCTTCTCTATGTTTCCTTGGAGCCCTGTCTTTGTTGTGCGCCTCTTTAACCAGTTTGTTGGTTTTCGCCTGCAAGTCTTCTAGTTTGTGTGAAATTAGACATATATCATCTGCGAAATGCAGATCTTCTAGAGTCTTCTTATCGGTGGTTTAGCGTATTCCTTTCTCCTTGCTCCCATTGCACAATATGACGCATAGTCCAGTCCACAACAATTAATAGGCAGCCAGACTTGCCTTACTCCTGTATTCACTTCAAATGCCTATAACTGTGACATTTACTTGAATGACACCAGCCGGTAAGGGATAAAAATTATACATGGTGGAAATCTGTTGAGCTGTTGTACAATATGTGAGTTATGATATGCACAGTCTAGCGTACAACAGTACACACAGTTCGATGTGAAATTCCACAACTGTTTGCCTTGTAAATCCAAATTATTCATATCACAGTTATGTGATCTGTTTGATACTATAAATGCCCGTCGACAAAGCAAGCGAAATGCATGACACTATATACTACTAACTAATTGATATGAGTAAGTAGTTGGATTGCACTCACATCAACCAGTAGTAAGTGCGAGTCTCAAATGGGTCAAACAGCTGGACGGTGTTTAGATCACCTCGACCTGGTCACCAAGAACTACTGGTTGACGTAGATGACATTCCACTACTTATATCAATCAATCGATAGTATGTAGGGCTTATTTAGTGCATGCAATCAAACTACCATCAAAATAAACTACACAAAAGAAATGAACGGCAATGCAATCTAGTTAAACAGTAAGGGATTCTAGAAGTAATAGAAGTAAACCTGATTGTGTGCTCATTCGTAATCAACAGTAAAGCGTACCTATCATTCATAAAACTAGTCTCTGTCTACAACGAATTCAGAGTACTTAACCCTTAAACTTTGTAAAATTGACTGATTGACCACTAAAATGGTAATCAACTGGTGTTCAGTGGATTCAGTCTCTTACTAAAATAATTAGATAGTTATTTCATGATGGATTTGATCATGAGCTGACATCAGTTAGAGAACCACTGGAAAACCTGGGAGTACTGGACACATGTTTCGTCCTAGTTTGGGACTCCTCATCAGTACGCATCCACCGGGGTTCGGACCCAGGACCTTCTGGTTACAAGGCGAGCTCGTAGACCATTGAGCCACTGAGACCCGATTCAATGGTTCTTGAACTCTAACTTCTGCCAATTCATAGACAGTTATTCACAATGTGCTGAAAAATTCGATACAGTTGACTTGTTTGATAGTTTGTTCAAGATAGTAAAAGTTTAAGGAATACAGTAAGGCTAATTTCACGAGTAAAATTTCAAACGAACAAAAAAGTTACAGCCAAAGTCACCTTGTTTTCTGACCGAAACTGGCCAAATCTTCAATATCAACAATACCTTCCGATTTTAAATTAGCTAAGATGTCATCTCGTTTAGCTAGAGGACAAAGAGAAAATAAAGCAGAATTGCACCAAAAACATTTTCAAATGAATAAAATAATATTAGGAAAATAGAACAGAAAATAGTTATATTATATTTGTACAAAAAAGGTAGTAACGAAGAAAAGAGTGCGTCGATGGTTCAACGGTAAAGTACTGGCCAACCCATGCACGTAATCCAGGGTTTGATTCCCTTCCGGCGCACATCTTTACCTCCCTTAGCGAGTTGTAATCTTGACAAAGAGGGAAGGTTGGGTACGAGGTGAGCAACCCCACCCCGTAAAAAAAACACTGTTAATGAAACTTTAAAGTTCCAATCTCCAAGCCCTATGTTCCACTGGGAACGCAAAGGAAAAAACAAAAATAACAAAAAACACTTTATTTACTACAATATCTCTTTCAGATGTTGTGCAATTGCTTTTATATTCACTAAAGTAATACACGTAACTTCCCATAGGTGTATAGTTATTCTATAAAAGATAGAAAGTCATGGAAATGCCTATAAAGGTTAATTATTAATATCAGTTTGAATCATGAATACGAATTACACATCAGGAAGAAAAAATGAACAAATAGTAAAACTTAACTGAATAGTCTTACGTAATAAAAAATAGACATTAAGAGGTAAATAGGGTTCAGAAATAATTACCATTTATAACTGATTCAGGTGATTAAAAGATTTCAAAGAAGGTTCAAGAACAAGCAACATAAGTTTCTCCGCAGTTTTCGAAAATCGAGATATGATGGCGATTGGCCTAAACTTTAAACCTGGACCAGAAGATGACTTTGGTAAAGATACTACCTTTATTTCTTTCCAAGCAATAGATACTGTTTCCTTTGCGTACATCAAGGACCTTCGATGAGCATGAAACATTTAATCAATACAATAATCTGTTCTAAGAAGAGTAGTCTAAAGTAATCTAATCTAGAACGACGGAGATAATGAAATCGAAAAAGTTAGGCAAAGTATGCGCGAAAGCAAATTCAAAAGTAAAGAATATCGAACAACATAAAAGAACGAAAAACACTGCGCACAAAGCATGTCATAAGTGTACAGAAATCTTAACTGGATGAAGAGGATAAAAGACAATTCAGCAAAGAAAATTTTCTTTATCGACGAAATCATCTTCACAGGTTGTACACTCGTATTTATATTTACCGAAAATTGCATGGAGGATTTGATCATGAGCTGACATGAGTTAGAGAACCACTGGAAAACCTGGGAGTACTGGACAGCTGTTTCGTCCTAGTTGCTCACTAGTGACTGGCCCTATTCAGGCAGTTAACCTGGGGTTCTAGTGGGAAGCCGTGACCAGTAGGGTACAGCGGGTTGAAGATGAGGCAGTAACTCATCGGAGAAGACATTGCGAAGTGGTCGCGCTATGTCGTGAACTGGCAGAAGTTAGAATTCAAGGACCATTGGATCGGGTCCCAGTGGCTCAATGGTCTACGAGCTCGCCTTGTAACCAGAAGGTCCTGGGTTCGAATCCCGGTGGGTGCGTACTGCTGAGGAGTCCCAAACTAGGACGAAACAGCTGTCCAGTACTCCCAGGTTTTCCAGTGGTTCTCTAACTCATGTCAGCTCATGATCAAATCCTCCATGCAATTTACCGAAAACGTATAGTAAACCATTATTAAGTAATGGAGGGTGACATAATTGATATAATTACTCGGAAGTCGCTTCAAAAGTGAAAATAATAAAAGTTATAAATTACCTAATGCCGAACGGTGCAAAGGAAGAAAGGGGTAGAAATTTGAAAAGGTTAAAATTATTATTGAGGGAGAAGAAAGGTCATCCATTTAACAAGTGTGAAGGACGAAGAGAAAATGTAAAAAAAGAACATGTGAATTGCTTATCAAAGTAAAAACAAACTAATCATGGAAAAATAATAAAATTTGCAAGGAACAACTAATGACAAGGTTGAGACCATAGTAGAATAAGAGACTGGACAAGCGTCTTCTGTATACAGAGTCCAAGGTTGTATTGGCGAATTGCTAACGCCTCCACCATACGCAAAAGCCGAAACCTGATGCCCTTTCTACCATTTAGCCCCACCTTGTAGATAATCTTGAAAGACGACTCTGGTGGAGCTGCGTGGCCTCAGTTCACCAAGTGTTCGACAATTGAGCTAGTAACTGTCTTGCACTGTCCTTTTGCTAACCATGTCGGATAATCTTCAGAGATGCGTTTGGAAAGTGTGCGCTTTATGCGGCCAATACAACTAGACGAACCACTTTTTGCGTAAATTACATTCTTCATTTTTAAACCCTATCCATTTTCCATCCATCTAAGCTATTTATTCAGTTAGAAAAGATACTTTTTATTATTTCACCTAAACTATGACATGGCTTTCAATGAAATTTTGTTGAAATAAAACACAACAGCGGAACATAATGTTATTTAGTTGACAATGGCTGTAGTAGAATCTAGGATTTGCATTTTATCTTATTCTGGATTCGTCTTCTGGACGCACCAGAATCTTCAGTAAGCATCGGTATTCCCATTGAGACTGGAACACAGCATATATCGTTTAGAAAATAAAAGTGTTATCTAGTAGGCCATGACAGCCACTGGTCCAACAGATAACAGTTATTGTTTGTTTAGGTTACTTTCTGGCCCATCCAACAGGTTGCAGACTTTTATTAAACGGCTACCTCCGCTGGCTCCATACTGAAGATCAAAAGGCCAGAAAGAATTAGCGACAATGAACTCTGCCAATAAATTGACCAAGAGCCGATCGTTCAAGACATATGTAGGATAAAATGGAAATGGATCGGGCATACGTTGAGAAGGCCGTCGAATGACATTGCGTGCAATACAAGCCATCACTCAAGTGCAATCTCAATGGAAAACAACGAGTGGGTCGTCGGTGCGAGGGTGACGTGGAGGAGATTGTGCGAGGATCTCAAAAACTGTGGTCAGTCGTGGACCCAGGTGAAGAGGGCAGAAGAAAACAGAACAAAGTGGAGATGTCTTGTTGAAGTCCTATGTTCCACTCGGAAACCAAGAGGACAATAATGATAATAATATTAGTGATGATTCTGTACTTTCTGTTGATTGATTCATATAAAACCAAAATGCTCAGTCTCTGAAATTTTAATCAACAGCTTTTTCAAGTATATCGACAGCAGTTGAGATTAGGAGAAATCTAATAGAGATATCAAACTATGTAGTTCCATCAAAATATCTGTGATAGTTGCTCATGGTCATTTTAATAACTTAATGGATTTCACTTGGTCATCTCATCCTTTTCAGATGAGATTTCTTCTTACAGAAACAGAATCTAACTTGTAATCAGGACGGGTAATAAACTACAGATTATATATATATATATATATATATATATATAAGGCTGATAAATGATTTCACAGATCTGTTGATGTGAACAAGATGAATATTTTAACTAATGAGTGTAAATTACATGCTTTAAACATAAATGAGTTTAAATATAGAATTTTTGTCATATACAAGTCAAGAAGGCAAAATCTATAGTTTAAACATTACATTTTTAATTGCATGGAGGATTTCACCATGAGTTGAGAACAGTTAGAGAACCACTTGAAAACCTGGGAGTACTGGGTAGCTATTTCGTCCTAGTTTGGGACTCTTCATCAGTACGCACCCACCGGGGTTCGGATCAGGATCTTCCCGGTGGATTCGTACTGACGAAGAGCTCCGAAATTGGACGAAACAGCTGTCCAGTACTCCCAGGTTTTCTAGTGGTTCTCTAACTGATCTCAGCTCATGGTGAAATCCTCCATGCAATCAAATAAGATCCCTACAAAACCAACACTTGAAAATTACATTTTTAGTCGTGATTTGAAATGTGAATGATATGCCTCACGTAATACTTGTTTACAATTGTTCTTTTTAAATAAATGTTATTCACGACTGCTGAGTTATCAATATTATTATTATTACTTTTGTCTCCTTTAGTTCCCAGAGAGACATAGGGCTTCAGCCGCACATCTCCATTGCGTTCGGTTCTCCACCAACGTTTTCACTTGGCTCCACGTCTGCCCATATGTTTTCATCTCATCTTCGCATGACCTCCCCCATGTCATCCTTGAACTGATGATTAACTCGCCGCTTCTCATTCGGGTTCCACTCGAGCAACGGCCTGGTGTGTGATGTCATTTGATGGTTTTCTCAGAGTATGACTAATCCGTTTCCATTTCTTCCTGTATATTTGTTGCACAATTGGTTCCTGATAGGTTCGCTCCCAGAGATCCCTGCTGAGTTAAACTACAGACAAACAGCTGCAGAGGGGGTAGGAGTCACGTAAGGAAGATATGAACGCTTGTGAACAGACGATAAGTCAGTTGAAAGCGATGGTTCAGGAGTGAGTGAAGCGTAGATGCGCCACTGAAGCTCTACATCCCGCTCCTAACACAAGGAGTGTATATTTATACAATAAAATGTTAGTAATGAAAATCAATTATACGCATTATATATACATATATATGCACTCACAGTCAAAATTCCGGTAATATTCACACGTTCTTGTTTGAACTCTCATACGACAAGCATAAATTTTAGCTGAATTCGATTCCAGTTGCGATACATCAGGAAGGAGACACAACTGATCTCTTGAACCAACTACACTGACGTTACGCCTTTGAGATAGCAAAGCAGGAATAATAAAAATAGTGGTGATAATAAATAATTTTTCACTTTTATCCATGAGTAAATGAATCACTTGTGAAATATTACAGGCAATAGCACTAATAAGCTATTCATACAGAATTAGGCGATATGAGATTGAAAATTGGAAATCATTGATTGGGAGACAGAGGCTTAAATCAACGAGTCACGAAAAGAAGCATTCACATAATAACAAGAAGTTTGAGATTTTGAGGAATATCGAATGAGTAATTGTGAATCATACAAATTAATTTTGAATGTCAATATGTGAAATCCACTTACTTGACTCCTGGAGTTTTGTGAACCAATGGGAGAAAAGTATAATTTACCTTTTCCGGCAATTCAAACCAATAAACAATGACTTTGTGACTAGGGTAGAATACACCAATCTGACTACTATTCAGCTTAATACTATTCTACGCAAATTCAGATGTTAGTAATAAGTAAATGTATTGTTAGCAAACACGTTTATACCAAACAGTTAGTGCCTGAAATACACAGATCAACGTGAAAACCTTAAACAAACATGTATTATTTTAACCAGCCATAGTTTAAAGTAGCACAGAAAAAAGTGCTTCACAAAACATTTAAAAGAAAAGTGATCGAGGAATTTAATGAAGAGCACTGAAAGTGTTAAGAAGCTCCAACGCAATAAAGACGAAATATATTTATGCATTCTTGAAAGACTTTAAGATTATATCAATAAGTCTTCAATAGATGGCTTGTTTTTCCATGTTACTATTCCCTCACCCTTCCCACCAGCATGTTTCTTCTCATCGTAATTCGTTTGAGTCGCTTTTCTCTCCAGCTATGTCTGCTACACAGATTGTGATAACTTGAACTACTGCACATCTGTGAGAAAATCTATTGTAAAATTCAGTCAGTCAGATAGATAGCTTTCATCATTCTCGAAAATCCACCAAGCGTCCTACAGTATCTAAGATGGGTTAGACCAACAGACAGAGACTTTAAGCATTGATATTCCTGTTTCGGTCAGAGTATTTTTAGCCAAATTAGTCTTACACAACGGCTAATATAGCTCGCAGAGGAGAATAGTGGATTTAATTAGACGGTAAACTCAAACATTTCACTCGAAGGTTTACAGAAGCACCATTCGTTTTACCCCTCCTGACTAGCACTCTATGTTCAGCTTTAAAAAATGCTATCAATATACATATATATAAACTCACACTTGAAAATATTTTAAATTGCAGGTGAAAAAAGTGAAAAAACTACAGTGATAAACCAAGAATAGCAAATGAACTTATATCAAATTACTTAGAATACACTGTTGTCTTCAATGCATTAATAGCTTGTGCTAATTGTGAATGGGTTCTTGACGCAAAGATAATCTTATACACACTGTTCATTTTCTCCAGATTTTCCAGAAGATTCTGATGTATGGAATTACTCTTATCATCACCGTTGTCACTGTTACCCGTTAGCCAATTTCCCATTGTATTCACACGTTTGCCATCCGGTGCAAGTTCTGTTGGAGTAACTAGTTGTTTATCAAGCCATGCAAGTGATGCGCATAGAAGACACAAAGTTTTACCAGTTCCAGTTGGGGACTCTAAAATGGCATGTTTACCCTATACCATAAATGAATAATTAGCAAATAGAAGCATTACCTCCTTTAATGATAGTAGGACTTTTGTCATATATTCTAACTGGCAGTCATAGGGTTTATATGGAAAGTCGATTTCAACACCATTGACCAAAATTTGTGGCATGATCAAAGATTCCCTGCGAATTCCTTTAAGACGAATTAGTATGGCCCGTTGTTAAGCGGAACAGTTAGTTGGATAAGAAATGATGAAATGCATTAGCTGACAGATAACCTATAAGATTGATCATAAAACAATAATGATAAAACTCGGTAGTCAGAATAATAGCACATTTAAAAATGAATTTGAAAATTCACTACGTCTTAATTAGGTCTAACGACCTTATACACACTCGTATACTCAACGACTGACCATCTCTATTACATGGGCACTAGCGTTAACATTTAAAATTTAATGCATTTGAAGTAGGTATCGCATAGCTAACATACTGGTTGCTGATTGAGTTCTTCCTCTATTGCATCACAGTCACATCATCCAGGACTGTTACCACCTGAAAAGATGGAAAGCAGTTAACAGCTCTTTTATTTGCAATGGAACTTTTTAGGCTTCCATAACTTTTTACCTACAATGAAAATAAATCAGAACTCTCATGTTCTTTCTGAAATATGGTAACTCCCAAACAGTGCATACCTTGGATAGAAACAAAACGAATTCGTGTCAGTAATGATTCCTGCATAGTAGTCGGTACTCAAGATAAATTTTCAGATTGAGGAACTTCACGAAACAACCGATAAGAATAGGACTGTTAATTAATACATCTTATTCCATAAATTTATTACTTCATTAATGAACCAGTACACTTTAATAGTTTTCTGATAATTAACCACATTTTTGTTTGGAAATGCAATTATTGGAAACAAAACTAGACAGCACGAATTTGTAAGATGATCCAGAACATTGTTATGAAGCGAATTCATATAATATTCAAAAGAAGAGCTTCGACATGTTCACCTCTTCACACCATTTTCAAGCTGTACATTATAAAAGAAAAGTTGAACTGTTCTGAAAACAACAGACGAAATAAGGCCAAATGACAAATGCGCTTAAGCTAAAAGGGAGGACCACACAAACCCATGAAGAAAAAACTATAAAAACACGTGAGAACCCTTCACAATAAGTGAATTAATTACCGATTCATCTTTTGATAAGTGAATAAAGACCAATATTGCAAAATGTTTCCATCTTAAAAACAAGATATCTTGATTTCATATATGAATACAGACTGACATTAGTCAGAGAAGTACTGGACAGCTAATCTGTCCTAATTTTGGGCTCTGCAGAATTACGCAACGGCAAATTCCATGAAGGTTTGAATTTAGGATCGTTAGTTTAGAAAGTGTTCTAGTTGACCACAGCCACTGGGACAGAATCCCATGGCCAGTGAATCTTAACTTCTACCAACGCTCACTGTGCAGCGCCACCGCCAACCTATGCTATCATAAAGTATCACCCCACGCACCTGACTTGGTGGACCCAGCTGCTCACGACTTACTAAATTGCTACCCCATAGTTAGTCACTAGTAGCTAGTACTAGATTGATTCTCAAATGTCATTTTGTAGGTATTTGATTGATTTCAAGTTTGATCACAAAATAATATCGTGATGGCAAATAATTATGCACACTCATTGGTCGGAAGCTTAATTGTAGGAATTAAATCGCTTTGCAGAATTAATAATAAACACACTTCGACGACTATTGAGCTTCAAATTTAGCATTATCGCATTTTACAGGAATTAAGAAACCATCGTCTGCATTACGCAGTTTGAAGGAATGGTGAATATTTTGTTGGCCACGAATGAATAGGACGACATCAACTGAAGGGACGAAGTCTAGCGGTTAGGATTCCTGGCTTTCACGCAGGCGGCCCAGGTTCGACTCCCGGCGCGGGAGCGCTTTGTGCGTCGGTGGCACAGTGGTTAGGACTCTCGCCAACCATGCACATGGTCCGAGGTTCGATCCCCTACCGACGCACACCTGATATCTATGGTCGACATGCAAAATTCGAGCTACCGATATCCACGCTGAAAATTCCATACTTGTACCAAAAATAAGGTGTGGAATCAAGCTGTAATCAAAAAAAATAAAAATGAAATGCCGACAGTCACTAGTGAGACTTGGTTTTTGTCTTTTGGAGGAATTCTCACTGTTAACGTAGACCATCACTTCCCTGCTCTGAGACATAAATGTGCAGTAGATATTTTGATCTTACGTATTGTCTAAGTCAATGGAAGCGGTGTTAAAATTACGGTCACTCTGATAAATTTCATATGTTTAGATACCTATAGGAGTGAATGGAATAGCATTATGGAGATGTAAAATAAAATAGTGCTTGAGGAAGAAGACCATAATGCAGACGGTATTAAAATGGCAGTTAGAAACAAATACACCAGGTGAACAATTTTTGATGACCTAGTTTCACCTACAATAGTCAATCACACATGCCAGCACTACAATTTTTTACAAGTGCACTAAAACTATTCCATGATGAGAAAATCTCGAGGGCAATTACGTCCAAGGAAACTTTAGACGTAATCCTAATACTACTTGTCTGCCGAGAAACCCTAGTGAGGTTTCAATGCATTTTCTCTCAAGCTAAAAGCAATATGATGAAACCAAAAGTATAGGAATGACTGCAAGAATATTCACCGATCCGAATATTAATAATGTCAATGGTCCTTGAATAGTTGAAAAGTGCCTCAAAAATTTCAAAATACAAAGCATCTAACTATCTCTTTTTATTAGCCGAATGTCTTGAATGAAAAGTAGCAAGAAAACTCGAGAGAAATGCATAATTTTCCCGTAGGAAAAGCCCCGAGATTCCCCCAACCCATCCCAAAAATATTTATTTCGGGTAGAAGGAGGAGTTTGTCAGCCAACTTAATAAATAATTTGAAAGCACTGAAGACATTTTGGATCAAAAAGCAAAAATCAACTTGAGGCGCATCTGGCGGCATCGTAAATTTCTTTCTGAAGTTGCAAAGAGGGCTCATAAGCCCCACATACAATGCACCGAACCAAACCCTATTAACTTGCATGAATTCTGATCATCATTGCATGCATTCACTTACCACTCACCTCAGTTTGCAGGTGAAGAGGCCCAGAATTTCCCGAATCATTGGAATAGGCGTCAAGGTTTGAGCGATGTATTGTGTCTTTAGTGAGCCTAAAACTATTGCCAACTGGAGTAGTTTCTAGATATTTTCTGCTTTCCTAAAGCAAAACCTTAGAGACGATTTTTCCGAAAATACATCGCATCTTGCACAAAGCCCTACAATCCCCAGCTAGCATTTTTTCGGGCGCATTGCAAATTTTTGGGGCAGACTTAGGGCACATTGCAGACTTTTTGGGCAGACTTCGGGAGCATTGCAGACTTTTTAGGGCACACTTAGGGACACCGTCCCACGTATGTTTATGTGCCCTAAGTTTTTTGTCCCAAAGTCTGCAGTGCGCCCGAAAAATAATGCTAGCTGGGTCGTCCTACAAGACAGCTATCACATGTGACACTCTTATGTATTTACTGTGAACATTATTGTGTTCTGTTTGGAAAGTTCCACTTTAAACCGAAGAACTGTAAGAGTTAACTCTTACCGCCTCCACTAATATTATGAACTAAGAACCAACAGTTTAAAACACGGCGACTACCAGTAACTTGAGGTTTAGTAACGAACAGTTTGTAAATTCACATTCAATGTCCAATCATTTTGCCAACATAGTACAAATCTTATGATTTCTGACCACCGTCAACTATTAGTCCGAAACAGTCCTAGACCTTCGGGGGATTCCCGTATAAGATATCTTCTGAATTGCTGAGGCACCTTTGAGGGAAGTAAGATGAGGTACTTTAGTTTATTCGGATTGGCAAAAGCGCACTGGTCCCGCTGGGACTTGCAGATTTATTTCTGCCTGAGATCCTCCGGTTGGGTAAAAAGACACCTTGAGGAAAATGGTACTAAGCGAAGGGTGGTCGAATCAAAAGAATGGATCGACACAACAAATTGAATATTGAGCTGTAGGATGAATATAAGTCAGGTTATGTGGTAGAAATAAACGTCCACGTAATAAAGATTAAAGAAATACTCTCTGCTGCTGGTCGCTTCATCTTCTCACTAGACTATATAGTCTACTTGTTTTACTACTGTATTGTATACTTTGGATTTTGCAAGGACCTCTTATCCTCATTCGAAGACTGTTCCACAACCGGTGCACAGCCTCTACCAGCAGGCACAACTCCAGCAGTGAACACTAGTGGATTATACCAACAATTTTTAGCAGTGGACTTCAACTGTATAACCAGGTAACCAGCTCATTTATATAACTCAATACTGTATTTTCGTGATCTAATGTTACATTGTCTTCACATTAACTTGGGCTCGCTAGACAGTCCCTGACTGAAAATTTTATCTTAATAAACTGTATGCACATGCTGTTATCATTCTAATCTTTGGCTGCACATTCTGTATATTCGTAAATATTTGTAATAATCATATCTTCACCCACCCGATCACTTGCTGCACCTGAGACTGACAAGGCACGAAATTCAACGATCAACTCAGTAGTCAACCTGTGTCCGCCTCCGTGGTTTCACTGGGCCTAGGACTTGGTTCACCATCACTGAGTCCCTTTTCGCTGCTTTTGGTATTAAGTCGCAGATTGTAATGTATAAATTTGTCTTAGCGGCGCTGCTCACAGAGGTTTCCGAAGATATTAGTGACTTAATCGATAGTACTCCTGCAGACCATCAACATGATCGACTTAAGGTAGTTATAAGCCAAAGAAGGAATGTTTCTGAAGAGAAACGGATCCAGCAACCACTCACTGCGTGTGAGTTAGGCTCACGGACGCCATCTCAGTTCCTCAGTCACCAGCATCGACGACGTATTAGCACTTCATGGGTTAGCAGTTCAGGGTGCGTCTGCTGCAAGCACACCTGTATTATCAGCGATTTTGGCATTGGCAAATAAGATAGAGAGGCCAGAAAATGAGAATTCTAGTTTGCGTGCACGGGGTGGTAGATCACGGTCCAGGTCAGGGTAACGTCGACTACCTTTCTCAAGACTGCGGACCGTGACATCCCCTAGCAGTTGAAATATTTGCTGGTAGAATTGAAAGTTTGGAAATCGAACGATTCGATGCATAAAACCGTGCACTATCAGCCGTAGTCACTCGTCTCGGGGAATTTCCCCAGCCACACATTGGTAGTGACGGCTCTTACTGACAGTCATCCAAGCCGTGTTTTCTGCTCGAGGGATAAGACCAAAGGCACATTATTCCTGGCAGCCGAAGTCACTGTAATACCCCTTTCACTTTCCAGGTGGTCTTCTAGCGCAGCTGGCAAACTTCCACTCCGAGCAGCTTGCCAAACTTGTATACAGAGTTACGGTCAACAATCACTTATTTAGGTTCTTGGTTTACGCCATTGTTTTACATGGATTTTCAAGGTAGATCGGGGTGTTCCTACAGACATCTACTGGACGATTAGGATATCCTACTTTGTGAATTTTGAGTGTCATATATTCTATTAAATTTACTGTTTCTAGGCTCGATTGACTACACTGACCCACCCAAAGATTATTTCATATGTCGTATTAGATCAGCTGTAGATTCTTCGATCTTTTGCATAATAACATCCATGAATCAAATAATTTCCCCCTATGGACCTGTTTCAGTACATTGGTTCATAAGATGACTATTTTGCGTGCAGATTACGCCTCGCATACATTTCATCTATACTTGAAACACAAGCTCACAACAATGCTGCGTGTTATGATCATAGTGCTTATGCTAGTGTTGTTAAGATAATGTTTGGGGTTAGGTGACGTAATATATTTTGATAGGATCAGCTTAAAATTAATAGCGATAGTTCTGGTAGTTTGAATGTGCAGTTAACACAAAAGCCAGCTAACTGAAACTCGTTGTTAAACAATTTCAGAGCACTTGAAGGAAAGTACCAGGGATTTGAGTTGTTTTAAATTTAGATGCCTCAAAATTGCTTGTGAATCGCTCTGCTGACTTCTTGGGGAAGAAAGCGTTGATTTTCCTCAAAACTTTTACACTACAGTGAAGCATGCATGTCTCAAAATTTCTCTATTCGGGACCTCATTTGCATCGCGAAACGAAGTGGTTTAACGGGTTATCCATGCTTATCCATGTCTCGTGCTTTTAAAAAGTTATGTATACATATGTATCTATTTAAGTTTATACGGGTTGTTATTTACTGAGGTTAAACGTTTACGATCCCTTCAGTATGAAATGTTGCGCAGTAGATATTATCCAGGCGTACGGCAATGGTAAATTATTTGTAAACTATAAACTATATATAAGTAATGCAATCGAATGTGGACGTTGTTTGCATCAAGAAAAAACTAACATGTGCTGAATTAATGCGGGAATTACTGAAAAATAACACTGGATGCCAAACTGATGCAACCAGTTCTGAAAAATGCTACTCATTTCGCACTTACGTTGTTTTTGCAGTTTCCAGTTATTTGCCATGGTATTATGATGTGGACCGCCTGTCACTAATCTAGCTATCTACGTTTTAATCAGCGGTTCACGATCAAAGGTTAGTCATCCTCACACAGCTTGTCAATGTAGTTGAAGATTGAACGATCAATTCATGGTTGTTTGCTCAAACCCAACATCCCCAATTTTCGCGGAGGCATCAATACGACAGTCATCGTCTCGTCGGTCGCTGTTCAGAAGGAAGTCAGGAGACAACTGTCAGAAACCTTAGTTGTAAAATTGTTTATATGTTGGTGTTACAATAAAGAATCCTCGAGTCGCCAATCGGTGTTTTGGTTTTCGCGTCCGTTATTACTAAGCGTTTCTGAGAAACTTCAAGGAACAGCGTGAGCCCGAGTGTAGCAAGAGCTGAGCATTAATGGTTTACGAGACGTGACTGACAGTTTCTGACAGTGAAGTCAGTTTCTGACGGCGGAAACATTTTCTGACGGATTCAGATAGCTGGTGACAGTTTGGATAGTCACCATTCATCTTTCCTGGTGCCGGTCAAGTCCTCTTTGAACAAGTAATATCTGGAACTCTTTTGGAATTGGCTCAAGTTCAACAATTCCTGGGTCAAAGAAGGGACAGAGCGTCTTGGATGCAAACAGGAAAGTAAGTCATGTTGATTTGTCTGTTATAATAATATATATTTTTTCCTGTTTATGCGGGAACATACCAATTGTACAGGCATGGATAAGTTATTATATAAATTACACATAATTTGATGTATAATGGACTTACAGTGTGGTTGTTCTTTCTGACATTAGAGTCAGTCGGAACAGTCTGCTATAAAGTCTGTTTGTGTAGCACATAAAGAGATATAGAAATATTGTCTTCGCATTAACAAAAAACCCAGACATCAGATGAATGTAATACAGCTGTCTGGGAAAAATAAATCCTGAAGTCAATTCTCCTACATAACTTTGTTGTGAACAGCACCCTTGGCTTAAAGATTATTGATGTATTATATTGAGATCAGTGATATATTTATTCCATTTTTCAGCAGTCTTATCGTAGTTTCATAACAGGAAAGAAATTTGATCGTGGAGGCGAAAATTAGATAAGGTCATGTCGGGTTGTTTTACTGCATCAAATGGTCCCGAGGTCGATTCCAGAGTTCGATTCCAGAATTCTCCATTTGCGCCATTTGTGTCTGCATGGCGGACTGTATTGGTAAGTTCAGTAAAATGTTGAAAACTTCTTGAAAACCAGTTGCTTCTTTATTTTAGATCATGAATACTCATTTACAGCGTGTTCGCCAGCGTCTTCAAATGGTAGAGTTGGATCGTTCATGGAATTTGAGTGGTTATGAGATAGACGGTTTGGAATTAATCCTCATTTCAGTTTAGATGCGGGGTTTTTCGACCTCGACCAGAAGATGAATAGGAGCAGCAGAATAACAGAAATAAAATTGTAACGATGTGTCTGATGTTAAACATGACATGGTTGATATTACTGTTTCGCCATTCAGAGATAATAGGAACATCAAACTCCCTAAATTTGAACCACGGTGTTTCGACGGGGAGCCAGCTGATTATTTACAGTTTGTAAGGGAATTTGAAATCATGTTGAGTGGTTTTTTATTAACTGATGAAATGAAGTTAATGCATTTGATTAGGTATTGTACTGGAGATGCTGCAAGAGCTATACAGTGTTGTAAGTTTATGAAGCCAAAAGAGGGCTACTACGAGGCTATGAGCATACTACGTTAAACGTTTGGAAGACCTTCGATGATTGTAGGGAAATTATTCGAGGCTCTTAAGGGTAATGGTGATCAATTACAGGATGACTCCCAGGCACTCACTGAGTTTTTGGATAATTTGCTGATATACAAGCATGCATTGATTTCGATGAATTGCGTGAGGGACCTCAACTCGAGTTTTATACTAGAAGTAATAGCAAGACGTCTACCTACTCGACTGCAAAGGAAGTGGGTGAAGATGAGCTCCCGTATGGAGGATGAGGGTATCGAGCCAAAGTTTGATGATATCCTGAAACTGGTAAAAGATAGCGTCAATCAATCTATGAGCAAGTTTTCTAGTCTATTAGATCTCACCCCTAGAATAGAGCAGTCTGAGAGTAAAACGCACTCATTGATGACGAATAAACAACAGAGAGGTGGATATCGAGAGGGTTAACCAACATCCACAATCTCTGGCATAGACATGATGTCCGGCTATCGTGTGTACTGCTTAGCAGTTCACTCGGACCTCTTTTATGGTTGTGAGACATGGTCATTGAAAGTGGAAGACATGAAAAGGCTGTGTTACGTGTGCCTAGCCACAAAGCTCGTCGACAAGCAGTTAGCTGACATAGGGTCAGACTGGGAAAGAGCTAGTGATAGTCAAACGAAAATATGGCATCAGTCCATGATTTCTTTAACAGTTAGTTTGAGCAAAGTAGGGAAGTGTAAGCTATCTCGCTGGGGTCCTCAGGATTCTGAAAACCGATGGCTGGAGGCGACTAGTAATATAGTTCAAAATAATTCTCAATAGCGAAGATGCAATGATTCTCTGTGTTCCTCTATATCTACCAAACCGTCATGTTTTTCCATGTTACTGTCACATTTCTGCTTATTGACGTTCATTCGAATCTCGTTCATCTTCCTATGTGTGCTAAAGCTTAGCAACTCGAACTGTTTCACTTCTGTGCAACGTTCTATTTGAAACCAGTCAGTCTTATTATTTGAGGGCTAATGATAGTACTTTTTCAATGAAGCTGGAGTAGATGGAGTAAGGTCCAAATCCAAGTTCCACTGACTCAAAATATTTTTATCTATTGAAAAATACAAACTTATTGCTGTATGGGCAGCAAGAAATGCACCGCATTAAGCAATGAAACAATATAAAGGAGAGAAGAATAAACTGGTCGAGGACCAACAGACGAAAAACACGCATGTATATTTACCAAGGTCATTTAAAACAATGCTGATTTATACTAAGAAATAGTAAGAAGGGGACTGCAACACTTCCTTCCTTGATCTTAATACTGGACCCTATGTTATGTCTCCAGCAACGTAGGTGCATGACAAGTCGGACCGCACCCAATATGAACACTTTTACAAAACAGTATCCACCATCTCTAAATACACGAGGAGCTGCAAAAAATCTTCAGTCAGGAGGGGCCACGATTCACTGACGGAGTTTGAGGCAGCACATACCTTCGTTCTTCAGACAAGCAACGCGCATGTTCCCCTGACTTTCTATATACTATTGGAGATTTCATTCGTCACACCTCAACCTGTACTAAAACAACTAATTATATACACGAAATATTAGAATATTTCTGACAGCTGACCTAAGAAAAGGAGTGTGGATACAATCTCTTACCAACCTTGTGATTGTATATATATATATATATATATAGAGAGAGAGAGAGAGAAGTTGCTGCCTCATACTAAATGGTAACAACTGAGTAACCGTCACTGAAATTATCCGAATATCTTTCACGAAGTTTACATATATCAACATTTTCCAACTGTTTACAAATAAAAGCTGAATACCTATTTTGTTACTAATAAAAATACAAACAAAAAGAGTTGGTTTGTCGACAATTCTATATTCCGACATTCATTCAATTGAAATTGAGTAGGATCACAAATAAACACTATACCAGCAGAGTAATAAATCTATAAATAAACACCACTCCTACTAATTATCGCATGTTTTCTATACTGCCCTACAACCCTTCTTTCGAAAAATTAACGTTTTCTATGAAATATACTTCACCACTTGGTTTACGAAATTAAACAGACAAAACTAATAATCTCAGCAAACATGTTTCATGTTTCAAATCACTTGGCGTTTGATGAGTGATACTGAAAATGGCATATGGATTGCAATAAACGGAATCGCATGCAAGACATTGATAATAGGTCGCTTAAATTCCAAGGCAACTAGATGGTGTAAATTAACAATGACGTAAACTTTAGAATCTGCACACAGATCAAAAAGGTTAGGCTGGAACACTCATGGACCTATTTCAATAAGTAAAGCAGGACTTAAAAAACACCTAGTACCACTATAAAATAATTGTTTTGGCATATTTGTCACATGAATTGATTGTAGGAAATGTATTTTCACCGACAAAGACTAATTGTTGGGCAAAACATAACTTTGAAACAGCACAGTAAATCTAAACATGGGCCTAAAATGACCTGTTAACTTCTTAGTGCGCATATTTCAGCAGTTCCCGAAAGGCAGTTACTCGGCGCCACAAATAAGTTTTCACAATTTTCACATGCGTTCCTAAATTCTGAAATGGACTGTATACGGGTTAGAACCCCAACGACAATGCATAGCGCCTTCGGTGTCGAAAATAAAGTTTATGTCATTCTAAATTTTTAGATCAAGTACTGATTGCATCCTTTTTGACGTAGTCGTTTAGCGTTCTTGTTCTGTAAAAAGAAGGCCTTTAGCAACAGCTATCTTCTTTGTGCTCTTTATACTGCCCAGAGGATAAAAGGTCATCTATTTCGAACTAACCAATGGCAATGACAAATTAAACAGATTTGCGTCATGATTACTGATATTGTATACGGAGACACTAGGAACAAAAATGATTACTTCTAACCTTTTTGTCAATTGAATACCGAATTTAATGAGTTGTAGTGAATAATAAAGCCATGGGGGATTCGCTGCTTCTAGACAGAAATGACCACTGCAAATTGAGCTTGGTGAAAAGAACTGTACACCAAGTGTACTGACCACAACTCTGGATTCCATGAGCACTTCTCTCGTAAAAGCTGTCACTAGTTTTGATAGTTATGGGACAGAAAATCACGTGAGCCGCACTGCTTCAGCTGCTTGCTTATACCCAATATGTCTTCGATATGTAGCGTAGCAAACTATTTTTGTGAAGTCTAACAATAACAACCTCAGTGGTGATATACAAAGTGCTGTGTTTGCTCTTATTAGCGTTGCAGAGCTGCACCACGATCTAGATAGGACACAAATTTGTGCACTTTAAGAACGCCTCAGTTTGTCTTCAAATTTTTACTTCGGAACATTTCTCCATGCAACACAATAGGTACAAAGGTTGAAATATATGAGGCTTGAACTAGTTTTATCAAGTTGCTATGCCACACTCGGTAGGATGCGATCACAAAAGAAATCAGATTGGTTTATACCAGCACGTAAAAAACAATATTGGATGCTCAAGATTCGGAAGAGAAGGATCTAGACTTACGCCAACAAAGTGATGGGGTTGATATGTGAACATGTTTGAACGAAACACAAGCAAAATTAACATATTTCGGTTTGGTGTTTATCGTGCACCGTGTATGACCACTTAAAAGTAGTCTTTAAACAAAAATCACATAAATCGATAATTCATATACTTTGATACGATGAAGAAGATAATCAGAGGCAACACTAGGCACTGTAGCTGACAAAAAAGTGGATAAATAACAAGCACACAGCGGAACCTTTAGTAAAGCATCTAATATATCCAATATCCAATATCCTGATTACGAGCTAGTATAAACCAGTGATTTCTTTGAGCTCGCTTCTTGATCGTGAGGTAGAGTTTCCAGATGTTCAGCTACCAAAATACGTTGCCCACACTACCAAAACACTAAATATTTATAAGAATCATAAATGAGCTTGAATAAATCACACAAGAAAGCTAAATATATGATTTTAAAGTGTCAATAAACTACTACATTCAGGGCCACAAAATCCCCAGACTCAAATCTGTACTAGACCTAGGACTGAAATATTCACACAATCTATCATTTTCAGAGCATATCTCGAATCAAGTGTCGAAATCACGAAGGCTTATTGGTTTCCTACTCAGGAACTTCTACAGAAACGAGTCCAGAATACTACTGTACAAGGTATGTGTGCGCCCACTCCTAGATTACTGCTCATTCATATTCAGCAGTACACGCATAGAAGACAAACTGAAAGTAGAAGGAGTACAGAGGTACTTCACGCGAAAAGTACTCGGAACCGATAACGGCACAAACTACTCTACCAGATGTGAAATCCTGGGACTAGAAACATTATGGTTAAGGCGACTGCGACTAAATCTGTTACTCTTCTATAAGCTTCTTAACCAAATAGTGTATACCCCTGCTAACTATACTCGGTCCTCAGGTAACACAGGATACAACCTTAGGCACACTAAAGGTACAGTGGCTATAGAACCATGTAAAACAGCCACCAGGCAAAAGTTTTTCTTGATTAGGTATGCCCAAATATGGAACAAACTACCTGAGAAAATACGACTAGCAAGCACATTGGCCTCCTTTGAAAAGGCACTTAATGACACACTAAGTGAGTTTGTAATTGATACCAATGGTAATTCCCATGTAAGAGTTTCAGAAATCATAGGCCCATTTAATGTATGAACTCAGAGACTACACCTGTTGTTTGTTTTGTCTCTATTTATAATTCCAGACAAAAAAGCAGCAGTCATGACAATAACACCCATTCAACCAAGAGTCGATCAAACTATGTCTACCTGATACAAAGGGCGAACCATAATCAACATACGAATGAAATATGAGAAAACAAGGTAGAAACTTACCGCAACACCACATGAAAAGATAAAAGTTACTTGGATATCATTTATAATCCACCAACTGGTCTCCTACCCAAAAAGAATGCGGCGATGTTTTATCCAAAAAGGCGAGGAAATACATAAACCCACAGCAGCTGTTGTTAACACTCAGTGGGGGTAGGAGCCAACAAAGTAATCCTTTCAAAGCATATGTATACTTCAAATGGGCACGGAGACTTTGTAGATTACGTTATAATCCAAATCACTGCCTCTACAGCGCCAATAAACCTGGATATCTATGATATAACGAAAACATGCTGAAAGCTGCATCTCAGATCAAGTTGACTCATTCCATGGTAATGATCTCCTCCTGCGTGCCTTATTCGACATATTGAATGGAATGGTTCGCAGTTATTCTGGTACTAGATCGAAAAGAATAAAAAATTCACCGGTTGCTGAATCAAAAGTACTTCTCTGCATGTTTAACTGTATTCTAACTGCTATGATTAATTCCAAACCATTTATCCCATAATCACTCAAATTCCAGGAACGATCCAATTCTACCATTTAAAGAAGCTGGCGGACACGATGTAAATGAGTATTCATGATCTGAAATAAAGAAGCAACTGGTTTTCAACATTTTACTCAACTTACGAGTACAGTCCGCCATGCAGACACAAATGGCGCAAATGGAGAATTCTGGAATCGACCTCGGGACCATTTGATGCAGTAAAACAACCCGACATGACCTTATCTAATTTTCGCCTCCACGATCAAATTTCTTTCCTGTTATGAAACTACGATAAGACTGCTGAAAAATGGAATAAATATATCACTGATCTCAATATAATACATCAATAATCTTTAAGCCAAGGGTGCTGTTCACAACAAAGTTATGTAGGAGAATTGACTTCAAGCTTTATTTTTCCCAGATATCTGTATTACATTCATGTGATGTCTGGGTTTTTTGTTAATGCGAAGACAATATTTCTATATCTCTTTATGTGCTACACAAACAGACTTTATAGCAGACTGTTCCGACTGACTCTAATGTCAGAAAGAACAACCAAACTGTAAGTCCATTATACATCAAATTATGTGTAATTTATATAATAACTTATCCATGCCTGTACAATAGGTATGTTCCTGCATAAACAGGAAGGAATATATTATTATTATTAAAACAATATTTATGCATGCCTATACAATTGGTGTACCCTACATAGCTAGGGAAAAAAATGTACTTTATTATATTATCTTTACTAAATATGCTTATTAATATTATGTGTAAATTATCGAATTGATGATGCCTGTAAACTGGCGTCCCTCATGTAAAAAATGAGAATATATATTATTATTATTATTATTAGACAACAATAATCACTTCCCCACCGTAAGCTTTCCTATGAAGTCTTACGCGAAACGTTGTTTGAACACCAAGCAGTTAATGATATTCTGATAAAATATGCAATACTATGTTACCTCAGATACAAGAAAGCCTGGAATTAGTTATAATCCCACAGAGATTCCAAGGGTAGCGTAATATCTGAAAAATGCGCTGATTTAGACTTCAGATTAGCACACTTTTGGCAGTGGATCAAACAGATTCAGACTTATTGGTTGAGGATAGAAGGCTTAGAGCCTATCTCAATCCTTTTCTCGTAAATTTCTGCTCTTGTCGAAACCCTTTTTGAATGAATCAGTTAAGACTGTAGACACCACTTCTTTTGGGAGTCGGTTCCAAGAGTTTATGACTCGGTGTGAGAACCAGTACTCAACAGCAATATGATTTATTCTCGGCTTTCGTACTCTCCTGATATGTCTTCTAAGGTGTTCCGACCTGGAGGGGATAAAAAGAAAGAATAGGTCAGACTCGTAGTAATTATCTAAAATTTTAAACGTAATTTAATCCCCTCTCTGTCTACTGTATGACAGGGGGAAGAGATTTAAACTGTCTAGTATTTCCTCGTATGATAAGTTAGTCATGCTGAGAACCATTCGTGTAGCCTTCCCCTGGGCCCTTTCTAGAATATGTGAGTCCTCTTTAAGACAAGGACTGGCTGTCTGGATACGGTTTTCTAGTCTTGACCCCACCAGAGATGTATACAAGGAGGTGAACATATCTCTGGTGATTCTAGTGAAGGCTCCGCGAATTGCCCATAAGGATTTGAAACTACGTGCAGCCACCGCGCAACAGTGTGCTGTAGTTTTTAAATGGTGGCTAACTATGACACCTAAGTCCAAGTGAGTCTGAACTGATGGAAGTGTTATTCCCTTCAGTTCGTAGGAGCTCATGCTTGCTTGTCCAATGTGAAGTGTTGCACATTCCATAACATTGATTTGAAGCATTCATTCTATGGACCACTCTGACAATTTGTTGAGGTCCTCTTGCAACGTGAGCGTATCACTGTCGCCCTTCAGCTATCTCCAGATTTTTAAGTCATCTGCATATAGGATCATAGGGGAATCAGTGAGCAGAGATAACTCAATGATAAACGAAATAAATAGATATCCAAGTACCGTGTCTTGTGACACACTTCCACCCACTGTTGTCGAGGAGGAGAGTTTCGGGTTGATCCTAACTCCCTGCCTCCTATCTATGAGGAATTCCCTAAGCCAGTTTAGTAACCTGCCTTTGGTACCAAAACCTTACAACTTCATGAGTAGACTTTTGTGAGGCACTTTACCAAAGGCTTTGCTATGAACACGAAACCAACGGGTCTTCTGTTGTCCTTTGACTTGACCAATCTTTCTGATGCGTGAGAGATTTTCTCGTAAGTCATGGTGTGCTGTAGATAACAATTGTGTTTTTTCAGATATGCAGTGATACTTTTCTTGATGATCCTTTCCAGTGCCTCGAAGTAATTGATGGTAAGACTAATAGCTCGGTGGTTTGAAGGGCTTTCTCTTGATCCTCCTCTGAAAATGAAGGTTACTATGGCGTCTTTCCAATCCCTTGGTAGCACTCCATTTAGGAGAGTGGGCTTGAAGATCGTGGTCAATGGGCCAGCTATGTGAGCTGATAGTTCTTTGAGAAGCCTTGGATGAAGATTATCAGGACCCATTGATTCCCCTACGTCTAGTTTCACCAAGCAGTTGAGCACGATATTTTGGTCGACGTCAATAGAATCTATCCCCGTGTTCCTCTGATTCAGCTAGAGCTGATCCTATGGGGACTGACGACTCCTGTGTAAAGACCTGAGGAATGTAGTGTGTTGTTGTTTCTGATTCTTCTTGATCTTCTTAGATCGTCTCACAGTTAATAGTCAGGCTTGGGACACCATTGGATGTGTTATTCCTGAAGTTCCTATACGAGGAAATTTTCTTAAGTTATGATGCTGCATTTCGAGCCAGGTTTGACCCCAACTTCCTCCTTGATTGGCAGATTTCTGTAATACCTTTACTCCTGGCGGTGTTGTATAATTTTCCGGTCTCACAAGTCTCACGTGTGGCAAACAGGTTCCAACATTTAGGTTTACGTCTGTTTGACTTCCGAATCTCTCGGTTTACGCGAGGATGGCAATGTTTCCGATCCTTTGGGCCAGAGTAAGGGACGAAAGGCCCAGTTACCCGGGCGTTAAGCTGTTTAAATTGATTCCATGCGACTTGGGACTCTGGGTTAATGTACCCATTCACTGAGTTGGCTGCTGAGACGATCGCACTTATATCAGCTTTCCAAATGTTTGGGCCCATGATACTGCTACTGCTAACATGAAAGTGAGCACATCGTGATCAGTTCTCTCAAAGGGAAGGAAGATATTGCATGAGGTCCACACCCACACCATGGGAGAACACTAGGTCCGGGGTTGAACAGGAGTGCTGTCAAACACAGCGTGGGCTTAATTATATGTTGGATTAGGGCTAGCGAAATGCCAGATTTTAGCAGTTTGTGATTAAGGGAGTTGTCTGAAAATGGCGTTGTAAGACTTGTTCAGACAACTGTTGTGGCGTCGAAGCCGCCGACTACGAGAGTTCGACATTTCAATGTCCAGGAACCTAGCTTCTCTATTGTGAAGTCGTCTGCACTGCATTCAGGACAGCGGTATTTGACAGTGAGGTCGATATCTTGGCCTATGCATTTAAATCTGCAGCGCAGAAGTTCGCACGATTCATTTTCGTGAGCGAGTGCTTCTATGCTAAGCATGGTTAAGCATTTCTTGGGATATATGTCCACGCCACCTCTCTTGTGGCTTAGTCATCCACCCTACACACTTCGAAGTTTGGCAGTTTGTGTAGCAAACTGTCGATTCAGTTTGGTGCTTCCGCGGTTAACCCACAGAGGTTTCGGGACCATCAAATGCCGAATTCCGGCAACCCGTGAGCCCTTAATCTGAAGGTTTTCTCGCTATTCGCTTAACCCTAAAGCATCAGATTGTCTTTCGGCTGACTCTACAGTAAATCAGCCAGTAAGCCTTCTCAAAGCCGTACTAAACTCAAAAGAAGAGAGGGATAATTCACCAAGCAACCCACAAACTCTGAAAGAATCAGCCGTATACGTCCATGATGACTTATGCCTAGGAGAAAACATATAATTAAGCCCACGCTGTGTTTGACAGCACTCCTGTTCAACCCCGGACCTAGTGTTCTCCCATGGTGTGGGTGTGGACCTCATGCAATATCTTCCTTCCCTTTGAGAGAACTGATCACGATGTGCTCACTTTCATGTTAGCAGTAGCAGTATCATGGGCCCAAACATTTGGAAAGCTGATATAAGTGCGATCGTCTCAGCAGCCAACTCAGTGAATGGGTACATTAACCCAGAGTCCCAAGTCGCATGGAATCAATTTAAACAGCTTAACGCCCGGGTAACTGGGCCTTTCGTCCCTTACTCTGGCCCAAAGGATCGGAAACATTGCCATCCTCGCGTAAACCGAGAGATTCGGAAGTCAAACAGACGTAAACCTAAATGTTGGAACCTGTTTGCCACACGTGAGACTTGTGAGACCGGAAAATTATACAACACCGCCAGGAGTAAAGGTATTACAGAAATCTGCCAATCAAGGAGGAAGTTGGGGTCAAACCTGGCTCGAAATGCAGCATCATAACTTAAGAAAATTTCCTCGTATAGGAACTTCAGGAATAACACATCCAATGGTGTCCCAAGCCTGACTATTAACTGTGAGACGATCTAAGAAGATCAAGAAGAATCAGAAACAACAACACACTACATTCCTCAGGTCTTTACACAGGAGTCGTCAGTCCCCATAGGATCAGCTCTAGCTGAATCAGAGGAACACGGGGATAGATTCTATTGACGTCGACCAAAATATCGTGCTCAACTGCTTGGTGAAACTAGACGTAGGGGAATCAATGGGTCCTGATAATCTTCATCCAAGGCTTCTCAAAGAACTATCAGCTCACATAGCTGGCCCATTGACCACGATCTTCAAGCCCACTCTCCTAAATGGAGTGCTACCAAGGGATTGGAAAGACGCCATAGTAACCTTCATTTTCAGAGGAGGATCAAGAGAAAGCCCTTCAAACCACCGAGCTATTAGTCTTACCATCAATTACTTCGAGGCACTGGAAAGGATCATCAAGAAAAGTATCACTGCATATCTGAAAAAACACAATTGTTATCTACAGCACACCATGACTTACGAGAAAATCTCTCACGCATCAGAAAGATTGGTCAAGTCAAAGGACAACAGAAGACCCGTTGGTTTCGTGTTCATAGCAAAGCCTTTGGTAAAGTGCCTCACAAAAGTCTACTCATGAAGTTGTAAGGTTTTGGTACCAAAGGCAGGTTACTAAACTGGCTTAGGGAATTCCTCATAGATAGGAGGCAGGGAGTTAGGATCAACCCGAAACTCTCCTCCTCGACAACAGTGGGTGGAAGTGTGTCACAAGACACGGTACTTGGATATCTATTTATTTCGTTTATCATTGAGTTATCTCTGCTCACTGATTCCCCTATGATCCTATATGCAGATGACTTAAAAATCTGGAGATAGCTGAAGGGCGACAGTGATACGCTCACGTTGCAAGAGGACCTCAACAAATTGTCAGAGTGGTCCATAGAATGAATGCTTCAAATCAATGTTATGGAATGTGCAACACTTCACATTGGACAAGCAAGCATGAGCTCCTACGAACTGAAGGGAATAACACTTCCATCAGTTCAGACTCACTTGGACTTAGGTGTCATAGTTAGCCACCATTTAAAAACTACAGCACACTGTTGCGCGGTGGCTGCACGTAGTTTCAAATCCTTATGGGCAATTCGCGGAGCCTTCACTAGAATCACCAGAGATATGTTCACCTCCTTGTATACATCTCTGGTGGGGTCAAGACTAGAAAACCGTATCCAGACAGCCAGTCCTTGTCTTAAAGAGGACTCACATATTCTAGAAAGGGCCCAGGGGAAGGCTACACGAATGGTTCTCAGCATGACTAACTTATCATACGAGGAAATACTAGACAGTTTAAATCTCTTCCCCCTGTCATACAGTAGACAGAGAGGGGATTAAATTACGTTTAAAATTTTAGATAATTACTACGAGTCTGACCTATTCTTTCTTTTTATCCCCTCCAGGTCGGAACACCTTAGAAGACATATCAGGAGAGTACGAAAGCCGAGAATAAATCATATTGCTGTTGAGTACTGGTTCTCACACCGAGTCATAAACTCTTGGAACCGACTCCCAAAAGAAGTGGTGTCTACAGTCTTAACTGATTCATTCAAAAAGGGTTTCGACAAGAGCAGAAATTTACGAGAAAAGGATTGAGATAGGCTCTAAGCCTTCTATCCTCAACCAATAAGTCTGAATCTGTTTGATCCACTGCCAAAAGTGTGCTAATCTGAAGTCTAAATCAGCGCATTTTTCAGATATTACGCTACCCTTGGAATCTCTGTGGGATTATAACTAATTCCAGGCTTTCTTGTATCTGAGGTAACATAGTATTGCATATTTTATCAGAATATCATTAACTGCTTGGTGTTCAAACAACGTTTCGCGTAAGACTTCATAGGAAAGCTTACGGTGGGGAAGTGATTATTGTTGTCTAATAATAAACATATGAATGTAGTAGTTTATTGACACTTTAAAATCATATATTTAGCTTTCTTGTGTGTTTTATTTAAGCTCATTTATTATTCTTATAAATATTTAGTGTTTTGGTAGTGTGGGCAACGTATTTTGGTAGCTGAACATCTGGAAACTTACTTACTTTACTTTACTTCGGCTATCTCCTACGGGAGGATGAGCCGGCTTCATGAACGTCTCGAATCGTCGCTGCCCAGGCGCGGCAATTTGTAAGAGAGTTCATGAAGTTTCATGGGAATTTGGTACGAGTGATGTCCCCAGCATCGCTCGGCCTTTTGTTTGAGAGTGCAGCTCTAGCCTTTACACAGCCAAGTGTGACCTACAAGGCAGTAGGAGTGGAGTAAGGAGTCCACTATCCATTGACAGCCGGTGACCGGAGTTCGGTTCATACGCCTTTTTGAGTGGGGCCAGACATCCAGGACATCCAACAAGCCCTTTGTCCATACGTCTGCCGGTGAGCTCCCGTGAGCTTCATACGCCAGTCGTTGGAGGTTTGGAATCAGGGTTTAGCCATCTCCCCTAGACCGTCATCCAATGGACAGTCAACCCGGTGGAGAGCGCCGGGCATCCGCTTTCCCCCTCTCACTTTGGTGAAAAAACACCTCCGCCACGTGAAGGCAGTGAGTAGGACTTCCTCAGGAGAGGCTATGTAAGACGCCCGGTCATATGGGAGCAGTTCAAGAGGTGTGTGGAGGGGTGGCCAACCCGCAGCGCAAGGCACCCACCCCCGACCATCCTGAGGGTTTGGAAACTCTACCTCACGATCAAGAAGCGAGCTCAAAGAAATCACTGGTTTATACTAGCTCGTAATCAGGATATTGGATATTGGATATATTAGATGCTTTACTAAAGGTTCCACTGTGTGCTTGTTATTTATCCACTTTTTTGTCAGCTACAGTGCCTAGTGTTGCCTCTGATTATCTTCTTCATCGTATCAAAGTATATGAATTATCGATTTATGTGATTTTTGTTTAAAGACTACTTTTAAGTGGTCATACACGGTGCACGATAAACACCAAACCGAAATATGTTAATTTTGCTTGTGTTTCGTTCAAACATGTTCACATATCAACCCCATCACTTTGTTGGCGTAAGTCTAGATCCTTCTCTTCCGAATCTTGAGCATCCAATATTGTTTTTTACGTGCTGGTATAAACCAATCTGATTTCTTTTGTGATCGCATCCTACCGAGTGTGGCATAGCAACTTGATAAAACTAGTTCAAGCCTCATATATTTCAACCTTTGTACCTATTGTGTTGCATGGAGAAATGTTCCGAAGTAAAAATTTGAAGACAAACTGAGGCGTTCTTAAAGTGCACAAATTTGTGTCCTATCTAGATCGTGGTGCAGCTCTGCAACGCTAATAAGAGCAAACACAGCACTTTGTATATCACCACTGAGGTTGTTATTGTTAGACTTCACAAAAATAGTTTGCTACGCTACATATCGAAGACATATTGGGTATAAGCAAGCAGCTGAAGCAGTGCGGCTCACGTGATTTTCTGTCCCATAACTATCAAAACTAGTGACAGCTTTTACGAGAGAAGTGCTCATGGAATCCAGAGTTGTGGTCAGTACACTTGGTGTACAGTTCTTTTCACCAAGCTCAATTTGCAGTGGTCATTTCTGTCTAGAAGCAGCGAATCCCCCATGGCTTTATTATTCACTACAACTCATTAAATTCGGTATTCAATTGACAAAAAGGTTAGAAGTAATCATTTTTGTTCCTAGTGTCTCCGTATACAATATCAGTAATCATGACGTAAATCTGTTTAATTTGTCATTGCCATTGGTGAGTTCGAAATAGATGACCTTTTATCCTCTGGGCAGTATAAAGAGCACAAAGAAGATAGCTGTTGCTAAAGGCCTTCTTTTTACAGAACAAGAACGCTAAACGACTACGTCAAAAAGGATGCAATCAGTACTTGATCTAAAAATTTAGAATGACATAAACTTTATTTTCGACACCGAAGGCGCTATGCATTGTCGTTGGGGTTCTAACCCGTATACAGTCCATTTCAGAATTTAGGAACGCATGTGAAAATTGTGAAAACTTATTTGTGGCGCCGAGTAACTGCCTTTCGGGAACTGCTGAAATATGCGCACTAAGAAGTTAACAGGTCATTTTAGGCCCATGTTTAGATTTACTGTGCTGTTTCAAAGTTATGTTTTGCCCAACAATTAGTCTTTGTCGGTGAAAATACATTTCCTACAATCAATTCATGTGACAAATATGCCAAAACAATTATTTTATAGTGGTACTAGGTGTTTTTTAAGTCCTGCTTTACTTATTGAAATAGGTCCATGAGTGTTCCAGCCTAACCTTTTTGATCTGTGTGCAGATTCTAAAGTTTACGTCATTGTTAATTTACACCATCTAGTTGCCTTGGAATTTAAGCGACCTATTATCAATGTCTTGCATGCGATTCCGTTTATTGCAATCCATATGCCATTTTCAGTATCACTCATCAAACGCCAAGTGATTTGAAACATGAAACATGTTTGCTGAGATTATTAGTTTTGTCTGTTTAATTTCGTAAACCAAGTGGTGAAGTATATTTCATAGAAAACGTTAATTTTTCGAAAGAAGGGTTGTAGGGCAGTATAGAAAACATGCGATAATTAGTAGGAGTGGTGTTTATTTATAGATTTATTACTCTGCTGGTATAGTGTTTATTTGTGATCCTACTCAATTTCAATTGAATGAATGTCGGAATATAGAATTGTCGACAAACCAACTCTTTTTGTTTGTATTTTTATTAGTAACAAAATAGGTATTCAGCTTTTATTTGTAAACAGTTGGAAAATGTTGATATATGTAAACTTCGTGAAAGATATTCGGATAATTTCAGTGACGGTTACTCAGTTGTTACCATTTAGTATGAGGCAGCAACTTCTCTCTCTCTCTCTCTATATATATATATATATATATATGTATATATATATATATATATATATATATATACAATCACAAGGTTGGTAAGAGATTGTATCCACACTCCTTTTCTTAGGTCAGCTGTCAGAAATATTCTAATATTTCGTGTATATAATTAGTTGTTTTAGTACAGGTTGAGGTGTGACGAATGAAATCTCCAATAGTATATAGAAAGTCAGGGGAACATGCGCGTTGCTTGTCTGAAGAACGAAGGTATGTGCTGCCTCAAACTCCGTCAGTGAATCGTGGCCCCTCCTGACTGAAGATTTTTTGCAGCTCCTCGTGTATTTAGAGATGGTGGATACTGTTTTGTAAAAGTGTTCATATTGGGTGCGGTCCGACTTGTCATGCACCTACGTTGCTGGAGACATAACATAGGGTCCAGTATTAAGATCAAGGAAGGAAGTGTTGCAGTCCCCTTCTTACTATTTCTTAGTATAAATCAGCATTGTTTTAAATGACCTTGGTAAATATACATGCGTGTTTTTCGTCTGTTGGTCCTCGACCAGTTTATTCTTCTCTCCTTTATATTGTTTCATTGCTTAATGCGGTGCATTTCTTGCTGCCCATACAGCAATAAGTTTGTATTTTTCAATAGATAAAAATATTTTGAGTCAGTGGAACTTGGATTTGGACCTTACTCCATCTACTCCAGCTTCATTGAAAAAGTACTATCATTAGCCCTCAAATAATAAGACTGACTGGTTTCAAATAGAACGTTGCACAGAAGTGAAACAGTTCGAGTTGCTAAGCTTTAGCACACATAGGAAGATGAACGAGATTCGAATGAACGTCAATAAGCAGAAATGTGACAGTAACATGGAAAAACATGACGGTTTGGTAGATATAGAGGAACACAGAGAATCATTGCATCTTCGCTATTGAGAATTATTTTGAACTATATTACTAGTCGCCTCCAGCCATCGGTTTTCAGAATCCTGAGGACCCCAGCGAGATAGCTTACACTTCCCTACTTTGCTCAAACTAACTGTTAAAGAAATCATGGACTGATGCCATATTTTCGTTTGACTATCACTAGCTCTTTCCCAGTCTGACCCTATGTCAGCTAACTGCTTGTCGACGAGCTTTGTGGCTAGGCACACGTAACACAGCCTTTTCATGTCTTCCACTTTCAATGACCATGTCTCACAACCATAAAAGAGGTCCGAGTGAACTGCTAAGCAGTACACACGATAGCCGGACATCATGTCTATGCCAGAGATTGTGGAAGTTGGTTAACGTAACACGAGTCTTTTCTTTCTGTCCTGAGATTTCGTCAGAAAGTAGCCGTCTGAGGCTGTCAAATAATGAGTGTAGCTCATAGTCACATACTTACCAAATATGCCCTATTCAGCGGATTTCTGTTTCTGTGCTAAGCACTTAAGAAAAGTATGCATTCATTTGCAGACTTGTGCCTATCTTTTGTCAGCTGACTACTATTTCGCCAGAGGATATTCATAAGTTGTGTGAATTCACAATTGTCGATTGGTGAGTTGAAAGGAAACGATCGTATCCTAAGGGTGTTAACAGCTATAATAAAGAGTATCGAATTCGCAACTTGATTTCAATCTACTCACTAAATATATGTTTCTGTGTTACGTAAGTCATTAAATCGATTGATTGTCTTATTTAAAAGTGATTTTTGCCAACAGTTAAAGTAATTTTTTTGTTTTTGCTTTTTTTGTTTAGATTGTAGGATGAATAATGGCAGTAGTGATGGTGCCAATATACCAAATTATACAGAATTAGGGAATTATATTCCAACGGGATATCAAGAAGATTATGATTATGAATTACCACAGAATGCTACTGCTGGTGGCAGCCGCTTGCCCATTTCACAAACTATGTTAAGTCAAGTTGATGAGAAACCAAAAATCCTATTGATGGGTTTAAGAAGGTTTGATGACATTCCGTCCGTTTGAATTTTTTCTTTTTTATCTTAATAGAAGCGGAAAGTCATCAATTCAGCGAGTTGTTTTCCATAAAATGGCTCCAAATGAAACCCTATTCTTAGAAAGTACACACAAAATTGAAAAGAATGGTAATGACTCTTTAGTTTTTTTGTTGTTTTAACTTTCTAACGAACTTTTCTTTCTAGATGTTTCTGATTGTTCCTTTATTAAATTTCAAATCTGGGATTTTCCTGGTCACATTGATTTTTGTGATGAAACATTTCAATCTGAAGCGATATTTTTAGCTTCTTGTGCTATTATATTTATTATCGATGCTCAAGTAAGCTAAACAACCATTATTGATCCTAATATACATATATATATATATATATATATATATATATATATACCTTATATGATTCTATCTGTCAGTTTTCGACATAGAACTTTGCACATATGTGCTGCAGTTCAAGTCGCCACACTCCATGTAGCACACAAAGCAAGGGAAGAAAGTAGAAGAAATGCATAATAGAGACAGTAAACAGAGGTGTGAGATAAAGGAATAGTAATAACGAAGAACAATATAGTTTCATTGGAAATCATAAGTCACAAGGAGTGGATGCATCTCCGCCATTGAGAACGATTTTGAGCCGTATCAGCAATTGTTTCCAACCATTGGTTTTTACCGTCCCGAGGACTCCAACCAGCCAGGCAGTCTACACCATCCTACGTAGCTGGCTTAAACTAACTGTTGTGGATTTCATTGACTGGTGCCATGTTTTTGTTTAACCTCCGCTAGCTCTTTTCCAGCCTGACCCTATGTCAGATAACACTGGCGTCGATGGAGGAAGGCTATGACTAGGCATACGTAACACGTGTCCTAACCATCTAATTCGATGTAATTTCACAACCTCGTCGATTGATTTCGCCTCCCACTTACCTAGCACTCGACCGATGCCTAACCTCAATATCGCTCACCTTATTATACCACTTCACACGGAAGATAGAGCTCAGGCACCTTTGATCATGTCTTCCACTCTCAATGGCCAGGACTCGCAGCCAGCCATAAAGGAGGATGGAGCGGACTACTGAGCAGTACACCCGCCCTTTGGTCGATAGCCGGATATCACTTCTACGCCAGAGACGGCGTAAATTGGCATATGCGAACCTAGCCGTCTGCATCCGTGCTGAGATTTCGTCAGAGATCAACCCGTTAGGGCTGATGGTACTTCCCAAATAAGTGAAGCGGTCAACATGCTCTACCACTTCGCTCTCTATTTCTAAACTAGGAGTCAGTGTAGTCCAGTCCTGTAACATCATCTTGCATTTGGCGGGAGTTGATTGAATATGAGTTGTAAACCTGAGTTGCAGCAGGACCTGAGCAAGTCCGATAAATGACGTGGTGCTTCTTTCATTAACTTAAATACAGGAAACACAACAGTTTGTGTAGGATATTAGAATACCTTCTGACTTTGACGATTTTCGTCTGCTTGAAACAATTTCAAATACCAAAATGCAGATTAATAACATTACAGTATTGCTACTGTATCGTTTGATATTATATCAAATAAAGTTATGTAGTATGATATTGTATTATTATACCACAGTGTTCAAATGTGTTACAGAAGTAAAACCCGACGCGTGTAATGTATTGTATATAAAATGACAAGTGGTGCTTGTGAACTTGTTCTCCAGAGACATGAGTTAGACAAATATTCTAAGATTATGAAGCGAGACTTGAAGATAAATGGAACATATATCAATTATCAAGTATTGGTTTTTGTAGGGATTTTGTTTGATTGCATGGAGGATTTAATCATGAGCTGACATCAGTTAGAGAACCACTGGAAAACCTGGGAGTACTGGACAGCTGTTTCGTCCTAGTTTTGAGGAGTCCCAAACTAGGACGAAACAGCTGTCCAGTACTCCCAGGTTTTCCAGTGGTTCTCTAACTGATGTCAGCTCATGATTAAATCCTCCATGCAATCAAACAAAATCCCTACAAAAACTAATACTTGAAAATTCATCTGATGCTCACTAGTGACTGGCCCTATTCAGGCAGTTAACCTGGGGTTCTAGTGGGAAGCCGTGACCAGTAGGGTACAGCAGGTTGAAGATGAGGCAGTAACTCATCGGAGAAGACATTGCGAAGTGGTCGCGCTATATCGTGAACTGGCAGAAGTTAGAATTCAAGGACCATTGGATCGGGTCCCAGTGGCTCAATGGTCTACGAGCTCGCCTTGTAACCAGATGGTCCTGGGTTCGAATCCCGGTGGGTGCGTACTGCTGAGGAGTCCCAAACTAGGACGAAACATGTGTCCAGTACTCCCAGGTTTTCCAGTGGTTCTCTAACTGATGTCAGCTCATGATTAAATCCTCCATATATCAATTAGTCAGTCAGTCCCATGTTACGTAGGAACTATGAAAGTTACGGGACTCAAACTAATTCAAATAATATGAGTATAAATTGGACGATAAGATTAAGGGTATGAATCAAAGCAAATAATAAACAGTAGAAAGTTATTTTTTCTTCAGGTTGGTTTGGCATTTCCCGTTTATTGGTTATATTGGACGTGAGTGTTCGACCTCTGTTGACATATCGGCCCTCGTGGGCCTAGTGAGTAATGCTTTGGCATTTGGAACGATGAGTTCAGGTCTCAGTGGGAACACCATCACTTACTGGGAATGCAGGCACATTCAGCAGACGAGTCCGAAGTAAGACGAAACACATATCTTGAATTCCAGTGCTAGTCATCACTATCCATTAACTTCAAGTATATACATACATGACAAATGTGTGACTCTAAGATGTAACATCTTTTCGCAATACAATCACTTTTCATTTGATAAATAGTGGTCACACATTTGTTGTCGTGAAATCGTTTAAGATAATTAATGCCCTATTGTTTTGAGTTTACCACTTTCTACTAATTATTATTATTACTTGTCGTTCCTCGCGTTTCAGGTGAAGTGTAGTACTTGAACAATACAACTCCATTTCACTCGGTTCCCTGCCGTCATTTTCGACTGGCTTAAGGTTTGCTCACCTGGTCTCCCCCGTGTCACCATCAGACGCCCAACTCGTGAATTCCTATTCGGATTTCATTTGGGAGTCAGGCGTGTGATGTTACTTATATATCGCCTCCTCTTGCCCTACTTTTTACTAAAGCTTTAGCTATTAAACGATAAGGACCGAATTTGTGTACTAGACTAAATATTTCAGGATTTCATCATGAACTGACATCGGTTAGAGGACCACTGGAAAACCTAGGAGTACTAGGCAGCTGTTTCGCCCTAGCTTGGGACTCCTCATCGAACCCAGGACCTGCTGGTTACCAGACGACCTCGTAGGCCATTAAGCTTCTGGGACCCTATCTAGTGGTCCATGAATTCCAACTTCTGCCAATTCATTATATAGCGCGACCACTAGAGTTCGGACCCAGGTAGGTGCAAACTACTGAAGATTCTCGAACCGGGACAACAGAAACGGTTGTCCAGTACTCCCTGTTGGTTTTTTCAATGGTCCTCTAGCCGATGTCAGTTCATGCTGAAATCCTGAAACTAATCAAATCCCTGCAAACCAACACTTGGAAGTGACTGTTTGTTATATTTAGGCTTTTAATACCATTTGTTATTGTGTGTACGACTTATCTGACTGAACTAGACTTTGCCCACCAATTGGAGTTTCAGCCATCTCATACTGTGTGACTAATTTTCAATCAATAATGTGCTCATGTTTCTTCAGGAATACTTCTCTATATTTTTCTAAGAAGGTTTATACATTCTTAAGTAAAGTATATATATATATATATATATATATATATATATATATATATATATATATATATATATATATATGTATATCACATGAATAAATTCTGTGTGTGTTCACCTTTTAATCTATAGGATGATTATCATGAAGCGTTAACTCGTCTACATGTCACTTTAGAATCAGCATTTCGTTATAATATGAATATTAAATTCGAAGTATTCATCCATAAAGTGGACTGTTTAACAGATGATCAGAAAATGGATATCCAACGTGATATTACACAACGTGTAACTGGTGTCCTAGAAGATCTACTCTGTGAACAACCATCAAATGCTGGAATTAGTATAGGGTAAGTATATTTTTCAATGTCATTTGCTTAAAATTGGATGTTAACTCTGTAAACATGTTTTACATACCAATTAACTTCTCTATGGAGTAATGTAAATTTCAGATGGTTTGGTAAATAACTGCTACTACTCTGGTGTGGTGGTGAGACTTACATGCTGAAGTATTTCGAAGAACTACAATGGATTGAATGCTTGTTCGTGGAGATTTTACAAAGTTGAAAAGTTGGATAGGAAAACAGACACTCGATATCATAGTGTAGGCTACTGATACCTCGGTGGGCTCCGAAGGATTTTACTGCTGATCAAAGGACATTATGATAGCACTAAGGTTTTTTTTCTTCAATGGTGAGTAAGCCACTGATAGTATTTCCGTTTCTTAGAAAGTGAAATCAATTAAGGTTGGGGGATTGTTCAACTGCTGTAGTGACATTAATTTACAGAGTAGAAGACTCACAGCTTGACTTATTTTCACTAGTGCTGTTCTGCAAAATAGGCGCATAAGTCTGAGAAAAAGAAACGCGTGAATGCCTTTTAGTCTTCTCTGCTTGCCCTTCAATCAAATACTGTTAAAATGAAGTGAGGAATATGTTTTATCAGAAGTTGGTTGCACAAAGTAAAACACTTTGACGTGGTCATACAAACACGAGATTTTAATGCTGAAGCTGTATAAGGCTGTGTGAGGTACCTACGGGGTTTGATATCGACGATTTGACTATAAGTAACACCTTTTATATTATTGTACACCTGTGGGTCATTTTAGTAGTCTATGTATATGCGTGTGTGTATGACTACAACAAGCCCTTATATTCTTAACCTTGGTAATGTTATAATAAACAATCAATTGTGTTAGCAATGGTATCCAGTCAATAATACTGTTTCACTGTGTGATATATCCAATAAACAAATTAATAAGGAAAACAACTGAATCCTTGGTAGTCTGTCTGTCTGTTTTCGACATAGAACTTTGCACAAATGTGCGGAAGTTCAAGTCGCCACACTCCGTGTAGCACGCGAAGCAAGAGAAGAAAGTACGAGAAAAGCATAATAGAAACAGTGAGCAGAGGTGTGAGACAAAGGAGTAATAAAGAAATACAAAACAGTTTCATTGAAGATCATAAGTCACAGGGAGTGGATGCATCTGCGCCACTGAGAACGATTTTGAGCCATGTCATCAATTGTTTCCAACCGTAGATTTTTACCGTCCCGAGGACCCCAGCCTGGAAGTCTACACCTTTCTACGTGGCTTAGACCAACTGTTGGGGATTTCATTGACTGATGCCAAGTTTTTGTTTGACCGCCGCTAGCTTTTTTCCAGCCTGACCCTATATCCGCTAACATAGTTCGTCGAGGGAGGCGATGGCTTGGCATACGTAACACATGTCCTAACCATCTCAGTCCTTGGTAGTACAGTGGCCTTACCTCGTGGGAAAGCGAGGAAGACTGTGGCGTGTGCTACTGATAAGATTTATCAGTAGTATATAAGGCGACGTTCATCGACATAAAAACACCAAACAGCAAAGAGATAGATTTGATGTCAAAGAAAGCAAATGATACAGCGTTGCGGAGGTACATGGGAGCCTTGAAAGGAACGCAAAAGACACTATATAAAGACCAAAAGTAGCAGGCACCACACGGAAGATCGGTGCAAATGGTGTACATAAATTTGCTATATAAAGATACTAAATTTCAAATAAACATTCGTTTACAAAGTCTTTCGTCTTCTGCCATTACAAGACTACACAAAATAAGTCCCATAAAGATCAGTTCAAAGCTATTATCCAGGTATCTGCTTTTGATTTCCTCACTCGTTTGAAATTCGCTCGCCTCTAGATATGTAACATGACAGTGATCAATGCACATACAGTTCTTTGGTAACAAATTTTGGTGATCATAATGTTCACCTTTTTCCTAAGCAAATTTGATAGCTTCTTGAAATGATATAATTTATCCAGTCTAGCTCGTTTCATTCGATTTATCCTTGTTCTTGCTAAATGAATTCTTATCTACCTACATAATGATCTTGTTTCTTGAATGTTCTTGAACTGCCCTATTCGTGTGTTGATAGTTTTTCAATCTTCAATGTGTGCAGGAGCGTCTGCTCGCCTATTGACTTTTTGTTTGTTAGTTGTAAATATCCCTGTGGTGGAAATACCGAAGTACTTCTTTTTATAAAAAATTGTCAAGGTAGCAAAATGCATAGGATCGCTAAGACTGTGTGTGCAAATCGTTTACATGCTATTACTGAGAGAATTTCACATGGTGTTTTGATTCCATTTAAGTTTGATGACTACTGAAGGTCTAAGTTTCACTCAAAATTCAAGTGAATAATAATGATAAGTTTGATGATGGCGGTTCTATATGTGACCAGTCACGATGTTTTATATATGATCAGCGTGCTTGTAATATTGAGTATTGATGATCACAATAGTATATTGAGACAGTGTTAAAATGTGAAAATATTTCATGTAGACCAATCTTTCAAACAAAATGTATAACTTGGATGACTTTCATGAAACAAATAGCCTACGGTCAACTGAATACTGTGGTTACATGTCACTGATGGATAACATATTTAGATGAAGTGTTCAAAGATTTCTGTGGAATTGAAGTCCGGTTAACGCTTCTTAGTTATGGCTATCCGGGACAGAATTCTCATGTACTTAGCTACAAGCAACACACATACAGTGTGACGGCTGTTAATACGGTAACGACAGAAGACAAGAGCCAGGCAACAGATCGTTTATTGAGAAAATCAAGGGATGTTTATTTATTTTGATGTACATTATTATTAGCTTTATTGTTAGCAGAGGAGGGATGCCTTCTTATTGACTGTTTTCTTGCTGGAGGTTATTCTGTACTGCTTGTGCCAGTTTCTTAGAAAGTTGAGCCATATATCTACGAATTATATTTGCACACGTTATGTCTTCTGTGATTGGTTGTTGACACTTCCTCAAGGTTAAGCTGTTTTTTCTCATGACCCCCGATTCGGGACGCAAACATTGACACAAACTGTTGTCTATAATTTCGGCTTGTAGACTGTGACCAGAGTGGATGGGACGGGATTCAAACCTACGACCTCCTGTCTATAAGTTGAATGATCAAGCCACGAAGCCAAATCTTTGTATCTCCTAGTTCACTAAGTTAGACTTGTGTTGTAATCCGGACGAAGAATCTTAACATACTTCGATTTGATTTTATCACCCTTGAATTATGGTTGTTAAATGTCATAAAGTGACTTTAAAACATCATTTAGATGGTGAATTTGTTTCTTATTGTCTTTATTCCAACAGATTCCATCTAACTACCATATATGATCATTCAATTTTTGAAGCTTTTAGTAAAGTAGTGCAGAAATTAATTCCCTACTTAGATGCATTTGAGCATCTATTGAATATATTCATCACGGTAAGCGGTATCATTCCATATTTTTGCTTATTATTTGCCTTTTTTCTTAACAAACTGATAGAAAATGCGCACTAAGGGATGCACCACACAAAATGTGTAAAAGATGCAGATTAATTGAGTAACAGAATTATAAGTGTTAAGCATACTAATCAAGAGCATTCAAGGGACGTTCATCGCTTTGTGTTTCTTTCAGAAAGAGAATATTGCAGGTCATACTTGTTGATATTTTGAGTCATTGGTTCGAACTCATCCAAGGGTTGTGAAATGCCAAAAATAGTAACTTAAATATCCTTTATCTCAAGGTGTTACATCATGAGCTGACCACGCCTCTACATATTTACCATTTGTCAGGGTTAGGAAACATCGAACGGTAAGTAAGCCGTTGGAATGACGACATTTATTGACATATGGCATCCATTGTGTACAGATACGCCGCCGGACCCTAGAATTGCTTGTATAATGATGCCATTGGATACAAGCAATTCTGTTACAGGCAATGGTTATCAAATCTGCAAAGCTGTTGCACATCCTCAGCCCAGAGGTGACATGTTTGGAAACAAAGGTGCGGTGCAACACTGTCGACCAACTTAACGTTGCGATGGCGCCGGAGGTGTCTCATGCTGACGTATGGCACCCTGACCTTCACTAAGTGACTGAAGTATATATAAACATATATGTTGGTAGCATATGTCTGACAAATTGAGATAATTGATTATTTTCTACCAAAAGACTGTCAGTCGCATTTGACAAGAGGTTGAAGACAATTAGCCACTTCGTTTCGTCTTCAAATTTCATTCTATGTGTTTTTGTGTTTGAACATATTAGTGGTTATATTCTCACACTGCTCAAATCCTAGAAGTAATTTGGAAACTACTCCAACACTATGATGTGCGGTGCCCAAATGTTTATTAATCTCATTCAACAGCTATATTACAAAGCCAGCTATGAGGTGACCAATGTACCATATCTCGACATTCTCAAGTTTTACAGCAGTATCAAAAAAAGGGAACCATAATGAAAGTAGACATTTGTCACAATTATAAATGTAAAATCTCAGTGAAATTGAAATGAGTAATTCGTTCGGTAAACTGGTCCGAATTTCTTCAGAGAAATTAATCGAAATAAAACATAAGAGAGGTTTATGTATAAAAAGGACATCACTTATTTATAAAAACTTTGTCCAATCGTATGAGTCATGAAACAGTCAACAAAATATAATAAACAAACAAAATTTTATGAGCTGTGATCAATATTTGACCTCAGAGTTCCAAATATTATCAAAAGTTTGCCTTGTGAGGATTGGACTTGTTTATACGAGTTTGATATCAATCCGTGGTTAAAATCGTATTTACAAGTATTAGTCTACTGTTGTTAAACACTTTAAACAGAGTTTTAGTGATCACGTTTGACTAAAAGTTCATGGTCGTAGATAACTGAATACGAAGAATATGTATGTATATATGCGGTACACAATGATGTGTGTGTGTGTGTGTGTATAGATAAAAAGTCATAAAATATTCCTTACTCTCTCCATAAGAAGATATAAACAATCGGGAATTTAGACCAAATATGACTAATTAGTGATACATATTCATT
Source organism: Trichobilharzia regenti (assembly GCA_944472135.2). NCBI lineage: Eukaryota > Metazoa > Platyhelminthes > Trematoda > Strigeidida > Schistosomatidae > Trichobilharzia > Trichobilharzia regenti. Next base: position 26,494,315 of record OX235266.1, on the reverse strand, counting down.
TTTGATTTAATAATCAGGATTTTTTCTGCATCAGCTAACATCACCCCTTCATGTCTGTTCAAACTGTTGGGATTCACCCATATATGCAAAGCTTCTACAGTCAGTCTTTATACGAACCAAAACCTTTCTATAGAACCTTGGTCCTGTCAAATTCGATTTCATGTCCTGTTTCTGTCGAATGCAGTGCAATCACTGATCTGTTTTCTGGTTTCTTCAAGTCTGCAGAGGTCTGAAAGTTTCTCTTGCATTTACGGCGTCACAGTCCCAACAATTGATCTGGTACACACAATCTGTTGGTTGTCTTCTATTTGATCCTTAACTTTCAGCAGTGATGAGTGTAACGTGTTAGTTGCACAGAAATCCACTCTTATATCATGATCGTTAAAAATTCGCTCTATCTCATCCGATGTTTCTTTGCGGTAAGGAATCACCGCTGTACTAACCCAAGTCTTAGCAACAGGTTTCGATTCATCCCTATGTTCACACTCTAAATATCTTTTTATGAAGGTTATGAAGGATAATTATGTGATTCAAGAGTGGAGTGAACCAATTTTAGTTCTTTTCATAATCTTCAGAGATCGTAACAACCATGGTACTGCCTTTATCTGCACCCGTAATGACAATCAATCTATCTTTCTGTAGTTGTTTTAATGCCAGTTGCTCGCTTCTACTTATATTCGGCACATTCGGCTTCTGACTTAGTAGTACCGCTGCAATCTTGTGTCTTATGATGTTTGCCTCTTTGGCTGTCGCACACTTCAATGACGGTTCAATTGCTGGAACTATTTCGAAAGCCGATAAATGCCTTTTGTTTAAATTAAGTCCCTTTTTAGGGAGGAATAGTTCATAGTCAGATAAATTCCTATCATCGGAGAGATTAACCACCCCTTTGTTCGTATCTAGAATGTTATGATTAGACGTATTTTCAAAATGATGGTGTTTAGGATTAGAGTTTAGTTGAAACATCCTGTCCAACTTTTTGATTTGTCTTCTTTTTCAAGAGTGAAGATACAGTTCTCCTTTAAACTAATATATATAGTCAATGACAGTTTTCAATTCTGGTGTAACCAAGACAGATAAGATTTCATCAATATTGGAAATACGCATTCGAAACGATTCCATGTTTACGGTTGCTCTGAAGCTCGGAGACTTACAGGGGAAAACCAACAAACTGGCTGAAGAGGTGAAAAGCGAAGACAGGAGGAGACGGAAATGATGAAGATAACCAGTCAGAGGCAATAACAACCAACATCAGTCACCATGTACGGGAGAGGTTTGACAGAGGTTATTTCCTGGCTTCACTTATCTAGGTAGCATCGTTTTAACCACACGCAGTTGGAATAGATGAACATGTCAAAGCCATCGAGAATCGATAACGCTAGTTACACCTTCTTCACTCTGAAATCGGTTTCGAAAACTTCTGCACTCAGCATAAAAAACAACAGTCGGATTTTTATCATTAAGGTTAAGGCAGTCACATCGTCTACATGAGTCAGCAACTCGGCGGTTGTGTCACGAAAATGATTTCCAACAGGCCACTGCAAACTTTTATGATCAACGCCTGCCTTTGCTGTCTACGTATTGAAGGTCAAATGGCTAGGACCAGAAAGAATTGGCACCAAGAAACTCTCGCTGGGAACTAACCAACTAGGAAGCGATTGATCAACGAGTATGTAGGAGAAAATGCAGTTGGATTGGGCATCCTGCGCCAGGCCATTACTCGAGTGGAATCCGAATGAGAAGCGACGAATGGATCGGCAGTGCGAGAGTGGCACTAAGGAGATCGTGCAAGGAAGAGATGAGAAACTATGGTCACTTTTGGACCCAGCTAAAGAGAACAGTAAGAAATAGAACAAAGTGGAGGTGTGTTGTTGAAGACCTATGTTCCACTCGGAACCCAAGAAAACCATAACAGTGCACATAATAATAGTGCCGAAGTCTTATTCTTACATTAGCAATAAGATAAGATACTGTTTTTCCTAAGTATATTTTTGAATTATTACATTACTCACTATTTGATGATGATTCTCCTATTTTCTTCTTTGACAATTCGTTCAAGAACTCAATGGTGGATAAAGCCTTCCTATTCGATGTTGCTAGTAAGATTTATTTGGCAACAGATTCGAATGCAGTAGATATGCAAACTTATGAATTATGCTGTGATATGATTGATGTCGTTGTAGATGTGGCCGCGATATACACGTAAGCTAATAATGACTTTTCTTTTACATGAAAATAGTTTTTTTTTCCATATCATGGTAATAATGATCATGATGGCTATATCGGTAGCATTGTGTGTGTGTGTGTGTGTGTGTGTGTGTGTGTCAAAGATCAAAAATTTTGTTGCTATTCATCATTTCTTCCTTGGATTCCTAGTGGAGCATAGAGCTTCTGTAGCTCGTCTCCATTCCACTATATTCTCTGCATTCTGTCTATTTAGCTGACACCATGATTGTGTATAAGTTTTCATTCTTCCTTACACGATGTCTTCCGTGCTACGCTTGAGATATCCAATCCATCGATCTCCATTCGTGTTCTACTCGTGGGCCTGGAGCTTGGTATCCTTCAACGTTCTTCTCAGCATATTTCCAATCCATCTACACTTCCGTCTGCATATTTATTGGGCGATAGGTTCTTATCTTCTGGTTCATTGCAGAATTCATCAAAGGTGCTTATCCTTTCCGGCTAAGACTACATGACCTTTAGTATGAATCGAGAGTAGATGTCATGAAATTCAACGGCTAGTTGGAAATGCTTTTGGTTGACACACTCGTCAAGTCTGTGTACTGTTTAGAAATAGTGACTTGACGTTGTTGTTGAAAATCCAAATGTTGTTCCTTATGATGATTGCGGTAAATTTTCCTACTGATTTCAGAGTAATGAAGGTATGTCTAGCTTTCCTAATCCTGGCTTAGACATCCTCATCCGCACCATCTGTAGTCCATACAGGTAAGTAAAAGGGATGACTTTGTGTGGATTCTCTCCTGTGATAGTGATTGGTGTTTGTCGATATCCTTATCGCCTCTGTCTTCTCTTTGTGTTCACTTGAACTCTTGTCTTCGCTAACTGCCTCTTCTGCCAACTTGTTGGTTTTCGGATGTAGATCGTTGAGTTTGTGAGGCATTGGACATAAATCACTCACAAAATCCAGATCTTCTACGATCTTTTTGTCGAGGTATCCGTCTTCTCGCTCCCCATGGTCTGTTTCATGACCTAGTCCACCACCATCAGCAATATCATAGATAGGTGACCACCCCAGCTTTCACTGCAAAGAGGGAAAAAAGCGTTGAATTATTTCATACTCGTAATTACTGGTGTGTAATTATTCCTCTACCACCCTTTTCACATATATGTATTTATTGATTATCCGATACATCTCTAGTTACTTCAGTCATTTGGCTTGCAGTGTTAGTAGAAGAAGTCGCTTGTGTTAAAAATACTGTTAGCGTACTTAATGTAACAATAGAAGACAAGAGACTTCGTAAGGGAATGCTTATTTGCAATTTGGTATCTCATTATAGCGAAATTATGTACACCCTATCTACAAATCATAATTTGCACAGATCTTCCGTAGTGTGCTACTTCTGTCCTTCGTATTGTGTTACTTTGTCTTCCTTTCCACGTCACGCAAATATCTCCGCAACGTTGAATCATTTGCTTCTTTTGACGTTAAATGTATCTCCCTGCTTTTTGATGCTTTTTAAGCCGATAAACGTCTCTTTATATTATTATTCCTTTGGGTTCCCAGTGGAATGCAAGGCTTCTGAGGTCCTCCTAAGCAGGGTCCGCAAATGACCACAGTTTACCATCTCCTTGCATGATCTTCTTAGTATCACCCTCGCACTGTGGACCCACTCGTTTCCCATTTTAATTCGACTTGAGTGATGGCCTTGCGCAGGATGTCACTCGATGGTTTTCTCAGCGTGTGCCTAACTTTCTCCATTTTCATCTATATTGGGCAATAGTTCTTGGTTTGGCTCGTCCCTAGTGAGAGTTTCTTGTTGCTAATTATTCCTAGATAATTAATTTTGAGTATCGAACCAGCGAAGGCAGCTGTTGATTAAAGTCTGCAATCACTTGTTGGAAATGACTTTCGTGACGCGAGCTGCAAGTTTATGACACACAGAAGAACTGACTGACTTACCATTAGTGTTTAAAATCCGAATCTTGTTATTTATGCTGCAGTCTGCAGAAGATTTCCAAGCTGATTTCAAGATTGACAAAGGTGTACTTTGCCGTATCGATTCTGTCTTTGGCACCATCCATGCCGACTGCCTGTGGTTCAAACAATGTTTCCTGGATAGGTGTAGCCATGAAGTAACTCCCGTCAAATCTCTGCCGTTGATTGTGATTCGTCTGTCAATATGCTTCTAATAAATCTTATAAGTAGCACACACCACACGAGTACTAGATGACATAAAGCTTAACGGTATCCACAACAATACTTTCTGTCTGAGTTGGCTAGACTGCTTATCTGGTGGTTATTTGATAAATCAAGGTGTAATCTGAAGGAGAGAAGGTTGACAGTTCCCTGCACACGGTTGGATAGGGCACCTGTTGCCCACTCCGGAGGCATGAATCGTCCGCTACATCGGAAGGCCCTTTTGTCGTCGGTGGCATAGCGGTTAGGACGCTCGCCGACCATGCACATGGTCCGGGGTTCGATCCCCGGTCACCGACGCACTCCTTTACCTCGCTCAGCCAGAAATAATGCTGGTAAAGAGGAAAGTTTGGGCATGAGGCTGGCAACCCCATCCTGTAAAATAAACACTGTTACAGAAACTGCAAGCCACTAGCTTGAAGCCCTATGTTCCACTGGGGAACGTGAAGGAAAAAAAACAGATGTAGTCTACGGTATTAATATCAAACATTATTTTTTGGAAACATTCGTGCAAAGTTGTTTCTTTTATTCACTATTTGCAATTGAAAACTGTTATAATTGTAAATGACATTAGGGTTTAGACTTGTTCTTACTGTTACTCCAACCTTCAAAAATTTACGACAAATCTTCCGAACACTATTCCTACCATGAAAAGACAAAAAGTACTAACTGAGAAGGCGAGAATTTATCGCTTCATGAAAGAGGGAATATCTGACTCAAAATGACAACCAATTACATGGTTATTTTGCTTGAGCTGTAAACCACTATATTTTGACTGGAGTACATACATTAATAAACAGCCATTGATATGACTTTGGATCTGCGTTAGGGTCAAATGTCTAATTTGCAGATCAGGTAAAAATATGACTTACAGTGTATCCTGCAGTCCGAATAATAAAAACGCTGATTTTGGCACATTTATGGCGAGAACTCAGGGAGCAATTAGATCAACAGTAAGTAATTCAACATTCTAAGCATTATATGTTCATGGCAATAAAGGTATTAATAAGACCGTGTAAGTCCTAGTCCTATGAATGTGATAAAGCTGATGTAGTGACACCATACAACAACAACAGCCAACATCTTTTATTTTATTCTGTTCTAACACTTAACGTTACTGTATAGTAGCATATTTTAGTTATCCCAATGATAATTAGCTGTGCACTTGGTGTTCCCATATACGGTTCCATAAGAGTTGTAACTTTTCGTTCAACTCTCTTCTCAATATTAGTTTTGATTAAAAAAATAATGCGTTTATTGTTTAGGAAGAAAGTGTGTGTGTCGACATGTTCTGTTGGAACATGGTAATATTTAGTAGCAAATTTTTTATTCGGCAAAAAGGTGAACAGTTATAGTAGAATGTGCATACTGTACACTAAAATTACCGCTTGCACAAACTCTTCATTTTGCGCATCTTTTGCCTTCATTTCATGCCATCTATATTGTTTCACAAGGTCCCCTTATTCTTCATTTGAATTACTTGGTCCATCGCTCCGCTATTGCAAAGGATATTACACACAATATACTACTAGCAGTATTTTGTCAGTAGTACATGTCACGAATGTTTATTTGAAATTTCACACTCACCATTAAAACTGAAATATTTGAAAGTGCATTTGCTGTGTGCGTCGGTGGCACAGTGGTTAGGACTGTCGCCGACCATGCACATGGTCCGAGGTTCGATCCCCTGCCGACGCACACCTGATATCTATGGTCCGCCTGCAAAATTTGGGCTACTGATATCCATGGTGAATATTCCATACACGTACCAAAAATACAGTGTGGAATCAAGCTGTAATCAAAAATTAAAAATAAATAAATCCATGGCTCATACTACTGACAAGGTTTGCAAGTAGTATGTAGATGCATATATAAATATGTATATTGCCTGCAGGAGTATTGATTAGCAGAGAGAAGAAACGACGGTTTCTTGCGAAACAACATGTAAAACATGAAAATAATACAAAGAGGCACAATGTGAAAGACATGTGTGATTGTGATTTAAATATACGGTAGATGTATTATGATATGATAGAGAAGATTTGTAGCTCAGGTGGATGATTTTGATGTGGTTTTGTTCTCTGAGCTGGATGGTTAGTTTGCAAAGCTTTCATCATCTTACTGGGTGACATCTTCAGCGCATACTTCAATTTGAAGTATTATGTGTTATGTTTGCATATGTACATCGAGTGGCCAATAAACAATTCCGTTACTGAATATTCTTGTTTTACTTGTGTTACTCTTCTGCAGTTACATCTTGATTGAATTTAACTGAATTCAGGCATCTTAGTAGATTATAATTCCATCATAAAATAATTTTATTTGATAAACATAAACAGTGATACATTATTAATTACTGATGATTACGCTTCGAGAACAATTTATTAATTCATTGAATAATCCCCATCCAGACATCAGTGAAAAACAAAACACACAGGTCACCAAAGAGTCTCTTTTCGCCGGCGAATTCATTCACTTAGCTGCACAATTGCTATTATATATAATTGTTTTTGTATTTATGTGTACATTAGTTTTGATACACAGGAATAAAAATAAGTTAGGTTTGTTTACGAAAAGCTAAGTGCACTTAAAAGTACCTCCAAAGTTTATAACCTCACAACACTTTTTAAAAAACGAATGCGGTCGACGAGGGACAGTGGCCTTATTTTTATGTGGTGAGGTTGCTACTTTTACGCCCAACTTTCCCTCTTCACTTACTTACTACCAGCTAAGTTAGGGGGGGGGTGCTTCGGCCAGTGATCGAACCCTAGATTACATCATGGTTTACGAGCATTCTACCGCTGCGCCACCGACTCACTTTGATGCTCCTAATGGTCTTGAATTAAATGACAGTAATGTATCTTGATGTTCTATAAAGCAATCTATGAAATGATATTCAGAGTGTTAAATTCTTATCATAGTCTGTTTGGTTATACATCACAGAGGAATACACTTGCGCCGACTGTTTAGTAAACAACAGACTGTGTGTTCTGAATAAATTAAATCCCGTAAAACGTATCAGTGAAGATTATTGTTCAAAGTTAGATCTGCCTTTGGCTTTACCCACCCACGCCCCCACTGCTATACGTAACCTTAAATCTACATAAAACGGTAGTTTTCTTCACATTCCCTGTAAAAATGAACGATGTACACCGCTTAATTTGAATTAGGTATAAATAGTGAAATGACTAGGTTAATAACACACCTTAACAACTGCGCTTATTGTAGAGTTGTTATTTTGACGTAACGACAGAAGCGATGTAGATATTATGAATTAAGAAAATCTTTATGATGTATTTATTCTGAGGGCTTTAGAGTTCTCACCAGACATGCCTCACGATCCTCGGCCGATGCATCCCTTAGCCGGTAATAGGACCGGTAAAGACGGAAGGTTGGGCGTGAGGCTAGCAATCCCACTCCGTAAAAAAAAGTATCGTTGCCGAAACTTCAGAGCTGTTGCTTGAAGCCCTATGTTCCATTAGAAAGGTAAAGGAATAAAATAATAATAAAAATAACAGAGTTCTTGGTAGTCTTTGACAGTATGGCATGCCTCATAATCATATCTAGGCTTCAAAGGTAAACACAAATTTGCGTTTTCATGAGTTTATGCTGCCATGTGTGACCTGCTGCATCAAGAATGCTTCGTTTTCACTTGTGTCCAAATGGCGCTCGTTCAAACTGGGGTGTGGGGGGTCCGTATTCAGCCTATGTCATATCATTCGTCTACCGAATTCAGTCCAGTCCTGTTTCTTTTATTTCAGCCCTCGATCTAATTTTGTTGATCCGCCAGTTTCTGAACAAACTGGTGCTACCATTATTTTAAACAATGACAGAGCATTATATTTACGTGGAATCAATCAGTATATGGCATTAGCTTGTTTAATGTATGAAGAGTCATTGGAAAAAATGGGTATGTATATTATTTATATAATCGATTGTGTTTACCTGATCATTTTGCATTACTTATGTCGAAATGTGTTGAAAATTTTACAGTACTCGTATTACTGTGTTGTGTGAGGTAATAATAACAAAATCCGCTGTAAGAATAAACCGTCATTACATATGTACCTATTGGCAGCTATTCATGTTATGATCAAAACATAAAAACCATTTTTTCGGGACTTAAATCGATACGGGTACTTGTAATGCCCTCCTATTAATTTTATTGGGCTATTTACTAAACGGAACTGACCACTTTGGACAGCCTACATCGAAAACACTAAATAACAATGAGAGGCAAACACTGCCGGCAGCTCAAAAGTTGGCTGACTGGTCAACTGGGGACATGACTAAGAAGCCTATATGCCAAAAAATGTAGCCAGCAGGTTCTTCTCGTCAGGGGGTTTAAAAGTCCGAACTATTGTTATTTTTGTTCCCTTGGGTTCCGATTGGAACACATGGCTTCAGTAGCACACCTCTGCTTTGTCCTCTTTTCTCAAGTCCTCTTGAGTTGGACCTGCGATCGCCCATAATCTCCCACCACCTCCTTGCATGACCTCCACGTCGTTGTCGGACGTCCTTCTTTCTTCCCTTCCTGATGATAGTTGACGAATACTGTCTGGACTTGTTAAGTATGATTATTTTCCTTCCAGGTGAAGCTTTTTATTCGTTCTCTACTCATATTTTTACTTTCAATATATCTTGTTTTATTATTATTGTGTGGCGCATCGTCTTGGTGCTATATTTTACCAAGTTTTACTGCTTCCCAGCTTCGTAAATTGTACGATCATTTCACATCGCCATTCTTAATTTTGCTTTCATCGAAAGAAGACACATCGGCTGACTGGCTTCCCGAAGGCTTTCACTAGCGAGCGTCATTTTGCCTCTCCGATTCCGACGAAAAACAAATTTCGTTTTTATATTTTGAATATTTGTATTGTGCTTTGAGGTGTCTCAGCGGTTAGGACGCTCGCCGACCATGCACATGGTCCGGGGTTCGATCCCCGGTCACCGACGCACCCCTTTACCTCGCTCAGCCAGAAATAATGCTGGTAAAGAGGAAAGGTTGGGCATGAGGCTGGCAACCCCATCCTGTGAAATAAACACTGTTACAGAAACTGCAAGCCACTAGCTTGAAGCCCTATGTTCCACTGGGGAAGTGAAGGAAAAAAGCAAAAAGAAAGCTTTGAGGTGTCTGCAGCAGTTCAGTTGATTTCCTGGGGATAGAGCCGCTAGCCTCTCTCACACCCAACCGTCTCTTATTTCCCTGGCTTGTTATCGGCTAGAAAACTAACGAGCTAGTAAAGTAGGCGAGGTTATAAATCCGAATTATGATTCGCTTTTCAAGTACCTGCAAGTTATATTTCTTACTGATATGATTATGAGCAACAAATTGTTCTCGAAATGTCATCAGTAAATATTACTGTTTAAGACTGTGAAACCTTATCAAAATAAAATTTTACCCATAATACAAACTGCAGTAGGGTGCCGTTTGAAACACAATGCTGTCGATATCTTAGTACTGGCAACGGATACACGTAATAATGTTGTGAACAAAAAATGAACTCATCTAGCGTATTGAACAATATTAATCTAATTGTATAGAAGTGAGTGATGAACATTAAATCTCATTAATAAAATTTGAATGATGTAAGCTGTACACTTTTTTCAGCTATTTTCTTCTTCCTTCTTCTAGGTTTAATAGAGTTTAACTTTCGTGTCATTAAGAATGCATTACAACAAATGTTAGAATTGAATCAACAGCATGCAAAACAAGAACTAGCTGCAATGTTAATGCATCAGCCTACATCGAATCCTATACCAGAAGATGACGAACAAGAAGAAGGACCAATAAATGATGAGTTTGATTCTTATGGAAATGATGAACAGATTGATGATAATGAACGGAAGATTAATGAAAATAATATTGTCTATGCCAACAGAGAGTTAAGAAATGGGTAGAAAAAAAGAACTCTCTTACTGTTGTCACATTTGTAATCTCAGATCATTTTTATTTTACTATGCATACATATATAAATGATTTTTGTAAGTATACTGACAACTACCGATGATTTGCTGATTTTGTTTCGTTGATTTACTTTTATTTAGCATTTTTCCTACCTGTATCTAATCACATACACATTATGCCAAGCTTTAAAGAAACTATTTTCTCTATTCTTATTGTTGGGAGATTTTGAGAATAATTCTTTCTTTGTGAATGCCCACTGTAGTTTGAAAATATTTCGTGGGATCACAAGTCTGTAAAGACGGAACCTAACCCAATTAGTGCTGTTATTATTTCAGCTTACATTTTCATCAGTGTACTGAGATGTCTGGGGAATATTGTGGAATAGGTTAAATTTATGAACTTAAGGATCAGATGTCCTAATACGCTATATATGTATATGTGGTCGTCTGATGTTAAGGGATTGAATAAGGCCTCACGCATCTGATCGGAGTATTAGTCGAAGAACTTGCAAGTTCGTATTGTCTAACTATGTCTACTTTGATATCATTTCATCGGAAAGTGGACTAAGTTGACCAATGCACTTGATGTTATCTACTTGAACTCTGTCCATTATTGTGGTTGAAATCCGTGTGATTACCAGAATCTAAGGGTAGAAAATCCGGGTGATATATTTCAAGACATAGCGCACTGATCGGTGCGTGTGCACACACCTTATTTTTATCACACTTCTTTCTCTTCAGCAGTTCCTTTCTCTATTACCTTTGATTACATCATGTCCAGCTCTTGGTTACCTCTCACCTGATGTGCAGGTATGGTAATTGGTAACTTGAACAACTACGCAGTTATGTAAAGACCTTTTTGCGTATCATGACCAATTGACAAACCTCAAACCTACTTTTACAGAACTGAGGACAAACACACTGTCAACTGTTTATTCTCTTTGTTCTATTTCAGCAAACAATTTTGTGAGATCTTGTGCTTTCGTTTGTGTCAAGCTGTGGCTACCGGAAACATGGAATCACCATGACTCCAATCAGTCATAGCTATGTGAATCTTCACAATGTTTAGGGGTATCTCGAGGCCTTTAGACTTTATCTAGAGTTGTGACCTAGCACTTCAGAATTCTGCAATATGTAATTCAAATACGATGCACCTAAGCCACCCGGTATACACTTCCATGTGTTGAACTGAGTGAAAGTTGAGATGTGGGAGTTTATAATACCACCCGTTGATTCAGACCAAAGCAGGCGCGATATGGTTGGATTCTGTCATTTGAGTGACAACTGCTTAAACTGATGAGCCGCACTTCTGTTGAGTATTGTAATAGAAGTTTAAAATAACGCCAAATACAACGTAACATTTGCCATGATGAAATAATTTCGATACATGAGGATTGCGACTCATTAATACCTTTTGTAGTCAGCAAAAAGCCAACAAGATGCCGGCAACAATGTAATTGTGTATTAATGCTATTTCTTTTTTTCTATTCCTTTACGTTTCCAGTGGAACACAGGGCTTCAGGCTAGAGGCCTGAAGTTTCAGTAGCACTGGTGTTTATTTCACGGGATGGGTTGCTAACCTCATGTCCAACCTTCCCTCTTTACCTGTCTTATTACTGGCTTGGCAAGGTAAAGGAGCATGTCGGTCGGCGATCAAACGCCGGGCCACATGTATGGTTGGCGAGCATTCTACCGCCGAGTCACCGACGCATACCGCCATCTCTACATGGCATTAATTACGACATAAGCACAACTCCCTATAATTCTAACAGTAGGACTATTACATAAAGATTCTGGAAGTGGACAGAAATTTCTCCGGCGAACCACGGCTACACTCGCTTCTCTGCAACTTAGTTTTTAAATAAAGCAAAAGAGTTCCCTGAAAATTAATCAAAAACAGAGATAATTCACAGACCGACATTTCGAGATGTCTAGGTGCCTGCGTTTAAATCCCAGATTCGACTTCTTAATTGCAAATGACTTACACAGACAAGTAAAGTACCACAATTAGATCAAGAATGAAAGTTGGTGTTTATCAACGGTTATGCCGTACCATTCCCATATCTGGCCCTTCTCTTGCCATTTCTAAGATATTACTAAACCATATTAGTTAAGAACACGCCTGATGATAGTGAATTCAAACAAAATACTACTACAGCTGCAACTAAATTTGGTGGAAATACCCTGAGCAACTTCCTGAAACTTTTCACGCATAATTCGTAGCTACATAGCAATTATTCGGACTTGGAATATATTAGCTTTTTGTCTACATTCAAGGTGTTCTCATGTTTAACTCAGCTGCATAAGCCAAAACTTAATCAATAAAACAAAGCGGTCGACCGTATTCAGAACCAACAGTTTATTCCTTCGTTACTCTACTCGATGTTGTATTGGGAACTACAAGTCGGCAAACACTCCCAGATACACATAAAGCAAGAAAGTGAAGCGAAGTATAATGGTATGGGAAGCTTGGCGTTTACAATGCATATTGAAAGCCCAAAACGAGTACCGTTTCCATTTCCTCAAGAATACCTAATACATATGAACTGAATAGATTACCTAACTTGTCTTTCCAGTTACATGTTTTACTGTGGACAAATCACATTAGCTTTCGCCACTTGTGACTCTACTCTACTTTTCACCCACAGGTGCTATTTGATATAAAGTTTCTGGAACTGAATTAAAGGTGTTACTATATAAACTAAAAAAATATCGTTCATGAGCAGCAATGATTTTCCATTAACAGCTATGACAACTACTCCGCTGAGTTATAATCTCTTAAGAAGCATTCAGATACGTAGTCAAATTACGTATCAAGTTAACTTGCTGTAAATATATACAGTACTTTAAATACTGTGCCAAAATAGTTACATAACTCGTGATGCTTTCTAGTTCCGTTCCAACACATACGAGCGTATCCAAGTAAGCATAACTAATGAACAGGCACCTAGTTGAGAGGGTAAGTCTAGATAAGACAACATTTAGTTGCAAATAAAAACTAAACTGGGAGTGTTTGTGACTACAACCAACTTGAAAATGTATTTATGAAAACTGAAAATTCGTTATGCTTCAAAACTTGCTGTCACAAAGAATACATTTTGAGGTGCTTAAGCAGTTTGGGCTCATCTATTTAACAAAATGAAGCAGAAGGGGAAGTATCCATAGACGCTCGCTATAGTCACAGTGAAACACGGCATCAATTCATAAGGTATCTAACCGTTCGCTAGGTCATTAAGCAGTTTAGTATGCCAAATCCTTCACCTGTAGGGAATTAATGTTGGAATTTATTTGCCTGATACCAGCGACATTCCAAGCCCCACTGTTGCAACGTAAGACGTTTGCTCAAGTCCCTTCAACTAGTTTGTTGTACAAGACTTGAAAACTAAGCATCAATCACGTGCTGAGTTCTTCGTAATACTTTTAATGGATGGGGACAAGGCAATCAATTAATATACAACTGTAATCAGGCAAGCTGTTTGGCCTGTTTCTGAAAAATATTAATGATGAGCACACTTATTAGCCGTGACTTCACAACTGCAATTTTTATCACGCAGTTAAAGCAGCAATACAATAATCCACTGACACTATCCACATTTTCGGGAGGATTCAAACATCAAAAACAATTTCAAAGATATACACAGAGCAACAGTTACTGTCGGAAACATGGACAGACTCAGTGACTAGCACGCCATCACAACAAAAGCATACCAGTGGAGTACTTTAAACATCGTGCGATGAGAATTAGAGGTACCAACAAGTCGATATTTCGGTGCCTTCAGACCTACTTGGGAAGCATCTTCTACGCGGGTCAAGCCATCGCATTCGTCATCCAGTAATGGCGACTGACACAAGGTTAGATTGGAAGACAGTGGTGCTGTCTCAAACTACAGCACTACCACTTTAAATCTCCAACTGTAGGTTCGAGCGAAGTAGACTGTCCAGTTAGGATCCTCAAGTTCGTAAGAACCAATGCCTAGAACTGATTCTCATTGCACAGATGTACCCACACTATTCAGCCGGACCCATCAATTTCTCGCCAACTATCATGTACTTGGGCATATACATTTTCCCATTCCTTGTAATCCGTTCAATTCTTCCCATACAGTTGTGAGCATATTCAGTGCACATTTGAGTATAAGTCAGGCTAATGATGTGAGACAATGGCGGAACCTCTAGTATTTCTAAGTAATGATTGATCAACACAAAATGATCAGCCATATAGATGGTAGCCTAGTCATCTAACAGTTTGTTAGCCATACACCCTGACAATTTTACGGCCCTTAAAATCCCTACTATAGTGTCGTGCAGTTCATCATCAGAACATCCGGAGCACGGTTACCACTCGCCAATGGAAGGCATTTTGTCTCAACAGTATCCTTGAAACAAGACTGATGTGCTAACCTAATCGAAAAGTTATCATCCCGAGAGCTGCACAAATTTTTATGGCACTATGACATACAATCAATAAAAGTAACGGTGAAACGTGAATCTATAAAAACTGTTTCATTAGCACGGGTCATCAGCTCACCTCCCAATGTGCTGGTTCCAAATAGATGATAACCAGCAGCGAAGTGTTAGCCACCACACGCAAACACCCAGATTTAACCAGAACAAATCACATCATATACATCCCTTTATTGTGAGAACATTAACGCAATCTTCTAGCTTCTCTTTCCGTCTCCAAAAGAGTTAAAATATCGCCTTCACGAATTGGACCTTTTACGTTTCGTATAATAGTTCTGTTGGTATCGTCCAGAAATTCGACGCGAACCTGCGTACACTGTCCTTGTGATCCAGTTCTACCGACAACTGCCTTAACCTGAACAGTACATTAGGCATAAAATAGTATAAATTACCTACCCTAGCAAGCTTAGGTTGCACAGCACCTTTATCCATGTTGCTTACTTTGAAAGTGTATCGTACGAAAGTACGCAGCTCAACAAACGTTCAATATACATGTACTGATTTGAAGTTCACTTTCAGACTTACTTATCACGTACAAAGTCTTAAATTCTCTGTCAGTTATTTATTAACGCCTATTTTCAACATGATAAAATCGAATTAAAAAAAGGGCAATCCTACTTACAAGACTGAGCTGCATAATCAAAAACCTCGGTCTGGCAACACAAGCAGTGCAAAATATTTACCTCATAGAATGATGAACCTGATGTGTCATTCAGTTACTGACAACCCCGGTGGGTTGAGATTCGTTAGTCTTACTTTCTGGGAACCATTTCAGTTCATCTGGTTGAAAGCATATCATGGACCGAGTCAAGGTCTGTTAGATCCAATATCCAATATCCTGATGACGAGCTAGTATAAACCAGTGATTTCTTTGAGCTCGCTTCTTGATTGTGAGGTAGAGGTTCCAGATCTTCGGTGAGCTTCTGCGTAGTAAGTCCCGCCACTCGACTGCTTTAGCTCTGGTAGACTCCAGGAGGAGTGGTGCGGGGATTGGTCGAGATGTGGTTTGTAGTATGCAGTATGTTAGGACTGTATTGCTGCCGTGAATGGAGTTTGACCTAACTCCCGTTAATCATTCGGTGTAGTCATAAAAGCAGAATAGTAGTAATAATAATAAGAATAAAAATAATGGGTTGTAGTGTAGATAATCTAGGTTGAGATAAGTGGAATAATAAAGGTGACCTAAGGAAAAGATAGAGTGAGAGAAGGCAGAATAGGTCGTGGGGTATTAGTTTGTACGCTTATCCATTGACAGTGTGGTTTCAAGTTTTATGGGGATAAGCCATTGAGACACAAACCTTGCATTTCTGCATGATTGTCTAGCTTCCGCTTAAAATTCTCCAGAGAAGGCGCTGTAGTCACGGCCGCCGGTAAAGCGTTCCAGAGACGGCAAACACGAAGCGAAAAGAAATGTGATCGCACTCGAGTCTTTGGTCTCTGGTGTGCTATCCTTAGCGGGTTACCCCGTGGAAGCCTATAGTCACTTAATGGCAAGATGCTTTTATTTGGATGGGCCTGGTCATTTAGGATTTGGTAGACGGTGATGAGGTCTCCCCTGTGCCTTCGGTAACTAAGTGTGAAAAGACCTAATTTCTTTAGTCGTTCCTCATATGATTTGTTGCGGAGGCCAATCACCCATTTCGTCGCTCGTCTCTGAACACTTTCTAGAATGTTAGCATCCCTTTTGAGTAGCGGAGGTGCAATGATATTATGCACCTCAAGGTGTGGCCTCACATATGCCTTATATAACCTTAAGAACAGTTCGGGAGTAAGAGCTCCCAGCTGCCTATGCATAAAGTGTAAAGTTGCGTAGGCTTTGGCGACGTCCCTCGCGTAATTTCTACTGATGTCTAGCTTTTCTGTCAGAATAAGACCTAGGTCTCGCTCTGATGGAACACAACTCAAGTTCTGGCCACCAAGGGTGTAATTTACACTCTGTGACCTGCCGGAATGAAGTTGCACTACTTTGCACTTCTTTAGGTTGAAAGGCATTCCGTTAGCCAGAGCCCAGTTTCCCAGAGTTTTCAGGTCAGCCTGCAATCTGTCTGAGTCTTCCGATGAGTTTATTGCTCTCCAAATCTTTACGTCTCTCGCCTAAGTAATCTGTCCGCCATGCGAGAAGTGTTCCAGAAACACCCGCCTTGCTTATTTTGTGAAGGAGCAGACCATGGTGAACTGTGTCGAATGCTTTCGCAAAGTCGAGAAAGATCACGTGGGCTGGTACCTTTTTGTCCCAGGATAGTGTCCAATCGTTCCAGCTAGTAGAAGATTCGTCACGCAGGATCTTCCCCTCCTGAAACCGTGCTGTGCTTCGTGAAGAAGGTTAGTCCCATCGAAGTATTTTCTCATGTGGTCGTCAATGAGACTTTCCAATATCTTCGATATCACTGGAAGTAGAGCAACTGGTCTGTAACTGGTCACATTCTGCCGGTCACCACCCTTGAAGATAGGGGATAGGATTGCTCGTTTCCATTCACATGGAAGTTTCCCTACATCAAGGGAGTGTTGGAACAGATCACTTAGGGGTTGCCAGAGACTTTCTGAACACTGCTTCAGGACAGATGGTCTGATGTCATCACAACCTGAGACTTTCCCGAAGCCAACCTTCCCAATTTTGCAAGTACCATAGCCGGGGTAATTTGAAATGTCCCCAGCAGGTTTTCGCGTGTTGGTTTTGCGATGTAATCTGGATGTTCTGTGGGGTAATATCCTCGTTACTGTTTAGTTGCCTGTGAAAGGCTAGGCTGAATGTCTCTGCCATTTCAAGACTAGTAAGAGATTTCCCATCAGAACCCACTAGATTGCATGCTCCCTGGTTGGTCGGTTTTCTTTCGGACATAAACCTGTATAGGCTTTTGGGGTTCACGAGAAGCTTATTGGCGAGGTCTCCCTGAAATGTCCTTCTATCGCTCCGGACTCGTATGTTACATCGATTCCTGAGTTCAAGGTACACTTCATATTCGGGTTGACTCTTCGATCGTCGCCACGCGAACCAGGCTTTTCGCTTTGCCTGCAGAAGGCGTTGTGTCCCCTTTTCAGCCATGATCGTTGCTTCCTAGCTTTTGGTGAGACTAAAGGAACAGTGTCTGAGACCGCCTGGTGAATGATCTCCTTTACCACTCTCCAGTGTTCTTCTACTGTTAGCTCTGTCCATTTTTTAGGCCAATTTGCTTCAGACAGAAGTCTTCGCATTTTGGTGTAGTTGGCTTTGTTATAACACAGATAGGGCTGTGTATTGTCCCACTGTAAGCGCTCGCGGAGGACTATGTCGAATACTATGACCGCGTGGTCACTACTACCTATGGGAGTCGTGATCTGAACGTTTTCCACTAGTAGCTGGTCACTAGTGAGCACGTAATCCAGTCTAGAAGACTTCCCATCAGGGCCCCATCTAGTATCCATCTTGACATTTTCAGTGAATCCAGCCTTCCTGATGGTATGCAGCAGATTTCGATCAAATCTATCATGGGCTTTTCCCGACACCAAGTTAAGAGATGGGGCATTGAAGTCACCAGCTATGACAATTTGATCATAACCCATGTCTTGAGTTGCTGAGATTGTATTTAGCAGTACCTGGTTGTGGTCTGCTCCACATGAAGGTGATCGATAAATGCTGCCCACTAGATATTTGCAGTACCCAACGGTGAAGTGGCACCATATGGAGTCAGGGAGCTCTGTGAGGGGAGGGTCCGTCGCGTGAACACATCTGAGCTGTTTGTCGACGTATATGGCGACTCCACCTCCTTCTTTCAGGTCCCTATCTCGCCTGACTAGGACCATATCATTTATACTGACTTCGCTGTCTGCCACCGTAGGGGTTAGCCAGGTTTCCGTCAGTATTATGATTTTGGAGTTCAGTTGTGATTGTAGGTGTCTAAGTTCAGCTATTTTGCCTCTTAGCCCTCTCACATTACTGTACAGGCAACTGGTAGTCAGTCTCACCACTTCCCCGTATTGGGGGGTAGTTGACTTGATATTGGCTATCGGTTGAGGAGTTATCCTACGAACTAGTTGGCCGATTCCCCAGGAACCGGCCTGTTGGCGTTTTTTTCTTCTAGTTCAGTCGGAGCACTCGGATGACACTGGCTATCATCGTCCGTGCTGCACCGCTGTAGTGTGACTAGGGGTTGAGGATTTTTTTACTACGCTTTGTTCTCTCCTTTGAGTGCGAGGCCGGCTCTCGCAGCAGCGAATGTGTTTGCTGACCTTGTCCTTGGTCTCGTACCATCTATGGAGAGCGGTAGTCAACTGGTCTTGGGAGCTGAACTTGACAGCTAACAGACGTGGCGAGTTAATTGACATAAGATGAGTGGGTCGAGGCAGTCTATAAATAGAGACAGCCCCTGAACTCCCAGGGCCATCTGGGATGCCAACCATCTCCATTGTTGTACATCATGACAATGCTTTTCGCAGGCGTTCCCAGTTACCAGTTCGGGAATGCCATGCACAACCATGGAGGCAGAAGGAATGAGCTCTGGCGACTCCCTCGCCATTTGTCTTTCCTTCCACGGCCTGTCTGGCTTAACACGTATGTTACAGGCCCTCCCTATAGAAAGGACTTGAGAAGCCAGTAACACTTTTTCAACATCCTCGGTAGAGCCCAATGTTACCCTCAGTGGGGATGGTTTGCCTTCAGGTGCAGCAGTGCCCCTATACAATCTGCATAGATTTACTGGTTGGATGTCCAAACCCAGTGTGCTACACAAGATGGACCACTGTTCCTGATCAAATAGGGCCCTATCTTTCAGCAGACTACTGCTACAGTCTGGTACATTAAAGAGGATTACACAATTTGATCTACTAACCGTGGGCTTGGGCTCGGTCCTCGCACATTTGTGATCCTTTAAGACCGTTTTGGTTTGTCTGGTGCGACTGGGTATTTTTTGTGTCTCAGTGCTGTGGCCAATATTACTGGCAGACGAGAGGGGTCTTTTTCCAACGACGGAAACCCGTGGTTCTCCAGCCTCTGTGTCTGGAGCGGTTATGTCAAGAGTTACAGGTTTAACCGGTGAGGATTTTGGTATCCCCGGTTTACGCGCATTTGTACTAATTTCCGGATTGGTGGTGGTCGAACATTTCATATTTTTCCCCGCTACTTCTGCACCATCTTTAGTTTTCAAAGGACTACGCGAGGCTACATCAGGACGGCAACTCGGGCATATGTACCAGAACCATTGGCATGGGTTTTTACGCATAAAGTCATAATATGCTTTTGGTACCCCATTGTCGCATCTGCAATGCACCCATCGCTTGCAAAAGTTACATTCGAAAGCAGAGTCTGCTTGTTCGACAACAGAAGCGCAGACCTTGCAGTCGTCTGCCTTCTTGGGGAGCGTTCTTGTCGTCTTGCGACGTCGTGAACGTTTCTTTTTGGCCTTCCTATTTGTTTCATGGTCTACCATGGGGATGGGTGTTATGCAGTTCTCACTTAGTGCAATTTTCCCACTCGGATCTGTTAACCTAGTCATGTTAACAGGGGTGGAGCCACATCCACTTGGCTGACTTTGCACAGCTTCACTGTAGGACTGTGGCGACATAGGTAATTTGTACGAGCTGGGACTGTCAGCCCTGGTCTTCAAGACCGGTGTGTGTGAGTCCATCAGCTCCTATCATCTAGGATAAAGAAAGCATTAGGCGTGAAACCTTTGACTTATTAAATGGTCAGTAGAACAAATGGATCTCGTCTTTCCAACTCACATCATTTACAGATACGTTTTCTCTCTACTTTTTTTCATTCTGTATTTATTTTTGCTGTGCTGTTTTGTTTCTCTCTTCCTTGCAAACTCTACTTAAAACATTCTTGTTCGTTCTTTCACACTCTGTATATCTCGACCATTTTGCTATCGCTTACGCCAGTAAATATGCTAGTAGTATCTACTTTTCTAACACCTTCAAACACTGTTTAAATTTTGGCTTTGCTACTGACATGCTAATATGTTGTTGTCAAAACTAACTGAGATAACTTTAATTTATGTAGAACTTTATTTATTGTTAACGTACTAACTGGATGCAATATTGTAGTAAAAATGCTGAGAATTCCATTCTGTATCACAAGTGCTGATTTGGAATAAGGCTATTATCTTATCTTGTCTTAAGATACTATCCACGCTATTAACCGACCTTTATGACGCCAATGGTTCTAGTTTTTGCTACAGCTTACGAAGCGAATGATTATTGTTGTAACCGTATTATTCGGGTTTGATTTTTCGGCTCATCTGATGAAGGCTCCAATAATTTATTAGGTATAGTAATAACAAAGTTCAGCGATGTCTCTATTTGGAGAATTCATTCACTTAGCTATACAATCGCATTTATACATTATTATTTTGTGTGTAAACATTGGGTTTGCCAAAGAAAAAGAAAAATTAGTCAGGGTTACTGTCTACGTCATCAAAGTTTCACTCAAATGTGATGAATGATCACAATTGTAACTAGAGGGTGAAAATTGGTAAGTATTGACAAGGGTCGCACAATATGAAGTTGGATGTTAATGGGGACACGTGTCCGAAAAATTGTCATATAGGTAGAAGGAGTAAATAAAGGGCTGATAAGTAAGAAAATAATAACCAGATGCCGCACAAAAATTCAAAAAACAAAAACGAAAACGAAACATCATTGAAAAGGTCGTGGAACTTAGAATTATACCCAAGGTAGAAGGAGGGAATGGAGAAATCTCTTCTGTATGCATAAACCGGGGACTTCTATCAGGGTCGGCAAGGCCTCGGCAGTGCCAAGTTCACGGAAGCCAACTGTTCTCGGGATACTTCTTTTGACTCTGTAGATAACTTTGAATTCTCCGTGCATATTGAATGACTAGTGTTGACTATATGTATACGTTCAGTTACATCACACTTTATTAATCGACTGTTACCTTTTCACAGCCAAGCGGAATAATGTTATTCAACCTTCAGAAGCCAAAGATATTGACGTTCACGGATAGTGCGAATTATACTAAAGCAAGATCTACTACCCACAACTTCCACTGTATTCGTTCCGCGTAGACTAAATGCAAAGCAAAACACCAGAATTGATCATCCAAATTACGAGTTATATTTCGGAACCAAATCGGAGTGCGAGGTGATTGCTTTCGTTACATTTGTATTTGAACTCTTTCATACCGTAAACAAGCTATTTACACACAATATCTGCTAGAAACTTTAGAATTTTCACATTTTCCGCGTAGAAATACACTAGAGATACATTTACGCCTTGGAATTATTGTATAAACTCTGTTTTCACTGACCCTGCCCTCTGCACTTTTTGGATGCATATTTTATGGGATTTATCAGGCTCATTTCAGTGGGTCTGTGCGATTTTTCGAAGCTTTACGTCGGATGTTATCTATTTTGTGCTATATCTGTAGTTATTTACCGGCTATTCTGTTTTTTTCGACGAACTCTACCCTTGACTCAAGTTGCCCCCTTTTAAGCATCTTTATTACTCCAACAGGAGGATTATCATCAGTTAATAGCTGTCGATTTTGTTTCCTAATAGTTTATTTTTATTGATATAGTGTTGTTTATAGAGAAAATCTGAAGTTTTCATCTCCAGTAGTCTCAACTGAGTGATAGTCCGAACCTACCTTCATCCCTGACTTTCGGAATTTCACTTTTTCATCAGTTTCACCTGAACTATGAGTTCTTTCTCCATTAATTTTAGCACAGTGTTACCAGTCCCCAAACCCGTTCTTTTCATTTACTTTTTACCAAGGAATTACCTCAACTCAGGATTTTTGCTTGTTAACTTCTAGTATCTGACTGAAAAACAGTGAACTCCCACTATTTTCACTTGTTATTCCTTTTGCATCTCATTTCAACTTTCTGAAACTGTAATTATCAGTTGCAGCTCACCAAAGTGAATCTTTTGATACCTATTTTATTCCCATTATTTGTTCATTTCTTTTCTACATCATATTGTTTTTTGTACCTTCAGCTATTTTTGTGGAAAAAGTACCTTGTTCTCCATAAAGGATTTTCCGATCTAGTGACAGTGACACTACCAGTCCTTATTTTTAATTTCCCGTGGTCTATTTAGTAAGATCGAGACCGCTTTTTATCCAGTCATTACCTTTCATCTCCCCCCCACGAGACCTTTTTCTATTTTTCCTCCTAATCTCACCCCTAGTATTCCGGATTTATTCAGTCTTTTTCTTCTTTGTCCAAATATCTCTGCCCTGAACCATCCAGAACAACTTCTCCCATCATTTTTCACCTTGTCGACCGAAGAGCCTCACATTCGTATCATTTGTGAGAAAGTTGTGAAGTTCCCTCTGTAACTTCCACATTTCTTTACCCTCTTCTTTGCTCTTGGTATCCTCCGACTCCTCTCATCGAGATCTGTAGTTTGATACCCATTTTGACACTCTATCTCTGACAGTTTTGACTTTTAAAAGTCGAAGTCCCCCATTAGGTCATCGTTGTATTCATTTCGTCGCCTATCTGGAATTGTTGTAACTTCCACATTTCTTCACCATTTCGCTCTGCTCTTGGTATCTCTCAACAACAACACGTCTCGTAAACCGTCAATGCCCAGCTCTTGCTACGCTGGGCCTCACGCTGTTCCTCGACGCTTCTCAGAAACGCTTAGTACGAACGGACGCAAAAACCAGAACACAGATTGGCGACTCGAGAGTTCTTTATTCTAACACCAACATATAGCCAACTTTAAAACTAAGCTTTACAACTAAGGTCTATGAACAAATATTACGATAGTAAATCACAATATTACTTCTGACGGTTTTGTACGTGCTTTCTGAACAGCGATCGATGGGACGATGACTGGTGTATTGATGCCTCCGCGAAAATTGGGGAAGTTGGTTTTGAGCAAACAACCATGAATTGATCGTTCAATCTTCAACTCCACTGACACCTCTCTTCACGCTCTTTTAATTTATAGCCCTTTCGACGCTTTGTATTGTTTTAGAAAGTGAACTTTCAAATCACGTCATCCCCCTCCCTCATTTACGGCTTTCTTTTCCAAAGTGATGACGTGGAGTCTTTTACAATAGCACTTTTTTCGTTTGTTTTTTATTCTCGTTTGCCTTGTTTATTTTGGTTTAACCATTTGTCAAGCCACCGTGAGGGCCTATGAACGGTCTGTAGCACAACTAACGGTCCATCGTTGGTTTCCTCCACACCCGAGTCCGCGATACAGCATCCTCCAGTCATGTCAGCTATGTCAAGCCAACCCCCATCACAATCCATGGCCTCTGCCACGGTTCAAGCTGACCCTAAAACAACAGCCTCCTGTTTTCCTTTCCTCATCTCCCAACTGCCAGCAGCTCATCTTTTGCCCATCACATCCAATCCATCATCACCTCACTCCACGCGGTCCAATCAATCCCTATCCGCGATCGTGTCTTCGGGAGACCTGTGTATATACTGTTCTTCAAACTTCGCTTCTCCGAGAGGTTTATCTCAACATCTGAGCCAAATCCACCACGCCGAATACAATGAGGTCCTTCTCGATCGCCTCCTCAACGACCGTCGAACACGACGAAACTGGTCCCAAAATGAAGAACTCACCCTACTGATGTTAGCAGACGCAGCAGTCGAACGACTCAACAGCAAAGCCGAACTGTATCAACACCTACACGACCATCTGCCACATCGCTCAGTTGGAGCCATCAAACGCCGTCTGCAAACACTCAAATAGATGACATTTGCCCCATCATCATCGCACTCTACGTCAACCATTGGTTCCTATTCAACTCCATCCTCACTTGCATCATCACATGAAAGCTATGCTACTAGATCATTACTGTATATACGTCCAAGACCTCAAACCTGGTCCGCACAAGAAGACACTCGGTTGATCTCAGCTGCCAGATGTCTCGATTCCCCTTTACTTGCGCCTAAACAGTTCTTCGCTCTTGTTGCTGAAACCATTGGCAACCGCACCGCCGGTGCGATTTGTAAACGTCTAAACAAGCTAAAATGGAGACGTACACTTAACCCATCTCTACCAACAATAGTCCTCACTTAAACTACGTCCTATCGCCAAATCGAGCCAAGTATCTCCCCCACCGATGTGTTTACCGTCAACATATCAATCTCTGCCCCTATAAGTCCACCCAGAACAACTTCAACTCCAACTGTCATAATCTCATCGAATACGCCGACTCTGCTGAAGGAAAAGCGAACCCTCCAATTTACCGTCATTAATGATTACATTGTATTCGATGAATCCACCCAATCAATGCAAATACCCCAGTACCACTATGCAATAAGTACCGTCAACAGAACAATTTTATATTCTCCAAATGCTGTGTCAATGATCCGGCCACTTCTGGATACTATTGATATTGATGAATCGGTTCCAACTTATACTATCAACGCCTTCTCACCAGAGCGAACTTCATCGCCCACTCCAAACCTTGAAAACGAAGCTCAACGACAAATTATGCCAACGATTCCTGTCTACAATGGGACATACAGTTCAAAGAATCATGCAAATTCCTGTTGTAATCTCTTATCGAGGGATGATCAGTCAACTTTCTGCGAAATACCTTCGCAGACTCTTTTTCACCTCCTTCGACATTTCACGCCTCTGCATCTCAACCATTCAAGGCTCTTTGAAAATCTATGATACTTACATGCGTGGAACGTATGGACTCAGACGTAGAAAAGAATTGAACCAGTGATATTGTAAATTTATTGCCATATAGGAATACTTTTTTCCTCCTACCATTTACTCTACTACCACTTGGCATAATTCACACGCGAGACACATTGTGACACTCATAAACATATATATACTCTTTGAACCGATAATATTGTTATTAACCTCCTAAAATGCCTGATAACTTCGTTTACTCTGCATATTCCAATTGCTTCATACTACATACACGCATAGAGCATATTGTCGCTATAAACTTCTCCCGATGTTAAATACTATTGCTGCATTCAACTGTCGGTTCTACCCCATGATTCATACATGCAAGCAACATTCACATTTTCAAAATTAGTAGAGACTTATGTTACATTTGATGATTCTATAAACATAAATTATTAAGAATCATACTTTTATACCAGTCACGAATATCTCACATCAACATATGACATGAACAATCAATCACGATTACGCATATACGTACAAACACTTCTAACTGGCAGTGCTGCAGAAAAAGTACACATTATTGGGTTCAACATGGGCTGCTAATTTTTCTACACTTCTGTCTTTTATTTTTGATAGCTTAATTGACTAATTTACGCTCATATATTTATTTATCTTTACGAAGACTACTTATGTTATTTGGGTAACATTATTTTGAGCTTATTTTTCTATTGATTTCTTGTATTATTATATTTTCGTTTTGTGTGTGTACTCAACTTTAATATTGTAAAAATTGTCCATTCGCTACGGCGAATGGATGCGGATAAAACACGCATCAGACAAGCAATATATCACACTTCGCACGAGTAGGTACTGTTGCAGATGTGTTGCGGGGCACCTGGCAGCCGGGTTAGGTTGAATTAGGACATGAAATCAAGGTTCCCATGGGTTGTACGCAGGTTTACAGGAAAGACTGTCACGTATCAATCATAAAGCTTATTTCTGCTTTACGTAGGCAAGAGAACGAGCCAAAGGCCATTCAGGCAATGTTACATACTTCCCCTTTGCACTCCACAACGATATAATTGTTCCCAAGACTTTCAATTTTTGAATGAAATTTTTCCACCTAGTCGGATCAAAAATAAGAACCGGCGTAGTCGAAAGTCAGTTCTCAATGTCTGGAATTCGATCTCCTGTCTTTCGAAAAAAGCAGGGGGTATCCGGCCCTTTTACATGTTCCTATTATGAAACAATAACGATGCATACGGTTGTCCATTGAATACTTTTAATATGTACGGGATATCTTTCATTCGATGATTAGTTGCTCGAGTTAGGTTTTAAATCCGGACCTTACGAAAAATGTGTTTACAGCAGTGTGAGTATGATTGGTGGTCTCAGAGAAAATTCAGGCCGGTCCAGAATGTATTCTAACGCCGAAAGTTGCAAGTTAGTGCTTATTGGTTTTTAAGTCTCGCCTTACCATCTGTTGCAGTCCCTGCGGAATGCCTTGACAGTCACAAGCCTGGCATGCGCTGCAGCACGCCTAGAAACACTACCTGAAGACACCTGTTACTTTGGTCGGCAGAGCACACGACTGTATTTGTCGAGTTGCAATAAAGGACAATGAGGGATTCATTAGGCTTGGGTGGTATGCGGCTAATCACAGCACTCTAGGAGATGTTTCTGAGCGCCCTCATCCACGAAAAGAATTCGATGTTAACACTTGCTTTCTGTTCCTCTCGGAAAAGGAATTATGTCACCGTAGAATTCAGGCTACCAGTGATTCTTGAAATTTCTTGCTTCACAAATAGTGTGGAACGGTGCCTTGTATCATATGCTCTGCCGAAATCCTCAAAGGATTTCTTGATGGGCTGAATGTTTTTCTGTTAACTTGATCAGTCCTTCTTTCAATGGAAGGCTTCATCATTTGGGCGAGGTTATCCTGAATTTCACTTTATGTGCTAACCGAGGAATCGCTGTTTTGAAAATTCACCTTTCCAAGTGATGGTTTGTAGGGATTTGACTGGTTTCAGGATTTCATCATGAGCCGACATTAGTTAGAGAACCATTGGAAAACCTGGGAGTACTGGACAGCTGCTTCGTCCTAGTTTGGGACTCTTCAGCAGTACGAACCCACTGGGATTCGAACCCAGGACCTTTCGGTTACAAGGCGAGCTCGTATATCATCAAGCCACTGGGACCTGATCCAATGGTCCTTGAATTCTAACTTCTGCCAATTCACGACATAGCTCGACCGCTAAACAATGTCTTCGGCGATTATCTGTCCTCACACCCGACCGGCTGCACCCTACTGGTCACGACTTCCCACTGGAACCCAGGTAACTACCTACCCAAATGGGGCCACTCGCCAGTGAGCATCCCACTGGTATTCCCCTTTTATTCCAGTTACTGTGTAAAAAAGACTTGTGTGCATGTATCTTGAAGAATTTCAACCACTTTCTCCCGGTTTGAATAGTAAGTGTTGTTTGTATTAATGGCAGATTGAAAGTTTTTGATAACTGCCAATGTCGGTTTCAATCTTCACCAGCGATTTTCTGTGAGGGTGATTTCCTTTCAGTGATGGTTGTGTATATAGTTTACTTGGTACTGGGAATGTAACGTCTTTGTAGAGGTTGACAATATTTGTGCCAATTCCTTTACGCTTTTTAGGCGTGTTCGATTCCTTCGTGTGGATTCAGTTTAAAGGTTACGGAGTGTGCTATCAATTAAAAGGCTCCTAATATGATGTGATTAGTAGGCACTATCTTCCTGAAGTAGGGAAACACGTCGGAATATCTGTAAATAACAGTACTTGACTACCTGAAGATATAACCATGAACCCCGTAAATCTAGTACTGCAGCTAATGTTTCGGCCTTTATTCGTTGCTCGAACCCAGCATATACTAAACCTAAATCCGCAGACCAATAAAAAAACAAGACAACTCAATTAGCAAGATCAGCTCCTTTATTTTTTATCTACTACCCTAGTTGTGTGAGTTGAAGTCCATCGAAAACTACACTGGCAATACTGTTTTCATATAAACAGGTGAATTTACATGAAATGCATGCCATTTTTGTATACTCGATGAAGCATTAAATGGATTACAGTCACGAAATATAATAACAATATATATTCTCAATTTTTGTAAATTAAGCTGAGTATGTTACCTAGTGGGGCAATAAAGGCTTCGCAAATAAACCATACAGACAGAGAACAAAACTACATCAAAATATGACTTGAAGGTGACATGTACCTGCACAAATACAGATATCGGCCCAACTATGAACACAATACATGAAGAATTAGCAAAAATGGATAGATGGTGTGACACATGGAGACTTGAGCTTAATGTTGAAAAGTGTGGATGGCTCTGCATAGGCTGTTCCAACCTTGAATTCGACCTAGCGATTCAGGGCCACGAAATCCCCAGACTCAAATCTATACTAGACCTAGGACTGAAATATTCACACAATCTATCATTCTCAGAGCATATCTTGAATCAAGTGTCGAAATCACGAAGGTTTATTGGTTTCCTACTTAGGAACTTCTACAGAAACGAATCCAGAATGCTACTGTACAAGGTTTGTGTGCACCCACTCCTAGATTACTGCTCATTCATATTTAGTAGTACACGCATAGAAGGCAAACTGAAAGTAGGAGTACAGATGTACTTCACGCGAAAAGTACTCGGAACCGATAACGGCACAAACTACTCTACCAGATGTGAAATCCCAGGACTAGAAACATTATGGTTAAGGCGACTGCGACTAAATCTGGCACTCTTCTATAAGCTTCTTAACCAAATAGTGTATACCCCTGCTAATTATACTCGGTTCTCAGGAGACACAGGATACAACCATAAATGCACTAAAGGTACAGTGGCTATAGAACCATGTAAAACAGCCAGGCAAAAGTTTTTCTTGATTAGGTATGCCCAAATATGGAACGAACTACGTGAGAAAATGCGACTAGCAAGCACATTTGCCTCCTTTGAAAAGGCACTTAATGACGCACTAAGTTTGTTTGTAATTGATACCAGTGGTAATTCCCATGTAAGAGTTTCAGAAACCATAGGCCCATTTAATGTATGAACTTAGAGATTACACCTATTGTTTGTTTTGCCTCTATTTATAATTCCAGACAAAAAAGCCGCAGTCATGGCAATAACACCCATTCAATCAATAGTCGATCGAACTATGTCTACCTGATACAAAGGGCGAACCATCACCAACATACGAATGAAATGTGAGAAAACAAGGTCGAAACTTATCGCAACATCACATGAAAAGATAAAAGTTATTTGAACATCATTCATAATCCACCAACTGGTCTCCTTCCAAAAAAGAATACGGCGATGTTTTATCCAAAATGACGAGGAAATACATAAGTCCACAGCTGCTGTTGTAAACACTCAGTGGGGGTAGGAGACAACAAAGTAATCCATTCAAAGCACATTAGACACAAGACTCTGCAGAATACGTCATAATCCAAATCACTGCCTATAAGGCGCCAATAAACCTGAATATCTATGATATAACGAAAACATGCTGAAATCTGCATCTCAGATCAAGTTGATTCACTCGATGGTAATGATCTGCCCCGGCATGCCTTATTCGACATCTTGAATGGAATGGTTCGAGGTTATTCTGGTACTAGATCGAAAAGAATAAAAAATTCACCGGTTGCTGAATCAAAAGTACTTCTCTGCATGTTTAACTGTATTCTAACTGCTATAATTCATTCCAAACCATTTATCTTATAATCACTCAAATTCCATGAACGATCCAATTCTACCATTTGAAGACGCTGGCGAACATGCTGTAAATGATTATTCATGATCTGAAATGAAGAAGCAACTGGTTTTCAAACAGTTTTTCAACATTTTACTCAACTTACGAGTACAGTCCGCCATGCAGACACAAATGGCGCAAATGGAGAATACCTTTAACGACCTCGGCGCCATTTGATGCAGTAAAACAACTTAACATGACTTTATCTAGTTTTCGCCTCCACGATCAAATTTCTTTACTGTTATGAAACTACGATAAGACTGCTGAAAAAATGGAATAAATATATTACTGATCTCAACATAATACATCAATGATCTTTAAGCCAATGGTGCTGATCACAACGAAGTTATATAGGGGAATTGACTTGAAGATTTTTTCCCCGGATATCTGTATTACATTCATCTGATGTCTGGGTTTTTTGTTAATGCGAAGGCAATATTTCTATATATCTTTATGTGCTACACAAACAGACTTTATATCAGACTGTTCCGATTGACTATAATGTCAGAAAGTACAACCAAACTGTAAATTCATTATACATCAAATCATGTGTAATTTATATAACAACTTATCCATGCCTGTGCAATCGGTATGTTCCTGCATAAACAGGGACAAATATATTATTATTATTAAAACAATATTTATGCATGCCTATACAATTGGTGTATCCTACATAGCTAGGAAAAAAATGTACCATCTTATATTATCTTTACTAAACATGCTTATTAATATTGCGCGTAACCTATCAAATTGATGATGCCTGTAAACTGGCGTCGCTCATGTAAAAAATGAGAATATATATTATTATTATTATATACATAAGTACTAATAAATCGGCGGCAATCAGCAACAGATGAATTTTTAATTCATGTGCGGTGTGGAACCAGAATGATTGCGAACTAGTCCATGCAACATGACGAGTGAAGCATTTGGGATCTGAATATTAGCATCGAAGGACTCGCTGAGATTTATTTCTTAGAAATTCAGGTTTATTGGAGCTGCACAGGTAGTGATTTGTATTTGTCAGCACGATCAGCATATAGATGAACATCCAGACGTGTTCTGCTGCTTGTTCGCCGTGCGGATTTAGCTAATTCCATTTCCCGTGGGATTCGGTTACTCTTTAACTCTGATATAGTCGCAAAGTATTGCTGTGACCACGGGAAGTAAACGTTTACCTTAAGTGCATTTCTTCATGAACACCACTTGAGTATATACTCGATATTCAGAAGGTTTATTGATTTTAGTTGTACCAACAGGAACCGTGGATTTATGTAATTCTTCATCATTATGGCTAAAACATCACCGCACTCATTTGGGACAGTAAGATAGTTGGTCAAGTATAAAGTGTCCAAGAAACCCATGTCCTTCCATGTGATATTGTGGTAAGTTTTGCCCTTGTTTTCTTATATTTCATTCGTGTCTGTTTTGTTTCATTTACTGTATCAAGTAGACACTATACGAATGCTTCTTGCTTGTTAGAGACCTCTTGTATCGACTGCTACCCCTTTATCCGAAATGAAAAATACGGGCAAAACAAATAGCAGGCGTAGCCTCTAAGCCCATCCGTTAAATGGGCCTATGGTTTCTGAAGCTCTTTTATGTGGATCTATACTAATGTTGATTGCAAACTCTTTTGATGTGTCATCGCGTATCTTTTTGAATAAGGCCAAGTTGCTTGCTATCCGCACTTCTGCTGGTAGTGTGTTTCATATCTGGGAATATATGATCAAGTAAACCTCTACTTGGTGCCCAGCATACATTTTTCTACAGGCACTGTACCCTTAGTGCGTTTTTGGTTTCTCTGTCATCGTCTGAAAATCGAGTACCATCAGTAAGGAAACACACCATGCGGTCTAAAATTTTGTGCAAATGCATAAATTTTAGTCGCGGTCGTCTTGGCTAAAGTCTTTCAAGTCCTGGGATTTCACGTCTGGTCGGGTAGTTTGTGCCGTTTCAATCTCGAATACTCAGAACGTGAATTTCCTCTCTATTCCTTCTAATTGTTCGTCTACTGCGCGCATACTATTGAATTTGAGTGAGCAGCATTTTAGGAGTGGGCACATACAAACTTTTTACAGAAGTGTTCTGGACTCATTTCTGTAGAAGGTCTGACATTATGGTCATGACTCTCTTTTGTTCATTTTCACAAAATCCTGCAGAGTTCCTGACTTTCAGGTGTGCTCCGTAGGGCTTTGTTTTCCTCGAGTTGTGCCTTTATTTTTTGTCTCTCCTCATGACTTTTTATGTGCCTGGTGTAATGCATTAAATTCCTTGAATGCATAAAATTTTATCTTCTTTTTCCCCGGCTTTAATCGCATTTTGCGGACTATAAATAGAGTTGGTGTCTTAAGCGCAGACTCTGGGGGCGCGATTGTGTCTTTTACCGATGGTCTTTCAGAAGATATTAATAGTTTATAAGTTTTTCATCCCAGTTAGAGCTTCTCAAGAAAACTGGTAAGAATTCCCAGTGGGAATTTCTGTGGTCTCTCTCTCTTCAGTAATAAAAGTATCAGCGTTCATGTTCGTTATGGATATAATAGTAGCAGGAATAATACGGATTATTATTACCACAACGATATCATTATTAACTTAGATGGGTGGCTACTAGCAATGCAATCAAAACAACAAAATTTATTTCCTAATCTTATGAAAGAAGTTTTTACTTACTTCCCCTTCCATTACCTCCCAATACTGACGTGTCAACTAATTTATTCCAACTGAACTCAGGATTTATTCTGAAGGCGAATGGAGACCCAGTGTATTTCAGTTACAAACATTTTCAATGTAGTTGAAGATTGAACGACCAATTCATGGTCATTTGCTCAAACCCAACTCCTCCATGTTTTTCGCGGGTCATCAATCCGGCAGTCATCATCTCATCGTTCTCTGTTCAGAGGAAGATAAAAAACTATCAGAAGTATTATCGTAATTTATTGTTACAACATTTATTCCAAGGCCTTGTGTATAACAACCCCATTGTTGGATATATGTTGGCTTAAGAATAAAGGATTCTTGAGTCGCCAGTCAGTGTTCTGGTTTACGCGTTGGCTAATACAAAGTGTTTCTGAAGATCATCGAGGGACAGTGTGAGGTCCAGCGTAGCAAGAGCTGGACATTGACAGTTTAATGAGACTTGGCTGACAAACATGATACCTACCTTTTATTCTATCACTGACTG
Source organism: Trichobilharzia regenti (assembly GCA_944472135.2). NCBI lineage: Eukaryota > Metazoa > Platyhelminthes > Trematoda > Strigeidida > Schistosomatidae > Trichobilharzia > Trichobilharzia regenti. The sequence goes on along the minus strand of OX235266.1, from coordinate 26,461,037 downwards.
TTACCTCTGATTACTTCTTTCAGACCTTCGCAACAACAACAGACTATACATGCGCACTTATATGATGCATAAACTATGTCGCTTTCATCTAGACTAGGCTGAGTGCTGAGTATTTCATACCGAGTCAAGCTTTGCGGAAAATAACAGTCAGGTGATAACTGAAGTTGCATAGAGTTGTTGCCAATGCGGAACGTTAGATGAATCCTTAACACTCCTGCCAAATCCCTAAAGTTTGGTGTGGAAGGAATTTATTGAACTCAGCAAATAAATTCACTGAGATATCATTTCTTTCCTCTGCTATAATAGTACATATATTACCACCAATGCAACCAACGGAATAAGATGACTCTGGAAAATGCAAACTCCACCAAGCAGCTAAATAACTCTTGAACAGCAACCATAATGACAGAGTAACCAACCACAAGCGACACTGTTTTGTAGGTAAGTAAGTAAACGCTTGAAACACGGTACGTTCAGCATTTGCGTTACATTTTTGCGTGATTCGTTACATAGAATTTATCTTGTAATCCTTGCACAAGTGCTATACTACTTTCATACCTGTCATTATTAACTCTCACATCAAATAGTTGTGGTTAATCAGAGTAAAATGCAACGAACCTAATCCCCTGTAAATCTGGTGGCTAATTTTACGTCTTTGATTGCTACATCAAGCAACATACTCCCTACAAACGGCTATAATGAGCCACATAACTCACTTGTATGCCGTAAGTGTCGAGCTGGAACTGAGGATAAATATGTATTGACAGCTAGCATTAGCACTACTCCTAAAAATTCATTACCCTCTGGTCATACAGAACCCCTTCCTTCACCTTATGTGCTTATCGAAAAACTCCAGCCATCAAGCTTTTCTCAGTACTGTCTTCAGAAATAGAACTTCTAAAGTTGTCTATAGGAGAACATAAGGCTGGGTTAAGGGAAATAAAAAACAATAAGTCAGTAAATGCTGAAAATTCTGAAACCAATACCAAGATATCCAAATTATAAGATCAGATCAGCGATATCAGATCGCAGATCTGTGAACTGACACCTCTAACTAACCCCACGAAAACTGTAAACCTTGACAAACTTGACATAGAATCGGAAGCTAGGGCAGATAACTTCATTAACTTTGCTACTATAGAAGTAACAAAACGACTCGACGCAAAACTGAGTGCTATTGTCTACAACGTTCAGGACATTGAGGCACTAAAAAGGTACAGCGCATCTTACTGAGTGAGGCGAAAGTGCCCAACTCCAAGACTAAGTGCTATGGGCTGAAGAACAGTCAACGTGAAAAGTGTTGTCCTATTTGCTTTCAGTTCGAAACACCGACAAAGACCAGAAAATACATTCACTCCCAACCCACCCTATCGCAAGCCAGAAACCAAAAACTAATAAACGTCGCGGTGGACAAAACAGTCATAGAAAGGCGTGCATATAATTATCCTGCTAAGCCTAACTGTGGAATAAATTAAAGGACATTGCAAGCATCCATTATACCCAACCTTTTGAGAGATACCGTTGAATCCACCTCACCACCCCTCTCAAACCACACAGAATTGTCCCCTCAGAGTGCAACACTAGCCGAAAGGCCACTAGATTGTAATCAAATAACTAATAAGCCCATACTACCTATCACCGTAGATTTAGAAATGTCACTAAATAACCCCAGAAAAAGTCAAAGCCCCTCGAAAGTCGGTATTGTCCACTCCTAGGCATAACTTCATCAGTAAACAGAAAATGGTTAACAGACCTATTCAAAATATGTCACTGGCACCGAAAAATCAAATTCACTCACCTAATGCTTCTCAGTAAAATGTACACGATAAGGAAAATATGACCCCAAATCATGCCAAAAATAACAATGGCAGTATAAATAAGCCCAAACTTCCCACTGTCAATAGTATTAGCACCCACAACATGCGAAATCGCACCATGGCACACGCTAAATACCAGCGCCACAACACTGCTGCTCTCAGTAGTACAAGTGGCAATAATCAGAACTTGGCTACCAACAACTCCGGGTCTTCAGAGTGTGGCACACAAACAAATTTTGATAGGATATATCGTACAAGTCTGTTGAGAACTAACACACAATGCAGTGCACACCAAAACCCATACAAGGACACAACTAGCATCAAACAATAGGTGGAATAATAAGCCATGTTCATCATAAGGATTCAATCATTTTTATCCTCTGCATCCCTGTCAGCGTTGAAAAGACAGCTGGTAGGGATGTTAACACTCCTAAACCACTAGTGCTGGCTCCCTCCTTGCATGAAAACGGGAACGGTCTAGTGCACCCGTATCCATTAGGCACACTTGACACTTGCACAAGTATAGGTCAAGTAAAGAACCCTACCCACTTCTGTAACCTAACTAAAAATAAAAATTCCTTAGTCTATAGCAAATCCAGTACTCCAACTCCAAATTCTTCGCCGAAAACAGCACACGCCAACTCGATAGACACAGGTGAGCATGATGTTGAAACTCCTCTTAACATAGGATCATCATGTCAAGCAGAACTACTGAGTGGTGAACCATGTTCGGAGCTGATTAACGAACTTAAATACTTAAAATGCTATTTCGACTCTCATCTTTACCTAAACATCATAAATGCTAGATCTGTTCTAAATAAATTGTCGGTGCTCAGAGCACTCACAGTAATATACAAACCCCCTGTAATTATCATCGCTGAATTTTGGTGTCATTCGAACATCTTGGATGAAGAAGTAAGCTTAGATAACTGCACACATTTTCTGTGTGACAGGGGAGGCGGTAAGGGATGCACTGAATGCACTTACTGTATCACAGCTAGAAAGTAGTACACTTAACATGCCTGAGAATCAATGGGTTAATTTACGCTTAAATAATGTAACAGCATTAATTGGATGCACCTACAGAGCACCTGGTACCTTTGGTAATTACGAGACCCAACTTGTTAATACTCTGGAGCATTTATCCGACTTACAAAACGATCATAAGATCCTATGCGGGGATTTTAACCTACCTGAAATCAACTGGGATAAACCCACAGGCCCAACCAAATTTGATAAGTTCTTGGACACACTGGATATACTTGGCTGGAAACAAACTGTCACTACCCCCACAAGAGGTAATAACATACTAGACCTAATCTTCTGCCACAATGTAAATCCCCTTTCAACGCTAGTAGGCTCTGAGTTTCCAGGGAGCGAATACAGTACAGTGATGTGAGCGCTGCCACTTCCGCTGAGTAGCAATGTAGCAAATACCCCCGCTTCACAACAAGTAATGTGTAGGAACTATAGTAAGGCAAACCGGGCCTTAGTAGAATCAATGCTAAGATCCTCCGAATGGGGTAAATACTTTACTACTGATGACCTCTCGAGAGCCCTGAGATTCTTCTACCAGAACTCAAACGCATGCTTAGATGCTGTCAATGGAGTTGAAGATTGAACGATCAATTCTTGGTTGTTTGCTTAAAATCAACTTCCCCAATTTTCGTGGAGGCATCAATACGACAGTCATCGTCTCATCGGTCGCTGTTCAGAAAGAAGTCAGAAGACAACCATCAGAAGTAATCTTGTGATTTATTATTGTAATATTTGTTTTCAGACCTTAGTTCAGTTATTCTTTTTATATGTTGTTGTAACAATAAAGAAATATCAAGCGGCAGGTCGGTGTCTTGGTTTTTACGTCCGTTATAACTAAGCGTTTCTGAAATCTTCAAGGAACAGCGTGGGCCCGAGCGTAGCGAGAGCTGGGCATTAACAATTTATGACACGTGATTGACAGATGCTGTCAGACAACTCCAAGCACTAAAGGTTTCCCCACACAGAAAGTCATTCATAAAGCCAAAGGATCAGGCGAAACTGAATAGACACTCAACAAGTTACTTCAAACACCATGACTTTGGCACACTAGGTTTAATACTTAACACCCTTAGCTCCATCTCACAGCCTCGAAATTTCCGCATGAGAAACGAAGAATGCATCGCAGTAGCCAGTCCTGCTAGAGTGTATGCAGTAATTCCCTTGATGCTAGTAAGTTTACTAAGTGTCAGGATCACTTAAGACTGAATAGCAGTTATAAGTCTATAAACGTAGCTCAGGATGAAACACCGTGTCAGCGCAGAATAATGCGTAGTAATAACCTCGTCACCTCCTCTAGCTTTGATTCACCAAAAAAGGATCGTGCACAGCAACAGACACCTAGTGCTGAAACTAGCATTCAGAAAACTACACAACAACCACACTTGCCAATGGAACTAGGTACTGATTTAGATACCAGTACCCCCGTAAATAAAGCCTCATCGAAAGATGTTAAATAGCTAGAACCTCTTCAAGTTGTTCTAAGAAATTTCCCCCCAAACGTAGTAACCTCACCACGATGAACAAATTCCGCAGGGTTGAGACTAATGTTGGAGAAGAATACTTTGTGTTCAATAAGCCTGCTGAGAGTAAGAATGTCAACAAACCATCACTTGTTACGAAAAACTCCTCTCGAAACATAAGTATATCTGGAGGTTTTCCGCATGCTCCACCTTGTAGAAAGTCAGACTCCAAGACTCCTAAAGTCTTGCAGCCAAAGCACCTTCCCTCACAATTCCCTTTAAGTTATAAAAACAACCCGAAGGTGTGTACCGGTATAATGAATAGCAGTTGGATGGGTAGACCTTTTGATGCTATGCTTTTTAACCGTCAGCCTAGGCCCAACCTCTACTACCCTTATATCCAGGAACATACGGTAAATTTTCCAGGTGTCCCGAATCACTGGTACGACCCATGGCACCTAGGACCACCTCACTGCACACCAACCCCGATGTACAGACACCCAGTCCGACCTCCTTTTCATTCATAAACTCTTGCGGTGCTGACGCACAAATAGATTTAGGTTATGGTGACATTTTAAGCCAGTTTGTAGTATCCCGTGACTTATTCACGATATCGCTAATTAATGCACGTTCCTTAATCAATAAGATATCTGAACTAAGGACATTATTATTAGTCGCCAAGCCTACTGTAGCTCTGATTACTGAGTCATGGTGCTCATCCTCTGTACTTGATGTGCATATAGGTATCGATGATTACACTGTACACCGTTCAAACAGAGATTGCAAGCGTGGCGGAGGATGTCTCATATACATACATAGCTCATTTGTAGTCAGTAAGGTGGAAGATGAAAAGATGTGCGTCGTTGGCACAGTGGTTAGGAATCTCGCCGACCATGCACATGGTCCGTGGTTCGAGCCCACGCCGGCGCACACCTGACATCTATGGTCCGCCTGCGAAATTTGGGCTACCGATATCCGCGCTGAAAATTCCATATTTGTACCAAAAATACAGTGTGGAATCAAGCTGTAAATCTAAAAAAATAACGAATAATGTACCTGACTCACTCTGGGTTGTCTTACATGGAGATAAGTACAAACTTCTCATAGGCTGTGTTTATCGAGCACCAAGCGCAACAAAAGAAACTGATGCGTTATTAGCTAAATCGTTTGCACGCGCCTTCTGTTTAGTGCTAATTACAAAATAATTGCAGGGGACTTCAATCTTCCAGAAGTCAATTGGCTAACTAGTTCCGGCCCCCAACGCTTCGACGAATTACTTGCCACTATCGACTGTTATGGATGGCAACAACACGTCCAGACACCTACTCGTGGTGACAACATGTTGGACCTTGTTTTTTGTCATGACACAATCCCAGTATCCACTATGTTGGTAATAGATTTTCCAGTAGTGACCATAGAATGGTACTCTGCTCTCTGCCTTTCTCACCACTAAATACAGGAAACAAACAAGATTCAGGAAGCACAATATGTCGTAGTTACAAATATACAGACTGGGGATTAGTCCAAGAACTTATTCGACTCTGTCAATGGGATGACTATTTTACCACTGACTCCCTGGAGGCCTTAGTAACCCTGTTTTACAGGAATGTTACCCTTTGTCTAGATACAGTTGCTCCAAAGAAAATAGTGAAATTAAGTAGACACCGAACTGAATATATTCCAAGGGCACACCGTAATAAGTTAAGGAAGCTGAAGAAACAGTACTATTCCACTAAGGATATATCACTATTGCTCTCAATCCACGAGTCTCTTGAATCTATCAAGCGCCTACGCTCTCAAAAGGACCTCGACGAAGAGTTAACGGCACTTGAAAGTACCTCCAAAGTTTATAACTTAACGGCACTTCTTAAAAAACGAATGCAGTCGGCGAGGGAAATCCCACTTACTTCACGACAAAGTAATCTACAATGAACCTGCCACTATCTGTGAACTTTCAGTGATTGGTTTGCAAACTTTAGTTTAGAAACACATATGCCTGGTGAAACCGCCCCCTTACTATCTCTTCCCTTGAAAGCATTGTGTTCACTAATCAGTTAATAGTACAAGCAATTAAAAGCCTTAAACCTTCCACTAGTACGGGACCGGATGGCCTCGCTTCGATAATTTTCAAAAACAGTGGGTGTGATATACCCTGTTACTTCTTAAATTCTTCTCAATATCTATGGACACTGGCACTTACCCTAGTGAGTGGAAAACTAGCTTCATAATTCCACATTACAAATCTGGTGATAGGGCAAACGTCCGCAATTACAGACCCATAAATATAACCCCAGTTATCTCACGAATCATGGAGAAAGTTGTAAAAGATCAATTGTCAGACTACCTAATTAGGGAAGATCTTGTTACAAGGTCTCAACACGGATTTCTCAAAAATAGATCCTGCGTTACTTGCCACTTCGACTTTTTCAACTGCATCACTAGTAGTCGCGAAGCACGTAAGCTAGTCGTTGTTCTCTACTTCGATATATCTAGGGCATTTGACATGGTATCTCACAGTATTCTCTTTGAGAAGCTGTACTCTTGTGGAATTCGCAACCCATTACTGAACTGGTTAAAATCATTTCTAAGCAACAGGGTACAAATAACCAAAGTTGGATCTGTATTGTCTCATCCTAGGCAGATCTCAAGTGGGGTCGTGCAAGGTAGTGTCCTAGGTCCACTTTTATTCACAGTCTACATTAACAGCATTTGCAAGTGCTTCACCTCAGGTAAACCATTCCTATATGCTGACGACCTCAAAGTCGTCTACTCCTGCTACACTCATGAATTAAGCGATATGGTTACTAAAATACATCTTGAACTAAGTAGCCTTGCAACGTGGTGTGCTGAATCCTGTCTAAATTTTAACATTGACAAATGCGGCTGGATTTGTATCGGCAACAGTAACCTTGATCTAACTCTTGAAATAAATGGGCGAAAACTAGCTAAGCTCAACTCAGTCGTAGATCTCGGTATTAGATACTCTAGTAACCTAACGTTCGCTGAACAGACTGATTATGCCAGACGTAAAACGCGAAGGCTGATAGGATGCATAACACGCAATTTCTTTTGTTGTGAAACTAGGGTTTTATTATACAAAGTATGTGTCCGACCTATCTTAGAATACTGCCCGTTTATTCTTAGCGGACTCAGACAAAATGACAAGCTTAAATTAGAGGGAGTGCAACGGCAGTTTACCTCAAGAACTCTTGGTTTAGAAAGTGGTCTGGAATACCATGAGCGATGCGAAGACTAAGATTAGAACCCCTCTGGAAAAGACGCCTTAAGCTAAACCTTATCTTTTACTATAAGCTAACTAATCTTCTCTTGCATTCCTCCGAGCCAATAACTAAACCTACCGCTGTCATCAGTTACAATCTTAGAAATCATCACAACCTAGCTGCTATGGAGCACTGTCAGACTTACGTGCGGTACAACTTCTTCTTAAATAAGTTTTCAGTCATTTGGAATAGACTACCAGCTAATGTGCGCGATGCAAACACACTTCCAGTGTTCATCTCCTCAGTCACCAGACTGCTCAAAGATGACAATGCACTTTTGCGTCTGACTCTTACACCTTCTTTTTCACCCTACATAGATATTTTAAGTTCTTTAAACGTGTAGTTACAACAAACTACAATTATAAATTTTAATATTATTGGAACTAGATGATAAACATTTCTACACAGGACAGTAATATTAGTTCACACATAATATAAAAGTTAGCATAACGGGACTAGTTAGTTTGTGAACAAAAATAACCATAGTTACTAAACAGAATATATATGTATATATTTATTAATCACTCCTTAAGGACTCCCGTTGCTTTCTTTTGCGTTGCTGTTGTTTGTCTTTTTTTCTCTCACCATTTCAGCTTCCATTTGACTTTTTGAATGAGAATGAATAATGTGGATATTTGACCATTTACAATGACAAATGATCTGCAAACATTATTGGTCCCGTATCTTTCAGTTGCCTGGTTAATAACGAATTAACTTTCTCCACGACGCAACCTGGATTACATTTGTGGAATATACTCTTATACCAATGGAAAAGTATCAATTTGTAATACAACGTCACGATTGTAGCTTATAACATAACTGATCGTATCTGTAAAAATAGCTTCCTTATTACCCAATTTGGATATAAATCAAAAATGAGATTCGGATTTGTACACACCCAAGTTATATTGAGGAATTACTTCAAGCTTTATTTTTTCCCAAGTATTTTTAATCCATCCAAAACTTACTTGGGTTTTTTTTTAATGCGAAGACAATATTCCTATATTTCATGATGTGCTCCATTGAATGACTGGTTATCATATTGTTCCCACAAACCAAAGACAAAAACGTCAGCAACCATGTAATTTAACCATAAACCAAATTTATGAAATTTAAATAATGCTTATCCATGCCTGTATATTTGGTAGGAAAAAATGTGTATTTTATTAAAACATTATTATTAAGTATGATTGCTAATCGTATATGCAATTTATCAGACTGATGATGCCTGTAAACTGGCGTCCCTCACGTACAAAGTGAGAATATACTATTATTATAAGTACTGTTGAATTCACTTATGCTAACATTAATCAAACTATAAGAACCCTCAAAAGTTCAAACGTTTTGGTACTGACGGTATATCATCCTATTTTTATAAATATGGTGGCCCTGACATTCCACTACTACAGCTGAAAATATTCACAATATCCTCAAAAACCAAAACTTACCCAGGTATATGGAAAACAACATTTATTGTCCCTAAACACAAATCTGGCTCGAAAACAGAAATCAGTAACTACAAGCTGATCAATATCACACCTATCGCATCTAGAATCATGGAGAAACTAGTTGAAGATAACCCAATCAAAGATATGCTTAGGTACAACATTATAAGTCCGAACCAACATCGATTCCTGAAATCCAGATCATGTTTAAAATGTCACCTAGACTTCTTCAATTTTGTAACCAGCAGTCGTGACAGACGGCAACTAGTACTTGTCATCTACTTTGACATTTCTAAGGCATTTGACCGTGTTGACCATTTACTGCTAACAAATAAGCTGAAATCCTTAGGAATACGTGACCCATTATTAGGATGGCTTAAATCATTCCTTAACAACAGGTCACAAATAGTTAAACTTGGGGCTGTGACTTCCAAACCTAGCCCAATCACTTCTGGTGTATTGCCATGTAGTGTCATTGGACCCCTACTATTTACACTATACATCAATCACATATGCGCTTGCTTCTCACACGGGAAACCATTCATCTTTGCAGATGACCTAAAGGTAGCGTATACATTTCAATGTGATGACTTAGGGTACTTCGAGAATGTAGTGCAGAAGGAATTAGATAAAGTGACTGCTTAGTCGTCTTTATGGAATCTACAATTTAACCTGAGCAAATGTGGTTGGATGTGCTTCGGCGCACCCTCAGTTGACTTGAAATTAACGCTTCAATCTGCTAACCTAACGAGACTCCGAAGTGTCGTTGACTTAAGCCTGAGGTACTCTAGTTACCTAACATCCTCTAAGCAAGTGGCATCACAGACTCGAAAGTCGTAGATGCTCTTAGGATGCATACTCAGAAACTTTCATGACAATGAAGCCAAGTTAATTCTGTACAAAACATGTATTCTAAAATATGGGATAGCCTGCCCCTAGATGTCATAATTTCCACCTCGGTTATAAGTTTCAAACGCCCTCTGTACAGACTGCTTCACTCTACTGATTATATTAATAAACTTCCCTAGAACGAATCAACTTTTATTTTACTACAGCACCTAAAAAACGCGCTTAAATACCCTTAGTACTCTAAAATCTATAAATAAACAAGTCGCATATATGCATAAAAAGACTTAGTAGGAATATATGTATATTTACTAAACTACAATGGACAACGAATATAAACTTCAGGCATCGACCCACTATGAATCAGACGACTCAGCATTAATCTAACATTCTTCTTTAAAGCCCTGCATAAAATATCATTCTCAGACAGCAAGGAGATACAGTTCTCACCAGAAGGCTCCTACAAACAGCGTAACCAAATGTGCACAGTATCTAGGAAAAGCTGAAAAACAGCGCTCCGTACAAATTTCCTCATAGTCATGTATTCTAAGGTCTGTAACAGTTTATCCCTAGAAATAAGGACGTGTGACTCTATTATAACCTTCAAACGCTTGCTATAAAAACTGTTTCATTCCGATGATTATCCCAGCCAGACCGTGCCACTTATTTCTAAAACGCCCCAGTTGCTAGAACACCATAATGCCTAGACTCATTACTATATATTATGACACTAAATAAACTCTAAGATTTCTCACAAACACATGAAAACACAACTACAATATAGGTAAATGTTTACTATACTGTGAGATACAATCGGCGCAAACATTTCTATATGCACATAACATTAATGTTCTTTTCATGTTCACATACTTTCTCTTTCTGGTATTCTGCTGCTGCGCCTACTCTCGTATTTACCTTGTGGTCGAAGTTAAACAACCGTACATTTATACTGAAATGAAACTGGACTCCAGGCCATTTATAATAATAATAATGTATATTCTCATATAAACATATAAATTTACATGAAAATGCATGCCTTTTTTACAGGCACGATCAAGTATAATATAGTCTCAAACAGCAGATTGCCTACAAGTTAATAATGTTTCAACAGTTAAATATCTGATATATATATATATATATATATATATATAAATACACTGATTGTCTGAACCAGGCCGTATAGTTATTGAATTGTACAATTGCCCTCCAGGTTGAGCGGGAAAATCTACTTCGTTTCGTTTTCATCCCGTGGCTGTCGGCATACGATAGCCAACCAATATTGAGGTAAGTACAACGTTTACAAGGGATCGAAATCTGTTTTAGAAAAATTAAAGTGCTAAGGTGAATCAATAAAGTGTAATGAAATGGGTAAGTGCAAGTATCACTAATAAATGCATTTATAAAGGAAACTCCCTAGGCTGACAACGTTCATTTGCAATGTTTAATGCTTCCTGTACAGTTTGCACTATCATGATGTCCACTTTTGGTTTTAATACATGTTTTCCTTATGCCGGTTTTTTTATATTTTATGCCTTTTTGTGCATTTGGTGCACAACCGTATCCTACAGAGAATAGGAATAGAATAAGTCGAATCAAATTCATAAAGAGCTATACAATGTTAGGTTTAATGGGATATAGTGAGGATCAAGTAAAGACGTTATTAGAAAATGAATGAGATAAGATATTGTGAAGTGGTATTTAAAGATCCGACAATGGACAGCAAGTTAACTCATAACCACTCAAATTCCATGAACGATCCTATGCTACCATTTGAAGACGCTGGCAAACATTCTGTACACAGATTACTCATGATCTGAAATAAAGAAGCGACTGTTTTTCAAACAGTTTTCAATATCTTACTCAACTTACGTGTACAGTCAGCCACGCAGACACAAATGGCGTCAATGGAGAATTCTGGAATCGACCTTGGCCCCATTTGGTGCGAAACAACACCTGACATGGCTGTCAAGGAAGCTATTACTAAGTTTCTATTGTTACGAAGACGCTCCGAACCGATAAATACAATGTACTTTCTTTCGAATTAGTGCGATGTCTGGGGAAATTTCATCAATGCGATCAGATGAACAGATGGTAATGCAGCGTGTTCTGCGGCCACGAACCGTAGGCGTTCTGCGTCACAACTGCAGTTTACTAAGGCGTGCGTTCAACGATATAGACGAAGTATCTTCCTCATGGTACATTAAAATATCTAGAATTCACAATGGCGCTTTCTCAGGGAGATTAATTTTCACTTTATGACTGTGGAACTTGAGTCAGTCGATGCATTCCACTAACGCTATAGATTAACTTAACTGCCTTATAATCTAAATACCTTCTTTGAGATGTGAACATACTTTATTTCGCTATAACACAGTATTTTTATCGATAAACTTCTCTGAATATATGCTTTTACTTAGTATGTCAAAGATAACATCACTGCTTGCTCAAGAGCTAATATTCGGTCTTATCAAGTAGAGTGTGCAAACGAATAACGAGGAAGATAGTTATAGTGAATTAACAAGAAATAAAAAAGTGACACTGTAAAAATCATTTTATTCAGCACCGAACACCATGAATGCACCGAAATCATCTGTCAACTCAGAAAGAATATGAGTTGAAAGGCTCACATGGAATTAATACTATTGATAAAAATGCTATCCAGTTAAACTGATAGGAAATTCTGAAAATATGTCAGTTTGCATACAGCTGCATCAATCACTAGTTTTTACACAGAAAAATAGACATTGTATCAGTCAGTAACTGTGAAATGTGTGCCATGAAAAAGTGAACAATAGTAATTTATATCTCGTATAAACTGTTGTTTACAGGAGATGTATGCCACCTTCACAGGCACGATCAGTTATGGCATGAAATAAAATTATGGATAATACATCATTAGAAGCACATTTACAAGATATGTACAAAAAGAAGCTGGAGGCTCTTTGGAATGATAGTATACATTTGCAATGTATAGTGCTAACGATATCGGTCCTACCATGGAAAGTATGACATTTTCGATGAAAATATGGTCTTGTTCAAACACTAGTGTTGTAACGTTTTTAATCAAAGCGAGCAAAGGCCACAAATATGAACAGAGAGTAAGATTTGGCTTTATCAGAGGCCTATACAGCTAAGATAAAATAGAGTATAATAGTGGGTCAGTAAAAAGATTACCATCAGGTAGATAGGTGATGTTTCGGCGAGGAGACCTGGAAGATTAGAACCCATAGGACACGCTGACCTGTTAGATGTTTCATGAATTTCTGTAGGGTCCAATGGGGTAGCACCTTGACATGAAGCTGAATGGGCTTGTTTATGGTAGGGGCAAAAGGATTTTTTATAATATAGATCTGTGCAACCCTTATTTTTATTTTTTGTTAAGGATCTAGACTAATGTTTTATTCTCGAGCTGTTGAGAAATGCATCTTGCTGCTCTACAGATCGGAGCGATTCACATTTGTGACCACTACGATATCTGCTGATCAGCATGCGCCACCCTCCCTGCTTTTCTGATGTTAAGCTCTGAGATTTTCGGGCAATAAATGTAGTTGCAGCAGTGCACTGCTTTGATCCCGTCACAATCATACAGTGTGCTGCACATTAATAGCCTTCATGACAAGTGCTTCCCACTAGGTCATCAGATACATCGACACCTGAGAACATTCTTAGCAGTATCATATTTACACAAGCATACTTGTATACGAGATTTTGTTACAAACGCCTAGGAAATTGCATTTACTTTAAGAAATATAAAGTATAGAAGTAGCTGGTAATACAGTAACTAAGTTATAGCATTTTTGTTAGAGTAAAATGGGTAATGGAACAATTAGTGGTAGAATTATTTAGAATGATCCTGAAGAACATAGCTGGTTCTCAGTAATATTTATGCTACATTTTCGTGAGTGATTTTTGTATGGTATGCGTCAGACACTACAAAATGATCCACCAACTTATGTTGAGTTAAAACTGCTGCGAAATATCATAAAAACATACATTTTAGAAAAGTATATGATAAAAGTTGGTTACTAACTATGTGGATCTAATTCCTTGGTATTTCTGTAGATTTCCTGTGAAAGGGCGCATTTAGAAGAGCTTTGAGACAACACTAGGGACAAGGAGCAAAGGATTTTAAAGTAATTAGCAAAATGAACTAGCCTACTTTATCATAACAACTTTTAACCCATTGAACTGCGAAAACATTACTGGAAGTCATCATAGTGTGTCACTTTTTCTAAACAAAATCGTGAATATTAGACCTATCTTTAAAAATCGCGTAATTTACAACCTACAAAAACAACTGCCCCACCGCACTCCATGGACTATTAGCATCGATACAACCATAAGACTGTGTAGTGCAATGAGTACTTAGCTGTTTTCGGGTTCTTTCAATACATGTAGTGTGTAATCACTAGCTTGCCAAATGACCCACGTCAAAGTACAGGTTGCTTCATAAACAAAACGGCTGGACGAAAAATGCACAGCAGTCAACAGAGTGTGCATTCAAAAGAAAACTGTACTATAATTCAGTGAACCATACACGTTCTAATTAACACGAGAATGTTAAATGGCATGTGGAGTACAACTTCAGTATTTGAAAGTGCATGTTACAAGGAACAGCATTAAAGGTAAGGACTAAGAAAGCAAATGATAAATATCACGGTAAAAGAAGTGAAACATTTATGGTGGTGATTCGAAGGTCAAGATCAAAGACAATGAGTGCAAAACTATTTGAAACACTTTATTTAGTGCCTCAGGGAGACACCTAATTTGGTATTAGAAGTGAAAAAGAAATTCGATACCTTCCGGAAACTTTAAAAATATTTGTGTATATCGTCTAACTCCGTTTCCTAAATTCGTTGCATTGTTTGATAAATAATTTTTAAATCACCTAAAATACCCATGAGTCGTGAAGCAAGTAATAAATAATTCAGAGAGGTTTCTTCGCTGAAAAATTCATCGAAAACAAAGTTTTCCTCGCTGAATCGTCTCTTGCTTTTCTCGTATTATTTTTTTTTCTCAAATTTCATCCCCGTTTTATCGTATATATTTGCCAGTTATTAGGTAAAACCTATAGCCACCTTCATGCCCATCTTAATAACCCCCCTGTAAATAATAGATGTGCCCCGAAACGCATTCTGCGGAACTTTCCAACAAAGAAACTGTAAAATAAAGGTTGCGTTTGGCATATAACACGTTTCAAGACGAGGAATAGCCAAAGTTTCGCTTTGGAATCAGAGATATTCAAACCACAACATGTGGTCTGTGAAATGTCGTAAATTGCAGTCAAGAAAGTAGGCAAAGTGGTGTGATGCAATGCACTGCTGAACCAGTGATAAGTACGGTTTCTGTTCATTCGTAACAATCAACCAGCGGCTTACAGCACAAGGAAACGGTGGGCTGAGTTATAAAATGTGAGATCCGTATTACTATTCCTGAAATAGACGAAACTGGCACTGCTATGGTCCATCCCTGAAATCTTTTATTACTAGGTTTGATCCCCTGCCGACGCACACCTGATATCTATGGTCGGCCTTCAAAATTTGGGCTGCCGATATTCATGCTGAAAATTCCATACTTGTACCAAAAATACAGTTTGAAATCAAGCTGTGATCAAACAATAAAAATTATTATAATTCAAGCATCCTTAATGACATGATAGTTCTGTTTAGTACCGGAGATGTGGTCGTAGCGCCTACAAAACTACTTTGGCTTAAATTTCACAGGACCTACATGCACTAGCAAATCGCTCAATGAAGATTTTCTTAGGCAATGCAGAAGCTCGATTTTCATTTTCTGTGCCTAGAGTGAAATAGAGATCGTCAGGCCCTCAGTTTACAGTATTGATGGTATCAATTGTGACAAGATATGGCTGCTAGCTTCACCCCCAGAGACGGAGGAGAGAAATGTTTAAAGGAAGTACAGTGGAAGAAAATGTATGGGAGCTGGAATAAGTTAGAGGGAATGATGTAAGTTTAATGGGTCTGGAGATTCATTTCCAGTGACTCCATGGGCTCCACCAACAACGAATTTCAGCCGTTTCCCCGGTGGTCTCATGCCATTTGTTCTTAGAGTCCTGAATGCACCAGCTAGACTGTCTATCCCTGTTCAAGTGGCTCAAAGCAATAGTCAAACACTCCATGCAAAGGCGCCAAGTTTCGATTTTGCCGCTCTAATTCTTTTTCAACGAAATCCTTTTTCAGCTAGCATTGTTCAACTAGGCAAAGGATGAAGCAACATGTGTTTTAGCCGTCTCAACAAATGTGATTTGAATACCTCACAAACTGGCTCTAACGGTTGCTTGTCGCCTTGTGCCTTGTGCGGTGGGTAGACGAAAAATATCTGCAAACAAAGGCAACAGACTCTTTCATATTTTCACTCGTAATATATTCAGTCGGTGTTGATGAGGAACAGAGGTTCATCAGAATGGAATCACAAAAGACTATCGTCACAGCCGGTTAGCCAGCAGGGGACTTGATGAGATTTCCGTCTAATATTACACCTGCAAACACTAAAGTTGGGCTTTAAATACCGTTCCGCGTTTTCTGTTAGTTAGACCGTTTCTGTCCCTTGGGCTGCTGTTCACATTTCGTTCGAGTGCTTATATTTGTTGACTGTGAACCATTTTACCGTCAGCCATTGTGTTCTTGATGTTTTGATGCCAAATAACCTCATATTTGAAGGTTTATTGCATGTTTATCTGACATATTTTGTTAAACGGAATAATAATCTTGCAGACCTTGAAAAATTCGTCGCTAATATAATTTTCTTTGGGACAATTTCGTTCTGTTTTTGATACGGTTGGAGATTGCTAGTCATTCACAGTATCACTCGTGCAGTGACTGTAATCGTGAGTAAAACCGGTGTACTATTCCAAATGGCGTAGCTTCCTCGCTCGAACCTTGAAACTACGTGCTAAGATAACTTTGAGATTACTGCTAAACAGCTTCGATAGTATTAGTTCCTTATTTTGGTGCCTTTTAGTCATTATGTAACAGTTGAGGTGTCATGAACAATTTGAACCCTCTGAGACAAGCAGTGCATTTTTATTTTCACTTTCTGGCGGTGACAGAGAGGACTGTCTCGGTACCGTTATTATAATACACCCAACAAACTTACTACTTATCCACCAGCTTAATTCTGATGCCCTGAGTTACCGGAACGACTCTTTTAATAATAATTGTACTCGCCTTCGCGAAAGGTTTTACTGCACTGGGTAAAGTTATAACAAAGACGGATATCCACCAGCAATACAATCAACGGTGAACCAGTGAGACTCGGACAAGCCGTTATGGAAAATAGATATCTTTCAAGATTCATTGAGAAAAAATTTGAGCGAAAATCTGAAAGAACCCAGACAGCGCTAGAACAACTGCCATTCATGAACGCTGAATTTAAAGATGTTACCACTCCTGAGATCCTGGAGGAACACTTATGCGGATCGCTGGGAGAAGCTTTCTTTTCTAGTGAGCTATGGATCAATTTCTACAGCCGATGAATGATCAATGGATGTGTTGGGGATGAACTGTCTCTCTGGGGCAATTCAATGTGTGTTTATATATTCATTTGCATCTGTGTAGCTAATTATATTAACCGCGCAAGGCTCACACTTTCCAGATGCATCTATGAACACTACCCGGCATGATTAGCAAAAAGACAATGCAAGATAATTACTAGCTCAATTCTCGGTCAACTGAGTTAGCTGAAGCCAAACAGCCCCACCGGTCGTATTTCTAGATTGTTTAAAATGCGAGGTAAAATGGCATAAAGGGCGTCAGTTTCGGCACTCGTGTATGGCTGAAGCGTTGGTAATTCGTCAATACAACCCTGAACTGTGTATGAACCAAACGTCTGTCCAGGTTCTTATTCTGCCAAGGTCCTAAACTCTTCCCCAGTCGTTTCCTGTTAGTTTTTATTTTTATTTTAGTTTAATTTTGCTTTTACTTTGATGATTAATTCACTATCACTACTCTCACAAGTTCCTTTTGTTCGTTTTCTCACTCTCCTCACACTTGTTAAATGAATACTCAACTACCTTTCTTCTCATTCATTAACAATTTTAATCTTACCAAGTTTCTAGCCCTTTTTCCCTCGTGCCATTGAGTATTAGGAAATTCATAACTTTTACTTTTTAGTTTCGAGGCCACTCCTGAGTAACTGTGACAGCTATACCAATATTACGACTCAATAGTCAACTACTATACATTTTTGATCAGTACAAATGCAATTGTACAGCCTCTGAAGATGATTTCATCGTCAAAATTTATTGGCAAAACTGTCTTCAGTAAGTCTGACGGCAAATTGATTTGGAAACTACTCCGACACTGTGAAGTTCCCCAAATGTTAATCAACCTCATTCAACCAGAGTTACATGACAATTGGACGTGTTGGGTGATTTACAGCGTAAAACTCAGCCAATCCTCTGAAGTGAATACAGGACTAAGACAAGGCTACCTGCCTGTTATTACCTGCAAGTTTTCAGGAGAGGTTGGAAACAAACCTGGAATTCAAGTGAATACAGGGAAGGCGGAGGTGATCAAGATAACCAACAAATGACCACCTATCACTACCAACGGAGGAAACTAGAAAGACGTTGTCAAGGAACTTAAACCTAAGTTCCGATTGTTACGAAGACGCTCCGAACCGATAATTACTACGACTGATTCCCGACTTTAACTCCAAAACACCAGTGGTTGTAAGAAGGAAGTTGTATAATTTGGCACTTAAAATCGGAGGATAGTACATAGTCTGTAAACAAACGTTTTATACAAAACATGAGGTACTTTTATTCGTTCTCGTTCGTCCTCTTCGAACCTGTAGACGACTGAACCATTCGCGCCTTCGAGTTGCCCACCAGTGGTGAACCAACGTTCAATGTTCACTTCCATTGGCATAAGGTATCATTAGTAATTCAGCGAAGATCCCAGTAAATTAGGGAATCTGATTTAGATATATAGAAAACAACAATCTATACGAAGAAACAGTGCTTTTCAATTAGTTCCTGGTCAGTGGCCCTACAGTAACATAGAGTTTCTTTGAAAGGATAAATCAGAGTTATGCCGATCGAATAACAATTTTGGGTGAAAAGAATTACGGAAATTTAAACAAGCACTCTTAGGATCCTTCTCGAAGGTAACACTGGGATCGTTTAAATAGACGTATAGGCCCACGTAGCTATACTGAAGGTGTAAGAAGCGACGCTTAGTTTTTTTAGGGGGGTAATCCTTGGTGAACTGATCCCGGAAAATACGTCGTGGCTTTGATATCCAGTTATTGCCACGTTTAGCCAAATGTCTTCAGTTTGCGTTCGATATGTACAACTGTGTTGGAGGGCAGCACACTCCTACGGTGCATATTACTGTGTTATGAACTCCTAATCAGTAGGGTCAGAAATAAATGTAAGCAGATTTCGGTGTATGCTAATGTATGTGTTCGCCAATAACTTAGCAGTACTACGTGTCAGCCACGTCTCATAAACCGTTAATGCCCAGCTCTTGCTACGCTCGGGCTCACGCTGTTCCTTGAAGTTTCTCAGAAACGCTTAGTAATAACGGACGCAAAAACCAAAACACCAATTGGTGACTCGAGGATTCTTTATTGTTAAACCAACATATAAACAATGCTACAACTAAGGTTTCTGACGGTTTTTTACTCTTCTTTCTGAACAGCGACCGATGAGACGATGACTGTCGTATTGATGCCTCCGCGAAAATTTGGGAAGTTGGTTTTGAGCAAACAACCATGAATTGATCGTTCAATCTTCAACTACATTGGCACTGCGATTATCTTTCTCTGGTAATTTTTACCATGTCATTGTATTATTTAGAGGATCTTAAACTGTCGTTAAAAATTTTAACGCTCGGGTGTATCTGTCTACCTTATCCTTATAGCATCTTGGAATAAGTTGTGTGAGATGTTTGGGAATAATTTGAAGCATACCGGTAGGGGACTTATACTAGAGTTCACTAACATTATAAATATAAGAATAATAATCCAAGTCAATGGAGTGTTAAATAACAATATATTACGAAAAAATGCAGTGACGAGTTGTATCAACGAAAAGGATTACTTGGATATAAAGTATAAGTCCTCTGCTCCAAATTATGTATATAATCCACGGGTACGTTAATTGATTGGGTTGCGTCTGCTGTAGCTGCTGTGTTCCGGTTGTAGAAATGTCTTCGGTTGAGAGTAGTAGACTCCTACAATAAATCCGAAGTATACAACACGGTGTGAGTGGAGCAAATAAGCAGAAGTGACCAGGGAGAAGACGAAGTCTCCAACAGCAGAGTGTATTTTTCAATTGTACACGGAAGTTATCTATATTTCAACAAGAAGCGTTTTAAACAAAAATTATGTACAATATCTACAAATAACCAAAAAGTGTACAATCACATTGTTACGTACTCCACATACCCGGCAGGACTAAGGACTTCTCCGTCGGTAGAAGATGCAATGGCAAATTTATTCTAGTCTTTCCTAATGAGTCACAAAGAAGAATTTCGTAAGCCAAACTGTTCCTCTCATTGCTATTTCCTCTCCTTTAGTGGTCTATGCAATTCATATAAAAGATAAAATTCCAAGTGTTGACCTTGGTTAGAGGAGCCTTTTCTGAAAGTCGAACATGCAATCACACGAGGCGGTTTTACCTGAGTTTGGTAGTCTTTCATTCAACGAAAATCCCACAGGATGGGGTCCAGTGGATATTCCAGAAGAATTCAAGAGCATGCCCTACCAACCGTTCTCAAAAGATATGCGTTTAGGCAGGGTACGGCCGTAAAATAATATAATTAATTTTCTTAGGTTGCCGATTGGTCTGGAAACATATTTCAGGATATGAAATCTAAAGGTTTGCAAAAAGATTGCCATTAAATATATTTCTAGGGCGTTATGTTTCCCAGTTTGTCGGTTCCCAATACGCTTATTATCATGATGAGGATGACAGTAATTTCCAACTAGTGTCTTCTGTGCGCGAAACCAAGACTCCTGCTATTCGTCAAAGATATAGA
The DNA here is from genome assembly GCA_944472135.2 of Trichobilharzia regenti. Lineage (NCBI taxonomy): Eukaryota > Metazoa > Platyhelminthes > Trematoda > Strigeidida > Schistosomatidae > Trichobilharzia > Trichobilharzia regenti. The sequence goes on along the minus strand of OX235266.1, from coordinate 26,440,144 downwards.
TTCCCGATGGTTAGTTTTGTTATGTATTCGCCTATATTTTGGTGGGTTTTCATTCCTAAAAGACATTTATTTGCACTGTAGTTATCGTCCATATTTCACCATAAAGAAGAGCTCATTGAAGTAATTTAAGTTTTGGCTAGCTAGTTGAAGATATCAGTTATGAGAATATTTTCCGAGATTGACAAACTCTTCATTTGTAAACAGTACAGCCAAGAATTTGCTTGAATTAAATCTTCGGCTATTGAGTTCCACTATGTGTGAATTCTAGGCAGTTGTGAACACCATTGTGCATCTGTGAACTTGTCAAGAATTCGTAAAATTTTTGAAATCTCACTGATTGCGGACGTCTTACGTGTGTAGAATTAGCTTAGACTTAATTTCCATAAATCGCAGTTGCAAAGATACCAGTCCAATTTAGAAGCACGAATAATGGAAAACCCCATTTTGAGGAAATTCCTTCGATATGCACAATTCAGATCAATCTAGGAGGTTGCTGGTTTGTTTTGCAGAGTCACTCACTAAATTACTATGTGTGGCTATAAGGGATGTTTGGCAGACCACAGATTTAAGAGTACCACCAATTGTCTGTATAGGCTGTAACTACAAAATTTTATTTAACTCCGTGAACTGCGTTGAAATCACACTTTATTCTTCGTTCTTAGTTTCCTTGAGACGTATTCCTACGGAATATGTACATGACAGTATCAAATGTGTTCGGGCTTTGAGTATTCCACTGTGTTTTATGAATACCCTTTGAGGGAGTTGGAATGTTAATGCCAACTATAGGCCAGCCAGATTAAGGTTTGTTGAATTCATGGATGAGGCTACATTTCAGTGAATGCATGCGATGTTGAACTTGATCTTATCCGCTTGGTGTCTCTACAGAAAGGTACTATTAGTACTTGTGTTGTAATCGTTGGAAGCAACTTGGTTATTTCAGGCATTTACCTCAAGTTTTTTTGAATTAATAATATTCATGTAGTTCACTTGTTTTTACTAATAGCTGTTATCACTTTTAACTTCGGACACTTAGTTTCACTGGGAGATTTCACAAATATTTGAAAGGTTTCGTTTATCTATTTTTTAGCGTGGTCGTCGAGGTGTAGGTGGTCCAGGCACGGGGTATCCTTGGGGAGGCCGCGGTAGTTATCAAATTTTGGGGGCTCAGGGTAATATGAGCCGTAAGCTGCGTAACGCGTCTGATAGAGAACGGATGATGTTACAGCAGAATAGGCGTTGGCAACACTGGGGTCCCGGTGGTATGGGTCAACGACGTGGAGGTCAAGGCGCTGGTGGATGGAGGGGCAATGCAGGTGGTTGGGGCGCTAATAATGATCGCAGACAAGCTCACAGAGCAGTACGTGATGCATCTATTCAAATTAAAGATAACTGGACGATGTTGGAAGAGTTAGACTTCACCAGACTTTCAAAGTTAGCTCTACCTAATGTAAAGGAACCGGAAGATAAGTAAGTAATCTTTTGCATTTGCTTTGATTGCTGTTTCTATCAATGTATTAATGAATTCGTTTTTTCTCCATAGAGTTGAGTGTGGTGAAATGGAGTATTATGACAAGTCCTACGATCGTGTTAGCACTCGTAACGAACGTCCTCTTGTTAAAGTTAACCGTGTCCTCCACACAGTCACAACAACTAGGGATCCAGTAATCTGTCGATTAGCCAACGATTGTGTAGGCAAAGTTTATTGTACGGACACAATGGCTGCTATGATTATGTGTTGTACTCGTTCTGTATATCCTTGGGATCTTATTGTTCAACGAATACAAGATCGTTTGTTCTTCGATAAACGGGAAGATGCCGAATATGGTTAGTTTATTTCTCAAAAGTTGTAAAATTATTTTTACTACATCAATTTAGTTTAATATCATATATGTATAGGTTTTACGTAACTTACATTAAGTGCAATAGTGACTTGTCAAGTGCACAGTTTCTGGTAAGATTTCATTGCAGTTTCCTTTGAAAACCGCAATTAATTTGTATCATGTATATCATTTCTGACATTCTGATAACCTGACCCTAAAAAACTAGATCGATTCTCATGTTTAATCTCATTTTAGTAGTTATTATGTAGCAATGCTAACCACTCTAATAACCATTAGTGAAAATGTTGAGAATAAGTTTAATTGACAACCATATACCGTCTTCACTTCAGTTGGTTACTGTTTGTAGGCTCCCACAGGGGTACATAGATCCAAATGGTGTTTTTATTTGTATACCATTCTTTTGGGCATTCAATTTACAACTGGATTTTTCCCCAACACACTTCTACTTGTTGAGTTAAGTGCCGAATTCAGGTTTCATAATTGCGCATGTCCTAATTAAGAGTCAGGCTAGCACATTTACCCGTAAATGATCAAAAGTATTATGGTTATTGGCTAGGTGACATTCACTACTACTTCCTTCATGGCAAAACATTGTCAACATGTAAAACATACTCGGCATGTTCATCCTTTCAAATACATTCTGAACTAATGCTTTTGACTTCTACAGCTGTCTCAGCTAGGTGCCTACTTCACTTAACAAGTTTTCTTGTACTGCTCAGCAGTCCTCTGCGTCCTCCTTTATGGCTGTGAGACCTGCCTGTTGAAAGTGGAAGACATGAAAAGGCTGGCTAGATGATTAAGGCACTCTATTCGTACTCATACAGCCAGGTGAGGGCTTACGGCGAGCTGTCATCTGAACTGATGACGACCAGTGGTGTCCGTCAAGGATGCCCATTATCTCCTTTTCTATTCAACTTCATCATAGATGTGTTAATGGACTTAACCCTAGGTGACTTCAGTGACTCAGGAATTGACTTGCTACCAGGGAATAATCTCGTTGACTTGGAATATGCAGACGATATAGTCCTTCTAGGCGAAGACGCTGACGAAATGCAGAGTCTTCTAAACACCTTGAGCCGCAATCTACGAATGTTTGGCATGCGATTCGCTCCCGCCAAATGCAAGATGATGTTACAGGACTGGACTACATCGACGCCTAGTTTAAAAATAGGAAGTGAAGTGGTAGAGCACGTTGACCGCTTCACTTATTTGGGAAGTACCATCAGCCCCAACGGGCTGATCTCTGACGAAATCTCAGCACGAATACAAGGGGCTCGTTTCGCATTTGTTAGTTTACGCCGACTCTGGCGTAGACGAGATGTTCGACTATCGACCAAAGGGCGGGTGTACTGCTCATCAGTCCGCTCCGTCCTCCTTTATGGTTGTGAGACCTGGCCACTGAGAGTGGAAGACATGAAAAGACTAGCTGTCTTTGATCATAGGTGCCTGCGTTCTATTTCCCGTGTAAAGTGGCATAATAAGGTGAGCAACATGGAGGTTAGGCGTAGAGTTCTAGGTAAACAGGGGAAATCAATCGACGAAGTCGTGAAGCTACAAAGACTGAGATGGTTAGGACATGTGTTACGTATGCCAAGTCATCGCCTCCCTCGACGAGCTATGTTAGCGGATATAGGGTCAGGCTGGAAAAAAGCTAGCGGCGGTCAAACAAAAACTTGGCATCAGTCAATGAAATCCACAACAGTTGGTCTAAGCCACGTAGAAAGGTGTAGACTTCCACGCTGGGGTCCTCGGGACGGTAAAAATCTATGGTTGGAAACAATTGGTGACATGGCTCAAAATCGTTCTCAGTGGCGCAGATGTATCCACTCCTTGTGACTTATGATCTCCAATGAAACTGTTTTGTATTTCTTTATTACTCCTTTGTCTCACACCTTTGCTTACTGTTTCCATTATGCTTTTCTTGTACTTTCTTCTCTTGCTTCGCGTGCTACACGGAATGTGGCGACTTGAACTTCCGCACATTTGTGCAAAGTTCTATGTCGAAAACAGACAGACAGGCTAGCTGTCTATGATCATAGGTGTCTGCGTTGTATCTCCCGTACTAAGCAGTGGTATAGTAGGGTGAGCAATATTGAGGTTAGGCATCGGTCGAGTGCTATGTGAGTGGGAGGGGAAATCAATAGACGGGGTTGTGAAGTTACGTAGACTGGGATGGTTGGGACATGTGTTACGTATGCCTAGTCATCGCCTTCCTCCACTGACGGCCAATGTTATCTGACATAAGGTCAGGCTGGAAAAGAGCTTGCGGTCTTCAAACCAAAACATGGCACCAGTCAATGAAATCCACAACAGTTAGTTAAAGCCACGTAGGAAGGTGTAGACTGTCTGGCTGGTTGGGTCCTCGGGACGGTACAAACCAAATGCTGGAGACATTTGGTGATATGGCTCAAAACCGTTCTCAATGGCTGGCGCAGATGCATCGACTCCTTGTGACTTATAATTTCCAATACAACTATATTGTTCTTCGTTATTACTATTCCTTTTGTCTCATATCCCTGTCTACTGTCTCTATTATGCGTTTCTTCTACTTTCTCTTGCTTTGTGTGATACATGGAGGGAGTGTGGCGACTTGAACTGGTACACGTCGGTGCAAAGTTCTATGTCGAAAACAGGTAGACTTGTCCCATAATGTTGAGTAATGGTAGGAGAAAAGCATTAGACAGACGTTTTGTTATTAGGACCACACCAGAATCTATGTAACGATGCTCTATCGAAATAAGATACTGTGAATTATTTTAAAAGAAAGATTAAAGTCTGTTGGTGACACTGCTAATTTCTTCTGTTTCCAGACCAGTGAGAAGTATCTGCCACTTACCGCTTCATCTGTCAAATCTTTCATAAGGATTTAATGGTGAAGTACTGGTTGTTTAGTAATATTGAAGTCATGTGTTGAGAAATACGCCGATGGTAGGGAATAGTTGTGTTGTACATTTGGCATAGCTGGAAATCATGAGTTATTTGTTTTGGACCTATTGACTGAATGCCTACATGTTGCACGGTTGAGACTTGATTTACCGTTAACTAGCATGGGCGTATAAAGACTAGCTAGGGTGAAACAGTTGTTTGTCACCCCGTGGTTTTCAGCAATATTACTAGTTATCCTGTACCGTACATAATGATTATTAGTTGTCACCTCTGAAGACCTATGTACACTCGGATCTACGGATCTACGAATACTTAACTCTTGGGGTTTTAGTGTTGATGCCATGGTCACATTCTCTAACTTTTGAATCAACACACATAATATTTATAATGTAATAGTGTTTATTTTTCATCTGTTTTATCATTCTAATCTGATTTCTCTGCTGCATAGATCTTGCTAGCGTCTGTGAAACAGCAGCGGAGCCACCGAATGAAGAACCTGGTCATATTAATGCCCCGCAAGGTTTAGCATTAGAAGCTACTTTCATAAATACCAATTTATCTCAGCAGATGTTGTTAATGGTAAGCAATAGTTAAGTTATTTCTTTTTGGAATATTTTCAGTTTTTATTTTTCTAGTTAACCAGTTACAGATGGCTGCGTGTTTGTGAATGAGAGTTGGTGATGATGGTGTTCTCCAACACTATGGATTCATGCAAAGATACATCTGTTAATATTTGCCTCATATCCATTTGAAATTTTAAATTATGTACTGGTTATCTGTCCTTATCATATTTGTTGAAGGTTGCACCTGGCAGTTACTTGTGCGTCGGTGGCACAGTGGTTAGGACTCTCGCCGACCATGCACATGGTCCGGGGTTCGAGCCCGCACCGACGCACATCTGATATCTATGGTGGGCCTGCAAAATTTGGGCTACCGATATCCATGCTGAAAATTCCATGCTTGTACCGAAAATATAGTGTGGAATCAAGCTGTAAATCAAAAAAAAAAATTAAGGTTGTTCTAAATGCAAGTTTGTTTTATCCACATTCGAGTTAAATCACTCTTTCGAGTGGATTCATCTTCATCCACATTTGAAGTAAGTGTTTGTCAAGGTACTGTGGGTTCATTTCATGCTAAAACCTGCGCTGAAGGAAGATGTCTAGAAGGACTATGGAAGCTTCACAACCAGATTAAAGAACACAATTTATTCAAAATCATCCATCTCCTCTACAAATCTTCTTCATTATTTCGATGTATGTTGAAATTGCGTTTGGTGTGTATATGATAAATGACATAATGTATTAGAAGTATGCCACTGTCTGTCTGTCTGTTTTCGACATAGAACTTTGCACAAATGTGCGGAAGTTCAAGTCGCCACATTCCGTGTAGCACGCGAAGCAAGAGAAGAAAGTACAAGAAAAGCATAATAGAAACAGTGAGCAGAGGTGTGAGACAAAGGAGTAATAAAGAAATACAAAACAGTTTCATTGAAGATCATAAGTCACAGGGAGTGGATGCATCTGCGCCACTGAGAACGATTTTGAGCCATGTCACCAATTGTTTCCAACCATAGATTTTTACCGTCCCGAGGACCCCAGCGTGGAAGTCTACACCTTTCTACGTGGCTTAGACCAACTGTTGTGGATTTCATTGACTGATGCCAAGTTTTTGTTTGACCGCCGCTAGCTTTTTTCCAGCCTGACCCTATATCCGCTAACATAGCTCGTCGAGGGAGGCGATGACTTGGCATACGTAACACATGTCTTCTTTCTTCTTCTTTAGTTCGGCTATCTCCTACGGGAGGATGAACCGGCTTCATGAACATCTCGAATGTTTGTAAGAGAGTTGATGAAGTTTCATGGGAATTGGGTACGAGTGATGTCCCCAGCATCGCTCGGCCTTTTGTTTGAGAGTGCAGCTCTAGCCTTTACACAGCCAAGTGTGACCTACAAGGCAGTAGGAGTGGAGTAGGGAGTCCACTATCCATTGGCATCCGGTGACCGGTTCATACGCCTTTTTGAATGGGGCCAGACATCCAATAAGCTCTTTGTCCATACGTCTGCCGGTGAACTCCGGTGAGCTTCATACGCCAGTCGTTGGAGGTTTGGAATCAGGGTTTAGCCATTTCCCCTAGACTGTCATCCAATGGACAGTCAACCCGGTGAAGAGCGCCGGGCATCCGCTTTTGCCCTCTCACTTCGGTGAAAAACACCTCCGCCACGTGAAGGCAGTGAGTAGGACTTCCTCAGGAGAGGCTATGTAAGACGCACGGTCATATGGGAGCATTTCAAGAGGTGTACGGAGGGGTGGCTAGCCCGCAGCGCAAGACACCCACCCCCGACCATCCTGAGGCTAACCATCTCAGTCTTTGTAGCTTCACGACTTCGTCGATTGATTTCCCCTGTTTACCTAGAACTCTACGCCTAACCTCCATGTTGCTCACCTTATTATGCCACTTTACACGGGAAATAGAACGCAGGCACCTATGATCAAAGACAGCTAGTCTTTTCATGTCTTCCACTCTCAGTGGCCAGGTCTCACAACCATAAAGGAGGACGGAGCGGACTGATGAGCAGTACACCCGCCCTTTGGTCGATAGTCGAACATCTCGTCTACGCCAGAGTCGGCGTAAACTAACAAATGCGAAACGAGCCCCTTGTATTCGTGCTGAGATTTCGTCAGAGATCAGCCCGTTGGGGCTGATGGTACTTCCCAAATAAGTGAAGCGGTCAACGTGCTCTACCACTTCACTTCCTATTTTTAAACTAGGCGTCGATGTAGTCCAGTCCTGTAACATCATCTTGCATTTGGCGGGAGCGAATCGCATGCCAAACATTCGTAGATTGCGGCTCAAGGTGTTTAGAAGACTCTGCATTTCGTCAGCGTCTTCGCCTAGAAGGACTATATCGTCTGCATATTCCAAGTCAACGAGATTATTCCCGGTAGCAAGTCAATCCCTGAGTCGCTGAAGTCACCTAGGGTTAAGTCCATTAACACATCTATGATGAAGTTGAATAGAAAAGGAGATAATGGGCATCCTTGACGGACACCACTGGTCGTCATCAGTTCAGATGACAGCTCGCCGTAAGCCCTCACCTGGCTGTATGAGTACGAATAGAGTGCCTTAATCAGTGCAATATATTTTCTTGGAATTCCCTTTACAGCCAAGCATCTCCAGAGAACTTCCCGATCGACAGAGTCGAATGCTGCCTTTAGGTCAAGAAATATAATGACTGTTGGACGCCGGTAGGAATGCCTATGTTCTAGAATCTGTCGGAGGGTGAAGATATGATCAATACACCCTCTTCCTGGTCTAAAGCCTGCCTGGCTCTCTCGTGTTTGTGCTTCCCGAGCACCACTCAGTCTACGCATGATTATTGAGCCTAAGACTTTAGATACTATATTAGTCAAGCTAATCCCTCTGTGATTATCACAGGAAGACTTGTCTCCCTTCTTGTATATGGGGATAATCAGTGACTTACACCAACCCGATGGGACTTCTTCTGATTCCCAGACGCTGCCTAGTACCTCAGTTAATCCGGACAGTAAGCTGTCTCCACCGTACTTAAATACCTCTGGAGTCATTCCATCAGGTCCCGCTGCTTTGCCTAGTTTCAGATTGGTGACAGCTTTAGTAACCTCAGTTAGTGACGGAGGACCTGTGTCTATATCCCATTCAGGGAGGTGTTGGATGCTCGGAAGGTTGAGCGTGGCTGTGGGCAAATTAAACTGCTCCTCATAATGCTCTTTCCAACGATCCAGTCGTCTATCCTGGAGCTAATTATAGTGCCATTTTTTTCCGAGATTGTCTCACTAATGATTTGTCTTCTCCCACCCGTTTCCCTGATGAGTCCAAAGAGTTGCCTGGTGTTGCCTATCCTCAAAGCTTTCTCCATCTCTTTGGCTTTTGTCGCCCACCACTGTTCACGGTCCTTGCGGAGACTTTTCGTAAGTTTCCTCTTGTGCAGCTTTCGCTCCTCATTGAATTCGGAGCTCGCCGGAATAAGTCTTCTAGCATCTATCAGTTCGGATGAGGCGGTGGAGATCCAGTGGTTTTTACTCACCTTTGGGTTTACCTTATTCACAGCTTTTACAGCTGTATCTATGGCTGCCTGGATATTTTTCCAAGCTTCTTCAGGGTGAGCACAGCTGTCGAACACAGATATGTGTTTAGCTAGTTCTTCCTGAAATACGGATTTAGTTTCCTGATCGAGCTGGGGACGTGATGGTTTTACCGCCAGCTGTTTCCTACGTCCGTTCAGTCGTAAGCACACCCGAGCGCGGACCAGTGCATGGTCGGTATCTACGCACGTGTTCCAGAAGGAGCGACAATCTCCTACCGACCCACGCCAACGATAGCTTATTGCTATGTGGTCTATTTGTGTCCAGCGTTGGTTTGATGAAGGGGGTCTCCAAGTCAAACAGTGTCTTTCCTTGTGTTTAAAGTTAGTGCTTACAAGAAACAAATGATTATCAGAGCAGAACTGTAGGAGACGGTCACCGTTGTCGGTTCGCTGGCACGGAGCTCCATAGGTGCCACCGACATCCTTCTCAGATTGACACAATTTCCCTACTTGAGCATTAAAGTCACCAGCTAGAACGACTATGTCTGAGCGTTTAGCCTTTCCACCAAACTAGACAGCTTTTGGTAGAACTCATCCTTCGTTTCATCTGAACTGCAGTCAGTGGGGGCGTAGGCGGAGATTACGAAAAGGCATCGGCGAGTAGTGCAGTCCTTCCTCCTTCTTACTGATCCGTTCAGGCGGACAGCACACATTCGGCTATCTACCGGGATCCAGTCAAGCAATGTCTTTTCTGCCCTAGTACTCAAAGCTATCCCTACGCCAGCTAATCCTCGTGAACTAGCTGTGGCATCTCCTGACACCCTCAAGGTGAATTTTGCAGATTCAACCTGTTGGCCAGGTGGGGTTAGGTGAATAACCACACTTGGGTCTTGTATGCGTGTTTCTGAAACACAGCATACATCAATGGCTCGTGATGCCAGGGTCTTGGCTAGTGATGCTTGTTGTCCTATTTGGCAAAGTGTCCTAACATTAAGAGCTCCTATATGAAATTGGTGGCGCGGCTTTAAGAGGCTGTCGGTGGTGGTTTTTTGGCTTCCATCGTTTTTAGTGGACGCAGAGTGGAGAGGAAGTGGAGAGCTATCAAGTCGAGGAGTTGCATCAGTGGAAGGAAGGCAAGATGATAGAGATGAAGATGAAGACAAAGATGAGTGAGTAATAGAGAGGTTTCGTGTGCATTTCGGATTGTGAGGGCGATTGTTACTTCCCGGCTGCCCACACCGTGGAAGTTGGTTGCGTGACCGCAGAGCCCAGGGGACAACTGCTTGAGGCCGGTCACACGCGGCCTGTTTTTGTTCGTTCTTTTTTGTTTGGTGTGTCTCAGTAGCAGATTTATCACTCCCGCCCTGTGACACGGCAGCAGGAAGCGCGGTCGTTGTTAATCCGGGCCACGGCCGATCCGGCATGAAATTTTGTAATTTTGTATTGGACATGATGTTGGATTGGGTAGCTGCTTTTTGTTTAACCGCTATCCAAACAACCTGCCTGGCATGGTAGAACCTCAAGAGACATAAGTCTCAGCCAGTATAGCTTGATTAGGTCATTGCGGTGTTCAAGCCCGACCACCACGTCAAGGTAGCAGCTTTCGGTCGGGAGAAGTATGCCACTACAGTTTTAGACGTACAGGTCTAGTGGTTTTTGGCAGTCTAGTATTGTTTATTTCTTGAAATATGAATGTAAAGAGGTATCTTTGACTCGTACGTCAATCATTACTACACTCAAACTGATCAGTGCATTACCTATAAAAGTGCGTTAATCCACTTTGTGACAAACTTCGGATAAAGCACCAATAGCAAGAGAGAAGATATAACAAGTACTACAGTGGAAAAGCACTGACAGGAGCGGAGAACGCAACTCGATGCATGTTGGGTAAAATGTCAGAATGTTTAAATGAAGATGTTAGAGAACGAGAATATTGTCACCATTGTAAACAAATTTGAGCTATATGTATATAACAGTCACTAGCAATGATTGATTTTTAGCATTGTAAGGAATTCAAGCAAACTGCTTTCACTCTCCTGCAATCCTTCAACCAGATAAAAGTTGTTTTTGTGTAACCACTGGTGACAATTTCCCCCCGCCCATTCTTATTGTACTTTCGCTAACATTATACTTCAAGTAAAGAGACACCTTAGCATATACATAGTTGTGCATAACTTAACTGTTTCGGTCAATGAAATTTTATGAACCTTTGAGATTGACTCATTTTTTGTTTTACACGTTATCTGTAGTCTCAAAGTAGCTTAATCTATGGTTCTATCTGATAGGAGCAGTGGTACAAAGATATGACTATAGATCTAGAATTTCATTTCTCTGCTTTCAGTAGAGATGTCTAATAGTTCCTAATTATTACAAAATGGAATGCTATGCATCATACTCACCCTTTGATATGTATTCTGTAATAGCTTCAGTTAAAAAGATTGACACAAATTAAGTGAATACCAAACATGCTGAGATTATGTGAACAACTGTCCTATAAGGGCTGATGCAGCCTTGATGCATGATCAGCAAAAAGTTTTGGTATTGGTTTGCTAGGATTTGATTGGCTATACGATTTCATTATAAGCTGACATCGCTTAGAGAACCATTGGAAAACCAGCTGGGGAAATGAACAGCTGTTTGGTTCTAGCTAGGGACTCTTCATCAGTAGGCACCCACCGCCAGGGTTCTAACCGCAGGACCTTCCGGTCACAAGGCGAGCTCGTAGACCATTAGGCCACCGGGACCCTATCCAGTGACCAGACCATGAATTCCAACTTCTGCCAATTCACAATGTAGCGTGACTATTACCCGGTTTTATCGCTGGGGAGTATCTGTTCTCACACCCAACCTACTGTACCCCGCTGGTCACAAATTCTCACTACAACACCTGCCTGAATAGGGCCAGTCAGGTAGAAGGTGGAATTCATGGGCCATTGCATTGGGTCCCGGTGGCCTAACAGTCTACGAGCTTTCCTTGTATCCAGAAAGTTTTGGGTTTGAGCTCTGGCAGTGGTTACGTACTGTCGAAGAGCCTCTAGCTAGGACAAAATGTCTGCCCGTTACTCCCAGGTTTTCCAATGGATCTCTGTCGTATGTCAGCTCATGATGAAATCCTGTAAGGAAACGTTTATTCGATTATTTTCACTGCATACCTGTGAAATAAGAGATACCATATGATTCAGAAGTAGTAATATATAGGGTTACCGCATAACCCCCAGAATTTTTTCGGAACCACTCACCACACATTTCAGTACCTTTGTTTCTGCAGTCGCGTATCATTTTAAGTTTACAGAGGAACGAGTGCAGTAATGTAGGAAGATAATTTTGGGGCTGTAGCATTTTGTGACTTCGTATTAGATATGTCTCCTCTTACTTACTTTACTTTACTTCGGCTATCTCCTACGGGAGGATGAGCCGGCTTCATGAACCATGAAGTTTCATGGGAATTGGGTACGAGTGATGTCCCCAGCATCGCTCGGCCTTTTGTTTGAGAGTGCAGCTCTAGCCTTTACACAACCAAGTGTCACCTACAAGGCAGTAGGAGTGGAGTAGGGAGTCCACTATCCATTGGCAGCCGGTGACCGGAGTCCGGTTCATTCGCCTTTTTGAATGGGGCCAGTCATCCAGGGCATCCAATAAGCCCTTTGTCCATACGTCTGCCGGTGAGCTCCCGTGAGCTTCATACGCCAGTCGTTGGAGGTTTGGAATCAGGGTTTAGCCATCTCCCCTAGACTGTCATCCAATGAACAGTCAACTCGGTGAAGAGCGCCGGGCATCCACTTTCGCCCTCTCACTTTGGTGAAAAACACCTCCGCCACGTGAAGGCAGTGAGTAGGACTTCCTCAGGAGAGGCTATGTAAGACGCCCGGTCATATGGGAGCATTTCAAGAGGTGTACGGAGGGGTGTCCAACCCGCAGCGCAAGACACCCACCCCCGACCATCCTGAGGCTTTGGAGGTATATGTCTCCTCTGCAAAGCCACAGTGACTTCGACTCTGAATAATGTTCTGAGCATAAGTTATTGTTCGAATCCGATATCACTTCTTTTTAACACGGTTGACAACAATCGGATTAGTCAGGTTTTGAGAAAATGAGTAATCAATTAAGTATTCTGAAAAAACTGTGCCACTTCTCCTTTGTGCACTTGCATGATATTATTCAATAAAGTGGAACAGGGTGAAAGTATTGGGTAATTACACTGGGGCGGAGAGAGGTGAATTATCAAATCTCTAGCCACCTAATCAACATCTAAAACTTGATTGAAATGGTACAATACCAATCCCAGATAATATAGAAAATTAATTAAAAGGGCAGGAGGTAGTAGGGTTAGATAAAACAGGTTGCGAAGTCATGTGATGAAAATACCTTGATGCAATTACGTGCGGTAAATTATGTTCTACAAAATACCTTTTTTGGTTATAATTGGTTTCATTGTCGTTTGTTTGTCAAGTTTAAATTTGTTAAGTTTATTTTAACTTTGATGAGAGAACTTGAGAATTTTGTTCTCCAGGAAGATGTCAGCTTGTAATACTTTCATTTTTAAACATTACTAAATCTTTCGTCTTGTTTCAACATTCTATTCTTTGGTTAGGGTGGTAAAACGTATTGTTTCCCCGAGGAGAATCCCTTCAAAGATGATGACAATGATAATGATGACGATTCAGATAATCCTAAAGATTCTCAAAATAAGCCAAAAGAAGAATTGGGCTCTGTAGGCTATCGATATCGTGTATTTGATTTAGGCAATGATATACAAATAGTTATACGTTGTGAAGTGAATGGTGTACTCCCACCGACAGGTGATGATCAGACGAATACTAATCCACAATTTGTATGCATACGTGCATTAAATGAATTCGACTCCCGTGTAAGTTCATCAATCTCTCTCTCTCTCTGTTTTTTTAATGATATCTACTTTTGTGTTTATTATAAACGTTTTCTATATCAACAAATTTATCTTTGAGTATGATTGTTTAAAGACAGAATAACTTCGTGTGTAAGCTTAACGTTTATTTTGGATCAATATTTACCAGGACATATATATATATATATATATATATATATATATATATATATATATATATATATTGCGGCTTGGGCTACTGGTAAGATTTATCAGTAGTATGTAAATAAAGGGATGTTCATTGGCATAAAAGCATCCAGTAGCAGGGAGATAGAATTGATATCGGAGAGAGAAAATGATTCAGAGTTGTGGAGATACATGGAAGACGGGAAAGCGACACAAAGAAACACAATATGAAGGAAGGCCAGAAATAGCACAACACGGAAGATATGTGCAAATGGTGCTCTAAAGGTGTACACAATTTTGCTATATAGAGATAGCAAATTGCAAATAAACATCCCTTTACCAAGTCTTATATCTTCAATCGTTACAATATTAGTAAGCCTCCAGTTGGATGAAATGCAGAACTCAACTCCCCAGAACCGAATTCTCATGTACCAGAGTATGAGTTACACACACACTTATAGTATAAGGACTGTTACCCAGACTAAAGTATGTAGAATGGGATTCGAACTATCGATCCATCAGCTGAAAGTTGAGTTCTTAAACGTATGGCTTGCAGCTCTATAGAATAAACTAAACTTAGGAAAGATAACATATACTGGTATCCTATTGTTACTTGCTTAACAAGGGCCTGAATTGAATGGCGCATTAGCGTATAACTTCACACAGAAGTGCATCATTTTCATGTTGGGATAATTCGAAAAACACCCCAAAAAGATTCCAGAAGTGTAAGCTGACAAAAGAACAGATTTTGCGTAACATAATTTTAGTTTTTGGTGTACAATAATCCGAACAGTAGTTAAAAAAATAGATATTGATGCAGAACTCCAGTTTGCCACACTTGTAAGCACTGCAATAATCGGGAGTGAACAGAATGTAGTAATAATGGAATAGACAAATATGATTCTCACTGAAGAGATTGATAAAATATGTTTGGAATGTCAAATATAATGAATAATAATAATAATGTTGTTGGACAGTGCCATTAATAGTCTACAACTATCGGAGCATACCATTTCATGGACTTAGATTGAACAACATTCACTTATCTTTTTTTGGCCTCTGATTAACAGTCGAAAATAGGATGTGTTGGTGGAATGTATTGATTGGATCACTCGTAACTATCTTTCAACTTGTTTGTGTATTCATATAAGAGTGACGTTTTAAAAAGATGGTAGCTCCGAGTACATAGCATATGCTTAAGCCAACTCTAGCATTACTGTCCATCATGTGATATGCTGCATTTACTACTAATGAAAGGCAAATCGATGCAAGGAAATACATATCATAAGTGTTGTATATTCACCTTGAAATTCGTAATTAAACAACCAATGCTAATTCGATGCGCTCTTTTTGCATTTCTTTTCACTTAATGTCAACTGTTAAACAAACAGCAACAATAATTAGTGCTTAACTAACAAGTCTAGAGATTTGTCGTACCAATAAGAAAATTCTCCATACGTTTGAAAACGGTCCTCTGAATTATATCCACGAAAACTGTATATTATTAGGGACTAGTTTTACTGAGCATGGCGTATAGAGTAGTCCTTTTTTGAAGTTGGTGTACATAGGAATCCCTAAATCTTATACCTAACAATCTCAAGTTTATCTCAACTCTAGGAGGTGACTAAATGCTACGGATTTAGTTATTTTCATTGATAAAATTTAGTTCTTTTCACCTAATATTACCTTTTCTAGAAGCTTCAATGTTCGTTTTTATAATCTGCTTGCTTTTCGATGCCTCATCGCTGATGAAAAAACCTTTGCCGGCCGACGCACTCCTTTGCCTCGCTAAGTCAGTAATAAGGCTGGTAAAGAGGAAAAGGTTGGACATGAGGCTAGCAACCCCACCCTGTAAAAAGAAATAGACACTGCTACAGAAACTTCAAGCCTCTAGCCCTATGTTCCATTAGGAACGTGAAGGAATAAGAAAACCGACAAAAATGCTTGAAAGTCTTTCAAACAGTCCATTCGTTTATTTATTTCAATCAGTGTTGTAGTTATGTGTGATAGGAATAGAAACTACGACTAGTCAACACTGGTAGCTAGCCTAAGTTTGGTCATCTTTTTATGTGACTCATCAATAGTGTGATCGGATTACACACTTTTCTATAGCCTTTGTATACTTATGCGTTCATAAGATAAATTATTTCAGGCATATTTATGAATTGATGTGAAAACCCAGGGAGTAGTGGACAAGTGTATTTGTACTGGTGTGGGACTCTTCAGTTGCAGACACACACGATCCCATTAGGGATTGGGTGACTCTGACCTCTAAAGCAGCCCGAAACAAAACTGCTTGACAAAAACCTTGAGAAATTTCATACATTTGGTTCCCTTGATAAATTTCAATAAAGAAAGGAAGACTGAATTTGCAGTATAAAGTGATATCATTCCATATCACAGGTTCCCATCATCTTCAGACTACATGAAATTACAATGGTTATATGGATGACAATAACATGATTTAATGTTTAAGTAATAGTAGCGAAGAAATATTGTAAAATTGACGCATCCAAAATGTAAGCATTACAATTTTTAGTTTAAGTTTTCATCATCAATTTATGCGCTTTTAAAGTAGAAAAGAGGAAGGAGGGTTAAGACAGGAAACAGAAAAAAATTAACAAACAGTGTTATTATTAGTTGTAATGCTTACATTTTGAATGCATCGATTATATGGTATTTCTTCTGTACTATCACTTAAACATTAAAGTACGTTATTATCATCGATATAACCATTGTAATTTCAAGTAGTCTGCAGCTGATAAGAACCTTGGGAAATCTCTATTGACCAATCAGACGCGTCCGAAGCACAAGGGCGTAATTTGAAAAAGATGTTTATATGAAAGTAGTGCAACGTTAAAAAGTTGTTACATAGAATAGCTTCCTTGTATATGTCCCGAGAAAAGCTTCCATTTTCTGATAGGAGTCCTCATAGTTAGGTTAAACCAATATCTGTGCATAAATTCGACGAGATAATTGTAAATTATCGTTTTTCTAGAACCATTCACCGCTCTGACTCTCTTCTTTGGTGACTCTACAAACTTCCGATGTGGTTTGTGTAGGTCTCCTTGAAGGGATTAACGAAATCGTCTGTATTATTGACCACGTTATGAATATAGTCCAGGGATAACAGTTGGCTACACGTTTTCTCCCTTCCGGTGAGCCGGTGATCTAAGTAGTACTTAAATACTAGGTTTGGATAAAATTTGGTGCATAATTCGTGTACAGCACCCATAATTCCGTCTGTATACTATGGTCGCATCTGACTGGTTCCTCACGGTCATTAATCTATTCACTAGGTGGTTTCGTTTTAGGCTGCCATAGTTTAGAGTCACTGAAGATTAAACCCCAAGAGCTTCTGGTTACGAGGCCAATGTCGCCGACTACTCAAGTACTTGAGCTGGAATCCAGTAGCCCATGAATCCTAACTCTTGTCATTTTCTGATTTAAGCTCGACCGCCAGACAGTGTCATCAGCGGGTATTTGTCCTCACACCCTACCTGGTAATGGCCACGTCGGTGGCACTGTGATTAGGACTCTCGCCGACCATGCACTTGGTCCGAGGTTCGATCCCCTGCCGACGCACACATAATATCTATGGTCGGCCTGCAAAATTTGGGCTACCGATATCCATGCTGAAAATTCCATATATGTACCAAGCTGTAATCAAAAATAAAAATAAATAAAATAGAACTTCAAGCAACTTAATCCTGTGACCCGGTCACTAGCGAGCGCCATTACGTCATCAAACCTTAAATAAATCAGTTCCCTGCAAACTAACCCTTGAAAATAAATAATTATTATTAACTGTGCCTCTCTTCGTCTCACAGTAAGAGACAAGAAAGTTTTAAATTACTGTTCATAATAAATACAGACAAAATATGCTGTAAACGTTTATTAAATTATGACAACCAATCATCATAAATTATTTAAATTAATCCCAGCGTGTTAAGAAAATCAAAACAAGATTTTTCTGAAAGTTCCGCTGTGTAAGCCACATCTTCAGCAGATTTATTCGATCTTTTATTAATCATCAAAATGTATAGTCAAAATGTTTTACATAAATTGAAGTCAGTTTACTTGAAGGCCATTTGTCCATGGACATTTTTACCAATAGAAATATGTAAGCAGTCATCACATATATTTGTCATGACTCATGTCAAATTGTTGTTGTGCTCACTCTTCTATAGTTGATTTGTAAAGATTAGATTTGTATGCGTGTGTGTGTATGTATGTTTTTTGTCATATGGAAAATACGTGAATTCATATGTGATAAACATGATACTACATGTTTTAAAAGGTCATGGAGACTCATAGAGTGTTTGTTGTTCAGAAAAATCTTGTTTTGATTTTCTTAACACACTGGGATTAATTTAAATAATTTATAATGAGGAATCAATCTGACTTGGCGCTTAAATTATTCCAGGAAGTTCGTTACACCTACGATTTGAAAACTTATAACCGATCATTTAGGCAAATATTATTTTTGAAGTAAAAAGCTTATACATTTTGAAGTATTTCTTCATAATTATTTCTAAAACTATCTGAATGTTTACGGTAACAATATAAAAAAAAGATATACAGTTCGCATTCATATAGTGCACAATTCACTTGTTTAAATACTCAACACATTCTTTTTCTTTTTGTTGCTTCAAAATTTTCCCCTATCAGTATTGTGGAGGTGTTGATTGGCGTACAAAACTTGACACTCAACGTGGTGCTGTCCTTGCTGCTGAAATAAAGAATAACGCTTTCAAACTAGCCCGATGGACTGTATGCAGTATGTTAGCAGGTGCTGATCAGCTAAAATTAGGGTATGTTAACATATTCACTTCTTATATATCTCCGTAAGACAAACTGATTATTGGTTATTCACATATCAGTTGTTTGCTCTCCAACTCATGATTTTAGCATCATGTAATTGTATCACGTATGGGTGGTGATTTGTATACTTCTGGTTGACTATAGGAAATAGTGATAAGACGTCACTTTGGATATGATGGAGTATATAACTCACAAACAAGTGATTTATTTTATTTTCGTAATTTGCCTGGATAACTGTCATCAGTATTTTGATTGATTTGTGTTATTTCACGGTGAAAAGATGGTGTATGGCATACAGAGCGCTATCCTCTTTCCTCGAACAATTTTGCCGGCAAACGTACAATTAAATTACCTACCACCAGTTGTTACATGATAAAATGACACCAATGTAAGAGAATCTTGAATCTGTTTAGCGGATTGTAGGAGAGTGGAAGGTGCTTTGTGGTTGTCATTTGTTATCATTATTCCCTTGGGTTCCGAGTAGAACATAGGGCCTCAGCGACACAACACATCTTCACTTTATTGTATTTTCTTCTATCCTCTTCAGCTGGGTTAGCTCTACGATTGCTCATAATCTCTCATCTCCTCCTAGCATCCCACGATCTTATCCATGTCACCCATGCACCGATGCCGCCCTCGTTGCTTCCCAATTTTTATTTTACTTGAGTAATGACCTTCATTGCGCGCGATTTCCTTCGATGACCTCCTCAGTGTATGCACAATCCGTCTCCATCTTCTATATATTTGTTGAGCAATTGATTCTTGATTGTTTGTTCCCGTAGTTTTTTAATGCTAATTCTTTCTGACTAGCAAGCCATTTGATCTTAAATATGGAGCCAAAGACGGTGGCAGCTGTTGATAAAATCTAAAGTGGTGTGTTGCAAATAATTTTTGTGACGTGCTGGCCAAATTTCTAACGCGTATAGAACAACTGATTGACTTCACATTAGTGTGTTGAACAAACGACTCTTGTTCTTTATACTGAGTGCAGAAGATTTCCAAACCGATTTCAGAGTGATGGAGGTGTATCTTGTCTTTCCGATTCTGGTTGGCTGGCTTTGACATCTTCATCCATTCCGACTGCCTGTGATTGAAACTATGCTTCCTAGACAAGTGAAGCCAAGAAGTAACCTCTGCAAAATTTCTTCCGTTAATAGTAATTGCTGCTGTTTGTTGTTACTGTCGGTTGGTTATCTTCATCACATCCGTCTTCTCTATGTTCCCCTGGAGTCCTGTCTTCACTGCTCTCCTCTTCTGCCAGCTTGTTGGTTTTCGTCTGCAAGTCTTCGGGACTGTGTGACATTAAACATAAGTCATTCATGCGCCAAATCCAGATCTAGAGTCTCCTTATCGGTTCAGCGTATTTCTCACTCCCAGTGCACAGTCTAACGCATAATCCAGTCTACCACAAGTAAGGATATCATTAATGATAATAGACAGGCAGTGTTGTCTTACTCCTGCATTCACTGCAGATGCCTCGCTGAGTTCTCCGTTGTGGTTCCTCGAAATGGTAAAAATCGACCGATGCTGTGGACTGTTGGTTGCATAGTTGAAAATTGTTCACAACACTGGCGATGTTTATTTTACTTTTTGTTGTAATCTTCAAGCATACAGACATTTTTATCCAAGTTGCATCGAGTTATATTTTCTTCACGCGTCAATGCCTTTACACTATACCATTTTCTATCTAGTTGTTCTGTTGTTATTTGTACTTTGTCCGATGTTTATTGAACTGGACAGAGTCCTTACAGAGCTTCTGTATTGACACTGTGTCTATCGGTTCCAGAATCATGCATAGTGAGTAATGAAGTGAGCGTTTGACTGTTGTTTTCTTTTTTTAAGCTTACATGGATTGTTATAATAAGTAATATATATCTCAGAGTTGTATCACATTACTCTACTGTGAATGATTCGACGACATATTTACAGAAAATCAACATCATTTTATATTCTCAAAAAAACAAGTATAAAATGAGTTGTTGTTGTTCAACAGTTGAAGAAAGTAAAAAAATCCATTTTTATAAAGCTTTAAAATGAATCTATTGTACAATCATTTTGTTAATTGAAAATTTGACCAGAAAAGTATGGTACAGATAATGGTAAAAGGGTAACAACTGTAGTAACCACTCAGGCTTCATAAATAAATTCGAACTTCTTTTTAGCTAGTATTGAGGGTCATTCTCTTCAATATTTGTGTATGTGTGTGTGTTATAGTGATAAGGTCCTTAAAGTAGTTGTATGTAGTATTATGATGCAATTTAAATTGGACATTTATCAGTAACTGGTGTAATGTGTCTAGTCCTATCTTCGGTGCAGACTGAATTTTATCATTCAAGCTTGCAAGGCATCCTGCCGATTGCCTCCAACCATCTAATACCAACAATTATGATGCAGTGTTAATGCTCTTAACTTGTAGTTGTGTGTAGTACGAAGAAGTACTCCGGTTCCACCAACTTGATCATTTGACTGAGCAAATTAAACATCGGTAGTCAATTACAGTTGATGTGCGTGCACTTTCATGTCTTTATGTGTTTATTTAATCTTTACTTTATATAAGAGATTCCTTTCATTATGCATTTTGTATACTCTTGTTCAATGTTAATATTTTCACTCGTGACGGTGACGCTTTTCGCGTACACTGACTTCTATTAATGTTCTGCAGTATTATTACTCCTGCATTCACATGGTTGTGTGTTTCAAGTCAATGTCCTTGTCTTTTCCGTTTTTATATGAACCTTTTAATGCGTAGCATTTTATTTCATTGTCTTCCTGTAACCAATTATCGTGTTCTCCTCCTGAAAGAAGTAATTCTGATAGAGCAGTTAGACATATGGAAGCGATTATTGTTTGTTGTTACCTTGATAATACAAATGTAACTACAGTGATTCTGAGTGTTCGACAGTAACTTTTACGTACAGAATCCTTTTAGGAATTCTGAGATCCTATAGTCTGTTTTCAGAAAATGCAGTTGTTATTCTTTAGTGAGCGGTGTTATCCCAAGATGTCGGCATTACTAAGGCTAGATAAGTGAAGGAAATAACGTCTTTCAAATTTGTTCCTTCATCACCTCCGTCTTCTCTATGTTCACTTAAAGTTCTGTCTTCACTGCTTCTTCTGCCAGTTTGTTGTGGCATGATAATTATTTTTTAAATTTCTGAAAGGTGTCTAACAACAGTTGAAGACTTGTATCATATTATGAAACTAAAGAAGCTGTGTAAAAGCGAAATTGTCCAACTCAGTGGAGCTAAGCACCGTTTCACTGAGACACACATAGTGAGTGAGGTGTGATTAGTTCGTCAGGATACAACTTGTTTCACGGCAATCGTCACCGATGAATATGTTGAAACGAGAATCGGAAAGCCAAGATACACCTTCAACACTCTGAAACCTGTTTGGAAATCTTCTGCACTCAGTCAGCATAAAGAACAAGATTCGGATTTTCAACACCAATGTTAAGTCGGTCAGTTCTTCTATACAGGTTAGAAACTTGGGCAGCATGTCACAAAAATCATTTGCAACATGCCACTTTAGATTTTATCAACAGCTGTCGCCGTCTTTGACTCCATATTGAAGATCAAATGGCCTGCTGGTCAGAAAGAATTATCAACAAGAAATTCTGAGAACGAACTAACGAAGAACTATTGCTCAACAGATGTGTATTAGGAAATGGAGACGGATTGGAAATACATTGAGGAGGCTGTCGAGTGAAATCGTGCGCAGTGAAGGCCATCGCTCGAGTGGAACCCGTAAGGGAAACGACGAGTGGGGCGTTCATGGGTAGCATGGAGGACGTCGTGCGAGGAGGAGATGGGAGACTATGGGCAGTGGTGGGACCAGCTTGAAAGGACCTGAGAAAATCGGACAAAGTGGATGTGTGCTGTTGAAGCTCGATGTCCCACTCGGGTCCCGAGGGAACAATAATAATGATTTAATCATGCCACAGTCTGCTTTTTTCTCTCACTGGTGTGAACGCCATACAAGGCAATCAATATCAGTTTGTATGTTTCCAACAGCAACACCTACTTATTCACTTCTTCTACTGTTTAGTTATCTTTTTTGTGTTTACGTCTTGTTGTTATTAGTGCTTGTAGCCGATTTCATGATGACCATACTATATGTACTAAGAATTCATTTTCGGTGATAAGAATAATAATAATATCATTAACTCCTTGTCTGACTTCATGTTTGTTTATTTAGTGAAAATACTAAGCATGGTTTGCTTTTTATATGCAACTGCGACTGACTGATCAACACTTCCGACTTCCAACCACTTCATCACTGTTACAGACCCTTCTCCGTCTTCTGGGGTCTGTGTGATCTCGAGAAGTTCTTCAGCTGTGATTACATTGGAATACCGGTGATTATACCTGAAGATGTATTTAGTTAAGAATTTACTATCACTTAGCGATTAATAGATGAACGTTTTCAGTGATTTCTGTTTAATTGCATGTGATTGCCTATTCAGTGTTAGGGATCTCAGAATTCCATCATACAATTTTACTGCTGGTAGTTGTATTTTTGTTAAATGGTCGAGTTAAATAGGTTATGCGGTATTAGTCAATAAGTTGAGGTTGTAATTTGTTTTAGACGAGAAGCCTCATGATCTTTTATAAAAATGGTACAGTAACACTGCTATATTATACGCCTGTTTATAATGAATCCTCCTTATGATATGAACAATAATTTGTGCTTAAAACATGATTATCCGTAAATATTACTGTACAATACTATGTGATTTATCAAAATAAAATCTTATCCATAGTGGAGTTATGCACTACTACAGTGCCCAAGTTTTATACTTGTGTCGATCCTCCTTAGTTTTTTCCCCATCTCAAAACCAGTTCATCTATGTGTCGTTTTCGAGAGTTACTTGTCAATGTTTTCTTTTCGATTTGTATTTATCAGATTTGTTTCTCGTGTCAATCCTCGTGATTCGTCTCGTCATGTGATATTGGGAACTCAACAGTTCAAACCGTCAGAGTTTGCTAGCCAGTTGAATTTAAATATGGATAATGGATGGGGTATACTAAGGTGTGTTATTGACTTCTTCATGAAAATGCCAGAAGGAAAGTATCTGATGTTGAAAGATCCCAATAAGGTATTTGCATATTTTATTACATCTATTGCTGTTAACAGTGTCTTTTTGCTCATTGTCTCATGTTCATATATGTTAAACTTCAAGTTGTAGATTTGAGAAATAAAAATAACAAAAAGTAACTCACAACTCCATGGATTAGGTGATAGTGATCTAATGTCACTAATGTATGCATTATTTGGACAGTTTCATATTTAGTATTGGTATGTTGAATACTGATCCACTGAGTATATTGGGTTACTCGTTTGTCTTAGATTGATTACATGCTTTTGCACTGATAATTCGATAAGAATAATGAATTGTGAAAACCACCCAAGACTTAGAAGTGGAGTTTTTCTATCATTCCACAAGTTCACCTTTTTTTATCATGTATTTAAAAATAGTCAGTGTGCGTCGAAGATCCCAAGGTTAAATGCTCACCAACCATACACCTGTGATCGGAGTACCATTCTCTTCAAACACACCCTCGAACTTCGTCTAGAGAGAAGTAGGCCCTGAAAAGATGAATATGGGGAGTCGGGTTAGCAATTCCTCCCCGTAAAAATAACACAAGCGTTACTGGAACTTCAAAGCGTAAAGTCTGAATCTCCATATCTCACTTGGGATGCAATGGAATGGAAAACACAGCTGTCAATGTCATACAAGAATTGCCTTTTATAAATTTGAGAAGAGAGAGAACAAACATTGGTGCAGAATAACATGGGTCCATTTTATTTCGTCGGTTCTCATCAGCTGCATACAACCTATAATCTTCAATAAATAAGAGTCAGCGTAAAATTTAACATAATTTTGTCATAAGCAAGCACATTATAAGAATGTCATGGCGGGGTTAAACATCAGGATATATATATATATATATATATATTGTCATACGAAAGTTTCTAAGAAATCAGTTGATGGATTTCTTATTAATGTAGTAACAGTTACGTAGTTAGATAAGAGAAGATCAAAATTTGGTGTGCACGAGGTCAGACGAAAAGATGATGACGTAATATGGTGAGTAGAACTCATTAGGTTAAGAAAAATTATCTCTTATAGCAGTCGAACAGGAAAAAAGTTTGTTCTTTCTCTGCTCAAATTTATAAAATGGAATTCTTATATGAAATTCTTGAAGGGACGTGTCCCTGCTGAATCACCTAGTGACCTTGCTCCACCAGAACTTCAAAGCTCTATGTCCCACCCGGAACAAAACGGAATGGGAAACAATTATCTGTATCATACAATGTTTGCTCATTCTCTACTAACAGTACAAGCAGTTTTTCATAGTGATTTGTAGTTTAGGCATATTCATGTGGTCAGATGATCACTTAACAGAGATATTTGGAATTTCTTGTTGTTACCTGTCAGCTTTATAGTGGCTACCAACGTGTTAAGTTCAACACCTAATGATTCACACAATAAAGCCCTTCTTGGGTCTCATTGAAGATGTCACCACTTATTAAGTTGCATTGACATCATTCTGATGAGCTCAGTATCGAACTTAGCGCGCACTCATAGGCGCCATCAAGAATCCAGTTGCTAGTTCAAGGACCTCTTCTGCTAAAATGTCTGTAAAGTAATATCAGCATGGAACCACATCTCTCCGTATTTTGTGTTAGTTATATTATATCTTGAGAAAATATTTTTTTTAATTGCCGATAATGTATACCTAAACCTGCAAGTAACTATTTCACTTTTTAGCCGGTCATTCGCATCTACTCCATCCCACAAGATCCAGATGAGGGTGAAGGGATAAGCGAAGAAGAGGAACCAAATAATACGGAACAATATCCTTCTAACCAAAGTAAAGCAGGTGAAGATGGTCGAGAGGAGGAAGAGGGAGCAGTTAAAGAGAACGTTGATGCTTCTCAAAAAAACGGGAAAGTGACCAACAATCAAAGACTACTGACCAAGAGGAATCATAAACTGACTTATTCAATCTATACTTGTATTCTCTAATCTGGTTAACTAATATTATGAATTCACTTCTTTGTGCTATAACTGAACGTTAAATTTTTCTCCAGCCTACGTTTGAAGTCTGTCTGTTAAATCTTATGATTTCAATTTTTGATCAGTCAACTTATACATATTCTGGTGAAGGGGATATTCTGTTTCGAGTTTTAATCATTTTACAGTGGAAAAAAGTAAGGCTTCTTCAATCAGTCAACATACTCCGTCTGTGATATCCTAAAGTTTCAGATCATTTCCTTAACGGTGGGGTGCGAATTTGATAGCGAAATTCAAAGGTGGTTGATAACATTCTGTGGAGTATTGTTTGTAAGCATGATAGTCCTATTCACTCAGCCTTTTGCAACAATCGGCGTAGAAGATGAGTTCTCGCTCACTCTTCCCTTGCTAACTAATTCTTAACTCCAGTGGCACAATAATGCTATTTGTAGC
Organism: Trichobilharzia regenti; assembly: GCA_944472135.2. Lineage (NCBI taxonomy): Eukaryota > Metazoa > Platyhelminthes > Trematoda > Strigeidida > Schistosomatidae > Trichobilharzia > Trichobilharzia regenti. Next base: position 26,414,026 of record OX235266.1, on the reverse strand, counting down.
TTATCATTTTAATTGAAAAACTGAGAATGTTGAGGGAGAAGTCATCCAAAGGTTTGATGCCTGTTATATTGGACTCAGTATTTATAAATGCATCGCTTTCACACAAACTCTGCTAGCTATACACCTGCTGCATAATAATGAGAGGTCAAAGCAAAGAAATCAAGGTGGATGACAATTAGGAATGCCCATCATTTCCCAAAGATCAGTCAACGGGGAATAGGAAACAACTGAATCAAACAGAAAGTGTAACTCGCTGCGTAAAATTTACTCTTATGGCCCAGCGGAGGTATCCTCTTGGATGGATGGTTAGTTACATTATTCTTCTGTGTTCGAAATGAAGCGGGGTCTTTGAATTCTCCATTAGTGAAAACTTACTCTTATGACGATTCTGTGTCGGCGATAATAGTTTAATTGTCATGATATTGTAGTGTGGCCACTTCTCAAGTGATATATAAATCAGATCTTTCTCGACATGTTTATCAGGTCAGGACTGAACACAGGCAATTGGCATGCACTGCCCAGTGATTATCTTAGAGACGATTTATAGAAGCACAAGTGAATCATATGGGTTTGAGCGAAGGCTCAATAGTCTCAGGACTTGTAGCCAACGTCAGATCACTAGCAGGACAACTGATGTGGGTCAACCAGTAAAGCAGATTCTCGGTCAGTGAGTAGACCAAGAAAAACTAAGTCAACAGGCCAGTTATTCTAGTATTGCTGGTGGTTTGACACAAGGTCAACAAAATATGCACCACCACGTGCCTGGCCTGGGCCCCCTCACAAGCAGAAGGGGAACGAGTAAACTTTTCTCAGGCAACGATTATTCGATTTTCACTGTTGATGGTACAGTGGTAAGACGCTCTCCAGCCTCGCATGTGGTCTTGGGTTTGACACACTATTAGACCTCGCTAGTCTGGTAGTAAGATTGGTAAAGAGGGAAGGTTGGGCATGAGGTTGGCAACCCCACCGCGCCAAAGTAAAACACTGCTACCGAAACTTCAGAACTCTAGCTCGGAAGTCTGTTTCACTTGGAATGTAAGGCAATACAATAAATGGCCTAAACCTAGCATTCCTCAGCGTAGATTTCCTTAGAAGTTATTACCCACTAGTGGGCACACGGATGAGACGTCTAACAATAAAATGAACCAACTGGTATTCGAATGGCAAAGTGAGTGTGCAGCATTCGTGGAGTCTAGTCCAATATTCGCCGGTATCAACCGTGAGGTCCTGGAAAATAATATGGTATCCCCAACTCTAACGGCAATCAGCCCAGAAATTACTCATAGTGTGAGGACACATGGCCTTCTAGTTTTCGTTAAACCAAGAAAATCAGCACCGGATAAGCCAAACATAGAATAAGCTGAATTTGGCTACATGCTCTAGCTGGGAAAATCTCGTCTAGTTAACTAGCTCGCTAGTTTTCTAGCCGGTCCCAAGCTCGGAGGAAGGGGCGTGGTGCTAGCAACTCCACCCTCAAAACTTAACCAAATTTCCACAAAAACTTCAACGCATAAATATATTAAAAATATAAGCAATAACCTTATTTTTCGCTGGAATCGGAGAAGCGAAATGAAGCAGGTTAGTGAAAGTCCTCGGAAAACTAGTCAGCCGATGTGCGTTCTCTCGATAAAAGCAAAAGTAAGGATGGGTACCTGGAATGTTCGTACAATGTACGAAACTGGAAAGGCTTCCAAGGTAGCCGCAGAAATGGGAAGATATGAAATATAAGTGCTGGGAATCTGCGAGCGCAGATGGGACGGATGTGAAAGGTGCCAACTATCAACTGGAGAGACAGCAATCTATTCCGGTCACCCAGAGGACAGCCACGGGGACACCGAGTGATTGGCCATCATGATTCACTAACGGCAGCCAAAGATCATACAGATGGAATCAATCTCCTTCAGGATAATAGGTGAAGGCCGAGCCTACTGGATACAACATCAAGGAGAGGAGCAGATGTGAGTTCAGACCACTGTCTAGTAGAAGGGACTTTAGGGGTTGGTGGATAACTCGTTCAGCAACTTCTAATTAATTTATTCTCGCGTACCAAAGACAAAGCAAAAGCCAATAACTGATCGTCCAAACTTCGTAATATATTTTGGAACCAAAACAAGCCAGGCAATGGATAAAGGCACACACGACCTTATGGAGAGGCTGAGCACCTCAAGGTCACATATGCATACTGTGATTGGTAAATTTTACTTTGCGTAAACACTGCGGCTAATACGTAGCTCACGTTACTGAGGCGGGCTTTGAAATGATAGTAAGAAAAGTCGCATAAACACTACATTTTTTCAGCTTAAGGACACAAGTAAATGCATGCATAGATTCTACAGATGTGATATGCATGTGGACCCACTAAAAAAGAGAATATTATTGGGTAACTTAATCAAAGAAGTATAAAGTTTGAAGATTTAGTCTTTTTCAGTTGATTGTAGCGGACAGAGAGGAGAGGCATTTGTGTAACATTTGCATTTTGCAGAAGACAAAGTGTGAAAGATAAATCGGAAGTTTTAGGATTCTTCAAGTTTATTATGGGATATATGGACTGTTCATACCGATTCTACTAGTGTTCCCTCCCTTGTTCACATATTCATTGTTGCTAAGATTGGGGATTGTTCACCTGAGGTAAGAATAATTCATCTGATATGTATATGTCCTTAGATATTTCTCAGTGTGGTCGCAGGTGGTCAAAGGAATACAATCTCAATCTTTGCATGGAAAGGTCATAACCAGTTTCTTCTGAAGGATCAGGTGGTGCTGAAAGCTGTAAAGACTGGTCCGGTGTCACAATCATCTAAGGGAAACTGATCCACATATTGTGGATAAAACGATTAGTGGACTTTAATTTGACAATCATGTACCCATAAAAAATCTACATCTGTGATTTTTTCCCACCCTTTTTAATGTGAATATGTACTGTTTAACTGTTTTTATTTTGTAAATATATGCATTTATGTTGGCTACATGTATCTCTCTTAATTATCATTTCGAGGACATTGCATAGTTAACGAAGTTGATAGGCAACGTAGTAATACTTGTGTGAAATGCGTGATAATCGTAAACCGTTATTATTTCCTCAGTGCGTCATCAAGCCTCCCATGAAATGTTTCAGTTACACTCAATACGGCTGCGTAAAAGATTACCTTTCATCAGGGCTTGCGAAAAAATGTACGTTGAGCTTAGGTTTGTTTCGCGATTACTACATATACATAATAACAAATGTAGGGCGGCTACGTGCATCGAAAATAACGCGTTATAGGTATATCCTATTAAAGAAAATCCTAGTATTCTTATGTTGCGTAAATTATCACTCTTTCAGATTAAATTAATACGCATTCCAAAACCGGCTACATCACTATTCCTTCGACAAGCAAAGGGAAGTAGTAGTGAATTCTTCAAAGAACACCGTTAAAACATTAAAAGGATATTTATTTTGATAAATAATTTTATAATATCACAAAGATTCCAACGATAATAATAATAATAATGTATATTCTCATATAAACATATAAATTTACATGAAAATGCATGCCATTTTTACAGGCACGATCAAGTATGATATAGTATCAAATCGTAGATTGTCTACAAGTTAATAATGTTTCAACAGTTAAATATTTGATATATATATAAATACACATTGTCTGAACTAGGCTGTATAGTTATTGAATTGTACAATTGTCCTCCAGGTTGAGCGGGAAAATCGACTTCGTTTCGTTTTCATCCCGTGGTTGTCGGCATACGATAACCAACCAATATTGAGGTAAGTACAACGTTTACAAGGGATTGAAAGCTGTTTTAGAGAAGTAAAAGTGCTGAGGTGAATCATTAAATTGTAATGAAATTGTAATAACGCGCAAATTCTTCAACTGCACTTCAATAGACTTTGAGAAGGCATTTGACACTGTTCACCATGACCTTCTCCTACATAAAATAAGCCAGGCAGGCATAGGTGAGCCACTTCTGTCATGGTTGAAGGACTACCTAGCCGACAGGCAATTTTGCACTAAGGTTAACCGAGTCCGATCATCTTGGCACAGATCGTCATCAGGAGTGTCGCAGGGTTCTATCCTAGGACCACTGATGTTTTTGATTTTCATCAATGATCTACCACGCCGTCTGAGCTGCCCGACTCTCCTGTACGCTGACGACGTAAAAATATGGAGGGCGATAAAGTGTCCGGAGGACTCAGATAGGCTACAGGAAGACCTAAACCTTCTGGAAGACTGGGCGGTGGCCAGTGGCATGACTTTCAACTTGAAAAAGTGCAAAGTAGTGAAGTTGCGCACCTGTAGACTGCAGAATGCAAGTTACACCCTGTGCAATGAAAGCTTGTCCTGCACAACGTCGGAACGCGACTTAGGTCTAGTTCTAACGGAAAAAATGGACACAAGCGTAAATTACACAGGGGATGTAGCGAGGGCATATGCGGTCATACACTTTACGCATAGACAGTTAGGTGCACTCACTCCTGAGCTTTTTCTAATGTTGTACAAAACATACGTCAGGCCACACCTTGAGGTGCATAATATTATTGCACCCCCAATGCTGAGAAGAGATGCCAACCTCTTGGAAAGAGTCCAACGACGGGCAACAAAAGGAGTGGTTGGTCTCCGAAACAAACCATATGATGAAAGGCTGAAGAAATTAGGCCTGTTCACACTTAGTTACCGTCGGCTTAGGGGGGATTTGATTACTGCCTACAAAATAACAAATGACCAGAATCACCCAAACAAAGGTGTTCTGCCATTGAGTAGGTATAGGCTTCCACGTGGAAACCCCAGAAGGATAGCTCACCAGAGGGCAAGGACCCGGGTGCGCTCCCACTTCTTTTCACTGCGGGTTTGTCGTCCCTGGAATTCCTTACCGGCAGATGTAGCTATGGCACCGTCTTTGGACGCCTTTAAGCGAAGGCTGGACAACCATGCAGCGATACAAGGACTGCATCCAAATGGCCTATCTCCTTAAAATCGCATTTACCAATCAGGGTAGATAATTAAACTCGTCATTTCACTTCTTTACATTCTCTCCCGTCTTACTCTCCTGACAACTTATTAATATTATAATCACTATTATTATTATTATTATTATTACTATTACCGATATATATATTATTCTTCAAACTTAATGAGCTGACTGTTGTTACGTTTCCTATTTTCGTTTCTGTCTCTTAGTCTGATTAGCTTCACTAATTATATCTATTATTATTATTATTACTATTATACTATTATTATTACTATCTCTTTTCTCTTGTCGACAATACCGAAGGACTAACTGGCGAAAGGATCAACTCCAATCACAGTAGTAACAGTCTTAACATACCTCATACTACAAACCACATATAATTAATCCCAGCACTACTCCCTTTGGAGTCAACCAAAGCTACGACAGTCGAGTGACGGGACAAGCTACGCAGAAGTTTACCGAAGATCAAGAACCTATACCTCACAATCAAGAAGCGAGCACAAAGAAATCAAATTGGTTTATACTAGCTCGTAAAAACGATATTGGATATTGGATTAAAGCCTCCAAATAAAGTGAACCACTCCGTAAATTATAATTGCAACCTGCAAATCAAAAATAGTATGACATCCGTTAACAAATAGTTAGCAACACGAAAATACTCCAAACCAAAGTAACTATTTAAAAAAATTTGTTTATTAACTGTTATCTTGCGAATAAATCAACTAACACTCCTTTATAGCTGTAGACTCTTCTGAATGTTACCAAGTTTTCATATCTCAGAGATTCAAAACACCCTTTCAGAATTTCGCAAAATACGCATTAATTGCCTAATTCACTTCGTTTTTCTTAACGTAATCAACAATTTACACAGAGTTTTAACATTCCTCATGGAAAGAAATAACGAAATTCAATGACAGATACATGTTCACTCAAACTGCTGAAAGCGTCTACTTTCCACCATTTTTCTAGGTTTTTTCGTTAAAATATGATATTTATAATGTATTTCAGCTGAAAAAACACCTGAAAACAACGTAAAACAACCCGAACACAACACCGCGATAACACATGACGACACCCCGTGTGTGCCTTTATCCATTGCCCACAAGCCAGATAGAGGATAGCGGCACAAATGGCTTACGGAGGGGCTGAGCACTTGAAGGTCACTTACGCACACTGTGATTGGTAGATTTTCCTTTGCGTAAACGTTGCGGCTAATACGTGCCTTACGTTACTGAGGCGGGCTTTGAAATAGCAATAATAAAAGCGGATAAACACTATATTTTTTAGCTTAAGGGAACAAGTTAACATGCTTATAAATTTCACAGATGTGAGAAGCATTAGATCCAGTAACAAGGAGAATACTACTGGGTAACTTAATCAAAGAAATATAAAGTTTGGAGATTTTATGTCTTTCAGTTAATTGTAACGGATGGGTAAGAGTCACTTGTATAATATTTGCCTTTTATAGAAGAAAAAGTGTGACAGGTGATTTGGAAGTTACATGATTCCTGAAATCTATCGTGGAATACATGGACGACTAATCTGTAGAATTTCACCAACTCTGTGGTTGTTCTTTGCCTTGTTCACATATTCACTGTGGCTAAGATTAGGAATTGTTCACCAAAGGTAAGATTAATTTACCCGATATGTATACATCCTCAGATATTTCTCAATACGGCCGAAGGCAGTCGAAGGAATATAATCTCAATCTCTGCTTGAAAAGTTCACATCCAGTTTCTGCGAACGGAACTGGTGGTGACGAAAACTGCAAAGACTGGTCCAACACCACTAACAACGGAGGCGAACTGACACAGATGTTGCGGTTAGAGTGTTTGGTGGACTTTATGATCACTACGATGCAGCTATAAAAACTCTACAACTGTGATTTTTTCACTGGATTGTTATTAACTATTTTTTGTGTATATATGTACTCTTTTATTATGAGTCATTTTTAATTTGATTGATTATTGTTTCCTTACAAATATATGCATTTATGTCGACTAGCTTTGTCTCTTTTACTTATCTTTTGAGGACATTGCAGAGTTAACGGGAATGATAGGCAACGTTTTAATACTTATGTGAAATGCGTCAGTCATAAACTGTTATTACTTCCTCTATGCGTCATCAAGCCTTGCGTAAAGTGTTTCAGTTGCGTATAAGATTAATATTCAAGATTGTTAAGAAGGTAGCCGTTAAATATGTGCTCGTACTGTAATAACGAAACATAACCCGGTAAACGTAGGTTCTATATGCAGACGACATGTATTAGTAGTCCAGGCACTTCAAGTACACAATGCGACGTGTGTCCCACTTATCACAAATACTCTGTTATTATTATGTTGCGTTTAACACCACTATCTCGAAGGGTATCATTAGGTAATAAGGAGAAAACTACATTACTCTTCTTGTGTTATCATTTCGTATCAAAAGGCTCTTACATGATCACACCAACACTTACACTCGTGCATTAATGCAACTAATTAGTTGACTACGTCACTAAACTTCGTTGATTATTTTGCTATCATGAAATACTGTGACGCATTAAATAGGTCTTTGTTGTGTATATCGCCTGTTTAAGATTTACTAACGAAAGCAATTACTCAAAAGCGACAACAGTACCCCATTGTGACGAAATTCAGCAACGTGTGGATATGCCATTTTACGAATATTACGTCTTCTACATAGGCATCACTTTGCAACTCGACAAACACTAAGTATTAATGGAGCAAAATTTGTAAAACAATATTTATTTCGATAAATACATTATTAACATCACAAAATATCCATCATTTACACAAATATTATCGTTTTTAATCCCAATTAGAATGTCTAAATGTATTGAGTGATTGCGGGATTGAAGACCATAATCTGGAAATTAAAAATAAACATTCAGTCAAGATGTGATGAGTTAAATAAATAAACATATAATACAGTACGTACCAGTTAAATGACTATTTCTTCACCGTTATCTGACGAAATAACCAACTCAATTTCCTTTATTTCTGAGCAATTTGGTAAAAATCATGAAATTATAATTACCTCAATATTTAACCCTTTTCTCATCATATACGTAAAATAAACTTCAAAATTTGTAATTATTTAGCATTTTCTATCATAATTGACATTTTTCAATGAATTGTTTCATTTCTTATGCATCTCGGGATGTCAATTCGATGAAAAAACAGGATTTCGTCAACGCAATAAAAACGATTACTTTTCTCACTTTTTACACGTTTTTTCGTTAAAATATGATTTTTAAAATGCATTTCTGTCGAAAAAACCACTAAAAACAACGTAGAATAGCCTAAACACAACACCACGATAACACCTTAAAACTGCAGCAATCAGCTGATTTGTGCCTCTATCCTCTACCCACAAGCCATTAGACGACGGAGTACCAAATGGCGGGGATGCTTGACTGGAAGCCTTCAGCTAAAGAAGTCGACTTAAACAGTGGTGGTCAGCATCCAATGAGTGATTGCTGTGGTCAATAATTTTGGGGAATTATTTACCGCTACAGGACTTTCAAGGTGAAGCTAAAAGCCTCGAGGATAGCTGGGGATAGACCACAATGCAAGTTCAACACTCAATTACTGAAGGACACTTTCACTGCAAATGTCAGAGCAAAGCAGGAAACACTGCGCGACATCACTGAAGAATCATGCGTGGAAGAACATTGGAACTCTCTGAAGGAGATTCCCAAAGAAACGTGTTCAACGGTTGTAGGAAGAAAGAAGACACAAGACAAGGAATGGCTCTCAACGCGGACACTCGAAAACTAATAGAAGAGGGGAGAATGGCGAAAGAGAAAATGATTCAGTGCACGGACGGACAGGAGAAGGAAACGCTGAGCTAAACCTACACAGCACTGGACAAAGAAGTCAGGAAGAGTGCTAGGAAGGACAAAAGACGATTCTACGACAGTCTGGTCGCTGAAGCTGAGAGGGCAGCAGGCAAAAGGGACCTGAGGACACTATATCAGATAACCAAATCTCTATACGGAGAGAAATCAACACAAGCGAAACCTATAAAAGACAGCCAAGGGAACCCAATTACCAAGGAAGAAAAACAGATTAAACAATGGGTGGAGCACTTCAAAGGACTCTTGAACCGACCATCACCTGCAACCCGTCCAGAAATACCAACAACAGCACGTACACAACTGCAAGTTGACACCAATCCTCCAACGAGAGCTGAAGTCTTGAATGCAATCAAGCTTCTGAAGGCTGGAAAAGCAGCTGGACCAGATGGAATACCCCCTGAAGCACTGAAAGCGGACGCAGAGACGACAGCAGACATGCTGACTCCATTATTGCAAAAGGTCTGGAAGGAGGGAAAAGTGACTCTTGACTGGAGGAAAAGTTACCTCGTGAAACTACCAAAGAAGGGAGATTTAGGACTCTGCAAGAACTGGCGAGGAATCATGTTCCTGTCGACGCCAAGTAAAATTCTAAGCCGCATCATTCTGGAGAGACTAAAGGACGCACTGGATACAGAATTCTGATCAGAACAAGCTGGATTCAGGAAAGGCAAATCATGTACTAACCAAATTGCAACTCTACGCATCATCATCGAACAAAGCATGGAATGGCAATCAAACCTCTACCTCAACTTTATAGACTTTGAGAAGGTCTTCGACAGCGTTGACCACGAAGTAATCTGGAAAATACTCGAGTAGTACGGTGTACCTCAAATATTCATCAACCCTGTATTCATTAGTTGTACGACAACGGCACATGTCAAGTGATCCACAACGGAAAACTCAGCGAGGCGTTTGGAGTAAACACTGATGTCAGACAAGGGTGCTTATTATCGCCCACGGTGATATTCCTAATTGTGGTGGACTGAATTATGCGTCAGACAGTGAGAAATGAGAAGACAGGGATATCCTGGACCGACGCGAAGAACCTAGAAGACCTGGATTTTGCTCGTGGATTATTTATGCTTGATGTCACACAAAATCGAAGACTTACAAGCGAAAACCGACAAATTGGTCGAAGAAGCAGCCGATGAAGACAGGTGAACATAGACAAGACGGAGGTTATGTAAATAACCAACCAACAACAACAGCAGCAGCGTCCAGTGCCAATCACTCTCAACGGGAGGTTACTTCAATTCGTGTCAGAGCTTTTCAATAATTTGCCAAAGTTCTTCGAATCACACAAAATCCCTTGAACAAGGTACGTCCTAAAACTCATTGTTTTACAGGATGTTTGCATCGACAGGTGAAAGATGTATTGACATTTCACTCTAACCCCACTCACTGGACAGGGCTCTTAGGAATGGTAATGCACTTCCTCCTCCTAAATTAGCCTTTCAGCTAACTGAAACACATGTAACCAGGAAAATAATTGTGGTAGAAGCGAATATAACCACCGCCATTAAAATAATTGATCGTAATAGAAAATTTATATTTGGATGATTTCATTTGGTTAGTAAAAAAGAGTAAAAACAATTCTCCAGAATGGTTTGGGATTATTTAACTTTAAAATTTTTGCTAATTTAAGGGAGAGAGGATGCGATTATTTGAATTTAAAAGGAGGAATTCTTATGATATGAGGGGGGAAAAAGCGGACATAATGGGGAGGAAAGCGTGTCAATAGTGGCTATGAAGGAGGCATAATTCGTCATCTGAGAAGAGTAGGGAATTCTTGACAAAACCTCCTTTATTTCCCTCGTTCGCTTCTTTGAGCATTCCTTTTGTTGACCTTTCAGACGCACTGTCAATACACATGAACACTGAACGTTTGCTTTTGGAACTGGTAGCCACTGGTAGGCAACTCAAAGACACGAATTGTTCGATCGTGTACAAGTTCGACGAAGACGAACGAAAACGAATAAAAGTACATAAAAATTTTGTATAAAACACTTGTTTATAGACTTGTATTATTCTCCGCTTTAATTGCCGAACAATATAACTCCCTTCTTGCAATGCTGGTGGTTTGGAGTTAAAGTCGAAGAAAGTACATAGTATTTATCGGTGCGGAGCGTCTTCGTAACAATAGGAACTTAGGGATAAGTTCCTTGACTCACAAGGTCCCCCTTTTTCGTCCGATTTGGCAAGTTATCAGGTACATGATTCCATCAACTGAAGTAGAAATCATTAAGTTGCGCAGTGGCGTAGGTTAACATTCCTGAGGCTTTGTAACGGATATTACCACAGTTCCTGTACATTACTTAAAAAAGTCCGTATAAGAAAATTTTCTGGCTAGTATTGCTTATGCCAGTGCTTTCCATTCACTTTTTCAACAGAGTCTGTGCATAGATGTTGTCAGCCACGTCTCGTAAACCGTCAATGCCCAGCTCTTGCTACGCTCGGGCTCACGCTGTTCCTTGAAGTTTCTCAGAAACGCCCAGTAATAACGGACGCAAAAACAAAAACACCAGTTGGCGACTCGAGGATTCTTTATTGTGCCACCAACATATAAACACTGTTACAACTAAGGTTTCTGACGGTTTTCTACTGACTTCTTTCTGAACAGCGACCGATGAGACGATGACTGTCGTATTGATGCCTCCGCGAAAATTTGGGAAGTTGGTTTTGAGCAAACAACCATGAATTGATCGTTCAATCTTCAACTACATTGACAGATGTGTAGTGAGATGATGACTTTTCATAATTTTAGGCGCCATCACGGGGCGTAAATTGAGTTTATCAGCTGACGAAATTACCTGCTTCAATGTATAGGCTACCCCTTCCTCTCGGTGGCTTAATCTGAAAGACTAATTAATCTTAGTTATTAGAGTGAGACTTATAGTGTCCATGGCCCGGAATTCAGCATATAAGCTCGTTTACATAACTACCTATAAAATCTGGAGAATTAGTCAGGTTCATTTTTGTCGGCTTCATATCGTATACAAAACTCCTCGTACTACCACTTTTGTCCTGAAATATGTTTCGTATTTTGGACGATCAGTGTGATGTTTTGATTTGCTTTCAGTCCATGAATGAAAAAACACTGTAGTTGTGGGCGTAAGATCTTGGCGTTAGTATGCATCGTACTACCAGTGAGCGTGAACACATCATCAGCTCCCAAAAGCACAGGCTTAACCTCATCAATGAAGAACCTGTTCACTCAATGGAAAACCATGTATTTAGCCGTGGAAGATAGGTTAATCGGATAGATATTCTTAGGGAATTTTCAAAACACCAGTGAAGCACAAACAGTCGAGTCAACACGGAATGCAGACTGGTATATGAAGTACAACTCTAGCGTTTAAAGGTGAAAATATTAGACGTAACAGTAAGTTTCCGGTAAAGTGCAGTTTGAGAACTACTGACTAGGAACAGGGTTTTACTATGTGGTAGCGAATTCATTCATAAAGAGCCTTAACGATACGTTTTCAGATACGGGCTCGTTCGCCAAGTTAGATGCTGCGTAATTAATCGTTACAACCTCTCTGTCCTACACTTTCCAGCCCACTATTTATGTAGCAAGACAGTGTTGTTCTTCATTATGGTTCCATGATAGCGTCATGCTAAGAGGATAAGGGTAAATCGGTAAAAGCAAAAGACAAGTAGAAGGAGAAATTTCCCATGAGTGTACTTCGTGTGAATAAGTTGTCTTGAAGTGCATGCAGGTTTCGTTGAATTGTACTACACCATCGTTTTCTTGCTCAATAAGCCTGAATAATCCTAACTTACCAGCTGTTGTAGGAATTTGAAGACAGCACTGAAGCAGACAACTGGCAGACAGTATAAAGATGTCACTACCACTCCAAAAGATTGTATAGACTGATTAATCTGTGACACTGCTTGACCAGTGGCTCAGGGTGAATAGATGGAGCAATCAATTTTTCAGCTGTCAAATGCTACCAACTTTAAACGACATAGGAAGGTTGTATGAGGCACTTTCCCAAGTACACCTTCTTACGGAGGTGTCATATTTTCACTTCGACATCTGGGTGGTGTTGGGACACCAAGTGTTCCTAACACCAAGTCACAAATACTGCAATATCGCCCGGCAGGTTAAAAAATGTTTTTGGTGTTATCAGCGTTACCAGCAGATCATGTGGCGCCACAAATATTCTGGTTCACTTTAAATGCCCCCTTTGATCATTAGGTGAAGTCAAATTCATGCAATCTAGAGGGAGATTGAAATTTAGAGACTCGAAGCCGCAGTAGGCGCACAGTGGCAGCAATGGCCCTGGTTATTTATACGGGCCAGACGAAAAAGCGTTGAGGCGGCCATAACTTTCAGGTTCTCTCTCCATCACTTTCCTAATTTGGGTGCACCTGTAGGGCCTCTAAAAAGCGGTAAGCTGTGGTCACCCAGGTGTAGTCAGTAACAAAACAAGACGGAGGGACGGAGTGGTGACCAAAAGGAATTACACCTTAATGAGTTGTCTTTACCCCTACCTATAAGATGACGAATGCCCTTCCGTATACTTAACCAGGTTTTCCTCGCTTTACTTACTGTCTGCAGTGGTTTCGAGGACAAATGGTCAAAGACACCATTCGTCTTCTACGATGTAACGAGCTGTCGGTTGGCAATTACTTCTACGGAAAATTTGGTTTTTAAAGCCAATGAGGCGACTCTTGAGTGTCCAGAGGCGTCGAGCCATACTAACCAGTAATGTTACCAGACACAGAGCATTAGCCGCGTTAATCTTCTTCTCTGCAAGAAACAACAAAGTGCCTTGAGACAAAGGTGGCACTTCAAAATAACTAGTATGGAGTCGTGGTGCGGCAGAGCGCGATTATTTGGGAAGCCGAATTCTCAGTAGAAAATATGACGTATGAGTTTCAAAGGCAAAAGTAAACCATTAAACGTATCCTAACTCAAACATTCTGCATCCAACGTACTTCTCTCAAAATGCCTGTTTCTTGCGGGAAGTCACTGAGTGTTCCTATAGTAAAACCAGAGATCTCAGCAGTGAAAAAGCTGGGCCTCAGTCCGCAAACTCTCATCCCATGATGAAAATCTGATAGAATTCTGATTGTCCCTTGACCCAAGCGCTAATACTGGGTATAGACGAAACTGTTGCATAATGACAGCAGGAAGTATGAAGTTGCAGTCACTTTCGATTTTTTCAAACCCTCGTCACAATACCAAAAGAAATTTTGTAGTGATTTTGGAGTTCTCTGACTCTTCATATGATCAAGTTAGTGAATAGCACTGTCCATCCCTAAGATTCGGGATGCAACATATGAACTTTGCAGAAAATTTCTATTTCACGCGGCTATCTGTCGTTCTGCCGGTTCCATAAATGTCCGAAAGCTTCCGCCCCCTCTCTACAGGACCGCCTCCACGTCATTTTCTTCGTCCCTCGTTCGGGCTTTACCCTATGGTCTTCGTGTAGCTTTACCCAGTCGTCTCCGCGCCACACATCCATTCCACATTCCGTGTATTTGTTGGACAGTCCGTCCTATGTTGCTTCTTTGCTTCAATTTGTCGTAGTTTATCCTTTCTGGGCATCTAACCATCAGTGTGAAGCAAAAGCGGCTTGCAACGAAAGTCAATAACCTGTTGAAAATGGTTTTCGTGGCGCTCATGGCAAGTCTGTGAACTTTTTGAGAACGCTGGGTGAACATGTGTGTGGAAAATTTTGAATAAGTCCCTTATGTTGAGTGGTATGAGCCTCAATAATAATAATAATAATCAGGGTAACGGAAGTTTGTTTTGCTCTCCCATTCTGTCTGTTTTTGGGTGTAATGATTGTTACAGCCACTTCATGAATAGCTCTCTAAAGAAACGGGCTAGCAGTCATTAACTAAAATCCAAAAGTAAAACCAAATAGCTCCAAATAAATTATGTTGGTAATAGAATGTTGAAGAAGTGAAAGACTACTGTTCTGTTCAGGAAAATGTATCAGATAAGCATGGCACAAACTTTCGAATATGAGATGAAACATAACAGTGGTTTAGAAAAATCTTTATAGACAAGGCTTGCAAACGACTACGAGTTAATCATGAAACGTTTATAGATAGATGTAAATGAACTAGTTTAATCCCATTGTCGATAAGATTTGTTTTGATTAGTCTCGCAGTGTTATACAGTAATATTTACTGGGGACGTTTCTAGCACACTTTATCGTTCATAACACATAAGATAGTTGGTTGTAAGAACCTAAAATCTAGTTAACTACACTGCCTGAACGACTTGCAGCTCGTTTCCGGTTGGTTTCAACTCGAAACGGTTCTCATGATTGTTGTAAGGCTATCTATTCTGTTAGACCAGAGATTTAGTCACCTCAACTGCTGAATCTTTAGCCCGGCCCACCTATCCTAGTGACGAGGCTATTAATAACACTGTCCAAATGGGGAAGGATGTAACATACGGCTGTTCACGGATATATTTACCAGTGGTACAGGTACACAACCACACCACGACGCTGCAGCCCTAATCTCATCGTTCGAAAACCTCATTGTCCGCAGTCTGACCCATTCTGAACGGATAAACAATCTGACACTTCAAAGCGAAGTGGCTTAGTAACACCCGAAAAGACTAACTTTTTGAATTCCAAACGAGAAGGCTTTAGCAGCGAAGACGTAGCCGGAACTTTTTCGGGTATTTGTTGCACGGATCGCACAATTTTATGAAGAACGAAATAGGGCTATTTAGACATGCCGCCACACAGTCGTAAATCCTGAAGGCTACTTCTTTTTATTTAAGTAAAAGTAGCGAAAACCATGTGAAAAAATCATTAGTTTCGACTACACAAGAACTCTTCTTAAGCATTGCACTGAGGCATTGTACATTGCATTTCTGCAGTGTTTAGGAACAATGCCAGGATATGTAGCATTTTTCGTAAGGCTCAAACCGTGTTGTTCTATCCATCTTAATGTTAGTGGCATTCAAAATCTTAAGTACGTTTGTCCGGTAGCGTTGAGTTCTTGAAGATAGCGGAGGAGCTTATGGATGACCTGCCGTGGAGTATATGTGTGAAGCTCAGAATGACTTCAGAAAGAACAGTAGTCTACCTCTTAACTGGCAACAGCACTGGACATCTGGATTGCGAGCAAAGGTAGAAAAATATCAAACCATGCACTATTCCCATATCATGCTAAAATGTTCTGAGTCAGTTAAAGTTCTCATTCGATAATCTCAATCTATTGGTTTCTGGGTTTGAAACATTCTCGAAAGATAGGCAACTTCGTAGGAAAACGAATGGCATATATTCTGTATGGAGGATCTCCCGATGGGATATTTTAAAAATTTTTTAGGGACGTCATTATTTTGCAAGTTCATCAATGATGTGAATATAAGCTTGAAATTTAACATGCTTTTGTTTATCAACAAGTATATTGCAAGAGCTTCATAGTGACTGAAAAATAGCGATTGAAAGCACCAGGTTCATTCACAGCAGCAACACGGTTTTAACGCACCACACACTGCAAACCAAATATAAGCAGTTTCCACATCATTCCCATCAGAGTCAGCCAAAGCCGTAGCAGTCATATGGCTGGGAAAACTGCACAGAAGTATTTCGAAGATCAGGGAATTTTGTATGAAAAGCAAAAGGAAAGCCCGATAAATATAGTTTCGCTTATACTGGCTCGCTACACGGATATTGGATATTGAATATTGCTTTGGGAAGGTCACATGACCACTATTCTAGAATCTTCGACCAAGGTTACACGAAGAACTGGTTAGTTTTTGACGGTTAATGGTAGTTTTGATGCAAATATTATAAACAACGACTGAGGCGCTTAAAAATCACCATGATCTGAGTTAGACTTTCGGTTAACTACATAAAGCGAGGGGGTAGTTAAGCATGCGGATCGAAATTCTGCACACGTTAACAAATATTAGCTAGCATTTTCACTGAGCTTGCTGCAGAATTTTGGGGGCAAAAAACTTCGGATGCACTGCAAAACGTGGGACAGTTATCTGCAGTTTACCTTAGAGATTCTGCGGTGTGCCCGTAGTCTGCCCCAAACAGATTCATATAATAAGGATGGAAGGCTCTTGTTGCCTATGTTAATCCTTGTAGTATATATCTGCAGAGATCTAACTTCTTTTTCAAAGCGTTCAGCAATAGAGCTGTTATTATTGATTCAGGTAAGGAGTTCCAGTGGTTGCTTGACCACTGTGTGAGAATCTAAATTCCACGTGTCTTATTCGACTTCAGTTTCAGCACCTTTTTGTGGTGACCTCTTGAATGTATTCCAGAGGGAGGGAAGATATTAGAATAGTTAATCCCTAAATCACCCTTTAATATGCGGTGCGCCAAAATTAAGTCGCCTCTTCTCCTTCGGTATGATAATGGGAAGATTACATGCTCCATCCTGTTATCATAAGGAAGGTGTGAGATAGCATTAACAAGTTTGGTTCCTACTCTCTTTACAGGATATATGCCTCCTTTTTGAAGCATGGACTCACTGCTTGTATGCAGTATTTTAGATGAGGTCTGACATGTTGCATAGAATACTTGGAACATACCCTCGTCTAATCGTTTGAAAACCATTCGAACTGCCCATCGCATTCAAAAAGCCATAGCTGCAGCTGCACTACAATGTGCCATTGTTTTTAAGTCATGTCTTACAATAATCCTTGAGTCCTTTTCCCCCTTAACATGTGGCAGCTCTGTGACCCTCAGGGAATACAATGTGTAAGACTTCTGACCTAGGTTCATTAACGTGCCTTTCGTGGAATTAATTTGCAGACTCCAGAGGTTAGCCCGTTCAGCTAATTTTTCTATGTCGTTTTGTGATTTCAAGCCATCATTAATTGCAGTATTCCACATCTTAGTGTCCGCAAATAATAAGGAAGATGAGGTAAGAATTTTCAGTGATTCATTTACGTGTAACAGCAATTGCAGGAGGCCAAGCACAGTTCGCTTAGGTGCTTAACTCAGTTTTGCTTTCCACCCTGATAGTACACCACTAACCCATACCGTCTGCCTTCTATCCATCAGGTGGTCCCTAAACCACTCACATGAGCGCTGGTCTCATCCAAAACCTTTTAGTTTACTAATGAGCTAAATGGCATACCTTATCAGATGCTTTACTAAAATTGATAAAGATAACTTACAATAGAAGGCTTTTATTCCTGGCTTCGACCCATTCTTCCATAACTTACAGTATGTTTGTCAGGCAGGATCGTCCACGTCGGAATCCACGCTGCCCCACTGCCAGTAAGCCATATGAGTTAAGAGCTGACACCATATGATTGTTTCTGATGCCTTTGCTACATTGCATGTCAGACTTACAAGTCGTTAGTTAGATACCAACTGCCTGTCCTCATCTTTGAAGATGGGGCTTATAATTGCATCTTCCCAGTCTCTGGGTCAACGATATTTAGAAAATTCCGCCAAGGACATTAGCAGACTAAAGTGATGTCCTTCAGGTCCAGATGATTTACCTGGCTTCAGTTCAGACAGTAGTTTGAGAACTACTGCATCCTCTATCACAGCTGGGGGCATTTTAGTGGCTACAGCAGTGACCTCGCTACACCCCTGAGTGGTACGATTAGACAAAAAGACTTAAAAAGTATTCCGAGACGCTGACGAAATGCAGAGTCTTCTAAACACCTTGAGCCGCAATCTACGAATGTTTGGCATGCGATTCGCTCCCGCCAAATGCAAGATGATGTTACAGGACTGGACTACATCGACGCCTAATTTAAAAATAGGAAGTGAAGTGGTAGAGCACGTTGACCGCTTCACTTATTTGGGAAGTACCATCAGCCCCAACGGGCTGATCTCTGACGAAATCTCAGCACGAATACAAGGGGCTCGTTTCGCATTTGTTAGTTTACGCCGACTCTGGCGTAGACGAGATGTTCGACTATCGACCAAAGGGCGGGTGTACTGCTCATCAGTCCGCTCCGTCCTCCTTTATGGTTGTGAGACCTGGTCACTGAGAGTGGAAGACATGAAAAGATTAGCTGTCTTTGATCATAGGTGCCTGCGTTCTATCTCCCGTGTAAAGTGGCATAATAAGGTGAGCAACATGGAGGTTAGGCGTAGAGTTCTAGGTAAACAGGGGAAATCAATCGACGAAGTCGTGAAGCTACATCGACTGAGATGGTTAGGACATGTGTTACGTATGCCAAGTCATCGCCTCCCTCGACGAGCTATGTTAGCGGATATAGGGTCAGGCTGGAAAAAAGCTAGCGGCGGTCAAACAAAAACTTGGCATCAGTCAATGAAATCCACAACAGTTGGTCTAAGCCACGTAGAAAGGTGTGGACTTCCAGGCTGGGGTCCTCGGGACGGTAAAAATCTATGGTTGGAAACAATTGGTGACATGGCTCAAAACCGTTCTCAGTGGCTCAGATGCATCCACTCCCTGTGACTTATGATCTTCAATGAAACTGTTTTGTATTTCTTTATTACTCCTTTGTCTCACACCTCTGCTCACTGTTTCTATTCTGCTTTTCTTGTACTTTCTTCTCTTGCTTCGCGTGCTACACGGAATGTGGCGACTTGAACTTCCGCACATTTGTGCAAAGTTCTATGTCGAAAACAGACAGACAGATTCCGAGAACTTTTCGTCTTTTGTTTTGCCTGATTCGGCCGCTTCTCTAGTACTGCTCATACGGTATACCATTAATAGTTTTCGTCCTACGTTTGATCGTGGGTCGGTAGAGGATTGTCGCTCCTTCTGGAACACGTGTGTGGATACCGATCACGCACTGGTCTGCGCTCGGGTGTGCTTACGACTGAACAGACCTGGGAAACAGCTGGCGGTAAAACCATCACGTCCCCAGCTCGATCAGGAAACTAAATCCGTATTTCAGGAAGAACTAGCTAAACACATATCTGTGTTCGACAGCTGTGCTCACCCTGAAGAAGCTTGGAAGAATATTCAGTCAGCCATAGATACAGCTGTAAAAGCCTTTGAATAAGGTAAACCCAAAGGTGAGTAAAAACCACTGGATCTCTACCGCCTCATCCGAACTGATAGATGCTAGAAGACTTATTCCGGCGAGCTCCTAATTCAATAAGGAGCGAAAGCTGCACAAGAGGAAACTTACGAAAAGTGTCCGCAAGGACCGTGAACAGTGGTGGGTGACAAAGGCGAAAGAGATGGAAAAAGCTTCGACGATAGGCAACACTAGGCAACTCTTTAGACTCATCAGGGAAACGGGTGGGAGAAGGCAAATCATTAGTGAAACAATCTCGGAAAAAAATGGCGCCATAATTAGCTCACAGGATAGACGACTGGATCGCTGGAAAGAGCACTGAGTCTGTCTGTTTTCAATACAGAACCTTACACCGATGTGCAGCAGTTCAAGTTGCCACACTCCGTGCTGCACACAAAGCAAGAGAAGAAAGTAGAAATGCAAAATAAAGACAACAGACAGGGATATGAGACAAAAGGAATAGTAATAACTAAGGATAATACAGTTTCATTCCAAATTATAAGTCACAATGAATGGATGCATCTGCGCCACTGAGAACGATGAGTTTAAGCCAGATCACTGATTGTCTCCAATCATTGGTTTTTACCATCCCGAGGATCCCAACCAGCCAGGCAGTTTACACCTTCCTACGTGGCTGGCTTAAACTAACTGTTGTGAATTTCATTGACTGGTGCCATGTTTTGGTTTGACCACCGCTAGCTTTTTTCCAGCCTGACTCTATATCCGCTAACATTGCTCGTCGAGGAAGGCGATGACTTGGCATACCCAACACATGTCCTAACCATCTCAGTCTTTGTAACTTCACAACCGCCTCGTCGATTGGTTTCCCCTATTTACCTAGCACTCGACCGATGCCTAACCTCAATATTGGTCACCTTATTATGCCACTTTACACGGGAGATAGAACGCAGGCACCTATGATCAAAGACAGCTAATCTTTTCATGTCTTCCGCTCTCAATGGCCAGGTCTCACAGCCATAAAGGAGGACGGAGCGGACTGATGAGCAGCATACCCGCCCTGTTGAAACACTTATGCAAGCTAGTGGATGTTAATTCCTCCCAGAATTCTACAGGCAACAATGGACAATACTCCAGCTGGCGACATGAAAATACTAATGGGAGACATGAACGCCAAACTGGGACCAGACAACACAGGAAGGGAACTCATCATGGGTAGAGAAGCTCTCGGAGAAATGAATGAAAACGGAGAACTCTTCGCCGACTTCTGCGCCTTCAACGAACTAGTGATTGGTGGCAGTGTATACAAGCACAAAGATATCCACAAGGCTACATGGGTGTCACCAGACGGGCAAACCAAAAACCAAATCGACTTCATCTCAATCTCAAGGAAGTGGAGGCGCAGCCTACTGGACACAAAAGCAAGAAGAGGAGCAGACGTTGGCTCAGACCACTATCTCGTACAAGGGACAATCCAAATCAAATTAAAAGCTTTCAGGGAATCAGGAGCTGCAGATAGACCACAAGCCAAGTTCAACACTCAAAAGCTGAAGGACCAGGCTACAAAGGACATCTTCATTGCAAGCATAAAGGACAAAGCCGAGATACAAATCAACACCAGCGAAAAGGTCAGCGTCGAAAAGCACTGGAACAACTTGAAAACGGTGTGGAGCCAAACCTGCATAGAAATTCTAGGCAGAAAAAAGAGACAGGACAAACAGTGGCTCACTACGGACACTTGGAAACTAATAGAAGAGAGAAGGACAGTGAAACAAAAGATTATCCAGTGCACTGACGAGCAACAAAAACAGGAGCTGAATGCAAGCTACAATACACTGAACAAAAGAGTGAAGAAGAGTGCCAGGGAAGACAAAAGAAAATATTATGAAACCATGGCAAACGAAGCAGAACAAGCTGCAGGCAAAGGAGACCTCGCCACACTCTACCAAACAACTAGGCACCTTTCGGGCAAACGTTCGACACAGATTAAGCCAATAAAGGACGACAATGGAAAGTCAATCACCAAAGAGGTGGAACAGAGAAAGCACTGGGCTGAACACTTCAAAAGACTTCTAAATCGTCCGCCACCTACAACGCGCCCAACAATACCAACAACGGAAGCAGAACTACCAGTGAACACTGACCCCCCGACGAAATCAGAAGTCCTGAATGCAATCAAGATGCTAAAAGCTGGGAAAACACCAGGACCAGATGGAATCCCAGCAGAAGCTTTGAAAATAGACCCAGAGACAACAGCGGACTTGATGACACCACTGCTGGAGAAGGTGTGGAAAGAGGGCAAAGTACCCGAGGATTGGAAGAACGGATACTTATTCAAACTTCCAAAGAAAGGAGACTTAAGTCAATGTAAAAACTGGCGTGGAATTATGCTTCTGTCCATTCCAAGCAAGATACTAAGTCGCATCATCCTGGAGAGAATCAAACAAGCCCTAGATGAAAAACTTCGTCCGGAACAGGCTGGATTCAGGAGAAACAAATCATGTATTGATCAAATCGCCACTCTACGGATCATCATTGAACAAAGCTTGGAATGGCAGTCACCTCTCTATCTCAACTTCATCGACTTTGAAAAGGCCTTCGACAGCGTCGATCGAGAGGTCATTTGGAAACTACTTCGCTACTACGGGGTCCCATCGACAATTATACATCTCATCCAACAGTTATACGACAATGCTGCATGCCAAGTAATCCACAACGGGAAACTTACGGAAGCCTTCGAAGTGAGGACGGGAGTGAGGCAAGGCTGTCTACTATCACCAATGATCTTCCTGATTGCAATTGATTGGATAATGCGACAGACAACGGCCAACGAGGGAACAGGCATAAAATGGACTGACACAAAAGACTTGGAGGATCTGGATTTCGCCGATGATATATGTCTGATTTCCCATAAACTGGAAGATATGCAAGTGAAAAGTAACAAGTTGGCAGAAGAAGCATCAAAGATAGGACTTCACGTGAACATAGATAAAACAGAGGTGATGAAGATTCCTAGCCAACATCAACAGCAACAACAACAACAGACAACAATCAGCCAGCATAAATGGGAAGAACCTGAAAGAAACAACCTCCTTCACCTACCTGGGAAGCATCGTCTCAACTACAGGCGGAACTGACGAGGATATCAAAGCCAGAATCGGAAAAGCAAGACAAGCTTTCATTACTCTCAAATCTGTGTGGAGGTCAACAGCACTCAGCATCAAAAATAAGATCCGGATTTTCAACTCCAATGTGAAGTCAGTGCTACTATACGGATCAGAGACTTGGCGAGTCATAAAGAGCATCTCAAACAAACTTCAGACCTTCATTAACAGTTGTCTTCGCTCAATACTCAAGATCAGATGGCCAGAAAAGATCAGCAACAGGGATCTCTGGCATGAGCGAACCAATCAGGAACCGATTGTGAAACAAATAGGCAGGAAGAAATGGAGATGGATTGGCCATACTCTGAGGAAACCATCAAGTGACATCACTAGACAAGCCATTGCTCGAGTGGGACCCGAAAGGGAAGCGGCGAGTTGGTCGTCAGTGCAAGGGTGACTTGGAGGAGGTCATGCGAGGAGGAGATGAAAGCATGTGGACAGACCTGGAGCGGGGTGAAAAAGTTGTCAGAAAACCGAAGGCAATGGAGGTGCGCAGCTGAAGCCCTATGTTCTTCTAGGAACTAAAGGATACAATAATAATAATAATATGCTGGGCATTAACGTCACTAGTAGACTACTAGTAGACACCTATTTCTACTACTCAACGCCCAAAGGTGATTTGGTAAGAAATCAGCTTGGTTGGCAGGACCTATATAAATAACCCCAATCATCACAGTGCCGTTGTTTAAGTTAATGAAGTTAATGGGAGGCCGAGATAGATGAAGAAAAAGTTGCAAACCGTCCTGAATACTTTTGTGATGTCTTATCGTCTGTTCGTACCACCCAAGGGTTTAAAGAAATCACTATCACCAGTAAATGCCCCAACTTATGGTAGATGATGCATTAGCCCTTAAACTACTGTCTTCATTGAAAGCAGGGTCTGACATACTTAACTCTACTCGACTATTGTACTTGGAGGATATGATGTACCAGTTACGGTTTTCTATAGAATGTTTCTGACTCATGTTAGGCCGCCCGGGGACTGAAAGGATGTAATTATAAGACCTATCTTCAAAGAGGGGGACAGGCAGTTGGTATCTAACTAACGGCTTTTAAGTCTGATATGCAATATAGCAAACAATTATAAAATGTCAGCTCTTAGCTCATTTGACTTACTGGCGGTGGGACAGCGTGAATTCCGACGAGGACGGTCCTGCCTAAGAAACTTACTTACTAGGGAAGACTGGGTATTGATCAGGGATGAAAACCTACCGGTGAACGTCATTTTCGTCGATCTTGGTGAAGCATTCGACAAAGTGTCAGCAAACTAAAAGGTTCCGGATTAGACCAATGCCTATGTCCTACTCGGGACCCATGGGGATAATAATGACAGTAATGCATATGTGAATATTTTGGAGACTACCTACTGGGTTAGGGGTGTACTGTCAGAGTGGAAAACAGTATTGAGTAAAGTACCGCAGGGCCCTCTTGTCACTTCTATGATACGTAAACGAACTACGTCTTCATTATTGTTTGTGGACGATATTAGGGAGGGAGAGAGAAACTGTAAATAGTAGTGATAATAGGTCAGTCTTACAAGGTGATCTGAATAAATTAATTGAGTGGTCTAACCTCTGGAGTTTGGAAATTGATTCCAGGTAAAGCGTGGTAATGCCCTTGGATCAGAGGTCTTGCAAGTCGTACTCCTTGGGGGGCACAGAACTGTCAGATGTTAAAGGACGAAACGACTTGGGAATTATTGTAAGCGATGCACATTGTGATGCAGCCGCGGCTAAGGCTTTTCAAAATGCAATGGGCACTTTCAGAAGGCTTTGAAATGACTAGACGAGTATATGTGTAAAGTACTGTGCGCAGTATGCTAGGCTTCATTTAGTACACTGTATGGAATCGGCTAGTCCGTGGTTTATGGAGGCACGTATTTTGGAAATGGTGCAAGGGTAGGAATTAAATTAGGCAGTGATATCTCAAACCTTCCGTATGAGAAGAGGGTGGAGCATTTAAATACGTATAGAACTTAGATTCTAATATATAGTGGTCAATGACTAGAACTCACTACCCTATCAAATAATATCAGCTCAATCGGTAAACGCTCCCAAAGAGAAACTAGATTTCTCTCTCTCTCTCTCTCTCTATATATATATATATATATATATATATATTGCAAGAACTAATACAGGTCACGACAGCCTGATGTCCTGTATTATCTGAATCTCTAATAGATCTGATGGACATAATCATGCCTGTTCATTGTAAGAAAAAGCCTAGTTCTGGTATATGCGGTGAGTAGTGTGAGTAGACCTGTAAAATAACCACTGAGACCATTTTCTAATTTAAAGCAATTGGTTCCCTCTGTGAATTTCGACAAAACAATAAGAAGACGTAGTTTATCTGAAACGTATAATGTATTGGCGCAACACATTTCGGACATTTCTAAGCAATAATGTCTAACCTGGCAACACGATGACTCACTCTGGCTAATAAGAACTACTATATAGGGAAGGGCGCGGATGGGTGAAGGCTGTTACGAGACTGTGGAAGTTGTCGTATAAAAGTCGAGTACGCGGCGTAAATGTACAATGATGCAGCTAGTACACACTGGAGAGTTATTTGTATTTGCTATTTGGCATCCTCTTGTGTTTATCATTGAATTTTTGTGTATATCCATTATCCTCCCGCGCTAAAAATACTGTTCATAGGGGAAGACTTAGTGATGAGTTTGTTATCATTAGGAAGTATTTGATATTTGTTTGCCGAATTCTGTCCGTTCCATCCATTCGGTGGTATCTGTCATGTTCCTCACAGTAACACAAATAGTACTACTAGTCAGAGTAGGAATGTTAATGCCCTCACCGATTTGAGTTTATAATCGCGTCTATCTGAGGTAGACGTTCATTAGTAGACTTTCATAATGTGTTTTGATGTTTACACTGTAAAATGGGATGAATTTTACCTAAGAAGCATAGTGAACTGAAAGCAGGCACAGTAAAAAAAATGCTCAACATGATAGAATAGCACAAAATACAAAAGCTTGGACCTTGTATTGGGTTGTCGACATTCTCGATGTTTAATTGTTCAGACAAACAGTGAAACGCATCGTAAATTTACTTTGGCATCATGGTATGAACACCTTCAGGATTTCCAACGTTGTCACCTCTGACTAGTCTAGTCTCTTGATGTTCAGTGGGTATCCAAACTGCATCACTTCCTTGTGGAACTATTCAGCCCCTAGGTTTTTCATGAGGTAGTTCCGCCACGTCAGGGCGGCTTCAGATGCTTGAAGTCTCAAATTGTCTGACTTCATTAGTTTTTCTATGGCTGTACGGTGGACTAAAGCAAGCTTCTACAGATCACGCTGGGGCTGTAATAGGCATACATTTATTTCACTCGTAATCTGAGTAATACAAGTAGGTGTTAGTCAAAAACTGTGCTCATACTCATTTATTTGACCTATACCACCATTTGTCAAGCTTTGTGCGGATTTGTCAAAGAGTTGGAATTGACTGCTTTAATCACTTAATCTTAAAAAGCATAGTACATGTACAGATTATAAGAATTTGTGTGAAAAGTGGTTATTAATAGTTGTCTCTGAAGGGCATGCTTTATCTGGCTATTTAAATAGTAAATTAAACCTATTGCGTAGAATCTCTTTGCAGTAACAGCGTAATCGACCCTAACATGTGGTTTATTAATTTGAGCACCTATATTTCAACCAGTCGTGTGGGACTTTAGATCGCACTCCACTATTTCATCTTCTGTGACTGAGTAGTAATATTAACCCTAACGTAAAGAAAACTATCGGGGGAGTTTTGTAAGTCTTGGTTCGTATTCGGTTCTGCACTCCCTACAAGGCTAATTTCAGCCCACTATATTGGCTTGGTTGTTATGATGTGATGTTGGTCAGTGATGTAAGCACTAAACCTCCAGTCACTGGCTTATGAGCCCTGACCCGCATCCACTAACCCAGTTTTAGGAGGTCAAGTAGCAATACTAATCCTCACAACAGGCATGATTCATTGTCAACTGCATGGAATTGCAGGGGGTTATTAAGTAACATTCCATTTGTAGTCTCTACTGGAGTCTGGTATGTATAAAAGTAGCTATCCGTATTCTTAGGACTTCTTTCAATCCCATTTTATTCTGCAACCATTTTCGTTCCTGCTTTGTTTAATACTTTTTGTTAGGTTACCTTTGTTGCCTATGTGAACAGATGGTTTAGAATTTTCAGATTAAAAATTTATGCTTGCAGATTATAGTATGTTTAGCATCGAATGCATGCAGTGGTGTAGTGATTCCATGCACCCTTAAGAATTTCCTCTTTGTCTTACCGTTTACTTCATTTTGTAGCATAATGCTGGTCACTGCAATTTGTTTGCGTCGTAGTCATCATGTCTTGAAGTTGGCTAATCAGATGCACAATTCGACACCTTTCGTGAAACCATCTTTATCAAAACAGATTGTTCGATCTTTCCGAATATTCCCGGTAGTCAATAATTCAGTGCGCAGACGTGCAGGACGCATCAATCTAAAAGCAGGATCTGAAGATTCATTCAGTAAGTTCTAGAAGTCATTGCAACCTGTTCTTTTCACCTTTCTGTTCATTTCAATAATTATTGCACTGAGTAGTCTGAGATTTTCGCACTCCAATTCTTCATGGTTCTATCTATGTGAAGTTTTTTTTGATAAAGGTGTTTTTTTACAATTGTGGGGAGTAGACCAATTGTTAAGCGTGAAATCTACACTCAAGGCTTCCTGCCGATTAATTTCTAACATGTAACATCAAATTTTAGTGCACTATAGCGTATCATTGTGTTAATTAGTTTTACTGCACAAAGTTGGTGGGTTTCGAGTAACATGCATTTGGTGACTGCAAGTTACCATTTAACGGCTAATTTACGTACATGGTTTCCATTTACCGGGGAGGCGGGTTAGCCATGACTTGGAATTTTGAAGGGTAAAGTCATATAAACAGTTCCATCTGATTTCACTGAATGAGCTTTATGGGTAACAATTGGAAATCATAAAACCGAGGTTTTCAGCTGCCTGGTAGTTGACTCTTAACATTTAAATGCATACAAACGTTAGTAACCAGTTTCTGATCCTTCCTATATGTCATTGCGTGCGAGTCACGTACCAGATGATTTCCCATTACTTAACGCGTCAGTGGCACAGCGGTTAAGACACTCGCCGATCATTTACATGGTCTGAGGTTCGATCCCCGGCCAACGCACACCTGATATTGATGGTCGGCCTGCTAAATTTGAGCTACCAGTATCACGTGTTGAAAATTCCATACTTGTACCGAAACACTGGGTGGGATCAAGCTATAACAAAATAAAATATAATCTATCATTGATGTCAGTAAAAAGTTTGCATTGGGGAAGAGATCAGCTTTATTGTAAATACACTTCAATAGTTTACATACGATAAGTTTTATCTTTCGATAATTTTGCTTGAAATATTACCAAAACAAAAAACAAACAACTTATCGTTGTGCGTACGCTGTTGAAATATAATTATAGGAAAATATTTGTCGTGTTTTTTCTTTTTCTTTGGGGGTCATTCGTTTTTTTTCCTTCACGTTCCCCAGTGGAACATAGGGCTTGAAGTTTCTGTAGCAGTGTTTAAATTTTACAGGATGGGGTTGCTAGCCTCATGCCCGACCTTTCCTCTTTACCAGTCTTGTTAATGGCTTAGCGAGGTAAACGAGTGCGTCGACCGGGGGTCGAACCCCTTGTCGAATTTTTGGCTTGTAGAATCATAGATATATCATAAGTGATGTGGTTTTGTTCTCTGAGCTGGATGGTTAGTTTGCAAAGCTTTCATCACCTTACTGGGTGACATCTTCAGCGCATACTTCAAATCGAAGTATGCGCTGAAGATGTCACCCAGTAAGGTGATGAAAGCTTTGCAAACTAAACATCCAGCTCAGAGAACAAAACCACATCAAAATCATCCACCTGAGCTACAAATCTTGTCTATCATATATATCATAAGTGTGTGCCAACAATGCATACTGAATTCCTTCAGAAAGAAAATTTCAGTTCAGTCCACCTTACACATCGTAAGGGAAGTCGAAATCAGTTTAAAATAAGCAGTCAGTGTTTGCTTAATGGTTGTTCACTTAATCCATTTGGTTGCAGGTAACATGCACAACGTGCAAGAGCAACTTCAGTTTCATTTTAGAAACTGCTACCAGAGGTCACAGTGTCAAATTTGTGATGTACTACCGGTATTTGTTGATATTGTAAAAGCATCGTTTATCGTCTCAACTACATGAGGAACGGACGAAGATGTCAAATCGAGAATCTGAGAGGCGAGAAACACATTCATCAACCTGATATCAATCTGGAAATCTTCGTCACTCAGCATCACCAACAAAATTCGGATTTTCAATACAAACGTAAAGTCAGTCAGTTCTTCTATACGGTTCAGAATCTTGGCGGGTGGGTCACAAAGAATATTTCCAAAAGGCTGCAGACCTTTATTAACAACTGTCTTCGCTCTGTACTGAAAATCAGATGGCCGGTAAAAATCACCAACAAGAAACTATGGGAACAAACAAAACACAAGAACCAATCGCCCAACAAATATGCAGGAGAAAGTGGAGATGGATCGGACACTCGCTGAGGAGACCGCTGGGTGACATCGCGCTTCAAGCCCTCGAGTGGAACCCGAAATGGAAGCGGCGAGTGGGACGTCCAAGGGTGACATGGAGGAGATGGTGTGAAGAGGAATTGAAAGAGTGTGGACTAACATGGATGCAGGTGAAAAGCACAGCAGAAGACAGAAGTGGCAAGTGGAGACGTGCAGTTGAAGCCCTATGTTCCACTAGGAACCTAAGGGAGCAATAACTAGTTACTGCTTTCCCTCTTATTTTTGCAGCTGTGACTTTTGACTCGAGTCCTAACTTTGAGGTTGTGGCAGCCAAAAAGTATCCCCACCAGAATGAAATGATAGAGAAATAAATCCATCAAAGGCATCCCGAAAAAGCGTGGTGTATCTTTCTTGAAATAGTTATTTGGACTATGGTACATAAACTTACCATCACTGTATTGCTGTCAGAGTTTTGCTCTGCAGCTGAATTTCTTTTAGCTTTCCAAGTACTGTATGTGGTATACTATCATTGTGTGTAGTGGGGTCCTTGTTATTTTCATGTATTTTCTTTTCATTTCGCCAGCTATTGATAAAAACCGAGCTTTAATTGGAGCAGCTGCTGCAGTCGGTATTGGAGGCCTTTGTATTTATGGTTTGACTGCAAAAGATGGTTCGGTTTCGGCGTTTGATCGATCAGTTGCATGGCCAGATTACGTCAGACAGCGTATTCGAGCAACGTATGGTTACTTACTGGGTAGTGCTGCAATAACAGCTGGCTCTACACTCGCCTTTTTCCAGTCTCCGGCTATGTGTCGTTTAATGCTGAGTGGTGGTTGGCTTGCTCCTATTGGAATGGCAATACTAAGTATGGGTGCAGGAGTTGTATGCCAGGTAGGTACCTTTATTATTCATTTGATCATTTTAACTACTATTTTTGTCATGAACATATACCATGTCTCTTGGTTACTGAATCGATATAATGTGCTGAGTTTTAACTTCCCCTTACTGGGTTAGGAATAGGGACCTGTATTGACCTAACAAAGCACAGATAGTTAGTTTGATGGATCAGTAGTTTCTCTCACAATTTGTTTGAATTGTAGTTAAAGCTTATTGGGTGCAACTATCTTCTGTATTAAATAAGAATGAGATTAAGGAATGCAATTTTTCTTATTTTGTACATATTTCAGTGTTGCTTTAATAAATCCCTGTACCATTAAGAAGTGATTTATCCTTTTGTGTGTTGATGCAAGACATCATCCTTAAAGACAAGTTTATTAAGGCCTTAGACATTTAGCCATGATTTCATTATAAAATCGCCATATGAGCATTGCTGAAATTCGACTTATAATCTTATGTAAGATTGAATTACAAAAACCCCAACTGGATGCGATGACTGCGTCTTATTCCACATACCCCTCCGCTTTATGTTAGCACAGCGAAAAAGGAAGTGATATGTAATGTAATCAGACCAAGACGTGTTATATCAATCCTTAAAGTTAGCTGAATGCATGATTACGGTTATAAGCAGTATACCTCAAACCCCGTTAGTAGAGTGGATTAGGCAGATTCACATCCTATCTTCGTATGAATTATATACAATCCTAGTTCTCTTTTTACTCTATCTTTTCTAATTTTTGCCAACCTTTGAACTATAACTTCTCCTTTACTTCTATTTCTCTTTTGTAAAAAATTGTATTTGTAAAATCTCAGCGAGATTAAAAAGTGGGTAATTCCAACGTTTCGTTCGGGAATCTGGTCCGAACTTCTTCAGGGAAATTAATCGAAATTAACATAACAGAGGTTTTTATATAAAAGGAACATTTCTTGCTTTTAAAAACTGTCCAATCATGAGTCATAAAACAAGTATTAACAAGTATAATAAACAAAATTGTACGAGCTGTGATCATAATTTGACCTCGGACTTACAAATATTTGTTTACTTTTGTTAAACACTTTAAACAGAGTGTGTATGTGTGTGTGAGTAAACAATTGTAAAACATTTCATAACGTCTCCATAAGTAGATATAGACAGTCGGGAAACTTTGACCAAGTATTATTAATTAGTGATACTTATCCATTTTTATTTATTAATCAGGATTTCCTATGCGTCAGCTAACATCATACCTTCATGTCTGTTCAAACTGTTAGTATCTAGAATTTTATGGATTAGACGTATTTTCAAAATTATGGTGTTTAGGATTAGAGTTTAGTTGAAGCACCCTGTCGAACTTATTGCTTTGTCTTCTTTCTGAAGATTGAGCTGCTTTATTCAACCTACTGGAGTTGTCAGGTGACTCGACAGATACGGATTTAGGATATGCAATCTCTCTGAGATTTTACAAATATAATTTTTCTAAAATGTCTACTTCTCACTCGGCGCCCAAATATTTTAGAACTATTCTGTCAAATCTTGACGACAGTTCATTTGAATTCTATTTCTCTTGTTTAAAATGCAGACATAAGGTTAAGCAACTTAACCACGTGGTGCTGTGATGCTCGATAATGTTTGTCAGTGTCAATCAATCACTTATCATTAGGTGTATTCCGTAAACCCTAAAAGTTAAAAGCAACAAATAACAGAAGTATTGGTGATATATATGAAACTTAACAGTTACATTTAGTAGAATATGCGCATGCTGTATTTGTGGTGTGTTAAGACCTGGAGTCTATCAAACCTTCCTAATTATAAACGTAACATTGGATGCTTCAGCATCAAATTTAGTTCTGCA
Organism: Trichobilharzia regenti; assembly: GCA_944472135.2. Classification (NCBI taxonomy): domain Eukaryota; kingdom Metazoa; phylum Platyhelminthes; class Trematoda; order Strigeidida; family Schistosomatidae; genus Trichobilharzia; species Trichobilharzia regenti. The sequence continues at coordinate 26,381,842 of OX235266.1, read as the reverse complement.
ACTGAATCAGATCATTGTGGGGTGGGGTGGTGGGGTAGGGAGCGGGTTGGCCATTTACCTTTCCTAGTTTCTTTTCGTTAAACGTCTTAGATTTGCATTATTTACACTCTATCTATCAGTAAGAAGTTTCTATGGTCTCCAATCTCTTAATAATAAGTGCTGCAAACACACACACATTTATAACAAGTGAAAAAGAAATAGAAACGAAATCAAGATAAGATGATCAATATCCCCACACTGAAATACGTCTTCAGGACACTTTGTTAGTGTCATAAGTGAATAGCATTCAATGTGACCAAAAGAAAACTTCGTGATTGTGGATTATTACCATAGTTCTCATCTGTTATACAGGCCAAATATATTGGATTAGGTCAAAAGGATTTCCAAGAAATACAATATCCGAGTTGTCTTTGCAACCTACAAAGCATTATAAGTTTCTGAAAGGACGAAATTCTACAATACAGTTAAGGAATTAAACGCAACTCGTTGTGGATGCACTCCTTCCCACTCCCGAACTAATTTTATTCAGATCGTTAGAGGTCAGTCAGTGCCCTCATTAACTGAAAAGTAACACAAATAATCAGCATTCCAAACACGGTGTTAACGAAACTGGTACTTACGTCACGTATATGGCGTTAATTCACTAGATTGGAAGGTTTTTTTTAATTTTGTTGATAATAATGCCTGCCCCTTTATGCTAATAACTTGATTTTAATGTTTTTGTTTTTGTATTTTTTTTGCAGTCAATTTCTTATCCAGAGTCTGGTCTAGGTGCTAAACACTTGGCGTGGGTCGTATATTCTATTAGTTTGGGTGGAATGTTGATGCCTGTCTGTCTGGTTGGTGGACCAATTCTTACTCAAGCGGCTTTGTACACTGGAGGTATAGTCGGTGGTCTTTCATTGGTTGCGGCGACGGCACCATCAGATCGTTTCCTCAAGTGGGGAGGTCCTTTAGCTATCGGCTTAGGCGTGGTTGTTGTGTCATCAGTTGGTATGTTTTATTGTGAAAATTGTATAATATACAATTGATGTTCTTAAAATGTATTGATTTTAGAATATGTTGAAATAATTATGATTCTAGATGTAGTGTTTTAGATATATTCACAAATATTTTGTTTAATTAGTAGACTGTTTGTAGTATGATAACGTGATTTTACACTTATTCCAATGTCTGTCAACAAAACTAAAGGCATTCAGTGAAGAGTTGCTTTTTGTCTAGCAACTATGTAGAGCGAAATAACACATTACGTAGTACTGATGCTAGATGTAAGGTTTGAGGAAAGTAATGCCAAAATAATTGAATAAATTGTCACCTGGGAACCTGGGATATAGTGCGCATATCCAACGAATACTTTCGTGAACGAGTGTAGTGTTGACCGAATTAAGATTATGTTAAGAAACTGTGGTTTACACAAAATATTCATAAAAGCAACTTTTTGCACAATAGTTGAAAATTAGGATGTTAGCAAACGAATCGTGAGTGTTTTTCATCTTTTCTCATGATTGATATTTTCAACCTCAAGTTTAAATCTTTCAAAACAGTGGCATCTCGATTGACTATCAGTTTAACAAGTTCATATGTTAGGCGTCAAAAAAGTTTCCAATAAGTACTGCTGTACGTCGAAATACGTCCGAGATTACAAGACTATTTATTTTTAGTATATAATAGAACGACACGTTCTTTGAAATCAAGTTTTGGCTTATATTTTTAGTGTCGTTTAAAAACTTATCTTCTATCTCTGCTTGTTTCTTTATTTTTTCAGGTTCCATGTTCCTATCTCCTGTCAGTCGTTTGGGATCTGGTCTGGCGTCTATCAGTCTCTATGGTGGTCTCCTTCTCTTCTCTGGATTTTTGTTATACGACACACAACATGTGATTAAACGTGCAGAGACACATCCACCTCCAAATTTCTATTCCCCTGCTCTGTCTCATCAAATGCGTTTTCAACATCCAGAAACTTTGAAACCATTCGATCCAATCAATAAGTTAGTTCTCTTTTTATGTAAAAACTTGTTTTTTTTTGTGAAGAACATAGTTACGTTGTTTTTGGAAAGCCTTTGTCCTAGGTATGCGGTCACTCTCAAAGCGCATCCGTGATAACATTTCACTTCATATTGCTAACCCTGCCCCCTCAATAAAAGGAAATAAAATGACATATTGTAAATACGCTGAAGTTTAAACTGAAAATTTTTCAGCTAAGTTCTTGTGAATACTGGTGCTCATCAGGGGAGCTTATTTTGGGTTTAGGAGAGATTTATGCTCAGAGCATTTTGATAGAGTGACGACTAATTCCAAAGTTAGAGACTTTGTTGTGTTTATGGGATTTCTAACAGGTTGCTGTCAACAATTCTGTAACAGTAGCGTATTCACTAATCAAAGCATGTAGGTGGTCGCGGTCCTCCAGATCTATGCATTAATGACTTTTATTAAGGGATTGTTGTCGTAAGACTCAAAGTGTTGTCACTATGAGTTCATAGTATTCTGTTTTCTGTATCATTACTTCAGAGAACCCTGTAAAGTCAAACAATCAGTCTAATCACGTGTGTTTATTGTCGGATTTAAGTGCGTCAGTGGCACAGTGGTTAAGACGCTCGCCGACCATGCAAGTGGTCCGACGCACTCCTTTACCTCGCTAAATCTGTAATAAGACTGATATAGAAGAAAGGTTGGGCATGAGGCTAGCAACCCCATCCTGTAAGATTAAACACTACTACAGAAACTCCAAGCCTCTATCTTGAGGCCCTATGTTCCACTGGGAACGTGAAGCAAATAAAAAACAATTGTCGGATTTCAGAACACCATCCTGCATAGTGGTTAAGTAAAGGAGAAATAAAGTCCATTCATAGCTCTTTTATCTCGTCTCGTGTACACAGAATACAAGATTGATGTTAACAAGGCTTTCAAAGTCATCTACCGTATACCAACTAATCTCAACTTCACCTTAAGACTTCGTTTACTACATATTGCAGAGACTGTTTGGATCTGCATTAAGAAACCTAACTTATGCATCCAAAGGAAGATGTTGGTTCAGACGCTTTCCTTATCTTGGCCATCAATGATCCTTAATTTGTTGTAGAAATTTTCTTAATTTTATTTGATATTCTCCTTAGTATTACATTTTTATGCATATTATAACTTAAGCATCTTTCGTGAACTGTAACTTCATTGGTCTTAACAAATCGACAATATTTTAAAGTTTAAAACAATTAATCCCTTTTATAAATTTTGATAGCGTTATTAGAAGACGGAGATTATCTGAAAAATGTGATGTATTGGCGCTATACATTTCGAAAAATCTGATTACACATTTACTTGTCAAGTCAATATATGTATAGAAAGGTTAAATTAAACAAAGTGACAAAAAAAGAATTAGGAAAAATTAACACAAACGTTTGGTAATCCAATCAAATAAGGATTACCAAGGCGGGTCAACTAGTCTCTAAACCTACAATCCATACCGTCCCTAAGAAAAAGGTTTTCATCGAATTACCATATAACAGGGAAATAAACAGCAGGATTTTGAGACAAAAGTTGAATTCGATCATCCGTAGAACCTACTATGCAGCCCAGCTTGTAATTGTGGAAAAGCTAAAAATATGCTTCACTGTAAACCTCAAAAGTGCACAAGTGATTATATCACATCCCACACAATTTACCAATTTTCGTGTGTGTATGTGTGTGGACATACATACATAGGGAGGAGTAATCGCGCTTTGCACGTGAGGGTGGGAGAGCATATCCCAAAATGGTTAGAAAAACAGATGAATTGTGACAAGCCAATAGATGCAGGTGTCTATAGGTAAACATCTAATCGAGATAAAGCATAAGATTGATGTCAGCTCATCTGTGAAAACGCTTAAGGGCGTTTACTGAAGTACGCTGAGGCTATAGCTATTCATAGACTTAAGCCCCCCTTGTGTATTCAAAAACAGTTTGTTATTACTCTTAACCTACCTTGGTAATCATTATATGATTGGATTACCAAACGTTTGTGTTAATTTTTCCTAATTCTTTTTTTGTCACTTTGTTTAATTTAACCTTTCTATATATATATTGACTTGACAAGTAAATGTGTGATCAGATTTTTCGAAATGTATAGCGCCAATACATCACATTTTTCAGATAATCTCCGTCTTCTAATAATGCTATCAAAATATTTAAAAGGCATCATTATTGTTAATGACGATTATTCTAGAGCATTCTATATATATACAGGGAGAGAGAGAGAGAGTCAGAAGAGGTAATTGTCGAGAAAGATATTCTTCGCTCAATTTTTTTGTTTCTAGAAGTTAGGAGCACACAAGCTACTTTGTTACTGTTGGTATGATGTTTCAGATTAGTCTGTGAGGAATAATAGTAATATGTCTAAGGAGAATGTAGATCATTTGCTGATGTGAGCATCAGTTTGCTCTCTATATAGTCAATTAGATACAAATATGAAGCATTTGTTTTGATGAATACTAGTAGACTATTTATTGATTTGTTTTCTCCTCCTTCCACTTTAGTTCCATTCGAATTCTTCTGGATGCTGTGAACATTTTCGTTCGTATGGTCGTAATATTATCAGGCGGTGGACAGCGTAGAAAATGAACACCATCGCATTATACATTCACCAGATATGATTTCATAACTTTATTCTTTTGAAATGTAGAAAACTGGTCACATCTGTGTTGTTTGCGTTGATTACAGTGTGTTTTATCACAACACGTAATATAATAAGTTCCATTCCTAAAATTTTATTTGTTTGAAATTATTGATCTGAGTGTATAAGTGACGTCTATTATTTGCTATTGCTTTTTTTGAACTATAAAGCAAGTTATGTTTGATAGTTTATCCTTGTCATTCGTTTACCGATTCCCTCTTCAAATAATTCCAGTTTTCCGTAAGAATTACAGTAACTCAGCTCTTTGCGCCTTTAAACTTAGATCACACGGTTAGTGTAGTATGCTACGTAAACTGATATTGAAGGATACTTTATCCAAATTAGGAAAATAATTCTCTTTTATTGTTGAACATTATGTAGTGAATACTTGCAGTTCAGTTTGTTGTAGTTGTGATAGCTTCTTCGTTACAAGAGTTCAAGTTTCCACTAGTAGACCTAGGTGTAGTCTTCAACATACCGTCTTTAAGAAGTTGGATATTTCTCAGTGGCAGTATAGCCTATAATCCTTTATATAGGATCACTTTTCGTTTTTGCGAATTCTCTGATTCATTCTTCTACTTACGACTACTTACCTTATTCCGAATAATTATTGGTGCTTAGGCTATTGTATACTGTGTTTAATTGATTTCCATGTACACTATCAGTGTATTCGTGTTTGTTTCTTGTGCTTAGTCTTGTTTAAACAGTTGAGGTATGTTAGTTCCTATCGAACAGGTGTTAACATCTTCCCACTGCGTATTTTCTTGCATCCTTTTGTTTATCGATTTAATGTTGTACTCGTGATTCATTCTTGCACTGACAGTCAGTTGTGTCTATGTAACATTTCGTCATGGTCATTACTTAGCTCCAAAAATCCTTTCTAGTCCATGTAACTCTTTAGTGCTCGTTGTTCTACTGTTGGGAGTAGCAAGGACGATCTACTTAAATCTTTTGTGCGTTAACTCAAGTAATACTTATGTAGGGAGAGGAAGTTATGTCGGTCATAGCGCGCGTGCATTGGCTTTGAAAGCAACTGGTGCATCTAGCATCAGTTGTAAGCTGTTGCAGTATGTCAGGGTTACCTACAGCAACTGACGTGGTGTCAGTGAGTGTGGTTTGCGGTGTAGATAGTAGGCCGGTCAGAAATATGCTAAGGCGCCTTAAGCCATTGGTGCGTAACATTAAGAAACAGTTGTTCTGATCAGTAGCAGTATTTTCTTTTCCGAAGTGTAGCACTAATGACGAAACACTCAGTGAGACACTGAAGTGCCATAAATTTCCCTGGCACAAACAATTCACATTCGATTTGTTTTGAAGACTCAGACGAGAACCGAGTTGGGAAACTAAATAGATAGTATGATACAATTCGAGGGTTTATGTGTTTTTCACCAGGGGGCAGAGTTATCGTCATTGTATCCATTTTTAAAATGGTTGGAATATTTATTTTGTGGGAGAAAGATACTTTTCATCAGGTCTGGTTCTAAACATTGTCAGTGTGATATTTCTTTGTAGCTGTTTGAAATTTGATTGACTCTTTATGTCATGTGATTCTCCGAATACCATTCATCAGTGTGTTTTTGAAATGACACTTATTGCATCTTTGCGTCATCATTGAGTGGACTTCGTTTTGCCATGAACTAGTCCCGTGATTGGGGTTTGGTTTTAACTAATAAGAGCAACTGGTGGTTGTAATTTTGTTTGTGTTAGCTGATATCTGAGTGCAGTGGTTCACTTTGCACAAGTCTGTGAATGATTCATGAGTATTTCTTGTAGGGTGGACAATATTTCTCAAACTAACAAGCTATTGGCCTACTGTTCAAATACTTATTTACAAAGTATAAATTAGTTGTCTTTCGAATAATTCTATTTATGTTTTCCAGAATAGATCTGCGGTAGTGGTTGGGGAACTTTTTTGTCCTTTATAAAACTAAGAATGTGGGTAGGTGTTCGATGATACGTTTGAATAACAAACACTGGGTACGGCCGACATACCTAGTTCCACACGAGCAGGTGACTTGGTATACACACATTGGTGAGGCCGGCCAACAGTGAATTATTGGTTTCGTAAAGAAAGTTATTCGAGGTTCAGCTGTGACGAAGGTTTTCGTCAGTGAGCAGGACAGGCGGTATATTAGTATTTATGATGATGAGTCTCCGTTGAATTATAGACTGAAGTGGAGACTTTTTTTGGGAGCAGACAGTGTGGGTGGCTTAAGTGGGTTTAGGTGTCATGGATTTCGTGATGAAACCTTCTGGCTACGCAGGACGTAATTTTCTGATATTGAAAAAAACCACTGTACTAGACGTGTTTTATAATGCTTCATGGATAGTGATAATGTGTGCATCAGACGGCTTTTGCATTTACTTGAAAGAATTGATGTTCAAACTTTATTTTCTTAGATGAAACAGTATCACATGAAGTAGGCTATGCATTCTAGAAGGGGGTGAGGTTGTAGTCCACGACTATTAAGTTGCTGGTTTACATTCATTCCATCTTCAATGAATGCAGCGAATAAGAATGTAATGAGTTAACATTAAGTTTGAAAAGCTTATCCAACCAAATTATGACGTCCACCAAGTCTCTAAATCATATAAGAGCATAGACTGACTTATTATTGATGTTGAAAATTCAACTTTCGTTGCTTGTGCTGATTACTGTGGGTGTCTCCACACAGGTTTCAGAGTAATGAGCGCCTCTCTTGGTTTCCTGATGTTCCTATGTTAACTTGAAGTCCTGTGTGAGCTGAATCTTTCACCAGTTTGTTCGTTTGCGCTTGTATATCTCCGAGTTAGTGCAACAGTTTGTAGCAGCTGGTATTCAACAACGATTGAGACATTTGGTTGCTTAATTATGCGGACAGTCCTTTGGCATTTAAGCGAACATTAGATTTTATAACAGAATACTCAGTTACTCTCTGCTGTTCATTGAATATTATGCATACATGAGACAGTTTTTGGAGAATTTCGAAAATTTCAGTGATGTTTTCTCTACTCAGTGAGTTATATTATTCTACCCACTTATTATTTAAAGGAAGTAGTCAAACTGGAGGTATATTGAAAACATCTCTGTGAAGAAAATCCATTTGTTGGTAAGACCCTCTTAGAAAGCAGATTGTTATTAAGTGCAAGGGCATATCGGGGTTGAGTGTGAAATTAAAACTTGTATTTGGACAGGATATGGACCGATAACCTCTATCTTACTATCCCAAGATTATACCAAGTTAACATACAAGATTTATTTGTCAACCAAGTATTGTGAATTGCAGTCAAGCTTATTTCTGTGCATTCTTGTGATATTCAGTCAAGTAGAATCTGAGAAAAAATGAAAGCTGTTGTTTTTAAAATAGCTAAATGACCACTATGACTGTGAGTAGCCAACAGTACAGGATAATATATAGAGTGAGCTGATATTTGAGCACTGAATTTAGTTAGACAGGAACACCATCCTACTCTACTGAGTTATAGTTGGTGTTCACACGAGATAGACTGAATAAGAGTTACTTCCACATATATAACTAAAGTAGTGCAAGTTGTTATCATAAATGTAAAAAGTTAAATGCAAACAGTTTAATGCTAATTTTACAGAATCCCTTATTATAATATCAGTCGAAGGAAGTTGATTTGACCGAAACAGTTAAATCAATCCAAGTGGACTTCCCCGTCAGCGATTACACTTCGACGATGTATTTAACAGACAATATTGTGAAACTTCAAATTGTAGAATTAAGGAAGCAACAAGTGAAGTAATTCCTTGAAATGATTATCAAGGATGACTGTGAATACCAGATCGCCGACTGTAAAGGAGAAGTGATAAGTAACTCAATCAGCGAACCAACCAACCATGAACATATTGATCATCGTATATGCAGGAGACAGAGATTGACTAAGTAAATGCTAAGTGGCGGGGATATTCAAGTGATATTACTTACACACGAGACCATCAAGTCGAACTCGAATCAGAAGCTAGTATCGGGTTGAGAAATCAAAAGCAACGCGGTGGATATCATGTCAAAATGAAATGAAAGCTCTCTTCATTAACAGAGTGGAAGGGAGGCGTGCCTCTTAAGCTCTTGTCTCATTCGCATCGAAAGGATTCAATAATAGGAATAAAAATAATAAAGGATAACGGTGAAATGAGTGTCTACATTTCATCTCTGGCTGCCCAAATGATGAGTACATTGTCATTATTCAATTTATTGTGCAGTTTCCATTAAAATGTCAACTAGGCAGTATAAGATAATTATAATTTATTGCTTAGATTTTTCAAATAGTAGCTGTTTCTATTGACTATCGTGTTTAAGAACACTGGAACTCTTATCAGAGAAAAACAATCGAGATCTGAAGAGATAAGAAAGTTGTCAGTTTCGAATGCCTTTTGTTTTTCTAAAGAAAACACATGACCACATACTCTCACATGAGATAGTCAAGGCTGATTTTATTTTACTTCTCGAGGAGTAGACATCACTGAGGCCCACATTCTATTTCTCTATATAGAGTGAAAAATAAATTTTAGAAACTTCAAACGAAACGAAAACTAACAGTATTTGATGATTATAGTAGTAGTTTGTTGCAAGATTGTTTGCATTAAGAATCTACTAAATATTGTAGGTGACTGGATAATGAGATGTGAATGTTGGCCTTAGTCTTCGAATGGAGTGGATAGATTTTGTTTGGATTTGAACAGCGAGTAGCAATCTATGTGGCGTTATTCCTCGTGATAGTTTTATTGTCGGAATATTTTGTGTTGAGTTGTGATCGATGGTGTTTTTTGCTTGACGGTAGTGATTTAATTGTTCTGAGAATGGTTAGTGTGTTGTGTATTATTGATTGGGGACTAGTTGGCAACTAGTGTAGTGTATCTAGTCCTGTGTTTGGTGTATACTGAATTGTATCAGTGACGTTTGTGATATGGTCGCCATTCTATATGGCTCACCGTCAAGGTGCACTTTTAATCGTTGATATTAGTTGGTTGGAGGGAATCGGCAGGAACCCTTGTACCTAGCATTCAATACAGTTCTACAGTATATCAATCGCGAGCCCAAATAGCCCAAAGGCTGGACTCAAGCTATGGAAAATCCATTAGGGCCTTTTTAATCATATATCTATATGTCATACATTGAGAGTTTATCGGAGGATTTAATCGAAAATATGCCAATTTATAGAAGTTATTTAGACAACATTTAAAACATGAGTGATAAGTCTTGTTCCGCCACCTCAATTTTAAATCGAATAAATGAAGTTCAGAACAGCATATCACGTACGTCTTTAGAAGAGGAAGATAGTTTTTTTTATCTTTTCTAGAAAGATTGCTTAGTCGACTGCTTAATGGATCAGTAAAACGATCTATATATAGAAAGCCTACCTGAAGAGGAAAGTGTCTTAATTATCACAATTTCTATCTTGTTCAGTACAAAAGAGCTTAGGTGATGTGCTTCTTCAGTAGAATCCCACTAATATGCACTGAATACACACTTGATGAAGAAGAAAGAAAGTTGACACAAACTCTGATTGATAACAATTATCCAGACAATTTCATCAGAAAAGATAAAGTAGTCAGAACACCAAGACCCACTCTACAACTCGCCCCTAAGAAAGACGTGTACATCAAGCTACCCTATATGGGGCATCATAGCCACTTGATATTTAGACAAAGATTGAGCTCTGCTGTTAAAGAGACTTTTTATGAAGCTAATATCATAATATAACTATCTAAGCCCTATAAACATGCGAAGAATGATGTCACATCCGATTGTATTTACCAATTTGACTGTACGTGTGGACACACATACATATTGAGGACTGATCGATCTCTGCAAGTAAGGGCTTCAGAGCATATTCCTAAATGACTCCAGAAACAAATAGAATCATCAGAACCCATTAATCGTGAGAACAGGAGACCTAGCTCCTCTATTGCGAAATGTATTATAGAGACAGGACATCAGATTGGCGTCAACACATCTTTTGAACCTATTTATAAAACGTGTTTGGGGGAGAGAGTATGCTAAATATTGTGGAAGCCCTATCAATTAGAAGCCTAGTGGTCGGAACGTGCGTGTGAGTTGGAGTCAGCTGCTGCATCTGGCAACAGTTGGAAGCTGTTCCAACTCATACGAGCCACAGGCAGCATGAAAAATTATGTCAGCGAGACGGTCTGTGAGGCAGATGGCACTCCAATTACTAGCCTAATAAGACGCCTGGAACGCTGGGCAGAGCACTTCGGGAAGCAGTTCAGCTGGCCACCAGCTTCAGTGTCTACTCTCATTAGCCCGAGTGCTCCTTGGTCGGTTAGCACCGACCCACCCACCGAAGCGGAGGTCCGTACGGAACTCCAAGTTCTGAAGATCCCTGAGGCGCCCGGCCCAGACAAATTACCCCCGGCTCTTTTTAAAGATGGTGGCGAGACTCTCACAATGGCTCTAACTGGGTTGTTCAGGAAGGTGTGGGAGACAGAGAGTGTACCATCAATGCGGAACGAAGCCATTATCGTCCCCATCTTTAAAAAGGGTCGACGTTATTCGTGTGTCAATCATAGGGGTATCAGTCTGTTACCAGTCGCGTCTAAAATATTGGCTGCTGTCTTGCTTCGCAGACTGTGCAAAATACGTGAAGGATTGATTCGCGAAGAGCAGGCTGGGTTTCGTTCAGGTCGTGGATGCAGTGATCATGTGTTCACCCTTCGTCAGTTGTTGGAACACCGCCACACGTATTGCAGGCCAACGATCGTTGTGTTTCTTGATATTAGGGCTGCCTTCGATTCGTTGGACAGAACTGTGCTCTGGAACTGTCTGTTAGAGAGAGGTGTATCTGAGAAATTTGTTAACATCCTGAAAGCCCTATACAGAAACACCTCAGGTAGAGTTAGGGCATACAACCAACTATCACCACTGTTCCCAACCAACAGTGGGGTTAGACAGGGTTGCCCAATCTCTCCATTTCTCTTTAACTTTGCCATCGATGACATTCTGGAGTCAGCTCTGAAGGATGTGCGTGAAGGTGGTGTAGATCTGCTACCTGGAGATAGACTTTTCGACCTCGAGTATGCAGACGATATCGTCTTACTGTGCGATAGCATGCAGGCTGCCCAAATCGCACTTAATCAGTTGGCGATCAGTGTCTGTAAGTATGGTATGTGCTTTGCGCCGTCTAAGTGCAAAGTACTGTTACAAGATTGGCAGGAGCCTGTACCTGCACTCACTCTTGCGGGTGAACCGCTTGAATTTGTTGATAAGTTTGTGTACCTGGGTAGTTGTGTGAGTGCTGGCGGAGGGGTGACGGATGAGATTTCCAACCGTATAATGAAGGCTAGGGTGGCATACATCAACTTGAGCCACCTATGGCGCCGTCGCGACGTTAGCCTGGCTGTCAAAGGTCGGGTATACAATGCTTCGGTGCGGGATGCGGTGCTCTACGCCTGTGAAACCTGGCCTCTCCGAGCTGAGGATGTGCGGCGACTCTGCGTGTTCGATCACCGCTGTCTCCGCAGGATTGCTTGCGTTCGATGGCATCATCGCGTGAGTAATTCTGAGGTTCGGCGGTGTGTGTTTGAACAAAGTGGAGATCACCATTCATTGAATGTCGTCATCTGGAAACACCGGCTCCGGTGGCTTGGACATGTGCTCCGAATGTCACCCCAGAGGCTTCCGTACAGGTCTCTGTTCGCTAGCCCTGGGATGGGATGGAAAAGGCGGAAAGGTGGTCAGTCCATGACGTGGCGTCGTGGGATGAAGGATTTTTGTGCTAGATTAGCATCGGTTGGTGTGTCACGACTCCCCGGTTGGGGTCCGAGAGATAGCTCAAATCGATGGCTCGAAACGTTATCGGATATGGCCAAGAATCGTAATCAGTGGCGAATGTGTTGCGATTTCCTTCTTTCTTCCCTTCCCGATGATAGCTAACGAATACTGTTTGAACTTGTTAAGCATGACTGTTTTCCTTCCAGATGAAGTTCTTTATCCGTTCTCTACTTATATATATTTTTTCTTTTCCTTCCTTCCTTTTTTTGATCTATGTTGTTTTATTATTATTGTGTGGCGCATCTTTCTTGGTGCCATATTGTACCAAGTTTTTTATGCGTTTAAATAAATAAATAAAAATAATATCAATTAGAAAGTTTAAACCACCTTTATGCGTTCAAGAACAATTCGTCATCACACTAAAACTTCTTTGGTAAACTTTGTTTTGATAGCATAGCAGATGTACTATTACCTCTGTTATTTGGTTTAGGGGTCTTCATTGTTATTTTGACTTTCAATGTAGGCTCTTCAACTTGGCCTAAGTCTATTTTCTCACCTCTTAACTCTTTATTAATCCAATATATGTCCCTGTGGAAAGTCCGTGTAAGTGATCAGATTGTTCGAAATGTGTTGCGTAAATACACATTAGATGATTCGGACAAATTGCATCTTCTTATTGTTTTGTCTAAATTCATAAAGGGGACTAATTGTTTTAAATTTTCTTTTCTTCGTAACTGGTATTCAAATGAGAAAGTGTTCTACCGAAGTAACTGAAAGATGAACACCGGCTTGAAAAGAAAAATTAAAGAAAAACTAGAAGTATGTTTGTAGACTGGTACTAGAATGTTGATGAAATGAATGTCAACGATTACCCTGTATGCACAAAGACGATTGAAGTTAAGAATGAATTTATAATCGACTGATTACTGAATAAACAATATTCACATTTTCGATAACCGCCTTCTTCATCAAGTCCTACAGTGTTTTGTCCACAATAATTGAAGAAAGAATTAGTGTTATCGACAACATCAATGTGTAAGAGTTCTACTACGGCTTAGAGTGGACCTATACTCTAAACACCCTTACAAACTTCTTCACCGTTTTGGCGACCTACTAAGCTTAGCAGTACACTACTGGACGCGCAAACCCTGACGAACTGTATCGTTGTAAAAAGACTTGATGTGACAAGAGTACCTGGGAGAATTATATTTTATTCAACGAAATATAAAATTCAATGAATAAAGAAGTCGTACAACTTATCTGCAGACGTTGCTGGAGGTAGGCTCGGAGAGTGTGCAGAAAGAGAGCACAACAAGAGAGCGAACCTATGAACGTACGGAAGACTCACAAGTCAAAAGGTAAAACGTGGGTCACCGTTGGTGAGTCAGTTTAAACAAAAGTTCAAAGGTACAATGTGCACTACAGGTTATCCCCCCCCTAGAAGGTTGGTGGGAAACCAGCAAGCTTCGATATACAACAGTAGGATGGCTTGGCACAATAGCAATGAGTGAATGAGAAGGTTTGAAAATAGCAATAGTAAAAAAAAGAAATTTTACCGAAAGGAAAGAAAGCAAGAGAAAAGAAAAAAATTAAGGTAAGTTGGAAGTGGTATGTACATGATTAGTGAAGTAAGACGGAATATGATAAGAAATGACGCTGGTGCCTTGTGCGGTTGTAAGCTTCTGCGGTCTGATGTTGTTGTTTTTTTTTTGTCTTTCATATTTTTATCAATCTTTTTTTTTGGTATTTATTTTGTTTTATTGTATCGATTCATTCTTTTTTTTTTATTCCGCACTATTACAAGCTTACTTATGTGGAGGTTTGATGGTAAACCTCGAAAGGATTCAATAATAGGAATAAAAATAATAAAGGATATCGGTGAAATGAGTGTCTACATTTCATCTCTGGCTGCCCAAATGATGAGTACATTGTCATTATTCAATTTATTGTGCAGTTTCCATTAAAATGTCAACTAGGCAGTATAAGATAATTATAATTTATTGCTTAGATTTTTCAAATAGTAGCTGTTTCTATTGACTATCGTGTTTAAGAACACTGGAACTCTTATCAGAGAAAAACAATCGAGATCTGAAGAGATAAGAAAGTTGTCAGTTTCGAATGCCTTTTGTTTTTCTAAAGAAAACACATGACCACATACTCTCACATGAGATAGTCAAGGCTGATTTTATTTTACTTCTCGAGGAGTAGACATCACTGAGGCCCACATTCTATTTCTCTATATAGAGTGAAAAATAAATTTTAGAAACTTCAAACGAAACGAAAACTAACAGTATTTGATGATTATAGTAGTAGTTTGTTGCAAGATTGTTTGCATTAAGAATCTACTAAATATTGTAGGTGACTGGATAATGAGATGTGAATGTTGGCCTTAGTCTTCGAATGGAGTGGATAGATTTTGTTTGGATTTGAACAGCGAGTAGCAATCTATGTGGCGTTATTCCTCGTGATAGTTTTATTGTCGGAATATTTTGTGTTGAGTTGTGATCGATGGTGTTTTTTGCTTGACGGTAGTGATTTAATTGTTCTGAGAATGGTTAGTGTGTTGTGTATTATTGATTGGGGACTAGTTGGCAACTAGTGTAGTGTATCTAGTCCTGTGTTTGGTGTATACTGAATTGTATCAGTGACGTTTGTGATATGGTCGCCATTCTATATGGCTCACCGTCAAGGTGCACTTTTAATCGTTGATATTAGTTGGTTGGAGGGAATCGGCAGGAACCCTTGTACCTAGCATTCAATACAGTTCTACAGTATATCAATCGCGAGCCCAAATAGCCCAAAGGCTGGACTCAAGCTATGGAAAATCCATTAGGGCCTTTTTAATCATATATCTATATGTCATACATTGAGAGTTTATCGGAGGATTTAATCGAAAATATGCCAATTTATAGAAGTTATTTAGACAACATTTAAAACATGAGTGATAAGTCTTGTTCCGCCACCTCAATTTTAAATCGAATAAATGAAGTTCAGAACAGCATATCACGTACGTCTTTAGAAGAGGAAGATAGTTTTTTTTATCTTTTCTAGAAAGATTGCTTAGTCGACTGCTTAATGGATCAGTAAAACGATCTATATATAGAAAGCCTACCTGAAGAGGAAAGTGTCTTAATTATCACAATTTCTATCTTGTTCAGTACAAAAGAGCTTAGGTGATGTGCTTCTTCAGTAGAATCCCACTAATATGCACTGAATACACACTTGATGAAGAAGAAAGAAAGTTGACACAAACTCTGATTGATAACAATTATCCAGACAATTTCATCAGAAAAGATAAAGTAGTCAGAACACCAAGACCCACTCTACAACTCGCCCCTAAGAAAGACGTGTACATCAAGCTACCCTATATGGGGCATCATAGCCACTTGATATTTAGACAAAGATTGAGCTCTGCTGTTAAAGAGACTTTTTATGAAGCTAATATCATAATATAACTATCTAAGCCCTATAAACATGCGAAGAATGATGTCACATCCGATTGTATTTACCAATTTGACTGTACGTGTGGACACACATACATATTGAGGACTGATCGATCTCTGCAAGTAAGGGCTTCAGAGCATATTCCTAAATGACTCCAGAAACAAATAGAATCATCAGAACCCATTAATCGTGAGAACAGGAGACCTAGCTCCTCTATTGCGAAATGTATTATAGAGACAGGACATCAGATTGGCGTCAACACATCTTTTGAACCTATTTATAAAACGTGTTTGGGGGAGAGAGTATGCTAAATATTGTGGAAGCCCTATCAATTAGAAGCCTAGTGGTCGGAACGTGCGTGTGAGTTGGAGTCAGCTGCTGCATCTGGCAACAGTTGGAAGCTGTTCCAACTCATACGAGCCACAGGCAGCATGAAAAATTATGTCAGCGAGACGGTCTGTGAGGCAGATGGCACTCCAATTACTAGCCTAATAAGACGCCTGGAACGCTGGGCAGAGCACTTCGGGAAGCAGTTCAGCTGGCCACCAGCTTCAGTGTCTACTCTCATTAGCCCGAGTGCTCCTTGGTCGGTTAGCACCGACCCACCCACCGAAGCGGAGGTCCGTACGGAACTCCAAGTTCTGAAGATCCCTGAGGCGCCCGGCCCAGACAAATTACCCCCGGCTCTTTTTAAAGATGGTGGCGAGACTCTCACAATGGCTCTAACTGGGTTGTTCAGGAAGGTGTGGGAGACAGAGAGTGTACCATCAATGCGGAACGAAGCCATTATCGTCCCCATCTTTAAAAAGGGTCGACGTTATTCGTGTGTCAATCATAGGGGTATCAGTCTGTTACCAGTCGCGTCTAAAATATTGGCTGCTGTCTTGCTTCGCAGACTGTGCAAAATACGTGAAGGATTGATTCGCGAAGAGCAGGCTGGGTTTCGTTCAGGTCGTGGATGCAGTGATCATGTGTTCACCCTTCGTCAGTTGTTGGAACACCGCCACACGTATTGCAGGCCAACGATCGTTGTGTTTCTTGATATTAGGGCTGCCTTCGATTCGTTGGACAGAACTGTGCTCTGGAACTGTCTGTTAGAGAGAGGTGTATCTGAGAAATTTGTTAACATCCTGAAAGCCCTATACAGAAACACCTCAGGTAGAGTTAGGGCATACAACCAACTATCACCACTGTTCCCAACCAACAGTGGGGTTAGACAGGGTTGCCCAATCTCTCCATTTCTCTTTAACTTTGCCATCGATGACATTCTGGAGTCAGCTCTGAAGGATGTGCGTGAAGGTGGTGTAGATCTGCTACCTGGAGATAGACTTTTCGACCTCGAGTATGCAGACGATATCGTCTTACTGTGCGATAGCATGCAGGCTGCCCAAATCGCACTTAATCAGTTGGCGATCAGTGTCTGTAAGTATGGTATGTGCTTTGCGCCGTCTAAGTGCAAAGTACTGTTACAAGATTGGCAGGAGCCTGTACCTGCACTCACTCTTGCGGGTGAACCGCTTGAATTTGTTGATAAGTTTGTGTACCTGGGTAGTTGTGTGAGTGCTGGCGGAGGGGTGACGGATGAGATTTCCAACCGTATAATGAAGGCTAGGGTGGCATACATCAACTTGAGCCACCTATGGCGCCGTCGCGACGTTAGCCTGGCTGTCAAAGGTCGGGTATACAATGCTTCGGTGCGGGATGCGGTGCTCTACGCCTGTGAAACCTGGCCTCTCCGAGCTGAGGATGTGCGGCGACTCTGCGTGTTCGATCACCGCTGTCTCCGCAGGATTGCTTGCGTTCGATGGCATCATCGCGTGAGTAATTCTGAGGTTCGGCGGTGTGTGTTTGAACAAAGTGGAGATCACCATTCATTGAATGTCGTCATCTGGAAACACCGGCTCCGGTGGCTTGGACATGTGCTCCGAATGTCACCCCAGAGGCTTCCGTACAGGTCTCTGTTCGCTAGCCCTGGGATGGGATGGAAAAGGCGGAAAGGTGGTCAGTCCATGACGTGGCGTCGTGGGATGAAGGATTTTTGTGCTAGATTAGCATCGGTTGGTGTGTCACGACTCCCCGGTTGGGGTCCGAGAGATAGCTCAAATCGATGGCTCGAAACGTTATCGGATATGGCCAAGAATCGTAATCAGTGGCGAATGTGTTGCGATTTCCTTCTTTCTTCCCTTCCCGATGATAGCTAACGAATACTGTTTGAACTTGTTAAGCATGACTGTTTTCCTTCCAGATGAAGTTCTTTATCCGTTCTCTACTTATATATATTTTTTCTTTTCCTTCCTTCCTTTTTTTGATCTATGTTGTTTTATTATTATTGTGTGGCGCATCTTTCTTGGTGCCATATTGTACCAAGTTTTTTATGCGTTTAAATAAATAAATAAAAATAATATCAATTAGAAAGTTTAAACCACCTTTATGCGTTCAAGAACAATTCGTCATCACACTAAAACTTCTTTGGTAAACTTTGTTTTGATAGCATAGCAGATGTACTATTACCTCTGTTATTTGGTTTAGGGGTCTTCATTGTTATTTTGACTTTCAATGTAGGCTCTTCAACTTGGCCTAAGTCTATTTTCTCACCTCTTAACTCTTTATTAATCCAATATATGTCCCTGTGGAAAGTCCGTGTAAGTGATCAGATTGTTCGAAATGTGTTGCGTAAATACACATTAGATGATTCGGACAAATTGCATCTTCTTATTGTTTTGTCTAAATTCATAAAGGGGACTAATTGTTTTAAATTTTCTTTTCTTCGTAACTGGTATTCAAATGAGAAAGTGTTCTACCGAAGTAACTGAAAGATGAACACCGGCTTGAAAAGAAAAATTAAAGAAAAACTAGAAGTATGTTTGTAGACTGGTACTAGAATGTTGATGAAATGAATGTCAACGATTACCCTGTATGCACAAAGACGATTGAAGTTAAGAATGAATTTATAATCGACTGATTACTGAATAAACAATATTCACATTTTCGATAACCGCCTTCTTCATCAAGTCCTACAGTGTTTTGTCCACAATAATTGAAGAAAGAATTAGTGTTATCGACAACATCAATGTGTAAGAGTTCTACTACGGCTTAGAGTGGACCTATACTCTAAACACCCTTACAAACTTCTTCACCGTTTTGGCGACCTACTAAGCTTAGCAGTACACTACTGGACGCGCAAACCCTGACGAACTGTATCGTTGTAAAAAGACTTGATGTGACAAGAGTACCTGGGAGAATTATATTTTATTCAACGAAATATAAAATTCAATGAATAAAGAAGTCGTACAACTTATCTGCAGACGTTGCTGGAGGTAGGCTCGGAGAGTGTGCAGAAAGAGAGCACAACAAGAGAGCGAACCTATGAACGTACGGAAGACTCACAAGTCAAAAGGTAAAACGTGGATCACCGTTGGTGAGTCAGTTTAAACAAAAGTTCAAAGGTACAATGTGCACTACAGGTTATCCCCCCCTAGAAGGTTGGTGGGAAACCAGCAAGCTTCGATATACAACAGTAGGATGGCTTGGCACAATAGCAATGAGTGAATGAGAAGGTTTGAAAATAGCAATAGTAAAAAAAAGAAATTTTACCGAAAGGAAAGAAAGCAAAAGAAAAGAAAAAAATTAAGGTAAGTTGGAAGTGGTATGTACATGATTAGTGAAGTAAGACGGAATATGATAAGAAATGACGCTGGTGCCTTGTGTGGTTGTAAGCTTCTGCGGTCTGATGTTGTTGTTTTTTTTTTGTCTTTCATATTTTTATCAATCTTTTTTTTATTTATTTTTTTTATTGTATCGATTCATTCTTTTTTTTTAATTCCGCACTATTACAAGCTTACTTATGTGGAGGTTTGATGGTAAACCTCTGGCGCCGAGGCTGTCGTAGCAAGAAGGTGACTCATTATGTCTAACTTTCATATTAGACCAATGCTCCCTTCCTCCGCTTCAACAGAACCTAGCAGTCATGTTAAAGGCAATCATTATACCAGCGTATGATAAGGAGCAGGGTAAAAAAAAACAGAAGAAAATGGGAAAGAAGGTTAAGATTTCAAAATCGGTGTAAAGGTACTACAAAAGCTTGTGCGAAATCAATGCGAGGAAAAGTGGTGCAACTTGGAAGTAGTACGTTAGAATGAGATAAAACAAAGGAAGTTTCTACCCTGTGAGAACTTATAAAATTACAGAGAAGTTAGTACATAACCCATAGCTATGAGTAGTTATCATTACCAAAATTACTTTGTTCATGTTGCTAAGTGCATAACTAAGATGATGCATAATGTTTATAAGTACGGTTCACAAAATAAATGAATTGCAGGAGGGCATAAACCCGAAGGAATATAGTACAGGCTGTGAAAATAAATTGAGCGGATTACTATGTACAGCATAGAAGTGAAGCATTTATGCGCAAAAAAATATGTATATCTGTCCATTTAACTATACAATGGAAGTTTTTTTTTTTGTTTTTTTTAAATAATCTTTTTTTTATTTAAAAAAATTTTTTTGTTTATTTATTATTATTTTACATTTTTTTTACTTTTTTGTATTTTCTTTTTTTTAATATTTTTTTTTTTATAAAAATTTTTTTTAATAATAATTATTTTTTTTTTGGAAGAAAATGGGCAGTGAAAGGTAATATACTGTTCATAATTCCTCTTTTGGTGTGGGTTACAAGATGACATGAGAAGCCAACTGATCTAGCGAGTAGATTGAGATGAAAAATTAGGGGTAAAAACAAACTGATGCTGGTCCTCTGTAACGAGAGATAAAGATTAAAAGGATTAGTGAGGGTTAAAACGACTACTCCCAGAAGCGGGACCAAATAGATTAAATATAGCAGAATTGAATAAGAAATTGTGACAAGGAATAAAAAATCACTAGTAGCATTACCTATGGATTAGTTCAGTGAAAGAATTCTACGAACCTCTTGGGCCAGTGAACACGTCGACCAGCACGTGTGACAGGGGTCTTACTGGTGACGGTAGGAGAATCATCATTCACCACTGGAGGTGAGGTAGTTGAGTCTGGACAAGGACTAGGTTCAGTGGGGCTATTTGATTGAGCCGATGGGGAGGGTGAAGGTTCTTCAGTGTATGCCGCTTTAAGTCTGTCTATGCTGACAGTGTCTGGGCGGCCGCATCGGTCAATAACGAAAAATTTATCTTTACGACTAAGGACCTTAAAAGGCCCGTCATACGGTGGTTGTAATGGCTTTCGTATGGCGTCGTGACGCACGAAAACGTGTGTACAGTCATCAAGTCGCCGATCAACCTGAACCTTTCGGTTCTGAGTGCGTGTGGAAACTGGTCGGAGTCGCTGCATAAAACTTTTAAGTTGCTGAGCGTAACGGGTGGTATCCGGGAAATTTGGCTCGAAAGTTTCGGGAGCGATTAGCTCGCCTGGTAAACGCATGGTGGTACCGTACACCAATTCAGCTGGCGAGCACTGCAGATCCCCCTTAAGCGTAGCCCGGATGCTAAGCAGGACCAGTGGTAGCGAATCTGTCCACTTACTGTTGTCCACTGCCATCAACGCAGCTTTGAGTTGACGGTGGAAACGTTCTACTAGGCCATTTGCCGCGGGATGATACGCGGTTGTGCGAATGCGTTTGCATCCCAGCATCTCTAACAATTCTTTGAAGCTTGTGGATTCAAATTGTTGTCCGCGGTCGGTAGTGACAGTTGCGGGACATCCAAAATGGGCAACCCAGCCTTCCATGAAGGCACGACAGACGGTTTGAGCCGTTACATCAGGTATCGGAATGGCTTCCGGCCAACGTGTGAAACGATCCACACATGTGAGTAAATACGAGCAGCCGTTAGACGGGGGCAGAGGCCCTACTATATCCAGGTGGATATGATGGAACCGAGCGTCTGGGGTCGCAAACGTCCCCAACGGCGTGATGTTATGCTTGGTGACTTTAGCACGTTGGCATTGCACACAAGCACGTGTCCATTGACGCACATCACGGTTCATACCGGGCCACGCAAATCTCGCAGAAATCAACTTGTCCGTTGCTCGTATGCCAGGATGGGAGAGGTTGTGGAGTGACTCAAACACAGTTCGGCGTAAAGACGTGGGAACAATCGGTCGAGGAGTACCAGTTGACATATCGCAAAGTATAGTTGCCTCACTGTTTAGCAAGGGGACGCGTTCTATTTTCAGTGAGGTTTTATTTGACAGGTGTTCTAAGTTCAAATCGTTCAGTTGGAGTTCGGCCATTTTATGAAGATCGATGGTTGGTGGTACGGACGTAGCACATACGCGAGACAAAGCGTCTGCTACCGCGTTATCCGATCCAGAAACGTGCTGGATATCAGAAGTGAACTGGGAAATATAGTCTAAATGGCGTGATTCTCGCGGTGAATACCGGTCTGAAGTAGTGTGGAGGGCGTACGTCAATGGCTTATGGTCGGTAAATACCGTAAATTGCCGGCCTTCCACGAAGTGACGAAAATGCTTGACAGCAGCGTAGACAGCGAGAAGTTCCCTACCGAATGTGCTGTATCGAGATTCGCATGCGGTAAGTTTACGTGAAAAGAAAGCAATCGGTAGCCATACATTAGCCATACGCTGTTGAAGGACGGCTCCGATCGCAGTATTAGAGGCATCTACGGAGATGCTGATTGGAAGTTGAACATCTAGATGGACCAACATTGTGGCGTCAGCAATAGCTTTCTTGATAGCTGCAAAAGCTGTCGAGGCTTCCTTAGTGAACACCAAAGACTTGCATTTCCCTTTAAGCATGTCAGTCAAGGGGGTCACGATATGAGCACACTGTGGGATAAAGCGACGGTAGTAACTAACCATCCCGAGAAAAGTGCGTAGTGCCTTGGGAGAAGTGGGTAGAGGGAAGTTTTGAATAGCTTCTACCCGGTCAGGTAACGGATAAATTCCATCTTTGTCTATCCTATGTCCCAAAAATTTCAGGGAAGTGACTCCAATCTGACACTTCGGCAAGTTGAGTGTGAGGGAGTGTGTCACAAGTCTTTGGAAAACTGTCTGCAAATGAAGTTGATGAGTGGCTTCATCTGGACTAGCTACCAAGATATCGTCCAGATAGGCGAAGGCGAAATCAAGCCCGCGCAAAACGTCATGTATAAAACGCTGGAAGGTTTGTGCAGCGTTCCGTAAGCCAAAAGGCATTCGAAGAAACTCGAACAGGCCAAACGGTGTAATCACAGCAGTCTTAGGTATATCTTCGGGGTCGACGGGAATCTGGTAGTAAGCCCGTGTAAGGTCCAGTTTGCTGAATACTCGAGCTCCCTTGAGTGAGGCGGTTAAATCGTGTATGTGCGGGACAGGGTAGCGATCGGGAACAGTTTGTGCGTTTAGTCTGCGGTAGTCGCCACAAGGACGCCAATCTAAACCGTTATTCTTAGGTACCAGGTGCAACGGTGAGGACCACGGGCTGCTGGATGGCCTAATAATCCCCATTTCCAGCATATGCTCAAACTCCGCTTTGACAACCTTTAGTTTTTCTGGGGATAGTCGCCTCGGCTTTGCGAAAACTGGCGGGCCAGTAGTGACAATATGGTGTTTGACGTTGGAAGTCGCACATGGCAGGCCGCTGCTAGGTTTGAACAAATCTGAAAAAGACTGCAGTATATGCGAATAAGGACCAGTGCTAGTGGGTGTGGCATATACCGGGCTGAGGGCTGGGCCTTGTGTGACGATACCGCTGACGGAGAGGTTTGTGACAGGATCTTTTAACTTATGATTACCTGTATCTACCAGTAATTGGTAGTGCTGCAATAGATCCATGCCAATTATACCTGTGGTAACGTCTGCCACCAGGAAGACCCAACGAAGTGAACGACGCAAACCGATGTTAAGATCTATAAAGCGCCTGCCGAACGTAGCAATTGGCGAACCGTTTGCGGCTCGTAGTTGAAGAGACATTGGCCGCCTGCGCTCCTCTACTGTGGGTGGGATTACACTGACCTCTGCTCCGGTATCAATTAGGAAGCGTATCCCAGTGTTACGGTCGGTAACATAGAAGAGGCGACATGAGAGTGGTTCGCCAGCGACGTTAGTCGCCAGTACGTGCTGGCTTGCTAGTTTCCCGACTGTTGAACATCGAAGGTGCACGGGCGAGTGCACTTTTGGGCTTTTGCTCCGTAACGTCGATGATACCAGCACACTCCAGGCTGGTTACTTCGGGACTGTCGGCGCTTGCTGCTAGCACGTGGCAAGGGTCTACTACTACGCGAACTCGAGGGACTGCGTCCACGACTCCTGGAGTTCATCTCCTGTCGTATACTACAGATCTCCTCGTATAGCTTGGCTATATGGGCCACCGCGTCAAAGCTTGATGACCCCCCATCAGACGAATCTTTAGTCTGAGCGGGAGCAGCAGTTACTGTTGCGGAAATGCCAATTTTGGGATTGATGGCCTCTACGGCTCTATCAGCTGCCTCGGCTATCTCCTGTAAGGGGTACTTGTAGATCGGTGCTAAGATACCCTGGACTGCCTGAGGTAATCTTTGAAGCCAAAGTTGTTTGAGAAAAACCTCGTCAATTTTAAAGTCCGCCACTAGCTGCTTCATCTGCCTCAACATTTGTGAGGGCTTGCGGTCACCTAACTGAACATCGCGGAAAAGTTCCTGCACTTTCTGTTGGTCAGTAAGTGCGACTCGTTGAATTAACGCCTGTTTGAGCCGCTCGTACCGATCCGGAGACGGATCTGCGAGAACGTCAGCCACCTCGTCTATGACACTTTCGGGTAGGCTCACAATCACGTGGTTTACTTTGGTCTCTTGTGAGTGTATGTGTCTAATGGCAAACTGAGCCTCTATATGATTAAACCATGCAGCTGGACGATGTGTCCAGAAGGCGGGGAGTTGCAGCGTTATAGCCATCTCTGACGCAGAACTGTTGTCAGCCATCTTGCACACAGGGCACAATATTAACAAGGTGATAAAAAAACCAATATAAGTACAAAGAAAACAAATCGAATCTTTATAACCGTGCGTGAAAGGAAAAAAAATAACAAAATAAACGGTACGTAAAAAGAATCGTTAACACGTTAAACTACTATAGCGGAAAACGGTGAAAACGGGCTCACCACTTGTAAGAGTTCTACTACGGCTTAGAGTGGACCTATACTCTAAACACCCTTACAAACTTCTTCACCGTTTTGCGACCTACTAAGCTTAGCAGTACACTACTGGACGCGCAAATACTGACGAACTGTATCGTTGTAAAAAGACTTGATGTGACAAGAGTACCTGGGAGAATTATATTTTATTCAACGAAATATAAAATTCAATAAATAAAGAAGTCGTACAACTTATCTGCAGACGTTGCTGGAGGTAGGCTCGGAGAGTGTGCAGAAAGAGAGCACAACAAGAGAGCGAACCTATGAACGTACGGAAGACTCACAAGTCAAAAGGTAAAACGTGGATCACCGTGGGTGAGTCAGTTTAAACAAAAGTTCAAAGGTACAATGTGCACTACAAATGTTTGAGTAACGTCGAGTTAATCAATAATGTGAATAAATTACAGTTCAGAAGCATGTGTAAGCGTGACAATATTCATGAAAATAACACTACATGCTGAAGTGAATATCAGACAGGCAAATTAGGAAAAATAATAATACAAATTCATGAACTGATAGTGTCCACTGAAGGCCAGGACAGTGGTAATGGCTGTCTAGACTTGTTTCTTTTTCACACAGAGCACCGACTGTGCTTCTTATTTATAGATAGAAAATAATCTTTTTTAACTTCCTTAGTCATATGTTCCCTAATGAACTAATCTGGATAGCTATTTTCAATCAAGGTGTCATATACAGTCCTCAGTTCATCTTCCCTTAACTCTTCTGAGTATATAGCTCTAACCCTGTGGCTGAGAGTCCTTACTACGTATCTTTTGTACTGGAGAGGAACGAAGCTATGAAAATGTGTATATAGTCCTGTCCATGTGATTTTCCTATGGAAATTGCTTTTTATACTACCGTCTGGTTTTCTTGTAAGGAGGACATCTAGGAAGGCAATTCTATTCTATTTTGGAATTCCTCTTTACACGTGAACTTGGTGATTTTTCATGCTCGGGACAGCTAGCGATATGGCTAAACAGCGCTATGGTGAAAAACATCAATAGCTCAATATTAGACCAGCTGGTGCAAACTGCATCGAAGGATCCTTCTTCATCATCTATCGGATACTAAATAAATTCCCAAAAGCATCCACGTTCCGAGGACTCCAAACACTAAAGACTATCTTGATTCGTGTGAAACAACCGGTTCTCTGTATGCAGAAGAAAGAGGTCCAGGCAGCTACTACTACTGCTCTGGTATTCAGTGGAGAATATCAATTCATGAATTCTGTATTATTATTATTATTATTCCTAATTTGTCTGTGCATTTTTATGTAGATGCTACTGAACTCTAATCTACTGACATTATTGATCAAGCCGATGTTACTTAAAAGCTAATGTTGTCAATAACCCTAATTCTTTCGTTATTATTATGGACAAAATACTGTAGAACTTGATGAAGAAGGGGGTTATCGAAAATGTGCAAAAATATGTTCAGTATTCAGTCTTTTGATATTTCTTATGAGGATTTTTGATGAACTGAAATCAACAAACACCATTCAATAGGATTATTGAATAAGCAGAGTATGTTTTAGATTTTAAATCTGAAGAAATAAAGTGAATGTCATTTAGGTGTTAAAATACACGAAAGAATTTATTTCTGAAGTGAAATATTTGATATGAAATTTTCGCTTAGATTTTTCAAATAGTAGCTGTTTCTATTGACTATCGTGTTTAAGAACACTGGAACTCTTATCAGAGAAAAACAATCGAAATCTGAAGAGATAAGAAAGTTGTCAGTTTCGAATGCCTTTTGTTTTTCTAAAGAAAACACATGACCACATACTCTCACATGAGATAGTCAAGGCTGATTTTATTTTACTTCTCGAGGTGTAGACATCACTGAGGCCCACATTCTATTTCTCTATATAGAGTGAAAAATAAATTTTAGAAACTTCAAACGAAACGAAAACTAACAGTATTTGATGATTATAGTAGTAGTTTGTTGCAAGATTGTTTGCATTAAGAATCTACTAAATATTGTAGGTGACTGGATAATGAGATGTGAATGTTGGCCTTAGTCTTCGAATGGAGTGGATAGATTTTGTTTGGATTTGAACAGCGAGTAGCAATCTATGTGGCGTTATTCCTCGTGATAGTTTTATTGTCGGAATATTTTGTGTTGAGTTGTGATCGATGGTGTTTTTTGCTTGACGGTAGTGATTTAATTGTTCTGAGAATGGTTAGTGTGTTGTGTATTATTGATTGGGGACTAGTTGGCAACTAGTGTAGTGTATCTAGTCCTGTGTTTGGTGTATACTGAATTGTATCAGTGACGTTTGTGATATGGTCGCCATTCTATATGGCTCACCGTCAAGGTGCACTTTTAATCGTTGATATTAGTTGGTTGGAGGGAATCGGCAGGAACCCTTGTACCTAGCATTCAATACAGTTCTACAGTATATCAATCGCGAGCCCAAATAGCCCAAAGGCTGGACTCAAGCTATGGAAAATCCATTAGGGCCTTTTTAATCATATATCTATATGTCATACATTGAGAGTTTATCGGAGGATTTAATCGAAAATATGCCAATTTATAGAAGTTATTTAGACAACATTTAAAACATGAGTGATAAGTCTTGTTCCGCCACCTCAATTTTAAATCGAATAAATGAAGTTCAGAACAGCATATCACGTACGTCTTTAGAAGAGGAAGATAGTTTTTTTTATCTTTTCTAGAAAGATTGCTTAGTCGACTGCTTAATGGATCAGTAAAACGATCTATATATAGAAAGCCTACCTGAAGAGGAAAGTGTCTTAATTATCACAATTTCTATCTTGTTCAGTACAAAAGAGCTTAGGTGATGTGCTTCTTCAGTAGAATCCCACTAATATGCACTGAATACACACTTGATGAAGAAGAAAGAAAGTTGACACAAACTCTGATTGATAACAATTATCCAGACAATTTCATCAGAAAAGATAAAGTAGTCAGAACACCAAGACCCACTCTACAACTCGCCCCTAAGAAAGACGTGTACATCAAGCTACCCTATATGGGGCATCATAGCCACTTGATATTTAGACAAAGATTGAGCTCTGCTGTTAAAGAGACTTTTTATGAAGCTAATATCATAATATAACTATCTAAGCCCTATAAACATGCGAAGAATGATGTCACATCCGATTGTATTTACCAATTTGACTGTACGTGTGGACACACATACATATTGAGGACTGATCGATCTCTGCAAGTAAGGGCTTCAGAGCATATTCCTAAATGACTCCAGAAACAAATAGAATCATCAGAACCCATTAATCGTGAGAACAGGAGACCTAGCTCCTCTATTGCGAAATGTATTATAGAGACAGGACATCAGATTGGCGTCAACACATCTTTTGAACCTATTTATAAAACGTGTTTGGGGGAGAGAGTATGCTAAATATTGTGGAAGCCCTATCAATTAGAAGCCTAGTGGTCGGAACGTGCGTGTGAGTTGGAGTCAGCTGCTGCATCTGGCAACAGTTGGAAGCTGTTCCAACTCATACGAGCCACAGGCAGCATGAAAAATTATGTCAGCGAGACGGTCTGTGAGGCAGATGGCACTCCAATTACTAGCCTAATAAGACGCCTGGAACGCTGGGCAGAGCACTTCGGGAAGCAGTTCAGCTGGCCACCAGCTTCAGTGTCTACTCTCATTAGCCCGAGTGCTCCTTGGTCGGTTAGCACCGACCCACCCACCGAAGCGGAGGTCCGTACGGAACTCCAAGTTCTGAAGATCCCTGAGGCGCCCGGCCCAGACAAATTACCCCCGGCTCTTTTTAAAGATGGTGGCGAGACTCTCACAATGGCTCTAACTGGGTTGTTCAGGAAGGTGTGGGAGACAGAGAGTGTACCATCAATGCGGAACGAAGCCATTATCGTCCCCATCTTTAAAAAGGGTCGACGTTATTCGTGTGTCAATCATAGGGGTATCAGTCTGTTACCAGTCGCGTCTAAAATATTGGCTGCTGTCTTGCTTCGCAGACTGTGCAAAATACGTGAAGGATTGATTCGCGAAGAGCAGGCTGGGTTTCGTTCAGGTCGTGGATGCAGTGATCATGTGTTCACCCTTCGTCAGTTGTTGGAACACCGCCACACGTATTGCAGGCCAACGATCGTTGTGTTTCTTGATATTAGGGCTGCCTTCGATTCGTTGGACAGAACTGTGCTCTGGAACTGTCTGTTAGAGAGAGGTGTATCTGAGAAATTTGTTAACATCCTGAAAGCCCTATACAGAAACACCTCAGGTAGAGTTAGGGCATACAACCAACTATCACCACTGTTCCCAACCAACAGTGGGGTTAGACAGGGTTGCCCAATCTCTCCATTTCTCTTTAACTTTGCCATCGATGATATTCTGGAGTCAGCTCTGAAGGATGTGCGTGAAGGTGGTGTAGATCTGCTACCTGGAGATAGACTTTTCGACCTCGAGTATGCAGACGATATCGTCTTACTGTGCGATAGCATGCAGGCTGCCCAAATCGCACTTAATCAGTTGGCGATCAGTGTCTGTAAGTATGGTATGTGCTTTGCGCCGTCTAAGTGCAAAGTACTGTTACAAGATTGGCAGGAGCCTGTACCTGCACTCACTCTTGCGGGTGAACCGCTTGAATTTGTTGATAAGTTTGTGTACCTGGGTAGTTGTGTGAGTGCTGGCGGAGGGGTGACGGATGAGATTTCCAACCGTATAATGAAGGCTAGGGTGGCATACATCAACTTGAGCCACCTATGGCGCCGTCGCGACGTTAGCCTGGCTGTCAAAGGTCGGGTATACAATGCTTCGGTGCGGGATGCGGTGCTCTACGCCTGTGAAACCTGGCCTCTCCGAGCTGAGGATGTGCGGCGACTCTGCGTGTTCGATCACCGCTGTCTCCGCAGGATTGCTTGCGTTCGATGGCATCATCGCGTGAGTAATTCTGAGGTTCGGCGGTGTGTGTTTGAACAAAGTGGAGATCACCATTCATTGAATGTCGTCATCTGGAAACGCCGGCTCCGGTGGCTTGGACATGTGCTCCGAATGTCACCCCAGAGGCTTCCGTACAGGTCTCTGTTCGCTAGCCCTGGGATGGGATGGAAAAGGCGGAAAGGTGGTCAGTCCATGACGTGGCGTCGTGGGATGAAGGATTTTTGTGCTAGATTAGCATCGGTTGGTGTGTCACGACTCCCCGGTTGGGGTCCGAGAGATAGCTCAAATCGATGGCTCGAAACGTTATCGGATATGGCCAAGAATCGTAATCAGTGGCGAATGTGTTGCGATTTCCTTCTTTCTTCCCTTCCCGATGATAGCTAACGAATACTGTTTGAACTTGTTAAGCATGACTGTTTTCCTTCCAGATGAAGTTCTTTATCCGTTCTCTACTTATATATATTTTTTCTTTTCCTTCCTTCCTTTTTTTGATCTATGTTGTTTTATTATTATTGTGTGGCGCATCTTTCTTGGTGCCATATTGTACCAAGTTTTTTATGCGTTTAAATAAATAAATAAAAATAATATCAATTAGAAAGTTTAAACCACCTTTATGCGTTCAAGAACAATTCGTCATCACACTAAAACTTCTTTGGTAAACTTTGTTTTGATAGCATAGCAGATGTACTATTACCTCTGTTATTTGGTTTAGGGGTCTTCATTGTTATTTTGACTTTCAATGTAGGCTCTTCAACTTGGCCTAAGTCTATTTTCTCACCTCTTAACTCTTTATTAATCCAATATATGTCCCTGTGGAAAGTCCGTGTAAGTGATCAGATTGTTCGAAATGTGTTGCGTAAATACACATTAGATGATTCGGACAAATTGCATCTTCTTATTGTTTTGTCTAAATTCATAAAGGGGACTAATTGTTTTAAATTTTCTTTTCTTCGTAACTGGTATTCAAATGAGAAAGTGTTCTACCGAAGTAACTGAAAGATGAACACCGGCTTGAAAAGAAAAATTAAAGAAAAACTAGAAGTATGTTTGTAGACTGGTACTAGAATGTTGATGAAATGAATGTCAACGATTACCCTGTATGCACAAAGACGATTGAAGTTAAGAATGAATTTATAATCGACTGATTACTGAATAAACAATATTCACATTTTCGATAACCGCCTTCTTCATCAAGTCCTACAGTGTTTTGTCCACAATAATTGAAGAAAGAATTAGTGTTATCGACAACATCAATGTTTGAGTAACGTCGAGTTAATCAATAATGTGAATAAATTACAGTTCAGAAGCATGTGTAAGCGTGACAATATTCATGAAAATAACACTACATGCTGAAGTGAATATCAGACAGGCAAATTAGGAAAAATAATAATACAAATTCATGAACTGATAGTGTCCACTGAAGGCCAGGACAGTGGTAATGGCTGTCTAGACTTGTTTCTTTTTCACACAGAGCACCGACTGTGCTTCTTATTTATAGATAGAAAATAATCTTTTTTAACTTCCTTAGTCATATGTTCCCTAATGAACTAATCTGGATAGCTATTTTCAATCAAGGTGTCATATACAGTCCTCAGTTCATCTTCCCTTAACTCTTCTGAGTATATAGCTCTAACCCTGTGGCTGAGAGTCCTTACTACGTATCTTTTGTACTGGAGAGGAACGAAGCTATGAAAATGTGTATATAGTCCTGTCCATGTGATTTTCCTATGGAAATTGCTTTTTATACTACCGTCTGGTTTTCTTGTAAGGAGGACATCTAGGAAGGCAATTCTATTCTATTTTGGAATTCCTCTTTACACGTGAACTTGGTGATTTTTCATGCTCGGGACAGCTAGCGATATGGCTAAACAGCGCTATGGTGAAAAACATCAATAGCTCAATATTAGACCAGCTGGTGCAAACTGCATCGAAGGATCCTTCTTCATCATCTATCGGATACTAAATAAATTCCCAAAAGCATCCACGTTCCGAGGACTCCAAACACTAAAGACTATCTTGATTCGTGTGAAACAACCGGTTCTCTGTATGCAGAAGAAAGAGGTCCAGGCAGCTACTACTACTGCTCTGGTATTCAGTGGAGAATATCAATTCATGAATTCTGTATTATTATTATTATTATTCCTAATTTGTCTGTGCATTTTTATGTAGATGCTACTGAACTCTAATCTACTGACATTATTGATCAAGCCGATGTTACTTAAAAGCTAATGTTGTCAATAACCCTAATTCTTTCGTTATTATTATGGACAAAATACTGTAGAACTTGATGAAGAAGGGGGTTATCGAAAATGTGCAAAAATATGTTCAGTATTCAGTCTTTTGATATTTCTTATGAGGATTTTTGATGAACTGAAATCAACAAACACCATTCAATAGGATTATTGAATAAGCAGAGTATGTTTTAGATTTTAAATCTGAAGAAATAAAGTGAATGTCATTTAGGTGTTAAAATACACGAAAGAATTTATTTCTGAAGTGAAATATTTGATATGAAATTTTCGCTTAGATTTTTCAAATAGTAGCTGTTTCTATTGACTATCGTGTTTAAGAACACTGGAACTCTTATCAGAGAAAAACAATCGAAATCTGAAGAGATAAGAAAGTTGTCAGTTTCGAATGCCTTTTGTTTTTCTAAAGAAAACACATGACCACATACTCTCACATGAGATAGTCAAGGCTGATTTTATTTTACTTCTCGAGGAGTAGACATCACTGAGGCCCACATTCTATTTCTCTATATAGAGTGAAAAATAAATTTTAGAAACTTCAAACGAAACGAAAACTAACAGTATTTGATGATTATAGTAGTAGTTTGTTGCAAGATTGTTTGCATTAAGAATCTACTAAATATTGTAGGTGACTGGATAATGAGATGTGAATGTTGGCCTTAGTCTTTTTTTTTTGATTTTGCAGCTTGATTCCACACTGTACTTTTGGTACAAGTATGGAATATTCAGCATGGATATCGGTAGCCCAAATTTCGCAGGCCGACCATAGATATCAGGTGTGCGCCGGCGTGGGCTCGAACACCGGACCATGTGTATGGTCGGCGAGAGTCCTAACCACTGTGCCACCGACGCACAGTGGAGTGGATAGATTTTGTTTGGATTTGAACAGCGAGTAGCAATCTATGTGGCGTTATTCCTCGTGATAGTTTTATTGTCGGAATATTTTGTGTTGAGTTGTGATCGATGGTGTTTTTTGCTTGACGGTAGTGATTTAATTGTTCTGAGAATGGTTAGTGTGTTGTGTATTATTGATTGGGGACTAGTTGGCAACTAGTGTAGTGTATCTAGTCCTGTGTTTGGTGTATACTGAATTGTATCAGTGACGTTTGTGATATGGTCGCCATTCTATATGGCTCACCGTCAAGGTGCACTTTTAATCGTTGATATTAGTTGGTTGGAGGGAATCGGCAGGAACCCTTGTACCTAGCATTCAATACAGTTCTACAGTATATCAATCGCGAGCCCAAATAGCCCAAAGGCTGGACTCAAGCTATGGAAAATCCATTAGGGCCTTTTTAATCATATATCTATATGTCATACATTGAGAGTTTATCGGAGGATTTAATCGAAAATATGCCAATTTATAGAAGTTATTTAGACAACATTTAAAACATGAGTGATAAGTCTTGTTCCGCCACCTCAATTTTAAATCGAATAAATGAAGTTCAGAACAGCATATCACGTACGTCTTTAGAAGAGGAAGATAGTTTTTTTTATCTTTTCTAGAAAGATTGCTTAGTCGACTGCTTAATGGATCAGTAAAACGATCTATATATAGAAAGCCTACCTGAAGAGGAAAGTGTCTTAATTATCACAATTTCTATCTTGTTCAGTACAAAAGAGCTTAGGTGATGTGCTTCTTCAGTAGAATCCCACTAATATGCACTGAATACACACTTGATGAAGAAGAAAGAAAGTTGACACAAACTCTGATTGATAACAATTATCCAGACAATTTCATCAGAAAAGATAAAGTAGTCAGAACACCAAGACCCACTCTACAACTCGCCCCTAAGAAAGACGTGTACATCAAGCTACCCTATATGGGGCATCATAGCCACTTGATATTTAGACAAAGATTGAGCTCTGCTGTTAAAGAGACATTTTATGAAGCTAATATCATAATATATCTATCTAAGCCCTATGAACATGCGAAGAATGATGTCACATCCGATTGTATTTACCAATTTGACTGTACGTGTGGACACACATACATATTGAGGACTGATCGATCTCTGCAAGTAAGGGCTTCAGAGCATATTCCTAAATGACTCCAGAAACAAATAGAATCATCAGAACCCATTAATTGTGAGAACGGGAGACCTAGCTCCTCTATTGCGAAATGTATTATAGAGACAGGACATCAGATTGGCGTCAACACATCTTTTGAACCTATTTATAAAACGTGTTTGGGGGAGAGAGTATGCAAAATATTGTGGAAGCCCTATCAATTAGAAGCCTAGTGGTCGGAACGTGCGTGTGAGTTGGAGTCAGCTGCTGCATCTGGCAACAGTTGGAAGCTGTTCCAACTCATACGAGCCACAGGCAGCATGAAAAATTATGTCAGCGAGACGGTCTGTGAGGCAGATGGCACTCCAATTACTAGCCTAATAAGACGCCTGGAACGCTGGGCAGAGCACTTCGGGAAGCAGTTCAGCTGGCCACCAGCTTCAGTGTCTACTCTCATTAGCCCGAGTGCTCCTTGGTCGGTTAGCACCGACCCACCCACCGAAGCGGAGGTCCGTACGGAACTCCAAGTTCTGAAGATCCCTGAGGCGCCCGGCCCAGACAAATTACCCCCGGCTCTTTTTAAAGATGGTGGCGAGACTCTCACAATGGCTCTAACTGGGTTGTTCAGGAAGGTGTGGGAGACAGAGAGTGTACCATCAATGCGGAACGAAGCCATTATCGTCCCCATCTTTAAAAAGGGTCGACGTTATTCGTGTGTCAATCATAGGGGTATCAGTCTGTTACCAGTCGCGTCTAAAATATTGGCTGCTGTCTTGCTTCGCAGACTGTGCAAAATACGTGAAGGATTGATTCGCGAAGAGCAGGCTGGGTTTCGTTCAGGTCGTGGATGCAGTGATCATGTGTTCACCCTTCGTCAGTTGTTGGAACACCGCCACACGTATTGCAGGCCAACGATCGTTGTGTTTCTTGATATTAGGGCTGCCTTCGATTCGTTGGACAGAACTGTGCTCTGGAACTGTCTGTTAGAGAGAGGTGTACCTGAGAAATTTGTTAACATCCTGAAAGCCCTATACAGAAACACCTCAGGTAGAGTTAGGGCATACAACCAACTATCACCACTGTTCCCAACCAACAGTGGGGTTAGACAGGGTTGCCCAATCTCTCCATTTCTCTTTAACTTTGCCATCGATGACATTCTGGAGTCAGCTCTGAAGGATGTGCGTGAAGGTGGTGTAGATCTGCTACCTGGAGATAGACTTTTCGACCTCGAGTATGCAGACGATATCGTCTTACTGTGCGATAGCATGCAGGCTGCCCAAATCGCACTTAATCAGTTGGCGATCAGTGTCTGTAAGTATGGTATGTGCTTTGCGCCGTCTAAGTGCAAAGTACTGTTACAAGATTGGCAGGAGCCTGTACCTGCACTCACTCTTGCGGGTGAACCGCTTGAAGTTGTTGATAAGTTTGTGTACCTGGGTAGTTGTGTGAGTGCTGGCGGAGGGGTGACGGATGAGATTTCCAACCGTATAATGAAGGCTAGGGTGGCATACATCAACTTGAGCCACCTATGGCGCCGTCGCGACGTTAGCCTGGCTGTCAAAGGTCGGGTATACAATGCTTCGGTGCGGGATGCGGTGCTCTACGCCTGTGAAACCTGGCCTCTCCGAGCTGAGGATGTGCGGCGACTCTGCGTGTTCGATCACCGCTGTCTCCGCAGGATTGCTTGCGTTCGATGGCATCATCGCGTGAGTAATTCTGAGGTTCGGCGGTGTGTGTTTGAACAAAGTGGAGATCACCATTCATTGAATGTCGTCATCTGGAAACACCGGCTCCGGTGGCTTGGACATGTGCTCCGAATGTCACCCCAGAGGCTTCCGTACAGGTCTCTGTTCGCTAGCCCTGGGACGGGATGGAAAAGGCGGAAAGGTGGTCAGTCCATGACGTGGCGTCGTGGGATGAAGGATTTTTGTGCTAGATTAGCATCGGTTGGTGTGTCACGACTCCCTGGTTGGGGTCCGAGAGATAGCTCAAATCGATGGCTCGAAACGTTATCGGATATGGCCAAGAATCGTAATCAGTGGCGAATGTGTTGCGATTTCCTTCTTTCTTCCCTTCCCGATGATAGCTAACGAATACTGTTTGAACTTGTTAAGCATGACTGTTTTCCTTCCAGATGAAGTTCTTTATCCGTTCTCTACTTATATATATTTTTTCTTTTCCTTCCTTCCTTTTTTTGATCTATGTTGTTTTATTATTATTGTGTGGCGCATCTTTCTTGGTGCCATATTGTACCAAGTTTTTTATGCGTTTAAATAAATAAATAAAAATAATATCAATTAGAAAGTTTAAACCACCTTTATGCGTTCAAGAACAATTCGTCATCACACTAAAACTTCTTTGGTAAACTTTGTTTTGATAGCATAGCAGATGTACTATTACCTCTGTTATTTGGTTTAGGGGTCTTCATTGTTATTTTGACTTTCAATGTAGGCTCTTCAACTTGGCCTAAGTCTATTTTCTCACCTCTTAACTCTTTATTAATCCAATATATGTCCCTGTGGAAAGTCCGTGTAAGTGATCAGATTGTTCGAAATGTGTTGCGTAAATACACATTAGATGATTCGGACAAATTGCATCTTCTTATTGTTTTGTCTAAATTCATAAAGGGGACTAATTGTTTTAAATTTTCTTTTCTTCGTAACTGGTATTCAAATGAGAAAGTGTTCTACCGAAGTAACTGAAAGATGAACACCGGCTTGAAAAGAAAAATTAAAGAAAAACTAGAAGTATGTTTGTAGACTGGTACTAGAATGTTGATGAAATGAATGTCAACGATTACCCTGTATGCACAAAGACGATTGAAGTTAAGAATGAATTTATAATCGACTGATTACTGAATAAACAATATTCACATTTTCGATAACCGCCTTCTTCATCAAGTCCTACAGTGTTTTGTCCACAATAATTGAAGAAAGAATTAGTGTTATCGACAACATCAATGTTTGAGTAACGTCGAGTTAATCAATAATGTGAATAAATTACAGTTCAGAAGCATGTGTAAGCGTGACAATATTCATGAAAATAACACTA
The DNA here is from genome assembly GCA_944472135.2 of Trichobilharzia regenti. Taxonomy (NCBI): domain Eukaryota; kingdom Metazoa; phylum Platyhelminthes; class Trematoda; order Strigeidida; family Schistosomatidae; genus Trichobilharzia; species Trichobilharzia regenti. The sequence goes on along the minus strand of OX235266.1, from coordinate 26,344,722 downwards.
CATGCTGAAGTGAATATCAGACAGGCAAATTAGGAAAAATAATAATACAAATTCATGAACTGATAGTGTCCACTGAAGGCCAGGACAGTGGTAATGGCTGTCTAGACTTGTTTCTTTTTCACACAGAGCACCGACTGTGCTTCTTATTTATAGATAGAAAATAATCTTTTTTAACTTCCTTAGTCATATGTTCCCTAATGAACTAATCTGGATAGCTATTTTCAATCAAGGTGTCATATACAGTCCTCAGTTCATCTTCCCTTAACTCTTCTGAGTATATAGCTCTAACCCTGTGGCTGAGAGTCCTTACTACGTATCTTTTGTACTGGAGAGGAACGAAGCTATGAAAATGTGTATATAGTCCTGTCCATGTGATTTTCCTATGGAAATTGCTTTTTATACTACCGTCTGGTTTTCTTGTAAGGAGGACATCTAGGAAGGCAATTCTATTCTATTTTGGAATTCCTCTTTACACGTGAACTTGGTGATTTTTCATGCTCGGGACAGCTAGCGATATGGCTAAACAGCGCTATGGTGAAAAACATCAATAGCTCAATATTAGACCAGCTGGTGCAAACTGCATCGAAGGATCCTTCTTCATCATCTATCGGATACTAAATAAATTCCCAAAAGCATCCACGTTCCGAGGACTCCAAACACTAAAGACTATCTTGATTCGTGTGAAACAACCGGTTCTCTGTATGCAGAAGAAAGAGGTCCAGGCAGCTACTACTACTGCTCTGGTATTCAGTGGAGAATATCAATTCATGAATTCTGTATTATTATTATTATTATTCCTAATTTGTCTGTGCATTTTTATGTAGATGCTACTGAACTCTAATCTACTGACATTATTGATCAAGCCGATGTTACTTAAAAGCTAATGTTGTCAATAACCCTAATTCTTTCGTTATTATTATGGACAAAATACTGTAGAACTTGATGAAGAAGGGGGTTATCGAAAATGTGCAAAAATATGTTCAGTATTCAGTCTTTTGATATTTCTTATGAGGATTTTTGATGAACTGAAATCAACAAACACCATTCAATAGGATTATTGAATAAGCAGAGTATGTTTTAGATTTTAAATCTGAAGAAATAAAGTGAATGTCATTTAGGTGTTAAAATACACGAAAGAATTTATTTCTGAAGTGAAATATTTGATATGAAATTTTCGCTTAGATTTTTCAAATAGTAGCTGTTTCTATTGACTATCGTGTTTAAGAACACTGGAACTCTTATCAGAGAAAAACAATCGAAATCTGAAGAGATAAGAAAGTTGTCAGTTTCGAATGCCTTTTGTTTTTCTAAAGAAAACACATGACCACATACTCTCACATGAGATAGTCAAGGCTGATTTTATTTTACTTCTCGAGGAGTAGACATCACTGAGGCCCACATTCTATTTCTCTATATAGAGTGAAAAATAAATTTTAGAAACTTCAAACGAAACGAAAACTAACAGTATTTGATGATTATAGTAGTAGTTTGTTGCAAGATTGTTTGCATTAAGAATCTACTAAATATTGTAGGTGACTGGATAATGAGATGTGAATGTTGGCCTTAGTCTTCGAATGGAGTGGATAGATTTTGTTTGGATTTGAACAGCGAGTAGCAATCTATGTGGCGTTATTCCTCGTGGTAGTTTTATTGTCGGAATATTTTGTGTTGAGTTGTGATCGATGGTGTTTTTTGCTTGACGGTAGTGATTTAATTGTTCTGAGAATGGTTAGTGTGTTGTGTATTATTGATTGGGGACTAGTTGGCAACTAGTGTAGTGTATCTAGTCCTGTGTTTGGTGTATACTGAATTGTATCAGTGACATTTGTGATATGGGCGCCATTCTATATGACTCACCATGACGGTGGACTTCATATTGTTGACATTAGTTGGTTGGAAGCTATCGACCGGAAGCCTGGTGCCTCTAATATATATAACTTGCAAAATCATATGAAGTTATCGGTTAATTTGAATAATATGACTAATTTTACAATGGCAGTATTTATTGAAGACAATTATCCTATCCAGGCAAGAAGATAAATGAAAAAATTTAAATGCGAAATCTGCTTCTACAGGAAGTTGCTCAAAGTGCTTATTGTATGATTAATCATTTCTTATCATCTCACAATATGACACCCTTTGAAACATGCTGCAAACTCTGATTTTCTTTTTTTTTCTATGAGTTTAAGTAGGCTGAGAAGGATTCTGTTTTCGCAAGGGTAAATCAGAGATGCCACAAAAGAATGTTTGTCAGCAACACGATAAGTTTGGGTTTTGATTCCCTTGTTGGGCAATGCTTAACCGCAACTAGTTGTTCAGCTGATAATAATGAGGTCAGTTACGCCACTCCCTTTAAACAAAACCATCTCTACTGAGACGTCAAAAGCTTGATGCCTTCAGAACGTAGGGTCTTAACAAAAATGCGAAGTGGATTTCAAAGAAAGTTGGTTCAGATAACTTAACAAGTGCATATAAAGACAACTTTCAAAAAATCCGTGGATGATGGCGTCTTATTTTTAAATAGGTTGACAGTTTCCTGAGGTTGAAACTTCAGTAAAACGTTTCTGCAACTGTTTTGATGAACTAAAATGACTAGCTCATAGAGGTAATCTTCGATTGGCAAAGAATAGTGGCTAAGAGTCATCTGGTCGTTTGATATTCTGAAATTCGAATTTTTAGAGATGTATAGCTGATTTTCGTCTATTTGTAAAACTTTGAGAAATTGGTTTTCTGCTTTGCATCTTATCTCAGAGTAAATTGATATTTTTCTTTATTGTTTTCTAGTTTGTAGATTATTTTTTTATATTTACAAAATTTTCTTAAATATTATCTGTATGTTTGCTGATAAACTATTCTGTATAAAATATGTTTTTCACTAAAAAATGCCTTATGACTAAAAATATGATGACGCTATTTAAGCGTATTTTTATCTCTCGAAAAACAGTATATATACACACACTAATGCATATCAGGGAAATCTGTGTTAATTCATCTCTGAGAATGAATTTACTTTGGGTCGTCGGTTTAGTCATCTGTGTGTTGGATACACAAAAAGTTGATGCATGTAAGTCAATCATTAGACATATTTGAATACAATTTAATTATTTCATCAGTAATAATTATACAATGAATGAACATTTGGCAGTAGTCGTAATTATTCTTTCTTGTAAGATAGATACACTTCTTTTCTGTACAGATTAGTTGGCTAAATATTGAAATATTTCCGGGAGTTTTCTCTTTTTTAAATGGCTGATTCCTACTGATGAAAATATCTTCAGTATCCCACGTATTGTTCTCAATACACCTTTCATATTTGGATAGACTTGAAATCAAGTTGGTTCAAATTTTCTGTAGATGATTCACAGCTGAGAAGATATAAACTTGATTATCTTTTCCAAAACTCACATCAGTCACTCTTACTTGATTTAATTTCCTTAGTAGATAGACTTGCTAATTGATCTTCATAGATCAAGTGTTAAAATCATTCAGTTATTAAATGGTTAATCTTGATTGGCTTTAGTTGAAGTGAATAATTAAATTTCTATAGTTTGGTTTTCGTAAGGATTAGTTATGTTTTACGGGTTGATCAGGGATTGATATCAGTTAGAGAACCATTGAAAACCAGGGAGTACTGGACAGCTGCTGTTTCATCCTAGTTTCCGAATCATCGGCAGTACGCACCCACTGGGATTCGAACCCGGGACCTTCCGGTTACAAGGCAAGCTCGTATACCATTCAGCCACTGGGACCCAATTCAATGGCTCGTGAACTCTAACTTCTACTAATTCGTGATTTAGCGCGACCCCAACCATTGTCGTTGGTGGGACATCCATCCACACACGTGACATCTAATTGGACCTCACTGGTCACGACTTCTCACTAGAACTCAGGAAACTCCAACCTGTAGCAAGTCACTAGCGAGCATCAGATTAACTTTCTATAGTTTGGTTTTCGTAAGGATTAGTTATGTTTTACGGGTTGATCAGGGATTGATATCAGTTAGAGAACCATTGAAAACCAGGGAGTACTGGACAGCTGCTGTTTCATCCTAGTTTCCGAATCATCGGCAGTACGCACCCACTGGGATTCGAACCCGGGACCTTCTGGTTACAAGGCAAGCTCGTATACCATTCAGCCACTGGGAACCAACTCAATGGCTCGTGAACTCTAACTTCTACTGGATGGATGTCCCACCAACGACAATGGTTGGGGTCGCGCTAAATCACGAATTAGTAGAAGTTAGAGTTCTCGAGCCATTGAATTGGGTCCCAGTGGCTGAATGGTATACGAGCTTGCCTTGTAACCGGAAGGTCCCGGGTTTGAATCCCAGTGGGTGCGTACTGCCGATGATTAGGAAACTAGGATGAAACAGCAGCTGTCCAGTACTCCCTGGTTTTCAATGGTTCTCTAACTGATATCAATCCCTGATCAACCCGTAAAAGAATAATTAAATGTCCATCTCGTTAAATTCATGTGTAGTCAGTGGAATTCAACATAAAATTCCTTCTGTAATTGTAGGATGAGTTTCTTGAACAATCAACTGGTAGTGTCATTTCATTAAAAATTAGAAATGTGATGTATATGTAACGAAAAACTTCTGGTAGTAGTCCTCAGTACATTTCACGGCAAATGAATAGCTATCTCTGACCTTGTTCAGTTATTCACAATAATTGGCAACTGATAATAAAGATTTAGCAGACAGTCTTCATCCTTTTTTATTGTTCGCTTCAACTTGGGGGCATTGAGTGTTCCGTTTCTCAACAAATAATGTAGGGGAAACTTCACAATTGCTTAAGTTGAAAAATCGAAAATTGCTTAGGTGTAGGTATGATAGCCTTCAGGTTTCGTAGAGTTTCATATGCATTTCATTTTGTGATTTATATGAATACGAACTGTAATCAGATTAATTATGTATTTTTCTTTACTTTATTGTGAGTACCTCATATCCTAAAGTAATAAAAGGATAATCTAGGTTCGAACATATGAAGTAGGATATGAGGAAAGGTGATCATTAACTGCTTTTTATACTACTTGAGCAATAATAGAAACTAGGAGGCAACGAAACTACAGACCATTTTATTTTAACTCTATCGTTAAATAGCAACGTGTTTCGTGTGAAAGTCTGAAACTTGATATGTTGACTGTAACACGTTGCTGAATAACATACATCAAAAAAAAAAAGAAAAGTCGGTCATACTTCATCTTAAACAGTAGTATCATACATGTTGACAGATTATGGTTTTAACATTGATTTGCATAAATATATGTACGAAGAGGGGGACTCCGCTTTACTAAGGATAATCAACCTGAAGAGTAATCGAAAACAGATGTAGGGTTGTTTATTAAAACCTGAACTTAAAAGAAATAATATACGATAATGAAAACTATATTTCTCAGCTGAAATTGAGTGATAGTTTAACATAAATCAACATTCAATGGACAGATGACTAATACTGTCACTCTATGAAGAATAAATTAGCCTTTGACTAAGAGAAAATACTCATCCAGAACAAGAATAATTGGATCGAACTGTAATCACAGTTATATATCCGTCATCATAAGTATCTAGTAGCTTGTAAATGCAAAGTAAAATTGCATATTATGAAGTATGCTGTGGTACAACTACAAAGTGGAATAATAGTCACATAAAATGTGACATTTCGATAAAATAGTTGAATGTGTTTGAGGGTTATCATTAAGAAAAGTTCAGGATTGACGGAGTGGGTTATATTCAGTGGAATGAAAGAAAATCAGAATTGTATGAAGAAATAAATGAGGAAATGCGACACAGTAGATATGCATTTATACTTTTATAGAATAATCTGGTACATACTCAGCGCATGCTACCCAAGGACTGAGAAATCTAAATTATAGTGTTAAAATATTAATCTTTTTAATAGTGAGTTTAGCATTATTACTCAGTTAAAGAAATAAGGGACAAAAGGAATTATTTTCGAAGCCCCAATTCTACTTTTCGAAGTTCACCAGTACTCGAGAATAAGCGACTCCAGTTTACTTGCTGTGATATAATTTCTTTAATAAAATGAGTTATTAAAGGCCGCTTGGTTTTTAATACGTCAAAATCTAAATGTTATGAATGGCTATGAAAATGATGCGTTATTATTCGCTTGGTCGTAGTAGTATTCATTTTATCTAATATTATTTGATTCCTTTTCCTTCTGAATGGAACAAGGGGTTTCAGGCTGAAGCTTCGAAATTTCTGTAGCAGTGGTGATTATTTTTACTGGGTGGGGTTGCTAACCTTATGCTCAACCTTCCCCCTTAACCGGATTTACTACCGCTAGACGAAGATTAGGAGTGCGTTGGTTGAGGAACGAACTTCGGACCTTATGCATGGTTGGTGAGCATTCTAGTGCTACACCGCCGACGCACCCTGGTAGTATTCAAATGACTTGGTTTTCAGCATTGAATGTAGGTTATAAAATCTGTTTAACACTATGTTATATTGCATGAATTGTTTTCATTTGTCTTTGAAAAGTCGGTGAGTTACAGTGCACTATATACAAGATATGTATGTATATATATTTGTATATATATAAATTGGTGTAAAATTATTCCAACTTGAAAGGCATATAATAATTCTTAGCACAGTAGTGGAACTTGAGTTCTGAGTAGAAGATACTTATTGACTGAAAAAGCAAAGCTTATAGATACACAATGTGGTGAAAAGTAAGAGAAGAACTTAAACGGAATGGGATTGTTAAGATATGACAAGGAACTGCCCACATTATTTTATGCATATAAATTCATAGAAAATTCATATTATAACATTTAATAGGATCACATCAATAAACAATATCTCCATATATCATATCATTGTATCAATATGCCTAAAGTCGAGGTACTGATGGAATGTTAAACTCTGACATGCAGTTCATTGAAACAAAGTTTATTTTGAAAACTAAAGCAGAGGTGTTTTGGATGTTGCCAATAATAAATTTGGATTTGTGGACTCAGATTCATTTCCAGAAGAAAATCAAGTAGTGGCAAAAATGTTTTGTGCTCACTCTAGAAAAGTGAAAAATGTGTTGCAATTGAAATCACACAAAGTAACGTAAAGACGAAGACTTAGACACTGGAGAACTTGATACAAACACCGAATACTTCACCTACAGACAAGCGCAAATTTATGTCATTCCTGGTTGTGGGGATTCAGTGCAGTTATGTGCGGCCTTTCTTATATAATTAATTATTAAAGACGATTTGAAATGTTGGTGTAGAGTAGCGATATTGTGTGATATGACATAAAGCCGACTGACTACAGACAGAATACGACACTATATAACTGGGCCTACCTTCTGTAAGAATTTGTAGACGTCATCATTTATAATAACCGAACATAATGACGGAGGAAATGTTTTGTTAATATATGTGTAAAACTTGGGCACTGTAATAGTAAGTAATTCCATATTAGTTTGTTTATTAGATGTATCACACAGTGAAACAGTAAAATTTACTGGATGACGCCGATTCGAACACAATCTATTATTGTTCACAATCATATCAATTGTAATCACACGACTTTGAAACTTGACTTTTATACTTCTCTTCGTCTTCTCCTATTTGTCGTCGAAGGGGTAGTAGAATTTTCCAGATATCTGGGACAGGTGTTGAACCATTCCTATTACATATATTTGGAGTTGATTCGATAAACAAGGCTTCTGATATCAATCTCTCCTTCTACCCTGTGACATTAGATTTTAAAACTGTCATCTTATCCCATCCTATTGTATGGTTGTGTGTGATTGCATGTAATGCTATGGCTGAACTATTCTCTAGATTTCTTATCTTATTTGGGTCAACCAATCTAGATTTAGCTAGGTTTTTATGTTCGGCTAGTCTGACTGCCCCTGTCCTAGTAGTTTGATCTATGTATTTGACCTGACAATGATTGCAGGGTATTAGATAAACTAAATTGTTTTGTTTTAATGGCTTCACAGGATCCTTTACCCGAGTTTTCGGTCGAGTTTTTGGTCAGAAATGAGTTCGTTTAGCCATATTTAGCCATATAGCCATATTTATTGGTATACGTGTATATAAACTGACAATGTCAAAACTAACCATTTTTTCTTCATTATCTAATTTTAAATTATCTAATCTGTGTTTTAGCTCATAAGAATTAGTTAGTCTAGATTTCGAGTGGATTTTTAGGGGATTTAATACCGTAGTTAAATATTTAGATAATTCATAAGTAGGTGAATTTCTAAAATCAGCTATAGGCCTAATAGGGTATCCTGACTTATGAGCTTTAACAGCACTATACATCCTACTAGGGTTATTAGTTTTGGGCATTAAATTAAACCACTTAGACTCACCTAGAAACGGCTTCATTCGGCGTATAAGGTCCGTTGTGGATTTCTTAACTTTATTGATAACTATGTCTATACAAACAGGACCATATGAGGAAATTAATAAATCAATAGACAATGTCATCCAGTAAATAATACTGTTTCACTGTGTGATATATTTAATAAACAAAATAATATGAAATGTTCTGTTGACAATGTCTGTTCACCTCGAATTGACTACAATGAATCATGCAAATTTTTTACAGAACACTTGCCTGCTTAATTGTGTTCCATTACTAAATATAATGAAGTCTACAACGTATAATGGGAGGTAGGTGGCATTCTGTGAGCTGGATGTTTTAATCGTGAATCTATCCATATGCATTCGACTTCAGTTCAGACTACACAGCATCGAAATCCCTCTGCCAGATCTTCAGATCTTGTTCATTATTTCAAGAATAGAGGATGCATCCAAGAAAGACTTCAGTGAATCCTTACAACCAAGAATGGCATAAGTATACACTTAAATGTTGGCGAAGGATTCGGTATTTGTATTCGGTTAACTGATGTTTCCAGTCTTCTTCTTTACGTTGTGTGATTTCAATTGCAATAAATTTTTTAGGTTTGTTCGGTGAGTATTGCGAATACTTCACGTCAATTAGTCTGCCTTTAGCAAGGAATCCGAGCTCATTGATCCAAATTTCTTTATGAGGATATTGAAAACACTTTTGCTGTGGTTTTGAGTGTAGATTTTGCTTTTGTGAACTGCACAATTCGTCAACCAGGTTAACTTTTGACATATTGATCTGATGAGATATTATGTGGAGATATTACCTAATTACTATGACCCTAATGTATTTTTTAATATGAAATTTCTCTAAATTTACATTTACATAATAATGTGGGATACGATGAGCATATTCTACCTCAGGATACAGTAACTTTTACTTCTGATTGTAGCTTTATTACGAAATTATGTAGGTTTAGGACAGCAAGAATGATTTTTGTAGCCTTATTCCTATCTCACTAATTTATTGGTAACTGAGATTCACCAACTCCAGTTTGCTCACTATCATGTGATTCTGAAGTATTACTGAACATTTTTTTACAACGCCATAAAATTAAAATAGTATAAAGGGCTATAAAAATGATGCATTATTGTTCACTTGATCGTGGTGGTATTCATTTGACTTGATTTTCAGCATTTGGTGCTGGTTATGAATTCTATTTAGCCCAATGTTTTATTGTATGAATTGTTTTCATTTGTCTTTGAAAAGATGGTGAGTTACACCGTACACAATCAAGTTTATTCTGGTATTTTAAAGATTGACTAATCATTTTTAAAAATTTGTCAAAATATGCACTACTTTGAGCAGAGAAAGAAACAATATATTTTCAGAAGTGAACTAGCTCACTGTTTTTTAATTTGACAGCTTTCCTTCAGTTGTTTACGGTCTAAAATTGATATGAGTTAACGTAAATGCAAACATATAACATACTTTAAAGTTATTCGAACTTGTAGGGCACTTACACACTTAACATACTAATGGACCGAGATGTATAGGTGGGAGCCATTCATTATTTTGCATCGCCTTCGAATCTGGGAAGGCTTTAGAAAGACTACATTCTCCTCAAGTATATCAAATTTTGCTCTTATATTTGGCGTTCTCTTCTATTTCTCAACAAATTTTCAGTGTTCCCAAAAGGTTTTTCATTGGTGGAGCATTCATCATTGTCTTTCTATCGAACACAATTTTTCACTGAGGTAGAACAATATCCTCACCAGACTTATTTTATGGCTTTTTGGACAAAGACTACTGAAACCCAGATACAGTAAAATCCAGAATACTTTATGATGAATATAAACTTGTATATTTCTACCCATGGTGTTCTTAGATGTTTGAGATCCAGAAAGTCAAATTCCTGATTGTGTTCATATTCCATAGTGAATTCTATGTTCTTATATGCTTTGTTAAATAAGTCAAGTAGATGGGAGGCCTCTTTAATATTATTATTATTACGTATCTCTAGTAAAATGGCATATCATATATCTCTTGTTTCATGCTTATGTGTTCAACTTATCCCATAAAAATAACCTCTCGGTTAGGACATAATCAACTTCCCATCGAAATAACATCAGTCTTGCAGTGCACAACCTTGGTGCACATGAAAAGTAGGTGTTTGAACCCCTCTTCAGGTCGGAGATAATGAATCACAATGTTGACTGACAATCTCTATATTGGGGAGGCGTTTTTTCAGAAATTTCATACATTTATTCCCCTTAATGGATTTGAACAAAGCAAAAACTACAGTTTTAGCAGAATAATGTGGTACCATCATTTATTTCGATGGCTTCTCATCAGCTGCTCACAGCCTAAATAAATTATGAGGTTTAAGTACAGACATGCTTTAACATACTTGCAAATTGTACATGTTGTCAGTTGACAGAAATTTCCACAATTAGTAAACAGTGGTCAAAAGATTGCGCTTATATAGTTTTCACACAGGCAGTTCAAGTTAAAACAAAATAAATGTATGCATACAATGGTAAAGGAGTTACGTAATAAAGATGAGATGTGCGTTAGATGCATAGTGACTAGTAAGTTAGGTAACAATGGACTGAGTTGAGCTCAAATCATAGAAACAAGAGATAAGCAAAATTACAGATTATAAAAGGGAGGGTGAGGTTAAAGACAAAGATTACGTAATCAGATGAGAGAAAAAAAGGCATCCAGTTACCAAGGCAAGGAAAGACTAATAACTGCTTCTTTCTGAACACATAGATCTGGTTTCAAGCGTTTGATAGAAATCGCTTCAGCGAACTTAAGGAGAATTGAGCTCTTTTGCCTATTGATAATTTTGGACGACTTTTCGACGTCCACCTCATGACCCGTGTCGAGGAGATGTCTGGCGATGGCATTGTTTAAAGCATTTGTTCCCTTTAGACGTAAGCTTTTTGGTACGTGTTCAGAAAATCGTAGATATGCCCTTCTTTCTGTTCTTCCAATGTAACTGCTCCCTTTAGACGTAAGCTTTTTGGTACGTGTTCTTGCTCTTTGGTGCAATCAGAAATCGATAGATATCCTTCTCATGTTACCTCCAACTGTATATACAAATTTACGTGTATCTGCGGGAGCAGTTACATTGGAAGAACAGAAAGAAGGGCATATCTACGATTTTCTGAACACGTACCAAAAAGCTTACGTCTAAAGGGAACAAATGCTTTAAACAATGCCATCGCCAGACATCTCCTCGACACGGGTCATGAGGTGGACGTCGAAAAGTCGTCCAAAATTATCAATAGGCAAAAGAGCTCAATTCTCCTTAAGTTCGCTGAAGCGATTTCTATCAAACGCTTGAAACCAGATCTATGTGTTCAGAAAGAAGCAGTTATTAGTCTTTCCTTGCCTTGGTAACTGGATGCCTTTTTTTCTCTCATCTGATTACGTAATCTTTGTCTTTAACCTCACCCTCCCTTTTATAATCTGTAATTTTGCTTATCTCTTGTTTCTATGATTTGAGCTCAACTCAGTCCATTGTTACCTAACTTACTAGTCACTATGCATCTAACGCACATCTCATCTTTATTACGTAACTCCTTTACCATTGTATGCATACATTTATTTTGTTTTAACTTGAACTGCCTGTGTGAAAACTATATAAGCGCAATCTTTTGACCACTGTTTACTAATTGTGGAAATTTCTGTCAACTGACAACATGTACAATTTGCAAGTATGTTAAAGCATGTCTGTACTTAAACCTCATAATTTATTTAGGCTGTGAGCAGCTGATGAGAAGCCATCGAAATAAATGATGGTACCACATTATTCTGCTAAAACTGTAGTTTTTGCTTTGTTCAGAATTTCTATGGTTTGTTCCAGAGGGATGTTTTTGTAAATAATGACAGCATATAGAACGATGCAATGAATTTGTGGGAAACATTTAGATTTTTTAAGCTTTTAGCAGATTCAAAGCTATTTTTCAGGCGTTTTTCTGCCACACTTTCAGGAAATGTCCCTAACTAATTACCTAAACATCGAGACATCGCATGCAGGGATCAGCGAACCACAGAATGGGAATATTAGGTTTATGTATCTTCAGTGGACCGTTCATAATTGATATATAAAATCTCATGATTATGGATTCATCTGTATATTAGCGTCTCGCTCAAAAGTTTGAACAGTTTATTTGTGGCATCTTGTTTCCCACAATCCAGTTTGGGTGGTGATGAGTCCTCTACAATTGACTTAAATAAATATATATAGGAAATTGCTGTTGTTTTTTTACAACCAACCCGCACTCTTGTTCTGTCATAGTATCATGATTTTCTCATTGTTCATTTAATTCTTGAAGGCCGTTTAATGCACTTTGAATAGGATTTACCATTGTGAGATTGGCGACTACATGTTAAGATTTGAACCAGCATTGTCTTTCTTCCTTTATTGGTTTTCAGTCGGTCATAAAATATTTTCTTGGAATATGAAACATGAATTATAATGACAGTGCTGATCTGTTTTGCAACGCTTTTGTTCTAGCTATATTTGGTGAGCACAATATGTTTGTTGTTACCCTGGACTTCTTGTCTGTACTGATCGTTTGCAGTGCGTTATCGCAGTTTTATTTTTTTCTCATTAAAAATCTTCAACGACCTTCCCCACTTATACCTGGTCGTCTGTACAAGAATTAACCATTCACAAGAACAGTTATCACTGAAACACATATGAATCTAAACATCCTTCAAGTTGGTTGCTTAGTTTGATTATTTGAGATATTTTTACCAAAAGCCTTCACTGAATAAGAATTAATTTTCAGTCGGCTGATGTTTTTCCATTACTGTCTACTCCTGCACCACTTTTTGTGTGGAAATATAGAGAACTCTGTGAAATGCGGTTGCTTCTGTGGTCAGCATACATGTTCAGGCTTTTCTTTTCCAGTTGCAATACATTTTCAAGGTTTATGGATATAGGTATACCAAGTTATCTGTATATGTTACAATTACTCTCGGAATGAATCTGAGGTGACTAGCTGTAAATAAGATTCTGAATTGCAAGTAAACTTACTTTCATTTCAGTGCAAATATGTGTGTAAAAATTCGACACTATGGTAGCATGCAATATCCTATAATGTAATGTGTGGTGTTTCGGACATAATTCATCGTTTATGATCATATCCATCAATAGGATTATGATGGACTTCTTTCTAGGGGGAAATTCGTGTTTTACCGTTTATCAAGTCATACATACCTACAGTGTGGGAAACTGTCCCTGTTTTCGGCTCTTGGGAAGTGACATATAAATATACAATCTATTTCCATCCTTTCAGGTGGTAGTGGTAAGCAATGCACATGTTGTATCTTTCCTAAAGTCCAGTTGTGACGACTTACTGATTTATATCAAATGGATGGGAAAGTTCCAGAATAATATCCGGTCAAGGGACAAATTAATAAAAATCAAAATTGGGAATTAGAATGCCATAATAAACAGGGGGATGGATAAAACAAACAAAATAGCATTAAAATAACTAAGAAGACTGACATTGTGCAATTAGGGGTTAGAAATGTAGAAATAACAAAATAGACAGGATGTTTGGATAAAAACTAATGTGATGAATAATTGTTAATGCAATCAGGGATTAAATATGTAGAAATAGTAAAATGACAAAATAAACACTAAGTTCGGGTATGAAAATATGGTAGTGTAAACAGGGATTAAGAAAAACTTGAAATAACATGAATAAACAGGAAGTTTAGATAAGAAAGGCGATGGGATGGTGGTTACTAAAAATTACTTGTTTATGATGGCCATGGCAAGGACAGGGGTTGGACGTATTTCATTTGTATACAAAGCGTGGGTTTGAGCTTTTGTATAGCTAGCGCCTCGGCTATGCCCAGATGTCTTGATTTTACTCCCTTTGATGGGTTTGATCGAATCTTGTAAATGATTTTGAAGGATTTTTCGAGTGGCGCTGAATGTCCTGAATTCACCAGGTGTTCTGTCACCGAACTATTTACCCGTTTTCGTTCTCCTTTTACTAGCCAGGCTGGATAGTGTTCACGAGCGCGTTTTTCAAGTCGGCGCATGGTACGGCCAACGTACTCAGCTCCACAAGAGCAAGTAAACTGGTATATGCACGTTGAGGTGGCCCAATGCGACAGCTTGTCTTTCGCGTTCTGGCTGAACAGTTTCTTGCAGGTAAACGTCAGTCGTAGGCTAGCGGCGAAGTATGTTTTCCTCAGCGATTTTGAGAGGCGTCTGCGAAGGATTTCTGCTTCAATCTCACCTTTGAATTCTAGATTAAGCAGAAGCATTTTCTTTGGGACGGATTGGACTTGTTCAGAAGTCTTCTTAGGTTTGAGATTCTTTTCTATGAACCTGGGCGGGAAACCGTTTTCCATCAGGGTTTTTCGAAGATTACGCAGTTCTTCTTCAACCACTTCCTAGATGATGACTTCTTGGAAAAGAAAATTTTCTTCGCTTCAACTGTCTTCTTATTAACTCCTTTGACCCAATGTGTATATTGCGTGACTTACTGATTGATGCATTTATCCATATTTAATGTGGGGTGTAAGTAAAATATGAATTCTGTCTTAGAAAGACTTACTGACGGAAGTTAGTCAGTTGTATAAAGCTCGCATGCATGTCATCCGTTCTTCTGATTTAGACTGCGCTTCATTGAAGGGTGTACGTCAAGCTGAAAATGGAGTTAGTAAAACTGAATGTGTAATGACCGGGAATTATTTATTTTCTGAAACGAATTGCACGCTGTCCCATTCCATCTTGTAGATAATATCGGCTAGAGAAAGGAAAGGAAGGCCAAACGACACTCAGAAATCGCTCATATTTTCATCTAGCACAACATGGCGCTTAGGGGGGAATTGGAATAATACTCATGGCTGTTCAGTATGCAATCAGTCTTTTCCGTCAAATTCAATTTATATTTAAATTTAACACATACACGCTCCTCTAGGGTTCATAATAGTATGTAAACCGTTTGAAACACTGATATGAAGCGCTGTATGATGCATTCATGCTGAGTGTAGATGCAGTTGAACATGAAATATGTTTATACATGAAATTCTTAGCAATGTAGCATGGGTAAATGCCTGTGAGCTATGCTGCCTTATGGCTTATAGGCGTTCATGCTGTGGCTTTTTTCTGAGGAATCTAGAGCGGTGATTAGCAGCTGAAAATTCATTGAAATAAACCGAATGCGTGAGTTAGTAGCAAAATGTGGAATACTGAATTTGTTTATGGCACTAGGGTATTATGTTACAGATAGAAATAATGAGCAGGAATCAAAAATCTCAAATCGTCAGTTATGTATGCTAAGAGTAGTCAGAAGTATTGTTGCGGCACATCATGGTGATAACAGCAGAGATTTGCGAAGAACTATTCAAGGTCCGAAATGAAAAACGCTCAAATTTGCACGGCTAGGTGAAGGGGTCTACAATAAACAGCATGCAAAAACCATACGGGCCAAATAGAAACACCTTTGCTCGAAATATTACCAATAACAAAACTTATCATTGTGCGTAAACTATTGAAATATAATTATACTTTATTTGGTCTAATCCACAATGACCAAACGTTTTACTGATATTAACCTTCAGATACTATTTAAATACGGAAATGTTATCAAAAAGACAAAATTGCAATAAAGACTTATACTACTTTCGTTTACTGAGTAGTATGAGTCTGAAATTGAAAGAAACTAACGAGGGCAAGTCATGAGAGGCAGTAACATCTACCCATCTATCCAGCATGATATTCCCTGATCACTTTTTTAGTAACATAGGAATGTGATACATTGTAATCTTGCCAAATCTGAATCTACATGTTGGCAATGTGTTCTTAACAGCAGTTACCGTTCAGCAGTGTCTTCTAATAGGCAATCATTATGAAAAACGCAGTTGATGCAACATCTTGATATCCTGGCACTTGACTTTCTTGTATATATATACAAAAAGGTGATTATAACACTTCTTATAACTACCTTCCGTTGACATTTGCACAGTGGAGGCTAGTCAGTCACTCATATTATGTCTCTAACTTGTAAATTTCCACATCACTGAATCCACTTATTTGAGAATCGCAAAATCGTCAGGTATTTTCGCTTCTATAGTCTCCGAAACGTGTTGACAAGTAGTTGTCCATACTTCTATCAGCGTCACATAAACTTACTAAGAATGAGTAAAGATGACAAGAGTCCATAGGGAGTTTTGTATTATAGCTAGCCAGCACTTGTAATTGATCTGAGTTATTTTATAGAGCTTTGAGCGGTCTGTTTGCATCTTATAATGCCTCATCTGTGAGAATTTGCTGCTTAGGTTTTGTGCTTAGCAATCAACGTACGCTTCTAAACGGTGTCTCCAGTACTTCTCCAAGGTAACTGGCATAAGAACGATTTAGGTGTAATCATTCGTCGTCCAATTCTCGCTGAGCATTCTGCGATTCACGATTAGCTCCAATGAAGTTCTTGCTCTTGGGACTGTACACCTCCTTTAGAGTCACCCTACTGTCGGAAAAGTGTGAAAATATCATCATAATAGAATCAAGGGAAAGTCCATGAGCTACTTCTAAGCTTATGACTAGAGTTCTCAGGCAGACATATACTCAACTACATGCTTTACCTGTGGAGAGGTCACACGTTGAAATAAAAGAGTTGAGGTAATTTTACTCAGGGATGGAAAATGGAAAATCAGGGTTTACTGATGCCACCGGTATATATGCTATCACTTAATCGGTAACCTCGAAGACTTAACCCTGCAATCAATGGATTTATTCGCATTAGGTCTAGCCACTGTAGCTCCCTTTAAGTCACAATAACTATCTCAAAAGATAAGCTGCCCAAATGTGTCCTTCTCTTTCATTACAATGGCTAACAAATTCCTCTTTGACAGGATTAGCTTCCGGTAATATTACTGGATATATTTTTGAGCGAAGCATCCTGCCATTATCCAGCCTCCCACAGACAGACATTGTATTGAGTATGATGATGAAGGTGCAGCATCTGTTATGTGGCCATTGTTTCACTTCTGGAAATGAACCTTTTCTCACAATTACAAAAATGCCTAAAAAGTGTGGATAAAACTGTTTTCAAATGAAGACAGATACGAAGTGTGTTTCCACAAATATCAATCTAAATTATTTCTACGTGTGTTTGTCAAGCAAATGTGAATGTGTTCTCTTTTAAAAGATCCATCAGGTAGGTTTCATGTCATGCAAGATTTTTATTTGAAGTATTATCTGTTATATTGTAACAACAGAAGACAAGGGCCAGGCAACAGATCGTTTTATTATGAAAATCAACACGTATTTATATATATTTCGCATACATTATTACAGCTTATGCAAGTAGACAAACGCAGTCATCTGATTGGTTGTTTATCAGAAGTTAGGCAGACAAACGCAGGCTTCGGATTGGTTGTTTAGGGATTCCTCGACAAATAGAGTTCTCTATCTGCGAATCATATTTTGCCACGTTAACTTTGCTGTGATTGGTTGTTAAATCAGCCTTGTACATATTTTCTCACGGCCTGCTCTCACCACAATATCACTCAACGGACACTGAGGAAGAAACCGAGTCTTTCTTATCATAATGTCAGAGTGTGTAATTAGGACCTAACAGTTTAAAGAAAAATTTCATATACGATGATTCTGCTAAATACACAGACGTTTTGAATGATAAGTGAATGTAAATTTGCTTTCCTTCCTTCCTTCTTATCGCCTATGAGCATGACGTCCCAATTTATTTCATGCTAGAGGATTAATATGTTCTGTTCAATAACCGAACGTCTGGTGTGTTGGTAATGTTATAGTCGGTTGGTTTACTGGTGAACTCTCAGTCCATTTATCCCAAATTGTGTTCATCGATTTGAGTGCAGTCACCATTTTCATGTGTATGATTTCTAATAAAATAATGATTAAGGAGACAATGGCAGCGAAGAAAATTTTCTTTTCGACGAAGTCGTCATCTAGGCTATAGATTCGTCAATTTATATCAAATGGATGGGAAAGTTCCAGAATAATATCCGGTCAAGGGACAAATTAATAAAAATCAAAATTGGGAATTAGAATGCCATAATAAACAGGGGGATGGATAAAACAAACAAAATAGCATTAAAATAACTAAGAAGACTGACATTGTGCAATTAGGGGTTAGAAATGTAGAAATAACAAAATAGACAGGATGTTTGGATAAAAACTAATGTGATGAATAATTGTTAATGCAATCAGGGATTAAATATGTAGAAATAGTAAAATGACAAAATAAACACTAAGTTCGGGTATGAAAATATGGTAGTGTAAACAGGGATTAAGAAAAACTTGAAATAACATGAATAAACAGGAAGTTTAGATAAGAAAGGCGATGGGATGGTGGTTACTAAAAATTACTTGTTTATGATGGCCATGGCAAGGACAGGGGTTGGACGTATTTCATTTGTATACAAAGCGTGGGTTTGAGCTTTTGTATAGCTAGCGCCTCGGCTATGCCCAGATGTCTTGATTTTACTCCCTTTGATGGGTTTGATCGAATCTTGTAAATGATTTTGAAGGATTTTTCGAGTGGCGCTGAATGTCCTGAATTCACCAGGTGTTCTGTCACCGAACTATTTACCCGTTTTCGTTCTCCTTTTACTAGCCAGGCTGGATAGTGTTCACGAGCGCGTTTTTCAAGTCGGCGCATGGTACGGCCAACGTACTCAGCTCCACAAGAGCAAGTAAACTGGTATATGCACGTTGAGGTGACCCAATGCGACAGCTTGTGTTTAGCGGGAAAACGTCATTCGCAGGCTCGCAGCGAAGTATGTTTTTCTCAGACATTGGCCGATACTTTTACGATGGATTTCTGCCTCAATATCACTTTTGAATTCTAGATTAAGCAGAAGCGTTTTCTTTGGAACGGATTGGACTTGTTCGGAAGTCTTCTTAGATTTGAGATTCTTGTCTATGAACCTGGGCGGGAAACCGTTTTCCATCAGGGTCTTTCGAAGATTACGCAGTTCTTCTTCAACCACTTCGGCGCTGCATATCTTTCGAATCCTCGAGGTAAGAGCGCATATCATATTCCTCGTTCTGCTTAGAGGCACGAAGCTTTGAAAGTTGATGAATTGTCCATTCCGTGTAGGCTTTTTTATATGGATCTTTTCAGAGAGTTGTTGACTTTTTTTTGTCAGATGGACGTCTAAGAAGTGGAACATTTCGTCGGATTTAGTCTCAAGTGTAAATTCGATGTTTGGGTGGGCGTTATTGAATATTTGAAGTAGGTTTTTTAAGTCGCAGTTCTCATCACAAATAATGAAAGTATCATCGATGTATCTCTTGTAGAGATGGAGGTCGTTGATAGTTGGTGATAAGGCGTTGTTCTCTAAGCTGGCCATAAAGCAGTCGGCTAGGGGGGGTCCTAAGGGAGAACCCACTGCTACTCCATAATGATTTTCAGGTAAATCACGTGGTTAGTGAAGTCACTAGCCTATTTACTGCATTAAATAACATGCCGTTTACTGAAATACGCATATTAATACGAAGTTTTATTGGATGAGTGAAGATTGAGTTTTGTTGATGCTAGAAATTCAAGAGAATTGACTTATATTTCATTACCTTTTCTCTGTGAACACTGTGGTTATGTGGTATTTATGTTCGCAATTGAATTGTGGTCAGTTGCGTTATCCCGTCGAACATATATTCGCATACATTTGAAAATTCTGAGCATTACAATTGTGCCAGTTATCGGTTTGCATGTGTTGATTTCTGTGCGCAGGTGATTTCTTCATGTGATCATATTTCAGTTTGTCCGTTGTTACCTTGAATTTCAGTCATCTGTCTTATGAAGCCTCAGTTTGCAGGGATTTGATTAGTTATTTGCTTGGTAACAAGTTGACATCAGTCAGAGAACCATTGGAAAGCCTGGGAGTACTTTACGGCTGTTTCATTCTAGTCCGCGAGTCTTCATCGTCAGTTCTCACCCACCAGTGCTCGAACCCAGCACCTTTGGGTTATGAGGCAGGCTTTTAGACCATCCGCACACTGATACCCGATCCATCGGTAGCTAGCTGTCTGTACAGTTAACAATTTTTGTAGGTATATGCTTCTCTTGTCTGATGTTACTTCGAATCCCAAATACTTTCTCCGTTGTACAGTTGACTGAGATTTCTTCGTAGGAACGTCTAAGAGTGTCATTAGGCATATGAACAATCTCCAGTTTTTGATGCGATTTACTGAGTTTCATATGTCGACAACTCATCATATTTGTTTTAAGGGAGTATGTATACAGTATGAAATCAGTTTAATTCAAAGTTCCACGTGGACAGAAATCAGAATACGGAGTAATTTTCACCTATGTGCATATGATGGCTCTTTCGCTTGTATTCGTTTACGAGATTTCCCCAGACTACTTTAAATGAAATGTGTACAACAGATAATTAGTAATAGGCAAGGGACAGTGTATCGTATCTGTAGGCAAACATATGGTGATTGTTTTTGACCATCCTCGAGAAACAGTATGGTACGTGTGTCGACGTGATCATATCTTCGTTAAGACGTATGAATCTCATTATGGACTTGTAAGTATTTGTTTTGAAAATGTGAATATGATTGGAGCTAAATGCAGCTTAGTAACACGTATCATGAAACAATCTAGTAATATCTGTATTTTCTTATGCGTATAATTGTATACCTAAATTTCCCCATATCTATTCAGGAGGAGATCGTGAGTAATAAGCATGTTTTTTGCTCTCTAATGGTTCTTATTGACATATTTTCTATGTGACTCTACAAGCTTCTCACTTTCGCGTAGCATCGCTTAATTAAGCTGAATGTTGGATTTTACTATTACTTTCAAAAACAACTCATTAAAAGCAGTTCACGTTTGTTTTCTACAAACAATGGCTGTATGTTCTTGACATGCGTAATAACTCTTCGGTGGGTTAGCCAATCGTCATATACTTCCCAAAGTATTTATAAACTACAAAGGAGGAACACCCATGTTACAGTTATAGACATTCATGAATAATCTCCATCCAGGTATCAATGAAAAAACAGAACAGTTAGTTCAGCGAGAAGTCTCTTTTTGGCAAATTCATTTTGTTTAATTGTATACTGGTACTTGTACATAATGTTTTCACAAAAGAGGATAGTAACAAAAGTGATGGGTTGTCATAATCATAGGTTTTAGTACTGGTCAATAAATAAGAGGAGTTCGGCATGGGTTTTGGAGTCACATAATAAGACGAATAATTTACTGTGAATGAGTTTTAATCAGGATGCACACAGAAACGAAGGGAACTGTGAAATCACGTAAGAGTTTGACAGTAATACAAGCGTTACAAAGAGTTGAGAAACGAATGAAAGTCAAGTTGGTAGAAAACAATAAGGTCATTACCGTGATAATAGAAGTGGATGAATACATCTGTTTGTATGTGCAGAGTTCTGGGTTGTCTATTCGCATAGATAGAGCTTCAACAATGCAGAAGCGATGGTAGTGTATTATCCTTGACAGGTAGTTTTTCGCTTTGTGGATTACTTTGAAGGGGAAGTTTGTTAAGATAGAAAGACCAGTGTCAAAAAGGTGTTCGATTAACGCAATGTTCATAGAGTCACGACTACCTTACTCATAAATGCCTAATGAAATCTCGGTGAAGCAGGAAAGCGATATTTTTGGCTAATTATTTTCATGATACAGGTTACATAGGGTTATGTGTTACACAAATTTCGTAGTAGTACAAGAAATCTGGATTTTAACTATGAAGACGCACTGGATAAACGTAAAGCTATAATAAATTCTAACCAAGAATAATGAGTGTGGACTATACACTGCTTTTTGAATGATAACGCCTGTACACATCCACACTTTCGTCCAGGAAATTCTATCACTGAACTTCACTCAATGAAGACAAATTGACCTGATCGTTAGATTTATGAAACAAGAGTGGATGCAGAATGGTCCTGGAAATATCAGTGAATGGTAATGTTGCTTCATGTTAAGCATTTGATATGCTGTGAAATGAACCTGTGAAACGCAGACATGTGGGTATAATTATTCTGTTGTGTTACAGAATATCCGGGTATGTATTTGTTTTTTGCAATGTTTCAATTTACATGGATAGTTCAAAATACAAAGAATTTAGAACAAGAACAATTTTCCAGGGAAAATGGTTTTCAATAACTTCCTCCTTAGATTGTACAGTTATAAATCCATGAATATAAGAACAGATTAGCCAGTAAAGGCAGATGAAAATGACATCCAGAAATGTGTTGGAGGGAAGGCTCGTTAGTTCTGACTGTCAGTTAAATGCATATAAAGTGTACACTGTCATTGAGAAGATTAGATGAAATCTGAACAAACATTTAAGTGGTAATTTATGTATTTCCAGTCAACGAAAATATATCTCAGGGAGTGAAAGGAGTATGAATAGGTTGGAGGATTTCATCATGAGCTGACATCGGTAAGAGAAACATTAGGAAATCTAGGAGCAACGGCAAGCTGTTTCGTCCTAGTTTGGGAATCTTCACAGTACGCACCTACCAAAAGGGTTCGAACCCAGGACCTTCCGTTTACAAAGCGAGCTCGTAGACCATTAAGCCATGAATTGGCAGAAGTTGGAATTCATGGGCCATTGGATCGTGTCTCAGTTGCCTAATGGTCTACGAGCTCGCTTTGTAACTTGAAGGTCCTGGGATCGAACACTTATAACGGGTGCATACTGCTGAAGGATTTCAAACTGGGACGGGACAGCTGTCCAGCACTCTATGCGGGTTTTCCAATGTTTCTCTAACTGATGTAAGCTCATGATGAAATCCTCCAACCAACTAGACTAAATTCCTACAAAAACCGATACTTGAAGCAATATGAATACTTCAAGCATCTTGACAAAGACGTAGGGTTCACTGAATGCAATTTCAAGGGTTCAAAGATAACAGCAATAATGACAAAATAATGATCACTGAGTGAACTGTGATAATGTTAATGCGTTGAGCTTATTGTTAATACAAGCGGTGACAAATAATAATCATACTCATATATGTTTAATACAGGCAGTTCGTTAATGATCCGGTGTACACATCTTGAATTCACTGGATATTGCATAAAAGGAAAACGTCTGAACATTGACATTCACATTGGAGTAGAATCACTCTCCGAGGAGCAGCACATCGAATATGATATTTGGATGAATAGAAATGTGAAAATTTGTCTCTGCATACACAGTGCGTTCAACAAAACTCATTCACACGTAGTCATTTCATTCTCCAGAAATCCTAGTTATGTGTTGTTGAAATTCATGGTCGAATTTTCACCAGATGTTGCATTACACCTGACAATTTCATAAGTATTTGCAAAATGCAATATAATAAACACAACACGGTAATCAATGCATGTGTGTGTTAATATCGGATGACTTGATTGAATCTAGGTGAAGCTGGTAAGTGGTATTGATGGTATATATTTTAGATGTTCACACTAATAAGACAAAAATTAACACAAATCCTGTATTGAGACAGAATTGTGGGTGTTCTAGTCAGTGAAACAAGGTAGGTTAGATGAGATGGCATGATCGACCTGATTTAGGGAGATCTCAGAGCTGACTGTAGATTATTTCCAAAATAAGAATACACATTCACATTCATCTCCTTGTATGGGGGACTCTGTTCAGTAAACCTGTCATCGAGAACTTCCAGACTGACTTCATTTGAGTGTTTTGTTCTTCCCTACAATTTGATTTCACTGAAGGAGCTCCAGGTATGTATTTTGTGTGTTTCAAAGCTTTTCAATCGATTCATGGGAATCTGTACTGGCTTCATTAACATGAGATGACAATTTTACTGATGATCCACGTATGTTAGCAGCTGATGATATGATTCACATTTTTGAAGCGAGGTGGCTGATCACTCGCTGAATCACAGTTTTACAATGTAATTACATATACTCATAAGTTTGTGCTTATTGGAATGAGAGTGGAGTAAAGCTGACTTTGTCGAGAAACGAGACAAATATTTGTGAATGAGTGTATGGTGCGGATTTGTGCAAGTAAGGGAAGCAGAATATGACCTTTCTCGCATTTGAAGATGACGAATAGGCTCAGCCGCAAAATCCTCTTTCACTAATAACTTGCGAGAGAACAGCTTTCGTCAGGTGGTCAACAATTATTTTGTATGACTGTATTACGGATTGATGTTTGAAAGCGTCACTGAACATTTTATTCCGAACAGGAATGAAATACGATTCGATGTTTGACGATCTGTGTTATAATGGTAAATTACATCAATACATCAACATAGACATGATTCATATGGAATACCAGATTTATCATGAGGTGATTTTTAGTATTATCTTCATTGAATTCAATGCTTTAATACACGCACATCATTTTTATTAGATATTTCAGGTAAGTCGTCATTAAGTCTCTTATTTTCTTGTAATTTCTTCTCGTCAAAATAACTCATGAGCGTGAGGTCGAATGAGATTCAGAAATGTGAACTGACTTAGTTAAACAGTGTCTGTCAACGTAGTCGGCCACAATAAATTTAACCAAATGCTTCAGCACTGATGTTGAACAAAGAAGCTTGAATGGAGTCTTTCACACTACACACACTGTGAATCAGGTCCTAGAAAATTTATTACAAACGATCGTTACTGTATATGACGTCTTCACTTGGTATTGCGCATACAAAAAATTATAGAACTCTGAAGGCGTGATTTTTTTCAGCACAACTGCTTAGTGGACTAGAGTATTTAGATTTCTAACACAGAAATTCTTGTCTGGATATTATCAGATTATTCAGTATATACGTCAGTGATGATATCTGGGTGAAGAACTTAAGGTAAAAACAAGTGTATGTGTTTGAGAAATGCATAATACTTCAACCCATTTATTTCTATGCGTCTACTTTAGTAATGCTTCAAATGGGTTGTGGTCAACTCACTGATTAGAATGAAATGAAAATGGAATTAAAATTATGGAATTTTTCCTACTTATATGGAAATGCGTCACATGCAGAATATGTTGTATTTACAAGCATCACTCCCACACGTTGCCTCAAATCAGGGTAGCATGGAAATCTGACTGATAAGAAATCAGCGTTGATTATTTGAGTAAGGATGGAGGAATAAATGGCAATATGTGGTAATTGTGCTGACCGAATTTGTTGCTTGAACTGTTTCCATTTCAGGAACAGGATCGTGTATGTTTTCATTATGATATGAGTGTTTATTGTGGTGCTGAATATGTCACAGTGGACGATGAATGCAAAAGATAAGATCTATTTGCAAAATGGTGTTGTGCCGGCGGTTCAGTAAATTAATGCTCGACCTACCAGGCAGAGAGTATCAGTTTGATTTCAAGCCGGCACACTCGTAAATATCACCCAGATTACTCGCCGATTTTATGCCTGGAAAAAGAGGAATGTTTAGGTGTGTGTTTGAAAATCTGACTGCGTGAAACAAATCGTCAATAGGGAGTCTTTAATGCGTGCCACTCTATAACCTACTCGGAAATCGATCAATGAAGAAAATTTTATTGTCGGTCAAATACATAAACAGGAGCTAATTACAACAATCGTATTTGTAACAACACATATGAATCGAAATCACTCTGTCTATATTCGATTCCGGCGTCGTTGGTTTATTCGACTTACGTGTGAGATTTTATCACAGATGGAGTATTCATTGACTGGGTGTTGGTATCTATTTCCTCTGGAGTGAAATAAGCTGACAGTCAGCTATTGTTGTCTACCAACCATGTACATTCCTACACCCTGTTGAGTCCTTGAGGTGTGTGTTTGTGTACCGGTAATACGTATCCATTTTGATTCTTGAGTGATTTGAAGACGGAAGTGATATCAGTTATAATGGAACAATCGCAAGAACACACAATTTTGACAGAATAGTTTTTATTTTTATTGTGCATCATTTCTCTTCATGTAAGGTGTGACTGGCACGCAGATCTGATGTTAGACTGATGTGAGTGGGTAGGATGGAGAATGTTTTGATCCAATCGAATGAAATTACTGAAGTTATAGAAGTAGCTGAAGAATATCAAGAAATACTGACTTGCATACTGGTAAGTCTTCTCACACTGTTTATTCTCTTTGCATATTTGTGAGTAATCTCATTTCTTTACTATTGTGTTCGGATATCACTGATTCTGTAGTTCCAGGGGGTGAGTGTATCCGTCCTGTCACATCAAGGGTTTATTTTCTCGAAGCCGTTTTGTGCCTGTAACTTCAAGAGAGACTATTCGTGGTAGTTTTTCCGTGGAATGCGTTCACATCGACATTGGTTGAATGTCAGGATAGTTGTTTGGAACTTCGTACGCAGTATTTTGGGGAAATGTCCAGAACTGATTATTGACGAAATGTTGAGAGGCTGGATGAAGTTGGATGTGTAGAGATTTGGTGGACACAACGTGAAACAATTTAGAGGAGCTATTCCACAATTTCGCATAATAAGTGGAGTCATCGTCATTTGAACAGTGAGATTTATTAGGCAGGACAAACCACCAGAATTCGAATAAGATATCTTCGGCACACTTTCCAGACTGTGAAACTTGTCGTGCCTTAACACGCGATTGACGTCTGTCATTTTAGGAATTTCTGGTGAGTATTGAACATGTTACACATTTCGAAGCGTTCATTTGTGACGAGCTACCGATGTGATGCATTTAATGTGACGCACAAGTGAAGTGTGAATGATGTCCTGGAGGACAAGTAGGTGACTGATTTTCAGTTGACTTTAACAAGGCCGTATGGATAATGACTAGTTTTGTATTAATTGGAAGTCATGTGTTTCCTGAAACGATCTTAAAGGTGTCTTGCACTCCTCCCGCTTGTTTACTTCTCCCCTCCGTAGATATTTGTGTTGAGCAGCTTCCGTTTACCACCATGTAGATATTCCCTGACTCTGTGGGATGATGAGATTAGACAAACTAGTAAAATTTCAGTTGTCTTTACCGCCGCCAAAAGTCTGAGAGAAGATTCAATTTTCCGTGTGGGGTAAAATATCGAGTGTACAGCATCTTCACTAACAGATTTCACTATTCGAACTGTACTCTTTCAGGTCAGAGACTCGGTGGGTACCCTTTTTTTGCAAACGAATTTTTATTCTGATGTATTATTTACCAAATAACTTCATGGGTAAATAGGTATAAACGAAGTCTGAGTATTTACGATGGTATAAATCATTTTGTCCACCTTGTGTTTGTTATCATTATTTTTTGTATTTTTATTGTTTCCTTGTGTTTTGATTGGAGCATACTGCTTCAGCAGCACACCTTTACTCTTTTGTATTTAGTGCTCTCCTTTTCAATTGGACTCACATTTGAATGTAGTCGTTAATCTCCTCCCCACACGATGTCCTCCATGTCACCATCGGACCCACGCCCGACTCGTCGTCTTCCATTGGGGTTACACTGAAGCGATGAGTCAGAAAGCGATATCATCCAACTGTCATCAGAGTGAATGAGGTGAATTATTTACTTCGTAGTAAATCCTTATTTCCGTGTCTATGTGAACTCATTTCAGTTTTCTGTGAAACCATTGAGCTGGACAGAACTGATAGCAGTTTATTTGTTGTAATGTTTTCAGTTCATCCTTAGAGGATTAATACCACTCAACTAGCTGAACACACTTGTCACTATTATTGTCGATTTGCACAGATTCGTTAATGATAACTGACCGGTTTCAATTCACATCTATTCTAGAGAAATGGTGACTGATATTCGTAATAGGGTTTTGATGGGTTCGCCTGTCACACTATACTTTCCAGAATAGTGACTAAATAGGAAGGGTGGTATACACACATCTCAGTTGACATTGAATGGGTGTTCATCACTCTTGAAGTGAGTGAAATCTCGGTGCAGTAGAGAAGCAGTGTATTGACTAAATACTTTGATGAATAATAGCTGGAGGAGACTCAAAGTGAGAAAATGTCTGTACTTCTACGCCTGCAACGTGTTTTGAATCTGATGCGTATATGTATGAACTATTACGTCATGTTGATGCCGATATATTCTTCCTTCATATTTTGACGTGGATGGTTTGTGTGATTGACAATATTTATTAAGCATTCGAATCATCCACCGAATTTCCTCGTGATACGTGGCCACATCTCCGTGAGATTTGATACTCGAATATTATAATAGTGTCAGTGGACGATGTTATTTCACTAGGGAAACTCATGTGATCCTGATACGCACTAGTACACTAAGAACATAAGGCATGTTTGTCAAGGAGAATTTTTGAAAACGGTCTTTCGACAGCTCTATATGATATTTGTGCCGGATTTATGACAAAAGTATGTGTTTCTAGATGTTGTACATGTACTACACATGAGAGTCGTTAGGGTTGTGGATTTAGTGGTTTCCCGTCCTATGCCACAGTGAATGCTTGGATGCTAATAAAATATGATTCTGAGTGTATCATGGATTCAGTGATAAGCCTCTCCCCACATTCGACTATATTACTTAATCTTAGTTTTTATTTTGAACACCAGAATTGTTTATTCGGAAGAACTAACCATCTATGCTGGAGATATGAAATGTAGCGAAATACTACACGGGGAACAGGCAGAGAAAAGAATGTATGTGTGCAAAATTGTGAAGCCTTAGTTCCAAACTGATATGATTATGATCAATGATTTATCCTCTCAGTGCCATCCAGCTAAAAATACTGCATCTGTGTGTGATATTTCAAACAAACGTGTGTGATAAGTAATCACCTCAACTGTAGTCAGGCCGTCCACGTTTTCAACATTATCGACTTCAAAACCCTTCGTTTCCACCTTAAACAATGGGACGTGATGTGGAATGTATTAGACGCTGAGAACATTGTTTATTTCACTTTAGTATCTAGTTATTCAAATTATATTTTGCTTCTTGGACTGCATTCATTTATGTAGACGATCCAGGTGAGTTACGTTCCTCACAATGAGGAAAATGCGCTTTTGATGGTTGATTCTGAAATCCAACCAGCACTAGTACAATGAGCTGCATCACCTACATAACCTGTAGGTGATTTAACTGACGGGTGAAAATCGCATTTTGAGACTGAATAATTAATAATTTTATCATTAGTTTTATCATTGATTTCAAGTGTTCAGAGAACATGATTTCGCTTTGCTTCCTTCCTTGTTATCAGATACGTCTATACTGTTTCATTTTATTCTGTCCCAGTGAAACTATGAATTGTGTTCAATAACTGAGCATAATTGGAATTGAAATCATCGGATTCCTGCTGAAATCGATTAGCATTGATTTCAAGTTGCATTCATTATTTCAAATGGTTATTTCATATAATATCTAGTGAAACGCATATTGAGTTTATTATCATACAGGTGAAAAACACAATGTGTCAATTTGCACACTGACGAATATTTCAGCATTTCAAAATTAGTGTGAACCAGAAATTGGGAGGCTTGTTTCTCTCACGACGACTTTGTACATGGAAGTTCAGTTTATTTTACGCCTTGTGTTTAGTATGTGAGCTTGCTTCGTAGTCATGTAGTTGGCTCATCGGTGAACTATTTCAGCATTCAACAGTAAATTAGTATTATGTGGCGTTAACTGTATTACTGGTCATTCATCGAAGTTCGCTAAATTTTGATCCAGTAAGTCGATTGATGTTGAAATATGTATTTGTAGGGGACTCAGGTGAGTTATCCCATTTCAGAATTCATCATATGGTTTTTCCCCAAGGTGTCTTCTGTGTTTCATTATTGACACCATCTACCCTAATTTGAGGTTTTGGATTATGCTAAGCTTGAAGATATTTGTATAATCATAATTGAGCAGAATCATTTTCCGTGATGTTCATTCAATGTGATATATCTGGACGAACACGAATGTTATTCAATTTTCTATGTTCAGAAATAATGTTTATTCGTTTTTGATATTTATAATTTATTTTGGCTGACTTCTTTGAAGTCCTTTCTACACCCTTCTGTGTCTTTGAAAAATGTCAATTAGTACAGTTTTGTCATCTATCCATGTATATATGTGTTAATTTCTGATGACTTGATTGAATCTAGGTGAAGCTGGTAAGCGATGGTAGTAGTATTTGTATATTATATTTATATGGTCAGATGATACCCGCGGTGTTTCGAAACCAGGACCAGTTAAGAGGTAAGCTTGTGTAGCATTCAGCCACAGGTATCCATATTTATACGGTAAGATGACATTAGACCTTAATACATACAAGTCAGGTGGTGAAATATAAGTTGGGGTTGGGTGAGAATGTGATAATGCAAGTCGACTGGAGTGACGAATAGCTGAAAGCTTACCATAAGTTGTTACAGATGTGAAGTCTTTTTCGGGGTCACGTTGTTGTTTAGGTTGCACTCTTCACTCAGTTTAAGTGAGTGATTTCAAGTTGACCTGAGTTGAATATTTTATACGGATTCACTATTTGTTTACTCTGCAGGAGCTCCAAGTATGTATTTTATGTGTCTCAGTGCTCTGGATTATTATTATTATATCCTTTAATTCCTAGGGGAACATAGGGCTTCAGCTGCGCATCTCCATTGCCTTTTGTTTTCTGCCAACTTTTTCACCTCGCTTCACGTCTGCCCACATGCTTTCATCTCCTCCTCACATGACCTCCTCCAAGTCACCCTTGCACTGACGACCAACTCGCCGCTTCCCTTTCGGGTTCCTTTACATAAATCACAATATCCTGATGTTAAATGAAACGGTTTAGATAATGTTATTTGTTTGTCCTTGGTTGAAGGCGTGAAGGTGTGATTAACAATTTTTTAAGTTTAATAGTCGAATGTCTTTCTCATGGTAGTGCTTCTTTGTGTAATTGAGTCGAAAACGAATACTTTGATATTTAATAGAAGTAGTGTGAAGTTTTCACTTCTTCTCCTTTCAGCAGAATTATCTTCAAAATAACTCGAGACTGGATTATACAGATTTGTGACAACAATGTCTAATACTGAATTCG
This sequence comes from Trichobilharzia regenti, assembly GCA_944472135.2. Taxonomy (NCBI): domain Eukaryota; kingdom Metazoa; phylum Platyhelminthes; class Trematoda; order Strigeidida; family Schistosomatidae; genus Trichobilharzia; species Trichobilharzia regenti. Next base: position 26,313,481 of record OX235266.1, on the reverse strand, counting down.
CCTATGCTTAGAAAACACTATTATTCGAACCGTATTATGGTGAATTTGTGAACAAAATTTTTAAGGAAACTGATATTTTCACTTGAACGTGTGGAGTGCGTTATTGTATAGATGACGTATTGAAATGGAAGTTCATACTATGTCTCACAGTTTTACACATCCCGGTTGTGACCAGTATCCATTTTTGATGATGTTTAGTGTTTGTTGTGATAATTGCATGAGTGTTGTGTCTTCAGAATGGCACTCGCACTAGAATTAAAATTTACAGTTGGCTCAAGAGTAGAGAAATTGAAATTTTTCCATGATTATAATGGAAATGTTGGCGTGTAGACAAGTTGAAAATTCAAACTATGTACGCTTATATATCACCACTAGTTCTGTTAATGTGAATTAACATGTTGTCGGAGAGACATGGATTCATGTCTAAGTTCTATTTGATGGCACTTGGTGACTTTCACAATGTGCTGAATTTATCAGCTCCAGGTGAGTTTCCTCTTCCATGCTGTGATGGCATTTTCTGTTTGAAACTAATATTCACCTTACGCAAAAACTGTCATTTGAATCCATTGAATTTATTGTTCCACTAATAGATTGGTGAAAAATGTATAGAGATCTAGTGGTAAAGTGGTTATGATTGAAATTTCTCCATAGTGAAATGAATGATAACGGCTTATTTGTCTATTGGAGGAGGAACCTCAGGGATTGATGCGTGTCACAATTAATTGCTACTTTATTGGAATATCTGTGTAAGTGATCATAGTGAAGTTGCACTCATCGGATGCACACACCCAATGGCAGGGTTCAAATCAAGACCTTCAGGTTACAAGGGAAGCTCGCAGACATTTCAGTCGCTGAGACCCGAATCAGTGGTCTATTAAGTCTAACTTCTATTGATTCACGATTTTTGCGCAACCACCAGGCAATATTATCGGCGTGCGAATGTCCCCACTCACGTCCAGTGTGACTTTGGTCTTCGATTGAGAACTTGTTACCAGTGGAGTCCACCCGGTCGGGGATAGGGACAAACACTCGCTACGGATGACATTGACTGATGGTCACGATTAAAACATGTATCGATAGAAACAAGACCTCAATGGACGTTCGTTAAAACGAGTCTCAGTGGCTGATTAATATACGAACATCCTTTGTAACTTGAAAGTTCTGGTTTGGAATCTGCCGATAGTTGCTAGCTTCCGATGAGTGACAAAATACTAAGCTGAAAAAATAGCTGTAAGCTACTCCCAGCTGGTTTCTAGTGTTTCCGAAACTGAAATCAATCAGTGATCAAAAAAGAAGCAAATCAAATCACAGCGAACGAATTCGTGAAAATTATTTTTGTAGGGCATAATCCTTGATGAATATATGTATAGATGCTTCTACCAGTTGTTTCAATGAGTATTACCATGATTCAAGACAAATGATGTTGTCATTGTCAATTTTCTTTTGTTATTCGAGGTAAAAATAGCATTGGATTGATTGACTATTCGAATTTCATAAGTAATATATGATCATATTAATCTTAATAATCATTGTCACATTTGCATACATCCATTCTCATAGAATATATATCGATGCATGTCAAAGATGAACTCTCTAGTCATTCCACACACTCAATTGAAGTATCCCTGAGTACTCATTGTGGATTTGTTCTCTCACCTACAAATGAGTGAGCTGAAGAATTTCTCTTGAGCATGAGGCGTATTTGCTGTAGTATGGTATCACGAAGAGATAATTTCGACATCGGATGTCCCCATATTCTGAATGAGCCTAATATTTAGTGCTGTTATCTGTTTCGATGAGCAGCTCTTCAGAATATAAGCTTTCTAATTCAAGCGATATCAGATGTAGACTGAATAATCAAAGTTGGTCGTTGAAGAGAAAATTCACCTTAACTAGATATCCTGACTAACACGTTCGATTACTCGAACGATCCTCTTCTCCATTAGGTTCAGCAGGTGTGTTTTGTATCATCCCATTATTTATTGATTGTTATTATGTGCAGTATTCAATGCCTCTGAATGAGTGGGTAGGAATGCACACAAAGTCTTCTTCACTGCCTAAATATGCATAAACGATCGGGTTCGTGGAGTGTTTATGATCGGGATAAAGTGGAGTCCAATTAGTGTTGACATTATGAGCGAATATCCAGTGGTTTTACCGAATACCACACCATATAAATGTTGATAACTGACCGAGTTTTGTATTGAAGATTTCCTATGTCATGCTGCAAAATGACTTCACGCAATTTGCTGCTTACGTTGAATTTCTGTCGTCGTCTTTTAACTGGTGAAATCAAGATGGTTTCATGGGTAATGAAGTATGTATTGTGTGATGAAATCATCACTTCCTCATGTGTTTTTATCCAGAGACTGATGTTTAAGTTTTGATGAAATAATGGGTTCAACAGAAGATTGATAACAATTTTTTAAAACACATTCAGGTGTAGCTGGTGAGTGACAAACGTATTTTGTGGTGTGACATTGTTTCTGTTTATATTATGCTGAATTACGAGAGCGTCGGAAGTGGTGTTCTTCAAATTTCACTCTGGTGAATGTTTCACTCAAGATTTGTGCATGATTGAGATGGATCCATCTTCACCATTGGGTCGCTGGCGATGTATTCCGAAGTGTGGTCTGTGTTTGACCGTTATGGATATCTGATGGTGAAATCTGTTAGTGTACCCAACATTGTGTCACCGATTATGAAATTATCATCAGCATAAAAGCATTTGTTTTGAAGGTGTGAAAAAGATTTCAGATGAATAGAGGTAATGTAAATTTATCGTTAATCCATCAGCAAACATTTGCATATTCGTGTGCACATAACTGCATATTTCATCCAACTTTGGAAATCCATTTAGGTGGACATGGTGAGTTATGGCAGTGTTTGTGAATTGTATCATTTTTATTGACGGATTCACATCACCCTGGTCGGTATTATTCTCGATTTGTACAGTACGGCGTTTGCCTGTACATGTGGCTGATATAAATCACTGACATCCACAACGTCATCAGAAATGCACATCACAGCATCTAGTATACTCCCTGATATTCAGTCATCATTTAACCCTGTAATGTGATAAGTTGGTGTTCGAATTCACCTCGAGTCACAGCTATCCTCTACATGAACTTTAGTTGATATATGCCGATGCAGTGAACTTCGTGTTGACTAGAATACAAACATGTTATACTACTACTTCGAATGAACTTATATGGTGGGAAGACTGAGTGATTTCATCCAACTCAGCGAATATTGGTGCTGATAGTTGAGGAGTGAGTCACAATTGCTCGTCATCCACTTGTGGCAAAATGGAGAGAAGAAAATTCTTCAGGTGTGTGTTTTTATGCTCATATCTGTATCTGTATCCAGTGCATGCCAAGTAATCCACAGCGGGAAACTTACGGAAGCCTTCGAATTGAGGACCGGAGTGATGCAAAACTGTCTACTATCGCCAATGATCTTCCTGATTGCAGTAGATTGGATAATGTGACAAACAGACAGCGACGGGCAATGAAGAAACAGGCATAAAATGGACTGACACAAAAATAGAGCTTGGAAGATCTGGACTTCACCGATGATATATGTCTGATTTCCCACAAACTGGAAGATATGCAAGTGAAAAGCAACAAGCTGGCAGAAGAAGCATCAAAGATAGGACTACAGCTGAACGTAGATAAAACAGAGATGATGACGACTCCTGGCCAACACCGGCAGCAACAACAACAACAGACAGCAATCAGCATAAACAGGAGGAACCTGAAAGAAGCAACACTTTTTATCTGCCTGAGAAACATCGTTTCAAATACAGGCGGAACTGAAGAGGATATCAAAGCCAGAATCGGAAAAGCAAGACAAGCTTTCATTACTCTCAAGTCCATGTGGATGTCAACATCACTCAGGATCAAATATAAGATCCGGATTTTCAACTCCAATGTGAAATCATTCAGTTCTACTATACGGATCAGAGACTTGGCGAATCATAAAGAGCATCTCAAACAAACTCCAGACCTTCATTAACAGTTGTCTTCGCCCAATACTCAAGATCAGATGGCCAGCCAGAAAAGATCAGCAACAGGGATCTCTGGAAATCAGAGAACCAACCGGAAACCGATTGTGAAACAAATAGGCAGGAAGAAATGGAGATGGATTGGCTGGCCATACTCTGAGAAAACCATCAAGTGACATCACTAGGCAAGCCATTGCTCGAGTGGAACCCGAAAGGGAAGCGGCGAGTTGGTCGTCAGTGCAAGGGTGACTTGGAGGAGGTCATGTGAAGAGGAGATGAAAGCATGCGGGCCGACTTGGAGCGGGGTGAAACATTTGGTGGAAAGCCGAAGACAATGGAGATGCGCAGCTGAAGCCCTATGTTCCTCTAGGAATTAAAGGATATAGTAATAACAGTCTGTGTTTAGCCATTCAGCGAAGCAGGACTGGCGACTGTTTTACAGACAGACTTGTTCAAGTGTATCACTCATTTCAGAAGTCCGTCTTTAAGATATGAATGATGGCTAATTCAATATCATGCATATATGGTAGTGATTTTTTCTAGCTCTATCAGTGTAAGCTTCATTTACCAAGATTCATTCTTCGTACTCATGTGATCGGGTGTGGATTTCAGTGTCTGAGATTCGACAGTTAAGTAACTGGTTGATGTGACAAATAGAGCCTAAACGGTTGGTGTCAATGAAGCTATACATCCGAGTCAAATGTGTTGTAATTGTTAGTGAACTGGGATGCATCTCTTCATCTTCTGCCAACACTCGTTTATTCGAAATGTTGAGATGAAGACAGCTGGTGACGCACTGGTTGTAATTTCAAGTGGATTTCACCTTTGAGTTTCCTTGGATGACATATCGGCTTGAAGCATAGGAATTAACACAATATGTATCCATTTGTGACTTTGTGAAATGCTGTGGTGAACCACTGTCTATTGATGCCATTTGTGTTTGTAGTTTGTGGAATCATTGGATTCATCGTTTGGCAATTCACATCTTATTCTTTCATTCCATATGTACCTATCGTGTATTGGCTGTAGTGCATGCATTCTGGAAATAATATGTGGATAGTTAGTGAAATGATGCTGTGTGTTTAATATCTGATCGTATTGTGGATTGTAAAATTTTGTGACTCGTTTGTCTTCTCACTTCCTCAACACACTACATTATGTGATATGTGACATTTCAGGAACATTACCAGGTAGGTTTCATTTCATGCAGGAGATCGATTGACTTGATGCAATATATCATACGTCTTCGAATGAAGACGAGCACGAGATTATAAATTCTGTACTCTACTTCACATTGAAAACAAAAACAACTTTTACAGTCTGAGTAAATGATGGAAGTGGCGAAGAATACATCTCGGTATTTTCTATTGACTAGCGAATTAATGAGGGCTTGTATGGAAATGCAGAGCGTATTGTGTGACAAAATCCACATTTCTGCATGTTGTTGTATCTGGCGAGTGCATATTCACTCATTATAATCTGAAACGTACAGGAATATATATAAATATATGTATATCTGCATGTATTTCCCTATTTTTGAAACACATTCAGGTGAAGAAGGTGAGCAATCAGCGTGTTGTGTAGTGTGATGTAGTTACTGTTGATGATATGCTGAATCAGCGAGGGTATAAATGAATATTTCAACTTTTCGAATGAATTTAGGTGGACATGGTAAGCAGTGAGCAGGTCATCCACCGTGTAGTTTCTTTTATCTGAAGGACTATTAATATTCAACCAAACGAACACACTTGTCAGTGATTCTGATGGCTTTTAAATATCATGTGGTTTCCAAAATTGAAGCGACTGTATCCTATTATTATAAAACGAACATTCGTTGCAGATTATAATAGGATAGGTTTATAATATAGACGAGTCATGGTCGATGTGATTGTTGATGCCAATAAGAGGATCACAATTTGGAAACACTGGACTGTCATCACTCACACAAATATTTGAATGATAAAATACTTCGGGCCTTCACATTCACTGATTGCTTAGTAATGATGATCAGACATATAACCATCTCATAATATGATGAATGACATCACGATATTGTGCTATATCAAACTGAAGGTGTGCAGGTATTCTTGTAGGAAGGACGTATGCATTGCATGCATAAATGTGAGGTTGGCTACAGAGTGAAAATGACTGGTGATCATTTGACAGACTTGTTGAAGTATATCATTCATTTGTGAAGACTGTCTTCAGAATACGGATGATGGTGAAATGAATATACAACATTTATGCATTCCATCCAGCTTGTGTGTTGCATTTTTGATTGTTGTGGCAGTTTTTCGTCGTCACCAAAACTGGACAGATCACAGAACATACAACATACATTACACGTAAGATTGTTTCTGATTGAGCCGAACAATTTCAGATTGATGGAACTTTTTTGTTCCATCGGCTGTATAGAGTTTGTAAAGTTCTGAACACTGTTTCCACTGTTATTCCTTAGAACAGCAAAGTCGCCCAGGTTGGTACTGAGGACATGTACACGTCACATATGACGTTGACTGGTGGTCACAATTGCAAATTGAATCGACAGTATATAGAAATACTGGGTCATTTAATGGGGTCCACGTGGCCAAATGAAGTGCAAGAATCCCTTGTAAGCTGAAGGTCCTGAATTGGATCTTGTTGACAGGTGGATGCTTCCTATGTGTGCATGTGAATCACGTATTTGTTGATGTATCGCACAATTGTTTCACTGTGAATCACTCTCGTGGAAGTGACATGGAGATTCAAGACAAATGATGTTTTCATGTTTGCTTCATGCTAGTGGCTTGAAGTTTCTGTAGCAGTGTTTATTTTAAAGGATGGGGACGCTAGACATTGTTTTGTCTCTTACTCTAACGCATTTCAACACGTCACATGTCTCATTTCAGAGCACTTGCCAGGTATGTTATCTGTCTCATTTAGAAGACTGATCATTTTCATGAATACTGAGTGAACGGGAAATTATGAGTGAAATATACGCTGCTATCATATTGAGCACAAATGATTTCGTGCATTTCGAATTCATGATTGCGAAGAATATATTTTCGTATGAACACATTGGGAGGTACTCAGTGTAGTAGTTTTTCTGTGAGCGCCAACAACACAGCCACGATGAATTCACCTTCATTGTTATCTAGAAGCCGTCTCCATTGTGTTCAGCGTGAGCTGATTCTGACAGGTAAACAAACAATATATATGATAAGTGGATGTGAGTATTCTTCGCCTTCTTCCTTCTGATCGCCTCTGAGTGTACATGTTGAATTTATTTCATATCAGTGAATTGATTTCATGCGTTGAATAAACTAGTATTTAGTGTGTTGGGAATTTGTCGACTGGTTGGTTAGTCACTAAGCTGTGGGTGGGACCACTTGTGTTCATCAACGTGAACGCTGTCACCAATTTCATCTCTGTTATTTCCCATGAATTACAGATAATGACAATTTCTACGGAAATCATTTTTGATCAGTTAATCTCCGTGTTATCTAATGTACTGAGAAAAGTTCTGTGCATTGTAATGTGCATATTTGTGTGTAGGTTCATTCGGTGAGTGACGATTGAATAAACTGTGTATAACTGATTGATATTCCACTCGACTTTTCGTCTCCCACATTGTTGTCATATGTTGTTCGTATTCGTGGTTGACACATGACCAGTTTTTGTACCACTCCACACACAATCCTGGACATATGCAAAGTGCAAAGTAATCCACTTGTGTCTGCGACCGATGTTCGGATATATATATATATATATATATATATAAGGGAAATTGATTTCCCATGTGTGTGGTTTTTTAGTGGCTATCTGTCAGTTAGATTCTGTCTGCTAATCCAGATTCCAAAGAACAGAAATATTGCGCAAATTTCATTCTGTTGGTGCATGATGGCTTCTGTTATGATGTTTTGAGGCAATATCTCAAGTTCTTTTGTTTTCAGCCTGTGAAACATTTAGTCCTGAATTTGTGTTCAGGTCGTATGAGTTTGTTTCTTACGACCGGTTTGATTCCATCATTCTGATGCTTGATATCATGTTGAGGACTAACTTCGGTGTATGCCTCTTCTGTCTGATGTCATTTTGTGTGCACAGTGTATTTGCCTATAATACAGTTGGCTGCGATTCCTGATCAGGATTGTCAAATTTTTTCGATGAGCCGGCTGATAGACACTTGTATACAATATTGTTCGTGAATAGTTTGAATGAAATGTGTGGTTAAGCGAATGAACCGATTCAGGACACCGGATAACTGGATAATGAACAATTAACGAATATGACTTGTGGATATACATCATATTGATTGTGATTATGATGGTCAAAAATTTGAATCGAAAATGCTTACAGGATAATTACTGCTAGATGTTTCGATGGCATATTCACTTTAGTTGGTGTATAAATGTATATTTGAATATTTGGAGTGCATTCAGGTGGACATAGTAAGTAATGAGGACGATATATACTCTGTGATCTTATATATGGGAAGGCCAAATGGTTGTCATTTAGTCGAATGCGCTGGTCTGTAACTTTGATGAATAGGCGAGGCAGTTTTGTTTTCGATAGTGAACTGATGAAAAATAATTCACCGGCCACTACTTGAACACTATCATATGATAGCTGTACATTATTGGCGAGTCACGATCGTTTTGATTTGTGATGTTTTAATCGAAAAGCACTATCTGTAAACAATGGAATGTCATAATCCACTCTATGATACACAGGACAACTTACTTCTTGACTTGTATTCAGCCACTGCTTGAGACTGATAATTGGATATATTAATATCTCATAACGTCTTCAATTACATTACAGCTTTGCACTACATCATATTCAAATTGTGCAAGTATTCGCATAGAAGACATTTATGCACTTCATGCTTGAATCTCAGTATCGCTATCCAGTGGAAATGACTGGTGATCATCTGACAGACTTGTTGAAGTACGTCGCTCATTTGGGACGTCTGTTTTCAAAAGTACAGATGATGGTGAAATCATCATACACCACAGATAGAACATGACATCGTTTCCAACTGAAGTGAACAATTTCCGATTGATGGAGATTTATTTTTCGTACTCCCGATAGCCAACCTAGATTTTAGTATGTTATTTTTGAAATTTCAAACAATGGTTCCCATTGAATCTCTATCATGATCAGTATTTGTGAATGATTCTGTACATTTGAGTTGATGTGTGTGAATATTGTTAGTCAGTTGATATCGGTCACTTCTGCTTCCATCAATATTCAATAATCATCATTTTTTCACGAAGACATTGAATAAGATCTTTTCACTTCAATCAGTTTTCAGATGTTTTTTGTTGTGTCGTCACATCGATTTCCGCTATGAATAACTTCATGAATTTACGCGGTATTTATGCTTCCAATATCGAGAAGGTATGGTGAGCGCTACACAAGTGAACATGTGTGTAGTGGACTTACCCTGGTGCATCAGCTAATAATCACGTTGCTCAATAGAGTCTTCTGTACATGAATAAGAAAATTCGTGTGACTTGATATCAGAACACTGAGTGATATTTCCCCGATATATGAATGATGCGTCTTTGTGTTATTATTTAGTGGGTAACTTATTCTTAGAAATATCTACCCTAGTCGATGCATTATGTCTGAATAACAAAGTGTGTGACTTGAAGGCGAAATATGATTTGTGAAAGGTGAATCTGAGCATGGTTACTAGAGTCCATGTTTGAAATTTTGAGAAAGAACAAAACAGATATCTAACTGCTAACAGTTATTGTTGAACATGGTGTAAATGTCAATTCCGAAATTTCGAATCCATTTAGATGGAAAGGGTGAGTGATGAGCTTATGTTGAGTACTGTGTGATAGTGTGCATTAACGGATCTAGGGTGAAATTCTTTCAAAATCCGCCACTTTTCAGCGTTTATCTTGAGACCAGAAGACTGTTTGTGTTTGTATTCGTATTCAACCTATTTCCAGAATTTGTGGAAAGCACCAGTTTGTTTGATTGATTAGTTTGAATTTGTCAGGTGACGAGTGATAACGGTCAGCCAGTTTAGCATACACTTATACTTTAGAGGAGTGAATTTGCATGGAAACAAGAGAATCATTGCATATATTATATATCTTCGTCGTCGACATCAATATCCTTCATGTAAATTACGTTCAACAATTTTCTGGTGTTATTTCCCTCATCATCAAGAAGGTAGGATTTAGTGTTCTGATTACGGTCAGTGTTATTCGTGAAATTCATAAAACATTGTTGTTATTTCTTCAGTATCTGTTGATTTCATATGTGAATACACTCCGCGAATTTCACAGAACCTCCCTTTACGTTTCTTTTCTGACTTCCTTTTCCGAGGATGTGTCCTTATATCTTGGTTATCATACACTCATATATTCACTCACAAATTTATACTTGAATACAAACTGTCGTTGTTTGCGGTTTTTTCGTTGTATTCCTGATTTATTCATGCTACCTTTCAGCTGATATGAACAATTGGGGAAATTATCACTTTGAAATGAGCATGTCAGAGATGACTTCCTCACAGTTGTGTCACTACACTGACCAATGTTGAATGATTTGAGATTGTGTTTTAAACAATTCGCTATATTGTCGAGGTTTGTGAAATAAGAACGAATGTGGAATTTAGAATTCCTCAGATATGAAGTTATGTTTAGGGTTTAGTACAACTGTCGACTTTTTCTGATATATTGCTTGGCGTGTACAAACGGATTCTCAGTGAAATGCACGACGTTTGCCTGTTCATGTGGTTGACATAAATCACTGACATTCACAGCGTCATCAGAAATGCACATCAGAGCATCTAGTGTACTCACTGATATTCAGTCATTATTTAACCCTGTAATGTGATAAGTTGGTGTTCGAATTTACCTCAAGTCACAGATATCCATCACATGAACTTAGTGTATATATGCAGGTTCAGTGAACTTCGTGTTGACTAGAATACAAGCATGCTGTAATACTGCTTCATTTGAATTCATGTTTGTGGAAGGCCAGATGATTTTCATCAAGCTCAGCCAATAATGTTGCTGATATTCGAGCAGTGAGTCACCATTGGTAAACAGTTGCTGGTCGTCGGCTCGTGAGGAAATGGAGAGAATAAAATGCTTCAGGTGTGAGTTATATGCTCGAATCTGTGTTTGGCCATTCAGCGAAGAAGACTGGTGACTGTTTGGCGGACTTGTTGGTGTGTACCACTCAAATCAGAAGTCCCTCTTTTTTATGATGCGAATGATGGCTAATTGAACATCCCGCATATATGCTTGTGATTGATTCTCGCTCTATCAGTGTAATCCTCATTTACCAAGACTCGTTCTTCTTATTCATGAGAGCTGGAGTGGATTTAAGTGTTTGAGATTCAACAGTTCACAAACTGGTTGGTGTGGCAACTAGAGCCTAAATGGTTGGTGTGAATGATGCTGCACATCCGATTTGATTTGATTTTTGATTACAGCTTGATTCCACACCGTATTTTGGTACATGTATGCAATGCTTCGGTGGTACAGCGATTAGGACGCTCGCCGACCATGCACATGGTCCGAGGTTCGATCCTCGGCCGACGCACTCCTTTACCTCACTAAGTCAGAAACGATCCTGGCAAAGAGGAAAGGTTGGGCATGGAGCTAGCAACCCCATCCTGTAAAAATAAACACTGCTGCAGAAACTTCAAGCCACTAGCTTGAAGGCCTATGTTCCACTGGGGAACGTGAAGGAAAAATTATTATTATTATTTATGGAATTTTCAGCATGGATATCGGTAGCCCGAATTTTGCAGGCCGACCATAGATATCAGGTGTGCGTCGGCGTGGGCTACAACCCCGAACCATGTGCATGGACGGCGAGAGTCCTAACCACTGTGCCATTGACGCTACAAATGTGTTGTAATTGTTAGTGAACTGGGATGCATCTCTTCATCTTCTGCCAACACTCGTTTATTCGAAATGTTGAGATGAAGACAGCTGGTGACGCACTGGTTGTAATTTCAAGTGGATTTCACCTTTGAGTTTCCTTGGATGACATATCGGCTTGAAGCATAGGAATTAACACAATATGTATCCATTTGTGACTTTGTGAAATGCTGTGGTGAACCACTGTCTATTGATGCCATTTGTGTTTGTAGTTTGTGGAATCATTGGATTCATCGTTTGGCAATTCACATCTTATTCTTTCATTCCATATGTACCTATCGTGTATTGGCTGTAGTGCATGCATTCTGGAAATAATATGTGGATAGTTAGTGAAATGATGCTGTGTGTTTAATATCTGATCGTATTGTGGATTGTAAAATTTTGTGACTCGTTTGTCTTCTCACTTCCTCAACACACTACATTATGTGATATGTGACATTTCAGGAACATTACCAGGTAGGTTTCATTTCATGCAGGAGATCGATTGACTTGATGCAATATATCATACGTCTTCGAATGAAGACGAGCACGAGATTATAAATTCTGTACTCTACTTCACATTGAAAACAAAAACAACTTTTACAGTCTGAGTAAATGATGGAAGTGGCGAAGAATACATCTCGGTATTTTCTATTGACTAGCGAATTAATGAGGGCTTGTATGGAAATGCAGAGCGTATTGTGTGACAAAATCCACATTTCTGCATGTTGTTGTATCTGGCGAGTGCATATTCACTCATTATAATCTGAAACGTACAGGAATATATATAAATATATGTATATCTGCATGTATTTCCCTATTTTTGAAACACATTCAGGTGAAGAAGGTGAGCAATCAGCGTGTTGTGTAGTGTGATGTAGTTACTGTTGATGATATGCTGAATCAGCGAGGGTATAAATGAATATTTCAACTTTTCGAATGAATTTAGGTGGACATGGTAAGCAGTGAGCATGTCATGCTCTGTGAAGTTATCTTCGTCTGAAGGACTAATAGAACTAAACTAGACTATCGTACTTGTCAGTGATTCCGACGAATCGAAAAGGAAATTTTATTTCCGAAATTCTAGCGATTTTTTTTTTGTTGTATCTGGTGTTTTCACTTCCTCAACACATTTGTTACGTGACATGTTGCATTTCAGGGGAATCACCAGGTGGGTTCCTTTTTACACAGTAGATTGATTATTTTCATGCATATCATATCATATCTTCAAATGAACACAAAATTATAAAATCTGCTTTGTTGTATTGATCACAATAAATTTAATGCACTCCTAGTTTATGAGCATCATGGCGAAGAATGCATTTCACGGCGACTAATTTTAAAAATACAGGGTGTATAAAGAGAGATTTTATATATGTCCAAATCAAGTTCACTTTTAAAATTTTGAAAATATTTGGGTGTTGGGAATATGATATTTACATCGTTTTGGTTTTCATTAATTGGGAAATTCAAAACAACTTTCATTACAACGAAGAGATTTTGGTTTATTCCGCTTCATGCTATATTGTGAATAAATATGGCAGTTTACGCATTTCCCGGCCTCCTGCTTTGGTAATTTTCTTCATCGTTCATTAGCTGCTTTATTTCTTTGCTTTTAGAATTCTTTATAATGCTTTTTGCCTTATAAATTCTTGATTTGACGTTGATTGTTATGGACAGCGACATCGTTATATTCCATTTAGATTTTGGTGTATAAGGACGCGTTTCTGTAGTTTTCAGTAATGTGAAATTCAAGCAATTTTATCCATTGTTCTTCCCATTCTTAATAATGTTTCGACTTCAATTTTGTTCAATTTGTACCCATTATTTGCAATACGTTAGCCTACATTTAAATGCATGTTCCTCTTCATTTCGGAATATTCGATTTTGGATGATTTGCCAGGTAGGTTTTCACGGAGTTAAAGTTTATAATTGTGTCTTTGAATGGGGATAAAATTAGTAATGTATTTACAGGGGCACGGTGTATAGAGTTAATTTTTTGCACTGAGTACTCACCTCCAGATTAGCTGTGAAAGCATTTAGGACCTAACAGTTTAATAACTACTTTATGTGGATTGCTGATGCCAAATAAGCAGGCATTGTAATTGTTAAGTAAATTTGTCTCTTCTATTCTTCAATGTTCCATATTGATTTTGAGCACATCAACAAATTCATTTGTTTTGATCAATATCTGAAAATATAATTTTATTGTAGGTTTCGTAACATGTCAATTAACCCCATAAACTCTCTCAGCATTTGTTGCATTATGTGTTCATCAATGTGAATATTGTCATCGTTTTTATCTCTGTGATTCTTTAAGATTTATTGAGTTTTAAGAAATGTATGTTTGACAAATGAATGTATCAGCTTATTTAATGAATTGAGAACCTTTTTGTGCTGAAATACGAATATTTTGATTTAGGTTCATCCGGTGAGTGAAGATTCAGTTTTGTATATCCGATGAATTAAAGATAATTGATTAGTCATACTTTTTTCCCTATCATGAATTTGAAGAAAGCAGGAACAGCAGCTTTTACAGAATAATACGTTACTATCAGTGCTTATCTTGTTGGCTTCCCATCAGCTGCTTACAGCTTTGATAATTTTTACTTTTTTGCGCAGAAAGGTTTTAGCATGCTTGAAAATTTTTCACGATTTCAGTTGACAGGCGGTCCTCAACTTGGTGAACAGTGCTCAGAAAATAAGGCTTATATTGTTTTCGCACAGTTAGTTGAAGTTTAAACAAAGTGAATGTATGCATACAATGTTGTATGAGTTACACAATAACGAAGAGAAGTGCATAAGACGATGAGCAACTAATCAATTTGGCAAAAATGTACTGAGTTCAACTCAAATCACAGAAACAAGTGACAATCAAAATTACACTATATCAAATCAAAGGTGGGGGTCATTACGTAATCAAATGAAAGAGGAAATAAAGACATCCAGTTACCAGGATGCAAGAAATTACTGATTACTGCTTCTTTCTGACACAAAATTTGGGTTTCAGCCGTTTGATGGAAAGTGATTCGGGAAACTTGAGGAAAATTGGGTTTTTCTGTCCATTGATTAAGCGATTTTCACCTCATGACCGGTATCAAAGATGTCTGGTAATGGAACTACTGTAAGCGTTCTGTTCCCTTCAGACTTAAGCTTTTCGGTACATGTTCAGAGAATTGGGGTTGGCCCTTTTTTGGTTGATTGGTATTCATTAAACGTGTCTTCTAAGGAACTGTCGCCATGTTTTGCTTATATTTTCGTGGTTGAATATTGACCATATTTCCCATCATCTCCTTCGCTTTCCAACATATTTACAAACTACTACGTAATACATTTGTGTCAGTTAGAGTTGTATACGCGTAAATTTCTCACTTTGGTGGATCACCACATTTGAATGTGTCTGTTGTTAAAGTGAAGTTCATTCAATCGTCTTGTATTTGTAAAGAAAATTCCCACTGGATAATATAACTGAAATGTGTACAGTATGCGGAACATCGTGTTTAAATAACAATGCTTAGGATCAGTAGGCAAATAGCTAATTCCCAAATTGAAACTGTTTCCGACCACTGACAAGAAGCGGTATCGAACATACCTTCGTGATCACATCTTCGTCAGCGTATGTGAATCTCACCATGGATTTTGAAGAGTTTCTATAAAAATTGTGAAAAACATCATAAGTGTTTACAGACAAGTAGCAGTTGCTGCTTAACATACGTATAACTGTCATTTTTGGTATTTTGAATCCATTTATGTGAAGGTGGTAAGCAAAGACTATAGCATTGTGACTGTTTTACTGTTGATGGATTTAACAAGCGATTCTGTAAATTAACACTTTTGTCTGGCATTAACCCTGAGCCGTAGAATTTGTCTATATATACAGGTGTATTCAAATTGTTGTGCAAAAATGAAAGCCTGTACTTCAGACAGATAGCGAAATCGTTCCATTTTGTTAAAATGTGTATATTACTCATCTCGAATAAACACTTGTTTTTATTTGTGACGTCGTCAATGCTAATGAAGACCCATGTCCAGTAAAATGTGAAGCCGAGCAGGACATCAGATAATTCTAACTTTTTGGATTGTCTATGGTAAATCGTAAGAGGGAATCTTCATTATAGTGGTCATCTCTTCATTCAAGAAATCAGATACGGGGTTGCAGTGACATGTTCGCTTTAGTAGGAAGAATCTACTCAACTCATTACGAAGGCATTTTACCGAAGGTTAACATTGAACTACAATATCTTCCTTTGAAGAAGTTACTAGTATTTAATATAACATCCTTTGATTTCAACCGTTCATCACTTTGCAGGATCGCATGGTGAGAATTTCGTTTTTCGCTAGTTTATGGACTGTTGTACATTCGACTTAGTCAGCGGGGCATTAGTAGGATTCCGACAAAACAGATGAGTATACACAATCACAGTAGCTAACATAAATTGCTACATAAGATGAGTTGAATTGAGAGGCTGAAGTTGTGTAGTGAGATAAATAATTTAACAAAAGAGTTGCAATATGGATCTATGCAGATAGGAAAAGACTTGCGATATGGAGTAACATTTTATAAGAAATAGAAAAGTTTCAAAACGTTAATAATGATACAAGTAGACAGAAAACAACAGGGTCATTACTATGACACTGAAACTGAGGGGGTTATTCTCTTTCTCCAACTTGATTTGTCTGATTTTTAACCTTTTATAACTCTTCTATTTGACTCCTGCTCATTCGTGATATCACATATCCCCTGATTACAACTCATTTTTTATTCTGAATCTTCTGGGATTCACGTGGACCTCTACAAAACAGTCGCTTTGAAAACATTAAAAATTTCATAAAAATTATCAGAGAGCAATACTAATTTATGAAGTTGTATTTTGAGGTATTAGGTAAAACTAGGCGTTCACTAGAAAAGTGTAAATCTTTACGACTTCAATCCGTGAAACTGATGGACGAATTCTTTGCTTCCCCTATTTTTGGATACTAATAAAAGTAGAGTGAAACTGATTTTAAGTGATTTTATATTTTTCTGAGACGAAAATACTGATGCAGTACCCTTACAAAACTAAAACCTCTCAAAATAGTTGTATTATAATTTTTATATCAAACTATTGATAAAATTAGTGAGTGCTCTCCACTGCTAACTGTCTTCCAGACTTTGATGGTAAGAATATTCACCTCGTAAAATGATGTATTTTACAGTACGTAATAATAATTAGGCAGTTCAGCTAATCGAATAATCCTCCTCAATTATAATCTTGGTGTGAAGTGCGATGGATAAGGACAGAGGACAGAGACCTTAGTATTTAGGAGATGAAGATATCGGCACTGCATTGATAACACAGAATAAGACATTCCCTAGTTTGTTTGTAATGGAAGACAGTGTGCCGATTCGATTATTCCACCAAAAATTTACATTGAATTTTAGTGTCACGAATCTGCAATGCCAATTTTTTTCATTTTCATTTCCTTTTGTTCGTCACTGTGTAGTTTCGTATAGTGAGTATTTAGACATTCACTAGTTAGGGTGCTGTTATGAGCAAGAGATTGTAAAATCTGTACTGTCATACCGAGCACCAATAGCTTTTGTGTACTCTGAGTATATGATCATAGTGACGAGAAATACATTTTGTGGCTTATAATTTTAAAAGTACTTAGATTTAATCCTAAATTCTCTTTGTTTGCTTTCCTTATTTTTAGAGTGTTTGGTTTCAATGTTTGCATCATTCTCACTGATCACCATTCACTTTTATGTTCCCTTGACCCGAAAATATGGCTGTGCATTGATATTTTGTGATCTCGTGTTGAAATATCTCGTTATATGAGTCAGCCTCATTTGCTGTACATCATTGGACGAATGCCACTGTATTATTTGCATTGATAATTTCTAGTTGATTAGGTTTTTAGTCACCTGATACGAATTTAAAACAAGCAACCAAGGTTAATGAAGCAGGATTTAGCGAATTCATCAAATTTTAGTAGAACTCGACAGCTGAATACTCCACATGCACTAATGAAATTATACTGCCAGATATAAGACTAATAAGCAAATAAACTACATTGAATTGGTCATCCAGAAAGACAGGTGCGAATATTTTCCAGGTCATGTTCAAACATATAAGGGGAAAGGGAGTGTGGGAGATCAAAATTAAGATAAAATGCTTTACGCTTCAATTAAATCACTTAGATAAACAATAAGTCATTAGAGAACATATCGAGAATTACAGACAGAGTGTATCAATAGTAATAGTTATAATAATAATGTTGAGGTGAGTTAAGATAATGCTACTGATAGAGGATAGTTTTAAATGAATCAAGAATAATAATAATAAGAGGTAGAATAATAAGTAAAACGTATAATCATGATAGATTCAGATTGACGACCGTCTCCTTTTGTACACAGAGACCTGGTTTATAAAGTCGGATCGCACAAGCCTCTGCAGTTGCAAGTATCTTCCTGTTTCTCTGTCTACTTACAATAGTGAATGACTTGACAGCGTCGATATGATGTCGACAGTCCACAAGATGTTTTTTTACTGAGGATTTTGGCACCTTGCATTCAGCTGTTTTCAACCATTTTGGCAAATGCTTCATCTTTCTGGAAGACATATTCATTGGAGGTTGTTTACTTATCATTCTTATATCTCTCAGTTTAATTTTAAAAGCATATATATCCGTGTATATAGAGTATTCGGCCAAAGAGTTCTGCCGAAATTTGATGATTTCATTAAATCCTGCTTTATTAACCTTTGTTGCTTGTTTTAGTGACCTTTTGACGCAGTGGACAGCAGTTAGGCATTACAGCTAACAGGTATTGAGTTCGTCTCAAAATGTGGAAACCATATAATGGAGTGGTGACTTTATCGCTTGTCACCATCGAACGTATAATATAGACATTCCAATGTAAAAATCACACTTCGAAATACTAGAAGAACAAATGAGAGCTGGTAATTTCTAGAAAAGAAACCTTATCAATGATACTGTAATTAGAAGAAACTGACTGAGAATCTCCAAAATGTACACAACACAGATGGGTTGAAATGTTGAAGACAAAGAGGCATACAGAGACTTCATCTTTGAAAGACATGTGCAATAAATAGTGTTCAAAGTAAACATCGAATTTCAGTGTAATCTCTTTGTTGTGAAAAGCATAAATGGGACTTGGTTATCCCTTCTTACATAGACGGGGGTGGTAAGTTTTTAGGTTTTGGTCAGTAAACAGACTACCTAGTGTCAGTGTTTGGAATATATATTTTTTTATTTTTTTAATTTTTGATTTACAGCTTGATTCCACACTGTATTTTCGGTACAAGTATGGAATTTTCAGCATGGATATCGGTAGCCCAAATTTCGCAGGCCGACCATAGATATCAGGTGTGCGCCGGTGTGGGCTCGAACCCCGGACCATGTGCATGGTCGGCAAGAGTCCTAACCACTGTGCCACCGACGCACACATATATAATCATACCTATGCGTGGTAACATAGAATATTGTTCGTGTATTTCTTACCTTCCTGCCATAATAAGATACAAACATGCGATGGATTTTACTAATTGTTTCGTTGTAGAGAAGCTAAGGCTGATGCGGTGTATTTAACTTATTTGTATGAAACTTACGTTTCAACCAGTCATAATGTTATGAGTAAGAAACATCAAGTGATGCGATCCTTATTGGTTATTAAGTCAATTTGGACATAAATCTTCCCGGATTTTGTGAGTGGGCCTCACTTCATGTTTGATATCGTTTCAAAAATGCCACCACGTTTAGTGACGAAACGTATGCGACCAGGTATTTCACACTTTTGAAACATCTGCAATTAATTATAACAGAAATTGATGCGGATAGTGATTACGGAAATAACTTTCATTTGATAAATGAATAATAAAATTCCATGATTGAAGGAGCGAGATCATAAGTCGTAATGACTTGTTTGTTTCAGTCAGATGAAGTACCTTAATTCAATAGGAAATCATCTTACTAAGGCTCAAAGTTGGCTTTCCCTGCCTTCATTTTTTAATGGAACATACATATCTTTGTTCATCACTATACAGGATCGGCTAGTGAGTTTTTGTATATTTTCCGCAGTTCAAGCTCTGATTTATACTCAGTGGACGTGCTATTCAGGATATATATGCTCCATTTTTGTTTGGACTGAGATGTTAGTGTTTACCAGATTGATGCTGGAGACTTTTCACTCGGTTTTATCAGTGTTTGCGACCACTGTATTGATCATTATAAAGGAATCTTCTTGTCTGTGTACATCACACATATACTCAGAAGTTATGCAGTGGGAAAACGCTCTTTTACCAAAAAACTCTACTGTTCCAAGGCAACATATCTGTAATGTACGTAGAAATGTATTTCTCGGGCTCCTGGATTCACATCAAAGGGCTGAAATAATCTTGCTTGTATATCCATTTGCATTTCCTCAGTTCAGTCACTTGGTAGGTAGTGTGATGGCTAATTATTTGGTGGTAAAACTAACGTTAGTATGACTGATGTCTACTTATCGTGAGTGAACGATTCATATCTTAATGTAAGGTGTTTAAAGTTCCAGTGTTTTAATGAAATATTAGTTATACCCCTGGATAATTAACACTTTCTAGGTCCTGCTAATACCAAAGCAAAGCAGTTTTTCAGAATGGACATCAGTTTCCAATGCACTTTATTGTAAACATTCGGTAAAACATTTTATAAATTGTGTCATTTGTTCTGGTACAGACCTGGGCGGTGAGTGTTCGAATTTTGGACAATACATATAAAGCCTTTTTTAGGCAATATGAGAGCTAACGTGATAAACAAATATTTCATTCTTGTAAGATGTCCATCATAACTTTGCCGTGATGATGATAAGCATCATGGAGTCGTTTTTGATTCGACAGACGATCAACAACAGTCCATTGTTGACGGAATGAGATTGGAAGACGTAATCACTTGTTTGCTATGGTCGAAATACGTGTCTGAATTCTATACAAAAGCAATCGACCAGAGCCTAATATCTCACTTCAGGGCCTTTTCTATGTGTGTGTTTGTTGTGCAAGTTTTTTAATCAAGCATTTTTTGGTATTGACTGCACGTCACTCTGCAGGACGGATAGGTGAGCAATTTGATTTTTGCTAGTTTTTAATGATTGTTTATATTCCTTGCATGCACTATTCAGAATAATTTGTTCCAGTTTCTTTAGCAACCATATAGTTGAACATTTTCAAATATCTTGTGAAAATATTCTGTCACGGCTACTTAATACGGGAAAATTGACGGGTCATTCGCTAAATAAAAGACAGTTCATTATAGCTTTGTCATTTAAAACATGTGCTATTTTGTCATAAAATGGTTAGAACATTGCATTTTAGAAATACTGAAAGTTGTAAGACAGTAAGGTGGAAGAAAATTCAAGAAACAAGTCGAAATATAACCGCATCTGCAGAAGTAAAAATTGTACGACAAGGTGAATAGTACTTGTCATCAATTAGTGTTCCAAGTTCTGTTCCAAGCATATCTCAGATAAGCATTTAAATAATGGGTAGCAACAGTCGATCGAAGACATAATGCAGGATTACAATGAGGTCCATCTTTTTTTGCTGCTGCTTACGTGAATTCCCTAAGGGATGCTGGTTCACAAACAATTCCAACTGAAAACTATTCATATTCCCAGACATTCAGTGCCCGTCTGTAACCAACCCTTAAACTTCATAACTGTAAGACTCCAGTGGTTTCTATCGAATCAAGTGAATGTCTATGTACGGAACAACGGTTTCTAGTTGTTCTGATTTATCGCATGACTATAATTCATTCGTCACTGGACTGTGACCATTTGCATGCATATTGTCTTGTTTGTTGGGTTCGTTGCAATTGGCAAGTCATATCGAGTGTTGAGTATGTGACGGATATCGACTTATCAAGAATGTGGAGATAATTAGAATACTTAGGATGCTAAACGGTATTTTGTGTGTTCAGTTACTTGCATATTCTTAGTTGATATGTTTGGTAATTAAGTGGTGATAACACCAATGTCAGAATAAGTGATGCCTACTGACTGTGATTGTACGCTTCATATTTTGATGTGAGGTGTTTGTGGTTTCGAATTTTTAATGACTTGTTAGTCAGAACAGCACATATCTTTAGATTAATAACAATTTTTGGGTCCCACTTATTCACGTAGAATAGGAACAGAAAAGTGTTATGGATGGAAAGACTTGTACATGGCACCATTTCATGAATTTCTTACCTTTAGTCTGAATCACCTAATGAAATGAATACTGCTTATTTGGGATTATCACAGTGTTAAAGATTGGTAGTTTGAAGTTTTCGTTGTGGTGCCTAAAGCTCCACTAGAACATGGTTATATTTGGTTTCAGTAGGCCGTCATTATACATCACCTAATTATTCTCTGCTTAGTACGCGTTCCCTCTTTAAGATTTTACTTCATGTAATTTTTTAATGTGTATCAGCCTAATCTGACTCAGCTGTGTGCACATTCTGGCAGTATTGAGGCAATCAGTAAGAGTAATTATGAAGTTGTAGCGAACTTCTGATAGTGACGTGAAAATTCGTTTCAATGTATCTGATCTCTGACTGGACACTAGTCAGTAACTGGTGTTATTTGTCTAGTCCATTGTTTGGTGTAAACTGATTTGCACCAGTCGAGTTTGCGATGTGACCACCATACAACTAAGTGACTCACCATCACAGTGTACTTTTAAAAGGTTAAAGGCAGATAGGAAGCCTTGCCTAACCTAGATTTCGTGTTATTTGGCACTTATCAGCAAGGCGTATCTGCAATCTTGAAAGAACTCTTGTCCATTCTGTGATCGGAAAATGAATCACCTCGTGACGCCTCCAACCATCTAATATGATTAATTCAAAGAATATCATGTTGGTGAGTCACCTAGGGTGCTGGCCAGGACGCACACTTGGCTGATAGAATTAAGTCTTCAAGAAACAAAGCAACAAACGCATTTAATACTTACTAGTTAGTGTCCAGTGAATGTATCCAATACAATCCTACAGGAGGTCAATCGCGAGACCGAATGGTTTAGTGGTAACGTCTCTGACAGTTTCACTGGGTGAAGTGGGTAAGAATCTCAGGAGGGTCATAAGTTCCGTCAACGCTGCAGATACATCTTGATGAGGATTGCCAACCAGCACGAAAATGGGTCATAGTTTCCCATTCGATTGCTTCCAGCCATCTTGATGTCGACATTTGAACTCTGATTAGAATTGCTTTTTTACGTTTCATTTTTTAAAATTATGTCCTAAAGTTCATCCTGAGTCAGCTATGATTAAGTTAATTTATGGGTTGTTTCAATTCATCACAATATGACTTGTGAAAATATGAATCAGTGTCGGCAAACAAGACAACAAAGATATCTGTTTCAACAACAGTAGTCTTTAACAAACTGAAGCAACATTCTCCTCTATACTTATGGAAGCATTTATTGTCTCGCTGAAGTTAAGCCCACTTGTAATCCGATAAATACTGACGTATATATATATATATATATATATATATATATATATATATATATATATATATATATATATATATATATATATATATATATATATATATATATCAGGATATTTTGAAATCATAAAGATTAAGATGCCATATAAACTTTGACATGGAAACTATTAATAATTGCTTTGCATGCTTCAGGCGATGGTGAGTTAAACGTGATTTTTATCTTTGAAGTTTTCCACTCGGTTATTTCAAATGAATTTCATTCAGCAAGCAGTAGGTATTTATGAAGAGATTTTCAGTTATTGTACTGAACGACATATGTTTGGCTAGTACATAAGCTACCTTATGTTATGGTTTGTCGGTGGTTGGGATGTATGAGCATTTTATTCACAACAATGTAGAAACTTATTATTCATTATTTTCACTCATTTTATCTTTCTATAAAGAAAGGAAGACGAAATTTGCAGTATAAAATGGTATCATTCTTTTTCATGGGTTCTCATCATCTGCAGACTACCTCAAATTACAATGGCTATATAGATGATAATAACATTCTTTAATGTTTAAGTGATAGTAGAGAAGAAGAAAATTATAAAATTGACGCATCCAAAATGTAAGCGTCGCAATTTTTATTTTAGGTTTTCATCAATAAATTATACTCTTTCAAAGTAGGAAAGAGGGGTGAGCGATAAGACCTGTAAACCTGACTGAAATCCGACGACGACGTCACTCTAGAAGTGACTGATATCGCAAAATTTGCATTTGAGACTTGCATTTTTCATTATTTGTATTCGATTTCTCAGTGCGTGATGTCATGGGTGGTTAAACTGGGGCTAAACTAACGTTTGTGTAACTGATGTCGATTCGTCAAGAATGTTTTTATATCAGTTGTTTTGAATTCTACATTTCATATTACTCACCTGTTGTAACAATGAATGACTTCCAGTTCATTTCAATTTCTAGTTGAAGAGTGTAAGAATGATATTCAAACATAATGTGTCTCAACATATATTATTACTAAATAACTTACATCAGTAAAAACTCCTATGTAGTCATAATAAAGGGTACTGAATTACATAGAAATTAAGCGAAGGCAGGTGGAAAGATGTGATTATTGGAAGGACTCTTTACATTCCTTCGATCTGTAGATTTTCTCTTTGTAATTTTCCACGCTCATATTTGGATGCAAGCGTAGTTTGCAAATATAAATAGTTTTGAACTATTCGCAACTTTTCTGTTTTCTACGTGCATTTTTCTGCAGTCAATATGTGATCAGAGGCCGCAGACATATCTGAAAATTAGCGAAAATTCTCCAGTTATATGAAGCACATTTCTGCCATGAGTTTGTGCAATTGAGATCTGCGTCAGCAGTGCAGAGTTATTCCTCAGTTTGCGTTCTGTGTTCTTCTAAACTGATACAAACGTCATAGATTATCTGAACACTAGTCAAAGTGAATGTTTTCATTATTATAAGCTCTACTTGTCTTCTCCTGTCATTTTTGAGGTTGTTGAATGCTTCAGTGAGGCATATCGCCACTTTATTCTGTCACATTATGTGTTTATCGACAGAAAATGATGCTATTTAGTTTGTGAAATCTACTTCAAACCTTCAGTGTATTCTAATTTAACAATTTCAAAATTCCCTATTAAAACCATGTATGAAATTCAACTTAAATCACTTTCTAGATGATGACAGTAAGAATTGTTCTCACTACCCTAAATTATAACGTACTAATCCACTGCACTGGAGCTTTTTGGACAATTGTAATATATGTACACATATATTGTGTGAAATGTAGTGGGCTTTTAATCAAAGCAGCAGGTGATAGCCTGAGTAGTTAGGAGATCATTTACTGACCAGTGTATGACTTTCTCCATAAATCACTTTTTAGCCTTGAGTGATAAGATCACGTATCTCAGTTGATGTTATACACAGTGAAGAACAAATAACTGATTCCTCTTACTGAATACGCCTATGCAGTTGCAAAAATATGAAATGAGAAGAGATTCAGTTAAAGACAGAAGACATGACCCTTAGTATTCAGTAGATGTCATCCTGTATTCAGCCTGTACTGGAGAATAGACAGGTGCAGACTGAGAGAGTCTATACATTAAGAGCTATGAAGATCTTTTTTTCAGACTTCTTCTACCTACATCTTTGAATTCGTGTTTATTTTTTTCTGGTTAAAGAACTTGGTTTTTTCAGTAAAAGCTGGCTTTTCAGATACATTTCTGTGTATTGCGTTTGAGATGGTCTGGAACACAGTAACCTGTTAAAAGGGTGATTATATGCGGCCAAAAAAAACTTCATTTTCTTCACGAGTCTATGGTGCTGTTATCAACGTCACGCGGGTTACTTACTCTGAGGATTCTACCTCTAGACTCTTTTCGATAAATTCAATTCACTACATTAAATATTTTGAAGCATTTACAATTTATTATGCATAAGGGGAGTGAATTCAGTTAGGAATAAAATGCATTCATGGTGAATCACATTCTAGGGCCACGTGGTAAGAATGTTTATATGAAACAGGCAGCTTTTACCTCATAACAATGCCGCTTTTATTCAATGGACAGAAATATCTTCACTTTATCAATTATGGTTATGGTTGTGCAAGCAACAATATAAATGTTTTGGCACCCCTTTACATTCAATTTGGGACCTATAACCTTTAGCTTTGCAATTTTACTAGCACCTATGTTACTTTTGCTGGAGACATTCGTTGTCCTCACTACCAACGTCATCACCTTCCCTGGCTTGTTAACTGCTAGGTGATGTTTTAGAAGTGGGTCGACCGAGAAGTGAACCCCGAAAACGTGCGTGGTTGCCGAGCATTCTAACTACCGGGGTATATGCATACGAAATGGGCTTTTTTCTTAACTATAAGTTTAAAGATTTCAGTCATCCTACACCATATTTCTCATGATTAATATTGAGCGCGATAACGACTTATTCGCCTTAAGTGAATCTCTTTGTAGAGTAACTACAAGGAATATTCGTCTATGTGTTCCACATACACAAGAAACAATGAGTATTTTTCAAAACATCCATGTATATCTTGTAATATAAACAAAAATATTTGTTTAAGTGTTGTCTGAAGATTCTCAGTCACCTTGACACATCACAATGAATCACATTTTTGAATAAAGCTCACTAATGAGATCTTATTACATCATAGTGCAAACAGTTGTCACTTTGCATAGTGTAAGGATCTCATTGCATTACTGATCTCTAGAACCCACCCAAAGCATAAACGTTTGCGAATTCGCGTCCTAAAATACGAAACTTCTATTTCTAATTGTTGTAGAGAGATGTCTATTTATTTGACAATGTCAATGCTCAACAAGTTTATTCTTATCGCATTAGGAGTTTTGTGTTTTATATAATCGGAAAGCCATCATTAGTCTCATACATTTGCAGATATTTGTAAGTTAACATTGAGTATAATCTTGACATGCTGAAACTTGCTGAAAGTGTACCATCCTCACTATTAATCATATAAGTGTATGAAAAACTGAGAATTTTCATGTCAGACAGGTTTATTGTAGTATGCAACATAGTCTCCAGCCTGAGTTTTATTCCCTGAGCTTGAGTGCTAGATGCATAGTTGTATATCCTATACAAAACCAATTCGGGTGGAGAGTATCATTGTGCTCTGGTTACGTTTTTATGTAATTTCTATTCAATTTTGCTTACAAGCTTTAAACTGTTTTCCTTATAGCCGTTATAGACGTTGGGGGTAAGATCCGTTTTGAAGTCGTCAAAGTCACATGAAGTCTGTTTCTCTTGCACAATGTGAAATCATCTCTAGATATTTAAAGTCATTCGTTGAGGTTGGATTAGAAACGTTTCAAACTACTGCACAGCTGTATAAACGTCTCTTCAGAAATGAATCATTTCATTAGTAAGTGAAGGTTACACTATAACAGTCTTGAAAAAAAGGAAGAACAAGAAAATCATCCCTCAAATGACTTCTGTGTATAAAGCTCTCCAGATAGATATTTCGAATACTGTCTTTCAAAAGTACACAAAAAGCAAGGTGTATAGAGTTTTCAGTTATCTGAAAGCTTTTGTGTTCTACATAGCTTGTAATCAGGTCCTAAATATTCTAGTAGTGATTAGTTAGAAAAACGATAGTAATATTGGTCAGTTCAGGAGGTAATCTTTCCCTCGATTGGTGATCATTGGATGTCATACAGTGTGTAAGACAGGAACAAGAGCATTTATGATATGTTTGTTTGTATTCAGTGATACGCTCTACTTGTGAGCTTCATTGCAGAATCTATGGAACAGTCTAACGCGTAGCTGTTTTCAAAATATTATTTTCGTCTGAAAGTCGTTTGGGAAAATAGGATTTTAGACACTACATCAGTCTGGTTAATTTACCTACGAACATCACTTGAGGATTTGTCGGTATTGACTTCATAGCTGTCCGTTTCCTGTCACTCAGATGTATTAAATCGATTACTGTTTTTTTATTTTTCTATGGAGACTAGTCATCATTTATATTTTGTGGTAATTCAGATGATATCTGAATTTTCTCACAGTTGTTTTCAGTCGTGGGTAAATTGTTTTTCTTTTACGTTCCCCAGTGGAACATACAGCTTCAACCTAGTGGCTTAACGTCTCTGTAGCAGTGTTTGTTTCACAGGATGGGGTTGTTAGCCTCATGCCCAACCTTTCCTCTTTACCAGCATTATTTCTGGTCCAGCAAGGCAAAGGAGTGGGTCGGCCGGGGATTGAATCCCGGACCATGTGCATGGTCGGCGAGCGTCCTAACCGCTATGCCACCGTCGTGCGTAATTGGTAACTTCAAAACATTCATGTGAATCTGGTTCTGTCGAGTCTTTCAATTCTAAACGGAATCAAATGATAACCTTAAACATTCTCACACAATCTTATATTTTTAAAATTAGGAGACATCAGACGAATTAGCCTACAATGACAAGTGTCCGAAAATACCCATTGAGTTATCAAGGAAATTAAAGACTATTCATTGAAGAGAATTCTCTTTGTGGACAAAATCATCTCCAGAGACTGTACAGTCGTATTTAAATTTATCGAAAATGCGTAGTGCTATATTATTGAGTAATAGGGAGTGGCATAATGCATATAACTACTCAAGAGTCGCTTTAGAAATAAAAATAAAAGTTGTAAGTTACGTAGGACTCAACGGCACAAACGGAGAAAGGGTTAGAAATTTGATAAGGTTAAAATTGTTATTGCGTGAGAATAAAGGTAGTCGAGTATCTATTTAACAAGTGTAAAGAGGGTGAGAAAATGTACTAAAGGAACATATGAGAGTGATAATAGCGCTTTATTTATTGAAGTAAAAGGAAACTAAAATCAAATTAAAAATTTACTGGGAAGGACTAGTGAAGAAGTTAATACCATTGTAAAATAAGAGACTGGACAAACATTTTGTGTATGTAGAGTCCGAGTGTGTATTGACGAATAGCCAGCTCCTCTGCCATACACAAATGTCGAAACCTGACGCCGTCTGTGCCATTTGACCTCATCTTGTAGATGATCTTAAAAGACTCATCTGGTGGAGCTAAGTGGCTGGAGTTCACCAAGTGCTCGAGAATTCAACTAGTAACTATCTTGCATTGTCATTTTACTAACCATGTTCACAAATGTGTTCAGGAAGTGTGCGCTTTATGCTGCCGATCTAACTAGCTATGCAGGAGCAGGTGAATTTATAAATACACACTGAAGTGGCCCAAAGCGGCAGTTTATCCTTCAAATATCCATTGACCAGATGTAGAAATTGGTCTGCAACTCAGCTTTGAAGTAGAATTTTCATGGTGATTTAGAAAAGTGGTTCTTCGGCATCTCAGCAGCGGTAACACGTCTAAATCCAACGTTTATAAATGGCATTTTTTTTGGTAATGCTTGGGTTCTTTCGGGTTTTGCTTTACCTTCTTGATGAATCTCAGAGGATATCCATTTTCCATGGGAACTTGTCTGAGCCGCTCCATTTCTTGGTAGATTTTATCGCTGGTACATATCTTTCTTATTCTTGAGGATAATGAGTAGATCAGGTTTCTCTTTCTTCCCAAAAGGAATCAACTATGAAAATTCGTGTATTGACCATTCTATGTTGGTATCCCGCAGACGGATCTTTGGAGAGAACTGTGCAATTTCCTTTTAAGAATAACATCCAAGAAATAGAATTCCGAGTGTTTCATGGAAATTTCTCCTAGTGCACGGAGAAAATCAAAATAAGTGTTACAGCTAGGAAACCCTGTTTTCAATGAGTTTATTTTCAAGCTGTGGAATCGTATACATATATTTATATATAACTGTTATGTTAATTGTGGATAAACATTATTGATTATGTGCTTTGTATAAATGGTCCATGAAATCTACAAGTCCCAACTGTGAGGGTTTGAAATTATAAGATCAGTGAGCAATTAAAGAATTTCACAACAAGACAACAAATATGACATCATAACATTGCAAAAAGTTAAACGGAATTAGATAAATGGAGTTGACAAGTAACATAATATCGAATGTTGTTCACAGTGAAATTTATAGCAACAATCGACAAATTAAAGGAATGATATACAAACTAAATGAACAAAACGAAAAATAGTTAGAGCTAATGTATGAGTGGTGACCATGATACTTCAGCACAAATCAAGTGGTTGGACAAGTTCTTTTGTATACAGAGGTCTGTCTCGACGGCCAAAACTTGAGCAGTACAGATCAGTTGAATAAGTACTGATTTGGTCAGGTTATTTTTCGCCTTGTATTGAATTTTAAGTAGAATGCCGTAGATACGAGGTAACCGGTATCTTTCAAATAATACATTAATATGCTTCTCATTTCCCCTTGAAGGGGGTTATATATCGAGAATTATTTTATATTATTGTACAGTTTGGAAACCAATTCCCTGTAAAATAGACCCTTCACTGAATCACCTGTTTTGATTTTCTATAAATGTATCTTACAAAAGATTTTCCGATCCCTTTATATCAGGAGAATATGCAATTAGTCATTTAACATGACCGATAAATTATAAGTCTGATATATGCAACCCATGTGTATGTGCGCTAGAATTGCTTAGTTACATGAAACTCTCATTTCTCTGATGTCTCTGACCACGAAGTTTTGGAAACTATTCCAATACGTTTACTTTCGAACACTAAACCTGTGAATAGAGTACACTGACAAAAATCTGATAACATGATCGTTGATTTACGTTTGGTTCACTTAACTGGTTTAAATATCACATGATACATAATGGCTCATAATATGTCTCCTACTACCCTAAAACATTCCGTCTCGAATTATTAAAGTGATGTAATGATTAGACAAAGAATTATTCAGGAAACAAAAGTAGATGCTTTGTTATAAAATAAAAGAATTAGAAAAGTTTCTTGAGATGAGAATTCAAAATATTTTGTTCACTTTTCTTTTACTTTTGACAAGATGATTGTGAGTAACGCTTATTCTTCAAGTAGACAACATATTGGTATTAAAATAACATTTCACTTGTTTTTCATGTCTTCATAATTCTGTATTGAATAAATGACCATGTTTTATTTGCGTTGATTGAATTATCCTCAGGTTCACAAAGTGAGTGCTTGTGTTTTCAGGATACAGCTGGAAGCTGATAAAACTTTTTATTAGACAAGATTGTGTTGACAAATAATTAATATGTACCAATGAAAATTTATTTAAAGCTTTGAAATAGATGAGACTGGCACTGTGACTGACGAAAGAAGTATAATTAGCGATACCTCGATCATGTCTCTGACATATAAGGTGTTGCATTATTTATTTTTGGTTAATTCCTGTTCCAGTATAATTCGCGCATTTCCTTGAACGTCTAAACAGTCAGAATGCCACCTATACTTCTGCCTTCAAATATGTAAAATTAACATATTCGCCACATATCAGTAGACATATTTTGAGTACTATTTTGAGCACTTCTGTACGGAGCAGATAATTGTCTTGTGGAGTAAGCAGCCAATACGTTGAGACAGGGTTCTTCTATAAGTGCGTCTAGAAAATGACACACATTATTCCATTTTCTAGGAATAAACTGTGGGACATAACCGTTTTCATCAAGCGTCTGTCTGAGAAAAGAAGTTCTTAGTGAGCAATAATGCGTGACGCTATATATTACTGACTGACTGAAATGAGCAGTCAAATATCAATTAGATTAAATAGTGGTGCTTGTTAACCAGGTGGAAGGATTCAAAACATTAGATAGATTTTTCGTTCGACCTAGTACCCATTTTGTCTCAGTTCAGATAGCCGAATGATTTCAAGCCATCAAATTTGTGGTTAACTATTTGGTCGAACTGGTGATAGCATAAACCAAAATTCCAATGTACAATTCACAATTTCCAGTTCGAATATTTCGAAGGAAAAGTACACCACAGTTTACTCTGAGGACCTAGATTATTCATATATAAATGTGATCCGCTTGATAATACTTGTGGTAATCGAGCAGGCAAGTGTTATGCACTCAGTGATACAGTGGCAAAGTGCTTGCTGATCACGCATGTGGTCCCAGGTTTGATGCCCAGCCGACATACCACTTTACCTCACTAAGCCAGTAATAAGACTGGTAAAGAGGGGAGGTGAGGCAAGAGGCTAGCAACCCTATCCTATAAAAATAAATACTGCCGCTACCGAAAGTTTAAGTCTTCATCTTGAAGTCCTATTTTACACTGGGAACGTAAAGAAACAAAAAAATGTACTCATTCAGTCAGTAGTAAGATTTTGACAGTCACGCTTGAATAGTGAATTACTTTCGAGGGCTGATTAAAACAGTTGTGAGACTGCTGCTAATGAGGAGTTCACTTCATTAATCCAAACGTTTGATACAGCAGACCGATTTCGTTTTAACATTACTTAATCGGTACAGTTTGATGCACAAAGTATGCAGTTAAAATGCTCTTTTTGGCCTAAATTCTTTCGTCCATCACCTTCTGCTACAGCGTTGTCTCACAGAAGCTGTTTTATGCTTTTAAAGTGCTAAAGTTTATTGAAAGGGACACCGTTTGGAGTTACTTATTAACATACTGCACCTACATGTATTACTGACTTATGCGATTTATATGTGGATAATAAAACCAAAAGGAAACCTATTTCTACATTTCTGCAAAAATAAGCAAAATTCGTATAAGAATCATAAAACATGCCTTTTGACTATTATGTTTCTGCTGCTCAGGATTAGCAGGTAAGCTACTAATTTCATTCAATTCGATGTTTATAACTGATCCTTTGGGTTGCAACGGAGTACAGGGCTTTGATATAAGATATATCAGTAAACATTACTGTATAACACTGTGAGACTTTATCAAAACAAAATTTACCCGTAATGGAATACAGGGCTTTAACAGCACATCTTCATTTCGTTTTGTTCCTTTCAGCTTATTTCAGCTGGTGCCACGATTACCCACAGGCTTTTATGTCCTCCTCAAATACCCTACTCCATGTCAGCACTCGTGCTAAACTCATCGTTCCCTTTCATGTTTCATACAAGTTTCTGCCTGGTATATGACGTAATTCAGCGGTCTCCTCAGAGTGTATCCAATTTATTGGGCGTTAATTTCTTAGTCGGTCAGTTCCCAGAGTTCTTTGTTGCTTCTCCTTTCTGGCTCAACTTCTGATCTTTATTGTGGAGAGAAAACGACTGTTCACAAAAGCTCATGTTTGCTGATCAAAGCATTAAGTGTATGAAATATAGAAAAGTACTGATTTGACAACAGTCCTGAAAATTGGAATTTTGTTCCCAGTGATGAATGCTATAGATTTTGAGTTAACTAGTTGACCCCCATGAAAAGAGGGAGGCATAGAAGACAATGAGCAGCCATACTCCAAAAATCTTTTCAGTTGCCACAAAATCTTCAAGACAAAGAAGAAACGTCAAATAAACATTCTTCAAATCGTTCCTCTCCTTTTATTTCTATTTCCCATTCCTTTATCAAGGCGGTGTCGGATTTTTCTGGTACCAGTCAACAACTTGCTTCTCTCCTTTCCATTCATCATCACAATGATTGACACGAGAACACTCAGATGGATAGATAAAGTAGTGATAAGCGCAAAGTTAAGTTTCATCCAGAGATAGTTATATGCAAAGTCCAAAACGTTATACATCACACAAACAACAATTTCCCTCTGTTGAATAAATTATAGACCAGTTACGTAAGTGGTGAAAACAATTGAGGAAATATTTCAAATATGCATTCATTGATATATCATCTTGGAGGCTGTCAGTTCTGTGATTATGATATGTACATATATACTCACTGCCCAGTCTAACGAACCGTCAAACTGAGTGAATCGAACGTTTAGAAGGTCTTGTCTACTAGTATTTGTAATTTACATATATACATGTATAAAGTTTAGGTACACTTCTTCATTACTTTGTTCACATATTTCATATAATACACTGAACTGCCATGCTAAGTGCCTTGTTAACTCTTTAGGCAAAGAATTTAGATTTGTCGAATAGGACTAAGTTGCTTTATGCAGTCAATTAGAGGCCAATTCTTAGAAACACACAAATGTAATAATTCAGTTTATCGCTACAGTTTGGTTAGAAAAATAAGAAAGGGAGGATGGTAACAGAATCTAGATTTACATGTATCACCAACATCCCATGCAATAAGGATGACACAGAAAATGGAAATTATGATAACGAATAATTTGTGGCATGAAAGATTCCAAACTACAAAATAACCACGCTACAAATGCTGTATAGTTTCGTGTAATTATAGGGAGTAACTTTAACCGGAATATTATTGAGTCTGCAACGAATTCCTTGTTTTTGCCCACTCATTACAATTGATTAGAAGTGTATCTTGTGACTAGATTCTTTCAATTTCTTGTAATGCGTCGGTGGCACAGCGGTTAGGACTCTCTCTGACCATGCACATGGTCCAAGGTTCGATCCCCTGCCGACATACACCTGATATCTATGGTTGGCCTGCAAAATTTGGGCTACCAATATCCATGCTTGCACCAAAAATATGTTGTGGAATCAAGCTGTAATCAAAAATTTAAAAAATTATATTCATTGATGTAAGGATGTAATGTAGAATATAATTCCATATGAGACAATTTTATGTAATTTACCACATTCTTACATTATTAACAACTGGCTGACTTTTCAGGCACAATTTGTTGCTCATAATCACATTGTAACGGCAGAAGACAAGACACCTGGAAACGGAATATTTACTTGGAATTTGATATTTTCAAATAGGGAAATTATGTTCACTTTATATAAAAATCGCCATTTGCAGAGATCTTCAGTGTTGTATTAATTCTGCCCTTAGTATTGTATTTCTTTGCATATTTCCATGTCTTCCATGCTTTCCGGCAACAGTAGTTCATTTCCTCTCTCTGTAAATACTACTTGTAATAAAACTTGTCAGTAGCATACTCCACGATATCGTATCAAATTGATATGAATGTGAGCAATAAATTATGCTCGAAACGTCATGCCGTTGATTAGAAAGTATCACCCACTGTGTGTTATACTAAATAAACGCATTTATTAAACAATGCATTTGCATGTTTCCTTTCATAAATACAGATAATGCTGTACACAGAAGTGGCTTCAGCGATACCTCTCTTACTTAACCTTGATGGTCACAGTTCATAAGTTGACGTGATAACATAAGTCTTTCTTATAAATACGCATAAATTTCAAATAAAAGGCGCTATAAGTAAGTCAGGCTGTTAATTCAGATATGGCTGAAAATAATCTGTAAATACAGCAATAAATCTCAATTCTAGCTCAAAGTAACTGTTGAATTTGTATAGCCGTAAGACGATGAAGTAAAACACTGATCATCTAAAGAGAATCCACTTGCCTGAAAATCAGTGCACGGCCTTATGATAAAAAGCCACTGAAAGAAGAGACAATTAAAGGCCCCAGAAGTCGGTGAAATCGAAGTACCAATTTTGTTAATATAGACAAATATAAGAGTAACGATTCGTTAGAAGTTGATTAGGACAACTTCAGTTGCTTGACAAAGCTACGTTGAATGTAGTTGAGTCGACTTTTTTTTATTTCTACATTATTTTAGAAAAGACGAAATACCACTCATTTCTAAAACTATAGTCAAACTAATTTTCGTTCTTCTAGTTTTATGTACTGATGATATTTTAGCACTTGTTCAAAAATTAATCACTGTTCTACTCATACATTATATATATTCATATCACTGAGGGTTCTTAAATTAACTAATAATAATGAAATAATCAAGAAAATATGAGTAAGCGAAAAGTGATTTTGCTTTATGACCTGATAGTTCACAAGTATGGAAAGTAAACGGCTGATAGACATTTCAGCATAATACCTTTTCTGCACACATAATTCAGCGTTGTACTGACTAATCATCAGCCCCTCTACCACATGCAAGTGCAGAAATATAACACTTTTTCTACAATTCACTTTCGAAGCATGTGTATGACGGAGGTGCCAGGGACCCATTATTACCCAGAACTCCATGTTTAAAAAAGGTTTCTTGAATTTATTACTGTAACTTGGTCTTAAACTCTTTTCTCCTCATTCCTTTCTGTTTATATGATTCATTTTCCTATAATTTTTACTCTTTTAGGCAGTATGACAGATACATTGAAGCAGTCATACAAATCGTGTGTATTAATCAGAGTATATTTTAGTTGCAGGCGTTTCCTTAAGTGAATCACAAATCAATACGACTAACTGTTATTCATAGGCATTGCAACATGCATTACGCCAGCATACATTAATACATCTATCAGAAGCAATAGATATTGTTATTCATTGAACTATTAATTGTTTTAATGTAGTGAATGTTTTAAGTGTTGATGACTGTTAACAATTTATCCACTCATTATTCGTCTTTAACACTTTTAAATAGTCTTACGTGTACTGCTGAGATCAGAGTTGATTGCATATTTTTAGTTTCTTTGAAAAAGATTTATTTATGTGCTAACATACTAAATGTTTCAGCCTTCAGGAGTAAGTTCACATAGTGTTACAGTTTAAATTCAAGATCTGAATATAAGACTTTTAAGTAGCAAGAATGATTACTTATATAGGACAGTGAGTAATATTACAGGACCCTATATGAATAATGTAAGACGCAATATATGTTTGTAAAGAAATACTATGAAGAAATGGTCCAAAACACTAAGTGATTTAAATGGATATTATAAATCAGAACCAGTGTAAACGTCATTTTAATGTTCACAGTGATGAAGACGGGACAATAATCTGAGTGGACATTTAACTTAGTAATCGTAGGTCACTTAGTTACACTTCAGAGGTGTCACCGGTATTAGCCCGAAAACATATATTGTATTTGGTAGAGAATATTGATTTCTTTTCAATGACCAGTTTGCTAAAAATCACTGGGCCACCGGAATTTCCATCCATCAAAATGTCTAAACTCTTCTTCATTTCTTATTGGTTGTATCGAATAATCACCACATAAACTCGCACATATGTTTATTTAATTTTCAACAAAACTCTGTAAAATTCCTGTAGAAATGAAGAATATACAGAATCATTTCCCTCATCATATGCAACAATACAGATTCATATGGTATACTTCAGATTATCTCTTTACAAATCTTTATCTTTACAAATCCTGTACGAAGGTGACGTATTTTGGTAATAAATGCGCCGAAAATTTCTGTGCTGTGTCTTCACGTTTTGTCTGAAATAAAGCGTGATTATTACTCTTACTAAAAGCAGGTAGTTTACACTGTCAAAAGAAGTGATATTAAGGTATTTCAATTCATCTGTATGTATAGCTATTTGATGGAAGTTGTGTTACTGATAGGTCTGAACAAGTGTCAGTTTTCTAGTCTCCGAAAGGTTTAACTATTCCATTTAAAATTACTTGCAGTATTACACAGACAAGGAAAAACACAGTATATTTGTTCAGCAAAGAAATATTACTTTTCAACTCCTTCATTTTCAAGGTGTACGGTCGTGATTATCTTAAGGAAAAAGGCATTAGGTGGCACTAGAAATTGTTCAGTCAATATTGCACATATGATCAGAATAAAGATAATGAAAATGACGTACTAGAAGAGAGTGGAATTGGAGTGGATGAATTACAAAACTCTAAAGATTATTAAATAAGTGAATTGGTGTGGGGATTTTAAGATTGTATTATTATCTTAATTAATCACTTTTATTCTTATCAAATGTATGTTGAATACTGAGCGATTTCTTGTGCCACTTAATGCTTATTTCCGTAATATAATAACCATCGTATAGCTTGAAAGTGAAGTCATTGAAAAGAAACACTTCTTTGCTGAACAAAACTACTGCGCTTTTGCTTAGGAATTAATCGATATATGTATTTTTCGATTACTTAATCATCTGGTCTTATTTTTAAGCATAAAGCTTAAACTATATCTTTAAAATTTATTATCGATTAATTTAGTTAAAGGAGGTAAATGCATGATCCATTTTCAGAGATTGTTTAGAATTGATGTAATAATAATAATTCCTTGACAAGTGTATCACAATAACAAGTTAGATTTCGCTAAAAACTTACATGCTTTAAACTACTGTATAGGGCAGTGAAAACTTTCTCATTGAGTACAGTGAGGTTTGACGGATTGAAAATGTTTCAGTTTTATTTGCAAAGAAACATTGATCACTAAAAAAGAGGTAATCTGAGTTCCTCATGACGTCATGTATCAAAGAGTTCAGTCGAGCCTGAATAACAAACGATAGACTCAGAACAAGAAGGTGTAAACATGAAGAGCACATTTAGACTGGATTGCTAATTGCGGGGATTCGTGTAATCAGTCTGAAGTGAAAGTGTGATTCAGTTATTCAATGATGCCTAGTTTGTTTTGCGAACCTTTTCAATTCTGAGATTAATTAAACCAGTTGTGAAAATGAATAAATTTACGGGTGAAGATTTATTTGTCAAACTCACATGGGCAACGTTAAATTATTCATTCTCAACTTTACATTTTCAAGGAAACGGTAAGCAGCTAGCTCAAGCTTTACATGCGTAGAAATCATTAGCAGTATTAAGTGCATTAAATGAAAAAGTGATATGACGAAAATGACAGTAAACGCGTATTCGTGATAACCGCTCAATTTCAATAACATTTTTTCAAGTTTTTGACGTAGTTGTGTTCTCTGACCTGGCCGGTTTATCTGCCAATCCTTCACTGCGCATACTTCAATTTTTGAAAGTGACATGTTATGCTATTCTCAAAACCGAAAGAATTATTGATAATAATAATAATACAAATGAAATTTAGAATTATCTTCAAAATATTATCATAAAGTAATCCAAAAGTATTCACTTATGCGTAAACGAGATACGAAGTGACACAGTCTGCAAAAGACATTCCACCTTAGAGTCAGCGATAATCATGCACACAAGAAAAGTCGCTACGTAAAATTCCTGTCACGTTTAAAGCAAAAGTATTTAACGAAATCGACATTTTTGTAAAATGAACTCAGCCTGAAGTGAAATTGTCATTAAATTATTTAGTTATGCTTAGTTTGTTTTGCAAACCTTTAAGATTCTGAAATTAATTGAATCCATAATGAAAGTGAGTGGATTTTTGGGTGAAGATTTATTTGTCAAGCTTTCCACTTTACATTTGCAAGGATACGGTAAGCAGCTAGCTCAAGCTTTGCATGTGTAAAAATCACTATGATTATTTAGTGCATTAACTAAATATGTGATGTGATGAAAATGATACTAAACAC
Source organism: Trichobilharzia regenti (assembly GCA_944472135.2). NCBI lineage: Eukaryota > Metazoa > Platyhelminthes > Trematoda > Strigeidida > Schistosomatidae > Trichobilharzia > Trichobilharzia regenti. The sequence goes on along the minus strand of OX235266.1, from coordinate 26,274,430 downwards.
GTATTCGTAAGTACCGCTCAATATCAGTAACATTTTTCCGAGTAAACATCAGCCAACTGGTTGTGAAATCACCAAAGATTGCAGATAATATTGCAGCTTCTAGAAATTCTGTCTTGATGTTGACTGATTTGGAAACCGTCATCTGACAAGTTGTATCAAGCTTAGGCTTGCCCCGGGGAACCCCAAATGAATGCATTAATATATGTATAAGCACTGAAATAAGACAGTCTTGCGACTTCAACGAGAATCACACATGTATCTAGGGTGTCGATGAGGTAGCATTAAGTATTCATCTACACTGGTGTAAAAATGATACTTTTGTGATAGTGTCTCAAGGTATAACTGTAACACTGAAATTTGTGTATGATTTATTACTTGTCGTATTTAATTTTTTTCACCATGTCAGGAGGAGGATGTACGTTCACATAATTTTGTATGTGATTGAATATTCAGAATGTTATGACACTTAATTTGAAGAAAACCATTGAGGTTCTATATTTTTGTGGGACACAGAACAACTGTTATTGACTGTTATTGTGCGTCGCTGGCACAGTGGTTAGGACTCTCGCCGACCATGCACATGGTCCGGGGTTCGAGCCCGCACCGACGCACATCTGATATCTATGATCGACCTGCAAAATTTGAGCTACCGATATCCATGCTGAAAATTCCATACTTGTAGCGAAAATGCAGTGTGGAATCAAGCTGTAAATCAAAAAATAAAAAAAATACTGAATTTCCTGGATATCTAATAGCAGTTACTCATGTCTTTAGAATGTCAACACAGTATCGAATAGTGTCCACCTAGACAGCGTTTTTTGGTTTGCAACTGGCTTGCGATTTAAAAAGCACAAAATAAGTGTCATTCATTTGAACAACACGAGCAAGACATCAATGAGTAAAAGGTTTTTTTGATCTATCTTCTATTCGCCTTTAACTTGTGTTTTCCAGCATTCTGAGTCTGTCAAATTTTGCCTTTTAAAACTTTCAGCAAGAACGCGTAGGTTGTTTTAATTTCCTTAAGCCTTCAATGAAATCCGACATCTTTCTAACTTTTCGTGCACATTGTTGTACTCTGTCAGTGTTGGATGTGTTCTGATAAGAATTAGGTTACCTTTAATTCCAAGAATTTTGTTTAACGCAGAGAGGTTCCTCTCTATTTTCAAAAAAATGTTTATTCGCATGGAGGATTTCATCATAAGCTGACATTAGTTAGAGAACCATTGGAAAACCTGGGAGTGCTGGACATCTGTTTTGTCCTAGTTTGGGACTCTTCACAGTACGCACCCATCAGGGTTTGAACCCAGGACCTTCTGGTTACAAGGCGAGCTTGTAGACCATTGAGCCACTAAAGTCCGATCCAATGGTCCTTGATTTCGAATTTCTGCTACTTCACGACATAGGGCGACCATTTCGCAATCTCTTTTTCGATCAGTTACTGCATCATCTTCAACCTGCTGTACCCTACTGGTCACGGCTTCTCACTAGAACTTCAGGTCACTGCCTGAATGCAATCATTCACTAGTGAGCATCAGATTAATTTTCAAGTATTGGTTTTTGTAGGGATTTTCGTTTGAGTGCATGGAGGATCCTCAGTATTTTACTTTCACTTATTCAATTAAGTTTACCTATCCTGTCAGCTCTTTCTTACTAATTTTCTCACTAGTTTTTATGCATTGACACTGCCTTCATTGAAGAATAACTGTCGTTAGAAACATAAAACATGTGAACCGGCTATTTCTGCTTTGATTGTTTTTTCGTGATTTTTAAAAGTCATTTATGTTTCACGATAGTTGCATTCATGTCATAAAAGATTTTAATATAGGATTTTGTTCCAAAGACTTTCACTTTCCTAGCCAGTTACTACTGACTATAATTGTTAAAATACTGTTTATATATAACCTGTTAACAAAAGTATATAAAAGTAAGCCTATTTTAACCACCTGTATGCCTCAGTGTTTCCCACATGGATGTACATATTGTATTTCGCCTAACAAGATATAAACGAAACATACTGAGTGAAGATTTTTCCTCTGTAGAAAAGAGGATGAAGATAGATAATTTCGTGATATATATTACATTAACTAGCAGTTGATTTCAGTGAATATTAACAATCGGAAAACATTCACGAAAGCGTCTTCCATTAGTTATAAATGTAGGAGACATTTAAATGAATTTCACTTAGATAAACCACCTCGACACCACTTTTCTGCAGTTAATTGTCTACTTCAGAAGTTTATGGAAAATAGGGATGATGACATCACTTATTATCAATAGTAAAACATGTAATATTTGTGATAGAGATAACAATCACGACCAATTTCCTTACGTAAACATCATGACCATTCTTGTATGGCTCATTTCTCATTAACCTAAAGTCACGAAACGTCTATGGTAAACGTACTTTATAGAACATTTAGATTATTGCTTCACTGTGTTTTTTCTCTACAGTTCAGAAATGTAAGAAAAATGTTCCATGTATTCCGGAAACTACAGCTAAATATTGAATTTATAAAATACGTGATTTTATTGTACTACAGTACGATTTCCAAGAAAATATACCGTCTTACCTTCTACATCAAGAAGTTAAGACATTCTGGTGTAACCCAACCCTTACTCTTACAATTTGTTAACTCCCGTATTCTGCCTATCATTCTCTATTGCTCCCCCTTAGTCTTTCCTGGGCTATTGAAGAAAGACTATACCTTATTACGTAGGATGTTAAAGGTTGTCAGCAGGGTAAGCAGTTTGCCACTTAGCCAGCTTGTTAATATTCTGGTGGACAGGCATATGGACTCATGTGAAAAATGGGCGAAATCCATTTTATCTGACTCACAACACCCTCTACATTCACAACTCTCCCCATGTATCTCTTCAGGGAAAACCAGAAGCCTATATAGGAAACTATATGCCCGCACTAGTAAGTACAAAAACTCATCCATACCCTACCTAGCCCGTGTTCTGTGCGATAAAGAATGCATCAGGCATGAAACCTTTAACTTATTAAATAGACAGTAGAACCAATGGATCTCGTCTTTCCAACTCACATCATTTATAGGTACAACGTTTTCTCGCTCTTCATTCTGTATTTTATTTTTGTTATGTGCTGTTTTGTTTCTCTCTTCCTTGCAAACTCTACTTAAAACATTCTTGTTCGTTCTTTCACACTCTGTATATCTCGACCATTTTGCTATCGCTTACGCCAGTAAATATGCTAGTAGTATCTACTTTTCTAACACCTTCAAACACTTTAATTTTGGCTTTGCTACTGACATACTAATATGTTGTTGAGATAACTTTAATCTATGTAGAACTTTATTTATTGTTAATGTAAAAAACTGCATGCAATATTGTAGTAAAATGCTGAGAATTCCATTCTGTATCACAAGTACTGATTTGGAATAAAGCTTATGTTATGTTATATATTAACCGTATAATAACCAAATAGTATTTGCCTCACAAATATTCTGTCAAAAATTACAAGTAAATCTACCTCACCACCTCTCATGACATATTGAAGCATCATTTGAGAATGAAGAATGGATTATTTCACATTCACACCTTCTCATGAAGACACTTGGTGAAAGTTTGAATATTGTACAGAAAAATAGATGGGTGTGGTCGGGTTTTCGATCCTCGGCCGACCCACTCCCTTACCTCACTAAGCCACTAATAAGACTGATAAAGAGGAAAGGTTAGGCATAAAACAAGCAACCTCATTCTGTAAAAATAAACTCCACTACTAACGAAACTTCACATCTAAAGCTTGAAGCCCTATGTTCCACTTGGAAGCTAAAGGAATAAATAAAACATCAGATAAATATACGACGTTTCAACACCACCTACTCATCACTGAATAGTTGATTTTCGGTATTCCACCACATATTCCCACAAATAGATAAGTGGATAATGAGTAGAGGCTATAGCTTAAAGAGGAGGAAACCGATAGGTGTCATTCGATGTGCGTCGGTGGCACAGTGGTTAGGACTCTCGCCGACCATGCACATGGTCCGGGGTTCGAGCCCACGCCGACACACACCTGATATCTATGGTTGGCCTGCGAAATTTGGGCTACCGATATCCACGCTGAAAATTCCATACTTGTACCAAAAATACAGTGTGGAATCAAGCTGTAATCAAAAATAAAAATAAAATAAAATAAAAATCTTCGCTGCATACGCTTTCGTGTGTCGTTTTCTGCAGTTACATGTTATCCTTTTTTGGGATCATCAGCTTGTGCGAAAACTATCTTTTAGGTTATAAGTTACAGAATGGGAAAGTATATTTTAAAATACTTTCTCTAAAATCTTATACCTAACACTAATTTCCTCATCAGCTGAGTACCAATAAAAGTAGCGTACAAGGTGTGAAGACACTCAAAAAACCAATCGCGTCCAAGGTCACCAGGAGAGATGACTAATTAACTTGTGGAGAAATCGAAAACCTCACTTCAAATTGAAGTATGCGCTGATGATGTTGACTAGTACGACAACGAAGGCTTCGCAAATAAACCATCCAGGTCAGAGAACACAACTACATCAAAATCATCCACCTGAACTTCAAATCATCTTCATCATAGTATGACTTTTATGCAGATATTTTAAACTGATAATCATCTACATGACATTGCATGACTGACTGTTATTAAAAGGACATTATCTTACCTGAATTGTCCCGTGTGTTAAACAGCTTTCTTATATCATAAACAGCGGTTTAAGCGAAATAGCAGGTTGAAGTATGGCTGTCAGACTAGGCAACAGTAACTATACGATTATATCATTTACATTTATCATCTCAATTGATGCATGTTTCGAATGACATACACGCTATCATTAGAAGTTTCCTTTTCGTGCGTAATCATACAAAAATAGTGTCTGAAATATGCGTAGTGATTCAATGTACATTCTATAACCAAGGAGGAAGGTAGGACAGGTGAACTGATTAAAAGCAGAAAGAAATATCTGAAGAAATATTGAGAGAAAGGACTATTCTACGGATACAAAAGGTTCCTTAGTCATTACTTAGTGTTATATTTTACTTTACATATTGAAATATTGTTTTTTATTTGTTTCAAATTTAGTCGGAAATGGTAAATTTATGTATACAATTTACATGGAAAATTTATAGCAAAGTACACCATTTCTAGTATAAAGAATAGGGCACTTCATATGAATTCTGTAGAAACTATTATTATAATTTTATTATCGAGTGGAACATGAGGCGTCAACAACACATCTCCACTTTGATCTATTTTCTGCCATCCTCTTCAGCTGGGTCCACGATTGCACATAATCTCTCACCTTCTCCTCCCATCGCATGATCCAATTTATGTCACTCTTGCACCCATACATAACTCGTTGGTTCATTTGGATTCCACTTGAGCGATGGCCTGTATTGCGCACGATGCCAGTCGACAGTCTCTCCAGTGTATGCTCGATCCATCTCACCTTTCCTCTATATATTTGTTGAGCAATAGGCTCTTCGTTGGTTCATTTGTTGACTGAGTTTCTTGTTACTTATTCTTTCTGACCGGCCGGCCACTTGATCTTCTCTATGGAGACAGCGGAGGCAGCTGTTGAGAAAAGTCTGCAACCTGTTGGATACTCCTTTCGTGACACACAGTGCAAGTTTCTGATCTGTATAGAGGTGACTAACTACACATTGTGTTGAAAATCAGAATCTTATTATTCTTGGTGAGACATAGCAGCAGATATCCAAACTATTTTCAGGTTAATGAAGACGTATCTTGCCTTCCCGATTCTGGCCGACTGGTGGTGACATCCTCATCTGTTATACCGGCAGCTGAAACCGCGATTCCTATATATGTGAAGGAATCAACCTCTGTCAAATCTCTCCCACTGATGGTGGTTGGTGCTGGTTGTTGTTGCGGTTCGTTGGTTATCTTCACCGTCTTCATCTTCTCTATGTTCACCTGGGGTCTTCACTGTCAGCCAGTTTGTTGGTTTTCGCTTGTAAGTCTTTGAGTTTGTGTGATATTACACATGAATCATCCTCTGTAGTCTTCTTAATGGTTGAATGTATTCTTGTCTCCTCACTCCACACATTCTGACGCAAAATCCAGTTCACTACAATGAGGAATATCATCTGTGGTAATAGGCAGTCTTGCCTTACTACCAATAGAAACTATCCACGTGTTTATACTCATTTCCACCGGTTTATTTCATCATAGAACTTCTTTTTCATTTAGTGATGGGAAAGAGTTATTCTAAAGTGTAAGCTTGCAGTGAATTGGCAGTATGTCGGAACCCTTCGACTTCTGGAATTCCCAACCAGCATAATGCATCAAATTTTCTTCATTTGTAATTGTCTTAATGATTAAATTATGTCACGGAGTCATAAATTGTACTCACGTGCATTTCTACTCGGCCTTCTATCTACTTCTGAATATTTCTTGGAGACGAAGGAAAGACTTCATAAGGGAGTGATTTTCTTTTCAAATCAAAAAGTAGTGCATCAGACGATATTCCATCAATTTCTGTTTCGCTTGAAGTGAATACCTTGGAGAAAATCACTCTTAGAATTTATCATGATTTTCAGAGACATTTCTTCGGATAAAATTAATGCCATTATTCTAAAAATTTGTAGGGTATTAGGACAAATCTCGACAGTGACACTGACTAGTGTTAGAGCTAAATTTCGCTAATTGGCACAAGTTAAGAGTCATGAGCCATTGAACTTCATTCCAATGGCTTGAATTTTGAGAGAGTCATCATTATAGTCAGAGATCTCGCTTGAAACACTCACTGAGTTTCTCAGACTAAGCAATACAAAATAGAGGAAAATCATCTTGTCCAGTACGCTCCAATTTTCAGTGATTCTCTGATCGATGTCAGTTCATGATCTTACTTTGAATAAGGGTTTTATTGTTTCTGGACGAGTGACAGAATTTGTCAAATGCACACTAACAAATACAAGCATTGCATGTGTGCAAAAAAAAACTGAAACGTATAAAAAATTATACGTTTAGCAACAAATAATCATTTTTACTTCATGACAACTTACGTATAATCCAGAAATCGGTTGTTCAACGTATTTGTTACACAGTTAGCAATGATGGAATAACAGTTGAAGTATGAAAACAATATTAATATTTTTAATTACGAACGAATTCCATCATTTAAGATTCCAGTCATTTTGCAAGAAAAGAAATCAATTGTTTAGAAATTAGTAAATGGTATGTGCCATATACTTGAAGCGTCAGTGGCACAGTGGTTGAATGCTCGCCACCCACGTACGTGGTCCGCGGTTTGACGCACTCGCTTACTTCACTAAGCCAACAATAAGACTGGTAAAGAAAAAAGGTTAAGCATTAGGCTACCAACCCCGTCGCGTTATAAAAACACAACTCCTACTTAAACTCCAAAGCTCCAGCTTGAAATTCCATAATCCACTGGGTATGTAAAGGCATACAAGAAGAAGAAGAAGAAAGACCTACGTGAGAATTACTAATTTCACCTGATTTGTCACAATGAAATGCATTTTTGCAATGTTGTATTTTGCGATTTCATATAATAAACGGCCTCAGTGTGAAAACTACAGCAAGCTACACAAGGTTATATTACACCTTATACTATAATTCCTACTTTCCATTTAGGCTCAATTCGTACGTAGTTAATTTTAACTTTTTGAATATGTAGAATCGAATATTTAATGCATGCGCTAAACAAGAAATATGGTGAAGAAAACGACAAATATCTACTCTTGAATACGTCTCAGTCGGTACCATACCCTTCATGTCAATATTACACCTAAGCATATTCGTTCAAACCTGTCAGGGGATTACAGATGCTTTAAAGCAATACATCTGTTATCGAATGATTCCCGGATATGTTGCAGTAATGTTAGATGGTTACAAAGACATTATCAAATCGGGCAGATTGCTGGCAATCTGTTGTCTGCCAAACAGAAATATCCGAATTTCTGAGAAATCAGTCTAAAAATCAGGCCGTTCTGAAATTCCGGTGTTAGTGCAGTTTCAATCACATTTCAGAAATACTGTTATTGGTCTTCTGGATTACTGTATTAAGAAAGTATGACTCAAATGTAATATTAAATTGTTTCAGCTGGAATACGTAAGTAGAAATAGTTTCGTTGCCGTATTGTGTTTTTATCTTACAGTTCACAGTTTCCGTAGAGACAATCATGATTCTCTGAGAAGCACAAATATCTGAAATCTAGAAATATCTACCAATAAAATACGGTCTCAACTTAAAAGCTATCTGGATGGTGCCATTGTGGTGAGAGCAGGCTGCTAGCCGATTGGTTGGCACTAATCTACGTTAAGGTCTAGGTCACTAATATGGGCCGTGAGAAAATATGAACAAGCCTGAGTCAACAACCAATCACAGCAAAGTTAACGTGGCAAAATATGATTCGCAGAGAGAACTCTATTTGTCAAGGAATCCCGAAACAACCAATCAGAAGCCTGCGTTTGTCTACCTAAACAACCAATCAGATGACTGCGCTTGTCTATAATAATGTAGTTGAAAGATGTATAAATACGTGTTGATTTTCATAATAAAACGATCTGTTGCTTCGCCCTTGTCTTCTGTTGTTACATTTGGTGTCGCTGCCTCCAGAAAATGAAGATCCCGTGGCCAGCTGCGTTTGAAGAAGGAGACATAAGGAGCTTCTTACGTGACTTCGAGGCTGTTGCTGAGCTGGTGGGTGTCAAGGAGCAGGCAGCGAAGGCAGTTGTCTTGGGGACGCTGTTGAGAGGCCGAGCGAAGGCTGCATATGACAGCGTAGACAGGTCAAATGGCACAGCGTCTTGGAAGAAATTGGTTGAACGACTAGTTTCCGAGTTTGACAGCGAAACAGACAGACAGCTAGCAATGCAGCAGTTCCGGTCAATGAAGCTTGGACCTGATGGAGACCCGCTAGTGTTGGCGGTGAAACTGACTAATCTACTTCGACGCGCACTTCCCACTTTAGATGAAGAATCAGAAGCGCAGTTACTGTCTTCCCAATTCATCGAGAGTGTCCCAGACCACATTTCTCAGCGATTACAACTGGTTAACGCAACGCAGCCGATGGATATTAGCGAGCTGGCGAAGGTGACCAGACAGCTGCTGAGCACAACGGTAGCCGCTATAGACCAACCAAAACCAAACGAGTATGAGCAGAAAATTGAAGCATTGCAGCGGGAAGTGGCGGCGTTAAAGTTGGCTGATAGAAAAGACCGGTGTTTTGAATGCGGTAAGCCGGGACACTGGAGAAGATACTGCCCAGAAAGGCGGAAAAGAAAAAATTTCAGACGGTATAATGCTTGTTCTTTCTTTCGTATGAACCTAGATTTAGTGGGGGCTATTGAGAAAGGCGCTCTGTATTCGAAGTTGCGAGTGAATGATCGAGAAGTAGTATGTTTGATAGATACAGGGGCGGCCGTGTCGTTAATAGATAAGAATTTATGTAAGAGTGTTAGCCCGTGTTCATTGACAGTACAAACAGTAGGCGGGTATGTGTTGCGTATAACGGGTAGATCGAACTGTACGGTCGTTGTTGGTGGCTGCGAGGTGACGTTTCCTTTCATTGTTGTACCCGAACTACAGCGAACGATATTAGGAGCGGATTTTCTGCGTGAGATTGGTGCCATAATCGACACGCAAGCGAACGTGGTGGTCACGAAATACGGGCATATCAACATGTATGAGACCAGCGAGATAGCAGCGATTAAGCTGCCGACGGTACACAATGTGACAGAGTTAATTAGTAAATACGATCATCTGTTCACTGGAGATGGCGACCCATACGGTTATTGCGATAAGGTGAATCATGAAATTCCGTTAAGTGATCCGAAAGTAAGGTCATTTACAACGCGAAGAGTTCCATGTCATCTGGAAGGCGAAGTGGAGCGACAAGTGCAAGAGATGTTAAAAGATGACATTATTGAGGAAGCTGATAGCCCGTACAACTCTCCAGTGCTGTTAGTAAAAAAAGCGAATGGGAAGTATAGATTCTGTGTTGATTTTCGACAGTTAAACAGTATGACAGAGTTAAGACCGTGTGCCATGCCAACAGTGGTAGAAACTTTAGATCGCCTACAAGGCGCGAATGTGTTTTCGGTTCTCGATCTTCGCTCAGGATACTGGCAGATACCGATAAAACAAGGTGATAGAGATAAGACGGCTTTCATCGTGGGTCAGACACAATATCGATTTAAACGCATGCCGTTTGGACTAGCAGGTGCACCGTTTACGTTCAGACGACTGATGAAGCTATTACTTAGGAACTTGAAAAACGTGGAGGTTTATGGTGATGATCTCGTCATATACAGTCAAAACGAAAACGATCACGTCAACCATGTAGAAGCCGTGCTGCGACGCATCGAAGAGTTTGGACTACGCGTCAACAAAACCAAGTCCCAGATAGCCAAAAAGAATGTTACTCTGTTGGGACATAAAGTGGGAAATGGTGAGATTAAACCACTGCCGGAGAAAATTTTGACGATTAAAACGATTCCAGCCCCGAATTCAAAGAGAAAACTGAGACAATTCTTGGGTAGAGCAGCGTTTTATAGCCGCTTCGTGAAGAACTTCAATGAGATAGCAGCCCCTCTATACAGGCTACTAGGTGAGCCAAAGTTTGTTTGGTCGGAAGAATCGCAGAGGACATTCGACAGAATTAAACAGCTGCTCGACCACCAACAAATGACGCTAAAACTACCTGTGCCAGGAAGACAGTTCACAGTGTGCACAGATGCCAGTGACTACGCTATAGGTGCGGTCCTAAGACAGGACGAGGGAATCGTTGAGTATGCCAGTAGGGTTTTGACACTCGCAGAGAGAAAGTATTCAACGATAGAAAAAGAATGTTTAGCAATGGTATGGGCAGTCGACAAATGGAGACCTTATTTACTCGGCCGGCGGTTCCACATCGAAACTGATCATAAGCCGCTACAATTTTTGAAGACAGCGAGAGACCCACGGGGGAAGTTGTCACGGTGGATGTTGCGTCTTCAGGAGTACGATTTTACGATCTCACACGTTCCTGGAAGTGAAAATGTCTTGGCAGATTTGTTATCGAGACCAGAAGATGAGTCTGAGTTGCCCGAGGTCGCTTACGGAGTGCATGCAGTAGAACAAGACCCACTAAGACTTGCACGTAGGCAGAGGTTGGACGATACGCTGAATACAGTAATACAGGTGATCACCAACGGAATAGAAGTGGATCAAACTACGGCGAGTAAGGAGCTAACCACACTACTCAGACAGAGGGATCGACTCAGAGTGAATGCCTACGGGACTCTGACCTGGCGAGAGAACGACGGAAGCTGGCTGGCTGTCATACCTCAATCGTCGCGCCACGACATGATAGAAGAATGTCACCAGCTAGCGCATACAGGCGTGGCCAGAACGACCGATCTCCTAAGACAAAGTATGTACTGGCCAGGTATGAGAGAAGACGTAGCAAGATACGTACTTGGATGTCCACGGTGCCAGCTGATGAAAGGTGACCGGTGTATACGACCACCACTTCAGTCGATTCCAGTTACCGCGATAGGTGACTTGTGGTCCGTAGATGTCATGGGTCCATTTCCTCAGACATCCAATGGTAATCAGTACCTCTTGGTAATGACGGAACACGCGACACGATGGGTAGACGCCGTAGCAATCCCAGACCAACGTGCAAGAACCGTGACAGATGCAGTAGTTAGACACATTGTTGCAGACCACGGCGTACCGAAGACAATACTGACAGACCAAGGTCCCTGTTTCGAGAGTGAAGAGTTTACTTCCCGTTTGCAACAGCTGGGCATCAAGAGGATCAGAACGACCCCATACCATCCACAAACGAATGGCCTAACGGAGAGAAACAACCGTACACTGAAGGAGTGGCTGGCCTCGAAGGGCGGGAACTGGGAAACGGAGCTTCCACTGATTTTACTAACACATCGCGCTACCACTCAGGAAACAACGAAGAAGTCACCCTTCCAACTGATGTATGGTAGAAAACCACGATTACCGGTACACAATGAGACCTGGCCCATGCACCAAAAGTGGAGTACGACGAAATTAAAAGCAGAGAGGAAAGAGGCAGTCAAGAATGTAATACGGAAGCAGCGCAGTGATGTCATGAAGTCTCAGATGAAAGAAAGGACGCAGTGCATTACCTTTGCAGTCGGGGACCAAGTGAAGTGTAGAGACAGGAGATATACAGTTGGAGGCGGGCTAGGTTCACGGAAACTCCTTCCAAAGTGGGAAGGACCATACACAATCACAAAAAGACGGGGTCAAGTATATACCATCCGAAGAGGTGATAAACAGAAACGAGTTAACGCCAGTCAGCTCCAAAGATGGGTACAGTGGGACAAGCCGGTCAGTAACAATCCTCAACTAGAGGATGTAGCACCCAGAAGGTCGGAACGTCTGCGCACGAAGCTATTTGACGGGGGGACGAGTGTGGTGAGAGCAGGCTGCTAGCCGATTGGTTGGCACTAATCTACGTTAAGGTCTAGGTCACTAATATGGGCCGTGAGAAAATATGAACAAGCCTGAGTCAACAACCAATCACAGCAAAGTTAACGTGGCAAAATATGATTCGCAGAGAGAACTCTATTTGTCAAGGAATCCCGAAACAACCAATCAGAAGCCTGCGTTTGTCTACCTAAACAACCAATCAGATGACTGCGCTTGTCTATAATAATGTAGTTGAAAGATGTATAAATACGTGTTGATTTTCATAATAAAACGATCTGTTGCTTCGCCCTTGTCTTCTGTTGTTACACCATTATCACAGCCTATCATCTTCTGCATTTTGACTACTTTCACAAATATCCACACGGTTTTTTATTTGGTTTTCTCGTGTATTTTTTCTCACTGTCTATATTACAAAACCTCATATCCATATAATTTTCAAAATGTAATTTTCAGTGTCGTATGGACGGATTTTCGCTTTTTTGAGTTTGAGTGAGAATCCAATTCGTAGTTTCTGTTGAGGTTTATGAATCCAATTCGATAAATTGTCAGTGGTTCCGGGTGAGTATCACCAGTGTTAAGCCTATTGTGCGTTTTCAAATTCACTAAGGTTTACAAAATGCCAGTGAATGGTAAATAATTCTCATGACAATAATGTAGCCAGTTTCTAAAACCAAAGATGAAGCAGTGAATTTCCTTTTGAATCGCATTCTTTGTTCCTGTTTCTACACTCAGCGTGATTTCATGCATGAAAGAAATATGGCAGTGTGTATAAGTCTCCCGTTGAACTCGTCTCCACTTGAGATTTTCAATTTTCGAGGAATCTCAATTAGTTTCAATGCTGATTTCATCCAGGGTGAACCATATGGATATTCTGTTATAGTTTTGTACTTTTCAGACGTGTGTACTCATGAGGTCAGCATTGGTTGAATCCAGAGCATGCCAATGACAAGGTAAATCCGTTGATAACTTAGCAAATGAATTGAAGTTCAATGTCAAGTGAAATCTAACTTCCGTCAATTCACAATACACACCTGTTCTTAAGTGATGCTATCAATGAAGATCCGATTAAACCAGACATTTCAGCACGTTATTTCCAGAGACTTATGAATTTCTGCTACTCATTGTGACAATTATTTTTTAACCTAAATGAAAATGGCTTCCTAATTAATTCAAGTCGTTAATAGTCCATGTACATAATAGTTAGGAGATATAGATTAAGAAGATCAATTGAAAGAACTTTTAATGCCGCAAAACTGTTCGTCAGCTTCTCAACCAAACTGATATTGACACCGTGTATTAAAGATAGATTGCCCAAAATGGCGACATCAATGTGTGTATATAAATTCAACTGCTCCTATGGAGCTAGTTATACAAGTCATACCCAGAGGAATTTATCTTTACGCACTCGTGAACATATTCCTGTTTGGCTTGGAAAAAGAGCAACCAAATCATTAAATAGTGCAATTCCGTCTCATCTAGTGGATAGCGAACACAGCATCAAAGTAGATGAGTCATTTACAGTTGTGTACGGAGCATCGAACAATCTCCCCAAAGGCACATGATTACGCCTCCTACCCATAGCTGAGGCTTCAGAGATTAATAGAGATAGACCAGACCTATGTGTACAGAAAAGAATTATTTACTCTCTTTGTCTACCCTGACCCACTATAAGGTCACCAGGATCATAATTTTTCCTACTATTATTATCATTATTATTATTTTGTGATACCATGTCTTCTGTAGTATTTCATTACAATTTACAATTTAGCCTCTTTATTTTATTATTAGACATTATCGATCAGCCCTCACATCCAGTGCCTCCTTTGTTAACGTGTCTTTGCATGTATTTTGTGGTTATCGCATTTTTCTCACCCCAAGGACACTTGTACTCTGTTAACCATAAAACAACACTATATAACCCAATTGTTCATTCACACCATCACATTTTTCTGACTAAACACCCTATACACCTTTAATTGACTAAGCTAACTAATGGAATATCATCTCAGCTTATACATGCTTACACAGTTTCTGATATCATTTTCATTTGCCTTTATTGGCTATATGTAATCTAATATTCATGGATTTATAACTGTAGAGCCTGAAGAAGAAGTTATCGAAAACAATTGTTCGCTCAAAATCCTGTTTTGATTTCAATATAGGAGATATATGTTTACTTTGGGATTAAATTTTCTATTTCACATATTTTAGTTCAAACAAGTAAAACATTCGTCTTAAATATCACTTTGAAGTATTATATATGCACAAGCCCGTAAAGATATTAGATAATTTAGGAGGAATGTTTCACCGAGGTTAATTAAACAAAACTGAAAGGTGTCTAAGAAGCTGACTTCGTGTCTGAAGAACAAAACATATAAGCAAGATTATTAATGTTTACTAAATTCAAGTTTCCACAGATGTTGATGCGCACTTAAAAGTTCATTAAGTGAAGATGCATTGCCCATCGTTATTGATCAAGCGTGACTGTATGGAACTGGCACATGTACATCTCAGACAATACATTACTGAAATATCAGTCTATATTTAATGGAAGAGAAAATACCTAACACAAGGTTATAGATACATAAAATTCGTGTTTCTCACTGTGCTGTTCACTTGATTTCTGTGTTGCCAAAAAAATAGCTTTCCTGTTGGAGCCAGTCAAACCAATTCATGAAGAAATACATCTGTTGCAATTACCATTCATTAACACATTAAATACTATTTTGCTATGCTTAAAATTCTGCCAGACATTCAAAAATGACAGTCTCATGTTATTCCTATCACTGGTCTCCATTAATTACCAATAAATATTCGTTTTATGAGTGTGAAACTTTACTAATATGTCCACTCATATTCAAAAAATATATTTATCGGCCACCTCTTGTTGTCCTTTGATTGTTCATCATACTGTACACCAAAAATCAGATCCTGACAATTAAATGTGACAGAAGACGATCGAATATTCTCGACTACTCCGCGTTTTGCTTTCAGAACTACCAAGTGAGTAATTAGTTTTAGGTTTATGCTGTTACTAGACGACTAGACCACAACACTACAATGTATTTATACCAATCTCAAGCGATACGAGTGTATATCACGAATGTGGGATTACTGTAAACTGCTGTTTTCCCAATCACCAGTATCCCAAATATAAATCCCTCTACTTGACTATGCTTTCAGAAAAGCCAAGTGAGTAATTGGTTTCAAGTTTGTGCTGTTATTAGACCATTGGACCACAACACCACCTTTCATTCATACCAATATGAAGAGATACCAGTGTGTATCACGAATGTGGGATTACTGTAAACTGCTGTTTTCCCAATCACCAGTATCCCAAATATAAATCCCTCTACTTGACTATGCTTTCAGAAAAGCCAAGTGAGTAATTGGTTTCAAGTTTGTGCTGTTATTCGACCATTGGACCACAACACCACCTTTCATTCATACCAATATTTACAGTTTACAATTTATTTAGGATAGTAGGCTATATGCCTGTGTTAATCCTTTCGATTTATTTCATACAGGAGGTCCAATCTCGCCTTGAATGAATCAACGGATGGCGCTGATACGACATGTTCCGGTAGGGAGTTCCAATGGTTCACAATTCGATGCGAAAAACGGATTTCCAGACGCAGACGATTCGACCGTGGTTTTTGAACCTTGAGGTGATGTCCTCGCAATTGGTTGGTGCTAGAAGGAAGAAATAATTTAGATAAATTAGCTCCAAAATCATTTCTTAGGATACGGTATGCTAGTATTAGGTCACCCCTAAGTCGTCTGTATGACAGTGGAAATAAACCCAGTCGACTTAACCTCTCCTCATATGACAGGGTTGAGAAACCCTTTATTAGCTTAGTTCCTACTCTTTGCACCCTTTCTAATAAGTCAATTTCGTATTTGAAACACGGGCTCGCTGCCTGGATCCCATATTCCAAATGAGGTCTGATATAAGTCGGATATAATATACGAAATATATCAGCGTCAAAGTTCGCAAAAGCCTTGCGTATGGCCCATAACATTCGAAAACCCTTAGTGGCTGCAGTTCTACAGTTTGTTGCTGTTTTCAAGTCATGCTGCACAACCACTCCCAAGTCCTTGTACTCAGTGACCACTGGGAGAGTAATGCCATTCATTGAGTAATTGTGCACGTGACTATGGGATACATGCATAACTACACTCTTGCTTAAGTTAATCTCCAAGGCCCAGTGCTTACACCAATCACTTAACAAGTTTAAATCTTCCTGCAAAGCAAGTTGATCACTGTCATCGTGCAAAGCCCTCCATATCTTGATGTCATCAGCAAACAGTAAGCAGGATGACTTAACTACCGATGGAATCTCATTAACATAAATCAGGAAAAGAAGTGGGCCTAGAATTGTACCCTGAGGAACGCCACTCTTAACCGATTCCCATGTTGATAAAACCCCGTTAACTCGTACTCTTTGTCTTCTGTCCTTTAGAAAGTCTTGAATCCAGTCGGTAACCACTTTATTGATTCCCAGACTACCTAACTTTACTAGAAGACCTGAATGAGAAACCCTGTCAAACGCCTTGCTAAGGTCTATGAATATGGCATCCACCGGTATATTAGCATCAGCTGAGCTTGCCCAACTTTCTCTGGCCAAAAGAAGGTTGGTCAAGCAAGAATGACCTGCTCTAAAACCGTGCTGTTCCACAGCGAAAAGTTTGTTCCCTTCAATGAACTGAATGATAGCATCACGAATTATTCTTTCTAGTAGTTTAACAACAATACTGGTCAAACTAACAGGACGATAGTTCTGAACTAAGTTTCTAGATCCGGTTTTGAAGACCGGACTAATGATGGCATCTTTCCAGTCTCTTGGACATTTAGACTGGTCCAGAGACATATTGAAGATTACCGACAATGGCTCGGCTATGCTTTCAGCCAATGCTGTTAATATACGTGGGTGGAGTTCATCAGGGCCACTGGACTTACCAGGATTGAGCCTTAGAAGCCACTTTAGGACAGTATCCTTTCCAATGTATAAGGGTGCCATTTTCAAGTTACCTTCTGGAAAATTTACAAAGCTGGTATCAATATTATCAGAGAATACTTGACTAAAGTGCTTGGACAAAGCCTCAGCCTTGGTCAAGTTATCCTCAGCCATGTTTGTCTGGTCATCTTCAAGCATAAGAGGTGGGATAGCATCACTCTTACGTGTTCTTCTCTTGATATATGAGAAGAGTCTTTTTGGGCAGCCTGGTGAACTTTTAACTAACTGGGTTTCGTAAGCTATCCTTGACTGGTGGATCAAAGTTTTACACTGGTTTCTGGTTTCACAGTATTTCAGCCGGAACTGCTGTAGCCCAGTAGAAACAAAGAGATTCCAGAACCTTTTTCTCCGTCTCAGGAGTGTTATAGCTTGTCTATTTATCCATGGTGGCCGATTTGTTGGCCTTTTAGGAACCCTCCAGGGGATGAGATCAGTGGTAACCCTCTCAAGTGTATTCTTAAATCTATCCCATTCATCTTCAATGGATGAGACAATGTTGACTGACCAGTCGGCAGTTGAAGCACGCTCCTTTATAGCCACTATGTCAGCATGCCAAACACTAGGCCGGGATTTGGGTTGAAAACTGACTAAATTGCCAGCCCTTAAGTTAAAATCTAACACCCCATGATCACTGTTTGCTAGAGGTGGATGAATAACTAGACCATCCACGTCGTCGTTGTCATGAGTAAGCACTAAGTCCAGCAAGGAAGATCCTTGGGTAGAACCGAATCTTGTACTACCTAAGACATGTTGTGTCAGGGCATTTTCCATGGTTGTCAAGAGTAACCGGCTGTCAAACTTATCAGCGGATCCTGGAGATGTGACAGCTACCCAGTCTATATGAGGTGCATTAAAATCACCTAGAATAAGACAGCTACTGTGTTTACTCCATTGTTTGAGGTGATCTAAAATGAAGTCATCACACTGACAATAGGGACTTCTATACAGAACTCCAATGAGTAGAGTGCCGGTTGCAAAGCTTACTTCACAGCTAATTACCTCACCTGTCCCACTGTCATGAGCTTCAGATTTCACGGAACGAACATGTAGGGAGTTGTTGATGTACAGAGCAACCCCGCCACCTCTACGACCCTTAACTCTGTCGCTGCGCAAGCAACTAAATCCGCATAGCTCAGGTGTGTCATCTAATCCCGAAACCAGCCATGTTTCAGTAATGGCCACAATACCTGGGCTAAGGTCTTCTACTAATACACCTAGCTCGTGAAATTTGTTCCCGATACTACGTATATTAGTGTACACTACCTTCAGGCTTCCTATGCGGTCTGGCCTATCCACACAGGTCTTGGAAGCATACGTTTCCAAGACCTGACTATTTGAAAACCCACCAGTTTAAGGTTAGTCTCACCATTTTTGCGTCTTGTTTCTAGCTGGGACAAAACTTCTTTTCGTTTAAGTCTGTCTTCAAGAGATAAATCAGGTCTGGCTGAAATTCCTGACCCGGCAAGGTTGTGTACATTAGCCAGTAGATGATTCCGTTCATCAGGAGAACCTAAGACTACTTTAAGCAACCTACGCTGACTAGAACATTCATCATCTCTTTTGCCTATTCTAATCAGCTTTTTAATCGATACTCCAGGGAAATTCGCTGGGAGCATCTTCCTTATAATACTACTCACTAATTTAAGGTCGTGATCGTGCCTTTTCACGGGATCAGATTCTTTGGACTCTTCCAAATTTCCAACAATTATGTTAGAGTCTAAGGAGAGCTTGTCGTATTTAGCAGTGGCTACGTCCTTTCTCACCACTATTGATGCAGCCTGGCTACAGGTGACAGACGTTTGCCTACCATCAATATTACTATATTTCTTCCGACTGCTTATTTTTGTTACCCATTTATCATCTGCCTGCAGTTGCTTCTCAGGGCTGCTGCAGTTTTTGATGGTACAATCAAGATCAGTGTCTGCGCCACCTTCATGGTGAACTTCGCTTACGGTGTTCTCTGGTTCTGAGGTGCTGTTTACAGCTTCCGTTTTGTTACCTTTTCGCTTACTAAGACGCTTCGAACGCCTAGTAGGTTTTACTTCCGGGGTAACTGGGATAGTAACCGCCGGTGTGATAACATTCATGATGGCACTTACTGCTTCATCTTCAGACGGGCAGTCCGTGTCACTCTTACTAGCCACGCTATCATCAGGAAGTTCCATGGCTTTAGACAGCAGTTCGTGAGCCTCCCTTATTAAGGTCATCTTTGGGGAGCAACACATTCTGCACATCCAGTGGGATGTTGGAGCAGTTTTTTTTTTTTTTTTTTTTTTTTTTTTACCAGTACACATCTTATGATACCATTTTTCACAGTTATTACACTGTATTCCATCATCTACCAAAAAGTAACACCCTGCCCTATTACATTTATGTGGTACTTTTGACATAATGAACTTCTACTGGAAACAGCCAAGACAATTTACCCAATATAGACTATATAAGTGGTTAAAATCAAAACTTAACAGACAAACGTCAAGTTAAAGTTTTTTTTAAATGTTCTTGAAGTGAATAACACAACAAAACAGCGATTTGTCAAAAACGTGAAATTTTTTTTAAGCACTCCCTTTCAAACAGCGCGCGAGAAATTTTTGAAGAGATACCAGTGAATATCACGAATGTGGGATTACTGTAAACTGCTGTTTTCCCAATCAACAGTATCCCAAATATAAATCCCTCTACTTGACTATGCTTTCAGAAAAGCCAAGTGAGTAATTGAATTTAGGTTTTTGCTGTCATTGCTGGTGACATTAAATTACTAATGGGATACATGAACACCAAACTAGGACCACACAACGCAGGAAGGAAGCTCATCATGGGTAGAGAAGCTCTCGGAGAAATGAATGAAAATGGAGAACTCTTCACCGACTTCTGCGCCTTCAAAGAACTGGTGATTGGTGGCAGTGTATACAAACACAAAGATATCCACAAGGTTACATGGGTGTCACCAGATGGGCAAACCAAAAACCAAATTGACTTCATCTCAATCTCAAGGAAGTGGAGGCGCAGCCTACTGGACACAAAAGTAAGAAGAGGTGCAGACGTTGGCTTAGACGACTATCTCGTACAAGGGACAATTTAAATCAAATTAAAAGCTTTCAGAGAATCAGGAGCTGCACATAGACCACAAGCCAAGTTCAACAGTCGAAAACTGAAGGACCAAACAAACGACATCTTCATTGCAAGCATAAGGGAAAAAGCCGAGACACAAATCAACACTAGCAAAGATGTCGGCGTCGAGGAGCGCTGGGACAACTTGAAACGGTGTAGAGTCAAACCTGCATGGAAGTTCCAGGCAGGAAGAAGAGGGAGGACAAACAGTGGCTCACTACGGACACTTGGAAGCTAATAGAAGAGAGAAGGACAGTGAAACAAAAGATTATCCAGTGCAACAACGAGCAACAAAAACAGAAGTTGAATGCAAGCTACAATGCGCTGAACAAAAGAGTGAAGAAGAGTGCCAGGGAAGACAAAAGAAAATATTATGAAGCCATGTCAAGTAAAGCAGAACAAGCTGCAGGCAAAGGAGACCTCGCCACACTCTACCAAACAACTAGGCACCTTTCGGGAAAAAGTTCGACATAGATTAAGCCAGTAAGGGATGACAATGGAAAGTCAATCACCAAAGAAGTGGAGCAAAGAAAACACTGGGTTGAACACTTCAAAAGACTTTTAAATCGACCGCCACCTACAACGCGCCCAACAATCCCAACAACGGACGCAGAACTACCAGCGAACATCAACCCCCAACGAGAACAGAAGTCCTTAAGGCAATCAAGAAGCTAAAAGCTGGGAAAGCAGCAGGGCCAGATGGAATCCCAGCAGAAGCATTGAAAATGGACACAGAGACAACAGCGGACTTGATGACGCCATTGCTGGAGAAGTAGTGGAAAGAGGGCCAAGTACCCGAGGATTGGAAGAACGGATACTTATTCAAACTACCAAAGAAAGGAGACTTAGGTCATTGAAAAAACTGGCGCGAAATAATGCTCCTGTCCATCCCAAGCAAAATACTAAGCCGCATCATCCTGGAGAGAATCAAACAAGCCAACCTGGATGAAAAACTTCGACCGGACAAGCTTGGATTCAGAAGAAACAAGTCATGTATTGATCAAATCGCCACACTACGGATCACCATTGAACAAAGCTTGGAATGGCAGTCACCTCTCTATCTCAACTTCATCGACTTTGAAAAGGCCTTCGACAGCGTCGATCGAGAGGTCATTTGGCAACTACTTCGCTACTACGGGGTCCCATCGACAATTATACATCTCATCCAACAGTTATACGACAATGCTGCATGCCAAGTAATCCACAACGGGAAACTTACGGAAGCCTTCGAAGTGAGAACGGGAGTGAGGCAAGGCTGTCTACTATCACCAATGATCTTCCTGATTGCAATTGACTGGATAATGGGACAGACAACGGGCAATGAGGAAACAGGCGTAAAATGGACTCACACAATAAACTTGGAGGATCTGGACTTCGCCGATGATATATATCTGATTTCCCACAAACTGGAAGATATGCAAGTGAAAAGCAACAAGCTAATAGAAGAAGCATCAAAGATAGGACTTCAGGTGAACATAGAGAAAACAGAGGTGATGAAGATTCCTGGCCAACACCGACAGCAACAACAACAGACAACAGTCAGCCAGCATAAACTGGAGGAACCTGAAAGAAACAGACTCCTTTACCTACCCTACCTGGGAAGCAACGTTTCAACTACAGGCGGAACTGACGAGGATATCAAAGCAGTGAGGATCGGGAAAGCAAGACAAGCTTTGATTACTCTTGAGTCTGTGTGGAGGTCAACAGCACTCAACATCAAAAATAAGGTCCGGATTTTCAACTCCAATGTAAAGTCAATGCTACCATACGGATCAGAGACTTGGCGAGTCATAAAGAGCATCTCAAACAAACTTCAGACCTTCATTAACAGTTGTCGTCGCTCAATACTCAAGATCAGATGACCGGTGAGAAAAGATCAGCAACAGGGATCTCTGGCAATGAGCGAACCAACCAGGAACCGATTGTGAAACAAATAGGCAGGAAGAAATGGAGATGGATTGGCTGGTCATACGCTGAGGAAACCATCAAGTGACATCACTAGACAAGCCATCGCTCGAGTGGAACCCGAAAGGGAAGCGGGGAGTTGGTCGTCAGTGCAAGGGTGACTAGGAGGAGGTCATGTGAAGAGGAGATGAAAGCATGTGAGGAGTCTTGGAACGAGGCGAAAAATTTGGCAGAAAACAGAAGGCAATCAAGACGCACAGCTGAAGCCCTATGTTCCTCTAGGAATTAAAGGATACAATAATAATATTTGTGCTGTCATTAGACGACTGGACCACAACACTACAATGTATTTATACCAATTTCAAGTGATACGAGTGTTTATCACGAATGAGGGATTGCTGTAAACCGCTGTTTGATCCAATCACCAGTATCCCAAATATAAATCCCTCTACTTGACTATGCTTTCAGAAAAGCCAAGTGAGTAATTGGTTTCGAGTTTGTGCTGTTATTAGACCACTGGACCATAACACCACCTTTCAGTCATACCAATATGAAGAGATACCAGTGTGTATCACGAATGTGGGATTACTGTAAACTGCTGTTTTCCCAATCAACAGTATTCCAAATATAATTCCATCTACTTGACTTTGCTTTCATAAAATAGATAAAAGAAGTGAAACATGGGATTAGTAAATTTATGACTGTTCTGAATGCTCTTTCTCTACTTCTCAAAATATCTAGGTCAACCGCGTAAGTACCTGGTTTTGGAGCTCTGTGTTCACCAATTAAAATGTCTTGAAGTGCACAAGATATTAAAAGGTTTCTCAATAATATCACTGTTAAACAGACAGCAGTAGTTTTGCATACTGAAAAGACTTATTACCTAGACGAATATAAAACAAGCAACAAAGGTTATTAAAGCAGGATTCAGTGAATTCATGAAATTTTGATAGAACTCTTCAGCCGAATAGAATACTCTACATACTCGGATGCATGTACTTTTGAAATTACATTGGGAGATATAAGACTGATAAGCAAATAAACTACATTGAGGTAGCCATGCAGAAAGATAGGTGAGAATATTTTCCAGGTCATGTTCAAATAGATAAGGGGAGAGGGAGTATGGGAGATCAAAATTACGATAAAATGCTTTACGCTTCAATTACATCACTTAGATAAACAATAAGTCATTAGACAACGTATCAAGAATTTCAAACAGAGTAACATCAATAGTAATAGTTATAATAATAATGTTGAGGTGAGTTAAGATAATGCTACTGATAAAGGATAGTTTTAAATGAATCAAGAATAATAATAATAATAAGAGGTAGAATAATAAGTAAAACGTATAATCATGATAGATTCTGAGTGACGACCATATCCTTTTCTACACAGAGACCTGGTTTATAAACTCGAATCGCACTAGCCTCTACAGTTGCAAGCATCTTCCTGTTTCTTTGTCTACTGACAGTAGTGAATGACTTGACAGCGTCGATATCGTGTCCATAGTTCACAAGATGTTTTGTTGTTGAGGTTTTTGTCACTTTGCATTCAGCTGTTTTCAACCATTCTGGTAAATGATCCATCATTCGAGTAGACAATTACGTTTCTGTACGACCTATGTATTTGCTTCCACAAACACACTCAAATCGATATACACAGTTTCAAGTGTCCAGGATTGGCGACTGGTCTTTCTCAGATTGTTGAATCACTCGCTTAGTGGTGTTAGGAAAACAAGTTTTGCAGCGTAATAAGCTCTCTTGATAGATTTATCGAGTCTCCGTTTGACTACTTCCTGTACATCATCTCCTTTGAATGGGAAACTGATATAGGCACATTTCTTCGGAACTGTTTGGATAGTTTTGCGGGGGCTAATTTCTTTAGAGTGTTTATTAATGGACTTCTCAGGATATGCATTCTCAGATAATGTATCCTTTAGAGCTTTTATTTCATGCTCAGTTGTACTGTCATAACAAATTTTCCGTGCTCTATTGAACAGTGTTCTGACTATGATTTTTTACAGTGGATTGGAACAAAGCTCTTGAAATTCATGTGCTGTCCTGTCCATGAAGACTTTCTAAATTTAGATCTTTCGATTGTACCATCAGTCATTTTCACGAGAAGAACGTCTAGGTATTTAATAGTATCATTCCCCTTGTGTTCTATTGTGAAATTGAGATTCGGGTGGCATGAGTTGAATTTTATCAACATGTCTCCATCTTTTGATCTGCTTCTACAGACAATAAAAACGTCATCAACCTATGTTAGGTATACATTCATTTCTAGTATATGTTGCTGCAAGGTATCGGCTTCTAGGCTGGAAAAATTAGTCCCAAGGGGATTCCCGCTGCGACACCATCAACCTGACGGAATAGATGCCCGTCGAATTGGAATTGGATATTTTTAGTACATAAAAGTAACAATTTCCTCAATTTCGATGTTGAAATGGGTATGTCTTCAGCTTCTCTGCATAAGAGGTCAATAGTCAGAAAACACCACAAAATATTCAAGCGTTCCATTAGAATTTTTCTCGAAATTATCATCATAGAAAACCGTAAAAACTAGTGAAAAATACTTTCCGGTGTAATCATAAATGCTGTTCTCCGAAACTCGTTCCAGTGGACTGAAGAAGCAGTTGTTTATAGGTTTGTTAGTTAATTGAAATGAAACAGAAAAGCACTACCAGATATCAATACCGATTTGATAAATACCAGTGTATAGAACCAATGAAGAATTGCTGTAATCCGCTGTTTGTTCAAATCGCCAGATTCCAAATATAATTCCTTCCACTTGACTTTGCTTTCAGGACAACCGAGTAAGTAACTAGTTTTAGGTTTGTTCTATTTCTATAGCCATGGACAACAACACTACAATGTATTTATACCAATCTCAAGTGATGCTAGTGTATAGCACGAATGAGGTATTACTGTAAACCTCTGTTTGTTCCAATCACCAGTGTTTCAAATATAATTCCCTCTACTTGACTATGCTTTCAGCAAAGCCGAGTGAGTAATTAGTTTTTGGTTTGTGCTGTTATTAGACGACTGGACCACAATACCACAGTGCATTCCTATCAATCTCAAGCGATGCCAGTGTATGTAACTAATGAGTGTTTACTGAAAACCGCTGTTTATTCCGATCAACATTATTCTGAGTATAATTCCCCTTAGCTGATTATCCTTCTAGGCCCACCTGGTAAGTTGTTGAGTTTAATTTTCTCGTATTATTAGAGGATCAGACCATAAAGCCTTTATATATTTCATGTTTTTCTAAGGAAATGTTAATTTGGAGTGGGAAGAATAAACTAAATCAAACAAACCATTTGTAAATTTATGACTGTTCTGAATACTCTTTCTCTACTTCCCAACGTATCTAGGTCGGCCGAGTAAGTACCTGGTTTTGGAGCTCTGTGTTCACCAATTAAAATGTCTTCAAATGCACAAGATGTCACGGGTTGCTCAATAATATCAATGTAAAACACAAAGGAGGAATCATTGTAAGCAATAGTCCATTCAAATGATCTCTTTTCTGAGTGCGGATTCTTTCTCTCTATAATGTGATTAGATGCACTACGTAAGTTGGTATTTTAAGATATCTGTGGTAACAAACCAATGGAAAACTATGAATTCCTTTATCTTAAATTTAGTAAACTGAAAGCGATGTTAGGAATTTTCGCTTTAGCTAAACTTCATATTTTCTATGCAGAAACGAAATCAGACATCATTCGCGCGATTAACCAATCAAAACGTTAAATTTAGTGTTTATATCGACACTAAGAATTTTTAACTCAGCGTATTAAGCGTTCAATAAACATTCAGAAGACTTCGATGGTTTTAAGATTTATTTAATACTATTTGCAAAGTGAATGTAAATGGATCCACCGTTTTCGATGTTCGACGGTCTATTCATTATAGATATTTTTTAATTAAAAAACGTATCCCTCCTAACGCGTTATCATATATAGTCTATATCACACTTCTAATTGTGTTTTAGAGAATTGTGGGTAAGTAATTACTTCTAATCTGATGTTACGTCCAAATAATCGTTAATGCTTTTATTTGTGTTGAATTTCCTTTCACGCTGCAAGCGGACTTTAATTTCTTACTTTTGTAACACTATTCACGATTAAAACAGTTTGCATTAAATAAATGGTTCGCATGATTTGTCAAGATATTCAGGTGTCTGTTTGGGTTCTCGTGTAAGACACTAACTTGCATCCGAAAATTACGTGGAGATGAGAAAATGAATGCTTGTTGTCAGTAATGGAGAGAGTGAAGGAGAAGATAGTAGTTTGGAGATGTACTGCTGAATCTCCATGCTACACTAAGGTCCTCAAGAAACAGTAAATGTAATCACTTGAATGGTTCCCACCTGACCTAAAAATGTTTGTGGGGCACGCCATAAGTGATTTCATGCTTCTTGAGTTTGACGATCCCTGCCTCATATGTAACAAAAGGTAACAGAACTTAGAGTTTCCTTATTCTAAAGTACACAGTAAAACCACGTCAAACAACACGAATTTATCATTTTTAACAAAGCAATTAAATAAATAGTAGTTTAATCCGAGTGGAGATGCTTTTATTACGTTAGTAAGGTCTCAAAGGATGATGACGGTTTTTTTGTGATATAAGACGTGTGCTTAAATGCAACTATGTTTAGAGTATTTTTTTCTTAAAATCTTTAGTGTGAGTGCGTCGCTGTACCAGTTTTTCATTTCCTCTTTGTTCCAAATTGGACTTAGGGATAAAGCATAGGCTTCCAAGCTTCGATAATGGCAGTGTTATGTGTCTATGAGGTCGGATTAGCAGCCTGAGACCTAACCTTCCTTCCTAACCACGCAGGTAAAGTTTAAGATTGGGTCGGCTGGAAACTGAACCAAAACCACTTGGGTGGTTGGCGAGTTTTTTTACCATTGGGACGCTGACTCAAGTGTACCAATATTTCAGCCGAGCAAATTAAGTAATATTCCCTGTTTTCACGGCTACTAATTTCAAAGGAAATACATGGCATTCTTCTGCCTCAGAGTACCGAATACGGTTGTTCATAGTTTTCAATATAAATTTTGGCTTCTGTGAGGATATCATGTCAACATTTGTGTTATCCACAATGTTTTCTTAGTGTTAAGCTGTAATATCCATTCCCAATTTGGCTTTTATATCTCGTAGCGGACAAAGGGGAGAAAACTGATAGGAGAATTATTTTTTGGGTGAAGTGTCCACATCATTGATAAGTTTGCATTTCCGCTCCTGCCTTCGTTCACTAGGTTTCTTATTCCTCTCAGAACTGATCACACATCTCCGTCTTTCCCATATCCGGGTATGTTTCAAAAGGTTGTCATTAATGACTTTTGTTAGAACATCTTCGGAAGATCACTTCACAATGCAACAAAATATCGAAACGCTTGTGAAAAAACTGGGTGTGAAGTATAATAAACAGGTCATTGAAGAAAAAACTCTCTATTCCAATCAGCATTAAGCTAGATAAAATTTGCGTTTCTCATATCGATTTCAGCAAAACTCCGTAAGTAGTTGCTTTGAGATCACCACAATAATACTGAAAGTATCAAATCAATTTATGACACTTTGGTGGTGCAAAGATGATTTCTAATTCAACGCGTGGAGAAACAAATCAAACTTTGACAATACATTCATCTAATCTGAAAGTCAAACTTCCTATTCAGACAGATAACAAAAAGTTATTTAGCGTCAACATAACTGACTCTAGATAAAACATTGAAAACACTCAAATAACGTTCACGTGTCTTCAGTGTGCTTGGTGAAAATTTATGGAAATCGATTCATAGTGTTCTGTGTACAATAATTCTCCTGCTATTATAGTTTGAGTTTACCATTTATTGTGTACATGATATCTTTCACATGATACTAAGTTATCTTTTTTGCAGTATATTGTGATTCCATTGTTAAAGTGCTTTGATAGTTGTCTTTCACATTCCATTAAACCTCTCGAACGGGATTCAAACTCGCCTTTTACACATAGCTGAAGCTATGTGAATTAATTCGATAGAAAAATCCCAGTGTTCGCATACAAAAGATTGTTAAATCTCCTTTATCTCTCTGTTGGTCTGTGCAAATTCTAATCAAAACCCTCCCACCTTATCTTATTTCCCCATTCCTTCGTATTTTTATGATGTTTATTTAAATTCTGATTATGTGTCCACTTCACCTTTGGGATTAAGTAACTTCTAAGATTTGGCTTAACTTACTTATTGAATTGTCTGCATATACACGCATTACCAACTTCGTCATTATTTTCTCCACGTGCATAAAGCTTATTAGCATTATTTTCTTATCATTATAATAATCGTTATTACTGACGTCCAAACCATTTAACACTTATCATTATTTGATCCAAAAACTTACCGTCACTGGTTAACATTTTTATAGGCCTATGTAAATCAAAGTAAAGCCTAAAGAAGATCTAACTGAAGACTTAACTGTTCGTTTATATGACATGTTCTAGTATAATAAGTCTTATTTACCATAATTTATCCCACATCTGTCGACAAAATTTCCAGGATATGCTAGTGAGAAATAATTCTAAATTTGATCTCATTTACATAGACACTTTAGTTATTCGTTTGTCAGAGTCTTGCTAATCAAATAACTGAGATTACTTTATCATAGACGTTGATATTATACAATAAAACCTTCAAGTCGCCGGAGTAGCACTCACATGTGTTCAGTTCGTTACGCATCAAATAACAGAAGTGTATTATATTTTCAGTGTTTGAAAATTTGACCAGCAGGAGTATTAAACAATATTTAGACACTGATTATTTATTAGCCTTAGTTACAAAGTAAACCTACAATAAGTACTGGGGATGCAGATTATTTAATGTTGACGTGAGCTAGAAGTAATGAAACCTGTATATCATTTAAGTGTTGACAGTACTCCAAAGTCCTCTGAACTTTAAGCTATAGTTATGAGACCAATTATGCAATACAAATAATTCATGTTTTGTGTCAAAGAAGTTGTCCTGTATCTTGTTTCAGTTAGAATTTCCATCCAGTTTGTTTATACTGTCAAGCCATATTTTTACTAACTGATATTAAATACAAGGCGTTAGTCTGACTTTAGGTAAATTTCAATATTCCTTGTACCATTCCTTTCCTACTCTCAGAATGAAGAGGAAGTTGGATTCGAAACTTCGTGGTTTCCTTTTATGTTTTCTCTACTTTCAATTAAATTTAATGTCAATGTTTTTTCATGCTTGCCAAATCTTAAATTGCATGTGGTTTAACTAAAGATAATATTTAAAAAAAATGTATTTTCGTTTTTCTCTAAAGAAATGTCACGTAGAATAATGAAGATGAGACCTTCTGGAGCATGAGATAACTTTCATTGCTCGCATAAGCTTTTTGTGTTTTTTATACAACGTTAGAAGAGATTCCAGATGTTTGGTGGCAGTTAGGTTTAAGCAGTGGTACTTGTTAGCACGACGTATGTGCATCCTTGAAGGAACTTCTGTCTTCTTTTAGAATGACATGCGCGTCACCCAATAACATGGTCAGAGGAAAATTATTTAAATATTTGAGAATGAAAATTTTGGTACCCAACCCAGAAAACATTTTGTTTTGGTATAGCTACTTTGGTGATCTAGTAGTTTAAGATTTATTCTGACTGTGTTATGGATAGTGCTAATCAGCATGTAATGAAAGTGTAGCACTTATCGAAAGTAGATCATGTTCCTTCATAAGTTTATGTGACGGTTGTTGAAACCGAGATAGGAGAAAACCCTACAAATGTGAGCCGTTTCAAATTTTGTTCAGGCGATTATACGTTAACTGATGATTTTAGTGAATGGAATATCTCCATATTGAGTGATAACAAAAAGAAGCAGTGAAGAAGATTTTCTTTTCAATTATTCATTTTCGTATGCTGTATAATCATAATTATGTTTACACAGAATGCATAAGACCAATCAGACACTGGTAAAATTTGTCCTCAAAAATGTACTGTGTAATACAATCTGTGGTCTAGATGAGGTGACCAATTGGAAATTAGAAAATGGGGTGAGAAGTTGTCATGACTTGAAAAGTGTGAGAAAATGACTGGTCAATATAACTGTTTGGAGTGGAGATGAACTAGGGCAACTAGCAGATCTCAAACTGGATCTCTGCATTCAAAAGCCTCATATACATTCACTCATCCTACCGTTCTAATCATCCTTATTTTAGTATCACTATAATAGAGGTTTTTGTATTTCCCAATGAATGAAAAACAAAACGATAGTGTTTTTACTGACGTTTCGCTATTTAATGCTAATAGCTTTCTCAAAGTATTATTAAACCGGAATTTACAAAATCTCAGCATATATATAACAAACCGTTAGTGTCACTGTTTTAGTCATTATAATAAAGGTTTTTGTATTGGATGAAAAACAAAACGATATTGTTTTTCATTCATTGGGAAATACAAAAACCTTTATAATAATGAATACCATATACCCGATACCCAAATTTTTCAAACCGTTAAAAGTGAACTTGGTTCGGACATATATCACTATGTTAGTGTTTCCTGGTAACATGGCGTTTTCATACAGATCTTAATAAAACAATTTATGTTACTTCAAATAGTTCTTGTCCAATGACCAGTCATTATCTCACACTTTTCAAGTCATGACAACTTCTCACCCCATTTTCTAATTTCCAATTGGTCACCTCACCTAGACTACACATTGCATTACGCAGTACATTTTCGAGGACACATTTCACCAGTGTCTGATTGGTCTTATGCACTCTTTAAATCTCGAAAAATACCCATTTATTCATAAGTAAAAACACAGTTTTTGTTCAGCGAAGAAATTTCTTTTCAACGACTTCATTTTCAAGCTGTACAGTTGTATTTATATTACAGATAAAGGTTATTAAGTGGCAATAAATAATTGCCCAGTCAATGTATGTATATATGTGATAAAAGTTATAAGGGGTAGAGTTGAGGTGGATAAATTACTAAATCTTAAAGATTATTTTATAACAAAAATGTCAAGTATTGTCTAAATTTTTGAAAATTAAGAGTACGATTACGATAAGAATGAAGATGTGAAGTGAAGTGGAAAGAATTCAAGTGGTAAAATAAAATAAAAACTAGAAAGAACATTATTATGACCAAGGTAAAGAAAGGGGTTTGACAAAACGCTTTTGAACACATAATTTAGGTTTCTGTTCATGTATAGCTAAAGCTTCGGCTATGCATAAGTGAAGAAAACGTAAACTTTTGGATCGATTGGATTTTGCCATGTATATAACTTTGAAAGATGAATCACGTGGGGCTAAATGACCAGACTCTAACAGGTGATCACAAATAGACGACTTTGCAGTTCTACGTTCGCCTTTCATTAACCAAACCGGATAGTGTTCAGCAGTGTTCGTAAAATCTGCTCTTCAGAGACAATCGATAGGGAACTAGATAACCTTCGATCAAATCTCCTTAACAATGGTTATCCCACAAGGTTCATTGAACGTAACATCAAGAAAGAATCCGCCCCGAGACAAGTCACAGTACCAAAGAAAAAGCTGTTTATGAGTCTTGCATTCAAAGGTGACATCATTTCAGAATTGATTAAAAATCGTTTATCTAAATGTGTTAAACGCAATTTTCCTGCAACTGACCTGCAACTAGTTTTTACCAGCCAAAATATGATTAGACAATGCGTCAAGGATAGATTACCGCTTTTGTCCACATCTATGTGCATTTACTCTTTTACCTGCTCTTGTGGAGCTGTTTATATTGGTCGTTGTAAGCGTGATCTCCGAAAAAGTGTTGCTGAACACTATCCGGTTTGGTTAATGAAAGGCGAACGTAGAACTGCAAAGTCGTCTATTTGTGATCACCTGTTAGAGTCTGGTCATTTAGCCCCACGTGATTCATCTTTCAAAGTTATATACATGGCAAAATCCAATCGATCCAAAAGTTTACGTTTTCTTCACTTATGCATAGCCGAAGCTTTAGCTATACATGAACAGAAACCTAAATTATGTGTTCAAAAGCGTTTTGTCAAACCCCTTTCTTTACCTTGGTCATAATAATGTTCTTTCTAGTTTTTATTTTATTTTACCACTTGAATTCTTTCCACTTCACTTCACATCTTCATTCTTATCGTAATCGTACTCTTAATTTTCAAAATTTTTAGACAACACTTGACATTTTTATGCGTTGCTTTGTAGGGATTTGGTTGGTTTCAGGATTTCCTCATTAGCTGACGTTAGTTAGAGAACCATTGGAAAACCTGGGAGTACTGGACAGCTGTTTCGTCCTAGTTTGGGACTCTTCAGTAGTACGCACCGACCGGGATTCGAACCCAGGACCTTCCGGTTACAAGGCGAGCTAGCTCGTATACCATTAAGCCGCTGGGACCCGATCCAATGCTCCTTGAATGGATTTCATCATGGATTTTCATCATCAAGGAGCATTGGATCGAGTCCCAGTGGCTTAATGGTATACGAGCTCGCCTTGTAACCGGAAGGTCCTGGGTTCGAATCCCGGTCTGTGCGTACTACTGAAGAGTCCCAAACTAGGACGAAACAGCTGTCCAGTACTCCCAGGTTTTCCAATGTTTCTCTAACTAACGTCAGCTCATGATGAAATCCTAAAGATGAAGTAGTCAGAAAAATAAAATAATTTAGACAATTATAGTTTTTATAGTTTTTTAAAAAGAAAAAATATTTTAGGGGGAGGGGATAAAGTAGTCCGGTTTATACAGTCATGTAACGATGGCCAAGGTAAGGAAAGTGGCTGTACAAATTTCTTCTGAACACACAAGTTTGGCTTTTTCAGGCGGATTCCTATCGCTTTAGCTGTATGTAGAAGACGAACTCGTAAAGCAAAATTAAGATTAGTAGGAATGCGATAAATAATTTTAAATGCAGTATTAACGTCAACCTTATGCTCACTATCTACAAAGTAGGCTAAAATAGAGCTAGGTTAATTTGTTCAGACGACTGCAGTGATGAGAAGCTATGGCAACAGTTTCAAAAAAACCACTGCTCATAAAACTTCAGTTCCTCGGTGACAGCATCAGCAAAATAATAACACAACGACTGTAGAATGCAGTTAAAAGAGCTTATTATGCAGCAGAGGTACGTTGTCTCTTCACAACCACACCTATTCTACGTTCGAGAAATGGGAATAAACTACCTAAATTCGACTCCTCGATGTGTATTTACCAGTTTGACTGCGAAATAGCGATAGACACAACCGAATACCGAGTTATTTGGTGTCTACAGATTAGGTGGTACTACTTAAAAGGTCTCCTTAACGCGCAAAAACGTTGTTGCACGACATTTATATAACCTGTATTTTCTTGATAACTAGGCAATTCACATGGTTTTCCCAACGACTGGCTTTGAAATTTTTCCGAATAATTTCTTTTGGAGATACGGCAAAGACCTCAGAGTCAAGCAGAATAATGGTAGTGATATATCGGTAGATGTTGAACACAACAGCACAAAGCGATACCTACCAATATATTTTAGGCGTCTTTAAAGTACACTAAGACATCCGTGTCAGGCTTTGGCTTGATGGATTGTGTGTGTGTTGTCTTAAATAACAATTAAAATAAAATAAAAATTTGCGTTATATAATGTGTTGACTTGGAAACCTTAGGCATGATGAAGGAACTACGAATAAAATATTCACTGATGACGCGGATTCAGATATAACTTATGCTTACCTCTGGTTTCAAATCAGTGTCTATTCAGACTGCGGCTAAGATGTGGTGCATCTTTTTATAAAATTGAAAGCTGACGATGGAAGACTTAGATTTGTCCATGGGGCATTCCTATAATGAGTTGAGACCATTTAGTATGTTATGAAATATCTTAACAACAGGTTATGGGGCCAAGCCAATTCTACATTTAATAACCACCGCACCGAGTAAAGTTGGATTAGATTACTAAAGTGAATGATCGATGAACAAAGAAATCAGAAGGATTATACGATTTTGTCAGCTGTACACCCTACAACCATACTAATATCAATACAAAAATTTGTTACATAGTGTATTTTTTAAGCATAAGGAGGGATCCGTTAGTATTTCGCAATTCTGAAGGTAGGTCTACAAGGAACATTTTTTCTCAAACTTCACTTTATAAAGCTGTACACTAGCTAAGTGTCCCAAAAATTCATGGAGATGCCTTTAAGGTCAGTTGTTAATATAAGTGGGTTGATAACAAAAAAATTAAATTAAATGTCAGGAAAGTAAATGGGATGAATAAAGAATTTGAGATAAGTAGTCATACGCAATCATTGAGTGGTTTCAGATTATGTACATGTAGAAATGATAAAAGGTATGCTAGAAAAAAGAAAAAAGGGAACACGAAGTTCAGCAAAAATATCTTTTCGGCGATTTCATTCTCAAAAGCTGTACAATCGCATTTATACAGATTATTTTACATGGATACAATTATTATTTGTTTAATTCCACATAGTAACGAAGGCGATAATAATTTTCAACTTGATATGAAAGTTTGAAGGTAGGAATATAGATTACAAGGGGCTTAGAGACAAGATTTCATAGGATTAGAAAATAGTTAGAACGTATGCAAAAATTAATATTTGATGACTGGGGAAATAATTTTAAAGGCGAATGAAAGGTGATAATTGTTTTCAACCTGATATGAATTACAAGAGGCTTAGAGACGCAGGGATAGAACGAATTACAGGTGTGAACAGAATGAGCATGGAAACAAATCAAAATCAAAATTTAGCAGCTGATAACCTGAAGGGGAGAATATACAGCTCTTTAAAGAAGACCTTTCCTGCAGCAACACTAAGAGTGACATTCTCTAGCCGTCCAATACTCCGAAACAACACGAAGGACAAACTTTCGCATATGACCAATTCAATGTGCATATACTAGTTCACTTGCTCGTGCGGAGCTAGGTACATAGGTCGTTGTATGCGCGTCCTTTCAAAATGCGTTAGAGAACAGTACCCAGCATGGTTGCAAAGAGGAGGCACCGGTTCAATTAGAAGTGTTATTATTGAACATCTGGTTAACACTTCCCACAAAGTCTCAACTGATTCTTTCAAAGTGATTTACAAAGTCAACAGAAACTCACCAAGAGCAGTATATATCAGATTTCTTTGTACTGCGGAAGCCCTCGCAATATACATCGAGAAGCCGGAGCTGTGTGTTCAAAAGAAATTAGTCCAACCTCTACAACTACGATGGACCTAATTTGGTATGTTCCCTTTGCTTCCGTTTTTTTCTTTCTCTTCTTCGTCTTTTTTCGTTCTCGCTTTTCCTTTTGAGCATTTTTTCGTTCGGTGTGTGTCTGACCATTAGTCCCTCAGTCTTCATTAGATCCACCTAATTTTTTCAGTTATAAAAAAACAGTTACTTTAAGTTTGTTTCCATGCTTTTCCCTGTTCACATTTATAATTCGTTTGAAATAACTACTTTACCATTATATCTTAATCCTGTGCAATTTTTGTGTTTCTAAGGCTATTGTAATCTATATTCACACCTCCTAACTTTCATTTCCAGCTCAAATTATTATTTCAAATTTTCAGTTATAAAACTAGTTATTTTAAATTTTGTTTCCATGCTCCTCCTTATCACACTTGTAATCCGTTTAGAATAACCATTTTACAATTATATTTTAATCCTGTATAATTTTTTGTTTCTATGCCTCTTCTAATCTATATTCATACCTCATAACTAACATTTCAAGTTGAGAAAAAATTTTGATTTCAATTTGTTTCCATGCTCATTCTGTTCACACCTGTAATTCGTTCTATCCCTGCGTCTCTAAGCCTCTTGTAATTCATATCAGGTTGAAAACAATTATCACCTTTCATTCGCCTTTAAAATTATTTCCCCAGTCATCAAATATTAATTTTTGCATACGTTCTAACTATTTTCTAATCCTATGAAATCTTGTCTCTAAGCCCCTTGTAATCTATATTCCTACCTTCAAACTTTCATATCAAGTTGAAAATTATTATCGCCTTCGTTACTATGTGGAATTAAACAAATAATAATTGTATCCATGTAAAATAATCTGTATAAATGCGATTGTACAGCTTTTGAGAATGAAATCGCCGAAAAGATATTTTTGCTGAACTTCGTGTTCTCTTTTTTCTAATGTCCATATAGGTATTTTTCACGAACTAAAAGGTATGCATTGGTTATTGATTTCATAAGTATATCTACGTAGAAACAACTGACAAAAAATTGTTAAATTGTTTTCTAAGAAAAACACGCTGTTAAGGACAATAATCTGAATTCACAATCCCTGTTCTACGAATGAAGATTTAGATCTGAATCATGGAAGAAGAGTAAGCATTTTGCATGTTTTCCCACCTTCCATCCAAGATCTGTAGTATGCTGTTACGATACATGACGTGATATGCTTCATCGATTTAGGAGTAGACAACGCAGTGACTAAATACAAGTATCAGGAATTTACCAATCAACAGAACCAACCAAAATTCGAAATAAAAAGTGTAAATGGATGTGAAATATTTTGTCGACGTTATTGAGATGGAGAATGGAAGACGACGCTTGTCGTTGGCAAACATGAGGGACATTGATTGACAGTGAATGGTTAGAAATTCAAACGAAATGTTTGTGTAACTGATACACACATGCAAATGCTACTGATAAATCTGTCAATTTTCAGTAGAATTTTAACTTTTTCTTGTGAAATCAGAAAAAATATGTTATTGTTGTTGTACATATGTGAATTATCATGTTTTATTCATATTCTTGCATCGGTGGCACAGCGGTGCTAGCCAATCACGCAGGTGGTTCGCGGTCCGGCCCCTGCCTGACACACTCCTTTACCCCGCTAAGCCAGTGGCAAGACTTGTAAAGAGGGAAGGTTGTGTATGAGGCTAAAAACCCCATCCTGTAAAAATAATCACTACTGCTAAAGAAATTTCAAGCCTCTAGAATGAGGCCGTATGCCCCATTGGAAATGTCAAAAGAAATAGAAATTTAAAAAATTTAATCACCAGACTGCCTGAATTTCAACACAAATTGACACTTCATAAGAGGGATTGAGTGATCTCTGACAATGCATGTCTAAATGTCACCTATGAGAAAATTTTGTTGATAGAAATAATAGAAGCAAGGCTTTTCGAATACTAGAACGAATTAGCCAAGCAGGAACGTTCACATGCTTTCCTTACAGATATGCTCACAGAAAAAGACGCGCATCATTCATCTAACCTCATTACCATATGTGGTGAGAATATACAGAAATCGCTATTTATATAATTATCTACATAATGATTCTTTCGGATGACATTAGATTTGCACTAATGATGGTGATATCTAATTACATTACTTTGCCTCAGTTCTTAAGACATAAATATCACATTTGTGAGAAGTATTTAGAAAGCCATTGGCATATAAGGCAGAGTTATATGAAGTTACCCGAAAACCCTAGTAGTAGGCTACACAAGCCTGTACATATACTTCGGGTCTTTTTGATGAAACGTTCTCGTACAATACATTGCTTGGTACTGGTCAGTCATCTGAGCTTCCAAAACAGGGGACACTTGATATCTGATTTGTTGCTGAAAATGTGCAATGTTTGCGCATTGATCCGGAAGCAGCTACAAACTAATAAGAAAAGAAACAATAATACCACGTTTGTTGGTGCAACAAGATACTTTAATAATATTTCATTGAGGTGATTTAGTAGTATTGTAACGACGGAAGACAAGGGCCAGGCAACAGATAATTTATTGAGAAAATCAAGAGATATTTATATATTTTTATGTACATTATTATTCCTTATTATTAGCAGAGAAACAGCGTCTTCTGATAGGTTGTTTCCTCTGTCATTTGTTTGTGACTGCTTCTTTGAAGGTCAGACCATATATCTGCGAATCATATTTGCACACGCTAAGTCTGCTCTGATTTGTTGTTGGGTTCCTGAAGGTTAGGCTTTGTTATTGTTTTATCTCGTGACCCAAATTCGCAACGCAAACACTGATGTAGATTGGTGCCTACAATTTTGGCTAGCAGACAGCTCTCACCATAGTACTTGTCCGAAATTCACGAAAGGAAGTTAGCAATCCAATAGTATCTAAATAGCTGGAGGGCAAGCATTCTGCGCTGTCAAATACTCGTGATAAAAAAAGTAATATTCTGTGTCTGTTTCGCTGATCATATGCAGTCGAGACTGAACGAATATTTGTCAAAAGGTTTTCTAGAAGGAATCAGTAGTATCAGATGAGCTTTCAAAGATTAATAAAGGGCTGGTAACTGACGTACCTGACCAATCATTTATTATCCTCAGATCTGAGTTCCAGTAAGTCAGTATTCATCTGCGGGGTTTCAGTTATTCAGTTATATCCATAAGGCAGTGTACTTCTGTAAATTTCGTAAGAATTACAAACCTATTACCCTACTAAGCGCTTAGGCAAAATTATGGAAACAAAATTGCGGAAGTTATTCGGCCTGCCTGAAAAGGAATGATTTGTTATCGAGGTCGAAGTATGGATTTCTGTGAGTAATTAGCCACTTTACAAAATAGGATACCGCTACACAGTACCTGACCATCTGGTTTATCTACTGCCGAATTCTCTCATGA
Organism: Trichobilharzia regenti; assembly: GCA_944472135.2. Taxonomy (NCBI): domain Eukaryota; kingdom Metazoa; phylum Platyhelminthes; class Trematoda; order Strigeidida; family Schistosomatidae; genus Trichobilharzia; species Trichobilharzia regenti. The sequence continues at coordinate 26,235,385 of OX235266.1, read as the reverse complement.
CCCTCTTAACAAATGATCCTTGAAGGTGGGTAGATTTAATGACAATATCAGCATGTTTATGATAACTTCGAGGGTGGTCTGTGCATTGTACTTGTTCATGAGAATACCACAACGAATTAACATCTCTTTCAGTATCTCACATGACCGCTGATCTACTATTATGCCAAGACATTAAGATGTATTCAGAATGTAAATCTTGAAAAAAATGTTTGACGGGAGTGAAGTCTCAGTTAGTTTATCCGATTTACTCAGGTTAAGGGACAGAAGTAGGTAGGCCAAACCTACTTTGAGTGCAAGCACCAGGTTTATTCTTTTGAATTTTCATAGCTTCAGCTGTTTGTAAAAGATCGGCTCGAATTCTGTTAGGAAGGATCATGGAGATATGGTTGAAAACCATAGAAGCTTTTCTTCTGTCTACATCTTAGCGACTACAAATCAGAAGAAATAATATCATTTTACCAACCCAGCAGTTATAATAACGGTCAAAGTCGACGAGAAACATCTGAAATGTGTAAAGATTATGACATTGAATTGGTCACTGAATTTAAGCACATTGCTCAGAATGGCCAGTGGGCTTTGTGTCGTGACCTCATGGTCACATTAGGGTCGTGAGGTCATTTTTGTCCATCGCTGGAAATTTTCAAAGTAGGATGAGACTGCCGTCTAATGAACCCTGGAATTCAAAGATCTCTTACTGATGGTGAAATCCATATTGAAACTGATCCAAATTACTTCGAAGAATCCTTTATTCAAATAAAAGCTTACTATGGAAAATAGAAAATAGAAGTTAACACATAGTAGTCCGAAAATACTCCTTTCTTAACTTGCGATTCAAATTTATTTCATCCTATAGAATAGCGAAAGCAACAAGAAGGAAAATTCTGATATTTGCTTTATGAATTATAAGATTGGTGTTAACTAGAAATCTCTTGATTATTATAGTTGATTTCAACAGAAATGAGCGACTTCTCAAAACATGGATGTAATGTGACCACTTGTTTAACCTGCGTATTAAAATAACAATTTCTAATACTTTTGGGTGAAAATAAATCATTTAATGCTTCAAGTGTAAATTCATCTTTTCAACAGTTTGAAGAATAATTTGCCATATTTAATTAAATGCACACTGAATTAAGGGATGTGATGAAGTTAATCCAGCGAATTCACGTGTAGCAATAAGCCAAATTTATAAATTCGATTGCACACGATATATATTACTACCAAACTTGGCGTATGTGTTCTCGCAATACAAAATGTGAAATTGCAACAGATGTAAATTCACCATGTGTTATTTTCCCAATATAGATGGTTATCTTCGCTTGTTTCTTCGGTGTATATGAAATATTTCAGTGTGAGATGCCTAAAACACTTACGAGTGAAAGTTGTATTATTTAAAACTATAAATTATATACACTGATTTATTTCTACAGCTGTTGATAGCCAGAAAGCGTCAGTGCGTTCCCATCTTCAACTTTATAATATTGTGAAAGATATAAAGTCACATCTTTAGACTGGACTTCTAAAACGGCGTGAACACCGCGCTTCCACATATCTGTATTTTAGCGCTTTCATTCATAAACATGGCCTTTTAAGTTAGTCATAAACGTTCTTTGACAAAGACAGCTTAATTAACAGAACTACTGAATAAATAGTTCTCGCATTATTCATACAAACTGGTATTCAATATTTGGTAGTGAAACGGTGAACAATAAATTTTCCAATGGACAAGCAAACATTCTTTTTGAAATGAAATCTACTACTTAAAATAGTAAATAGTAGGTAGTAACAATGCATTGCGGTTTCACTATACAGGGTTTGCGGGAATTTTGGATTTCATTTCTATTGTCAGACTTTTGTCAACAACCTACATCAGTTAGGGATATCATTGAAAATGAGGGATTACGACACAGCTGTTTCCTCCTATTTCAGGACTAATGAGGAGTGCTCACCTGAGATTTCAACAGGGATAGAACTCAGGACGTCTAGGTTACAAGCCAGAGCTCGTTAATCATTCAACTACTTAAGCCAGAATTCATAGATCCCTGTATTCTAGCTCTGTCAGTTCGTGACTTAGCGCTGCCCCCACCAATGCCTTCAGCGATTATCCACTTCCCTTTGTTATAGCTAACCTCACTAGTCATGAATTCCTAACTCAGCTTCTGGAATCTTATCAAGTAGCCGTCAACCAGCTGGTGATTGGTATTCGGACTGCATAATTCTCGAGGATTTCGAATTATTTACAGTTGTTGGTTATTCATCTCGAATCAACATCAATGAGGGAGAACGCTGACCGCTTTGCCTCATATGTATTTAGCAGCATTATGCTTCACTAACTGGTCCACTTCCTCTTTGGTCGGAATCCCATTGGCATCACACGATTTCATTTAACTTTCAAACCCCATTACATAAGTATTAATCTACCAGCTTAAAGCTTCAGCAGATCATTTACTTAGTACATATAAATATATATGAGGTAGTATATATGAGGTTGCAGGGATCAACTTACAGATTCAAAAACCAGAACTTCACAAACGTTTTATTTCAACTATAGTACTAACACCCGGGATACACGTATGCGCAGTTAAAATGTGGATGTCATACAGTAACATAATATAGTTTCAGTGATCTCTCTAGAAAACTGATAGTAAATCCTTTCCGAATAAGATGAAAATACCAGTCTCAGCACATCAGAGATAACTCACAGATAATCGAATTTCTAGCACAAGTTGTTTGTAATAGGATTTATCAAAGTTACAGTTAAGTGCGCACAGTTCACCGATATTCATTGAGCAGCAGAATATTGTTAGCAAGATCATTTTCGCCCTAACATGGTTTGTGATACAAAACAATCAGATTTCGGACTTACTTCATCTCTCTAAATTATTTTTAAGAAATGTGACATTTAGATTCTAGGCAAATGTTTAAAAGGGAATTTCTAATACTAAATGTAGTAGTATGAATGTCTTACGAAAATTAGGGTATACATACGAAATAGGTGGAGGGTAGGATCATCTGATGTCGCTCTGATTTAGTAAGCAAATCAAAAACAATTATGCCTGCCTGTAATCCTGCAAACCACATGACCACCAAAATGAATATCTAACCTACTGAGATAAGTCTTATTACGCAGGCATGGGAAAGGATCTCAGAAACCTACCATTAGCACAAGGGGTTCCTGAGAACAGTTGAATACTTCGCTGTCTTCCCCTGAATTAAAAGATCCAGATGACATCTCAAAGTCAATATAACCAACATATTAGTTAAGTTATATACGTAAATCAGAGATGATGAGGAACCAAATGATCATCACATTGTGAACCGTTGGGTGAATTCTGATGGATATATCTCGTGAATTGAGACTTGAATGTGTAATCAGTTTCAGAATACCAGATGAAAACGTTGAGAAACTAGTGAAAGACGAAATAACCGTCAAGATTAATGTAGCTTTTAGTGTATATTGTATGCTTGCATAAGCTATCTACTCATTATTTCGCAAAAACTAGAATAAAATTAATGAGAGCCGCTGTCAACAAATAGTTTCATTTTTAGCTCACATCATGATGCACTGTGCTGATCCAACATAACTTTGTCCTAAAACCTGTCAGTCATCTAATCGCCCTCCATCTGGAGACGGTTAGATTAAAATTACTGTGGTCACCCTAGATAACACATTGTAGTGAACGTCAGTAGCTAATGCGGAACGCATTTTGCATTACTGTAACATTTCAACTAGCTTTGAAGATTTAACTAGTGTTTCGCATGACACAAAATACACTATTACTGTTGGATGGTTGGAGGCGATTGGCAGGAAGCCTTGGACTTTGGTTTCGTGCCAGCTGGCACTCACTAGTCAGTAAGGCGTATCTGCAGCCTTGAAGGAACTCATGTCACTTCCGCGTCACCCACTGCTGCATTCAGAGACCTAGGTCCAAGGCTTCATACCGATTACCTCCAAACATCCACTATCATCAAATCAATGTGTACCGTGATGGCGAGCTACCTAAAATATTGGCCAGATCGCAAACCTGATTGATAGAATTCAGTCTGCACCAAAGAAAGGACTAGATGCATAATACTAGTTACTAGTGTCAAATCAAAACACTATTACTGTTTTGGAGAGTTACGTTGAAATGAAGTCAGAATTTCGTCATCGTAGAGAAAGTGATAGTTCAAATGCTGAAGGAGAAAAATGGGTTTACAGAGTGACTAGGGAACTTTCAGAATATTCTTTTTCGATGTATCATATATTGGATACTGATTTCTTTTAAGCCATAACTCAGAATAATAAAAGTAATATAATTTAAAATAGCTAAATCGAACAGCAGGTAAAAATTTACTGCGTAGAAGACTAATATAAAGGCTGCATTATTTTCAAAATTCTATCAAAAGGTTTTTGTGCTTATTTTTCAGATTGTTTTCGTAGTAGCCGATGATGTTCTTACTGGAACTCAAATATATCACGTGTCATTTTAAATGATAAAGCACAGTAATTCAGCCGACGATCTCCAAATAGGAGGAAGTTCACATCTTCAGTTCCAAGGAAAGTCAACATCTACCAAATAACATTAGTGAGCCTCTTGGTTAGGGCCTAACTTTTGACTTCAATATAATCAGTCACTGGGACTTATTTAAACAGAAAACGAAAGTAGTAGTTTTCCGAGGCCAAAGTGAATTCACATAATAAATTACCAACATTAATATATAAAGAGTATGCCTTTGTTTGAAACTATATGTGTGAGACACATTTTTAAGAAATCATGGTACATTTGCAAAGCAAACGTTTTCTACTTTGTAAGCTAAGATTTGGAAATTACTTACTATTAATATTAATATTAATACTATGGGATATGATGCAGAAAATCTTCGTTTTAATCTCGATAATTCATAAAATTATTGATCTCAAACCACGATACGCAAATAGTTCACTTTACGAGAGCCTGTCAATTTCACACTGGTGTACCACAACAAGCTACTGGATGAAGTTGAAACAACTTTTAGGAATTTTCGCTACCAACAAATTCATTTCACGAGTGAATGATGAGAAACTTAAGTGAACAATGACAATTCTTAGCATATCTTCTTTTAACATCTTTAAAATAAGAACTTCTTTGCATTATCATGGAAATGCGTGAATGGGTTGAGATTCGCCCATGACAGATCTGTCATTATTTTCGTTAAAATAATGTAAAGCAGTAAAACGCCTTATTTTGCCACGCCTGTCTTTGAGGTGTCTGGGCAATATATTATTTAGCCATATGTAACAATGACAGTGAAAGCATTTTATCACATTAGTAATATGGTTTTAAATATTTTAATTTTTTTTATAAAACGGTCGATTCATATTTACAAAGAACCCTTTGTTCAAACTAATCTATAATAGTTTACATAGAGCATATATTTTGCACCAAATCTAAACATTCTGATCGATATCTTGATAACATGTCAGATTACCACTTCACCTTCGAAGCGTAGACAGTTTTGAACCTGATTTACTAATGGCTCTTTCAATGAATTAGCATTTTGTTGGAAGTGCAAAGTCCTCACAGACATTCATGGTGATTGCATTTCTTCTTCAAGTTCTGATAACTCGTTCGCAGCTGATTCTGAGGCATATGATTACTTGTGGTCATGAAGCATCACCAGAGACTTCATTCAATGTCGTATGTGATGCAAGATAATGCTGTTAAGAAGCGCTGTGCCTACATCATCAACAAGCTGAAATTTGCGTTCAGAAGTGCTTTACCCAACCTCTTTTGCAAACATGACTTTAAGTCTACGTTTATTTTCCTGTTGTACAGTAAACTCTTTTTGATCTGTTGACATGATTCTTTTGCAATCGACTATTATTCCCTAGTCCCCTTCTTTCCTATCGATGATTTCCAGTTGACTATTCACCGCTTAACTAATTAATCCCTTTATGACTCGATTACGTAAGAGCATTTACTATTTTTTCCCCATATCATTATTCCTTATACACTTTTGCCTATTTTTACTACTAACTGACCTTTGACCTTTGATTCTAGCTAAGAATGTAAATGTAAACATCAAATAAGAGTAGAGTTACGCAAAGAGATTCCTTTGCTGATTTATATCTTCTTACTTAATCAAATTACCGATTTCAGAAAAAGTGTAAACAACGAGCATACTCTACTGCAGAATTCACTTTAGTGATGAGAATCTTTCACTCGCTATTAAATGATAATTAAAATGATAATGTCTCATAACAAATAAATTAGGACTAAGATTGAGCAAGTTAATCGGATGACGCAACATAAATGACTAGAAATTAAGCGTTGGTCAGTTCAGTAGCAGTGGTAACAAATAACATTTTGAGGTTATGATGAGCTGTATAGGATCAGCAACAAACAACTCTAACGGTCAGAGAATCAGACAACAACATATTGGTCCACAAAGATACGGAAGAAAATAGGGATATACGGAATGTATGTCAAGAAGACTACTGGGTAACACTACATTATAGTCAGGCCTTCAGGTTGAATCCGAGTGGAGAGCGAGAGATATATCAGGCTTGCTTCGAGAGTGAAAGGGAGAGTATCACGTTAATCGGAAATGGAAGCATATAGACAACTATTGGTTTGATGATAGAGAGCTGAGTATGATTGGGATGTGCCAGAGACATTCTTTAATACAATTGGAACTTAAATTAGTCGCTGAATGAAAATTAATAATTACGCAAACCAATGCATATTTATCGATAATTTTCAGGAATTGTAAAATAGTTTGACTGTAAATGAGATCAGATTGTGTTTTATAATCCTTCCTTGGGATAGTCAAGTGGGAAACATAGCCACATGATCTTGACATAAAAAAGCACCGATACCTAAATAGATTACACGTTGATGCTAAAGAAAACTGTCGATTAATCTCTGCGTGACATATGCCAGTAGAGAGAGAGCTAATTCTCATCAAACATTTCGAACACCAACAGAGCGATTTAACGGTGTACTGCTTTTAGAAGAAATAATCGTGTCACATGTGGGTGGACAGAAAATTTTGACATTCCTCACTATTTGTTGGGTGAAGTTTTGATAAACAGCTTTCAAACCAAAGTCTCTGAAGGCTGAGGTTACTGATGCAACTGTACTTTTCCTTTTTCTCTGTCAGTACTGATCTCACAATGCATATCATTTCATACTTTGATAAACGAATTCACCAAATATTCTTACAATCCGTTCGACGTTTGTTATTATCACCGGTATGCAGCAGTTTTCACAGGGTTATTTGAATAAATTTTGAATATCATTGAACGTAGAGATTGATTTTTCTAAATTAAACAATTAAATCAATTCCGATGAAATATGCAGAGATTGTCAGAATTGATCTACTTGATTATGATAGGCTTTACAGATATATTAACACAAAGATTACAAGAAAAATAGAAATTCTCAAGTGATGGTTTGCAGAAATTTGAATGACTTCAAGACCACTGAAAAACTAGAGTGCTGAATGGCCACTGTGCCTCAGTTTTTTACTTACCAGCAGAAATACCCATGACTCCACTGATGATCATCCATCCACCTGGAGGAAATCCAGTAGCATTTACAGTGGCATCCACAACAGTTCAAATAAGTAATCAAATTCTCTTCACTTATTTAAGTGCAAAATCAAGGGGAATACTGTGAGCATTCTGAAAGATCCGAAGGATTAAAATACGCACACACTGTTATCACGAGCAACTCCTTCAATGTGCAAATTATCTCTGTAGCATTAATGAAACACATACATTATAGTTCAATTCAGTGAAAATTCATTTCATTTAGTCAGTGTGTACGTCAGAATCTAATGATGCGTGACGGCTTAATAAACCTGCTGCTGCCGCTTCAGACTATAGCAAGGACTTTTGGTCGCATTCACCTACAGAAGATGAGATCGTAGCAACAATCGAAAAAAATATTTCCAATATGACACCGCATAAGTGAATGCTTGTGTAGTGCACATTGTACCTTTGAACTTTTGTTTAAACTGACTCACCCACAGTGATCCACGTTTTACCTTTTGAGTTGTGGTCTTCCGTACGTTCTTTGGTTTGCTCTCTTGTTGTGCTCTCTTTCTGCACACTCTCCGAGCCTACCTCCAGCAACGTCTGCAGATAAGTTGTACGACTTCTTTATTTATTGAATTTTATATTTCGTTGAATAAAATATAATTCTCCCAGGTACTCTTGTCACATCAAGTCTTTTTACAACGATACAGTTCGTCAGTATTTGCGCGTCGAGTAGTGTACTGATAAGCTTGGCAGGTCGCATAACGGTGACGAAGTTTGTAAGGGTGTTTAGAGTATAGGTCCACTCTAAGCCGTAGTAGAACTCTTACAAGTGGTGAGCCCGTTTTCACCGTTTTCCGCTATAGTAGCTTAACGTGTTAACGATTCTTTTTACGTACCGTTTATTTTGTTATTTTTTTTTGCTTTCACGCACGGTTATAAAGATTCGATTTGTTTTCTTTGTACTTATATTGGTTTTTTTATCACCTTGTTAATATTGTGCCCTGTGTGCAAGATGGCTGACAACAGTTCTGCGTCAGAGATGGCCATAACGCTGCAACTCCCCGCCTTCTGGACACATCGTCCAGCTGCATGGTTTAATCATATAGAGGCTCAGTTTGCCATTAGACACATACACTCGCAAGAGACCAAAGTAAACCACGTGATTGTGAGCCTACCCGAAAGTGTCATAGACGAGGTGGAATTATTTGATATGTAATCAAAATATATAAAATTTAAGCAATATACTGGATTTCATCGAAAGTTTCTTTATTAACGCTTCGTTTCACTTTTTACTCGTCTTTCAAAACCAGTCATCGGTACTGTTCTAAGTAACAAATTTACACTTGATAACTTTCAGGTGGAATGCTTTACGATGAATTTTAATGTGTGGAAGTCTTCCATGCTTAATGCGCCTCTCTGATTTATGCTAAGTCCTCGTAGAACAGAAAAATTTAAGAATTCTGAGAGACCGATTCCAATTGTTATGTGAAACTGAAATATTTACTATGTGCAGTACACCTAATAACGCTTAGAGTAAAAATATTCCTAAATATATTACCCTCATCAAAGAGCTGATCTCATTACATTTAATCTGTTACTCATCTCTTTTTTAGTGCTTGAGAACTGATTTGTCAGTCTACGTATTCGAAATTAGCTGTGAACAAAGAAGCAAGTTGTACTTAAACAACTCAGAATGAAATAGATGCACTAGGATACGACGATTTTAGTGGCTTAAGGATATTGTCATGAACCGACATTAGTTAAAGAACCATTGGAAGGACTTATAGTACTAGACACGACCTAATTTCGAGGCGCAGTTGATGCGTACTGTGGGAGGGTCCCAAATCAGGACGAAACTCTGGTTTCCCAATGGTCCCGCTACCGATGTTAGTTCACGATGAAATTTTTTCCGGAATAGTCAGCTTATCTTCATTCGGAGGAAGCACCTTTCAGACGTATAAATAAGTTCAAAATATGAATGAACTAATATAACCACTCTAAAATGGAAGCTATAAAAGTTACACAGCACACAACTGGACCCCGTCAATCCCTAACTTAGTGATAGGGAGTGAAGTGATAGAACATGTTGACCACTTCACCTACTTGGGAAGTTGTATTAGCACCAACGGACTGATTGGCGATGAAATCTCAGCACGGATCCGAAAAGCTCGAGCTGCTTTCGCTGACTTACACCATCTCTGGCGTAGGCGTGACATCCGGTTATCAACCAAGGGACGTGTGTACTGCTCATCAGTTCGCTCCGTCCTTCTCTATGGCTCTGAAACATGGCCAATACGCGTTGAAGACATGAAAAGGTTGACTGCTTTCAATCATAGATGTCTGCGATCTCTGTCTCACGTTAGGTGGTTTCACAAGATAAGTAATGTTGACGTTAGGCGTAGAGTGTTGGGCAAAGAGGGAAAATCAATCGATGAGGCTATAAAGTTACATAGACTAAGATGGCTAGGTCACGTGCTGCGCATGCCTAACCACCGCCTCCCCCGACGGGCTTTGCTAGCTGATATAGGTTCAGGTTGGAAAAGAGCCAGTGGTGGCTAAACAAAAACATGGCATCAATCCATGAAATCCTTGACAGTTAAACTGAGTCAGGTAGGGAGATCGAGACTTCCGGGTTGGGGCCCTCGGGACTCTAGGAATCAATGGCTAGAGACAGTAGGTGACATGGCTCAAAATCGTTGTCAATGGCGCAGATGTATTCAGTCTCTGTAATCTTTCATATTCCTTTCTACCATTACCCATTCTGTTTCACTCTTATATTTGTCAAACTCTATTGATTCTCTTCACTCATCTTCTTGTCTACCTTGTGTGCCAATTGGAACGTGGCAACTCGAACTGCTGCACTTCGGTGCCAAGTTCTGTGTTGAATCCAGACAGACAGACACAGCACACAGTGCTTCTGCATGGAATTTACTTATCGCCATCATAGTCCCTACTTCTTTAAACCCATTGTCCTTCTTACAGGAACACTAGATGGATTATACAAAAAAACATTTTCATAAGAAAAGCACATAAACTGGACAATGCACACATTTTCATAGCTTTGTTCTTCTCCAGTAAGAAAGGAATCTATTAAAGACACTCAACTAGAGGCACAGAGCTATATTCTCAGAGGATTCAGTTGAAGATAAACTTAATTGAAGATGACAATCTAGAAAAGCTCATCAGCAGACACATGACCAAGACAGTAGAAAAGGACTATTCTGTATCAGTAGATAAGAAGCCTCCATAATTACGGCTGATGTTCAAGGATAACGTGCTGAGAGGTGTAAACACGAACACGTTAAGAAAACCTATTCAAGGAGGCTTCATTGATAGTAAACTACAAGTCATACTTTTTATCCGACCTGTTGTGATTCCTTATGTGGAAGATGAAGTACCTAGACCAGCTACCTCTTCTAGTATCTGCCGAATGAACTGCGTTTGTAAAGAGAGTTATATTGGTAGTTGGTCTAGAAACTCGATCATGCTTGCTAACTCGAGAACACTAACACATGTGGCTAAATATAGGTATAGCGATAAACATCAACAGATCCATATTAAACAACTTGATACAAAACGTCCATGAAGCTACCACCGAAGAATGCCTATCCATCATCTATCAGATATCAAGTAAATCGCCGAAAGCATCCAACTACCAAGGACTCCAAACATCAGAGGCTATCGTGATTCGCACAAATGAACCAATGCTTTAGGTGAATAAGAAACAGGTAAAACCGCTACGACTTGCTTGAACTTCTATAAATTTATGAATTTTTGTTATTATTTTTACCGCTTTGTCTGACATTCAATGTAATGTTGATGTTTATTATCATTACAACATATGCCAACCAACTGTAATCTGTTGATAATACTGATTTAGTCGATGTTATTTCAACAGCAATATTGTTGTTATACCCCTAAATCTTTCATCATCATTATCGATGTATAACTGTAGGACCTGCTGAAGAAGCCATTACCGAAAGGAATATTATTTGCTCAGTCACCAGTCTTTTGAAATTCAATGGAAACAGTCAAATCAATCAAGAGATTTCAGAGTTCTTCAGCTCTTCTGTATATTTCGACTAATTCCAAATGTTAACTAATAGGTATAAGTAGTCTGACTATCTCTCTTTTCGTGAAAACGTAAAATTTAGTTGAAAACATTTAAGTGTTTCGGAGAATATGCAGTAAAAATTTATAACCTTCATTAACAGTTTGAAGGACAGTAACTCTAAGAAACTGTAACCGTTTAAAACGAATATTTTTGCTAGACAGTGGTGGCTCGTTGTATGCCCCATCATTCATTCACTTACTGGTATAATGAATGAACGTGAATATCTGTATTGAGCGTGTGGTATGTAATATTCTGTGTTAGAGAATGTGGAATGTTTTCATAGTTTCAAATGGCCAAAACAGTTTGCATAAATGGTTAAGTGACTTCGATGTTATATTTGTGTCACCATAAGCTGAAATGATTTGCTTAAATATAAATTCAAATGAGACCCTAAAGATTTCAATTTACGGTATGTAGCTAAATGAGCATAAACAGGCATGGTAAGTACGATGTAAAATAAATTACTTTCCCAACTAAAGCATATAGAAATCTTTGACAAACGTTTTGACCTCAGTCATATAAAATCTCTGACATAATAGTTTAATAGTGAAATTAATAAAATACATTGACACAATATATATATATATTTACAATAAACGTGAAAGCTTAAGTCATCACAACAAGCCATATAATCCACCTTAACAGTTTCTGAATGTATGCCTTGCTCAACTGTTTATAGTCGCTTTCTTAGTAAATGATGTTGAATTCAGAAATTGCCGACAACTCTTAACCTAAGTGTATTGTGACTTATCATAAAGTCAAATAACAAATAATGTACTTGCAGGAATCTGAGGGCATACTAGTATTTGCAATTCAGGTATCGTGCATTTCATAATAAATCCCATCTGGTGTCTAATGGCTCTTCAGTGAACAAAATATGCCCATATTGAGTAAATAATTTTACTTCTTTTTATTACGTGGGTTTACTATTATTATTGTTATTACTACTTTTGTTTTAGTATCATTATTATTGCCATCATTCACATTTTATAACCATTCTATAACTATTTATTAATATCATTGCTTTTTCATACAGATTTTATATAAAGGCAAGCTATCGCCTATCTACTATTTCCTGTCCATCCTACACGAGCTTATTGATTAGTCCTAATGTCACATTTATTACACCATGCCAACTTCTGCCTCTTTTCTAACTTACGGTTAGTCATCCCTTCTTACACCTTACATTAGGTAATACATTTTTCGAGGACAAGGTTTACCAGTATCTGATCTTCGTTAAATATAATTACGATTGTACAGCTCATGAAAATGAATCGTCGAGAAGAGAATTTTTGCTGTTTACGCCTTTTTCTTATGTTTATTGGCTCTTTAATAATAATAATAATCTACTACATTCCAAAAACAGTACTTAAAATACAGAATGGAATTCTCATCATTTGTCACAATATTGCATCTGATTTACTCAAAATATAAATAAAATTAAAAATTAAAATAAAATTCACCAGAGGAAGTTGTCCATATTTATGGTATAAAGTCAAAAATATTCGAAGTACAATATGAGAATAATAAATAAAAATAATAATTGCAGTGAGTTTGTGTCAAACAGTATTGTTGATCAACTTTGGGAAGTTAAGTATGCTATAGATTACTGAATCCAATATTCCATTGGTATGGTATGGTGAGGGGAAATACAAAATTAACATTTATAATATGGCTTAAATGATGTCCACACTTATGAAAAAATAAACAAAAATTGGGAGGATTATAAAAATAAGAAGTACAATAACAACAAAGGTTGATGTTATTAGGATGAAGGAAGATGGTTTATTTAGTAGTGCAAAGAAGGTTAGTTAGTTCATTCCTGACACTATTTTTATCATATAAAGTACTTGCTAAGTATGGTATAGTGAAATTTTCGTACTTAGATGTACCTGCATAAAGTCATATGAAAAGACTACTTGTTTTACCTGAGGAGACACAAGGTTAGAGCTACGAGTATAGTGGGGTGCTCACACTCTGACAAAACACATTTAACAAAATTTGTTGCATGACATCAGGTGCCTATCAATGACACTTTCAATGATGTGGCCTAATGTGATACCACTCGCCCTACTGACAGTCTTCAGAGTTCTGCGAAGTGTTACATAGTCTTTTTTAAGCAATCCAGGAAAAAATAAGGGTGAACAGTAAAGAAGAATAGGTAAGATGCACGAGTTAACAAACTGTAAGAGGAGGGGTTGGGTGATGCGTCAGTGCCTTAACTTCTTCAATGAACGAAATATTCCCATATTGTTTTAAGAAATCAGACAAAACGTGTTTGGCTACTAGTGGTTAGTTCATTTGAAAGAACACACCTGTAATCGAACGATATAACTGATCGTTTATGAAATGCAGAGTTGTAAGTGAAACATCACAAATGTAACCTCATTAGTCGTTTCAGCTTGGATGTTTTGACTGCAGAAATACCTAGAGATAGTTTTTGAATTACGTAACAGAATACAAGTTCTTACATTGATTAGTTGGCAATTTGTATTAGGGAATCTGAATTTTTTCCTTCGTAACGAAAGGTGCGTTCATCGGTATGTTTTCTTACACAAAACACACCCAAAGATGTCCAACTAAATTTATTAGTCTTCCTTAGCAAATAGGAAATTAGAAAATGCTGCACTCAAGTCATTTAAGAAGTTGCAATGTGAAGTTCCTTTTTGACCAGCAGGTTTCATTCAAGCATGTGGATGTAAAATCAACTTGAAGCATTAGTTCCAAAATTTTAGGACCTTAAAGTTATGATCTGTGCGACAGTGAAGACACTTGATGGCAGCCATTTCGTCTCAGCATACATTTCACCAAAAGTGTTTATATAGGTCACCTTCATTCCACACTTCTGGTGAGTAAAACATTTCTATCGCAGATAGCAGAAAATCCCTTCTGTTTTACCAATTACCATACCAATTAAGGTATGATTTTCGACCTAATACTGCATGTGGAAGAAACAAGCACCTAAAGATTGCACTATCGGTTGGCATTTATCTTTTCGACTGAATGTTATGAATGTGACTGTTTATGCATTACCGCAAGTTCATGATAATTACAGTAAGCGAGTCTTCAGCATCATTGCTGTATAACATACCTTATAACTCATAAAAGCAAACATTCTGATTACATGAAAACTTTTCTTCAACATAACTCTTCAATTCTCATCCCTTGTTGAGAAATACTATAAACCAAAACATATTCCAAGTTTTTGTTCTGCAGTACATTACCATAATTTGATGGCACAGTTTTGGCTGTCATCAATTGTGTTTTGAAAATGCAGTCACACATCTGCCTATAAATGGAAATCTGAAAACATCATATATTTTGTATGACGTCATGAAATAGTTTATATATATTCATGTTAGCAAACAAAATGAATTATATGGACTAAAGGAAGGCATTCCTCTCAGGATATAGGGTATAGGTGAATACCTAACACATGTTTGTTCAGTTACAAGAATTGTAGAATGATTGACTGGCGAGTGACGACCACTCAAATAAAGGATATCGGAACACAACCACACTTGATATTGCTGAGAGAGTTACATTTCCACTAACATTTTCGTAGAAAATATTAGACAAAAAGGCCTATTCAGTTCATACTCTGTTGCATTTTGGGCAGCCAAAAATATCACCCAATTTGAATTTTGATCACCTTAGCAACATGTTCTTCAATCCATCTTACTGTGAAATCTTCATCTAAACACAAATTCAAAATTGGAGAGTATGTCTGATACTGTCAATATTTTTTATGCATTTTATTAATATACAATTATATTTACAGACAAAGAAAAGTGGTAAGAAACCTCCGCAATGAGCAGGAATTGTATTACTTAACACGATAAGATTACTTCTGGCGAAATTTAAACATTCTTTAGTGACATATTTCATCATGAATACATTAGAGACAGAATATGGAAAGGTAGGCAGCAAAATTGGAAGCAATTTCAGTTTCCATCAATAATGATTTGTCTCTAATGTCAAAAGAATACCCACACACAGAAACTATGTAAACAACAGGAGAGTCAGTTGTTTCAAGAAGACTTTAGGGAATTAGGAAGAAGTAAATTAACAGAAAGGCAGCTAAACTAAGCAAACCTATACAAGATAAACAGGCAATCCATGGACCTAGAATGAAATGTTTATTGAGGAGAATTTAATGAATATTATTAACAAATGTGAAATTTAAAATTGGCGAAATATTATGCTGATTTTTATCTGTATGTTTTCTTACATTTCAGTTTCTCAGATTTCACCTGAAATCATTTGAGAAATATCATCAAACACTTGGAACACTTCATTGGTATTTTGGATTGAATTGAAAATCAGCTTTCATGGTTAAGGTATCGATTTACCCAAGACGATTGTCAGAAATACGTTGGTTTAAGCCGATTTGGCCCTCTGCACAGTGTCAAATTGGGTGCTTCACTAATGAGTAGCTTGGCTGCAAACCAGTGAAACCTCCATCTAGGTTAAGACCATTATGATCTAACTGGCAAACACTACTGGCTGCTGTGACTGTTATACGGCTAATCATCTAGGTTGATGAACTGTGTGAAATTTAATACAGTTGTGCCTGCTTTAGGGATTACTTTTTATGGTATTAAGCGGGTCAAATATTGTGATATGAGTTATTTCAGCTCCCCAAGGAAATTGCGTTGGAATTTTGCTCCTAAAAGCTTGAATTGTTAATTAATTTTCAACTTTTAAATCTGACTTATATGATATAGTAATACCTGCATCCTTGTTATTCCTAAGACTCCATAATGACTTACACTGCTGCCCTCATTAAGTTATATTTGCCTATTTTTTAACATTATAGTTTAAGTGAGCACTATGCTTCCACTCCATCTGCAGTAGTTCTGTGTGTTTCATGTAGTGCCATTGCTGCTTTTCGACTCGGAAGGAAGAACATATCCATGGAGTTATAACAATTTTGATGTCATGAACCATAAATTATGATATATTCCACAAGCAAATGCAGAGGGAATTAAATATCGTCACACGGCCTAAAATTTACACATATATTAATGATGCATTAAGGCTACCACTTCTGTTGAAATACGAAGAACATTAATTTATCTAACCTGTAGAAAAGAAATGGAAGCGTACCTGCTGGAGCTATAAAGGAAATTATTAACGCGATTATTGAAACATTTAGCTTATGCAGTATCATTACATAAATGTCAGATAGTGGATTTTAAATGTAAATTATCCCGCTATGTACAGTAGCGCAGTAGTTGTTTCTCGTGCATTAACGTAGTGAATTACACGCAAATGTTGTGGCACTTCCAGCAACAGCTGTGTGGAGAATTATTCAAAGGCTATTTTGTTTGAATCATTTTACTGCTTGAAAATGGTTAGGATAATTTCCGGTAATATCGCTGAATGTGTTCATTGTGCACTATGGATAATGTTTGAGACATATATGTATATGTAAGACTGAATGATCACTGGGCGTGTCACCATTTCCTTTAATTGTTAAAGGCAGACTCTCAAAGTTTCCGCAAAGTGGTTCTACAGATTTAACGTACAGTGAACATGGAACAAAATTACATAAAATAATTAATTTCGAAAAATCCCCCGTTTTAGTAACGAAATTCGACATGTTAAAATATTGATTTGCGTTTCATGCTCTTCAGTCTGTAGTTAAATTTCTGTTGAATCCTTTGTTTGGGTAGAAATCCTGTAAATCAAAAAGGACGCTTTAACAGTATCGTCGGAGATTTTGATTTTAGTGTTTATGCATGTGTTTATTGTTTATTATTCTCGGGTCGGTGATAGAGAAGCTATCAAGACACAACCTCCGTGACACATTCGACTATGTTGATTCAGTTAAGAATGTCAGTATGGCAGAAAAGGAAATGTTCTCCTTGGATGTCGTCTGTCTCTTCACCAACGTTCCATTGACATAAAAAGTATGTTTCCTTTGTGACTACATTCAATCCAATAGCACCGATGTCCGTATACCGATCCATTACCTGAAAAAACTGTTATTATGATGCACCTTCAACATATACTTTAGTTTCAGCAAGGAAATATACAGGCAAGTAGATGGAGTAACAATGGGTTCTCCCTTAGGACCCCTCCTAGCCGACTGCTTTATAGCTGGCTTAGAAAACAACCCCTTATCACCAACTATCAACAACCTCCATCTCTACAAGAGATACATCGATGATACTTTCATTATTTGTGATGAGTATTGTGATTTAAAAATCCTACTTCAAATCCTCAATAAAGCCCACCCAAACTTCGAATTTACACTTGAGACTGAATCCGACAGAATGTTCCACTTCTTAGACGTCCATCTGATAAAAAACGTCAACAACTGTCTGGAAAGATCCATATAAAAAAGCCTACACGGAATGGACAATTCATCAACTTTCAAAGCTTCGTGCCCCTGAGCAGAAAGGGGAACTTGATATACGCTCTTTCCTTGAGGATTCGGAAGATATGCAGCGCCGAAGTGGTTGAAGAAGAACTGCGTAATCTTCGAAAGACCCTGATGGAAAACGGTTTCCCGCTCAGGTTCATAGACAAGAATCTCAAATCTAAGAAGACTTCCGAACAACTCCAATCCGTTCCAAAGCAAACACTTCTGCTTAATCTAGAATTCAAAGGTAATATTGAAGCAGAAATCCATCGTAAAAGTCTCGGCTGATCTCTGAGGAAAACATACTTCGCTGAGAGCCTACAACTGACATTTTTCTGGAAGAAACTGTTCAGCCAGAACGCGAAAGACAAGCTGTCGCATTGGGCAACCTCAACGTGCATATACCAGTTTACTTGCTCTTGTACGTTGACTGTACCATGCGCCGACTGGAGAAACGCGCTCGTGAACACTACCCCGCCTGGTTAATAAAAGGAGACCAAAAGCGTGTATGCAGTTCAGTGACAAAAAATCTGGTCAATTCAAGACATCCAGCGCCATTAGAAAAATCCTTCAAAATAATATGCAAGATTCAATCAAACCTATCAAAGGGAGTAAAATCAAGACATCTGGGCATAGCCGAAGCGCTAGCTATACAAAAGCTCAAACTCACGCTTTATATCCAAAAGAAATACGTCCAACCCCTGTCCCTGCCATGGCCATCATAAACAGGTAATTTTTAGTAATGACCATCCCATCGCCTTTCTCACCTAAACTTCCTGTTTATTCATGTTATTTTTTTAAGTTTTTCTTAATCCCTGTTTACACTACCATATTTTCATACCCGAACTTCGTGTTTATTTTGTCATTTTACTATTTCTACATATTTAATCCCTGATTGCATAAACAATTATTCATCACATTAGTTTTTATCCAAACATCCTGTCTATTTTGTTATTTCTATATTTCTAACCACTAGTTGCACAATATCAATCTTCTTAGTTATTATGATGCTACTTTGTTTGTTTTATCCATTCCCCTGTTTATTATTGCATCCTAATTCCTAATTGTAATTTTTAATAATTTGAACCCTAACCGGAAATTATTCTGGAACTTTCCCATCCATTTGATATAAATACACGAATGTACAGCCTAGATGATGACTTCATCGAAAAGAAAATTTTCTCCGCTGCAATTGTCTTCTTAATAACTCCTATGACCCAATGTATATATTGTGTACAAGTAAGAAATAACTGTTTTCATTTGAATGAAACAATGCATGCGACATGGGTTCCTTCAAGGTCGCAGATACACCTTGCTGACTGATGAGTGCCATCTATCACGAAACCTAGGTCCAAGGCTTCCTGACGATTGCTTCCAACCATCTAATATGACATATTATGTTTATTGCAGAATTACTTACTTACTTAGGAGGTTGCACACTGCTCACACAGATTTGTGCATCAAAAACATTTCCAAAAGCGATAATGGTAATATGTAAATTAATTAGTTTTAGGAGACATATCAAATCTTCAGGAATTAAAAACTGTTTACTTACATTCGTCTTTCCTCCATTCCATATACTCTGCCATGTGTAAAACGTTGCACAAACGGTTGTCATAAATGTGTATGAAAACCTAATTTAGTGATTTTTTTAAAAATGGGATTAAGTTGTGTAATGTTGAACAATTAGATGTAGTAACAAGGTGAAAAGTTGTGAAAAGACGATTGGCGGTTTACATATACTCCAAATACATAGATAAATATATATTTCACACACTCAAAATATTGGAATATAGATAATATCAACCTCTATGTAATGTTGATTACCTTGAAATGATTCTGTAACAGCATATTTAGTAATGCGAATGAGTTGATTTCATGAATTTTATTCGACAATTTTAACTAGTTTTTCCAAAGAATTATATTGCATTATTACTGAGAGTAGGAATGATAGGTTTGAAATAATTGGACAAAACATATGTTAGCTCTTTAATTTGTGGATGGTGACTAGCAGTGGAATCCGGGACGTGCATTTCGTCCTATTTGGGACTCGTCATCTGGATGTACCTGCGTTTCTCAGTGAGAGATGATTTTTCCACCGAGGCTCGAACCCAGTGCCCATAGTTTCAAACGCCAAAGCGTTATCCACTAGACCTTGGTGGGAACATCATCACTCGCTGGGAAATGCAGGTATATCCAGATGACGAATCCCAAATAGGACGAAACGCGCATCCTGGATTCCAATGCTAGCCACCATACACATGTTAAGTTGTAATTAAATGCCCAGACATCATCGAAGCATCTGCACAAGAAGCCGACATGACAACCTGAGACCGAGCACTTCGGTCTAATCAATAGTTGGGAAAATCCCAAATTTAATCAAATATGTTCGCTCTATTCTTTGTCTATACAACTTGCTCTACGTTTTATCAATGAATGCATATCAGACATGATTAAATCCTGTAACCAATCAAATCCCTACAAACCAACACTTGAATATCGATGAGATGCTCACTGGCGACTTGCCCTATTCAGTTAGGCAGTTATCTGTGGTTCTATTGAGAAGTCATGACCAGTAGGGTGCAGCAGGTCGGTTGTGAGGACAAATACCCGAGGAAGACATTGGTTAGTGATCGCGCTATGTCGTAAATTGGTAGAAGTTAGAACTCATGGGCCATTGGATTGAGTCCTAATGGCTTAGTGACTAGAAATACCATCAGTTAATATCGTCGTAGAACATTGTGTGATTTATCAAAATAAAATCTTATTCATAGTGAAACTTTACACGTCATCTACCTGTTTCTCAAGTCCGCTCGAACACACAACGTTGTGAGATGGACAGTAAATATATTAGTGTCGGTATAAGAAGTGAGTTACCGAAGAAAACAACGAGTTATATATATCTGGCCAACGGGGTATGCGTGAAAAGAAAATGACCAGGGACACAGGTGTGTATGCAGACTAACCTTCATCGCCATCTCACCAGATATATGTGACACGTGATTTGTTTTTTATGACTGCATATCACTGAAATGGTATCCAAAACTCATGGTTTCATGGTTCTGTAAAGAATCACTGACGCTTCATTGAAACAAAACCATTGAAAATCAGACAAGTCTTTTGTCCGGGCAAGGCTCTCTTGTTCATTCCTTGATTCTCCTACGGTTTTTGGGACCCACACATACTTACTGGGGTCTAGTTATTACCGAATTCGATGATTTGAAGGTGACGCTAGCCTAAGTCGATTAAAATACACTGTGATAATCTCTGGTTTTGTAAACTAAGCGTGTGCAGACGACATTTACCCTATGAGTGAAGACACTGATAAAAGGCAGATTCTCCTAGATATTTGGGGATAAATCTTGCGCTGGACATGTAACCAACATCTGTTACTGGAGCAGCGGTGTTCACTATTCGTGACTTAAGGATCTATTGAATTTCCCATTATTCTCGGTGTAAATATTCATTTCCGTACATCCACTTGTTGAAGATTCAGTTCACTCAACTCAATTCTGTAGTCATTTTGATAATGGATAAGAAATTGGTTTAGGTATATCTACATATGTTTGCAGATGTCATCTGTTTTATTTGAGAATAAAAACGACAGTTTTAAGCTCTAGTCACCATGGCCATATTATTTAATGCCGCATTCTTTAATTAGGCTAAAGGTGAGAAAGAAAATTTGTCAGACTGAGAAATTTTTTGGGCGATAGTAAATGGAAGTTCTACTTACTATTATAAGCTGCAATAAAATTTATACTTGATCATGATGGAAACTTCTTTTGACTGACATTTAAATTTTTGATCGTAGTGAATGGTGTTTCTGTAATATCAAATTCACCAAGGAACTATTATGGTACTTCTTCTCTGTTTCATTTAACAAAATACATGCAGGTGTCTATTCGACTGATAGGTGTATAATTCGGTGATTTTGAGATACATTTCCTGTGTTGTTTGATACCTGACATAAACTTAATATGTAATCACAAATACAACAAAATGAACTGCTACTTTATAATAAGACTGAATCGCTCTGGTAGAATATAACTCTGTATCACATAATTTGAAGTGATATAAGATGACAGTGATATAGTATTAACTGCATGATAATTCTGCAACTTTTATTCCTCATAATCATTCCAGTTCATTGCCGCAGCTGTGCAAATTTCTGTATATAGTCTTACTCTTTGCTGTAATTTTTTTAATAATCTTTTTATATATCCGATACATGCGCTGCGTTATTTCAGTTGCACGTGTTAGTGGATATAGGATACAAAGATAGGCAGCGCAATCTCCTGATTAGGAAATATGCTCACGCTGATTATATTTAGAATAATCAGAGCGTCTTGCTATTTATCCATTCTAACAAGCTTAAACAATGTGTTAATGAGTGAATTTTAAGACTATAGCTGGTGCTGCGATGGTTGGCGGCGATATTCAAATTTCTGTATGTAATCAGATTTCTCTGCAATCGATTTTAATCATATCGTATATTTATTTACATTTGCTCAAAAGTTTAAGCATCCAATGACTGTAAATGATTTCAGGCCAACAATAACAGAAGTACTTTATTTATATATATCAGAGGAGAAGGAATAACGGAACATGTGTGTTTCTGGGATGAGATAGGATACATAACAAAATTTTCAATTAACGATGATATTTTTCGAATATTGCACATGATGTGATATAATGGAACCATTCCGGCGAGAATGAAGATTTTGTATTATTGATTCTTGCATTCGATATATGTCAGTTTCAATAACAGAGTAACACGAAAACTAACAAAGGTTATCCTTCACAATGACTGTTCAGGACAGAAGTATTTTCCTGGTCCAGTACATGATTAAATATCGCAGACACAAAAGGTTGTTAGAGAAAATACAGGTGTGAATGTGAATTTGATGAAGATAAGAATGAGGTTCACTATGATGGTTAAAGAAAGGCCATGAAATAGCACGTGCGCTTTTCATTCTATTAGTGTATTCGTCCTTCTTTTGTTCAAACTGATGAAAGATACCAGATTTTTTAATATATTGCACGTTCTTCAACAAACGAAATATTCCCGTAATCAGTCATAAGTAAAAGGCGTAAACAACGAAGAAAATTTCCTTTTCGACGATTCATTTTCATTAGCTGTATAATCGTAATTGTATTAAACAGATAAATCTTCAGGACAATCAGATACTTGTAAGTTTTGTCCTCGAAATTAAATTATCGCACAAAATATTGAATATTCAACTGTTCAACATAAGCGACATCAGCTCACAAATAACTGCATTCACTGTCTGTAGACAGCCTCATCTAATATAAATGTTCTAACAAAAATGTTTATTGAATCCATTCTGTTACGTAAACTATGATTAAGACTAGTTTCATTCCACACGAATGACAGCTGGAAACACCAATAGAATACTAACAGGAAAAACCGAAGACCTAATGAATCTCACTGAAAGGGGGTAGAACATCAAGGAGCTTATATGGACACTATGCTACGTCAACACTAAGTCTTTAACAACATATTACCCATACGTGTGCGAATTGGAAGCGCCCTAAAATTCAAACATTATTTATTGTTCTATTTGTGACGTAAAGACAACAGACTATTATGTTTGCAGCACTCACAGAAAAAACAGGATATTACGATTTTATGCTACTTCTGGAGTTTCCTGGAGTTTTAGTGAGTAGTCATGACCAGTGAGGTCCATTTAGATGTCATGTGTGTGGATGGATGTCCCACCAACGACATTGGCTGGGATCGTGCTAAATCACGAATTGGTAGAAATTAGAATTCATGGGCTGGCCATTGAATCGGGTCCCAGTGGCTGAATGGTGTACGAGCTTGCCTTGTAATCGGAAGGCCTTGGGTTCGAATCTGAGTGGGTGCGTACTGGCGATGATTCCCGAACTAGGATGAAACAGCAGCTGTCCAGTACTCCCTGGTTTTCAGTGGTTCTCTAACTGATATCAGTCCGTGGTCAACTCGTAATAATAACAACTCAAATTAACTTCCGGCATGATAAGTGAACTGAAACTCACCAGCGACTGGTATATGACAGGAAAAGAAGAGTGCTAAGTTGGTTGAAACAACCTAATTTATATTTAGGGAAAATCGACTGTAAAATATTGAAATTCTGATTGCATGACTTACAAATATCAAGATATTAGTCTACTACAAACATATGGCTGCTTCAGAAGCATCCCGATATACATATTTTAATAAGTTCTAAGAATGCTTTACTTTAAGAATGTGAATATGATGAGGTAATCAACCTACAATATTACAAAACATGAGTTACTCATTTACTGCACCCTAACATGAAGCTTAAAACTATAACAACATCTACAGAAATAGCCAAGTTTTAAATGGTTAGATTTTGCCGGAGTGAGTTTGTATGAATGAAGATGAACTTACTAGCTGCAGCTGCTTCGCTTAATTCTGAAACCATATTTTTTCACAAAAATTAACTTAAGATTCCTTTCACAAAATAAAGCAGTAAGATATATCTAACTAATCCTTACAAACCAAACAACAGAAAAATATTATCACCATTTATAGAATTCTGTAAAAAAGCTAAAAATACGCTTAAAACAATTAGTTCCATTTACGAAGTTAGATGAAGCAATAAGAAGACGTAATTTGTCTGAATCGTGTAATGCATTTGCGCAACACATTTCGAACAATCTGATCACACACGGACTTGTCATAGGAATATATATGAAATTAATAAAGAGGTAAGAGGTGAGGAAACAGACTACTTAGGTCAAGTCAAAAGGACATATTCAAGGTCAAAATAAAAATGAAGACCACTAAACCAAATAGCAGAGGTAATAGTACATCTGCTATGGTATCAAAACAAAATTTACAAAGGAAGGTTTAATGTGATGACAAATTGTTTTTGAACGCATAAAGGTGGCCTGAACTTTCTAATTGCTAGGGCTTCTACAAACTTTAGGACACGCCCCAAACACGTTTTATAGATAGGTTTAAAATATCTGTTAACATCAATTTTATGACCTGTCTCTATAATATGTTTCTGAATAGAAGAGCTAGGTCTCCTGTTCTCACCGTTAATAGGTTCTGATGATTCCATTTGTTTCTGGAGCCATTTTGGAATATGCTCTGAAGCCCTTACTTGCAGAGATCGATGAGTCCTCCCTATGTATGTGTGTCCACACGTACATTCAAATCGGTAAATAGTGGGATGTGACGTCATTTTTTCGCATGTTCGAAGGGCTTAGATAGATATAATGGCTTTACATTCTGTAATATTATGATATTAGCTGCATAAAAAGTCTTTTTAACAGCAGCGTTCAGCCTTTGTCTGGTTATCAAGCTGCTTTGATGTCCCATATAGGGTAGCTTGATGTACACGTCTTTCTTAGGGGCGAGTTGGAGAGTGGGTCTTGGTGTTCTGACTACTTTATATCTCCTGATGAACTTGTCTGGATAATTGTTATCAACCAGAGTTTGTGTCAATATTCTTTCTTCTTCATCAGGTGTGTCTTCAGTGCATATTCGTCGGATTCTACTGAAGAGGCACTTTACTAAGCCTTTACTTACTAAGCTTTTTCCCTTTGACTCAAATTTTGTGTTCCTTGTACGCAATTTACGGATTTAGCCATCCATGCTGAGATTGAAAACTTATATGACCAACTCAAACCTCTTACCGCAACATCCGATGAAGATCGGGGTTGGTTTAAGGCCAAGATGGTGGATATAGCTCACCAGTTTTTAAACAACAACCCAAAGGAGAAAAGTATTTTAAATTCCCAACATTTCAAAGCCTTGAAAGAGCTACGGGAAAATTCTAATATAATTATTACTAAACCTGATAAAGGTTCTGGAGTCGTCATTATGAATAAAAGTGACTACAAATCTAAAATGATGTCTATTCTTGATGATAAGAGCAAATTTAGTCGTGATCCCTCCTCAGAAGATATTCAGTTGTTGCAGGGCACAGTGACAGCTAATCTACTGAAGCTTCATGGCCTAAATGCTATAAGTAAAGATAAACTTGACTCATTAAAACCGTCAGATTGTAAATTCCCACATATGTATGGGTTGCCAAAAATACATAAACCCAATAATCCTCTACGTCCTATATTGTCAATGTGCAAATCCCCAACGCATAAACTTGCTAAATGGTTAGTGGAATTATTGAATCCAGTCAAAACACAATTCTGTAAGTATGTGTTAAAAGATACATTTGAATTGGTTGATGTTCTTGATGATAGTAATATTAATATTATGAACAAGAATATGTACTCTTTTGATGTAAACTCGTTATTCACTAATGTGCCTTTGATCAAAACAGTTGACATTTTGTGTGATTATATTTCCACAAACAATTTTTTCATCCCGTTCCCTATATCTTACTTAAGGATTTATTACTTCTATGTACTAACAATGTTAGGTTTACATTTGAAGGCGATTGTTTCCGCCAAGTTGATGGTGTTGCTATGGGCAGTCCGTTAGGGCCCCTTTTAGCAGATATTTATATGTCGTACATTGAGAATTTATCGGAAGATTTAATCGAAAATGTGCCACTTTATAGAAGGTATGTAGATGATATCGTAGTCATCAGTGATAAGCCTTGTTCTGCCACCTCAATTTTAAATCGAATGAATGAAGTTCAGAATAGCATATCACTTACATCTGTAGAAGAGGAAGATAATTGTTTATCTTTCCTAGACATATTGCTTAGTCGACGGCTTGATGGGTCAATAAAAAGATCTATTTATAGAAAACCTACCTGGACAGGACAGTATCTTAATTACCACAGTTTCTGCCCTATTCGGTACAAAAGAGGCTTAGTAAGGTGCCTCTTCAGTAGAATCCGACGAATATGCACTGAAGACACGCTTGATGAAGAAGAAAGAATATTGACACAAACTCTGGTTGATAACAATTATCCAGAAAGTTCATCAGGAGATATAAAGTAGTCAGAACACCAAGACCCACTCTCCAACTCGCCCCTAAGAAAGACGTGTACATCAAGCTACCCTATATGGGACATCAAAGCAGCTTGATAACTAGACAAAGGCTGAACGCTGCTGTTAAAAAGACTTTTTATGCAGCTAATATCATAATATTAGAGAATGTAAAGCCATTATATCTATCTAAGCCCTTCGAACATGCGAAAAATGACGTCACATCCCACTGTATTTACCAATTTGAATGTACGTGTGGACACACATACATAGGGAGGACTCATCGATCTCTGCAAGTAAGGGCTTCAGAGCATATTCCAAAATGGCTCCAGAAACAAATGGAATCATCAGAACCTATTAACGGTGAGAACAGGAGACCTAGCTCTTCTATTGCGAAACATATTATAGAGACAGGTCATAAAATTGATGTTAACAGATCTTTTAAACCTATCTATAAAACGTGTTTGGGGCGTATCCTAAAGTTTGTAGAAGCCCTAGCAATTAGAAAGTTCAAGCCACCTTTATGCGTTCAAAAACAATTTGTCATCACATTAAACCTTCCTTGGTAAATTTTGTTTTGATACCATAGCAGATGTACTATTACCTCTGCTATTTGGTTTAGTGGTCTTCATTTTTATTTTGACCTTGAATATGTCCTTTTAACTTGACCTAAGTATCTTTTTCCTCACCTCTTACCTCTTTATTAATTTCATATATATTCCTATGACAAGTCCGTGTGTGATCAGATTGTTCGAAATGTGTTGCGCAAATACATTACACGATTCAGACAAATTACGTCTTCTTATTGCTTTATCTAAAAATACGTTTGTTTTATTATGTTTTATGAAACCCAAACACCTCTCTAGATTGTAGTAGTATTTGAGAATATTTCATTGATTTATCCATATGTGATATTCTTTTCTATGGAAAAGATTTTATTGCTTCTTTGTTGGTTTATTGCTCGCTTTATTATGAAGCTTGTAATTGAGGAATGAGGCTGTGAATATATATTTTAGGAATCGTGAACAAACGTTTTGTCTAATTTCGAACAAATTCCAGTCTTCTTGTCTCTTAACTAAGTCAGTCATCTTATTACGCCATTCATAATAGTTATTATAAGAATATTTTTGTGCTGAAAAATGCTTCAGTACACACTGCAGAGTGTTCTGTTGCAAATTACTCGCTCCAGGTATGGTATCTTCAATCAAATTAACAATAATTAATGTATCACCTGTGTAGCGATGAAAATCCGTCAGGTTTGATCTGAACACAAGAAACTGGGCTCTACGTCCTTAAGAATAATTGCATCGACAGCAAAAAGTCAATTATCCTGGAATATCCTTGAGGTTTTAACAAGCAACGATAATATAGAAAAGTAAAAATTACCGCAACAGTACGCTTAGGCAACTATACAGTCTAGTCTCAGTAAAAGACGAATCCACTGAATCAAGCTTGATATTTCCAACGAGATGGGATTGAAAACCCTGTCTGAAGGAATCACACACTAACGTTTCCCGAGGACAGTTAAAGGTCATTACGAATTTGACTGACTCAAACCAAATCACGTAGCACGACACATTATCAGTGTACACACTATCAAGCAGTTGTCCTTGAGTTCTTGTAGGGAGCCGTGATCAGTAGGGTAAAGCAGGTTGAAAGTGAGACAGTAACTTATCGAAGAAGACATTGCGAATTGCTTGCGCTATGCTATGAATTGGCAGAATTTGGAATTCATGGGATGGTCACTGAATTGTGTCCTAGCGGCTTAATGGTCTACGAGATCGCCTTGTAACCAAAGTGTCCTGGGTTCGAACCCCGGTTGGTGCGTGTCTCTAAGGTGTATCAAACTGCGACAAAACAGCTGTCCAGCACTCTTAGGTTCTAAAATGGCTCTCTACTTGATGTCAGCTCATAATGAAGTCCTCCAATACAATGAGATGCATCAAAATTAGAGATTAAGCAGGGAAAAATACAAATAATAAGAATCAAATCAACACGTGATGTACAAATGTCAGAATTATGACATACAGTCCAGAAAGAAAACGGATAACAATTACCAAATCAGTGGTTGAAACTTCTGAATAACTATAAACACTGCAATTAGATCTTTCAGGATGGTTTCTACAAACAGTACTTCCCTTACAGTCTGATACTGTGTCATCCTATCTAAGGAGTCCAGTATTACCCTACGACGCGTTCTCTCCTTTTTGTTAAAAGAAACTCATAATGATAGATGGAATCCTATTTAATAATAGGCGGAGGTGCAAATTCCGATTCAGAGATGGGATTGGGTAATCAAAATAACATAAACTGAGAATGATTATGGTTGAAAGTTTAGTCATGTCGGTGGTTATAGCAGGTCGCCTTCCTAATTTCTGCAGCTAAGCATATACAAATTACAATTCCCTGACGAAGTCATACATGAAGGTTAGAAGTTAGTTTTCTTATCTTATGCACTCTAGTCAAGACTTTTATTTTTTACATGATCAGATACAGAAATCAATGAGATTACAATAAATTACTGTACTCACTATTTTCAGCAGTTCTTGATTCAGCAGTGATACTGAATACAATCAAAAAATAAATCACAAGCATTACAGAATGTTTTCTTCGTAACAACGTACCGCTATATAGAAATGCTTATATACTACAGTCGCGTGTAATCTGACAGATGTAATCAATATCGAATTTTGAGAATATACATGAAGCTAAAGTAAGAGACTACAAAACCAAACAGCTACAAATTACACTATTGGTAGTCACAATCAATAACCGCCTAGTAAAAATGCTCACGAAATGAAAACACAGTTTATTAAGTCACGACTTGGCTACGTGATAGGCAAAGAATCAAAACAGACAATAGTTTACAACGGCATAGTCACACACCCTGTTTACGTCAAATGTTTGTCAAAATTGAATTCCTGAGATTGTTTACAGAATACCGGTATAGGCAATCGTTTTTTATACTGCTGTTCGAAAACTGTCAACTGATATCAGAACAAGACATATAAGCGAACAATATTGTTTTCAATTAGTTCTTCTTCAGGCTTTACTCTAATTTACATAGATTTATATATAAAAATGTTTAACCAGTGATGGTGTATTTTGTGGATCAAATAATAATAATGTGGTAAATGTTTTGAACGTAGTTAATATCGACAAAAGTGTAGAATCAGACAAATTCGAAGTCCCAGCGTATTGGTATGAGACCTACACTCAACAAGCAAGAGAAAGAAATATCGGACTCAATTTAGATTCGAAATCTCAGAAATATCAATGTGACTTATTGCACAATACTTTCTCATTGTTAGCAAGACTGATTATTGCTAACTGGTTATTGTTAGCATGGATTAAAACATTAAATGAGGGTCACGAACATTGGAAATAGTCACTCGTATGTATGAATTAACAGTCAACCACGCCTGTATTTCGTCACACACTGTGGTACACCCAATATAATTGTCATAACAGGAACGGCTGAATTAATTTGAAATCGCTATGGGAAGTTACTCAACCGACTGACCAACCTATTACTTATCAACTCATATTATGGTTTACTGAGGAATAGAGTAAAACCATCCAATGCTCCATTCTGTCACATTTTATTGATAGTGATTATCTAGTGAAAAACGACAGCATTCAGTATGGTTCATTGCATTCCACAGAATCTTTTCAATTGACTCTGTATTCCTTCACTACGCACACCTTAGGCGACTGGTATTCCAACTAATAAGTCTAGAATACACATTCAGAAGACGTTAGTGTATCCATTTCTCTCTCTTGGTCAATTGAGACGCAACTATTTGACGACATCACCACAATCCCTTTTTATACTAGTATAACTCCCTTTCTCATCACTCCTTGTTCTTACTACATCTTTGTTCGAGGTTGAACTTCTACTACTCTGTCATTATTTGATTGGAAAATATGTAATTCTTGCCTTTTATCTACCGCATCTATCCAATCGATCATCTGATTAATCTTTCTATTTTCCATTATTCTTGATATAAAAATATCTGTACTTTTAGATTTTCGTTACTGGTAGAATTATCATTATTATTGTGAATAAATGCAAAGTCCTATCATTTGACTGACAAGTTACGACTGTTGACTTATATTAAGCATCCATTTTCAAAGTTTTGCATACCAGACTAAAGCCTGATAAGATTTAGTTAGAAAGAGTACTTAAAACTTCCCAGTGAGTCATAAAAATAAAAGGTGTTCAGACAAGAGTTATTCCTCCTTTCGACGATATCATTTTCAAACTGTACAGTCGCATATATATGTAGTAAATATTCTTGGTAACAAAAGGAATACTTCCGAAGATGTGTCATCAGGATTGCAAATTTTGGATAGCAAATTACTTGATGCAGAAAGCGTTAATCAGATAGAAGCTAAAATAAAAATAAGTTGAGTGATGTAATACAATTGACGTAGTGGAGTAGACATCAAATAAAATTTGAACAAGAGTCATGTTAACAACAGTGGTAATAAGGTGTAGAGATTTAATAGGTGATGGGAGAACAAAATATTATACAGTTAAGAAACAAAAAAGCAAAAATTACTCATTTAATGTTAAGATAGACCGGGTCCATTGCAGAATTAATGACTTAGAAACTTCCTCTTATGTAGGTGTAGTACAGAATTTAACATGTGAACCTCCATTGCTTTAGCAGTTTGAAGAAGTTTGATTCACACTCTTTCTGTGAAATTTTCACGTGTTCTGCAGATAACTTCGGAGGTACTTTGCGGGTTAGCTTTGTGTTCAAATTCGACCAGGTGTTCCAGGATTTTTTTTAATTTATATTTAGTTTCCACCCGATTAAAGCTTTCTACATGACGTCACATCTCTCTGGAAATACTCTTTTTGTTGCTCAGAAAATTTACTACATATGTGTGATTGTAGAGGTTGCAGATGGTATCATAGAGAAGGGAAATCCAAACTGTTCTCCAACATATTTTGTTCAAATTATCACCATGGGAAATGAAGTGTGTTCAAAGTGTGCTCGGCGAAACATGTCACATGACGGACGCGTTATCCGACATGGAAAACACCATGCATGAATCTTCTCTGACACGCAACCTGAACATGTTAGTCATAAGCTGAGTTCACAGACACCATCGATATCATTATGTGCAATCCAACTTTCTTCATTGTTATTTTGACCTTGAATATGTCCTTTTGACTTGACCTAAGTAGTCTGTTTCCTCACCTCTTACCTCTTTATTAATTTCATATATATTCCTATGACAAGTCCGTGTGTGATCAGATTGTTCGAAATATGTTGCGCAAATACATTACACGATTCAGACAAATTACGTCTTCTTATTGCTTCATTTAAATTCATAAAGGGAACTAATTGTTTTAAATCTAACTATTGTTGAGTTTGCATCCAATGTTGTTTCAAGCACAAGAAGGTAGCAGAACAGGGTCAGTCAGACTAGTGGAGGACAAGACTTTGAATAAATCTAGTGGCTAGGATGGAGAAACGAACTGACTAATACACTGAAGGGCAAAGGTCTAAAAGCCGTATACAAGAGTAAGGCGTCCCATTACTGGCTCAATAAACCGAATAGTCTCTTCCCGTGGGTTTACAAAAAAGGCATCCAACTCAGGGCAGATACTTTGGCTACCAAAGCACGGGAATTTAGGTGGGCAGAAACTCTGGTAACTTGTGATGTAAGGCGAGATGTGGTAAGGTGGAAACCTTAACCCACATACTCCAAAACTGTAGAGCTGTACATGGAATGAGAAGCCTAAGACATAATAGCATATTAAATAGATTAACCGATGTCCTACAGAGATTAGGATATTTGACTATAACAGAACCAAAAATAGGGAAAGAACATAGCTATTGCCCGCCAGATTTGCTATCCTGTAAACTCGGAATCGCCTATGTATTAAATGTCAAAATTTGTGCAGACCATGGGCGGAGCTCCTCATGGAATATAAAACACCAGATCTAGATAAGGCCTATAAACGGCTGTTCCTTGAACGAAGATACTACACGAGTAAGGTTGTACATGTTCCCGTCATCATCACTATGAGGGGAGTAATGTATCCCAAAACAGAAGTTGCCCTTCACAAGAAAATAAATATTCCCATAAACAGAATAGGATGGCTATGTGGGCAGACCATCATCGGATCAATCAAAAGTTACGAGGCATACAAACGGTGGGTAGCGCCAAATTAACTCTATACACGCATAAGTACCACATAAAGTACCTAGCTTGATGTTTCCCTAGTCATCCCTAGTAACCAGTGTGTGAATGTGCTGATTAAGAATCTACATCATAAATAAAGCGGCGGATTGCCTGTAAAACGGCATTACCATGGTCTTGTCGGTCTGCCGATGGGCTCTGGAAGATGTTTGGATACGTTTGAGTGGCTCCTAAGGGCAATGCCGTACGCCTGTAAAATACATCATATGGGAATGTCTGAGGAGCCGAAAAACATTCCGGACAAAATCCGTGTCCAGCTACTCAGCTTGTATCGCTTTACTGGGCCACTCCTTAGGTTTCATGCAGAGCACGGGTCCCTGGATGGTTTCGGGGAGCCATATAAGCGAGAAGGCTAGGGCCTGAGTGGTTCTCGGCTAACGGATGGCTGTGCTCAGCTTGGTAATCCTCAACGTGTTCATGGGGAGGGCACCCCATGATCGACCAGCTGAGTACGGTGTCCTGTGGGTAGTGGATTGGTGGTCGGGATTTCGCCATTCTTGAGGCCAGTGAGGTGGTCTCTACACCCAATGTCCCTGGTTAGATGTTCTGGTATCGACGCGGTTGGAAGCCATTGGCTGTTTTGTCACCAGCAAAATAGTCAACCCTCCAGAAGCTATTGCTTGGCTTTTGGATTGGCCTGCAATAGTGGAGTCGTACATAGGTAAAAAAATTAGTGGAGCACAAGAATTTGATTAAATCTAGATTAGTGGACTCTAAGAAGATGTGAAATCTGGAGAATACTTCAACTATAGCAGCACATGCAGTTACATAGAACCATAAATTGGATGAGATAAGGTGACAGTTTTAAAATCTAATATAACAGAGCGCAGCATCAGATTGGTAACGGAAATTTGTCAATAAGTAAATAATACTGCTTTTCTGTGTGACATATCTGATAAGCAAATTGATATTGGAAGGTATCCACTTTGCTGACTTTACCTTATAATTGAAATATTCCAGTATTCTAAGTAACCACAGTTTTTCCTTCAGTTGGCATTTTTATCTGAATTAACTTCATGTTTTGACTGAATCAGTATTCGAAGACAAAGAGGAATAAATAGCGCAAATACGGTCGATTGTTTGTCAACTGAAGTTGTTAATTTACTCCCAACCTTTGCAGCTGACTAACTTAAACGTTTCAGAGTCTTAATCGGTGTTGTTGATTCATGAAGACAAATATCAATTTGCATAACTTTCATTAAACACAACAAAATCCAGGATTGCTCAGTTGTTTGCGACAGCTAAGATCACCAGGCTATCTGAGTATACAGCCTGGTTAGACTTCACTGAAAATATTATTGTCCGCCTACATGTGTTATTTCTCATTTTTCAACCAATTATATCAATGCCAGCATAATGTTACGAAAGTTTTGCCACGCACAGTAGCCGGTTTTTCCGTCTGCACTTCAATGAATTCGGCTTTACAAATATATCAGTAAAACATCGAAAGGAAACCAGACAGAATAATTGGCAAATAATTTTGGAAAGCAAATTATGCCTGATTTCATTCAAATCAAAAAATAATGGAAGGTTTCAGAATGAATCAGTGTCTTGCAAATGATTATAGAATTGTAGATACATAGGTTTCAGCTGTTAAAAACTGGCATTCTAGTTCATATAGGTGTTATGCACAAGAATTTTCCCAGCCAGCATACTAGTTTCAGCTTGTGAACACTTGACTACTTACACAGCCAGATGACAGTCACAAATTGCGCATATTATTGCACAGAATCTGTATCATCTAGATAATTTGAGTGTTTTGAATTAATAGAGCCTGTGCAAAGCGTAGGCCGTCTTAGACGCACTACTGCTTCTTCGAAACGTTCAAATACACATATTGGTTATCCGAATTTATTGATATGTCATGATATGTAGAAAAAAGTCGACGATGTATGTCTTTGGAGTCCATTTGTTTCAATATAAATCACAAAATACATTTTATGGCATATGTGGAGGATACAGTAATGGCATTTATAGGTGGTAAAAGCTCACGAACTTATCTCCTGAGATTCTACATTCCACTATCAGTAACGAAGCATATAAGTAATTGAGTTCTGTAATTCGATTGAAAGGAAGAAAATTATAATGTTGTGAACCTGGAGAATTACAGCACCAGCATGACAATTTACACATGTACATCATCAGGTCATTTTACAGAATACGTTATTTCTATATTGAAAACATGAGAAATCCTGAAGCTGCACATTGATTAAAGCCATAAAAGCAGCGAGACATTCGCACAGAACCATTGAAAGCAAACTCAAAAACGTCAGCTGATATGCTGTCATA
This sequence comes from Trichobilharzia regenti, assembly GCA_944472135.2. Classification (NCBI taxonomy): domain Eukaryota; kingdom Metazoa; phylum Platyhelminthes; class Trematoda; order Strigeidida; family Schistosomatidae; genus Trichobilharzia; species Trichobilharzia regenti. The sequence goes on along the minus strand of OX235266.1, from coordinate 26,199,949 downwards.
AAAAACTGCAACAGGCATGGAGGGAAGAAGAGGTGCCCACTAATTGTAGTAAAGGCTACATTATCAAATTGCCAAAGTAAAATGTCTTAGGGCTATGCAGCGACAAAAGTGAAATCACCCTCCTGTCCTTTCAAACTGTACTTCAAGCCACATCAATATGGAATAACTTAAACATATACGGCATGGGATATTTCACTTCGGATCAAATAGCAACACTACTTAAAATCATCGATAGAACGGCGATACATTTCGAGACTGAAATTCATGGAACCTGGAAACATATTCAAAACCGCTGATCCTATGTATTTATGACAAGCAGTTTAAGACTAGGCACTGAGGGCTACAAACATGTAATAGCCTCACTGAACTTTTATGCAGTTACGTCATAAGCCAAGTGATTCACAGCGCAGAGCTCAGTAAAACCTTTGATGTAAAGGAGGAGTTGAGACGAGACTGCCTACAATCACCGATAATCTTTCTGGATTCACTGGATCTGATTATATGACAAACCTTGCAGAGAAAGTTGACATGCACACATTGAAGAGACGAAAGAATCTAGACGTGAATTCAGGTCCTGCGTCGAACGTACTGGAAGATACACAAGCAATTATGAGCACACATGGAAGGGATACAGAGTGGATGAAGAAACTTGACCAACAAGATACAGAAGTCACTATGCATGAAAGAGACCTAAAGGAAATGATCTGTTTCACTTGCCCACCTAGACATTGAACGAAAGATGAAACGCAGGCCAGAATAGGATAGGGAAAGCAAGGAAAATCGTTCACTACCGGAGAATTGATGTGGAGATCTATAGCATTCAAGGAAAATAAAGATATCCGGATTTTGAATACCAGTGCCACTCTAGTCAGATCTTCAATATAGTTCATAGACTTGGTGCACGTATTACCAAAGGCATTTCAAACATTACATTTTCAGGATTTCATTATGAAATAACATTGGTTAGAGAGCCGTCGGAAAACCTGGGAGTACTGGACAGCTGCTTCATCGTGATTTGGAAATCTTCATCAGCACACACCAACTGACATTCGAACCCAAGACCTTTTAGCTACAAGGCGAGCTCGTAGACCATTAAGCCACTGGGACCTGATCTAGTAACCAGCCCATGAATTCCAATTCCTTCCAGTTCCCAGTGTAGCGTGACCACCAACTAATGTCATCACTGACGAGAATCTAATTTCACACATGACCTGATCTAATCCACTGGTCACGACTTTCCAATAGATCTTTGTTGACTACCAACCTCAATAGGGTCAGTCACCAGGGAAGTCGTGACCAGTGGATTAGATCAGGTCATGTGTGAAATTAGATTCTCGTCAGTGATGACATTAGTTGGTGGTCACGCTACACTGGGAACTGGAAGGAATTGGAATTCATGGGCTGGTTACTAGATCAGGTCCCAGTGGCTTAATGGTCTACGAGCTCGCCTTGTAGCTAAAAGGTCTTGGGTTCGAATGTCAGTTGGTGTGTGCTGATGAAGATTTCCAAATCACGATGAAGCAGCCGTCCAGTACTCCCAGGTTTTCCGACGGCTCTCTAACCAATGTTATTTCATAATGAAATCCTGAAACCAGTCAAATCCATTCCAGCCAACACTTGAATGTGAAATTTCACAATCAACTACTTTCCCTAAGCACTGACCAGAAGGAAAGAATGAACGACAGGGATCCGTGGAAAGCAGTCAATATATATGTCGCAGTTTAGATAAATTAGGTTTATACTGAAGAGAACTTCAAGGTACCTCATAAACCCTCTTAGTCTAGTGAATTCAGCTAAAGAACAGAACAGTTACGCATCCTACAGTGTTATGGAGAATGTCATATAAGGAAGAGTTGAACGATTTTGAGGAGTAGCAGAGTCAGGTAAAAGTGATGACAGTGAAGTAATAGCAGATTAGTTGTGTTCCACTCAAACGCGAAAGAATGAATCATTATTGTCATCACGATTTCTACAAATTAAGCTTGACATTCATTTGTAATTATCGACTGTCAACTGTTAACCTTTTTGATTCCTTATTTACTCTTTGCCATTCAATCTCTAACTAAACCATCCTTCTATCTCATCAGCACTTTTATTAATCAATTATTGACTTCGAATACAATTTGCTAAGACAATAAAGATATTTGTGTCTGTAGCTGATTGGCTGCATAGTTTGTGCCTTTAAATTGATTTATGTTGACAAATGAAAAGAATTGATAAGACATGTCAATTTTTCGGACCTTTTCGTATATAAGTGGGTGTGTATCTGTGCTTGAAGTGCAAAAATATCCTGAAATGCATGTTATTTATCTTTTGTTTATACTGACTATCTTTTTCATGTTAAACAAAGTTAATGCAGGTGAGTACAATATTTTCATGAGATCATTTCATAGTGTCTCCATGATTATACAGAACTGTGAGAATCACGTATAACTCCGAGACGATTTGATGATGTCGACTTATATGTACATAATTATTGTAATTCCCTACTACCATCAGGTCCCACTGAAACTAAAATGTGCGTGTGTGTATGTGAAAGCAAAAGTTAGGCTGATTGCAATCCACCTTCAGTTAATAAACTGGGATAGATAGATTGGAATAGCCAGAATCAGCATAAGGACAAAACGAGTGATTTGGAATATTAAAGGCTGATAAACGAATTGTATTCATCGGTAGAATGCCAAGTTTTACACTATTTACAGCATCATTGTTAGTGTTGAAGTTGTAATATGGTGTGTAAGCGTTTTTTTGAGCTAAATTTAAATCGGATTTTCAGGGTATTAGGCATGCTGTCAATGTAAAAGATTGTTACAGAGAATTATCCAGAAGTGTAAATGAGCTCACTTCAAAAACGTTATTGCGCTTATCACCTTTATAAACGCAACAGGGATTGGTGAGTTTCATTTTACTCATCACCACTAATATCTCTTGATGTTGTTTGTTGTAAACATTGTTCAATCTAAAATGGTCAGACATTATTGTATAGTGCCAGAGGTAGTATTTTCAGAGTTTAAAAGCGCTACCGTCGGAATTAAATGTCCTAAGCACAACCAATGTCAACTGGGATACGTGATAGTATTTGAGGTAGTAATCAAATGATGGATTGCTATATTCACCATATATAGGATTAAAAAACCAGCTTCTCTCTTTTAGCGAATTTAATATATGCAGGTTATGCTCTTAAACGATCAGCGTGTTTTGAGGTTAGAGGGGTTGTCTTTGTTGCTATATTAAATAAAAACAGAAGCTAAGCTTTTCCAATCTTCGGAGAACTGTTGAAGTGGTTAGTCGTTACCATACTTCTAAGCCTGAACCCCTTTGAAGACCTATATTTTATGGTTGTCTATGTTAAATAGTCTGAAATAATTAAAGTTAGTCGAATTACTGATTGGCCTTAGTAGACTCAAACGATTATGAGAAATTATAAGAAAGCTTACTGATTCTTTGAGGCTTGTTTTATTATGAATGTATACTGTTGTTTCATGACTTATCGAGTCACTAAATTATTCAACAAAAGTGAGTGACTACAAGTCGACGAAATATTTTCATCTGAAAATGCATCTCTATTTTAGACTGAAACATAACGACTTTATCCTCCATGACTGATTCAATTAAAAATTAGTTAAACAGCAATGAAATTTCAGAGCGCATGCATCTAAACAAGTTTCGCATGTTTATAATATTTTCGACCATTTTATAGCGACATTTAAGTATATATTTTGGTTTGGCTTAACCTGACTCACTGGATTCTTTTCACAGTGATTTTACCATGAATATCTGTCCACTGACTAAGGCTGTCGTGCTCTGTGGACTCACGTAGGCCTAAATAGAGATTCTGTAGTGGCATGGATTTGTAAATACTATGGCTGATATATTTCAATCTTATCAGCATTTGTATGAAATGTTAACTGTAATATTTACTGTAATAGTAGATGCTCGAGAACTATCATACATACCTTAGTTAATCATGGTACTTAGCGTATTTCCATGTTTATCTTGATATACAATTTGTGAAGATGGCAAAACTAGGGGGAGTCGGCTACATAATTGCATGATAGTTCACAGAGGTAACTGCTTTGAAATTATAGAGAAGATTTGTAACTCATGTGGATGATTTGCAATTAATAGTGTTCTCTGATCTGGTTGGTTTAGTTGGAGAGCTTTCGTCGACGTTGTGGACGACATCTTCAGCTCAGTATTTAAGATAAAGTGAAATGATTTAAATTTCTTCATGAGTGATATAATTGCGTCTCCCGGTAACCATCTCTAGATATGTATTGACCTTTTTCTATTGATTTGGATTTTAAACTTTCTGGTCACCTGATTTACTTTTTATTAGTTGGTATATTTCGTCTATATTAACGTGCTTGTTAATTGCATTTTCGTTTGAGTACCAGGCTTCTAGGAATTCCCTGACACTTTTGATGTTTCCTCTGTCTAAGATTTTGAAATCGTCCCAATCAAATTGATGTCCATAATTGTCTGTATGCATTCATACTAAAGAATCTATATAGTGTCTTTTCACGGCTGATTTGTGTTTCTGGATTCTTATTCGAAGGGGACGCCCACTTTGGCCGATGAAATGCTTGTTACAGTTCATTCAATTTATTTTTGAATGGTGTTAATTTTATCCCCTTTTCCTGTTGGGTCTTTTGGTTTGTATAAGGTCGAATTAAGCGATTCGACTGGTTTGTGTGCTACATCTATACCAAATGGTTTCATTATTGTAGCCGTCATTTCAGAGATATTTCTGATATATGGTAGGATGAATTTCTTTTTGATCTTCGGTGATGGTTATTTGTTGGTGTTTTGATTTGACTTTTAACATATTTTGTTGAAATTTTGTGGATAATTATTCTTCTTGAAGACCGTTTTTAAGTATTTTTCTTCCATTCTTTTCAACTCGGGAGTGCTACAATGTGTTTGAACTCTCCTAAACAATGTCTGCACACAGTTTCTTTTGTGAGTAATTGGATTATTGCTTGTATAGGTGAGTATTTGATCTATGTGCGTCGATTTTCTATATACTTGTGTTTCTGAATTTCCTGTGTTGGTTCTCCTGATCAAGACATCTAAAACTGGGATTTTATTATCTAATTCTTGTTCTCTCGTGGTGAATTTGATGTCTTCAAATATGTTGTTTATTAATTTATGAGTATATTCTAAATCATATCTCTTAATTATTACGAATGTGTCATCAACGTAACGTACCTGTCCAGATTTTCGGTTTAATTATAGTTGGTAGAGCTATTAATTCTAATCTTTGCATAACGGCTTCAACTATTAATCCTGATATGGGCGATGATCCCATCGGTGTTCCTTTTATCTGTTCATATATTTGAGTATTGAATTGGAAGTATGTTGTAAGGCATAATTGTATGAGTTCTGTCCAAGGTGAACATTGCGTTTTTATGTTTTCATCACTATAGAGTAATTGTTGCATAGTTTCTGTTGCTAATTTTGGACTAATTGAAGTATTTATAATGCTGTGACATCAAAGGACACCATTATTTCATTGTCTTCTACTTGAATGTTTTTGATTTTCTCTAAAAATTGGATTGACGAATTGATAGAATGATCGCATGATTCTGTTAGGTAATTTAACTTCTTGAAAAGTTCTTTAGATAGATTATATGTTGGTGTTCCTGGAAGCGAAACGATTGGTCATAAGGGAATGTTTGGTTTGTGTAGTTTTGGCCTGTCATATAATCGAGGCAAAATAGGTCCGTTAGATTTCATTCGCCATTGATCTTGTTCTGTAATTTGTCCTGATTTCCTTAGTTTATTTAACGTTGTTCAGATTTTGTTATCAAATGCTTGAATAGGGTTTTGTCAACTATTGATACGCATTATTATCTTTGAGTAAATTCTCTGCTCTCTTTATATAGTCTTCTGCGTCCAGGATTACTGTTGTTCTTCCTTTATCAGCCGGTAGAATAACTATATCTTTTCTATTCTTTAGTTTCTTCTATGCATTTTGCTCTTCAGTGCTAAGTTGGGAATTATGTCTTTTCTGTTTTAGTATAGGTATGATACTTTGACGTATTTCTCGTTGTACTCCCTCATTTAATTTTGATAATTTGAATAATGATTCTAATAAAGCACAGAAATCTGTTACTGAAGCGTCACCAGTATTGTAGTTGAGTCCTTTCTGAAGAAGTTGTTCTTCGGCTTTCGATAATGATTTTTTCGATAGATTTACTAAGCAATCATTTAGAGTTTCCTCAGATGGTTGTTTGGATATCTTAGCTAGTTTTCCTTTGTCCAAAATACTGCGCTGAAGACGTTGTCCAGAAAGACGACGAAAGCTCCGCAACTAAACCAACCAGCCCAGAGAACACTATTAATTGCAAAGGTAACTGCAATATCACAGAAATCACTCTCCAGTGAGGATTTAGTGATGATTGACTCTTTTTGACCACTGCCAACAGATCGAGATTTCACAGTGTTACTTTTTTCTTAATTCCTTCACGTTCTTAGTGGAATATAGGGCTTCAAGCTAGAGGCTTGAAATTTCTGTAGCAGTAGTGTTTATTTTTACAGAATGGGATTGCTAGCCTCATGCCCAAACTTTCCTCTTTACCAACTTTTTATTTCTGCCTTATTGAGGTGAAGGAGTGCGTCGGTGACCGGGAATCGAACTCTAAACCATGTGCATTGTCGGCGAGCGTCCTAACTGCTGTGCCACCAATGCACACAGTGTTACTAATTTATCTCATAATAAATAACAAATCTGAAGTTTTAGATTATGAGCAGTCTGACTTACAGTACATACACAGATATTCGTGTTAGCAAAAAACTTTAGAAAATGATGTTTTTGTGTTTGAGACAAGTGGATTCATGAAATTTTCAAAAATTCGTTGCCCAGCTTGAATAATCACACAGAAAAATTATGATGAATACATGTTTAGACCTCGACAAACCACATCATTACTGTCAGAGTAGGAAAAACAAATTTTGCAGTATATAATTTGAACATTCTTCCAAGGATTTTCGTCAGCTGTAGGCAGCCTTGAGTACACATAATGCCACCAAAATATAAAATAATTTTTTATTCTACTAATGAAACAACATTGTATGAAATGTGACAGCCCAATCGGCCAAAAAGTAAACGAAAAGAAAGTTATTTATCATAACACTAAGCAGTCAGGGATTTGAACGAAAAGAAGACTACGTAAAAGTGTTCTAGTGAGCAATCCGAAGTGATTCTAAATTACTGGGTTATCCAGGTTACAATTAGTGGGAATGATGTACCTTGCTGCATAAACAAGAGACTATAGTGACCTTAGTCAAACTTATTCGGCCGCTTTAAGTATTTCTGTTTAAGAAACTATTCATGCTCCTTATCAGTCGAAAGTGGAATGCCACCACTTCCAAGCAATCTCCAAATATGTTTACAAATCCCTGTTCACGTAATATAGAAAGTACGCTGAGGTAACAGAAAGATAGGCATCTGTTCTCTTCTCAAAAATCTCTTGAGCTATAGCAGAACTATTGGAGCACACCTAATGGAAACGCGATGGACTTGTAATTATCAAGAGATAAAAAGTTCATCTTTAGTTGATTTTCTGAATCTCATGTCATCAAGTGACTCAAACAAGAAACAAAGAGTAATTGATTACAATTTACTCTTGTCACAAAATCTATCACATAATACACATTCACCTTAAATTTTGAACTTGTAAATTATTACGCAATACCTTCCTCCACGATCTTGGCTCATTATCAATTTATTGTTAAGTCATCTACCGAAGTGTCTCGCATATTCTCCCGAAGTCATGATAAACAACAACAACAACGACAGTATTTTCTGTGTTCTCTGTAACTGATTGCGTTATCATACAGCACACATTGGTGTTTCTCTGAAATCTGATCTTCATGTTGTACTGACACCGACTGCATAGTGTATCTCCTTATTTCATTGATACCATGCGTATTTTATACTGCCTACAGGTGACGAGAATCCTCGAAACAAAATATACACATTCTATACAACACACATTGTTCATCTTGGTTAGATGTAGATGACGAGAGGAACACGTTCTCCGACAACATGCTTTATTTCTTGACTGTTTGACATTCCGTATTCTTATCTCTCCTTTTTACACCGAATGAAGTGATATTAAAAAGTTTAAATTTTCAACTTAAATTACTTCTGATGTTATACATTTCCTCCCGTTTCAGTGATGTCAGTGTGTGTGTGGCTTAAGGAGTATTTTACTTCACTAATACCTATTACTTGAAAATAGTACAAAATTATGCCGTTAATATTATTTCGATACAGATCAAGGTATGTATCATTTTCCTGTGATTTCATTTGAAGAATTAAATTTACGCCCATAAGATTATTAATCGCAGAGGTTTGATAACAATTTGTTCAACGGAGTTGAAGTTCAGGCATATGCATTAGTAGATAACAGTCAAGGTGAGAAATACTGAACAATGTGGTTAGAAAAACTGACCATCAGGTCAGCGAGGAGCTTAATATTGGCACACCAAATAGATACCGAGTATGAGATGGATGGAAATTGAGTCTTTACAATTCTATGCAACGTGTCACCTTAAATCACCAGACCTGTTACTGAACAAAGCCAAAGCAGCTACCTTAAATGCTTTCAACACAACTTACGTTATTAGAAAACATCAGAAAACACAATCTCCTCCATATCACTCCGAGATGCGGAACGCGTAATTTCACTTTTGTGCAATATTAGACGTGCTTTTGTTAGTGTTATTCAATTTACTCTCATCAGGGACACGACTAGCTGTGTCTGCATAAATTCAAATGCATCTGAGAGCCCATGCTTATATTCCTGAGTATTTGTGATTCGCTGATTGAGCAGCTGAACTGCTTCTTTTATCCCATTGACAGTCAAAGTTGTCCAGGAAGTAAATGGTGAGATCGCCTTGCCCCTAGAACGGATTATCGTCATTTAAAGTAGAGAAAAGTTTTTAGCTTTCTGAGTTTCAAGTGCACTGCATGCTCTTCAGTCAAGCAAACAAAATCTTTCATCTACTTTCGAGCACGGAACAGTTAAAATGTGTCATAATGTTATTCGTGATGATTCAACAATCAATTTTTCATTTTGACTTTTACAGCCGGATTAGTACGTAAGTTTACTTTTCATGTATCGTCAGAAAAGATGATAATTTTGTATATTGCTTGCTTAACACACTTAGAGCAAACAATATGAAATACAAAAGGTATATAGATAGATACATGCAAGGGTCGAAATTCTCGAGCATGCAATTTGCTGTCGAATCAGCACATAATACCAGGCACTATGTATAAATAGGGGGTACATTTAAGCACATTCTATACCCACTTTCAGACTGAGAGAATATGTCATCAAGCGTGATCCATGTTAACGAAAGGGAAGTGTCGATTAAAAGTGTATGACACTGTAAGAGCAGAAGACAATGGATTGGCAACAGAATGTCTATTAGTAAAGTGACATACACAAATAAGGAAATTATGTACACATCAAATGAAAACCGTCCTTATCACAAATCTTCTGTGTTGGGCTACCTTTGCCCTTTGTGTAGTGTCGTTTTCTCATTTTCTCGTGTCCACCATGTCTTGCCTTAATACTTGTTCACTTTCTCTCTTCGACCTCAAATCTCTGATATATGATACTTTTTGGGCCGATGAACATCTGTTTGCATACTACTGACAAATCTTGTCAGGAACACACGCCAAACTAGGCATAACGTCACTAAAAAATCTGAAGTGTTTTTTAATGAATGAATGTCGTGACACATTCAACCCATCTTTTCAATCTCTACACCTAAATACATATATGTGTAACTCATCGATATAACTTGATGCACAGGTAATCACGCATTTCAGAATTTGTAGAACAAGAAACACATCGTTCAAGGAAAAGAAAGATTCCATCGGCTGCAATCGCAAGCACACAGAAGTTTTCGTGAATTTACTCTGTAACTCTTAAAATTTTGAAAATAATAACTAGCAGATTAATCAGAAAGTTGAGCAAAACACAACAGATGTATGTGAAAAATAAGGAATTTCGTCATAAGAGAGTGCTCACTTGTTGACAGAAAGAAAGTGGAAACAGTAGAAAAGTTATATTATAAGGATAGGGAGGGAACACGGTCGTATTTGTTAGAAGAATTATTTATTTCGCAGAGTGACTTACGTTTATGGCAAAATACCGATACTTTACATTTAAATCTCTAAATGAACATGTTATTCGTATTGTGCTTCTTCTCATGGTTTGTATATTGTTTCCTCCTCTTGACAATTTAATGAATCGCTCGGCCATAGAATGTTCTTATTACAAAACCGTGTCAGTGGCACACGCCACAGTATCCCTTAAAAAGTAGTAGGATAGTTAATGTTTGATCAGCTGCAGCTCTTCAATGACATATTTAATATGTCGGCCGAAAAATTAGAACATCTTCAAAATCTGCGATCTAGCTGTAATTGTATCGTCTATGCAGACGAAACTTCATATAATGCTTTCACAAATGCTTTACTTGTTCTACGGCAATGCAATGCCAAAGTACGTTTTTCATGCTGACTTAAGGTTGAAGTTAAACTTAACAAAGTGATCAGTGAGTATTTAGTAACTGTCCACCCACTTTTATGAGTACACAGACCAGTCCAATAGACTGCCTTCATATTTCACTTTTGTCCCAACGCCGATACAATTGTCCAGAAAGTTGTCTCATCTACTCTTTGCTATGTGATTTGTATTACAAAAGTGTGTCTCCTATTATTCATCCCTTGTGTTCCATTTGAAACATAGGCCTTCGGCACCATATCTTAACTGCACGCAGTTCTCTGCTATCATTCTAGCTGGCTTCACAAGTGCCCACTGTAATTCGCTTCCTCTTCACACCAACACCTTCGTATCATCCTTAGACTGCAAGCTTAGTTGCATAATCACCTCTGAATTTACTTTATTCACCTGAATTTCAGTCTTCACTGAATCAGGAAGGTCATCAGTGATGGTAGACATTCTTGTCTTACTCCTGTCTTCTCTTCAGATACTTCAGTGAACTCCGTGTTGTGATTCACTTAGCACATGGCGTCATCATATTGCTGATGAAACGGGTTTTTAAATGGTGATGACACTGTACTCTGCGGCGTAGAGGCAATTACTACTTGACTTCAAGATCAATTTTGAAGAATACGTCTTCAAGTTTGATGATATTCAGTTTCTAAAATTATTATTTCTATTGCTGATGATAAGTATTGTTAAGTTTAGTCTGTACAATCCGCCTTAAAGTTGTTCCATGCTGATTGGGCTTTTTAAATAAGTGAGTGAAGTGGCCTATTTCACGTTCCTGATGTTGATAGTGATTGACGCTTGTCGGTGTTGTTAGTTAGCCATCACAATTACTTTCCTCTTCTCTATTTTCACCTGAATTCATGTCTCTGCTGCCGGCCTCTTCTACCACTTCGTTTGTTTTCGCCTGCAAATCTGCGAGTTTGTATGAAATAACACGTAAATCATCTGTTAAATCCACATCTTCTATAGTCTTCTAATTAGTCCATCTTATTTTCGTCTTCTCACTTCCTAAAGTCTGACACATAATCCAGTCCACCGCACAATTAACAATATCATCACTTTTAATAGACTGAACTATTGCTTGGTCAAGTCTGTCGAAGGCTTTTTCAAAGTCAATGAAGTTGAGATAGATGTTTGACTGTCACTCTACGGCTTGTTCGATGACGATGCGTAGAGTTGTAATTTGATCAGCTCATGATTTACCTTTCCTGAATCCAGCTTGTTCTGTAAGGGGTGCGGAGTTATTCACTCAGTGGATCTTTTATACTCTCCAGAATGACGCGCTCTATTATTTTACTTGACGTAAAACAGTCAAGTGTATTTACAACTAGTTTGATGGGGGCCATTCTATCTGGCGATTCACACCTTGAAATTTTCAAAAACGCTCTGACAACCATTCATTCTCATCCATCATGTCATCCCTTATTCAGTGTGCTTTCGAAAAGTGTGATAACTTGAACGGGTGCAAGTGTGTCACAAGGAATACGTTGAAAAGTTGTATAGTTAGTCAGTATTTGAAATTCCTAATTCAGTGACAAAGTGTTTTGCATGGTTTTTAATGTTTACTTTTGTGCATGATTTAAAACATTTGTAGTTTACGAACAACAACGATCCAAACAACGTAAGACATTTTTTTAACGATGCATTGCGTTTGGATCGCCTGCATATTATTGTTTGTATTTGAGTAATAACGTGAAATTTATATCCTCTATGCATGTGTGTACACTTATCTTATGTTCATCACGTCTGGTTATAATTGCTGGAACCCATGGAAAATAGTTTGTGATTGTCACCAAACATGCAAAATTTCCTACAAATCTATGCGTAATACAACCGTTGGGGGTTTATTTAAATACCCAATTTATGTTTGCTAATCGTTGTTACGTGGTTATCTTCGTTTGCGTAATTGTTTTGCAACGTTTCTAGGAATAAACGTTGTTTCCAAATATTTTCATCAAGCATATGGAGAAAGAATCCATGAGAACTTTTCTATGTAGTCTGGTTCATTTCTTCAGGAGAAACAACTTTATGAGCAACCACACAATTTCAAACCCCAAGCCCTCATTTTAAATGTATTAATTGATATCGTGTGCTAAGTTCCTTAAATAATCGCAGCATTTCTTTTTGCATTACAGCTCAACCAGGTATTTTTCTGACATCTTTTATGGTGAAGCTTAAGAGATGGTGCTTAGAAGTCATTCTCAAATTAGCAACAACTTGGAATCCGTATTGTCACACTTTCCAACGTGCTTAAGAAGCTGAAGCAAAACGATATTCTTATCGCTTTAAAATAAAGAAATACTGCAACGAATTTCATCTAGCAATAGACTGTCCTTAAAAATAGAGAAGATCTTCATTCGAAAAGCCATTCTTCCCATTAATTTAAACCAGTTGTTTGAGGTTTGAATCTAATAGGGACGGATGGATTTTGGGAAACTCCGATTGAAGGGTAATCAAGAATTCTTCTTAGGTTTTGTGTTATGTAGTAGTATATTTAATGAACCAAGGGATACAGAATTCTTCCATTTGGTTAGTATTCGTTGACCAATTTGATTATGTATATCAAACACATCGTATACGCAGTAATATCTCCTCACGACTGACTTCACATACTGTCAATTTATAAACATGCCTATCTGAGATAAGGGTTTAAAGACAGACAAACAGTTTAGAAGTTTTTTATGCATGTATCCAATTAAAATTTGTTTGTATTCAGAAATCCACAGTCAATCTTCTGATGATGAGTGTCGGTGGCACAGTGGTTAGGAATCTCGCGGACCATGCACATGGTCCGAGGTTCGATCCCCTGCAGACGCACACCTGATATCTATGGTTAGCCTTCAAAATTTGGGCTACCGATATCCATGCTGAAAATTCCATACTTGTACCAAAAATACAGTGTGGAATCAAGCTGTAAACAAAAATTAAAAAATTAAAATTAAATTAATTACTCTTTGGAAAAGAGATAGATTAAATGAAATCTGCACTATGAATAGAAAAAGAAGAGGCAGTTAACTTATTGTTGGAAAATGCGCACTCTGTGCCAGAAACGCTGAAAGAAGTGGCACAATATCACAACTTTTGTGATAAGTCGTCTAGCTCTCTTATTACAGTCTGTCATTTCTATTTGGTTTTATAGACAACTAATTATAAAAAAAACTTTTAGGTTTTAGGTTAACGACAAGTCCTGAGTAACAATGACTTTCACGGGCACAACATATAAATTGTAATATAGAAATGTATATGTAGGCAAAAGTCTGAAGCAGTGTACGACTCTCAGTGAGTATATTTCGAAAAGATACTTCATTTTCTCAAAGGAGAGTATCTACCTGGGAGTTAAGCCAGACATAGGTACAAAGCCATTGAGGTGACCATAATTCATATCATGTTGTATTTGATACACCAGTAATCATTTCTATAACAATCAAATACGGTTTAGCTTAGTTAAGTCAGGTTTTTAGTTAGGTTACTATGTGGCTAAGACCTGCATCACGAGTTGAATGAATGCAGTAACAACTTGTCATAAATCCACAGTCGCGCATTTCTCTAAAATAGTGTGTCACTCGACCAGGCATCTTGTCTACTAGATTTTGATGAAACGCCATTTGAAAGACTTGATTTCATAAGAAAAAATACATACCTACCCCCATCAAGTGATTTCAAATGAATTTATGATAATAAGCAAAACGGTACAGAAATTAGTATGATATTTCATTTATTTTAACTTTCATAGAACTTAATAATTTTATTTGATTTCCGTCTTCAGGTGGATGGACAGTTTATATATTTTTACTTGGTTTCGTTTTTTTATTTGTATCTCTGTTCGCTTATTTATTCACCGTTCATTGATATGTATCTCAATTATCTGACCATCCTGTTGTTCACATGATCTCTACTTGTGAAATTCTGGGATATCTGGTCCATAAAAATACTGACAGAAACTAAAATGGTTACCTTACACCTTTCGCTGTGATCTGCTTCATATCTTCATTATATATATATATATATATATATATATATATATGTATTAATTTTCATGTAATGAAATGTATTATTCGAGAATGCTGGTATTTTAACGGAAGGAGAAACAAGATATTTTCAAATTTACCTTTACTAGTTTCATGTCAACCTGTCCAACTTACTGACTATTATTCCATCTTGTATGATACTGAATTACACCATGAAATTCCATAATAAATTTGTTTATTATAGATGAAATTTATTACGTGAATTGCAAATACTAGTGTGTCCTCAGATTCCTATAAGTACATCGCATTATTTGTTATTTGACTTTGTGATGAGTCACAATATATTTAGGTTAATAGCTGTTGGCATTTTCTTGAATTTAACAGCATCTACGAAGAAAGCGACTATAAACAGTTGGACATGGTATAAATTCAGATGTTGTTGAACACTGTGGCAAGTTGACAATGTGGCTTATTGTAGTAATTCAAGCTTTCAGGTCAATTCTAAATACATTAATATAAACTATTTGTGTCAATGTATTTTGATAACTTTAGTTAAACTATTATGTCAGAGGTTTCATCTACTTGTGCATCGGCGTGTCAGCTGTAGAATGCTCACCAACCACGCGGTTGGTTCAGAGTTCGACCCCCAGTCGACTCACACCTTTAACTCGTGAAGCCGGTAATGAAACTGGTGAAGAGGTAGGGTTGAGCATGAGTCTAACAACTCCATATCGTAAAAATAAACACCAATGCTACCGAATCCTCAAGCGTCGGTGCAGTGGTTAGGACTCTCGCCGACCATGCACACGGTCCAAGGTTCGATCCCCTGCCGACGCCTGCAAAATTTGGGCTACCGATATCCATGCTGAAAATTCCATACTTGTACCAAAAATACAGTGTGGAATCAAGCTGTAATAAAAGAAAAGCTTCTAGGTAGAAGCCCTCTGTTCAAATGCAAGCGTAAAGGAACAATAAGTAAAAAAATCCACCTGATGTCAAATTGTTTGTCGAAGATTTCCACATACTTTAGTGTGGGAAAGTAATATATTTCAAATCGTGCTTACTATGCCTCTTTATACTCCTTTAACTGCATGCCATAAATTGAAATCTTCAGTGTCTCATCTGAATTTATTTGTACGCGAATCATCTTAGCGTATGATGGCACAAATATAACATCAAAGTCAATTAATCCCTTCTTCAAATTGATTTGGCCATTTGAAATTATGAAAACATTCCACATTCTCTAACACAGAATATTACATACCACACGCTCAATACAGATATTCACGTTCATTCATTATACCAGTAAGTGAATGAATGATGGGGCATACAACGAGCCACCACTGTCTAGCAAAAATATTCGTTTTAAACGGTTACAGTTTCTTAGAGTTACTGTCCTTCAAACTGTTAATGAAGGTTATAAATTTTTACTGCATATTCTCCGAAACACTTAAATGTTTTCAACTAAATTCTACATTTTCGTAAAAGAGAAGTAGTTAGCCTACTTATGCCTATTAGTTTACATTTGGAATTAGTCGAAATATACAGAAGAGCTGAATAATTCTGGAATCTTTTGATTGATTTGACTGTTTCCATTGAATTTCGAATGACTGATTAGTGAACAAGTGATTCTTCTTCCGATAATGCTTTCTTCACCAGGTCTCACAGTTATACATCGATAATAATGATGAAAGATTTAGGGTTATTAACAACAATATTTCTGTTTAAATAACATCGAACTAATCAAAATTATTAATAGATTACAGTTCACTAGCGTCTGTAGGAGTGATAATATACATCAGGATAACACTACACTGAATATCAGACAAATGGGGAAAAATGATAACACGAATTTATGAATTTATAGTAGGTCACGCAAGTCGTGGTGATTTGACCTGTTTCTTCTCCACACAGAGCCTCAGTTCATTTGTGTGAATCGCTATTGCCTCTGATGTTCGGAGTCTTCGATACCCGGATGCTTTTGGCAATTTATTTGGTATCTGATAGATGACGGATAAGTATTCTTCGATGGTAGCTTCGTGGACGTTTTGTAACAAGTGATTTATTATCGATGTATTGGTGTTTATCGCTATACATCTATTTAGCCATATCTGTCAGTGTTTTCGAGTCAGCAAGCGTGGTCGAATTTCTGGAACAGCTGCCAATATAACTCTCTTTACAAGCAGAGTTCATTCGGCAGAAACAAGGAGAGGTAGCTGGACTAGGTACTTCATCTTCCACATAAGGAATCACAACAGGTCGCGTAGAAAATATGACTTGTAGTTTACTGCCAATAAAGTTTCTTTGAATGGGTTTTCTCAACCTGTCAGTGATTACATGGCTCATCATGTTATCCTTGAAAATCAGCCGTAAATATGAAGACTTCCTATTTACAGATAGTGAATAGTCCTTTTTTACTTTCATGGTCCTGTGTCTCCTAATGAACTTTTGTAGATAGCTATTTTCAATTAAGGTGTCGTATATAGTGCCGCCAAGTTGATCTTCAGTTGAATAACTGTAATTGAGTGTCCTTATTACAATTCATTTTATTATAGAGGGAGAAAGTTATGAAAATGTCTGCATTGTTCAGTCCATGTGCTTTTCCTAAGCCAATTTTTTTGTATACTCCCAGCTGGTTCTCTTGTGAGAAAGGCAATGAGTTTAAATAAATAGGGACAGTGATGGCGTTATACAAATTGCATGTAAAAACGCTTTGTGTTTTACAACTTATTTAGTTTACTTTTAGGTTTATTCACATTTATACGTTTTTATAGTAGTTCTCTTAGTTCATTCATATTGTTACCGTCTTTATAGGTGTAGAAGCCGTATCTCCCGAATCAGAATAAAAGTGAATATTCAGGATAAAGATTTTCATCATGAAGTGATATCGGTCAGAGAACCATTGGGAAACCAATGAGTTTCATCCTGGGCTGGGACGGTTCTACATTCTGCACTCACTTTTGTTCGAACCCAGGTCCTATACAATCCAGTGCCCTCGGGTTTTCCAGTTGTCCTCTAACCAATGTCGGTTTATGATGGAATCCTGAAGTCAGTCAAATCATTGCAACCCAACACCTGAGTATTCTGGATAGTTCGTTTACGATGCAGTTAACTCACCATGAGTCTACTTATACATATATTTCAATATGCAGAACATTTTTTTACCTTCGTTTGATTATATGCAAAAGTTACTGAAGGCATCGGAAGGCAATTAGACAAGCAACTAGACCAGGATTTAACGCTTTACATAAAACTATTCTAGGGAAGTTTAGTATTCTGGCTTGTAAATATCCGAACAAGGCACTTGAAAAACTACCTTAATTTCAGTACTAAAGATATACTTGTATCTTATAAAGAGGTTGTCAGATAAACTTGTAAATGCATATGTTATGACGCACATATAGTGATGTTTAAAAGATTTTGCTGGTATGCAAAATCTAGTCACGTGACAGTGAATAATAGGAAGCAGCTTTCTATTGCGACTAAAATCAAGTCCTTTCGAAATTTCAATACACAATGACTCAAAATTCATTCTGATGTGATAGTTTTCACCCAGGGTATTTCTGTCTCAGAGTATCTAGACGTTAAATGCTTATCCAACTTAGTTTGCGTTAGACAAAACATAAATAAACATTGTCGAATGAAGAAAAACGTCGTCAATTTGACAATGTTCATTGAACATCAGTAATGTGTGATAATGACGCTAAAAATTAAGTATGCGAAATAAGTCTTGTCTTCTATTGTTGATATAAATAGTTCTAATACTTTCACAAAATACAGCAGTTGAAAGGATTTATGAGATATCTTAACAATGACACCAGTTGGAGAGGCATAAGACGCTGTTTTATCCACTCATAGACATGATGTGTTATTTTAGATATTCGACATAAATTTGTGAATCTGAAAATACGACTGAAAGGTTTCTAATTAGATAGTTCTAACTAGTCTGTAATATTAAATGTTGCTTGAGAGGCACATCTGCGCAGTAGGTTTCAAGGTCAACATATATGATTGTATTTGCACAGCTTTCTAGAGGTGCAAAAGTCTTTTTGTCACAGAAACGCATCGTTTTCACTCGTATCCTAGTGGATCTGTTTAGTTTTGACGTGTTTAAGTGTTACCTGCATCGTTGTCCACAGGTAATTTAGAATAGGTTGACTGACAAATCAGTTCTCAAGCTCTATAGCGATATACATCAGTGAAATGAGTAACAGTTTAAATTTAATGAGGTTGGCTTTCTGAAGCAGATAACCTACTCTAAGCGTTAATAGGTGTAATTTACACAATAAATATTTCGATTTCACATAGAAATTGAAATCAGCCACTCAGAATTGTTCCATTGTTCTGTAATTGCTACGAAGACATATTGCTCTTACTCTTTTTATTAATTAGCTCTTACGCTGATTAGCCTAAATCAGAGAAGCACATAAAGCATGGAAGACTTGAAGGCATTAAAAGTTGTCGTAAAACATTCCACTTGTATTTTATCAAGTGTAAATTTGTTACTTAGATCAGTAACAATGACTGGTTCTGAAAGATGAGTAAAAAGTGAAACGAACCGCTAATAAAGAAACTTTCGATGAAACACAATATAATACTTGAATTTCATATGTTTCGATTATATATCGAATAAGTCCACTTTCAAAGTTCAATATCTCATGTTTTCTCTACAACATTGTCACTTATCGCTCAATAAATATGCTGCATCAGAGTTAGTGAATTTTGTTACAAGCATTCACTTATGCGTTTTCATAATGGAAATATTTTTTCGATTGCCGCCATCAACTCATCTTCTGTAAGTGAATGTGATCAAACGTCTTTCCTGCCAGTATGAAGCATCAGAAGGTCTGTGTAACCACTACGCCTCAGAAGATGCTGACGTGAACACTGATTACACGAAATGAATCTTCACTGAGCTGAATTGTAATGTATACATTTCAAGAATGCTACAGAGATGATTTGTTTATTGAAGGAGTTCCTCACGATAAAAAGGTTATGCGAACTTGTGTGAAGAGAATTACTTATTTGAACCATAATGAATGTGAAAGTCAGTGCCATTGGATTTCCTCCAGGTGGATGGTTAATCACCAAATTAGTTATGAGTAGTTCTCCTGATGAGCCCAAAACTGAGGTGAAATGGCCACTCAACACTCTTGGGCCTCTCACTGATCTTGGAGTCAATCAAATCCATGCAAACCATCACTTGAGAAAATCTGTTTATTTTTGTAATTTTTGTATTAATATATTTGTAAAGCCTATCAAAATCAAGAATATCAGTTCTGACAACCTCTGCATATTTCATCGGAATTAACTTAATCGTTTAATTTAGAGAAGTCAATATCTACCTTGAATGACATTCAGAATTTATCCAAATAACCCTTCGCACAGTACTGCATATTTGTGGTAAAAACAAACGTCAAACGGATTGTAAGAACATTAGGTGAATTCGTTTACCAAAGTATGAAATGATATACATTGTACGATCAGTATTGACAGAGAAAAAGGAAAAGTACATTCATATCAGTAACCCCAGCCTACACAGACAACAGTTTGAATGCAATTCGTCGAAATCTCAGTAAAGGAATAATGAAAAACGCTTAACACTGCTGTACACCCGATAGTGAAAAGACTGCTTCTCTGCTGCATGACTGGAATTAACAAAACACTTCTAATTCATTGAGAGGGTATTCAGGGTATTCAAAATTGTTTAAGCATTCAAGGTGAAGTAGTGCGCTGTTATATGGTCAAGATATCAGTCAGAATACTTGAATTTAGTGCAAAATAGTTGCTCTGTCCAAACTATGATAGTTTATTTTGATCAAATAGTTCTTTGTAAATATGAGTTTAAAATTTTATCGAAAAAAATTAAATTATTTAAAACCATTTTGCTAATGTGATAAAATGCTTTCATTGTCGTTGTTACATATAGATAAAGAACAGGCGTGGCACAATAAGGCGTTTTACTGCTTTATATTATTTTAACGAAAATAATGACAGATCTGTCATGGGCGAATCTCAACCCTTTCACACATTTCGATGATAACCCACAGCACTTCTTATTTTAAAGATGTTAAGAAAAAATCTGCTAAGAATTGTCATTATTCCCTTAAGTTTGTCATAATTTACTAGACAAATGAATTTGTTGATAGCGAAAATTCCTTAAAGATGTTTCACCCGATTGAAAGCGACAGAATCTCTTAATGTGAACTATTTACGTATCGTGGTGTGAGATCAACAATTTTATGAAGTATCGAGAATACAGAAAGATTGAGCGAAGAAATATTTACTTTTCAATTAGATCCTCATCTCTGGCTCTACTCTAACATATATAGCATTTTAATTTCAATACACAACAGTTTACCAACCAAGTGGCGATAAGTTTGTTAACAATAATTAAACAGTCAATGGGTTAATAGTTAACGAAGAAAATCAGTACAGATTCCCCATTAGGTCCAATTCTAGCTGATTTTTTCCTCGCTAAATTAGAGAATGGACCACTGGAAGAAGTAATTAATGATATGGATTTCTACTGTCGATATATGGATGATACATTTGTGGTTATGAAAGATGAGAATGATGCAGTGAACATCCTTGACAAGTTTAATGATGCACATTCAGTAATAAACTTTACTATAGAGAAAGAAAGTAATGGTAGTATCTCATTCCTAGACGTCTTCATGGCAAGGAAAGAAGATGGCACACTAAAAAGTAGTGTGTATAGGAAACCTACAACAACAAGTCAGTACACTCATTTTTTGAGTTTTATACCTTTGAAATATAAACGTAACCTGGTAAAGTGTCTGCTTCATTGAGCTAGGTTAATCTGTTCAGATGACTGCCTCAATGAGGAGCTTAAGATTATTAGAGAATTGTATGGAGGCTTTAATCGTGAGTTGACATCAGTTAGAGAACCACTGGAAAACCTGGGAGTACTTGAAAGCTGTTTCGTCCTAGTTTGGGACTATTTATCAGTACGCACCCACCGGGGTTTGAACCCAGGACCTTCTGGTTCCAAGGCGAGCTCGTAGACCAGTGAGCCATTGATGTCAGCTCATGATTAATTCCTCCATACAATCAAACAAAATCCCTACGAAACCAATGCTTGAAAATTAATCTGATGCTCACTAGGGACTGGCCTTATTTAGGCAGTTAACCTGGGGTTCTAATGGGAAGCCGTGACCAGTAGGGTACAGAAGGTCGAAGAGGAGGCAGTAACTCATCGAATTAGACATTGGCTAGCGGTCGCGCTATATCGTGAATTGGCAGAAGTTAGAATTCATAGGCCATTGGATCGGGTCCCAGTGGCTCAATGGTCTACGAGCTCGCCTTGTACCCAGAAGGTCCTGGGTTCGAACCCCGGTGGGTGCGTACTGCTGAGGAGTCCCGAACTAGGACAAAACAGCTTTCCAGTACTCCCAGGTTTTCCAATAGTTCTCTAACTGATGTCAACTCATGATTAAATCCTCCATGCAATCAAACAAAATCCCTACAAAACCAGTACTTGAGAATGTTAGAGAATTTCTTAGAGAAAAAGGTTATCCAGATAAATTCATTGAGAAAAATATGAATTCAGCACCAAGGAGAGTCAGTATGGCCGCAGTTCCGAAAAAACCAATGTTCATAAAATTGAAGTTCCTCGGTGACAACATCAGCGAAATAATAACACAGCGCCTGAAGAATGCAGTTAAAAGAGCTTATTATGCAGCAGGGGTACGTTGTCTCCTCACAACCACACCTATTTTATGTTCGAGAAATAAGGATGAACTACCTAAATTCGCCTCCTCTATGTGTATCTACCAGTTTGACTGCAGCTGCGGAGCCAGCTACATCGGGCGTACAATTAGGCAAGTTCATCGTCGTATTTCCGTACATCATCCAACGTGGTTAAGCAAGGGACAAAAAAGATCTATTCGTAGTTCTATTTTAGCCCACCTCGTTGAAACTGAGCATAAGATTGATGTGAATACTGCATTTAAAATTATTTATCGCATTCCGACTTATCTTAATTTCGCTCTGCGAGTTCGTCTTCTACAGACGGCTGAAGTAATCGGAATTCATCTGAAGAAGCCAAGCCTATGTGTACAGAAAAAACTTGTACAACCACTTTCCCTACCGTGGCCATCGTCACAAGAATGCGTAAACAGGACTAAGTCGCCTCCTCCCCCTAAACCTATAAAAATTATAATTGTCTAAATTATTTATTTTTATTTATTTTGACCAACTCATCTTTAATTTACGTGTTATCCTTGTAAAATTAATTTATTCTATCTATTTCTACCTTTTAAATTTGTATTGATTTTCTTCGTTAACTATTAACCCATTGACTGTTTAATTATTGTTAACAAACTTATCGCCACTTGGTTGGTAAACTGTTGTGTATTGAAATTAAAATGCTATATATGTTAGAGTAGAGCCAGAGATGAGGATCTAATTGAAAAGTAAATATTTCTTCGCTCAATCTTTCTGTTTTCTAAATGTCTAAATGGGGATTTTTTCTGTATCGAGAATAAACCGAAGATTTTCTGCATCACATCCCATAGTAATAATAGTAGTAAGGAATTTCCAAATCTTAGCTTACAAAGCAGAAAACGTTTAATTTGCAAATGTGTGAAGCTTTCTTAAAATATGTCTCACACATATCGTTGCAAGCAAACGCATACTCTTTATATATTAATATCGGTAATTTATTATTTAAATTCCCTTTGGCCTCGACAAACTACTACTTTCGTAGTTTGTTTAAGTAAGTCCAAGTGAATGATTATATTGAGGCGAAAATTTAGGCCCTAGTCAGGAGGCTCACGGATGTTATTTGGTGGATGTTGACATTCATTGGAACTAACGATGTACACTTCCTCCTATTTGAGAGATCGTCGGCTGAATTACTGTGCTTTATCATTTAAAATGATGCGTGATACGTTTGAGTTTCAGTGAGATCGTCGTCGGTTACTTCACTTACAATCTGAATAATCAGAACAAAAGCATCATTTAACAGAGTTCTGAAAATAATACACCCTTTAAATTATTCTTCTATTCAGCATACTGTTTCCTGCTGTTCGATTTAACTATTTTAAATTATATTACTTTTATTATTCTGAGTTATAGCTTAAAAGAAATCAGTATCCAATATATGATACATCGAAAAAGAATATTCTGAAAGTTCCCTAGTCACTCTGTAAACCCATTTTTCTCCTTCAGCATTTGAACTATCACTTTCTCTACGATGACGAAATTCTGACTTCATTTCAACGTAACTCTCCAAAACAGTAATAGTGTTTTGATTTGACACTAGTAACTAGTATTATGCATCTAGTCCTTTCTTTGGTGCAGACTGAATTCTATCAATCAGGTTTGCGATCTGGCCAATATTTTAGGTAGCTCGCCATCACGGTACACATTGATTTGATGATATTGGATGTTTGAGGTAATCGGTATGAAGCCTTGGACCTAGGTCTCTGAATGCAGCAGTGGGTGACGCGGAAGTGACATGAGTTCCTTCAAGGCTGCAGATACGCCTTACTGACTAGTGAGTGCCAGCTGGCACGAAACCAAAGTCCAAGGCTTCCTGCCAATCGCCTCCAACCATCCAACAGTAATAGTGTATTTTGTGTCATGCGAAACACTAGTTAAATCTTCAAGCTATTTGAAATGTTAGCTGAAATGCAAAATGCGTTCCGCATTAGCTACTGACGTTCACTACAATATGTTATCTAGGGTGACCACAGTAATTTTGATCTAACCGTCTCCAGATGGAGGGCGATTAGATGACTGACAGGTTTTAGGACAAAGTTATGCTAGATCAGCACAGTGCATCATGATGTGAGCTAAAAATGAAACTATTTGTTGACAGCGGCTCTCATTAATTTTATTCTAGATTTTGCGAAATAATGAGTAGATAGCTTATGCAAGCATACAATATACACTAAAAGCTACATTAATCTTGACGGTTATTTCGTCTTTCACTAGTTTCTCAACGTTTTCATCTGGTATTCTGAAACTGATTACACATTCAAGTCTCAATTCACGAGATATATCCATCAGAATTCACCCAACGGTTCACAATGTGATGATCATTTGGTTCCTAATCATCTCTGATTTACGTATATAACTTAACTAATATGTTGGTTATATTGACTTTGAGATGTCATCTGGATCTTTTAATTCAGGGGAAGACAGCGAAGTATTCAACTGTTCTCAGGAACCCCTTGTGCTAATGGTAGGTTTCTGAGATCCTTTCCCATGCCTGCGTAATAAGACTTATCTCAGTAGGTTAGATATTCATTTTGGTGGTCATGTGGTTTGCAGGATTACAGGCAGGCATAATTGTTTTTGATTTGCTTACTAAATCAGAGCGACATCAGATGATCCTACCCTCCACTATTTCGTATGTATACCCTAATTTTCGTAAGACATTCATACTACTACATTTAGTATTAGAAATTCCCTTTTAAACATTTGCCTAGAATCTAAATGTCACATTTCTTAAAAATAATTTAGAGAGATGAAGTAAGTCCGAAATCTGATTGTTTTGTATCACAAACCATGTTAGGGCGAAAATGATCTTGCTAACAATATTCTGCTGCTCAATGAATATCGGTGAACTGTGCGCACTTAACTGTAACTTTGATAAATCCTATTACAAACAACTTGTGCTAGAAATTCGATTATCTGTGAGTTATCTCTGATGTGCTGAGACTGGTATTTTCATCTTATTCGGAAAGGATTTACTATCAGTTTTCTAGAGAGATCACTGAAACTATATTATGTTACTGTATGACATCCACATTTTAACTGCGCATACGTGTATCCCGGGTGTTAGTACTACAGTTGAAATAAAACTTTTGTAAAGTTCTGGTTTTTGAATCTGTAAGTTGATCCCTGCAACCTCATATATATTTATATGTACTAAGTAAATGATCTGCTGAAGCTTTAAGCTGGTAGATTAATACTTATGTAATGGGGTTTGAAAGTTAAATGAAATCGTGTGATGCCAATGGGATTCCGACCAAAGAGGAAGTGGACCAGTTAGTGAAGCATAATGCTGCTAAATACATATGAGGCAAAGCGGTCAGCGTTCTCCCTCATTGATGTTGATTCGAGATGAATAACCAACAACTGTAAATAATTCGAAATCCTCGAGAATTATGTAGTCCGAATACCAATCACCAGCTGGTTGACGGCTACTTGATAAGATTCCAGAAGCTGAGTTAGGAATTCATGACTAGTGAGGT
This sequence comes from Trichobilharzia regenti, assembly GCA_944472135.2. Taxonomy (NCBI): domain Eukaryota; kingdom Metazoa; phylum Platyhelminthes; class Trematoda; order Strigeidida; family Schistosomatidae; genus Trichobilharzia; species Trichobilharzia regenti. The sequence continues at coordinate 26,174,215 of OX235266.1, read as the reverse complement.
TAGCTATAACAAAGGGAAGTGGATAATCGCTGAAGGCATTGGTGGGGGCAGCGCTAAGTCACGAACTGACAGAGCTAGAATACAGGGATCTATGAATTCTGGCTCAAGTAGTTGAATGATTAACGAGCTCTGGCTTGTAACCTAGACGTCCTGAGTTCTATCCCTGTTGAAATCTCAGGTGAGCACTCCTCATTAGTCCTGAAATAGGAGGAAACAGCTGTGTCGTAATCCCTCATTTTCAATGATATCCCTAACTGATGTAGGTTGTTGACAAAAGTCTGACAATAGAAATGAAATCCGAAATTCCCGCAAACCCTGTATAGTGAAACCGCAATGCATTGTTACTACCTACTATTTACTATTTTAAGTAGAAGATTTCATTTCAGAAAGAATGTTTGCTTGTCCATTGGAAAATTATTTATTCACTGTTGTACTATTAAATATTGAATACCGGTTTGTATGAAACATGAAATAGCTACTTCTTCACTAGTTATGTTAATTAAGCTGCCTTTGTCACAGAAAGCTTATGACTTACTTCAAAGATCATGTTTATGAATGAAAGCGCTAAAATACAAATATGTGGAAGCGCAGTGTTCACGCCGTTTTAGAAGTTTACTAATTAACGCATCCAGTCTAACGATTTGACTTTATATCTTTCATAATATCATAAATTTGAAGATGAGAACGCACTGAAGCTCTTTTGCTATCATCAGCTGTAGAAATAAATCTCTGTTTATAATTCATACTTTTAAATAATACAACTTTTACTCGTAAGTGTTTTAGGCATCTCACACTGAAATATTTCATATACACCGAAGAAACAAGCGAAGATAACCATCTTTATTAGGAAAATAACACATGGTGAATTTGAATTTGTTTAACATCCACATTCTGTATTGCGAGAACACATACGCCAAGTTTGGTAGTAATATATATCGTGTGCAATCGAATTTATAAATTTGGCTTATTCCTACACATGAATTCGCTGAATTAACTTCACCACATCCCTTAATACAGTGTGCATTTAATTAAATATGACAAATTATACTACAGACTGTTGAAAATACGAATTTACACTTGATGCATTAAATGATCTACTTTCACCCAAAAGTATTAGAAAATGTGATTTTAATACTCAGGTTAAATCAGTCGTCACATGACATCCATGTGTTGAGAAGTCGCTTATTTCTGTTGAAATCAACTATAATAGTCAAGAGATTTCTAGGTAACACCAATCTTATAACTCATGAAGCAAATATCAGAATTTTCCTTCTTGTTGCTTTTGAAATTCTATACGATAAAATAAATTTGAATCACGATTTAAGTAAGGAGTATTTTCGGACTACTATGTGTTAACTTCTATTTTCTATTTTCAGTAGTAAGCTTTTATTTGGATAAGGGATTCTTTGTAGTAATTTGGATCAGTTTCAATATGGATTTGACCATCAGTAAGAGATTTTTTGATTCCAGGGTGCATTAGATAGCACTCTCAGTCTACTTTGGAAATCTCCAGCAATGGACACAAACGACCTCATGACCCTCCTGTGACCATGAGGTCACGACACCAGGCTCACTGGCCATTCTGAGCAATGTGCTTAAATTCAGTGACCAATTCAATGTCATAATCTTTACACGGTTCATATGTTTCCCGTCGACTTTATCCATCATTAGAACTTCTGGATCGGTAACATGATCTTATCTTGTTAAACAGCAGGTGTTATGTCTGTGTCACGATATTTTTCATTTTGCATATCAAAAATTTACTGGTCAAACAATTCATTTGAATATGTTTAGTTCACTCAGTGTATGTTATTAATGCGTGAGCAAATCAATTATGGACACCCTTTCATTTAAAGTATTCGAAAGAATTCCCAGCACAACATGGAAAATACTGATAGGTGATTTAACCTGGGCTTGATTGACTAAGCATTATCCTGTATAGTCTAGAAGGGGATTTCCAAAATCAATATGAAGATCATTTTTATTTCTTCTGATTCGTAGTCGCCAAGATGTAGACGGAAGAAAAGCTTTTATGGTTTTTCAATCATATCTTCACCAACCTTTCTAACAGAATACGAGTCGATCTTTTACAAATATCTGAAGCTATGAGAATTCAAAAGAATAAGCCTGGTGCTTGCACTCAAAATAGGTTTGGCCTACCTACTTCTGTCCCTCAACCTGATTAAATCTGGCAAACTACGTGAGACTTTGCACTCCTGTCAATCACTCTTCTTCAAGATTTACATTCTGAATATATCTTTATGTCTTGGCATGATAGTAGATCAGCGGTCATGTGAGATACTGAAAGAGATGTTAATTCGTTGTGGTATTCTCATGAACAAGTACAATGCACAGACCACCCTCGAAGTCATCATATATATGCCAATATTGTTTATAAATCTACCCACCTTCGAGGATCATCAGTGAAGAGAGTCATGAGAGAATTCGATTGTAGATTAACCAGAGGGTCAGGTACTGTGTGGCGGTATCCTATTTTGCAAAGTGACTGATTACTCACAGATAACCATATTTTGACCTAGATAACAAATCATTCCTTTTCAGGCAGGCCAAATAACTTTCCCAATTTAGTTTTCATAATTTTACCTAAACGGTTAGTAGGGTAATAGGTTTGTAATTCTTACGAAATTTACAGAAGTACACTGCTTTATGGATAGAATTGAATAACTGAAACCCTGCAGATGAATACTGGCCGAGGGACGGACCGCGGACCACCTGGGCGATTGGCGAGCACTCTACCGCTGTCTCACCGATGCAAGAATATGAATAAAACATGATAATTCACATATGTACAACAACAATGAATTTTGAATATAAAACTTATTAAGGCAAAATCAACTACATGACATGATGACAGTAGGTATTAATCAAAATAGACAGAAGTCACCATTTTGTACTGTATTACGTGTCTTCGCCGATTGCATGAGAGGTTTTTATCGGGATTTCTGCAACCCTGATCAGTAATATTTCAGAACCATGAGACATTCGTATGATTACGGTTAAATGGAATAAAAATAAATACTACATTATCAGTAAAGTAGAGTAAGCAGTCTGAAACCTCTCTACGAAATGTGTGCTTACAATATTGAAACTTATTTCGGTATTTAAACTAACTTTGTGATTTCTACCCATTTCTCCTGTCCTATTAGTAGTTATCCTTAAGTTTGAGTAATCTAATCTAATCCTCATAATAGTCTTTCTTTTCCGTTGATCTCTTTGGTGTTGTGTAATGAAGTTGGTATTGTATTGTTTTTCAACAGAGATGCGATTTGAATGAAGTCGAAATTATGTCGTGGCATGAACGCCGTTTGCGGGAAACATGTTTGTTCCGTTTGCTTTGTTAGAAGTATTTTACTGATTCTGAGTAAGTATTTCGCACCTGAGAAAATTTTTGGTCTGTGTAAATACCAGGCGGCATTGTGGAACTAGCTTCCTATTTTTGATCCAGGTTAGTACTGTTATGCCACATATTGGGTCAAGTGAAACGTCTCATTATACTGTTGGAATATAATCTATGATTGTGCATGATTCGTTGATATATTATAAGCTACATGAAAGGATGTATCGATTAGTTGATACAGAGATACAAGGGCTTTAGTCTTGAGAATCGATATATCAGGTCGCTTCCAGGTGTTTTTATATGTTAAAATGTTGTATTAATACTTAATTCCATTTTTTCCCAAGGTGAAATGAAAAATACATAAGGCGTTTGTGACACTTCCTACTTATGGTAATCACTGAATTTAAAATCATCAGAAGAAGACGTAAACAGCGAATAAAATTTTCTTTTCAACAACTCATTTTCGTATGCTGTACAATCATAATTATATTTAACAAAGAATGCATAATTCCAATCAGACACTGATAAAATTTGTCCTCGAAAATGTACTGTGTAATGGAATGTGTAGTGTAAATGAGGTGACCAACCGAAAATTAGATAAGGGGTAGAGGTGGGCATGTCATAATAAGATTGAGAAAATGACTGATCAATGGTCAAGAACTATTTGAAATCAGATAAACTGTTTTATTAAGATCTGTATGGAAACGTCATGTTACCAGAAAACACTATGTCCAAACCAAGTTCACTTCTCAACGGTTTGAAAATCTTTGGGCATCGGGTATATTATGATATTATTTATGATAAAAGTTTTTGTATTTCCCAATGAATGAAAAACAATATCGTTTTGTTTTTCATTTAATACAAAAACCTTTATTATAATGACTAACATAGTGATACTAAAATAAGGATGATTAGAACGGTAGGGAGAGTGAATGTATGTGATGGTTCTGAATGCAGAGATCCAGTTTGAGATCCGCTAGTTGTCCTAGTTCATGTCCCCTCCAAACAATGATACTCACAAGTCATTATCTCACACTTTTTAAGTCGTGACAAATGTAATTTTTTACAAATGTCTACTTCTCACTCGGCGCCCAAATATTTTAGAACTGTTCTGTCAAATCTTGACTACAGTTCGTTTGTTTTATTTGGCAATCGAATTAAATTAACAAAGAAACTATGTAATTGGCACAATCATCGTGTTTACGCTCTCCGTTGTCTGCAACAGAATGCGTATCCTAAGTCCGTAGCTGTCCAGTCACCTGACAACTTCAGTAGGTCGAATAAAGCAGCTCAATTTTCAGAAAGAAGACAAAGTAATAGGTTTGACGGGGTTGTTCAACTAAACTCTAATCCTAAACACCATAATTTTGAAAATACGTCTAATCATAAAATTCTAGATACTAACAGTTTGAACAGACATGAAGGCGTGATGTTAGCTGATGCATAGAAAAATCCTGATTATTAGATAAAAATGGATATGTATCACTAACTAATAATGCTTGGTCAAAGTTCCCGACTCTCTATATCTACTTATGGAGACGTTACAACTGTTTATCCGCACACACACACACACTGTGTTTAAAGTGTTTAACAAAGGTAGATCAATAATTATAAGTCTGAGGTCAAATTTTGATCACAACTCGTACAATTTTGTTTATTATACTTGTTATTACTTGTTTTATGGCTCATGATTGGACAAAGTATTTAAAAATAAGAGATATTCATTTTATATATAAACCTCTGTTATGTTAATTTCGATTAATTTTCCTGAAGAAGTTCCGACCAGATTGACGAACGAAACGTTGGAATTACTCATTTCAATATCGCTGAAATTTTACAAACTTCTCACCCCCTTTCTAATTTCCGATTGGTCACCTCATCTAGACCACACATTGCATCACTCAGTACATTTTCGAGGACAAATTTTACCAGTGTCTAATTGCTCTTACGCATTCTTTGTTAAATTTTATCTCGATTATAGCAATTAGTCCCTTTGATAAATTTAAATAAGGCATTAAGATGATATCATTTCGTAGTTTCTTTACAACCGCTTTACAACTAACATGGTTAAACAATAATAAAATAAAGATCATGACAATTACTCAGTAAATTACTCATAGGACATTACTCTGTTAAATAAAAAACAAAAGTACATACTAATGACCAATCATGCTTAAAAGGTCCATGGTAGTCCATGGTAGGCGAAGTTTGAAGTATATTGATTTTCGTACACACAATTTAGGCTGTATGTGTTTAATCTAAAGGGCTTCCATCACCTTCAATAACCTTGAATCAGTGTTATGTGAAATAATTGTGAAACAGTCATTAATATTGATTTTGTGACCTGACATTAATAAGTGTTTTGCAATGGATGATGTTGGATTTCTATTAAGATTAATCGCGTTAGGATTTTCGATATGATTTAATAGCCATTTTGGAACATGTTCTTTTCGACGACATTGGAACATTCTGTTGGTTCTACCTATATAGGTGTCATCGCAGCTGCAGGTGAACTTGTAGATACAGTTTGAAGTAGAGCCCACAGAATTTCGTCCTTTAATCACAGGAACAGGGATCGAAAATGCTCGGCATGTGAGAAAAAGAGATGCGGCGTAGAATATGTGTTTGATAGCTGACTGAAGTCTTTGAGCTAGCTGTCAACTGCATAATCTGGTCGCCCTTGGATGGTAGGTTAATAAAGATAGCTTCCTTTGGTACAGAAGCTGTCTTTTCGAGATGTGGTTTTTCTTTACTGTGACAAGTTCTTCGGATAACCATTAGCTAATAAAACTGAATGTATTTAAGTGTTGGTTTGTAGGGATTTGATTGGTTACAGGATTTCATCATGAGCTGACATTAGTTAGAGAACCATTGGAAAACCTGCACGGAGTACTGGACAGCTGTTTCGTCCTAGTTTGGGACTATTCACCAGTACGTACCCACCGGGATTCCAACCCAGGACCTTCCGGTTACAAGGCGAGCTAGTTCGTACACCATTAAGCCACTGCGACCCGATCCGATGGCCATCCCTTGAATTCTAACTTCTGCCAATTCACGACATAGCGCGACCGCTAGCCAAAGTCTTCGGCGAGTATTTGTCCTCACACCCGACCCGCTGCACCCTACTGGTCATGACTTCCCACTGGAATCCAGGTAACTACCTACCTGAATAGGGCCAGTCACCAGTGAGCATCTCATTGGTATTCAAGTGTTGGTTTGTAGGGATTTGATTGGTTTCAGGATTTCATCATGAGCTGATATCCTTACAAACCAACACTTGAATACCAATGAGATGCTCACTGGTGACTGGCCCTATTCAGGTAGGTAGTTACCTGGATTCCAGTGGGAAGTCATGACCAGTAGGGTGCAGCGGGTCGGGTGTGAGGACAAATACTCGCCGAAGACTTTGGCTAGCGGTCGCGCTATGTCGTGAATTGGCAGAAGTTAGAATTCAAGGGATGGCCATCGGATCGGGTCGCAGTGGCTTAATGGTATACGAACTAGCTCGCCTTGTAACCGGAAGGTCCTGGGTTGGAATCCCGGTGGGTACGTACTGGTGAATAGTCCCAAACTAGGACGAAACAGCTGTCCAGTACTCCGTGCAGGTTTTCCAATGGTTCTCTAACTAATGTCAGCTCATGATGAAATCCTAAAACTGAATGTATATGTCAGACCTCATTAATTAGTGTGTCACTCGTGCACATTTTTCAGGCCTTTGAGAACAATTATTTCACTAGGGTACGTTAACACTGGATAGGAACAACACTGTTAAAATGAAGATATTGTCCACTCCATCTCAGTTTACGAAAAAAAGATCGCTGAATCTTACCATCATCTCTCCTAGTCACTGTAATATCCAGGAAACCGAATTTGTTATTCGATTCTAGTTCGGAAGTCACTAGAATATTTGAATGAATATGATTAAATAGAGTAACGAAGTTTTCAATAGATTTACTATTATTACCAATAATAAGAGTATCATCTACATAACGTTTATACAGCATAAATCCTCCAAGCATACCTTGCATTTGTTTCTCTAATTTCGACGTGAATGGACTACATGACCTATCTAAATATGATCGGTCATTAGTATGTACTTTTCTTTTTTATTTAACTGAGTAATTGTCACGAACTTTATTTTGTCATTGTTAACCATGTTAGTTGTAAAGCGGTTGTAAAGAAACTACGAAATGATATCATCTCGTGAAATTTGTCTTCTTAATGCCTTATTCGAATAATTATGATTGTACAGCATATGAAAAAGAATTGTTGAAAAGAAAATTTTCTTCGCTGTTTGCGTCTTTTTCTTATCACTCAATATGAAAATATTCCATTCACTAAAATCATCAGTTAACAAAGAATTGCCTGAACAGAATTTGAAATGGCTCACATTTGTAGGGTCTCTCCTATCTCGGTTTCAGCAACTGTTACATACAATTTTGAAGAGTCATAACCTACTTTCGATAAGTGCAACACTTTCACTACATGCTAATCAGCACTATCCATAGCACAGTTAGAATAAATCTTAAATAACTCGATTACCAAAGTAGCGATAACAAAACGAAATGTTTTCTGGGTTGGGTATTCAATTTTTTTTCCTTCACGTTCTCCAGTGGAACATAGGGCTTCAAGCTAGTGACTTGAAGTTTCCGTAGCAGTGTTTATTTTTACAGGATGGGGTTGCTAGCCTCATTCCCAACCTTTCCACTTTACCGGCATTATTTCTGGCCTAGTGAGGCAAAAGAGTGTGCCGGCCGGGAATCGAATCCCAGACCATGTGCATTGTCGGCGAGCGTCCCAACCGCTAAGCCACCGACCACCAAAATCATTGAAAATTATTTTTCTTCTTAAATATTTAAATAACTATCCTCTGACCATATTATTGGGTAACGTGCATGTCGTTCTGAAGGAAGACAGCAGTTCCTTCAAGGATGCACATACGTCGTGCTAACAAGTACCACTGCTTAAACCTAACTGCCACCAAACATCTGGAATCTCTTCTAACGTTGTATTAAACACGAAAAGCTTATGCGAGCAATGAAAGTTATCTCATGCTCCAGAATGTCCCATCTTCGTTATTCTGTGTGACATTTCTTTACAGAAAAACGAAAATACATTTTTTTAAAATATTATCTTTAGTTAAACCACATGCAATTTAAGATTTGGCCAACATGAAAAAACATTGACATTAAATTTAATCGAAAGTTGAGTAAACATAAAAGGAAACCACGAAGTTTCGAATCCAAATTCCTCTTCATTCTGAAAGTAGGAAAGGAATGGTACAAGGAATATTGAAATTTACCTAAAGTCAGACTAACGCCTTGTATTTAATATCAGTTAGTAAAAATATGGCTTGACAATATAAACAAACTGGATGGAAATTCTGAGTGAAACAAGATACAGGACAACTTCTTTGACACAAAACATGAATTATTTGTATTGCATAATTGGTCTCATAACTGTAGCTTAAAGTTCAGAGGACTTTGGAGTACTGTCAACACTTAAATGATATACAGGGTTAATTTCTTTTAGCTCATGTCAGCATTAAAAAACCTGCATTCTCAGTATTTATTATTGGTTTACTTAGTAACTAAGGCTAGTAAATAATCAGTGTTTGAATATTTTCACTGGCTAGGGCTTGCGCTATGTCGTGAATTGGCAGAAGTTAGAATTCAAGGGATGGCCATCGGATCGGGTCGCAGTGGCTTAATGGTGTACGAACTAGCTCGCCTTGTAACCGGAAGGTCCTGGGTTGGAATCCCGGTGGGTACGTACTGGTGAATAGTCCCAAACTAGGATGAAACAGATTTCCAATACTCCCAGGTTTTCCAATGGTTCTCTAACTAATGTCAGCTCATGATGAAATCCTGTAACCAACGGAATCCATACAAACCAACACTCAAATATATTTTTAATTGTTTCACTGGTCAAACTTTCAAACACTGAAAATATAATACCCCTTGTGTTCTTTGAGGAGGATCACACTAAAAACAAGGCAGTGTTACTACGGTGACTTGGGAGTTTGATTGTATAATAAAGTGATCTCAGTTTGACTAACAAGATTTTGACAAACCAAACAGTCTCATAAGTGAAGTTTTGGATAATTACTCACCAGCTAAGTCTAAAAATGCAATCGAAGGGTGCGGGATAATTTCAGGTTAATGAAACATCGTATACTAGAATAAGAAATATAAACGAACAATCGTGTTTTCAGTTAGATCTTCTTCAGTCTTTTCTTTGATTTACATAGCCTATCATATAAAAATTTTAACCATTTACCGTAAGTTTGTGAATCAAATAATAATAATGTTTTAAGTGTTTTGAATATCAGTAATAAGGATCATTATCGTGTTGGCAAAAATTATGATAAAGAACTTTATGCACATGGAGAGAATAATAATGAAAGTAGTAATATTTGTATATGGTGTCAATCCAATAAATAAACTGGGTCAAATCTTAATAGTTAGGTAATGCTAACGGTGAAGTGGACAGTTGATCAGAACTTAAATAATATACGGCTGAAGTGGAAAATAAGATAAGGTGGGAGGGGGGTTAGTAAGAATTTACCTAGACCAACGGTGGGACAAAAGTAGAATAAACTCCTTTTGTATGCGAAGACTAGGATTATCCTTTCGAATTAATTCGCATAGCTTCGGCTATGTGTAAAAGGAGAGTTCGAATCCCCTTCAAAAGGTTCGATGGAATGAGATAGACAACAATCAAGGCACTTTAAAAATGGGAACACAGTATACTGCACAAAAGATAACGTAATATCATCCGAACATATGTTTGTTATGAATAGTAAATCCAAACTGTAACAGCAGGATGAATTGTCGAACACAGAACATCATGAATCAATTTCCATACATTTATGCCAGGCACCCTGAAGACATGTGAGCGCAATTTTAGTGTTTTGGATGTCTAATCAAGAGTCATTTATGTTCAAGTTAAATAATTTTATGTTATCTTTCTGAATAGGAAATTTGACTTCTAAATAAGATGAATGTATTGTCAAAGTTTGACTTGTTTCTTCACAAGCTGAATTAGAAATCTTCTTTGTACCATCAGAGTGTCACAAATTGATTTGATACTTTCAGTCATATTTTGGTGATCTTAAAGCAACTACTTACGCCAATTTCCTGAAATCGGTATGAGAAAGATAAATTTTACATAATATTATGCTGATTAGAATGGAGAGTTTTTTCTTGAATGACTTGTTTATTATACTTCACATTCAACGTTTTCACAAAAGTTAGGATATCCTATTGCATTATGCAGTTGTACACAGTGTCATGTTCTAACAGAAGTCAGTTTCAACAACCTTTGCATACAGACCCGGCTATGAGTTTTCTCCACTTTGTCCTCATCAAGCTATACAAGCTAAAATTGGGGAGGAAATTTACAGCCTAACACTGACAGGACACAAATTTCAACATGATATCCTCACGGAAGCTAGAATTTGTATTTGAAAATCTAACACAACCGTTTACAGAATTCTGAAGTAGAAAAGTGTCATATATTTCCTTCGAATTTAGCAGCGGTTAAAATAGGAAATGTTACTTAATTTGTTCGGCTGAAATAATTGTACATTTGAGTCAGTGTTCCAGTGATGAAAAGTTCGCCAGTCACCTAAGTGGTTTTGGTTCGATTTTCAGCTGACTAAATCTTACACCTTACCTAAGTGGGAAGTGGTGAAGAGGGAAGGTTAGATCTCAGGCTACAAAATTCGACCCTGTGTACACGCAACACTGCCATTATCGAAGCTCCGAAGCCCATGCTTTGTCCCTGAATCCAGTTTGGGAAAAAAGGAATTGAAAAACTGATACAGCGGTGCATTCACACTAGAAATTCTATGGGAAAATATCCTAAATATAGTCGCATTTAAGCACATGTCATATATCCCAAAAATTACCACCATAGTCCTTCGAGATCTTATCAGCGTAATAAAAGCATCTCTATAAGAAATAAAATACTGTTTAACTGCTTTGTTACAAATGATGAATTCGCGTTGTTTGACATGGTTTCACTGTATATTTTTGGATAAAAATAATCTAAGTATTTATTGCTATCTTTCATCACATATTAGGTAGATGTCATCAAACTCTGAAAATGTGAAATCACTGCTGGTGTGCTATTCAAACATTTGGAGGTCAGTTGGGAACCGTTCAAGTGATTATCATTACTGTTTTTTGAGGATCTGAGTGGAACATGGAGGTTCAGCAGTGCATCTCCAATCCACTGTCTTCCCTGCTGCCGTCCTCCACTCTCTGCGTTCCTGACTACAAGCATTTCTTTTTTCATCATATGATTATCTCCATGTTACCTTTGTATGCACACTGAGGTCTCATTCGAGAGCCTGACATGTTCCTTAAACATCTCGTCAGATTATGGGAACTAATTAATAAACGTTCGTTGGCTCAGTGGTGAATGGTGTTACACAAGTAAAAAAATTAAATTTCTTTTTAAGCCTGAATGGAAATTCAGTGTAATTAAAAGCGTCAACGATTATTTGGACGTCATTTCAGATTAGAAGTAGTTTCCTTCTCACAATTCTTCAAAACATAATTGAAAGCTTGAAATTACCCTAGAACATTTGATTAAAACTATGTTTGATAACGCGTTTAAGGCAGTACATTCTACAAATAACGAAAGATTTAAAATGAATAGACCACTGCAAAATAGAACACCGTGAACCTATTTTTATTCATTTTGCAAATCATATTAAATGATTAAATGTTGAATACACTACGTTAAAAACTTTCTAATATGAGTATGAACACTACGTTTAACATTTTGATTAGTTAAGCGTGTGAATCATGTCTGATTTCACTTCTAAGAAGGAAATATGAAGTTTAGGTAAAGGGAATATTCTTAACATCGGTTTCAATTTACTAGAATTAAGCTACAGAAATTCGCAGTATTACACTGGTTAGTTTACCACAGATGCCATAAAATAGTCACTTACGTCGCCTCCCTGAATACATTATTGAGAACAGAATTCCTTCTTAGAAAAGAGGTAATTTGAATGGAGTATTGATAATAACGAATTTTTCTTCAGGTTTTACACTGATAGTTTTGCGAAACATTTCAGTAACTTGTGGTATTGACGATCGTTCTACAGTTATACACAGAATTCTAAAACCAGCTGCTAGATATGTTGTGAATTACAGAAATATTATTCAGAACAGTGGTTTGTTGGCTTTCGTATGTTCTTCACAATATATATTTATATTTCCTTAGAAAACGGTGGAATGTAGTGTAGTGTTGAGGACTGTTCCTTTGATGATAATAACAACCTAAATTCAACTACTTACCTGGTATTCCTGGAAGGATAGTCAATAATCGGAAATTTACTCAGCATTCGTGTGATTCGAATAAAGAGCGGCTGCAGTAATTTCTCATTCATACTATACACTGGCATTTATGAAATTGTTATGGATATATTATAGTGTTTTTTTCTATCTCATACTAATGAACACATATACCTAGGGAGTGTAGTTTATTCAGTCTAGTCAGAAGAGCTGTGGAGACCAGAAACCATGATTGTGTTTAAGATTTGTTTCTTCACTGATTTTTCACAACACTCCAAACTGCTAATGAAATTCTGTTAAAAAGCGAGATTTTGTCACATTTAATAGTCAAGATATGGATTTTGGTGTTCAGTGTGACACACAATCAAAGGACACCAAGAGGCGGCTGATGAATATATTAAGAATATGAGTTGATACATTAGTATAATTTCACTCGCATAAAACGAATATTTATTAGAAATCTATGGAGACCAGTAATAGGAAAAACATGAGACTGCAATTTTTGAATGTCTTGCAACATTGTCGTCAAAGGGAAGCAGTATTTTTGATGCAGTTATGTTCTCTGAGCTAGGTGGTTTATTTGAACAGATTTCATTGCCCTACCAGGCAACATCTTCAGCGCATAACTCATACTACATCAAAATCTTCAACATGAGCTGCAAATATTTTCTATCATTTCTCAATCTATTGCTTCTTGTTTTACACTGGTAATACAGAGAAAAATGTCGGTATCTTAAGGCACTGAAGACCGTTTCCCCAGTGTACATAAAAATTCTAAATCCAGTTGCTTACTCGGTTCACCTAGATATATTGTGAATTATAGAAATATTATTCAGAACAGTGATGATGAGAATGACCAGTTGTTTGCTTTCGTATATTATTCCCATTCTATATTTATATTTTCTCAGAAAAAAGTGGAATACATTGTAGTGTTGTGGTCTGTTCCTTTAATTATAAGAACAACCTGAATTCAACTACTCACCTGGTTTTCCTGGAAGGATAGTCAATAATCGGAAATTTACTCAGCATTCGTGTGTTCTGAATAAGCAGTGGAATACAGTAATTCCTCATTTGAGCTATACATTGATATTTCTTGAGTTTGGTAGGAATGCATTGTGGTGTTGTGTTGCGTTCTTCTAGTAATAGCACAAACGAATTAACCGATTACTAACTTGGATATTCTGAAAGCATAGTCAAGGAAAGGAAATTTTATTCGCAATGCTGGTGATTGGAATAAACAGCGGAATACAGTAATTCATTATTCGTGCTATGCACTGGTATCCATCAGATCGGTATGAATGTGGTAGCGCTTTTCTGCATTAAAAAACAAACCTATAAACAACTACTTCTACGAACCACTAGAAAGAGTTTTAGAAAACAGCATTCATGATGACACTCAAGAGTATGTTTCACTTACTTTTAATAGTATTTTATGATAATATTTTCGAAAATAATTCTAGGGAAACGCCTGAGCGTATCATGTGTTTTGTTATATATCGCTGACTAGAATTAGCATTTAGTGCCTAGCAAGATTCTCCAACTAAAGCCAACAAGAGGTGGCCGATAAATGTATTGTGAACATGAGTGGACATATTAGTATAATTTCACACCCATAAAACGAATATTTATTAGAAATCTATGGAGACCAGTAATAGGAAAAACATGAGACTATGATTTTCGAATGTCTTGCAGCATTGTCGTCAAAGGGAAGCAGTATTTTTGATGCAGTTATGTTCTCTGAGCTGGGTGGTTTATTTGAACAGATTTCATTGCCCTACCAGGCAACATCTTCAGCGCATAACTCATACTACATCAAAATCATCCACATGAGCTGCAAAACTTCTTCATCATATCTTAAATTATTGCTTACAACGATTTCTTCTTCAGGTTTTACACTGATATTTTTGAGAAACATTTCAGTACCTTGTGGTATGGAAGGCATTTTTACTTTTAGACACAGAAATCTAAAAGCAGTTACTCACCTTTTTTACCTGGATGCGTTGTGAATTACAGAAATATTTTTCAGAACATAGGTAAATAATTATTTGTTCCCAATCTAAAATTATATATTTTCAGAAAAAGGTTAAATACATAATAGTGTTGTTGTCCGTTTCACTTACATGGCTTTTCTTAAAGCATAGTCAAGGAAAGGGAATTTTATTCAGAATACTGGTGAAAGGAATAAATAGAGGATTAGAGCAATTCATCATATTACTTATACACTAATATTTCTTGAAATTTGTATAAATACACTGCGGTGTTGTGGTCCGCTCCTCTAATAATAACACAAACCTAAAGCCGATTACTTACTTGGTGGTTCTGAAAACATGGTCAAGTAAAGAAAACTTTATTCAGAATACTGATGACTGGAATAAACAGACGAATACAATAATTCATCATACGAGTTATACACTGGTATTTCTTGGGGTTGGGATGAATACATTCTGGTGTTATGCTCCAGCCGTCCAATAACAACACAAACCCTATACTAATTACTCACTCGGCTTTTCTGAAGACATAGTCAAGCAAATGGAATTTTACTCAAATACTGGTAAATGGAAAAAACATTGGATTACATTAATTTCTCGTTTGAGCTATAGACTGGTATTGCTCTAGACTGGTATGAATACATTGTAGTGTTATGGTCCAGTCCTCCAAAAACAACGCAAGCGTAAATGTATAACCAACCTGGTTTTTCTGAAATCATAGTCAAGCAAATGAAATTTTATTCCTAATACTATTGATTGCAATAGACAGCGGATTAAAGTTATTCCTCATTCATATTTTTGAAATCGGTGTGGAGAGCGGAATTCGTGATTGTGCTAAAGATTTGTGTTTTGGCTAATTTTTCACAACACCCTACAATGATAATTTTCTATTTAACTCTGTTTAAGGGCGACAATATTCAATCGTGTTTTGTCACATTTAATTGCCAAATTTGGTTTTTGATGTACAGTGTAATGCATAACCAAAGGACACCAAGAGGCGGCCGATAAATTTATATTGAATATGAGCGGACATATTAGTATAATTGCGAACGCATAAAACGAATGTCTATTAGAAATTAATGGAGATCAGTGATAGGAATATCATGAGACTGTCATTTTTGAATGTTTGGCAGAATCTTAGGCAAAGCGGAATGTGACTGAATGTTTCAATGAATAATAATAGTAACAGATGTATTTCTTCATGAATCAGTTTTACTGGCCCCAACAGGAAACCTATTTTATTTTGGCAACACAGAAATCAAGTGAACAATGTATGTCAAGTATACATATCATAATGTGTTTTGTTTACACATTCTGACTTTATGAAGTCAGCACAGAGTTAGAAACACAAAGTTCATGTATCTATAACCTTATCAACTCCTAGCTTAGTGATAGCGAGTGAAGTGATGGAACATGTTGACCACTTCACCTGTTTGAGGAGTTGTATCAGCGCCAACGGACTGATTGGCGACGAAATCTCAGCACGGATACAAAAGCTCGACCTGCTTTCGCCAGCTTACACCATCTCTGGTGTAGGCGTGACATTCAACTATCAACCAAGGGACGTGTGTACTGTTCAGCAATTCGCTCCGTCCTTCTCTGGGGCTCTGAAACATGCTCAATACGAGTTGAAGACATAAAAACGTTGACTGTTTTTGATCATAGATGTCTACAATCTTCTTCTTATGTTAGGTTGTATAATAAGGTAAGTAATGTTGACGTTAGGCGTAGAGTGTTGGGCAAAGAGGGAAAATCAATCGACGAGGCTATAAAGTCACATAGATTGAGATGGCTAGGTCACGTGCTGCGCATTCCTAACCATCGCCTCCCCCGACGGGCTTTACTAGATGATATAGGTGCAGGTTGGAAAAGAGTAAGTGGTGGTCAAACAAAAACATGACATCAATCCGTGAAATTCTTGACAGTTGAACTGAGTCAGGTAGGGAGATGGCCTCTGGACTCTAGGAACCAATGGCTGGAGACAATAGGCGACATGGCTCAAAATCGTTGTCAGTGGCCAGCGCAGATGTATTCAGTCTCTGTAATCTTTCATATTCCTTTCTACCATTACCCATTCTGTTTCACTCTTATACTTGTCAAACTCTATTGATCCTCTTCACTCATTTTCTTGTCTTCCTTTGTGTGTCTTTTGGAACGTGGCAACTCGAACTGCTGCACTTCGGTGCCGAGTTCCATGTTGAATCCAGACAGACATCTGTAACCTTATGTTAGATGTTTTCTCCTCCATAAAATATAAACTAATATTTCAGTAATGAATTGTCTTAGATGCATATGTGTCAGTTCCATACAGTCACGCTTGATCAATAACGATGGGCAATGAATCTTCACTCAATGAACTCTAAAGTGTACATCATCATCTGTGGAAACTTGAATTTAGTAAACATTAATAATTTTGCTTATATGTTTTGTTCTTCAGACACAAATTCAGCTTCCTGTACTCCTTTCAGTTTTGTTTAATTAACCTGTGTGAGACGTTCTTCCTAAATTATCTAATATCTTCATGGGCTTATGCATTTATAATACTTCAAAGTAATATTTAAGATGAATGTTTTACTTGTTTGAACTAAAATATGTGAAATAGAAAATTTAATCCCAAAGTAAACATATGTCTCCTAACTATTATGTACATGGACTATTAACGACTTGAATTAATTAAGAAGCCATTTTCATTTAGGTTAAAAAATAGTTCTCACAATGAGTAGCAGAAATTCATAAGTCTCTGGAAATAACGTGCTGAAATGTCTGGTTTAATCGGATCCTCATTGATAGCATCACTTAAGAACAGGTGTGTATTGTGAATTGATGGAAGTTAGATTTCACTTGACATTGAACTTCAATTCATTTGCTAAGTTATCAACGGATTTACCTTGTCATTGGCATGCTCTGGATTCAACCAATGCTGACCTCATGAATGCACACGTCTGAAAAGTACAAAACTATAACAGAATATCCATATGGTCCACCCTGGATGAAATCAGCATTGAAACTAATTGAGATTCCTCGAAAATTGAAAATCTCAAGTGGAGACGAGTTCAATGGGAGACTTATATACACTGCCATAATTCTTTCATGCATGAAATCACGCTGAGTGTAGAAACAAGAACAAAGAATGCGATTCAAAAGGAAATTCACTGCTTCCCGTTTGGTTTGAGAAACCCGCTACATTATTGTCATGAGAATTATTTACCATTCACTGGCATTTTGTAAACCTTAGTGAATTTGAAAACGCACAGTAAGCTGAACACTGGTGATACTCACCCGGAACCACTGAAAATTTATCAAATTGGATTCATAAACCTCAACAGAAACTACGAATTGGATTCTCACTCAAACTCAAAAAAGCGAAAATCCGTCCATACGACACTGAAAATTACACTTTGAAAATTATATGGGCATGAGGTTTTGTAATATAGACAGTGAGAAAAAATACACGAGAAAACCAAATAAAAAACCGTGTGGATACTTGTAAAACTAGCCGAAAGGCATAAGTTGATAGGTTGTGATAATGACACTATCCAGATAGCTTTCAAGTTGAGACCGTATTTTATTGGTAGATATTTCTAGATTTCAGATATTTGTGCTTCTCAGAGAATCATGATTGTCTCTACGGAAACTGTGAACTGTAAGATAAAAACACAATACGGCAACGAAACTATTTCTACTTACGTATTCCAGCTGAAACAATTTAATATTACATTTGAGTCATATTTTCTTAATACAGTAATCCAGAAGACCAATAACAGTATTTCTGAAATGTGATTGAAACTGCACTAACACCGGAATTTCAGAACGACCTGATTTTTAGACTGATTTCTCAGAAATTCGGATATTTCTGTTTGGCAGACAACAGCTTGTTAGCAATCTGCCCGATTTGGTGATGTCTTTGTAACCATCTAACATTACTGCAACATATCCGGGAATCATTCGATAACAGATGTATTGCTTTAAAGCATCTATAATCCCCTGACAGGTTTGAACGAATGTACTTAAGTGTAATATTGACACAAAAGGTATGGTACCGACTGAGACGTATTCAAGAGTAGGTATTTGTCGTTTTCTTCACCATATTTCTTGTTTAGCGCATGCATTAAATATTCGATTCTACATATTCAAAAAGTTAAAATTAACTACGTACGAATTGAGCCTAAATGGAAAGTAGGAATTATAAAATTTTAATAAGGTGTAATATTACCTTGTTTAGCGTGATACAGTTCTCACACTAAGAGCGTGTATTGTATAAAATCACAAAATGCAACATCGTGATGACTCAAAATTCAAGTCACTGAGACGAAGTTCATTGGCTTATGAATCTTAACTTTTATCAATTAGCGAAATTTAGCCCTAACATAAGTCACTGTCACTGTCAAGATTTCTCCACATACGCGACAATATTTTAAAATAATGGTCCAATTTTTACTCCAGGAAAAATCTCTGGAAACCATGTTGAGTGATTTTCTCTAAGGTATTTACTTCAATTGAAACAGTAATTGATGGAATATCGTCTGATGCACCACTTCTTGATTTGAAAAGAAAATCACTCCCTTATGAAGTCTTTCCTTCGTCTCCAAGAAATATTCAGAAGTAGATAGAAGGCCGAGTAGAAATGCCCGTGAGTACACTTTATGACTCCACGACATAACTGAATCATTAAGACGATCACAGATGAAGAAAATTTGATGCATTATGCTGGTCGGGAATTCCAGAAGTCGAAGGATTTAGACATACTGCCAAATCACTGCAAACTTCCACTTTAGAATAACTCTTTCCCATTGCTAAATGAAAAAGAAGTTCAATTATGAAATAAACCGGTGGAAATGAGTATAAATACGTGGATAGTTTCTATTAGTAGTAAGGCAAGACTGCTTATTATCATGGATGATATTCCTCATCGTAGTAAACTGGATTTTGCATCAGGATATGTAGAGTGAGGAGACAAGAATACATTCAACCAACAAGAAGACTACAGAGGATGATTCATGTGTAATATCACACAAACTCAAAAACTTACAAGCGATAACCAACAAACTGGCTGACAGTGAAGACCCCAGGTGAACATAGAGAAGGTGAAGAGGGTGAAGATAACCAACGAACCACAACAACAACCAGCACCAACCACCATCAGTGGGAGAGATTTGACAGAGGTTGATTCCTTCACATATATAGGAATCGCGGTTTCAGCTGCCGGTATAACAGATGAGGATGTCACCACCAGTCGGCCAGAATCGGGAAGGCAAGATACGTCTTCATTAACCTGAAAATAGTTTGGATATCTGCTGCTATGTCTCACCAAGAATAATAAGATTCTGATTTTCAACACAATGTGTAGTTAGTCACCTCTATACAGATCAGAAACTTGCACTGTGTGTCACAAAAGGAGTATCCAACAGGTTGCAGACTTTTTCAACAGCTGACTCCGCTGTCTCCATACAGATGATCAAGTGGCCGGCCTGTCAGAAAGAATTAGTAACAAGAAACTCAGTCAACAAATGAACCAATGAGTTATGTATGGGTGCAAGAGTGACATAAATTGGATCATGCGATGGGAGTAGAAGGTGAGAGATTATGTGCAGTCGTGGACCCAGCTGAAGAGGATGGCAGAGAATATATCAAAGTGAGGATGTGTTGTTGAAGCCTCATTTTCCACTCGGAACCCAAGGAATGACAATAAAATTATGATAATAGTTTCTACAGAATCCATATGAAGCGCCTTATTTTGTATACTAGAAATGGTGTGTTTTGCTATAAATTATCGATGTAAACTGTATAAATAAACTTACCATTTCCGACTAAATGTGAAGCAAATAAAAAAACAATACTTCAATATGTAAAGTAATATATATATATATATTAGTAATGACTAAGGAACTTTTGTATCCGTAGAATAGTCTTTTCCTCAATAAGTTTTTAAATATTTCTTTCTGCGTTTAATCAATTCATCTTTCCGACCTTTCTCCTTAATTATCGAATAAGCATTGAATCACTACGCATATTTCAGATACTTTTTTCGTATAATTACGCTCGAAAAGGAAACTTCTAATGATAGCGTGTATGTCATTCGAAACATGCATCAATCGAGATGATAAATGTAAATAATATAATCGAATAGTTACTGTTTTCTAGTCTGACAGCCTTACTTCAGCCTGTTATTTTACTTAACATGTTTCTTATGATATTAGAAAGCTGTTCAACGCGCATGAGAAAATTCAGGTAAGATAATGTTCTTTTAAAAGCAGTCTCAGTCATGCAATGTCATGTGGATGAACATCAATTTAAAATATCTGCATAAAAGCCATGCTTTGATGGAGACGATTTGCAGTTCAGGCAGATGATTTTAATGTATTTGTGTTCTCTAGGCTGGATGTTTTATTTGCGAAGCCTTCATTACCCAACTGGTCAACATCATCAGCGCATACTTCAATTTGAAGTGAGGTTTTCGATTTCTCCATTGGTTCATTAGTCATCTTTCCTGGTTTTTGTTTGTTTCCACACCCTCTAGGCTACTTGTATTGGTACTGACCTGATGATGAAATTAGTGTTAGGCATGAGATTTTAAAATATACTTTAAAATTTTAAAAAAAAATTTTAAAATATACTTTCCCATTTCTAAACTTATAACCTAAAAGATAGTTTTCGCACAGGTTGGTGATCCTCAAAAAGGATAACATGTAACTACAGAAATCGATACACGATAGCGTATGCAGCGAATGCCATCGAATGAGATTTATCGTTTTCCCCCTCTTTATTCCATAGCCTCCACTCATTATCCACTTACCTATTTGTGGGAATATGAGGTGGAATACCGAAAATCAACTGTTCAGTGATGAGTAGTTGAAATGATCAAAACTTCGTCGATTTATCTGTTGTTTTATTTATTCCTTTACGTTCCGAGTGAAACATAGGACTTCAAGCTTTAGGCTTGAAGTTTCCGTAGAAGTGAAGTTTATTTTTACTCAATGGGGTCGCTTGTTTCATGTGGAACCTTCCCTCTTTATCACTCTTATTACTGGCTTAGCGAGGTAAGGATGTGGGTCGCCGAAGATCGAAAACCCGACCACACGCATCTATTTTTTTTACAACAATCAAACTTTAAACAATTGTCTTCATGAGAAGGTGTGAATGTGAAAAGATTCATTCTGCTTTCTCAGATGATGCTTCGATATGTCATGAGAGGTGGTGAGGCAGATTTTCCTGTACTTTTTTGACAGAATATCAGGATATTTGTGAGCCAAATACTATTTGGTAATTATACGGTTAATATATACTGTGGTACAATAAAATCACGCATTTTATAAATTCAATATTTCGCTGAAGTTTCCGGTATACATGAAACATTTTTCTTACATTTCTGAACTGCAGAGAAAAAGCACAGTGAGTTATTTATCTAAATGTTCCATAAATTACGTTTACCGTAGACGTTTCGTGACTTTAGGTTAATGAGAAATGAGCCATACAAGAATGGTCATGATGTTTACGTAAGGAAATTGGTCGTGATTGTTATCTCTATCACAAATATTATATGTTTTACTGTTGATAGTAAGTGGTATTATCATCCATAGTGCGTCGGTGGCACAGTGGTTAGGACTCTCGCCGACCATGCACATGGTCCGGGGTTCGAGCCCACGCCGGCGCACACCTGATATCTATGGTTGGCCTGCAAAACTTGGGCTACCGATATCCATGCTGAAAATTCCATACTTGTACCAAAAATACAGTGTGGAATCAATCTGTAAATCAAAAATCAAAAATCAAAATCAAAATAAACTTCTGAAGTAGACAATTAACTGTAGAAAAGGGGTTTTAAGGTGGTTTACCTAAGTGAAATTCATTTAAATGTCTCCTACGTTTGGAACTAATCGAAGACTCTTTCGTGAATGTTTTCCGGTTGTTAATATTCACTGAAATTAACTGCTAGTGAATGTAATATATATCACAAAAGTATTTATCTTGATTTTCTTTAGTGCAGGAAAAAGAGATTCACTCAATATGTTTCGTTTATATCTTGTTAGACGAAATACAATCTGTACATCCATGAGGGAAACACGTAGGCATAAAGGTGGTTAAAATAGGCTTACTTTGATATACTTTTGTGAACATATTTTATATATAAACAATTTTTAACAATTATATACAGTCATTTGTAAAAAATTATATTTGTAAAATCTCAGCGATATTGAAATGAGTAATTCCAACGTTTCGTTCGGCAATCTGGTCCGAACTTCTTCACCTGACAACTTCAGTAGGTCGAATAAAGCAGCTCAATTTTCAGAAAGAAGACAAATTAATAAGTTTGGCGGGGTTGTTCAACTGAACTCTAATCCTAAACACCATAATTTTGAAAATACGTCTAATCATAAAATTCTAGATACTAACAGTTTGAACAGACATGAAGGCGTGATGTTAGATGACGCATAGGAAATCCTGATTAATAAATAAGAATGGATATGTATCACTAACTAATAATATTTGGTCAAAGTTTCCCGACTGTCTATATCTACTTATGGAGACGTTAAGACATTGTTTTACAGCTGTTTATCTGCACACACACACACACATACACACTGTGTTTAAAGTGTTTAACAAAGGTAGATCAATATTTGTAAGTCTGAGGTCAAATTTTGATCACAACTCGTACAATTTTGTTTATTATACTTGTTAATATTTGTTTTATAAATCATGATTGGACAAAGTTTTTCAAAACTAAAGATGTTCCTTTTATATATAAACCTGTTATGTTAATTTCGATTAATTTCCCTGAAGAAGTTCGGACCAGATTGCCGAACGAAACGTTGGAATTACTCATTTCAATATCGCTGAGATTTTACAAATATAATTTTTTACAAATGTCTACTTCTCACTCGGCGCCCAAATATTATAGAACTATTCTGTCAAATCTTGACTACAGTTCATTTGATTTATTTTGTAATCGAATTAAATTAGCAGAGAAACTATGTAATTGGCACAATCATCGTGTTTCCACTCTCCGTTGTCTGCAGCAGAATGCGTATCCTAAATTCGTAGCTGTCCAGTCACCTGACAACTTCAGTAGGTCGAATAAAGCAGCTCAATTTTCAGAAAGAAGACAAATTAATAAGTTTGGCGGGGTTGTTCAACTGAACTCTAATCCTAAACACCATAATTTTGAAAATACGTCTAATCATAAAATTCTAGATACTAACAGTTTGAACAGACATGAAGGCGTGATGTTAGATGACGCATAGGAAATCCTGATTAATAAATAAGAATGGATATGTATCACTAACTAATAATATTTGGTCAAAGTTTCCCGACTGTCTATATCTACTTATGGAGACGTTAAGACATTGTTTTACAACTGTTTATCTGCACACACACACACACACATACACACTGTGTTTAAAGTGTTTAACAAAGGTAGATCAATATTTGTAAGTCTGAGGTCAAATTTTGATCACAACTCGTACAATTTTGTTTATTATACTTGTTAATATTTGTTTTATAAATCATGATTGGACAAAGTTTTTCAAAACTAAAGATGTTCCTTTTATATATAAACCTGTTATGTTAATTTCGATTAATTTCCCTGAAGAAGTTCGGACCAGATTGCCGAACGAAACGTTGGAATTACTCATTTCAATATCGCTGAGATTTTACAAATATAATTTTTTACAAATGTCTACTTCTCACTCGGCGCCCAAATATTATAGAACTATTCTGTCAAATCTTGACTACAGTTCATTTGATTTATTTTGTAATCGAATTAAATTAGCAGAGAAACTATGTAATTGGCACAATCATCGTGTTTCCACTCTCCGTTGTCTGCAGCAGAATGCGTATCCTAAATTCGTAGCTGTCCAGTCACCTGACAACTTCAGTAGGTCGAATAAAGCAGCTCAATTTTCAGAAAGAAGACAAATTAATAAGTTTGGCGGGGTTGTTCAACTGAACTCTAATCCTAAACACCATAATTTTGAAAATACGTCTAATCATAAAATTCTAGATACTAACAGTTTGAACAGACATGAAGGCGTGATGTTAGATGACGCATAGGAAATCCTGATTAATAAATAAGAATGGATATGTATCACTAACTAATAATATTTGGTCAAAGTTTCCCGACTGTCTATATCTACTTATGGAGACGTTAAGACATTGTTTTACAACTGTTTATCTGCACACACACACACACATACACACTGTGTTTAAAGTGTTTAACAAAGGTAGATCAATATTTGTAAGTCTGAGGTCAAATTTTGATCACAACTCGTACAATTTTGTTTATTATACTTGTTAATATTTGTTTTATAAATCATGATTGGACAAAGTTTTTCAAAACTAAAGATGTTCCTTTTATATATAAACCTGTTATGTTAATTTCGATTAATTTCCCTGAAGAAGTTCGGACCAGATTGCCGAACGAAACGTTGGAATTACTCATTTCAATATCGCTGAGATTTTACAAATATAATTTTTTACAAATGTCTACTTCTCACTCGGCGCCCAAATATTATAGAACTATTCTGTCAAATCTTGACTACAGTTCATTTGATTTATTTTGTAATCGAATTAAATTAGCAGAGAAACTATGTAATTGGCACAATCATCGTGTTTCCACTCTCCGTTGTCTGCAGCAGAATGCGTATCCTAAATTCGTAGCTGTCCAGTCACCTGACAACTTCAGTAGGTCGAATAAAGCAGCTCAATTTTCAGAAAGAAGACAAATTAATAAGTTTGGCGGGGTTGTTCAACTGAACTCTAATCCTAAACACCATAATTTTGAAAATACGTCTAATCATAAAATTCTAGATACTAACAGTTTGAACAGACATGAAGGCGTGATGTTAGATGACGCATAGGAAATCCTGATTAATAAATAAGAATGGATATGTATCACTAACTAATAATATTTGGTCAAAGTTTCCCGACTGTCTATATCTACTTATGGAGACGTTAAGACATTGTTTTACAACTGTTTATCTGCACACACACACACACATACACACTGTGTTTAAAGTGTTTAACAAAGGTAGATCAATATTTGTAAGTCTGAGGTCAAATTTTGATCACAACTCGTACAATTTTGTTTATTATACTTGTTAATATTTGTTTTATAAATCATGATTGGACAAAGTTTTTCAAAACTAAAGATGTTCCTTTTATATATAAACCTGTTATGTTAATTTCGATTAATTTCCCTGAAGAAGTTCGGACCAGATTGCCGAACGAAACGTTGGAATTACTCATTTCAATATCGCTGAGATTTTACAAATATAATTTTTTACAAATGTCTACTTCTCACTCGGCGCCCAAATATTATAGAACTATTCTGTCAAATCTTGACTACAGTTCATTTGATTTATTTTGTAATCGAATTAAATTAGCAGAGAAACTATGTAATTGGCACAATCATCGTGTTTCCACTCTCCGTTGTCTGCAGCAGAATGCGTATCCTAAATTCGTAGCTGTCCAGTCACCTGACAACTTCAGTAGGTCGAATAAAGCAGCTCAATTTTCAGAAAGAAGACAAATTAATAAGTTTGGCGGGGTTGTTCAACTGAACTCTAATCCTAAACACCATAATTTTGAAAATACGTCTAATCATAAAATTCTAGATACTAACAGTTTGAACAGACATGAAGGCGTGATGTTAGATGACGCATAGGAAATCCTGATTAATAAATAAGAATGGATATGTATCACTAACTAATAATATTTGGTCAAAGTTTCCCGACTGTCTATATCTACTTATGGAGACGTTAAGACATTGTTTTACAACTGTTTATCTGCACACACACACACACACATACACACTGTGTTTAAAGTGTTTAACAAAGGTAGATCAATATTTGTAAGTCTGAGGTCAAATTTTGATCACAACTCGTACAATTTTGTTTATTATACTTGTTAATATTTGTTTTATAAATCATGATTGGACAAAGTTTTTCAAAACTAAAGATGTTCCTTTTATATATAAACCTGTTATGTTAATTTCGATTAATTTCCCTGAAGAAGTTCGGACCAGATTGCCGAACGAAACGTTGGAATTACTCATTTCAATATCGCTGAGATTTTACAAATATAATTTTTTACAAATGTCTACTTCTCACTCGGCGCCCAAATATTATAGAACTATTCTGTCAAATCTTGACTACAGTTCATTTGATTTATTTTGTAATCGAATTAAATTAGCAGAGAAACTATGTAATTGGCACAATCATCGTGTTTCCACTCTCCGTTGTCTGCAGCAGAATGCGTATCCTAAATTCGTAGCTGTCCAGTCACCTGACAACTTCAGTAGGTCGAATAAAGCAGCTCAATTTTCAGAAAGAAGACAAATTAATAAGTTTGGCGGGGTTGTTCAACTGAACTCTAATCCTAAACACCATAATTTTGAAAATACGTCTAATCATAAAATTCTAGATACTAACAGTTTGAACAGACATGAAGGCGTGATGTTAGATGACGCATAGGAAATCCTGATTAATAAATAAGAATGGATATGTATCACTAACTAATAATATTTGGTCAAAGTTTCCCGACTGTCTATATCTACTTATGGAGACGTTAAGACATTGTTTTACAACTGTTTATCTGCACACACACACACACACATACACACTGTGTTTAAAGTGTTTAACAAAGGTAGATCAATATTTGTAAGTCTGAGGTCAAATTTTGATCACAACTCGTACAATTTTGTTTATTATACTTGTTAATATTTGTTTTATAAATCATGATTGGACAAAGTTTTTCAAAACTAAAGATGTTCCTTTTATATATAAACCTGTTATGTTAATTTCGATTAATTTCCCTGAAGAAGTTCGGACCAGATTGCCGAACGAAACGTTGGAATTACTCATTTCAACATCGCTGAGATTTTACAAATATAATTTTTTACAAATGTCTACTTCTCACTCGGCGCCCAAATATTATAGAACTATTCTGTCAAATCTTGACTACAGTTCATTTGATTTATTTTGTAATCGAATTAAATTAGCAGAGAAACTATGTAATTGGCACAATCATCGTGTTTCCACTCTCCGTTGTCTGCAGCAGAATGCGTATCCTAAATTCGTAGCTGTCCAGTCACCTGACAACTTCAGTAGGTCGAATAAAGCAGCTCAATTTTCAGAAAGAAGACAAATTAATA
The DNA here is from genome assembly GCA_944472135.2 of Trichobilharzia regenti. Classification (NCBI taxonomy): domain Eukaryota; kingdom Metazoa; phylum Platyhelminthes; class Trematoda; order Strigeidida; family Schistosomatidae; genus Trichobilharzia; species Trichobilharzia regenti. The sequence continues at coordinate 26,146,411 of OX235266.1, read as the reverse complement.
AGTTTGGCGGGGTTGTTCAACTGAACTCTAATCCTAAACACCATAATTTTGAAAATACGTCTAATCATAAAATTCTAGATACTAACAGTTTGAACAGACATGAAGGCGTGATGTTAGATGACGCATAGGAAATCCTGATTAATAAATAAGAATGGATATGTATCACTAACTAATAATATTTGGTCAAAGTTTCCCGACTGTCTATATCTACTTATGGAGACGTTAAGACATTGTTTTACAACTGTTTATCTGCACACACACACACACACATACACACTGTGTTTAAAGTGTTTAACAAAGGTAGATCAATATTTGTAAGTCTGAGGTCAAATTTTGATCACAACTCGTACAATTTTGTTTATTATACTTGTTAATATTTGTTTTATAAATCATGATTGGACAAAGTTTTTCAAAACTAAAGATGTTCCTTTTATATATAAACCTGTTATGTTAATTTCGATTAATTTCCCTGAAGAAGTTCGGACCAGATTGCCGAACGAAACGTTGGAATTACTCATTTCAATATCGCTGAGATTTTACAAATATAATTTTTTACAAATGTCTACTTCTCACTCGGCGCCCAAATATTATAGAACTATTCTGTCAAATCTTGACTACAGTTCATTTGATTTATTTTGTAATCGAATTAAATTAGCAGAGAAACTATGTAATTGGCACAATCATCGTGTTTCCACTCTCCGTTGTCTGCAGCAGAATGCGTATCCTAAATTCGTAGCTGTCCAGTCACCTGACAACTTCAGTAGGTCGAATAAAGCAGCTCAATTTTCAGAAAGAAGACAAATTAATAAGTTTGGCGGGGTTGTTCAACTGAACTCTAATCCTAAACACCATAATTTTGAAAATACGTCTAATCATAAAATTCTAGATACTAACAGTTTGAACAGACATGAAGGCGTGATGTTAGATGACGCATAGGAAATCCTGATTAATAAATAAGAATGGATATGTATCACTAACTAATAATATTTGGTCAAAGTTTCCCGACTGTCTATATCTACTTATGGAGACGTTAAGACATTGTTTTACAACTGTTTATCTGCACACACACACACACACATACACACTGTGTTTAAAGTGTTTAACAAAGGTAGATCAATATTTGTAAGTCTGAGGTCAAATTTTGATCACAACTCGTACAATTTTGTTTATTATACTTGTTAATATTTGTTTTATAAATCATGATTGGACAAAGTTTTTCAAAACTAAAGATGTTCCTTTTATATATAAACCTGTTATGTTAATTTCGATTAATTTCCCTGAAGAAGTTCGGACCAGATTGCCGAACGAAACGTTGGAATTACTCATTTCAATATCGCTGAGATTTTACAAATATAATTTTTTACAAATGTCTACTTCTCACTCGGCGCCCAAATATTATAGAACTATTCTGTCAAATCTTGACTACAGTTCATTTGATTTATTTTGTAATCGAATTAAATTAGCAGAGAAACTATGTAATTGGCACAATCATCGTGTTTCCACTCTCCGTTGTCTGCAGCAGAATGCGTATCCTAAATTCGTAGCTGTCCAGTCACCTGACAACTTCAGTAGGTCGAATAAAGCAGCTCAATTTTCAGAAAGAAGACAAATTAATAAGTTTGGCGGGGTTGTTCAACTGAACTCTAATCCTAAACACCATAATTTTGAAAATACGTCTAATCATAAAATTCTAGATACTAACAGTTTGAACAGACATGAAGGCGTGATGTTAGATGACGCATAGGAAATCCTGATTAATAAATAAGAATGGATATGTATCACTAACTAATAATATTTGGTCAAAGTTTCCCGACTGTCTATATCTACTTATGGAGACGTTAAGACATTGTTTTACAACTGTTTATCTGCACACACACACACACACATACACACTGTGTTTAAAGTGTTTAACAAAGGTAGATCAATATTTGTAAGTCTGAGGTCAAATTTTGATCACAACTCGTACAATTTTGTTTATTATACTTGTTAATATTTGTTTTATAAATCATGATTGGACAAAGTTTTTCAAAACTAAAGATGTTCCTTTTATATATAAACCTGTTATGTTAATTTCGATTAATTTCCCTGAAGAAGTTCGGACCAGATTGCCGAACGAAACGTTGGAATTACTCATTTCAATATCGCTGAGATTTTACAAATATAATTTTTTACAAATGTCTACTTCTCACTCGGCGCCCAAATATTATAGAACTATTCTGTCAAATCTTGACTACAGTTCATTTGATTTATTTTGTAATCGAATTAAATTAGCAGAGAAACTATGTAATTGGCACAATCATCGTGTTTCCACTCTCCGTTGTCTGCAGCAGAATGCGTATCCTAAATTCGTAGCTGTCCAGTCACCTGACAACTTCAGTAGGTCGAATAAAGCAGCTCAATTTTCAGAAAGAAGACAAATTAATAAGTTTGGCGGGGTTGTTCAACTGAACTCTAATCCTAAACACCATAATTTTGAAAATACGTCTAATCATAAAATTCTAGATACTAACAGTTTGAACAGACATGAAGGCGTGATGTTAGATGACGCATAGGAAATCCTGATTAATAAATAAGAATGGATATGTATCACTAACTAATAATATTTGGTCAAAGTTTCCCGACTGTCTATATCTACTTATGGAGACGTTAAGACATTGTTTTACAACTGTTTATCTGCACACACACACACACACATACACACTGTGTTTAAAGTGTTTAACAAAGGTAGATCAATATTTGTAAGTCTGAGGTCAAATTTTGATCACAACTCGTACAATTTTGTTTATTATACTTGTTAATATTTGTTTTATAAATCATGATTGGACAAAGTTTTTCAAAACTAAAGATGTTCCTTTTATATATAAACCTGTTATGTTAATTTCGATTAATTTCCCTGAAGAAGTTCGGACCAGATTGCCGAACGAAACGTTGGAATTACTCATTTCAATATCGCTGAGATTTTACAAATATAATTTTTTACAAATGTCTACTTCTCACTCGGCGCCCAAATATTATAGAACTATTCTGTCAAATCTTGACTACAGTTCATTTGATTTATTTTGTAATCGAATTAAATTAGCAGAGAAACTATGTAATTGGCACAATCATCGTGTTTCCACTCTCCGTTGTCTGCAGCAGAATGCGTATCCTAAATTCGTAGCTGTCCAGTCACCTGACAACTTCAGTAGGTCGAATAAAGCAGCTCAATTTTCAGAAAGAAGACAAATTAATAAGTTTGGCGGGGTTGTTCAACTGAACTCTAATCCTAAACACCATAATTTTGAAAATACGTCTAATCATAAAATTCTAGATACTAACAGTTTGAACAGACATGAAGGCGTGATGTTAGATGACGCATAGGAAATCCTGATTAATAAATAAGAATGGATATGTATCACTAACTAATAATATTTGGTCAAAGTTTCCCGACTGTCTATATCTACTTATGGAGACGTTAAGACATTGTTTTACAACTGTTTATCTGCACACACACACACACACATACACACTGTGTTTAAAGTGTTTAACAAAGGTAGATCAATATTTGTAAGTCTGAGGTCAAATTTTGATCACAACTCGTACAATTTTGTTTATTATACTTGTTAATATTTGTTTTATAAATCATGATTGGACAAAGTTTTTCAAAACTAAAGATGTTCCTTTTATATATAAACCTGTTATGTTAATTTCGATTAATTTCCCTGAAGAAGTTCGGACCAGATTGCCGAACGAAACGTTGGAATTACTCATTTCAATATCGCTGAGATTTTACAAATATAATTTTTTACAAATGTCTACTTCTCACTCGGCGCCCAAATATTATAGAACTATTCTGTCAAATCTTGACTACAGTTCATTTGATTTATTTTGTAATCGAATTAAATTAGCAGAGAAACTATGTAATTGGCACAATCATCGTGTTTCCACTCTCCGTTGTCTGCAGCAGAATGCGTATCCTAAATTCGTAGCTGTCCAGTCACCTGACAACTTCAGTAGGTCGAATAAAGCAGCTCAATTTTCAGAAAGAAGACAAATTAATAAGTTTGGCGGGGTTGTTCAACTGAACTCTAATCCTAAACACCATAATTTTGAAAATACGTCTAATCATAAAATTCTAGATACTAACAGTTTGAACAGACATGAAGGCGTGATGTTAGATGACGCATAGGAAATCCTGATTAATAAATAAGAATGGATATGTATCACTAACTAATAATATTTGGTCAAAGTTTCCCGACTGTCTATATCTACTTATGGAGACGTTAAGACATTGTTTTACAACTGTTTATCTGCACACACACACACACACATACACACTGTGTTTAAAGTGTTTAACAAAGGTAGATCAATATTTGTAAGTCTGAGGTCAAATTTTGATCACAACTCGTACAATTTTGTTTATTATACTTGTTAATATTTGTTTTATAAATCATGATTGGACAAAGTTTTTCAAAACTAAAGATGTTCCTTTTATATATAAACCTGTTATGTTAATTTCGATTAATTTCCCTGAAGAAGTTCGGACCAGATTGCCGAACGAAACGTTGGAATTACTCATTTCAACATCGCTGAGATTTTACAAATATAATTTTTTACAAATGTCTACTTCTCACTCGGCGCCCAAATATTATAGAACTATTCTGTCAAATCTTGACTACAGTTCATTTGATTTATTTTGTAATCGAATTAAATTAGCAGAGAAACTATGTAATTGGCACAATCATCGTGTTTCCACTCTCCGTTGTCTGCAGCAGAATGCGTATCCTAAATTCGTAGCTGTCCAGTCACCTGACAACTTCAGTAGGTCGAATAAAGCAGCTCAATTTTCAGAAAGAAGACAAATTAATAAGTTTGGCGGGGTTGTTCAACTGAACTCTAATCCTAAACACCATAATTTTGAAAATACGTCTAATCATAAAATTCTAGATACTAACAGTTTGAACAGACATGAAGGCGTGATGTTAGATGACGCATAGGAAATCCTGATTAATAAATAAGAATGGATATGTATCACTAACTAATAATATTTGGTCAAAGTTTCCCGACTGTCTATATCTACTTATGGAGACGTTAAGACATTGTTTTACAACTGTTTATCTGCACACACACACACACACATACACACTGTGTTTAAAGTGTTTAACAAAGGTAGATCAATATTTGTAAGTCTGAGGTCAAATTTTGATCACAACTCGTACAATTTTGTTTATTATACTTGTTAATATTTGTTTTATAAATCATGATTGGACAAAGTTTTTCAAAACTAAAGATGTTCCTTTTATATATAAACCTGTTATGTTAATTTCGATTAATTTCCCTGAAGAAGTTCGGACCAGATTGCCGAACGAAACGTTGGAATTACTCATTTCAATATCGCTGAGATTTTACAAATATAATTTTTTACAAATGTCTACTTCTCACTCGGCGCCCAAATATTATAGAACTATTCTGTCAAATCTTGACTACAGTTCATTTGATTTATTTTGTAATCGAATTAAATTAGCAGAGAAACTATGTAATTGGCACAATCATCGTGTTTCCACTCTCCGTTGTCTGCAGCAGAATGCGTATCCTAAATTCGTAGCTGTCCAGTCACCTGACAACTTCAGTAGGTCGAATAAAGCAGCTCAATTTTCAGAAAGAAGACAAATTAATAAGTTTGGCGGGGTTGTTCAACTGAACTCTAATCCTAAACACCATAATTTTGAAAATACGTCTAATCATAAAATTCTAGATACTAACAGTTTGAACAGACATGAAGGCGTGATGTTAGATGACGCATAGGAAATCCTGATTAATAAATAAGAATGGATATGTATCACTAACTAATAATATTTGGTCAAAGTTTCCCGACTGTCTATATCTACTTATGGAGACGTTAAGACATTGTTTTACAACTGTTTATCTGCACACACACACACACACATACACACTGTGTTTAAAGTGTTTAACAAAGGTAGATCAATATTTGTAAGTCTGAGGTCAAATTTTGATCACAACTCGTACAATTTTGTTTATTATACTTGTTAATATTTGTTTTATAAATCATGATTGGACAAAGTTTTTCAAAACTAAAGATGTTCCTTTTATATATAAACCTGTTATGTTAATTTCGATTAATTTCCCTGAAGAAGTTCGGACCAGATTGCCGAACGAAACGTTGGAATTACTCATTTCAATATCGCTGAGATTTTACAAATATAATTTTTTACAAATGTCTACTTCTCACTCGGCGCCCAAATATTATAGAACTATTCTGTCAAATCTTGACTACAGTTCATTTGATTTATTTTGTAATCGAATTAAATTAGCAGAGAAACTATGTAATTGGCACAATCATCGTGTTTCCACTCTCCGTTGTCTGCAGCAGAATGCGTATCCTAAATTCGTAGCTGTCCAGTCACCTGACAACTTCAGTAGGTCGAATAAAGCAGCTCAATTTTCAGAAAGAAGACAAATTAATAAGTTTGGCGGGGTTGTTCAACTGAACTCTAATCCTAAACACCATAATTTTGAAAATACGTCTAATCATAAAATTCTAGATACTAACAGTTTGAACAGACATGAAGGCGTGATGTTAGATGACGCATAGGAAATCCTGATTAATAAATAAGAATGGATATGTATCACTAACTAATAATATTTGGTCAAAGTTTCCCGACTGTCTATATCTACTTATGGAGACGTTAAGACATTGTTTTACAACTGTTTATCTGCACACACACACACACACATACACACTGTGTTTAAAGTGTTTAACAAAGGTAGATCAATATTTGTAAGTCTGAGGTCAAATTTTGATCACAACTCGTACAATTTTGTTTATTATACTTGTTAATATTTGTTTTATAAATCATGATTGGACAAAGTTTTTCAAAACTAAAGATGTTCCTTTTATATATAAACCTGTTATGTTAATTTCGATTAATTTCCCTGAAGAAGTTCGGACCAGATTGCCGAACGAAACGTTGGAATTACTCATTTCAATATCGCTGAGATTTTACAAATATAATTTTTTACAAATGTCTACTTCTCACTCGGCGCCCAAATATTATAGAACTATTCTGTCAAATCTTGACTACAGTTCATTTGATTTATTTTGTAATCGAATTAAATTAGCAGAGAAACTATGTAATTGGCACAATCATCGTGTTTCCACTCTCCGTTGTCTGCAGCAGAATGCGTATCCTAAATTCGTAGCTGTCCAGTCACCTGACAACTTCAGTAGGTCGAATAAAGCAGCTCAATTTTCAGAAAGAAGACAAATTAATAAGTTTGGCGGGGTTGTTCAACTGAACTCTAATCCTAAACACCATAATTTTGAAAATACGTCTAATCATAAAATTCTAGATACTAACAGTTTGAACAGACATGAAGGCGTGATGTTAGATGACGCATAGGAAATCCTGATTAATAAATAAGAATGGATATGTATCACTAACTAATAATATTTGGTCAAAGTTTCCCGACTGTCTATATCTACTTATGGAGACGTTAAGACATTGTTTTACAACTGTTTATCTGCACACACACACACACACATACACACTGTGTTTAAAGTGTTTAACAAAGGTAGATCAATATTTGTAAGTCTGAGGTCAAATTTTGATCACAACTCGTACAATTTTGTTTATTATACTTGTTAATATTTGTTTTATAAATCATGATTGGACAAAGTTTTTCAAAACTAAAGATGTTCCTTTTATATATAAACCTGTTATGTTAATTTCGATTAATTTCCCTGAAGAAGTTCGGACCAGATTGCCGAACGAAACGTTGGAATTACTCATTTCAATATCGCTGAGATTTTACAAATATAATTTTTTACAAATGTCTACTTCTCACTCGGCGCCCAAATATTATAGAACTATTCTGTCAAATCTTGACTACAGTTCATTTGATTTATTTTGTAATCGAATTAAATTAGCAGAGAAACTATGTAATTGGCACAATCATCGTGTTTCCACTCTCCGTTGTCTGCAGCAGAATGCGTATCCTAAATTCGTAGCTGTCCAGTCACCTGACAACTTCAGTAGGTCGAATAAAGCAGCTCAATTTTCAGAAAGAAGACAAATTAATAAGTTTGGCGGGGTTGTTCAACTGAACTCTAATCCTAAACACCATAATTTTGAAAATACGTCTAATCATAAAATTCTAGATACTAACAGTTTGAACAGACATGAAGGCGTGATGTTAGATGACGCATAGGAAATCCTGATTAATAAATAAGAATGGATATGTATCACTAACTAATAATATTTGGTCAAAGTTTCCCGACTGTCTATATCTACTTATGGAGACGTTAAGACATTGTTTTACAACTGTTTATCTGCACACACACACACACACATACACACTGTGTTTAAAGTGTTTAACAAAGGTAGATCAATATTTGTAAGTCTGAGGTCAAATTTTGATCACAACTCGTACAATTTTGTTTATTATACTTGTTAATATTTGTTTTATAAATCATGATTGGACAAAGTTTTTCAAAACTAAAGATGTTCCTTTTATATATAAACCTGTTATGTTAATTTCGATTAATTTCCCTGAAGAAGTTCGGACCAGATTGCCGAACGAAACGTTGGAATTACTCATTTCAATATCGCTGAGATTTTACAAATATAATTTTTTACAAATGTCTACTTCTCACTCGGCGCCCAAATATTATAGAACTATTCTGTCAAATCTTGACTACAGTTCATTTGATTTATTTTGTAATCGAATTAAATTAGCAGAGAAACTATGTAATTGGCACAATCATCGTGTTTCCACTCTCCGTTGTCTGCAGCAGAATGCGTATCCTAAATTCGTAGCTGTCCAGTCACCTGACAACTTCAGTAGGTCGAATAAAGCAGCTCAATTTTCAGAAAGAAGACAAATTAATAAGTTTGGCGGGGTTGTTCAACTGAACTCTAATCCTAAACACCATAATTTTGAAAATACGTCTAATCATAAAATTCTAGATACTAACAGTTTGAACAGACATGAAGGCGTGATGTTAGATGACGCATAGGAAATCCTGATTAATAAATAAGAATGGATATGTATCACTAACTAATAATATTTGGTCAAAGTTTCCCGACTGTCTATATCTACTTATGGAGACGTTAAGACATTGTTTTACAACTGTTTATCTGCACACACACACACACATACACACTGTGTTTAAAGTGTTTAACAAAGGTAGATCAATATTTGTAAGTCTGAGGTCAAATTTTGATCACAACTCGTACAATTTTGTTTATTATACTTGTTAATATTTGTTTTATAAATCATGATTGGACAAAGTTTTTCAAAACTAAAGATGTTCCTTTTATATATAAACCTGTTATGTTAATTTCGATTAATTTCTCTGAAGAAGTTCGGACCAGATTGCCGAACGAAACGTTGGAATTACTCATTTCAATATCGCTGAGATTTTACAAATATAATTTTTTACAAATGTCTACTTCTCACTCGGCGCCCAAATATTATAGAACTATTCTGTCAAATCTTGACTACAGTTCATTTGATTTATTTTGTAATCGAATTAAATTAGCAGAGAAACTATGTAATTGGCACAATCATCGTGTTTCCACTCTCCGTTGTCTGCAGCAGAATGCGTATCCTAAATTCGTAGCTGTCCAGTCACCTGACAACTTCAGTAGGTCGAATAAAGCAGCTCAATTTTCAGAAAGAAGACAAATTAATAAGTTTGGCGGGGTTGTTCAACTGAACTCTAATCCTAAACACCATAATTTTGAAAATACGTCTAATCATAAAATTCTAGATACTAACAGTTTGAACAGACATGAAGGCGTGATGTTAGATGACGCATAGGAAATCCTGATTAATAAATAAGAATGGATATGTATCACTAACTAATAATATTTGGTCAAAGTTTCCCGACTGTCTATATCTACTTATGGAGACGTTAAGACATTGTTTTACAACTGTTTATCTGCACACACACACACACACATACACACTGTGTTTAAAGTGTTTAACAAAGGTAGATCAATATTTGTAAGTCTGAGGTCAAATTTTGATCACAACTCGTACAATTTTGTTTATTATACTTGTTAATATTTGTTTTATAAATCATGATTGGACAAAGTTTTTCAAAACTAAAGATGTTCCTTTTATATATAAACCTGTTATGTTAATTTCGATTAATTTCCCTGAAGAAGTTCGGACCAGATTGCCGAACGAAACGTTGGAATTACTCATTTCAATATCGCTGAGATTTTACAAATATAATTTTTTACAAATGTCTACTTCTCACTCGGCGCCCAAATATTTTTTTTATTTTATTTTTTTTTATTTTTTTTTTTATTTTTTTTTTTATTTTTTTTTATTTTTTTTTTTTTATTTTTGGTAACAGCTTAATTATATATATAATATATATAATATTATAGAACTATTCTGTCAAATCTTGACTACAGTTCATTTGATTTGAATTATATACAGTAGTAACTGGCTAGGAAAGTGAAATTCATTAGAAGAAAATCCTATATTAAAATTTTTTATGACATGAATGCAACTATCGTGAAACATAAATGACTTTTAAAAATCACGAAAATACAATCAAAGCAGAAATAGCCGGTTCATATATTTTATGTTTCTAACGATAGTTATTCTTCAATGAAGGCAGTGTCAATGCATAAAAGCTATTGAGAAAATGGTGCACAATAAATTAGTGAGGAACAGCTGACAGAATAGGTAAATTTAATTGAACAAGTGAAAGTAAAATACTAAGGATCCTCCATGCAGTCAAACGAAAATCCCTACGAAACCAATGCTTGAAAATTAATCTGATGCTCACTAGGGACTGGCCCTATTTAGGCAGTTAACCTGGGGTTCTAATGGGAAGCCGTGACCAGTAGGGTACAGCAGGTCGAAGATGAGGCAGTAACTGATCGAAAAAGAGATTGCGAAGTGGTCGCGCTATGTCGTGAATTGGCAGAAGTTAGAATTCAAGAACCATTGGATCGGGTCCCAGTGGCTCAATGGTCCACGAGCTCGCCTTGGAACCAGAAAGTCCTGGGTTTGAACGCCGGTGGGTGCGTACTGATGAGGAGTCCCAAACAAGGACGAAAGAGATGTCCAGCACTCCCAGGTTTTCCAATGGTTCTCTAACTAATGTCAGCTTATGATGAAATCCTCCATGCGAATAAACATTTTTTTGGAAATAGAGATGAACCTCTCTGGGTTAAACGAAATTCTCGGAATTAAAGGTAACCTTATTCTCATCAGAACAATTCCAACACTGACAGAGTACAAAAATGTGCACGAAAAGTTAAAAAGATGTTGGATTTCATTGAAGGCTTAAGGAAATTAAAAACAACTTACGCGTTCTTGCTGAAAGTTTTAAAAGACAAAATTTGACAGACTCAGAAAGCTGGAAAACACAAGTTAAAGGCGAATAGAAGATAGATCAAAAAACGTTTTACTCATTGATGTTTAGCTTTATTTAACTCGTGTTGTTTAACCGATTGACAGTTATTTTATGCTTTTTAAATCTCAAACCAGTTGGACAAATTTTCCTGACGCAAACGAATAAAAGCTGTTTAAGTGGACACTCGTCGAAGCTATGCTGATATTGTAAAAACATGAGTAACTTCTGTTAGAAGTCACGAAAAATCAGGTGTCGATAACAGTTGTTCTGTGTCCCACAAAATATAGAACTTTAGTGTTTTTCTTCAAATTAAGTGTCATAACATTCTGAATATTCAATCACATATGAAATTATGTGAACCTACATCCTCCTCCTGACTTGGTGAAAAAAAATTAAATACAACAAGTAATAAATCATACACAAATTTCAGTGTTACAGTTATACCTTGAGACAATATCACAAAAGTATCATTGTTACACAAGTGTAGATGAATACTTGATGCTACCTCATCGACACCTTAGATAAATGCTCCATTCTCACTGAAATCTCAAGAGTGTCTCATTTCAGTGGTTATACATACATATATTAATGCATTCATTTCGGGTTCCCCGGGGCAAGCCTAAGCTTGATACAACTTGTCAGATGACGGTTTCCAAATCAATCAACATCAAGAGAGAATTTCTACAACCTGCAATATTATCTGCAATCTTTGGTGATTTCACAACCAGTTTGTTGTTGTTTACTCGGAAAAATATTACTGATATTGAGCGGTACTCATGAATACATGTTTAGTATCATTTTCGTCACATCACATATTTAGTTAATGCACTAAATAATTATAATGATTTTTACACATGCAAAGCTTGAGCTAGCTGCTTACCGTATCCTTGCAAATGTAAAGTGAAGAGCTTGATAAATAAATCTTCACCTGAAATCTCATTCATTTTCTCGAAAACTAAGCATAACTGAATAATTTAATCACAATTTCACTTCAGGGTGAGCTCATTTTAAAATTAAATGTCGATTTCGTTAAATACTTCTTTAACCGTGAAAAAATATTATTGAATTTGAGCGGTTATCACGAATACGCGTTTACCGTCATTTTCGTCATATCACTATTTTCATTTAATGCACTTAATACTGCTAATGATTTCTACGCATGCAAAGCTTGAGCTAGCTGCTTACCGTTTTCTTGAAAATGTAAAGTTAAGAATGAATAATTTAACGTTGCCCATGCGAGTTTGACAAATAAATCTTCACCCGTAAATTTATTCATTTTCACAACTGGTTTAATTAATCTCAGAATTGAAAAGGTTCGCAGAGCAACCTAGGCATCACTGAATAATTGAATCGCAGTTTCACTTCAGATTAATTACACTAATCCCTACAATGAGCAATACAGTTTAAATGTACTCTTCATCTTTACGCCTTCTTGTGCTGAATATGCCGTTTGTCATTCGGGCTCAACTGAACTCTTCGATACAAGACATCATAAGGAACTCAGATTACCTCTTTTTTAATGATCATTGTTTCTCTATGAATAAAATTGAGAGAAACATTTTCAATCCATCAAACCTCGCTGTACTCAATGAGAAAGTTTTCACTGCCCTATACAGTAGTTTAAAGCATGTAAGTTTTTAGCGAAATCTAACTTGTTATTGTGATACACTTGTCAAGGAATTATTATTATTACATCAATTCTAAACAATCTCTGAAAATGGATCATGCATTTACCTCCTTTAACTAAATTAATCGATAATAAATTTTAAAGATATAGTTTAAGCTTTATGATTAAAAATAAGACCAGATGATTAAGTAATCGGAAAATACATATATCAATTAATTCCTAAGCAAAAGCGCAGTAATTGTGTTCAGCAAAGAAGTGTTTCTTTTCAATGACTTCACTTTCAAGCTATACGATGGTTATTATATTACGGAAATAAGCATTAAGTGGCACAAGAAATCGCTCAGTATTCAACATACATTTGATAAGAATAAAAGTGATTAATTAAGATAATAATACAATCTTAAAATCTCCACACCAATTCACTTATTTAATAATCTTTAAAGTTTTGTAATTCATCCACTTCTAGTCCACTCCCTTAATACATCATTTTAATTGTCTTTATTCTGTTCACATGTGCAATATTGACTGAGAAATTTCTAGTGCCTTTTTCCTTAAGAGAATTATGACTGTATAGCTTGAAAATGAAGCAGTTGAAAAGTAATATTTCATTGCTGAACAAATATACTGTGTTTTTCCTTTACCAAAAGTAAATTTAAATGGAATAGTTAAACCTTTTGGAGAATAGAAAACTGATACTTGTTCAGACCTATCAGTAACACACCTTCCATCGAATAGCCATACATACAGATGAATTGAAATACTTTAATATCACTTCTTTTGACAGTATAAACTACCTTCTTTTACTAAGAGTAATAATCTAGCTTTATTTCAGACAAAACGTGAAGACTCAGCACAGAAATTTCAGCGCATTTGCTATCAAAATACGTCACCTTTGTACAGGATTTGTATGTAAAGAGATCATTTGAAGTATACCATAGGAATCTGTGTTGTCGCATACAACGAGAGAACCGATTCTGTATATTTTTCATCTCCTCAAGAATTCCACAGCATTTTGTTGAAAATTCATTAAACATGTGTGCGAGTTCATGTAGTGATTATTGGATACAACCAATAAGAAGGAAATGAAGGAGAGTTTAGACATTTTGATGGATGAATATTACGATGGCCCAGTGATTTTTAGCAAGCCGATCATTGAAAAGAAATCAATATTCTCCACCAAATACAATTTTACCACTCCTGTGATATATATGTTTTCGTGATAATACCAGTGATACATCTGAAGTGCAACCGAGTGACCTACAGTATCACTGACTGTCTGGATGTCCACTCAGATTATTTTCCCATCACCATCACTGTGAACATTCAAAATGACGTTTACATTGGTTCCGATTTATACTATCCATTTAAACCACTTAGTGTTTTGGACCACCTTTTCACAGTATTTCTTTACAAACAGTTATTGCTTCTTAAATTATTCATATAGGGTCCAGTAATATTACTCACTGTCCTTTATAAGTAGTCGTTCTTGCTATTTAAATGTCTTATATTCAGGCCTTGAATTTAAGCTGTATTACTACGTTAACGTACTGGTGAAGGCTGAAAAATGTAGCATGTTAGCACATAAAGAAAGAAACTTTAAATACACAGTCTACTTTGATATCAGTAGTACACGTACAACTAAACAAGTGTTAAAGACGAATAATGAGTGAATAAAATGTTAACAGTCATCAACATTGGAAACATTTATTAGTTCAATGGATAACAATTTTTATTGCTTCTGATAGATGGAGTAATATATGCTACTAAAATACATGATGCGAAGCATATGAATAACAGTGAATCATAGTGGCTTATGATTCACTTAGGAAAACGCCTCCAACTAAAGTAAACTCTGTTAAATATACATCATATATTTTCACTTGAAAAAACACCAAAGTAGTTTATGTTCTTCCAGTAGAATACTAAAAACGTGAGTAATAACTCCGTTTCTGAAAACTAAAATTATCATTGTCCATTTTAATAGTTTTGTTTTAAAACTTTTCATTTCTCACATCTATGCTGATTATCAAGCTACTAAATTTTAAAAGATTATCTCCTGAGTAGATGTATTTTCTTGGTTCATGCTTATAGGTATTTAATCCGTATGACTGCTCCGGTATATCTGTCATACTGCTAAAGAGAGTAAATACTATGGCAAAATGAATCCTATAAACAGAAGCGAATAAGAAGTAAAGAGTTTAAGACCAAGCTAGAGTAATAAACTCAAAAAAACCTTTTCTAAACACAGAGTTCGGGGTTATAATGACGAGTCACTCACACCTCCGTCATACACATGCCTCGAAAGTGAATTGGAGAAAAGGTGTTATGTTTCAGCACTTGCATCTTAGAGACGGGCTGGTGATTAATCAGTACAACTTTGAAATATGTGTGCAGAAAAGGTGTTATGCTGAAACGCCTACCAGCAGTTCACTTCCCTTTTTTGTCAACTATCAGATCATAGAGTAAAATCAGTTTTAGCTTACTCATGTTTTCTTGATTTTATTATTGAAAAAACTGTCAGTTAATTTAAGGCCGCTCAGTGATGTACATATATGTGCGTATGTGTCAAACAGTGATTAATTTTTGAAGAAGTGCTTAAAATATCATGAATCCATAGTACTAGAAGAACGAAATTTAGCTTGACTATAGTTTTAGAACTGAGTGGTATTTCGTCTTTTCTAAAATAATGTAGAAATCAAAAAAGGGTCGGCTCAACTACAGTCAACGTAGCTTTGTCAAGCAACTAAAGTTGTCCTAATCAACTTCTAACGAATCGTTACTCTTATGTGTGTCGATATCAACAAAATTAGTGCTTCAATTTTACGGATTTCTGGGCTCTATATATGTGTGTTCGTTTAGTGGCTTTTTGTCATAAGGCCGTACATTGATTTTCAGGTAAGTGGATTCTCTTTAGATGATCAGTGTTTTACTTCATCGTCTTACGGCTATACAAATTCAACAGTTACTTTGAGCTAGAATTGACATTTATTGCTGTAGTTACAGATTATTTTCAACCATATCTGAATAAACAGCCCGACTTACTTATGGCGCCTTTTATTTGAAATTTATGCGTATTTATAAGAAAGACTTATGTTATCACGTCAACTTATGAACTGTGACCATCAAGGTTAAGTAAGAGGGGTGTCGCTGAAGCCACTTCTGTGTACAGCATTATCTGTATTTACGAAAGAAAAAATGCACATGCGTTGTTTAGTAAATGCGTTTATTTAATATAACACACAGTGGGTGATACTTTGTAATCAACGGCATGACGTTTCGAGCACAATTTATTGCTCATATTCATATCAATAAGATACGATATCGTGGAGCATGCTATTGACAAGTTTTATTACAAGTAGTATTTACAGATAGAGGAAATGAACCATTGTTGCCGGAAAACATGGAAGACACGGAAATATGCAAAGAAATGCAATAGTAAGGGCAGAATTAACACAACACTGAAGATCTTTGCAAATGGCGATTTTTATATAAAGTGAACATAATTTCCCTATTTGAAAATATCAAATTCCAAGTAAATATTCCGTTTCCAGGTGTCTTGTCTTCTGCCGTTACAATGTGATTCTGAGCAACAAATTGTGCCTGAAAAGTCAGCCAGTTATTAATAATGTAAGAATGTGGTAAATTATATAAAACTGTCTCATATAGAATTATATTCTACATTTCATCCTTACATCAATGAATATAACTTTTTATATTTTTGATTACAGCTTGATTCCACACCATATTTTGGGTGCAAGCATGGATATTGGTAGCCCAAATTTTGCAGGCCGACCTTAGATATCAGGTGTGTGTCGGCAGGGGATCGAACCTTGGACCATGTGCATGGTCAGCGAGAGTCGTAACCGCTGTGCCGCCGACGCATTACAAGAAATTGAAAGAATCTATTCACAAGATACACTTCTAATCAATTGTAATGAGTGGGCAAAAACAAGGAATTCGTTGCAGACTCAATAATATGCCGGTTATAGTTAATCCCTATAATTACACGAAACTATACAGCGGTTGTAGCGTAGTTATTTTGTAGTTTGGAATCTTTCATGCCACAAATTATTCGTTATCATAATTTCCATTTCTCTGCGTCATCCTTATTGCATGGGATGTTGGTGATAGATGTAAATCTAGATTCTGTTATCATCCTCCCTTTCTTATTTTTCTAACCAAACTGTAGCGATAAACTGAATTATTACATTTGTGTGTTTCTAAGAATTGGCCTCTAATTGACTGCATAAACCAACTTAGCCCTCTTCAAGTAATCCAAATGCTTTGCCTAAAGAGTTAACAAGGCACTTGGCATGGCAGTTCAGTGTATTATATGAAATGTGTGAACAAAGTAATAACGAAGTGTACCTAAACTTTATACATGTATATATGTAAATTACAAATACTAGGAAACAAGACCTTCTAAACGTTGATCACTCAGTTTGACGGTTCGTTAGACTGGGCAGTGAGTATATATGTACATATCATAATCACAGAACTGACAGCCTCCAAGATGATATATCAATGAATGCATATTTGAAATATTTCCTCAATTGTTTTCACCACTTACGTAACTGGTCTATAATTTATTTAACGGAGGGAAATTGTTGTTTGTGTGATGTATAACGTTTTGGACTTTGTATATAACTATCTCTGGATGAAACTTAACTGTGCGCTTATCACTACTTTATCTGTCCATCTGAGTGTTCTCGTGTCAATCATTGTGATGATGAATGGAAAGGAGAGAAGCAAGTTGTTGACTGGTACCAGAAAAATCCGACACCGCCTTGATAAAGGAATGGGAAATAGAAATAAAAGGAGAGGAACGATTTGAAGAATGTTTATTTGACGTTTCTTCTTTGTCTTGAAGATTTTGTGGCAACTGAAAAGATTTTTGGAGTATGGCTGCTCATTGTCTTCTATGCCTCCCTCTTTTCATGGGGGTCAACTAGTTAACTCAAAATCTATAGCATTCATCACTGGGAACAAAATTCCAATTTTCAGGACTGTTGTCAAATCAGTACTTTTCTATATTTCATACACTTAATGCTTTGATCAGCAAACATGAGCTTTTGTGAACAGTCGTTTTCTCTCCACAATAAAGATCAGAAGTTGAGCCAGAAAGGAGAAGCAACAAAGAACTCTGGGAACTGACCGACTAAGAAATTAACGCCCAATAAATTGGATACACTCTGAGGAAACCGCTGAATTACGTCATATACCAGGTGGAAAGTTGTATGTGACATGAATAGGGAATGATGAATTTAGCACGAGTGCTGACATGCAGTGGGGCATTTGAGGAGGACATATGAGCCTGTGGGTAATCGTGGCACCAGCTGAAATAAGCTGAAAGGAACAAAACGAAATGAAGATGTGCTGTTAAAGCCCTGTATTCCATTACGGGTAAATTTTGTTTTGATAAAGTCTCACAGTGTTATACAGTAATGTTTACTGATGTATCTTATATCAAAGCCCTGTACTTCCGTTGCAACTCAAAGGATCAGTTATAAACATCGAATTGAATGAAATTAGTAGCTTACCTGCTAATCCTGAGCAGCAGAAACATAATAGTGAGAAAGCATGTTTTATGATTCTCACACAAATTTTGCTTATTTTTGCAGAAATGTGGAAATAGGTATCCTTTTGGTTTTATTATCCACATATAAATAGCATTTCACATTTCATAAGGCAGTAATACATTCAGGTGAAGTGTGTTAATAGGAAACTACAAACAGTGTTCCTTCCAATACACGCAAACGCTTTAAAAACATAAAACAGCTTCTGTGCAACAACGCTGTAGCAGTAGGTGATAGACGAAAGAATTTAGGTCCAAAAGATCATTTTAACTGCATACTTTGTGCATCAAACTGTACCGATTAAGTAATGTTAAAGCAAAATCAGTCTGTTGTATCAAATGTTTGGATTAATGACGTGAACTCCTCATTAGCAGCAGTCTCACAACTGTTTTAATCAGCCCTTGAAAGTAACTCTGATATAATATCACTATTCATGCGTGACTGTTGAAATCTTACTACTGACTGAATGAGTACATTTTTTTGTTTCTTTACGTTCCCAGTGGAAAATAGGACTTCAAGATGAAGGCTTGAAGTTTCGGCAGCGGCGGTATTTATTTTTACAGGATAGGGTTGCTAGCCTCTTGCCTAACCTCCCCTCTTTACCAACCTTATTCCTAGCTTGGGTAAAGTAGTATGTCGGCCGGGCACTGACTCCGAACCACATGCGTGATCAGCAAGCACTTTGCCGCTGTGCCACTGAGTACATAGTACTTGCCTTCTTGATTACCACAAGTATTATCAAGCGGATCACATTAATATGTAAATAATTTCGGTCTTCAGAGGTAACTGTAGTGTAATTTTCTTTCGAAATGTGCGAAACAGAAACTGTGATTTAATTTCCACACTGGAATTTCGATTTATGCTATCACCAGTTCGACTAAATAGTTAACCACAAATTGGATAGCTTGAACTGATTTGGTTGTTTAAAATGAGACAAAATGGGTACTAGCGTGAAAGAAAAGTCTGTCTAATGTTTGGACTCCTTCGACCTGATTAACAAGCATCACTGTTTAATCTAAGTGATATTTGACTATTCATTTCAATCAATCAGTAATATATAGTATCATGCATTGTTGTTCACAAAGAACTTTTCTCTGACCCTTGGTGAAAACAGTTATGTCCCACAGTTTATTCCTAGAAAATGGAATAATATACACCATTTTCCAGACGCAGTGATAGAAGAACCATGTATCAATGTATCAGCTGCTTGCTTAATAAGCCGAACAATCTGATCTGTGCAGTAGTGCTCGAAATAGACAAATATCCTCGACATCTACTGATGTGTAGCGAATATGCCAATTTAGCAGATGTGAAAGCAGAATTATAGGTGACATTCTGACTGTTTAAACGTTCACGGAAATGTGGGAAGTACTCAGGAACAGGAACTAACAACGTAGGACCTTATATGTCGGAGACATGATCGAGGTATCACAAATTATATTTCTTTCGTCGCCAGTCTCATGTATTTCAAAGCTTTAAACAAATTGTCACTGAAACATATTAACTACTCCAGGGTTTGTCAACACACTCCTGTCTAATAAAAAGTTTTATCAGATTCCAATTGTATTTTGAAAATATAAGCACTCACTTTCTGAACCTGAGGGTAATTCAATCAACGCAAATAAAACATGGTCATTTATTCAATACAGGATTATGAAGGCATGAAAAACAAGTGAGCTGTTTTTTTAATGCCAATATGTTGTCTACTTGAAGAATAAGCGTTACTCACAATCATCTTGTCAACAGTAAAAGAAAAGTGAACAAAATATTTTGAATTCTCATTTCAAGCAACATTTTGAATTCTTTCATTTAAAAGTTTACGTGACAACAAAGTTTCTGCTTGAAGGATAAACGCTGACACGAGGTTTCCTGAATAGTTCTTTGCCATTATTACATTACTTTAATAATTTGCGATCGAATGTTTTCTAGGACACTGGGAAACATATTATATACATTGTGTACTGTGTGATATTTAAACCAGACTAGTGAGTTAAACATAAATCAAAGATCGTGTCACCGAATTTTAGCCAGTGTACGCTATTCACACATGAGTTTCATATATCAGCCTTGCAATTTATCGCTCATGGTAAATGACTAATTGCATAATTATCTGTAATCTCCGTACTCTACTATTATAAAGTGACCGGAAAGAAAGAGAAACTTGATCTACTCATTATTCTCAGGAATAAGAAGGATATGTACTAGTGATACAGTCTACGAGGAAGTGGAGTGACTCGGACAAGTCCTCAGGGAGAATGGACATTCTTCAAGCTTCATCCAGAAAAACATAGAGGTAAAGCAAAACCTGAAAGAACCCAAGCATAACCGATAAAAATGCCATCTATGAAAGCTGGATTTAAACGTGTTACCGCTGTCGAGATCTCGAAGAACCGCTTTCCCAGATCACTGGGAAAAGTCTACTTTGCAACTGACCTGCTGATCAACTTCTACAGCGGAAGACTGGTCAATGGATATTTGAACGGTAAACTGCCGCTTTGGGCCATTTCAGTGTGTATTTATAAATTCACCTGCTCCTGCAGGGCTAGTGGTATCCGCAGCACAAAGCGCACACTTCCTGAACACATCTGTGAACATGGTTAGCAAAATGACAACGCAAGACAGTTCTGTTTTTGAGCACTTGGTGAACTCTAGCCACTCGGCTCTACCAGATGCGTCTTCTAAGATCATCTACAAGGTGAGGTCAAATGGCACAGACGGTGTCAGGTTTCGACATTTGTGTATGGCAGAGAAGCTGGCTATTCGTCAATACACACTCAGACTCTATACACACAAAATGTTTGTCCAGTCTCTTATTTTACAATAATATTAACTTCTTCACTAGTCCTTCCCAGTAAATTTTTAATTTGATTTTAGTTTGCTTTTACTTCAATAAATAAAGCGCTATTATCACTCTCATATGTCCCTTTAGTACATTTTCTCGACCTCTTTACACTTGTTAAATGGATACTCGACTACCTTTATTCTCACGCAATAACAATTTTAACCTTATCAAATTTCTAACCCTTTCTTCGTTTGTGCCTTTGAGTACTACGTAACTCACAACTTTTATTTTTCCTTTTAGAGCGACTTTTGAGTAGTTATATGAATTATGTCACCCCCTATTACTCAATAATAGAGTACTATGAATTTTTGATAAAGTTAAATACGACTGTACAGTCTCTGGAGATGATTTCGTTCAAAAATAAAATTCTCTTCAATGAATAGTCATTAGTTTCCTTGATGACGTATTAATGGGTATTTTCGGACACTTGTCTTTGTAGGCTAATTCGTCTGATGTCTCCTAATTTTTAAAATATAGGATGGTGTGAGAATGTTTAAGGTTATCATTTGATGCCGTTTAGAATTGAAAGAGTCCGCAGAACCTGATTAACATGAATGTTTTGAAGTTATTATTTACACACAACTGAAAACACCTGTGAGGAAATTTAGATATTATCTGTTAAATATAAATGATGACCAGTCTCCATAGAAAGATAAATAAAATCAGAAATCGGTTTAATACATCTGAGTGACAGGAAACGGGCAGCTATGAAACCAAAACCGACAAATCCTCTAGCGATGTTCATAGGTAAATCAACCAGACTGACGTAGTGTCTAAGATCCTATGTTCCTAAACCTGCGGAAGCTTAACAACTTTCGGACGAAAATAATATTTTGAAAACAGTTACGCGTTGGATTGTTTGACAGATTCTGAAATAAAGCTCACAAGTAGAGCGTATCATTGAATACAAACAAACATATCATAAATGCCCTTGTTCCTGTTTTGCTAACTGCAGGACATCCAATGATCACCAATGGAGAGAAAGATTACCTCCTGAACTGACCAATATTACTATCATTTTTCTAACTAATCACTACTAAAATATTTAGGACCTGGTTCCAAGCTATGTAGAACTCAGAAGCTTTCAGATAACTGAAAACTCTATACACCTTGTTTTTGTGTACTTTTGAAAGACATTCGAAATATCTATCTAGAGAGCTTATTACAAAGAGGTCTGTTGAAGGGGTGATTCCCTTGTTCTTCATTTTTTCAAGATTGTTATAGTGTAACCTTCACTTACTAATGAGATGATTAATTTCTGAAGAGAGGTTTATACAACTGTGCAGTAGTGTGAAAAGTTTCTAACGCCACCTCAACAAATGACATTATGTCTCAGGAGATGATTTCACATTGTGCAAGAGAAACAGACTTCATGTGACTTTGACGACTTCAAAAATGATCTTACCCCCAATGTCTACAATGGCTGTAAGGAAAACAGTCAATAGCTTGTAAGCAAAATTGAATAGAAATTGCATAAAAACGTACCCAGAGCTCACTGATACTCTCAACGCGTATTGTCTTTGTATAGGACATACAACTGTCCATTAGCACTCGATGAATAAAACTCAGGCTGACAACTCTGTTGTATACCGAAATAAACCTGTCCGACATGGACGTGCGCAATTTTCATTCAGTTATATGATTAACAATGAGGGTTACAGACTTTTAGCAAGTTTTAGCAAGTCGAGATTAAACTCAAGAGTTAACTTACGAACATCTGCAAATGTAATAGACTAGTGACAGCTTTCAGATTATAAGAAACACAAATTTCCTAACCCAATACGAATAGACCTGTTGAGCTTTCTTCTTTGAAATATGACACTTTGGATTTGTCAAATGAATAGACATATCACTACAACAATTAGAAATAGAAATTTGGTATTCCAGAGCGTATATGCTCAGACCTTTATGCAATGGGTGGGTTCCAGAGATCAGTAATGTAATGAGATCCTTACACTATGCAAAATGACAACGGTTCGCAGTATAATGTGATAAGATTCTATCAGTGACCTTTATTCAAAAATTTGATTCATTGTGATGTATCAAGGTGACTGAGAATCTTCAGACAATACTTAAACAAATATCTTCGCTTACATTACAATATTTACATGTATATTCCGGAGGAAACTCATTGTTGCTTGTCTGTGTGCAACATTAGACGAATATTCACTTTAGTTGCTTTACAAAGAGATTCACTTAAGGCGAATAAGTCGTTATCGGGCTCAGTATTAATCATGAGAAATATGGTTAAGGATAACTGAAATCTTTAAATTTACAGTTGAGAAAAAAGTCCTGGTGGTTAGAATGCTCGGCAACCACGCATGTTTTCGGGGTTCAGTTCCCGGCCGACCCACTCCTAAAACTTCACTCAGCAGCTAACAAGCCAGAGAAGGTAGGGACGTTGGTAGTGAGGACAGCGAATGTTTTCCAGCAAAAGCAGCACAGGTGCTAGTAAAATTGCAAAGCTAATGGTTATAGGTCCTAAACTGAATGTAAAGGGATGCCAAAACATTTATATCGTTGCTCGCTCAACCATAACCATAATTCAAAGAATGAAAACATTTCTGTCCATTGAATAAAAGCGGCATTGTTATGAGGTAAAAGCTGCCTGTTTCACATAAACATTCTTACCACGTGGCCCTAGAATGTGACTCACCATGAATGCATTTTATTCTTAACTCAATTCACTCCCCTTAGAGATAATAAATTACAGCGGGTCGGGTGTGAGGACAAATACTCGCCGAAGACATTGGCTAGCGGTCGCGCTGTGTCGTGAATTGGCAGAAGTTAGAATTCAAGGACCATTGGATCGGGTCCCAGTGGCTTATTGGTACACGAGCTTGCCTTGTAACCGGAAGGTCCTGGGTTCGAATCCCAGTGGGTGCGTTCTGATGAAGAGTCACAAACTAGGACGAAACAGCTGTCCAGTACTCCCAGGTTTTCCAATGGTTCTCTAACTAATGTCAGCTCATGATGAAATCCTGAAATTGTAAATGCTTCAAAATATTTAATGTAGTGAATTCAGGTTATCGTAAAGAGTCTAAAGGTAGAATCCTCAGGTTAAGTAAACCACTTGACGTTGATAACAGTACCACAGACTCGTGATGAAAATGCAGTTTGTGTAACTGCATTTAATCATCACTTTTCCACAGTTTACTGCATGCCAGACTATTGTTATTCTCAAACGCAATACACAGAAATGTATCTGAAACACCAGCTTTTGCTAAAAAAACCAAGTTCTTTAACCAGAAAAAACTAATCCTGAATTCAAAGATGTACGTAGAAGAAGTCTGGAGAAGAGATGTTCATAGTTGATAATGTATAAACTCTCTCAGTCTGCACCTGTCTATTCTCCAATACAGTCTGAATACAGGATGACATCTACTGAATACTAACGGTCATGTCTGCTGTCTTTAACTGAATCTCTTCTCAGTTCACATTATTGCAACTTCATGAACATATTCAGTAAGATGAATCATTCTTCATTATTGAAAACACTTGTTTGAGAAAGATGATCTAACCATTCCACGCCAAACGGTGACTTATGGTGAAAGCCTTACAGTTTTCCAGTAGATAATTTCTTAATCACTCAGGCTATTGCCTATTGCTTTGATTAAAAGCCCACTACATTTCACACAATATATATGTACGTATATTACAATTGTCCAAAAAGCTCCAGTGCAGTGGATTAGTGAGTTATAATATGAATTGAGAACACTTCTTACTGTCATCATCTAGAAAGTGATTTAAGTCGAATATCATACATGGTTTTAATAGGGAATTTCGAAACTGTTAGATTAGAAAACACTGAAAGTTTGAAGTAGATTTCACAAATCAAACAGCACCATTTTCTTTTGATAAACACACAATGCGACAGAATAAGGTGGCAATATGCATCACTGGGGCATTCAACAATCTCACAAATGACAGGAGAAGACAAGTAAAACTTATAATAATGAAAACATTCACGTTGACTAGTGTACAGATAATCTATGACGTTTGTATCAGTTTACAAGAATATAGAACGCAAACTGAGGAATAACTCTGCACTGCTGACGCAGATCCCATTTGCACAAACTCACGGCAGAAATGTGCTTCATATAACTGGAGATATGTCTGCATCCTCTGATCACATACTGACTACAGAAAAATGCACGTAGAAAACAGACAAGTGGCGAATAGTTTAAGACCATTTAAGTTTGCAAACTACACCTGCATCCAAATATGAGCGTGGAAAATTACAAAGAGAAGATCTACAGAACGAAGGAATGTAAAGAGTCCTTCCAATAATCACATCTTTTCGCCTGCCTTCGCTTAATGTCCATTTAATTCAGTACCCTTTATTATAACTGCATAGGAGTTCTTACTGATGTAAGTTTTTCAGTAGTAATATATGTTGAGACACATTGTGTTTAAATATCATTCTTACACTCTTCACCTAGAAATTGATATAAACCGGAAGTCGTTCATTGTTCTAACAGGTAATATGAAGTGTAGAGTTCAAAACAACCGATATTGAAACATTCTTGGTGAATCGACATCAGTTACACAAACGTTAGTTTAGCCCCAGTTTAACCACCCATGACACCACACATTGAGAAAATAATGAAAAATGCAAGTCTCCAATGCAAATTTTGCGGTATCAGTCACTTCTAGAGTGACTGTGTCGGAGGATATCAATCAGGTTTACAGGTCTTATCCTTCCCTCCTCTTTTCTTCTTTGAAAGAGTATAATTTGATGATGAATATTTAAAATAAAAATTATAACTCTTACATTTTGGATGCGTCAATTTTATAATGTATTTCTTCTGTACTACCACTTAAACGTTAAAGTATGTTATTATCATCTATATAACCATTGTAATTTCAGGCAGTCTGCAGATGATGAGAACCTGTGAAATAGAACGATGGCGTCATTTTACACTGCAAATTTAGTCTTCCTTTCTTAATCGAAATGTAAAATGAGCAAAAATAATGAATAATAGGTTTCTATATTGTTGTGAATAAAATGCTCATACACTGCAACCACCAACTTTCTATATCATAAGGTAGCCCATGTACTCGTCAAAAAATAAGTACTCACTATTCAATTCTACGCGGGGAGAAATAATCAGATACGAACAATTCCTTATCAAGGATTTTTAATAAAGCAAATGCAGCGAAAGTCAACACTTTCTCTGGAAAATGCCTTTACGATGGAATTCGGTCTCATCCCATGGCTTTTGTTATCATGTGGTGTCATCAATCATTTATCTAATGAAACATAGATCTGTGATCATAAGCAACACGATTTCTGTCGAATGTACAAGGAGATATACTGTTATCACTATAACGTTTTCTGTTATTCACTTGAAATATTTGTGACGAAAGTTTCACTGTAGCGACTGATAAATAAATTGAATTAGCAAATAACCGTTCGATGCTGACTATTATTCATTTCGCTTCAAATAAGCCCTGAACAGGCAACTATATTTTCACATCGAAATTTTACATCTAAATATTTTCCCTAACAAAGATTATACTGAAATTCGGGTTTCAAGTCAAAAAACGGTGAAAAGTGAAGAGGAAGACAGCTCGGGATATGCGAGAAACACATCAAACCAGTTTGTATGCACTGATAGGTTAATACTACTTAAGGTAGTAGTACTTATAGTAAACGTATATACTCCTGTGTAATACCGATCAGTGTCTTTAGGCATCAAATAATCGATGGTTCGCTGTCAACATTCGTTGAGAATTAGAACCAAAGCAAGTGAAAATGTGAATATAATCAGTTTACAACAGGAGAAGCCTAGTTAGATTTGTTCAAATAAACTGAAAGAGGTTAGAAATATACAACCCATATCACAGAAACATTTTGAGAGTTGAAAAATTCAAAGAATTTAATATCCTCACTGTACTGATAAAAATGAGCTTGCAAAATATTCAAGATTTCATATGCACACAAAATTTAAACGAATCGACTTTATTTTGTCATCAGCAAATCAGAAACACATAAGCTCCATGAAATTTACTACATCTAAAGTACTTGAAAGAACATGGAGTGAATTACACTATGTATGAAAGCATTCACTCGGATTGACATATTGTTGATATTTTACGTTAAGAAAATCCATACATGAGAAATTTAGATTTTTGGTCAAAAACACAACATAAACGACAGTACCTCGTTAGTCGTTTAGTACAATGACTAAAAATCTCTTCATGAATTCCTACTGCTTGCTGAATGAAATCCATTTGAAATAACCGAGTGGAAAACTTCAAGGATAAAAATCACGTTCAACTCACCATCGCCTGAAGCATGCAAATCAATTATTAATAGTTTCCATGTCAAACTTTAAATGGCATCTTAATCTTTATGATTTCAAAATATCCTGATATATATATATATATATATATATATACGTCACTATGTATCGGATTACAAGTGGCTTTGACTTTAGTGAGACAATAAATGCTTCCATAAGTATAGAGGAGAATGCTGCTTCAGTCTGTTAAAGACTACTGTTGTTGAAACCGATATCTTTGTTGTCTTGTTTGCCGACACTGATATATATTTTCACAAGTCATATTGTGATGAATTGAAACAACCCATAAATTAACTTAATCATAGCTGACTCAGGATGAACTTTAGGACATAATTTAAAAAAATGAAACGTAAAAAAGCATTTCTAATCAGAGTTCAGATGTCGACATCAAGATGGCTGGAAGCAATCGAATGGGAAACTATGACCCATATTTCGTGCTGGTTGGCATTCCTCATCAAGATGTATCTGCAGCATTGACGGAACTTATGACCCTCCTGAGATTCTTACCCACTTCACCCAGTGAAACTGTCAGAGACGTTACCACTAAACCATTCGGTCTCGCGATTGACCTCCTGTGGGATTGTATTGGATACATTCACTGGACACTAACTAGTAAGTATTAAATGCGTTTGTTGCTTTGTTTCTTGAAGACTTAATTCTATCAGCCAAGTGTGCGTCCTGGCCAGCACCCTAGGTGACTCACCAACATGATATTCTTTGAATTAATCATATTAGATGGTTGGAGGCGTCACGAGATGATACATCTTCCGATCATAGAATGGACAAGAGTTCTTTCAAGATTGCAGATACGCCTTGCTGATAAGTGCCAAATAACACGAAATCTAGGTTAGGCAAGGCTTCCTGCCTGCCTTTAACCTTTTAAAAGTGCACTGTGATGGCGAGCCACCTAGTGGTATGGTGGCCACACTGCAAACTTGACTGGTGCAAATCAGTTTGCACCAAATAATGGACTAGACAAATAACACCAGTTACTGACTAGTGTTCAATCAGAGATCAGATACATTGAAACGAATTTTCACGCCACTCTCAGAAGTTTGCTACAACTTCATAATTACGCTTACTAGTTGCCTCAATACTGTCAGAATGTGCACAAAACTGAGGCAGCTTAGGCTGATATACATCCAAAAATACATGAAGCAAAATCATAAGGAGTGAACGTGTACTAAGCAGAGAATAATTAGGTGACGAATAATGACGGCCTACTGAAACCGAATGTAACCATGTTCTATTGGAACTTTAGGCACCAAAATGGAAATTTCAAACTACCAATCTTTAACACTGTGATAATCCCAAACAAACAACATTTCATTAAGTGATTCAGACTAACAGTGAGAACTTTATGAAATGGTGCCATGTAGAGATCTTTCCATCCATAACACTTTTCCATTCCTATTCTACGGGAAGTATTTATTTTTATTTTTGATTACAGCTTGATTCCACACCTTATTTTTGGTAGATGTATGGAATTTTCAGCCTGGATATCGGTAGCCCAAATTTTGCAGGCCGACCATAGATATCAGGTGTGCGTCGACAGGGGATCGAACCTCGGACCATGTGCATGGTCGGCGAGAGTCCTAGCCACTGTGTCACTGATCAAAAATTGTTATTCATCTAAAGATTTATACTGTCCTGACTAACAAGTCATTAAAAATTAGAAACTACAAACACCTCACATGAAAATATGAAGCGTACAACCACAGTCAGTAGGCATCACTTATTCTGACATTGGTGTTATCACCATTTAATTACCAAACATATCAACTAAGAATATGCAAGTAACTGAACACACAAAATACTGTTTAGCGTCCTAAGTATTCTAATTATCTCCACATTCTTGATAAGTCGATATCCGTAACATAACCCCTGAAACATTCTCAACACTCGACGTGACTTGCTAATTGGAACAAACCCAACAAAAAAGATAACATGAATGCAGACGGTCACAATCCAGTGACGAATGAATTATAGTCATGCGATAAATCAGAACAACTAGAAACCATTGTACCGTACCTAGACATTCACTTGATCCGATAGAAATCACTGTAGTCTTACAGTTATGAAGTTTAAGGGTTGGTTACAGACGGGCACTGAATTCATATATATATATATATACAACGAGTGTCTGGGGATATGAATAGTTTTCAGTTGGAATTGTTTGCGAACCAGCATCCCTTAGGGAATTCACGTAAGCAGCAGCAAAAAAAGATGGACCTCATTGTAATCATGCATTATGTCTTCGATCGACTGTTGCTACCCATTATTTAAATGCTTATCTGAGATATGCTTGGAACAGAACTTGGAACACTAATCGATGACAAGTACTATTCACCTTGTCGTACAATTTTTACTTCTGCAGATGTGGTTATATTTCGACTTGTTTCTTGAATTTTCTTCCACCTTACTGTCTTAAAACTTTCAGTATTTCTAAAATGCAATGTTCTAACCATTTTATGACAAAATAGCACATGTTTTAAATGACAAAGCTATAATGAACTGTCTTTCCTTTAGCGAATGACCCGTCAATTTTCCCGTATTAGGTAACCGTGACAGAATATTTTCACAAGATGTCTGAAAATGTTCAACAATATGGTTGCTAAAGAAACTGGAACAAATTATTCTGAATAGTGCATGCAAGGAATATAAAAAATCATTAAAAACTAGCAAAAATCAAATTACTCACCTGTCCGTCCTGCAAAGTGATGTGCAGTCAATATAAAGAAAAGCTTCATTAAAAAACGTGCGCACAACACACAAACATAGAAAAGGCCCTGAAGTGAGATATTAGGCTCTGGTCGAATGCTTTTGTATAGAATTCAGACACGTATTTCGACCATAACAAACAAGTGATTACGTCTCCCAATCTCATTCTGTCAACAATGGATTGTTGTTGATCGTCTGTCGAATCAAAAATGACTCCATGATGCTTATCATCATCACGGCAAACTTATCATGGACATCTTACAAGAATGAAACACTTGTATATCCTGTTAGCTTTCTTATTGTCTAAAAAAGGCTATATATGTAGTGAAGAAAATAAGAACACTCACTGCCCACATCTGCACCAGAACAAATGACGAAATTTATAAAAATTTTTATTGAACGTTCACAATAAAGAAAGTGCGGCGAAGTTAAACTTTCGACACCACTAACTACCAATCAGCGAATTATCCAATGAGATACACGAACGATGTCGAATTATCCAATGAGGTTCACGAACGCAGTTCAATGTTGTATAGCGCTTGATTCATTTCTAATGCGTGACCTTACAAGGCTGTTGTTGCAATTCGAGGAGGTTAGTGTTTCCCAGTATTTCCTAGATTTCAGTTGCTCCGGAAAGAACGAATTTGATTGTGTGGTGGTATCATGACTTTAAAAAGCTAAACCAAATCAACTGATGGGTTTGTTCATCGTTGTGCTATATGTTTGAAGCCTACTAACACTAGAGAGGGTATGCTGATAATTTTATTATTTCGTAGGAACTTTTTTCGCTAGGTCGCTTCTCTCCCTAAGGATAGCAGATAGAAAAGCAACTACTCTTATACCTATTGTTACCAGAATTGTTAAGCGGGGGTCAATTATACACACGGAAAGGCTACAATTCGCTGTCATCTCTGGGATATATTCATCGTAGAGACAACCATTCAAGTGATTTTGTGCATCCCGTTACGAGGACACATACAAGTTCTAATGAAGGATTTTGGGGCAGGTTGGAAAATAGGATAAGGGCTATAAATGTATCTCAAGAGGATCTCATTTATAGTCATTTGGATGAATATATGTACAGGATATGGTGTTACTTCTCCAATGACAGTCCCATGCTAAACTGGGAGATTTTTCTTTCACATGTTCGAGAAAAATATCCCATGTAACCTTTTTTATTATCTATTTTATGCTTTTTTCTATAAATATACATTTCCATTCATCATATATGCCTCTTTAATGTGATTGGTCCGTTCAACGTCGTTTGCTGATTAGTTGTTAGTGGTGTCGAAAGTTTAACTTTGCCGAAAGTGCAATATTAATTGATGTCTATTCTGAAAATCGCTTTGCTCTGGTATCACCAGGACCTAGAAAGTGTCATTTATCCAGGGGGTATAACTAATATTTCATTAAAACACTGGGACCTTAAACACCTAACATTAGGATATGAATCGTTCACTCACGACGTTAGTTTCATCATCACTTAATTACCCATCACACCGCCTACCGAGCAACTGAACTGAGGATATGCAAATGGATGTACAAGCAAGATTCTTTCGGCCCTACGATGTGAATCCAGGATCCCGAGAAATGCATTCCTACGTACATTACAGATATGTTGCATTGGAACAGTAGATTTTTCTGGTAAAACAGGGTTTTCCCACTACATAACGTTTGAATGTATATGTGATGAGCGCAATCAAGAGGATTCCTTTATAATGATCAATACAATGGTCGCAAACACTGATAACCTTCTAAAAGTGCACTGTGATGGCGAGCCACCTAGTGGTATGGTGGCCACACTGCAAACTTGACTGGTGCAAATCAGTTTGCACCAAATAATGGACTAGACAAATAACACCAGTTACTGACTAGTGTTCAATCAGAGATCAGATACATTGAAACGAATTTTCACGCCACTCTCAGAAGTTTGCTACAACTTCATAATTACGCTTACTGATTGCCTTAACACTGAAGTCTTCAGCATCAGTCTGGAAAACACTAACATCTCAGTCCAAACAAAAAAGAAGCATATATATCCTGAATAGCGCGTTCACTGAGTATAAATCAGAGCTTGAACTGAGGAAAATATACAAAAACTCACTAGCCGATCCTGTGTAGTTTTGAACAAAAATTTGTATGTTCCATTAAAAAATGAAGGCAGTGAAAGCCAACTTTGAGCCTTGCATAAATGATTTCGTATTGAATTAAGGCACTTCATCTGACTGAAACAAACAACTCGTTAAGACTATTGATTCATTCCTTCAATAATGGAATTTTATTATTCATTTATCAAATGAAAATTATTTCCGTAATCACTATCAGCATTACTTTCCGTTATAATTAATTGCAGATATTTCAAAAGCGTGAAATACCTGGTCACATATATCTCATCACTAAACGTGGTGGCACTTTTGAAATGATATCAAACGTGAACTGAGGCACACTCACAAAATCCAGGAAGATTTATGTCAAAATTTACTTAATAACCAATAAGGATCGCATCACTTGATGTTTCTTACTCATAACATTATGACTGGTTGAAACGTAGGTTTCATACAAATAAGCTTAATACGCCGCATCAGCTGTAGCTTTTCTACAACGAAACAATTTGTAAAATCCGTCACATATCTGTGTTTTATTAAGGCAGGTAGGTAAGAAATATATGAAGAATATTCTATGGTACCACATATATTCCAAACACTGACATCTAAAACTAGGTAGTCTGTTTACCGACCAAAAACTGAAAACTCACCACCACCGTCTATGTAAGAAGGGATAACCAAGTCCCATTTATGCTTTTCACAACAAAGGGATTACACTGAAATTTGATGTTCACTTTGAACACTATTTATTGCACATGTCTTTCAAAAATGAAGTCTCTGTATGCCTCTCTGTCTTCAACATTTGAACCCATCTGTGTTGTGTACATTTTGGAGATTCTCAGTCAGTTTCTTCTAATTACAGTATCATTGATAAGGTTTCTTTTCTAGAAATTACCAGCCCTCATTTGTTCATCTAGTATTTCAAAGTGTGATTTTTACATTGGAATGTCTATATTATACGTTCGATTGTGACTAGCGATAAAATCACCACTCCATTATGCGGTTTCTCCATTTTGAGACAAACTCAATAACTGTTAGCTGTAGTGTTTAACTGCTGTCCACTATGTCAGAGGGTCACTAAAACAAGCAACAAAGGTTAATAAAGGAGGATTTAATGAAATCATCCAATTTCGGTAGAACTCTTCAGCCGAATAGAATACTCTACATGCACGATATATATACTTTTGAAATTACACTGGGGGATATAAAACTGATAAGCAAATAAACATCATTGAATTAGTCTTTCAGAAAGATGGATCGTTTGCCGAAATGGTTGAAAACAGCTGAATGCAAAGTGCCTAAATCCTCAGTAACAAAACATCTTGTGAACTGTGGACATGATATCGACGCTGTCAAGTCATTCATTATTGTCAGCCGACAAAGAAACAGGAAGATACTTGCAATTGCAGAGGCTTCTGCAATCTGAGTTTATAAACCAGGTCTCTGTGTACAAAAAGGGATGGTCGTCAATTTGAAACTACCATGGTAATACGTTTTTCTTATTATTCTACGTCTTATTATTATTCTTGATTCATTTAAAACTATCCTTTATCAGTAGCATTATCTTAACACACCTCAACATTATTATTTTTATTATTATTAAAACTATTACTATTGATACACTCTGTCTGCCATTCTTGATATGTTCTCTAATGACTTATTGTTTATCTAAGTGATGTAATTGAAGCTTAAACCATTTTATCCCAATCTGATCTCCCATACTCCCTCTCCCCCTATCTATTTGAACATAACCTAGAAAACATTCGCACCTATCTTTCTGCATGGCTAACTCAATGTAGTTTGTTTACTTATCAGTCTTATATCTCCCAATGTAATTTCAAAAGTACATGCATCCGAGTATGTAGAGTATTCTATTCGGCTGAAGAGTTCTACCAAAATTTGATGAATTCATTAAATCCTGCTTTATTAACCTTTGTTGCTTGTTTTAAATTCGTATCAGGTGACTAAAAACCCAATCAACTTGAAATTATCAATGCAGATAATACAGTGGCATTCGTCCAATGATGTACAGCAAATGAGGCTGACTCATATAACGAGATATTTCAACACGAGATCACAAAATATCAATGAACAGCCATATTTTTGAGTCTAAAGGACATAAACGTGAATGGTGATCAGTGAGAATGATGCAAACATTCAAACCAAACACTTTAAAAATAAGGAAGACAACTGAATCACCCTCCCATGTGAATACAGAGAATTTAAGATTAAATCTAAGTACAAAATATATTTCTCGTCACTATGATCATATACTCAGAGTACACAAAAGATATCGGTGCTCAGTATGGCAGTACAGTACGGATTTTACAATCTCTTGCTCATAACAGCACCCAAACTAGTGAATGTCTAAATACTCACTATACGAAACTACACAGTGACGAACAAAAGAAAATGAAAATGAGAAAAATTGGCATTGCAGATTCGTGACACTAAAAACTAATGTAAAGCTTTAGTGAAATAATTTTGTACCGAACTAGCACACTGTCTTCCACTGCAAACAAACTAGGGAATATCTCATTCTGTGTCATTATTGCAGTGCTGACATCTTCATCTCTTAAATACTAAGGTCGCTGTCATCTGTCTTTATCCATCGCACTTCACATCAAGATTATAATTGAGGAGGATTATTCGAATAGCTGAACTGCCTAATTATTATTACGTACTGTAAAATACATCATTTTACGAGGTGAATATTCTTACCATCAAAGTCTGGAAGACAGTTAGCAGTGGAGAGTACTCACTAATTTTATCAATAGTTTGATATAAAAATTATAAAACAACTACTTTGAAAGGTTTTAGTTTCGTAAGGGTACTGCATCAACATATGTGTCTCAGAAAAGTATAAAATCACTGAAAATAAGTTTCATTCTACTTTTTTCAGTATCCAGAAATAAAGGGAAGCAAAGAATTCGTCCATCAGTTTCACGGATTGAAGTCGTAAACATTTACACTTTTCTAGTGAACGCCTAGTTTTACCTAATACCTCAAAATACAACTTCATAAATTAGT
This sequence comes from Trichobilharzia regenti, assembly GCA_944472135.2. NCBI lineage: Eukaryota > Metazoa > Platyhelminthes > Trematoda > Strigeidida > Schistosomatidae > Trichobilharzia > Trichobilharzia regenti. The sequence continues at coordinate 26,110,822 of OX235266.1, read as the reverse complement.
ATTGCCCTATGATAAATTTCATGAAAGTTTTGGTGTTTTCAAAGCGACTGTTTTGTAGAGGTCTACGTGAATCACAGAAGTTTCAGAATAAAAAATGCCTTACACAAAATGGTATGTTACTTATATCTTAAAATATTCACTTAATGTATGTATAATTGAATGTTAAATCAAAATTCACATCGCCCTCCATAGGAAATCCTGTTGACAGGAATCAACTAAACATTTTGAAACATCTCAAGCAAAAATATCTCCATCAGTAACCACAGCTAGGGAAAAACAGGACAAGCTTTTCAGCTACTAAGCTCTTTTCAGTGAATTCTTCTTTTTATCTGTAGAATCCCATTTACATTCAAATATTATTAACTTGAGAGGAGAGTGGCAAACGAGGTGAGATTGGTGTGTACTCTTTGGCAATTTCGATATGACCATTAAAAAACTTTAGATTGCACTAAAAAAGTTTTATTTAGTCGATTGGTGAGCTTTTTGCTCTAACCAATATTAGCAACAACAGGGACAACAACAACTTGATACGATACCACCGAAAATACAACGTAAGAAGACAAGAAAGAAGACTGATTGTTCATGTGGTGAGCTCTTACTGTCTCGTGTCAAAGGAGAAGATGGTTGACAGAGCCTGCGTATATGCATGCTTTCAGTGACGCTGAGAGACACTTGCTACATTGACAAATGAAAACAGCCAATATTATTTCAAGCTCACAAGTGGGGCGGGAGAAATAAAACCAGACATATAAAAGCGCATGTGGAAAATTAGGTATATGTGTCCTATTTGCCAACACTATCAGAAACGTAACTGAAGTTAAATAGAAGTGCTAGAGTTATGTAATATGACAAGTCATTTAACGAATGAGTTGTAATCAGCTGAAATGTGATATTATGATTGAGCAGGAGTCAAATAGAAGAGTTATAAAAGGTTAAAAATCAGACAAATCAAGTTGGAGAAAGAGAATAATCCCTTCACTTTCAGTGTTATAGCAAAGACCCTCTTGATTTCTGTCTACTTGTTTCATTATTAACTTTTTGAAAGTTTTTTATTTTTTATAAAATGTTACTCCATATCGCATATCTTTTCCTATTTGTATAGATCAATATTGCAACTCTTTTATTAAATTATTTATCTCATTACGCAACTTCAACCTCTCAATTCAACTCATCTTATTTAGCAATTTATGTTAGCTACTGTGATTGTGTATACTCATCTGTTTTGTCGGAATCCTACTAATGCCCGGCTGATTAATGCGAATAAACAACAGCCCATAAACTAGCGAAAATAAAATTCTCACCATGCGATCCTGTAAAGTGATGAACGGTTGAAATCAAAGGATGTTATATTAAATTCTAGTAACTTCTACAAAGAAAGATTTTAGAGTTTAATGTTAATCTTCGGTTAAATGCCTTCGTACTGAGCTGGGTAGATTCTTCCTGGTAAAGCGAACATGTCAGTGAGACCTCATATCTAGTTACTTGAATGAAAGATGACCACATAACGAAGATTCTTTTTCACGATTTACCATAGACAATCTAAGAAGTTAGAATTATCCGATGTCCTGTTGCGCTTCGCATTTTACTGGACATGGGTCTTCATTAGCATTGACGACGTCACAAATAAAAACAAGTGTTTATTCGAGATGAGTAGTATACACATATATCTTGTTTCAAAGGACATTTTAACAAAATGGAACGATTTCGCTATCTGTCTGAAGTATAGACTTTCATTTTTGTACAACAATTTGAATACACCTGTATAAATAGACAAATTCTACGGCTCAGGGTTAATGCCAGACAAAAGTGTTAATTTACAGAATCGCTTGTTAAATCCATCAACAGTAAAACAGTCACAATGCATAAGCCATTGTCGTTGCTTACCACCTTCACATAAATGGATTCAAAATACAATAACTGTTACTCATCTGTAAACTCTTATGATGTTTTTCATATTTTCTATAGAAACTCTTCAAAATTCATGATGAGATTAACATACGCTGACGAAGATGTGATCACGAAGGTATGTTCGATACCGCTTCTTGACAGTGGTCAGAAACAGATTCAATTTTGGAATTAGTTGTTTGCCTACTGATCCTATGTATTGTTATTTAAACACGATGTTCCGCATACTGTACACATTTCAGTTATATTATCCAGTGGGAATTTTCTTTACAAATACAAGATGATTGAATGAACTTCACTTTAACAATAGACAGATTCAAATGTGGTGATCCGTCAAAGTGAGAAATTTACGCGTATACAACTCTAACTGATACAAATGTATTACGTAGGAGTTTGTAAATATATTGGAAAGCGAAGGGGATGATAGAAAGTATGGCCAATATTCACCTACGAATATATAAACAAAACATGGCGATAGTTCCTAAGAAGACACGTTTAATGAATACCAATCAACCAAAAAAGGGCCAACCTCCAATTTTCTGAACATATGCCGAAAAGCTTGAGTCTGAAGGGAACAAAACGCTTACAATAGTGCCATTATCAGCCATCTCCTTGATACCGGTCACGAGGTGAAAATCGCTTCATCCATGGACAGAAAAACCTAATTCTCCTCAAGTTTCCCGAATCACTTTCCATCAAACGGCTGAAACCCAAATTTTGTGTCAGAAAGAAGCAGTAATCAGTAATTTCTTGCCATCCTGGTAACTGGATGTCTTTATTTTCTATTTCATTTGATTACGTAACGACCCCCACCTTTGATTTGATATAGTGTAATTTTGATTGTGACTTGTTTATGTGATTTGAGTTGAACTCAGTACATTTTTGTCAAATTGATTAGTTGCTCATCGTCTTACGCACTTCTCTTCGTTATTGTGTAACTCATACAACATTGTATGCATACATTCACTTTGTTTAAACTTCAACTAACTGTGCGAAAACCATATAAGCCTTATTTTCTGAGCACTGTTCACCAAGTTGAGGACCGCCTGTCAACTGAAATCGTGAAAAATTTTCAAGCATGCTAAAACCTTTCTGCGCATAAAAGTAAAAATTATTAAAGCTGTAAGCAGCTGATGGGAAGCCAACGAGATAAGCAGTGGTAGTAACGTATTATTCTGTAAAAGCTGCTGTTCCTGCTTTCTTCAAATTCATGAAGGCGAAAAAAGTATGACTAATCAATTAACTTTAATTCATCGGATATACAAAACTGAATCTTCACTCACCGGATGAACCTAAATCAAAATATTCGTATTTCAGCACAAAAAGGTGTCTCAATTCATTGAATAAGCTGATACATTCACTTGTCAAACATACATTTCTTGAAAATCAGTAAATCTTAAAGAATCACAGAGATAAAAATGATGACAATATTCACATTGATGAACGCATAATGCAACAAATGCTGAGAGAGTTTATGGGGTTAATCGACATGTTACGAAACCCACAATAAAATTATATTTTCAGATATTGATCAAAACAAGTGAATTTGTTGATGTGCTCAAAATCAATATGGAACATTGAAGAATAGAAGAGACAAATTTACTTAACAATTACAATGCCTGCTTATTTGGCATCAGCAATCCACATAAAGTAGTTATTAAATTGTTAGGTCCTAAATGTTTTCACAGCTAATCTGGAGGTGAGTACTCAGTGCGAAAAATTAACTCTATACACCGTGCCACCTGTAAATACATTACTAATTATATCCCCATTCAGAGACATAATTATAAACTTTCCTTCCGTGAAAACCTACCTGTCAAATCATCTAAAATCAAACATTCCGAAATGAAGAGGAACATGCATTTAAATGTAGGCTAACGTATTGCAAATAACGGGTACAAATTGAACAAAATTAAAGTCGAAACTTTATTAAGAATGGGAAGAACAATGGATAAAATTGCTTGAATTTCACATTACTGAAAACTACAGAAACGCGTCCTTATACACCAAAATCTAAATGGAATATAACGATGTCGCGGTACATAACAATCAACGTAAAAACAAGAAATTTTAAGACAAGAAGCATTGCAAAGAATTCTAAAAGCAAAGAAATAAAGCAGCTAATGAGCGATGAAGAAAATTACCGAAGCAGGAGACCGGGAAATGCGTAAACCGCCATATATATTCACAAAATAGCATGAAGTGGAATAAGCCAAAATCACTTCGTTATAATGAAGTTTAGTTTGAATTTTCCAATTAATGAATACCAAAACGATATGAATATCAAATTCACATCTCCCAAATATTTTCAAACTATTGAAAGGGAATTTGGTTTGGACATATATAAAATCTCTCTCTATACACCAGGTGTTTTTAAAATTAGTCGCCGTAAAATGCATTCTTCGACATGATGTTCATAAACTAGAAGTGCATTAAATTAATTGTGGTCAACACAACAAAGCAGATTTTACAATTTCGTGTTCATGTAAAGAAATGATACGTTATGCATTATAATAATCAGTCTCCTGAGTGAAACGGAACCCACCTGGTGATGCCCCTAAAATGCAACATGTCACTTAAAAAGTTTATTGACGAATGTACAATACCAGTAACAATAATAAAATTAATCGCTCGAATTTCGGAAACCATATTTTGTAATAAGTCTTCGAAATCACTGATATGTGTTTTCGTCTATCCGAGTACTATTCGTCCTTCTGATAAACGCAATACACGGTGCATGACGAGCTCATTGCTTACCACGTCCACCTGATTTTCATTCAAAAATTTGAGATATTCATTTATACCCTCGCTGATTCAACATATCATCAACACAAACTACATCACACCACACAACACGCTGATTGCTCACCTTCTTGACCTGAATGTGTTTCAAATAAAAGGAAAGATATACAGATATATACATTTTTATATCTCCCTGGATGTTTCAGATTATGACGAGTGAATCTCCAATCGCCGGATACAGCCACATGCAGAAATGTAGATTTTATCATACAGTACAATGTGAATTTCCATGCAAACCATTAGGAGTTCACCGGTCAATAGGAAAGACCGAGATGTGTTCCTAGTCACTACGATCATATGGTCAGAGTGTACAAGATATTTTTGTTTTCAATGTGAAGTACAGTACAGAATTTATAATCTCGCGCTAGTCTTCATTCAAAGACATATGATATTATGCATGAAATCAATCAATCCCCTGCATGAAATGAAACCTACCTGGTAATACTCCTTAAATGGCACATATCACATAATGTAGTGTGTTGAGGAAGTGAGAAGATAAACAAGTCACAAAATTCACAATCCATAATTTGATCAGATATTAAATACACACTATCACGTTGCTATCCAACAACACATTAATACCAGAATGCATGCACAACAGCCGAGACATGAAGAGAAGGCGAGGAAGTGGAGATGACCAGGTATATACCCACGTAAATTTTAAATCACCAGATAATGAAGAAGTAACAACAATGTTTCATGAATTTTACGAATAACAGTGACCGTTATCAGAACACTAAATCCCACCGTTTGGATGATGAGGGAAATAACACCAAAAAATTGTCGAACGTAGTTTACATGAAGGATATTGATGTCGACGACGAAGATATATCATATATGCAATGCTTCTCTTGTTTCCATGTAAATTCTCTCCTGTCAAATCTAAGTGTATGCTCATCACTCGTCCCCTGACAAATTAAAAATCTTCAATCAAATAAACTGGTGCTTTCCACATATTCGAGAAATAGTTTGAATAAGAATACGAATACAGACGGCCTTCTGGTCTCAAGATTAACGCTGAAAAGTGGTGGAAATTGAAAAAAATTCTCGCTAGATCCCTTAATACACACTGTCACACAGTACTCAATATAAGCTCGTCGCTCACCCTTTCCATCTAAATGGATTCAAAATTTCGGAATTGACATTTACACCATGTTCAACAATAACAGTTAGCAGTTACATACCTGTTTTATTCTTTCTCACAGTTTTAAACATGAGATCTAGCACGCATGATCAATTTCACTTTTCAGAAATCATTTTTCGCCTACCGGTCATATGCTTATTCCACTCATGATGCATTGACATAGGTGCATATTTCTAAGAACGAGTTACCGCATAAGTAAAATCGAAAAGACGCATCATATACATATAGCGAAACACCACTCAGTGTTCTGATATCAACTCAAACGAATCTTCTCATTCATGTACAGCAGACTCTCTTGAGCAACGTGATTATTAGCTGATGCAACAAGGTGAGTCCACCACACACATGTTCACTTGTGTAACGCTCATCGTACTTTCCGGGTAATGGAAGCATAAATACCGCGTAAATTCGTGAAGCCATTCATAGCGGAAATCGATGTGATGACACAACAAATACCATCTGAAAACTGACTGAAGTGAAGAGATCCTCTTCAATGTATTCGTGAAAAAAGCTGCTCATTGAATATTGATGGAAACTGAAGCGACCAATATCAACTGACTAACATAATTCACACCACAGGTCAAATGTGCAGAATCATTACCACATACTGATCATGACAGAGATTCAATAGGAACCACTGCTTAAAATTTCAAATATACCAAACTGAAACTTAGGTTGGCTGTTGGGAGAACGAAGAATAAATCTCCATGAATCGAAAATTGTTCACTTCAGTCGGAAAAAACGTCATGTGCTATCTGTGGTGTATGCTGATTTCACGATTATCTGTATTTTGAAATCAGACATCCCAAATGAGCGATGTACTTCAACAAGTCTGTCAGAAGATCACCAATCATTTCCACTGCATAGCAATACCGAGATTCAAGCATGAAGTGCATAAGTGCCTTCTAGGCGAATACTTGCACAATTTGAATATAATATAGCCCAAAGCTGTAATGGAATTGATGATGTTACTAGTTAGTAATATATCTAATTATCCATCTCAGACAGTGACTGAATACAAGGCAGGAAATAAGTTGTCATGTGTATCATAGAGCGGGTGACGACATGCCATGGTTAACAGATAGTGGTTTTCGATTAAAATATCACATATCAAATCGACCGTGACTCGGCACTAATTGAAGCCTGTCATATTATAATGTTCAAGTAATGGCCAGTGATCTATTATTCACCAGTTCACTCTCGAAAACAAAACTGCCTCGTCATGGCGTCAAAATCACCGACCAGCGTGTTCGACTAAATCAGTACCATTTGCCCTTCGCACGAAAAAGACCACAGGGTACATATCGTGCTCATCACTTACCATGCCCACCTGAATGCATTCAAAATATTCAAATATACAGCTTTGCATCAACTAAAGTGAATGTGCCATCGAAAGATCTAGGACGAATTATCTTGTAAGCATTTCCAGTTCCAATTTTTGACAACCATGATGAGAATCAATACACTGGTAATACACAGGTCACTTTTTGGAAATTGTTCATCAACCAGTTATCCTGTGCCCTGAATTGGTCCATGCTCTTTACTACACGCTTCATTCAAACTATTCAGGAAAAATATTGTATTCAAGTGTCTATCAGCCGGTTCATCGAAATCTTCGACAACGCTTATCAGGAATCCCAGCCAACCGTCTTATAGGCAAATACACTGTACACACAAAATGGCATCACACAGAAGAGGTATACACCTAAGTTAGTCCTCAACATCATAGTAAGCACCACATTGTTGGAATCAAACCGGACGTTAGAAACAAACTTATACGACCTGAACACAAGTTCCGTACTAAATAGTTCACAGACTGACAACAAGAGAACTTGAGATTTTCCCTCAAAACATCTTAACAGAAGCCATCATGCACCAACAGAACGAAATTTCTGGAATATCTGTGTTCTTTGGAATCTGGATCAACATAGAGCATATAACCAACAGATAATCACAACCAAATCAGACAAATTGCAAATCAAATAACCATGTTTATATACAAACGCATATCAAATACACACACAAGTGGATTACTTTGCATTTTACTCTTATGCAGGAAAGTGTGTGGAATGTCAACTACGAATATCAACAACACATGACGACACTTCACATCAAGATTATAATTGAGGAGGATTATTCGAATAGCTGAACTGCCTAATTATTATTACGTACTGTAAAATACATCATTTTACGAGGTGAATATTCTTACCATCAAAGTCTGGAAGACAGTTAGCAGTGGAGAGTACTCACTAATTTTATCAATAGTTTGATATAAAAATTATAAAACAACTACTTTGAAAGGTTTTAGTTTCGTAAGGGTACTGCATCAACATATGTGTCTCAGAAAAGTATAAAATCACTGAAAATAAGTTTCATTCTACTTTTTTCAGTATCCAGAAATAAAGGGAAGCAAAGAATTCGTCCATCAGTTTCACGGATTGAAGTCGTAAACATTTACACTTTTCTAGTGAACGCCTAGTTTTACCTAATACCTCAAAATACAACTTCATAAATTAGTATTGCCCTATGATAAATTTCATGAAAGTTTTGGTGTTTTCAAAGCGACTGTTTTGTAGAGGTCTACGTGAATCACAGAAGTTTCAGAATAAAAAATGCCTTACACAAAATGGTATGTTACTTATATCTTAAAATATTCACTTAATGTATGTATAATTGAATGTTAAATCAAAATTCACATCGCCCTCCATAGGAAATCCTGTTGACAGGAATCAACTAAACATTTTGAAACATCTCAAGCAAAAATATCTCCATCAGTAACCACAGCTAGGGAAAAACAGGACAAGCTTTTCAGCTACTAAGCTCTTTTCGGTGAATTCTTCTTTTTATCTGTAGAATCCCATTTACATTCAAATATTATTAACTTGAGAGGAGAGTGGCAAACGAGGTGAGATTGGTGTGTACTCTTTGGCAATTTCGATATGACCATTAAAAAACTTTAGATTGCACTAAAAAAGTTTTATTTAGTCGATTGGTGAGCTTTTTGCTCTAACCAATATTAGCAACAACAGGGACAACAACAACTTGATACGATACCACCGAAAATACAACGTAAGAAGACAAGAAAGAAGACTGATTGTTCATGTGGTGAGCTCTTACTGTCTCGTGTCAAAGGAGAAGATGGTTGACAGAGCCTGCGTATATGCATGCTTTCAGTGACGCTGAGAGACACTTGCTACATTGACAAATGAAAACAGCCAATATTATTTCAAGCTCACAAGTGGGGCGGGAGAAATAAAACCAGACATATAAAAGCGCATGTGGAAAATTAGGTATATGTGTCCTATTTGCCAACACTATCAGAAACGTAACTGAAGTTAAATAGAAGTGCTAGAGTTATGTAATATGACAAGTCATTTAACGAATGAGTTGTAATCAGCTGAAATGTGATATTATGATTGAGCAGGAGTCAAATAGAAGAGTTATAAAAGGTTAAAAATCAGACAAATCAAGTTGGAGAAAGAGAATAATCCCTTCACTTTCAGTGTTATAGCAAAGACCCTCTTGATTTCTGTCTACTTGTTTCATTATTAACTTTTTGAAAGTTTTTTATTTTTTATAAAATGTTACTCCATATCGCATATCTTTTCCTATTTGTATAGATCAATATTGCAACTCTTTTATTAAATTATTTATCTCATTACGCAACTTCAACCTCTCAATTCAACTCATCTTATTTAGCAATTTATGTTAGCTACTGTGATTGTGTATACTCATCTGTTTTGTCGGAATCCTACTAATGCCCGGCTGATTAATGCGAATAAACAACAGCCCATAAACTAGCGAAAATAAAATTCTCACCATGCGATCCTGTAAAGTGATGAACGGTTGAAATCAAAGGATGTTATATTAAATTCTAGTAACTTCTACAAAGAAAGATTTTAGAGTTTAATGTTAATCTTCGGTTAAATGCCTTCGTACTGAGCTGGGTAGATTCTTCCTGGTAAAGCGAACATGTCAGTGAGACCTCATATCTAGTTACTTGAATGAAAGATGACCACATAACGAAGATTCTTTTTCACGATTTACCATAGACAATCTAAGAAGTTAGAATTATCCGATGTCCTGTTGCGCTTCGCATTTTACTGGACATGGGTCTTCATTAGCATTGACGACGTCACAAATAAAAACAAGTGTTTATTCGAGATGAGTAGTATACACATATATCTTGTTTCAAAGGACATTTTAACAAAATGGAACGATTTCGCTATCTGTCTGAAGTATAGACTTTCATTTTTGTACAACAATTTGAATACACCTGTATAAATAGACAAATTCTACGGCTCAGGGTTAATGCCAGACAAAAGTGTTAATTTACAGAATCGCTTGTTAAATCCATCAACAGTAAAACAGTCACAATGCATAAGCCATTGTCGTTGCTTACCACCTTCACATAAATGGATTCAAAATACAATAACTGTTACTCATCTGTAAACTCTTATGATGTTTTTCATATTTTCTATAGAAACTCTTCAAAATTCATGATGAGATTAACATACGCTGACGAAGATGTGATCACGAAGGTATGTTCGATACCGCTTCTTGACAGTGGTCAGAAACAGATTCAATTTTGGAATTAGTTGTTTGCCTACTGATCCTATGTATTGTTATTTAAACACGATGTTCCGCATACTGTACACATTTCAGTTATATTATCCAGTGGGAATTTTCTTTACAAATACAAGATGATTGAATGAACTTCACTTTAACAATAGACAGATTCAAATGTGGTGATCCGTCAAAGTGAGAAATTTACGCGTATACAACTCTAACTGATACAAATGTATTACGTAGGAGTTTGTAAATATATTGGAAAGCGAAGGGGATGATAGAAAGTATGGCCAATATTCACCTACGAATATATAAACAAAACATGGCGATAGTTCCTAAGAAGACACGTTTAATGAATACCAATCAACCAAAAAAGGGCCAACCTCCAATTTTCTGAACATATGCCGAAAAGCTTGAGTCTGAAGGGAACAAAACGCTTACAATAGTGCCATTATCAGCCATCTCCTTGATACCGGTCACGAGGTGAAAATCGCTTCATCCATGGACAGAAAAACCTAATTCTCCTCAAGTTTCCCGAATCACTTTCCATCAAACGGCTGAAACCCAAATTTTGTGTCAGAAAGAAGCAGTAATCAGTAATTTCTTGCCATCCTGGTAACTGGATGTCTTTATTTTCTATTTCATTTGATTACGTAACGACCCCCACCTTTGATTTGATATAGTGTAATTTTGATTGTGACTTGTTTATGTGATTTGAGTTGAACTCAGTACATTTTTGTCAAATTGATTAGTTGCTCATCGTCTTACGCACTTCTCTTCGTTATTGTGTAACTCATACAACATTGTATGCATACATTCACTTTGTTTAAACTTCAACTAACTGTGCGAAAACCATATAAGCCTTATTTTCTGAGCACTGTTCACCAAGTTGAGGACCGCCTGTCAACTGAAATCGTGAAAAATTTTCAAGCATGCTAAAACCTTTCTGCGCATAAAAGTAAAAATTATTAAAGCTGTAAGCAGCTGATGGGAAGCCAACGAGATAAGCAGTGGTAGTAACGTATTATTCTGTAAAAGCTGCTGTTCCTGCTTTCTTCAAATTCATGAAGGCGAAAAAAGTATGACTAATCAATTAACTTTAATTCATCGGATATACAAAACTGAATCTTCACTCACCGGATGAACCTAAATCAAAATATTCGTATTTCAGCACAAAAAGGTGTCTCAATTCATTGAATAAGCTGATACATTCACTTGTCAAACATACATTTCTTGAAAATCAGTAAATCTTAAAGAATCACAGAGATAAAAATGATGACAATATTCACATTGATGAACGCATAATGCAACAAATGCTGAGAGAGTTTATGGGGTTAATCGACATGTTACGAAACCCACAATAAAATTATATTTTCAGATATTGATCAAAACAAGTGAATTTGTTGATGTGCTCAAAATCAATATGGAACATTGAAGAATAGAAGAGACAAATTTACTTAACAATTACAATGCCTGCTTATTTGGCATCAGCAATCCACATAAAGTAGTTATTAAATTGTTAGGTCCTAAATGTTTTCACAGCTAATCTGGAGGTGAGTACTCAGTGCGAAAAATTAACTCTATACACCGTGCCACCTGTAAATACATTACTAATTATATCCCCATTCAGAGACATAATTATAAACTTTCCTTCCGTGAAAACCTACCTGTCAAATCATCTAAAATCAAACATTCCGAAATGAAGAGGAACATGCATTTAAATGTAGGCTAACGTATTGCAAATAACGGGTACAAATTGAACAAAATTAAAGTCGAAACTTTATTAAGAATGGGAAGAACAATGGATAAAATTGCTTGAATTTCACATTACTGAAAACTACAGAAACGCGTCCTTATACACCAAAATCTAAATGGAATATAACGATGTCGCGGTACATAACAATCAACGTAAAAACAAGAAATTTTAAGACAAGAAGCATTGCAAAGAATTCTAAAAGCAAAGAAATAAAGCAGCTAATGAGCGATGAAGAAAATTACCGAAGCAGGAGACCGGGAAATGCGTAAACCGCCATATATATTCACAAAATAGCATGAAGTGGAATAAGCCAAAATCACTTCGTTATAATGAAGTTTAGTTTGAATTTTCCAATTAATGAATACCAAAACGATATGAATATCAAATTCACATCTCCCAAATATTTTCAAACTATTGAAAGGGAATTTGGTTTGGACATATATAAAATCTCTCTCTATACACCAGGTGTTTTTAAAATTAGTCGCCGTAAAATGCATTCTTCGACATGATGTTCATAAACTAGAAGTGCATTAAATTAATTGTGGTCAACACAACAAAGCAGATTTTACAATTTCGTGTTCATGTAAAGAAATGATACGTTATGCATTATAATAATCAGTCTCCTGAGTGAAACGGAACCCACCTGGTGATGCCCCTAAAATGCAACATGTCACTTAAAAAGTTTATTGACGAATGTACAATACCAGTAACAATAATAAAATTAATCGCTCGAATTTCGGAAACCATATTTTGTAATAAGTCTTCGAAATCACTGATATGTGTTTTCGTCTATCCGAGTACTATTCGTCCTTCTGATAAACGCAATACACGGTGCATGACGAGCTCATTGCTTACCACGTCCACCTGATTTTCATTCAAAAATTTGAGATATTCATTTATACCCTCGCTGATTCAACATATCATCAACACAAACTACATCACACCACACAACACGCTGATTGCTCACCTTCTTGACCTGAATGTGTTTCAAATAAAAGGAAAGATATACAGATATATACATTTTTATATCTCCCTGGATGTTTCAGATTATGACGAGTGAATCTCCAATCGCCGGATACAGCCACATGCAGAAATGTAGATTTTATCATACAGTACAATGTGAATTTCCATGCAAACCATTAGGAGTTCACCGGTCAATAGGAAAGACCGAGATGTGTTCCTAGTCACTACGATCATATGGTCAGAGTGTACAAGATATTTTTGTTTTCAATGTGAAGTACAGTACAGAATTTATAATCTCGCGCTAGTCTTCATTCAAAGACATATGATATTATGCATGAAATCAATCAATCCCCTGCATGAAATGAAACCTACCTGGTAATACTCCTTAAATGGCACATATCACATAATGTAGTGTGTTGAGGAAGTGAGAAGATAAACAAGTCACAAAATTCACAATCCATAATTTGATCAGATATTAAATACACACTATCACGTTGCTATCCAACAACACATTAATACCAGAATGCATGCACAACAGCCGAGACATGAAGAGAAGGCGAGGAAGTGGAGATGACCAGGTATATACCCACGTAAATTTTAAATCACCAGATAATGAAGAAGTAACAACAATGTTTCATGAATTTTACGAATAACAGTGACCGTTATCAGAACACTAAATCCCACCGTTTGGATGATGAGGGAAATAACACCAAAAAATTGTCGAACGTAGTTTACATGAAGGATATTGATGTCGACGACGAAGATATATCATATATGCAATGCTTCTCTTGTTTCCATGTAAATTCTCTCCTGTCAAATCTAAGTGTATGCTCATCACTCGTCCCCTGACAAATTAAAAATCTTCAATCAAATAAACTGGTGCTTTCCACATATTCGAGAAATAGTTTGAATAAGAATACGAATACAGACGGCCTTCTGGTCTCAAGATTAACGCTGAAAAGTGGTGGAAATTGAAAAAAATTCTCGCTAGATCCCTTAATACACACTGTCACACAGTACTCAATATAAGCTCGTCGCTCACCCTTTCCATCTAAATGGATTCAAAATTTCGGAATTGACATTTACACCATGTTCAACAATAACAGTTAGCAGTTACATACCTGTTTTATTCTTTCTCACAGTTTTAAACATGAGATCTAGCACGCATGATCAATTTCACTTTTCAGAAATCATTTTTCGCCTACCGGTCATATGCTTATTCCACTCATGATGCATTGACATAGGTGCATATTTCTAAGAACGAGTTACCGCATAAGTAAAATCGAAAAGACGCATCATATACATATAGCGAAACACCACTCAGTGTTCTGATATCAACTCAAACGAATCTTCTCATTCATGTACAGCAGACTCTCTTGAGCAACGTGATTATTAGCTGATGCAACAAGGTGAGTCCACCACACACATGTTCACTTGTGTAACGCTCATCGTACTTTCCGGGTAATGGAAGCATAAATACCGCGTAAATTCGTGAAGCCATTCATAGCGGAAATCGATGTGATGACACAACAAATACCATCTGAAAACTGACTGAAGTGAAGAGATCCTCTTCAATGTATTCGTGAAAAAAGCTGCTCATTGAATATTGATGGAAACTGAAGCGACCAATATCAACTGACTAACATAATTCACACCACAGGTCAAATGTGCAGAATCATTACCACATACTGATCATGACAGAGATTCAATAGGAACCACTGCTTAAAATTTCAAATATACCAAACTGAAACTTAGGTTGGCTGTTGGGAGAACGAAGAATAAATCTCCATGAATCGAAAATTGTTCACTTCAGTCGGAAAAAACGTCATGTGCTATCTGTGGTGTATGCTGATTTCACGATTATCTGTATTTTGAAATCAGACATCCCAAATGAGCGATGTACTTCAACAAGTCTGTCAGAAGATCACCAATCATTTCCACTGCATAGCAATACCGAGATTCAAGCATGAAGTGCATAAGTGCCTTCTAGGCGAATACTTGCACAATTTGAATATAATATAGCCCAAAGCTGTAATGGAATTGATGATGTTACTAGTTAGTAATATATCTAATTATCCATCTCAGACAGTGACTGAATACAAGGCAGGAAATAAGTTATCATGTGTATCATAGAGCGGGTGACGACATGCCATGGTTAACAGATAGTGGTTTTCGATTAAAATATCACATATCAAATCGACCGTGACTCGGCACTAATTGAAGCCTGTCATATTATAATGTTCAAGTAATGGCCAGTGATCTATTATTCACCAGTTCACTCTCGAAAACAAAACTGCCTCGTCATGGCGTCAAAATCACCGACCAGCGTGTTCGACTAAATCAGTACCATTTGCCCTTCGCACGAAAAAGACCACAGGGTACATATCGTGCTCATCACTTACCATGCCCACCTGAATGCATTCAAAATATTCAAATATACAGCTTTGCATCAACTAAAGTGAATGTGCCATCGAAAGATCTAGGACGAATTATCTTGTAAGCATTTCCAGTTCCAATTTTTGACAACCATGATGAGAATCAATACACTGGTAATACACAGGTCACTTTTTGGAAATTGTTCATCAACCAGTTATCCTGTGCCCTGAATTGGTCCATGCTCTTTACTACACGCTTCATTCAAACTATTCAGGAAAAATATTGTATTCAAGTGTCTATCAGCCGGTTCATCGAAATCTTCGACAACGCTTATCAGGAATCCCAGCCAACCGTCTTATAGGCAAATACACTGTACACACAAAATGGCATCACACAGAAGAGGTATACACCTAAGTTAGTCCTCAACATCATAGTAAGCACCACATTGATGGAATCAAACCGGACGTTAGAAACAAACTTATACGACCTGAACACAAGTTCCGTACTAAATAGTTCACAGACTGACAACAAGAGAACTTGAGATTTTCCCTCAAAACATCTTAACAGAAGCCATCATGCACCAACAGAACGAAATTTCTGGAATATCTGTGTTCTTTGGAATCTGGATCAACATAGAGCATATAACCAACAGATAATCACAACCAAATCAGACAAATTGCAAATCAAATAACCATGTTTATATACAAACGCATATCAAATACACACACAAGTGGATTACTTTGCATTTTACTCTTATGCAGGAAAGTGTGTGGAATGTCAACTACGAATATCAACAACACATGACGACACTGTTGAGGTAAAAACGTCTAGTGAAATATTAATCAGTTATTCACAGTTTACTGAATCGTCACTCACCGAATGAACCTACATACAAATATGCACATTTCAATACACAGAACGTTTCTCAGTACATTGGATAACACGGAGATTAACTGATCAAAAATGATTTCCCTAGAAATTGTCAATATCTTTAACTCATGGGAAATCACAGAGATGAAATTGGTGACAGCGTTCACGTTGATGAACACATTAGCAGACAAGTGGTCCCATCCACGGCTTAGTGACTCAACAACCAGTTGACAAATTGCCAACACACTAAATGGTAGTTTGTTCAACACAACAAATGAATTCGCTCACATGAAATACATTCAACATGTACACTCAGAGGGGATCCGAAGGAAGAAGGCGAAGAATACTCACATCCACTTATCATGTAGAATGTCTGTTTATCTGTCAGAATCAGCTCACGCTGAACACAATGGAGACGGTTTCTAGATAACAAAGAAGGTGAATTCATTGTGGCTGTGTTGTTCGACCTCATAGAAAAACTACTACACCGAGTACCTATCAATGTGTTCATCCGAAAATGTATTCTTCACAATCATGAATTCGAAATGCACGAAATCATTTGTGCTCTATATGATAGTAGTGTAGATTGTAGTGTAACATACCTGGTAATTGTCCTGAAATGAGACATGTCACGTATTGAAATGTGTTAGAGAAAGAGACAAAACAATGGCGTTATGTAATTGGCAATAACATCAGCCACCTGTCATGGTTGACGATGATAAATGCCTTCACGATGAACGGTGAAACTGCTTGCACTTCAATGGACAATAACATCGACCATTGTCTTTCGCTAGTCAATTGATATGTGTCTATGATAATGAAAATCATCACACGCTTTCTATGGTTTTCAATGAATAACAAGTGATATTTCCATCATGCCTTTACAAGTGCTGTGTTGATTTACAAAATCTGATTATCTGCTTCGACATCTGTACATGTTAAATCTGCCACATTGAATTCAACAGATTAAACTATGTCGACTAAATCTCTAAAATAATCATACGCATAGTGGACGTATGAGCAATCATTGGAATTCAGGTTGGTAACATAAACTTTGAATAAACTAAAATCCACATTTCAACGGGCTCATGCATACTACACACAGAAAAATTGGCGACCGAAAAAAATATGTTACTTCAAAAACTGTCAATATACTGCAACCTGCAAGATGTGATAAAACAGCTGGTAAGAATCCCACTAAACTTATCACAGACAAACAGACACATTGTCAACTGAAACACCAGGAGAAATATCAATCGATTCTCCTAGTCTGATCCCACTAGATAAACGAAATCTCCGAACTCCGGATACAGTTGCACGAGGAAGCGATGATTTCATCACTGAGTACATACGTCGTCGCCAAAGAAACCATCATGAATTCACCAGCCAGAGGACGACGACAGAAATTCAACGTAAGCAGCAAATCGCGTGAAGTCATTCTGTAGCATGACATAGGAAATCTTCAGTACACAATTAGGTCAGTCATCAACACTTATATGGAGGAGTATTCGGTAAAACCACTAGATATTCGCTAGTCTCGCAATGTCAACACTAATCGGACTCCACTTTATCCCGATCATAAACACTCCGAGAACATGATCGTCTATGCACACTATGATAGTGAAGAAGACTTTTTGTGTATTCCCACCCGCCCATTCACAGGCTATCAATATTGCACATAAAAACCATCAATCATTAATTGCATGATACGAAACACACCTGCTGGTTCTAATGGAGAAGAGAAGCGTTCGAGTAATCAAATGTGACCGTCAGGATATCTTATTAAAATTAAAATTAAATGGCTCTCGTGGCCCAAGTGGTCTAGTGGATAACGCTTTGGTGTTTGAAACTATGGGTACTGGGTTTGAGCCTCGGTGGGAACATCATCACTCACTGAGAAATGCAGGTACATCCAGCTGACGAGTCCCAATTAGGACGAAATGCGCTTTATCCTGGATTCCACTGCTAGCCACCATCCACCAATTGTATACTAATTAAAGGCCCAGACATCACCGAAGCATCTGCAAAAGAAGCCGACATATCAACCTGAGACCGAGCACTTTGGTCCAATCAATCGACTGGAAAATCAAAAATTCAGTTCAATAATTAAAATGACTATCTCTTCATCGATCAACTTCTCTTATTCAGTCTACGTCAGGGATTAGAAGAATCAGTAAGGTTATATCCTGAAGAGTTGCTCGTCGAAACAGATGATAGCGCTAAATATTTGGGCCATTCAGAATATGTAGAATATTGATTTCGAAATTATCTCTTCGTGATACAATACTAGAGCAGATTTGTCTAATGCCCACATAAAATTTCTCTACCCACACATTTGTAGGTGAAGCGACAGGTCCACAATTAGAACCAAAGGTTAATCCAATTCAGTGTGAGGAATGACTAGAGAGTTCATCTTTGACATTCATCGATATATTCTGTGAGAATGGATGTATGCAAATGTGACAGTGATTATTGAGAGGAATGGATGTCTTGAAACTCAACATCGCTCCCACGAGAGTGATTCACAGTGAAACAATTGTGCTAAACATCAACACATACGTTGGTTCACGTAGACACATAGAAAGCATGTACACATCAACAAGGTTCAATTCAGGACCTTCAGATTACAAGTGAATCTTGCAGTCCATTTGCCCACGTGGACCTGATTAAATGACCCACTATTTCTATCTTCTATGGATTCACTTTTTATTCGTGACCATCAGTCAACGTCATACGTGGCGAGTATTTGTCCTCAGTCCCAACCTGGCTGACCTTGTTGTTTTAGGAAATAACAGTGGAAACAGTACTCAGACCTTTAAAAACCTTATACAACAGAACGAAGAATATGTCTCCATCAATCGAAAATTGTTTGACTCAGTCAAAAACAATCTTATATGTAATGTATGTTGTATGTTCACTTCACCATCGTCCGTATTCTGAAGACAGTCTTCACAAATGACTGGTATACTTCAACACGTCTGTCAAATGATCACCAGTCATTTTCACTATGTAGCCAACCTCGCATTCATGCATGCAATGCATACGTGCTTCCTACACGAATACCTGCACACCTTCAGTTTGATAGAGCACAATATCGTGATGTCATTCATCATATTATGAGATGGTTATATGTCTGATCATCATTACCAAGCAATGAGTGAATTTGGAGGTCCGAAGTATTCTATCATTAAATATTTGTGTGAGTGATGACACTCCAGCGTTTCCCAACAGTGGTTACCTTATTGGCATCAATATTCACACTGACTATGACTCGTCAATTTTATAAACCTTTCCTATTATAATGTGCAACTAATGTTCGGTTTAAAATAAAAAAACAGTCGTTTCAATTCCGGAAACTAAATGATCTTTGAAAGCCGTCAGAATCACTGACAAGGTAGTTCGTCTAGTTGAATACTATTATTCCTTCAGATAAAAGCAATACACGGTGCATGACGAGCTCATTGCTTACCACGTCCACCTGATTTTCATTCAAAAATTTGAGATATTCATTTATACCCTCGCTGATTCAACATATCATCAACACAAACTACATCACACCACACAACACGCTGATTGCTCACCTTCTTGACCTGAATGTGTTTCAAATAAAAGGAAAGATATACAGATATATACATTTTTATATCTCCCTGGATGTTTCAGATTATGACGAGTGAATCTCCAATCGCCGGATACAGCCACATGCAGAAATGTAGATTTTATCATACAGTACAATGTGAATTTCCATGCAAACCATTAGGAGTTCACCGGTCAATAGGAAAGACCGAGATGTGTTCCTAGTCACTACGATCATATGGTCAGAGTGTACAAGATATTTTTGTTTTCAATGTGAAGTACAGTACAGAATTTATAATCTCGCGCTAGTCTTCATTCAAAGACATATGATATTATGCATGAAATCAATCAATCCCCTGCATGAAATGAAACCTACCTGGTAATACTCCTTAAATGGCACATATCACATAATGTAGT
Organism: Trichobilharzia regenti; assembly: GCA_944472135.2. Lineage (NCBI taxonomy): Eukaryota > Metazoa > Platyhelminthes > Trematoda > Strigeidida > Schistosomatidae > Trichobilharzia > Trichobilharzia regenti. Next base: position 26,090,447 of record OX235266.1, on the reverse strand, counting down.
GTGTTGAGGAAGTGAGAAGATAAACAAGTCACAAAATTCACAATCCATAATTTGATCAGATATTAAATACACACTATCACGTTGCTATCCAACAACACATTAATACCAGAATGCATGCACAACAGCCGAGACATGAAGAGAAGGCGAGGAAGTGGAGATGACCAGGTATATACCCACGTAAATTTTAAATCACCAGATAATGAAGAAGTAACAACAATGTTTCATGAATTTTACGAATAACAGTGACCGTTATCAGAACACTAAATCCCACCGTTTGGATGATGAGGGAAATAACACCAAAAAATTGTCGAACGTAGTTTACATGAAGGATATTGATGTCGACGACGAAGATATATCATATATGCAATGCTTCTCTTGTTTCCATGTAAATTCTCTCCTGTCAAATCTAAGTGTATGCTCATCACTCGTCCCCTGACAAATTAAAAATCTTCAATCAAATAAACTGGTGCTTTCCACATATTCGAGAAATAGTTTGAATAAGAATACGAATACAGACGGCCTTCTGGTCTCAAGATTAACGCTGAAAAGTGGTGGAAATTGAAAAAAATTCTCGCTAGATCCCTTAATACACACTGTCACACAGTACTCAATATAAGCTCGTCGCTCACCCTTTCCATCTAAATGGATTCAAAATTTCGGAATTGACATTTACACCATGTTCAACAATAACAGTTAGCAGTTACATACCTGTTTTATTCTTTCTCACAGTTTTAAACATGAGATCTAGCACGCATGATCAATTTCACTTTTCAGAAATCATTTTTCGCCTACCGGTCATATGCTTATTCCACTCATGATGCATTGACATAGGTGCATATTTCTAAGAACGAGTTACCGCATAAGTAAAATCGAAAAGACGCATCATATACATATAGCGAAACACCACTCAGTGTTCTGATATCAACTCAAACGAATCTTCTCATTCATGTACAGCAGACTCTCTTGAGCAACGTGATTATTAGCTGATGCAACAAGGTGAGTCCACCACACACATGTTCACTTGTGTAACGCTCATCGTACTTTCCGGGTAATGGAAGCATAAATACCGCGTAAATTCGTGAAGCCATTCATAGCGGAAATCGATGTGATGACACAACAAATACCATCTGAAAACTGACTGAAGTGAAGAGATCCTCTTCAATGTATTCGTGAAAAAAGCTGCTCATTGAATATTGATGGAAACTGAAGCGACCAATATCAACTGACTAACATAATTCACACCACAGGTCAAATGTGCAGAATCATTACCACATACTGATCATGACAGAGATTCAATAGGAACCACTGCTTAAAATTTCAAATATACCAAACTGAAACTTAGGTTGGCTGTTGGGAGAACGAAGAATAAATCTCCATGAATCGAAAATTGTTCACTTCAGTCGGAAAAAACGTCATGTGCTATCTGTGGTGTATGCTGATTTCACGATTATCTGTATTTTGAAATCAGACATCCCAAATGAGCGATGTACTTCAACAAGTCTGTCAGAAGATCACCAATCATTTCCACTGCATAGCAATACCGAGATTCAAGCATGAAGTGCATAAGTGCCTTCTAGGCGAATACTTGCACAATTTGAATATAATATAGCCCAAAGCTGTAATGGAATTGATGATGTTACTAGTTAGTAATATATCTAATTATCCATCTCAGACAGTGACTGAATACAAGGCAGGAAATAAGTTATCATGTGTATCATAGAGCGGGTGACGACATGCCATGGTTAACAGATAGTGGTTTTCGATTAAAATATCACATATCAAATCGACCGTGACTCGGCACTAATTGAAGCCTGTCATATTATAATGTTCAAGTAATGGCCAGTGATCTATTATTCACCAGTTCACTCTCGAAAACAAAACTGCCTCGTCATGGCGTCAAAATCACCGACCAGCGTGTTCGACTAAATCAGTACCATTTGCCCTTCGCACGAAAAAGACCACAGGGTACATATCGTGCTCATCACTTACCATGCCCACCTGAATGCATTCAAAATATTCAAATATACAGCTTTGCATCAACTAAAGTGAATGTGCCATCGAAAGATCTAGGACGAATTATCTTGTAAGCATTTCCAGTTCCAATTTTTGACAACCATGATGAGAATCAATACACTGGTAATACACAGGTCACTTTTTGGAAATTGTTCATCAACCAGTTATCCTGTGCCCTGAATTGGTCCATGCTCTTTACTACACGCTTCATTCAAACTATTCAGGAAAAATATTGTATTCAAGTGTCTATCAGCCGGTTCATCGAAATCTTCGACAACGCTTATCAGGAATCCCAGCCAACCGTCTTATAGGCAAATACACTGTACACACAAAATGGCATCACACAGAAGAGGTATACACCTAAGTTAGTCCTCAACATCATAGTAAGCACCACATTGATGGAATCAAACCGGACGTTAGAAACAAACTTATACGACCTGAACACAAGTTCCGTACTAAATAGTTCACAGACTGACAACAAGAGAACTTGAGATTTTCCCTCAAAACATCTTAACAGAAGCCATCATGCACCAACAGAACGAAATTTCTGGAATATCTGTGTTCTTTGGAATCTGGATCAACATAGAGCATATAACCAACAGATAATCACAACCAAATCAGACAAATTGCAAATCAAATAACCATGTTTATATACAAACGCATATCAAATACACACACAAGTGGATTACTTTGCATTTTACTCTTATGCAGGAAAGTGTGTGGAATGTCAACTACGAATATCAACAACACATGACGACACTGTTGAGGTAAAAACGTCTAGTGAAATATTAATCAGTTATTCACAGTTTACTGAATCGTCACTCACCGAATGAACCTACATACAAATATGCACATTTCAATACACAGAACGTTTCTCAGTACATTGGATAACACGGAGATTAACTGATCAAAAATGATTTCCCTAGAAATTGTCAATATCTTTAACTCATGGGAAATCACAGAGATGAAATTGGTGACAGCGTTCACGTTGATGAACACATTAGCAGACAAGTGGTCCCATCCACGGCTTAGTGACTCAACAACCAGTTGACAAATTGCCAACACACTAAATGGTAGTTTGTTCAACACAACAAATGAATTCGCTCACATGAAATACATTCAACATGTACACTCAGAGGGGATCCGAAGGAAGAAGGCGAAGAATACTCACATCCACTTATCATGTAGAATGTCTGTTTATCTGTCAGAATCAGCTCACGCTGAACACAATGGAGACGGTTTCTAGATAACAAAGAAGGTGAATTCATTGTGGCTGTGTTGTTCGACCTCATAGAAAAACTACTACACCGAGTACCTATCAATGTGTTCATCCGAAAATGTATTCTTCACAATCATGAATTCGAAATGCACGAAATCATTTGTGCTCTATATGATAGTAGTGTAGATTGTAGTGTAACATACCTGGTAATTGTCCTGAAATGAGACATGTCACGTATTGAAATGTGTTAGAGAAAGAGACAAAACAATGGCGTTATGTAATTGGCAATAACATCAGCCACCTGTCATGGTTGACGATGATAAATGCCTTCACGATGAACGGTGAAACTGCTTGCACTTCAATGGACAATAACATCGACCATTGTCTTTCGCTAGTCAATTGATATGTGTCTATGATAATGAAAATCATCACACGCTTTCTATGGTTTTCAATGAATAACAAGTGATATTTCCATCATGCCTTTACAAGTGCTGTGTTGATTTACAAAATCTGATTATCTGCTTCGACATCTGTACATGTTAAATCTGCCACATTGAATTCAACAGATTAAACTATGTCGACTAAATCTCTAAAATAATCATACGCATAGTGGACGTATGAGCAATCATTGGAATTCAGGTTGGTAACATAAACTTTGAATAAACTAAAATCCACATTTCAACGGGCTCATGCATACTACACACAGAAAAATTGGCGACCGAAAAAAATATGTTACTTCAAAAACTGTCAATATACTGCAACCTGCAAGATGTGATAAAACAGCTGGTAAGAATCCCACTAAACTTATCACAGACAAACAGACACATTGTCAACTGAAACACCAGGAGAAATATCAATCGATTCTCCTAGTCTGATCCCACTAGATAAACGAAATCTCCGAACTCCGGATACAGTTGCACGAGGAAGCGATGATTTCATCACTGAGTACATACGTCGTCGCCAAAGAAACCATCATGAATTCACCAGCCAGAGGACGACGACAGAAATTCAACGTAAGCAGCAAATCGCGTGAAGTCATTCTGTAGCATGACATAGGAAATCTTCAGTACACAATTAGGTCAGTCATCAACACTTATATGGAGGAGTATTCGGTAAAACCACTAGATATTCGCTAGTCTCGCAATGTCAACACTAATCGGACTCCACTTTATCCCGATCATAAACACTCCGAGAACATGATCGTCTATGCACACTATGATAGTGAAGAAGACTTTTTGTGTATTCCCACCCGCCCATTCACAGGCTATCAATATTGCACATAAAAACCATCAATCATTAATTGCATGATACGAAACACACCTGCTGGTTCTAATGGAGAAGAGAAGCGTTCGAGTAATCAAATGTGACCGTCAGGATATCTTATTAAAATTAAAATTAAATGGCTCTCGTGGCCCAAGTGGTCTAGTGGATAACGCTTTGGTGTTTGAAACTATGGGTACTGGGTTTGAGCCTCGGTGGGAACATCATCACTCACTGAGAAATGCAGGTACATCCAGCTGACGAGTCCCAATTAGGACGAAATGCGCTTTATCCTGGATTCCACTGCTAGCCACCATCCACCAATTGTATACTAATTAAAGGCCCAGACATCACCGAAGCATCTGCAAAAGAAGCCGACATATCAACCTGAGACCGAGCACTTTGGTCCAATCAATCGACTGGAAAATCAAAAATTCAGTTCAATAATTAAAATGACTATCTCTTCATCGATCAACTTCTCTTATTCAGTCTACGTCAGGGATTAGAAGAATCAGTAAGGTTATATCCTGAAGAGTTGCTCGTCGAAACAGATGATAGCGCTAAATATTTGGGCCATTCAGAATATGTAGAATATTGATTTCGAAATTATCTCTTCGTGATACAATACTAGAGCAGATTTGTCTAATGCCCACATAAAATTTCTCTACCCACACATTTGTAGGTGAAGCGACAGGTCCACAATTAGAACCAAAGGTTAATCCAATTCAGTGTGAGGAATGACTAGAGAGTTCATCTTTGACATTCATCGATATATTCTGTGAGAATGGATGTATGCAAATGTGACAGTGATTATTGAGAGGAATGGATGTCTTGAAACTCAACATCGCTCCCACGAGAGTGATTCACAGTGAAACAATTGTGCTAAACATCAACACATACGTTGGTTCACGTAGACACATAGAAAGCATGTACACATCAACAAGGTTCAATTCAGGACCTTCAGATTACAAGTGAATCTTGCAGTCCATTTGCCCACGTGGACCTGATTAAATGACCCACTATTTCTATCTTCTATGGATTCACTTTTTATTCGTGACCATCAGTCAACGTCATACGTGGCGAGTATTTGTCCTCAGTCCCAACCTGGCTGACCTTGTTGTTTTAGGAAATAACAGTGGAAACAGTACTCAGACCTTTAAAAACCTTATACAACAGAACGAAGAATATGTCTCCATCAATCGAAAATTGTTTGACTCAGTCAAAAACAATCTTATATGTAATGTATGTTGTATGTTCACTTCACCATCGTCCGTATTCTGAAGACAGTCTTCACAAATGACTGGTATACTTCAACACGTCTGTCAAATGATCACCAGTCATTTTCACTATGTAGCCAACCTCGCATTCATGCATGCAATGCATACGTGCTTCCTACACGAATACCTGCACACCTTCAGTTTGATAGAGCACAATATCGTGATGTCATTCATCATATTATGAGATGGTTATATGTCTGATCATCATTACCAAGCAATGAGTGAATTTGGAGGTCCGAAGTATTCTATCATTAAATATTTGTGTGAGTGATGACACTCCAGCGTTTCCCAACAGTGGTTACCTTATTGGCATCAATATTCACACTGACTATGACTCGTCAATTTTATAAACCTTTCCTATTATAATGTGCAACTAATGTTCGGTTTAAAATAAAAAAACAGTCGTTTCAATTCCGGAAACTAAATGATCTTTGAAAGCCGTCAGAATCACTGACAAGGTAGTTCGTCTAGTTGAATACTATTATTCCTTCAGATAAAAGCAATACACGGTGCATGACGAGCTCATTGCTTACCACGTCCACCTGATTTTCATTCAAAAATTTGAGATATTCATTTATACCCTCGCTGATTCAACATATCATCAACACAAACTACATCACACCACACAACACGCTGATTGCTCACCTTCTTGACCTGAATGTGTTTCAAATAAAAGGAAAGATATACAGATATATACATTTTTATATCTCCCTGGATGTTTCAGATTATGACGAGTGAATCTCCAATCGCCGGATACAGCCACATGCAGAAATGTAGATTTTATCATACAGTACAATGTGAATTTCCATGCAAACCATTAGGAGTTCACCGGTCAATAGGAAAGACCGAGATGTGTTCCTAGTCACTACGATCATATGGTCAGAGTGTACAAGATATTTTTGTTTTCAATGTGAAGTACAGTACAGAATTTATAATCTCGCGCTAGTCTTCATTCAAAGACATATGATATTATGCATGAAATCAATCAATCCCCTGCATGAAATGAAACCTACCTGGTAATGGTCCTGAAAGATAAACGAGATACAATATTCTCAGTCCGCAGTTTGATAATTTATTAAACACTCAAATATCAATTCGCCAACCGTTCACAAATGAATGCCAGAATGGACACCAAAAATTTTGCACAACAACCAATACATGAATAGAACGCGTGGAATAAAAGAATGTTTGGAAAGTTTTTCTAAGAAGTAATCCGAAGATTTCATTAACTACAACCACAATTCACATCATCAGACAGTGATACAACGCAGTTATTCACAACGTCACAAATGGATGCTTGTTAATTAATTTGGGGTGTTTGTAGCCAATATGTCATCCAAGAAGATTCAAAGACGACATCCCTGTGAAATTACAATCAGTGCGTCACCACCTGTATTCATCTCTACATCTTTCATAACTGGATGTTGATAGAAGCTGAGGAATATCATATCAGTTCACTAACTATTACGATACCTTTCGAATTTGATGTGTAGCTTGATTCACACATTTTAATTCGGATCTAGCGGACACTCCAACCAGTTCCTCAACTGTTGAATATTCGTTAGTGAGACTTCGATTGATACAGTTGCAAACATTCAGTGTCATGTTTGTGGGATATTCATGTAGACATCATTCTTACTTTAAGGATGGACGGCCGAATAGGTGGCAAACTTTCGAAAGCTTGAAAAGCAATCGCCGGTCTTGTTCACAGAATGGCCGAACACAGATTCAAGCATAAAACACACATCTGAAGTAATTTATGCTCTTCATTTCGGTGCGAGTGGATGTTGTTGACCATTGGCGGCTCACTTCTCAAATACCACCATCAATATTGGCTGACCTTCCCACTAAGATGATGTAAATTGAAGTAGTGTAGCACACACGAAGTCAATTGCATCTACATATATCACCTGGTGTGTGTGTGTAGTTGCCACGCGTGATTCGAGGTGGTTTCGAACAGTAATTGACCACTTTGAATGGTTGAACGGGATATCGTGGATATTATTTGGTCCGTACTCCCAAACATAAATATCTGCACAAATCGAGAATAATCCAGATCAGTGTGTACCTCTAGTTGAGTACTATTAGTCCTTTAGACAAAAAACATCAAAGGGTACACAACGTGCTGACTACTTACTATGTCCACCTAAATCCATTCGAAAGTTAATGTACACAGTGGTACTCTCACTGAAGTGCAGCTGTTATGGAATAGTTGAGCAACAAGTGTCAATAGGTTACAAACACCTTCAGTCTATTCTACATTTGCTAAACACTCTATTTGAAGAGCATGATAAGATTCAGATGTGGTGACGCAGTAGTCACGGCGAAAAATCTCACCACGGAATATTTTTCAATGTTTTTGAAATTTTTACTTATAGCTTGATTGCATACTGTATTTTGATGCAAGTATGGAATTTACAGATCGTGATATCAGTACTCCAAATTCAGATGGCCGACCATTTTTATATCAGGTGTGCGCCGGCTGGGAATCTACCTCCGGACCATGTGCATGTCTGGAGAGTACCACAATAGCTGTGCCACCGACGGAACCATTTAATCGCAGAACACACCTTAGAACGCGGTGATCTCTTGCATTTTATCCGCTCAAGATTCGTAGTATGTTGGAAATCATGTTGAACAATGTTCTGTGTAAATGCTCATCCATCTCATCTAAATCTGGGAAAATCCTCAGTAGATCTACCAAATGATAGCATTACGAAGACATCATTTTGCATGCAGAATTGTATCAAACAACTGAAATGAATGATTGGTTGTGAACTGCACCAGGCGATTTTGCCAGCAACTCGAAGTTGGAAATGAATCCATGTGTATCACACTCAAACACTGCGTGATGAAACATTCACTAGAGTGACAGTAGAAGAACAAGATATGCAATGCTATCCTGGTTCAGCATATCACCAACAAAAAGTAAATCAAACCACACAACGCTCTTGTTGCTCACCATGTATGCCTGAGTATTTTTCATATAACAAGAAATATGTACAGATAATATATGCAAAGTGTATTGTAATATGTAGGTATATTTTAAATCATGACAAATGCATCTTCACTGCCCGAAGACAATCGGATGTATAGACGTGGATTTTGTCACACAACACTTACTGCGTTACTATACATAACCTCATGAGTTCACCAGTGACTCGACGAGACCGAAATGTGTTCCTCGTCACTATCATCACAAACTCAGATTGCACAAAATTATTTGTGTTCAGTGTGACAGTACAGAACAGATTTTATGATCTCGTGCTTGTCTCATTCCAAGAAATAATACATTATGCATGAATATAACCAGTCTCTCGCATGCAACGAAACCCACCTGGTGATGGTCCTGAAATGGCACATGTCACATAACGAAATGTGTTGAGGAAGTGAGAAGACAAACGAGTCACACAATTCACAATCCACAGTATAACCAGATATTAAACACGTAGCATAATTTCACCTCACACCCACAAATTAATTCCAGAATAAGCGATAGGTTTACACTAACTGTATTCATCTAAAATCTTTTTTACACTCTCAAAACAAATGAATTTTGTGCATCATAAGGTCGCAGACGGTCACACAATGGTGAATACATCGACATAACATAACACAACAATTTCGCTTTATTCCAGAAACAGTACTTGTGGTACAGTGTGGAATTTTCAGCACATATCTACAATATTGCATCTAATTTCATCGTACATTTAAAAGGAGTATTACAAAAATATAAAATATATAAAAAACACAACAAAAAAACCAAAAAAGCAACACAGAAATACAAAAAAACAAAAGAAAAAAATGCAAATAAAAATACCAAGTAGAAGGAAGATAAACACAAATAATGAAAAAATATTTCAGTATTGGTTAGTGGAAGCTATGATATGTGTATGCGTGGTGAACAGTAACAGCTATAATCATACAGGAAATTATGAGATGTTCTTAAGAATGTTTATAGCCAAGATGATCAGTTAATTTGATTGAACAACACTAAACAATCATAAAATAAACATTTCAGGTTGTGTTTTTTTATTGTCAGCACTAATGCGGTGTTTGTAGTGGTAGTGTGAGGAATCATGCATAATACAAAATTTTTTAAGATGGTGATAGTGGCGTCCACAAACAAGATTGTCAGTTAAATAGTGCCGAACAAAGAACAACCACAAAACTAATATTACATGATGGTTAATGACGGGACAATTTTTTAATAATCATAGTGATAATATAGTCGGACCCAGTAGATATACAAAAGAAGGAATAAAGTACAAAAAAGTAAGCCAATGATAATAATATTAAGTAGCTAAGTATGTTTAAGAAGGTTGTTCACTATAGAGTACAAATAAGAGAGTATAAGGGGGAAATAACAAGGGCCAAAATTATGTTATTAACAACAAAGCAAGTCATAGGTTTCACGCCTAACATTGTCTCTGTCACTTAGAACACGGGCCAAATATGGTATCGTTGAGTTCCTATACTTGGTTGTACGAGCATATATTATTTTGTACTGATTTCTGGTTCTACCTGATGAGATGCAGGGAGAGAGTTGGGAATAGAGGGGGTGTTGGGGTCAGAGAGTATGGTTTTAGACCATTTCTCACATGTATTCAGATGCTTATCCACTAATGTAGTGACGAGCTGACTGAGTTTTACACCGCTAGTCCTACTAACTACCTTCAACATCCTTCTCAGGATGGTATAGTCCTTTTTCAGTAACCCAGGAAAGACTAACGGGGAGCAGTAAAGTAGAATAGGTAGGATACGAGAGTTGACAAATTGTGAAAGCAGAGGTTGAGGGACTCCAGTTAGTCTGAGTTTCTTAATGTAGTAGGTTAGACGAAACACTTTCTTGGAAATCATTTGGATATGAGATGACCAGTAAGGTCGGAAGATATAACTAATCCGAGGTATTTTGCATTAGACTTTGTTTCAATTATAGTCCCCTCAATTCTACAGGCATCATGAGTGCTTACTAGTGTTTGTAGATCTCGTTTATGCCTAAAGGAGAAGTCGACAGTCTGGCATTTTGAGGGATTCAGCATGAGGCCATTTAGTTTAGACCACTGACTGATGTCCGACAGGAAGCTATTTAATTTGAAGCAGTCTGACTGAGACTTAACGGGAAGCGAAACAGTCAGGTCATCTGCATATTTGACGAAGTTGATTTCGTCTGAGAGAGGTAAGTCATGTAAGAAGAAGGAAAAGAGAAACGGCGAGAGAACAGCACCCTGAGGAACACCAGCTTCAGTAAGCAAAGGAGAGGAAGCTACACCATTATATACCGTGTACTGCATCCTATTGGAGAAGTAAGAGTGCAGCCAGTTGATAGCCCAGGACTCAGTTTGTGTAAGGCTAAGCTTGTTTAACAAAAGGCCTCTAGGTACAGAGTCAAAAGCAGATGTGTAATCAAGGAAAGTACAACGGACATACTTGGCCCCTTTGTCTAAGGAGGATACAATGTTGTGATGAAACACAGCAGCAGCATCCAAAGTACTTCTACCCTGTTTGTAAGCAAACTGCTTTGGATCGTTTGAGAAGCTTAGGGAGGGAATGAGTTTTTGTAACAGTAATTTCTCCATCAGTTTCAAAAAAGGAGAGGTAATGGCAATTGGTCTAAACTTAACACTATCTCCAGAACCAGACTTGGGTACAGGGATGATTTTAATATCTTTCCACAGAGAAGGTACAACATAATTAGAAAAAGAAGTATTGAAAATGCTTGTAAGTGGGTTACTTAAAATATCAGCACATTTCTTTAGAACAATGGTAGGTATACCATCAGGGCCTAGACTCCAGGAAGGTTTAAGAGATTTCAAACAGATTTATCCGATATATATTCACAGTGGTCAAACATAGACCACATTTCGGAATACACTGTTTGTCTTCAAGTGCTATTCTTCCTCTTTTTTCAACATGTTTCAGTGTAATTATCCAAGCAAAATATCTTGCACACATCTACTCACATCTAATTAGAATGTCGGACAATTTTAGGCGAAAATCTCAGTCGACAGGATTATGAAGAAAACACTCTTCACCCTAAGTGAATTTAAATAACGGATGTGAATACCTTGAACAGCAGAGAAAACGAATCATCGATGGAATCATTCAAGTCAGTGAGAAGATGTCTCTGCAAACAATCCATAAAATGTGTGCCAAATATTTGACAAAGTACTGACAGTAGAATTAGGAATATTGATAATGTGAAAGTTACAGTTATGACGGCAACATGCATCAAGAGAATAAAGTGTTAGATCTGCTTGCATTCATTGCAATCAGGCGGAATACACAGAATATGACTGACAGAAATTTGAGGTAACAACAGGCACATTCAAGTATGACAAGATGGCCAAGTCAGATGCCTACAGAAATCTACACATGCACAATAATGGCTGACGCAGACGTGTCACTCTGCAGTTTGTCAATATATAGGATAGAACATGGAGTAAGTTTATTTGACTGATCAAATATAAGTCAGCTAAAGATATTGAAAGCACATGACTACAAATTATCGAGAGCGAAATGTCATGCAGTGTCATTCCATATTTTATATATGTTTATTGAGCATTTCACACAGTGAGGCTGAATCAGCAACTGAATGACGTTTCGAAGATAAACTGTGTCAGAGATTCAGCACAATTACAGTAGTAGGACTACACTTGTGACGTTAACCTGCTCCACTACAACATCAGTAGAAAGTGGTAGATAACACACTTATTGCTCCTCATTTGTTCATCAAGGTATCACAACATACACGCCATTCCAGGTAACACTATTCATTGATTCTCAAGTTCTTTTCTACCAAGCCGAAATTCTAATCATCTGGCTGCATATCGGATTTGTCATGACGCTTGATGACGTATTAACAAGGCTATTCTCATCATACTAGTTGTTACTAATAACTGCGCTATGTTATCTGACCAGCCAGAGCAGTGACACCACATTGAAGTTGAACACATGTCATGATATGAAGACTAACCGCAGTGGTATTCGGAAGTTATATTTGAGCTTGTAAGTGGAATTTAATGAACATGAATTGGTTTTAACAATATGAGAAACTCTCACATGTTTGCAAGAGTGTCAGAATGAATGTGCAAGACTGTTACCGTGTCAGACGTATGTATTCCATCATTGGTGTGAGTGATGTTCAGTAAAAAGGTTGTAGTGCGTGGTGGCGAAATGTACTCAGCGCTGCACAAAAACAGTCTGATGTGTTTGATTTTGTTGTAATCCTGTGACTGGCAGATTCATGGACGCTTCTGATATCTTCAAAATCAGTTCACCATTGAAATAGAGATGGCAGCTTGTGTTAAATTCATATGAGAAACTTGATATGTAATAAGTCACCTATTTCACCTGGAAACAAATATTCCAACATCCATGTACGTGTGCAGTCGTTTCTGCAACGACTTCAATGAATATTATTGAATTGAAAAAAGAGTATCCAACAGCATTTGCATTGATGGATGCAGCATTCGATTAAGCGTGAAAGGATTCTCTGGTGTACCAAATATTTCATCATAAAATCGACTCACATTTATAGAACACAACATAGAACATATTGTAGCTTTATGGATACAGTCGATGTGATGAGAATAAGCCTAGCAATATCAGAATCCCATAAAACCTGACATGCTGACTTTAAAATACACAAAGCGTCTACGAATCAGCTGGTCTCCTAAAGCTATCTTCGCATGTTTGACACTGTATACAATGGGCGTCTCTACAATGATGCTGACTGCAATGTGCAGATGTTTATAATGATAACACGGTCGATCAAAGACATGATATATACGACCAATCAAGGGAAGCATTCCCCGCCATAACACAAAACCCACCTTGCGATCCGCCTAAAATGAACACAGTCCAAGCAATGAAACATATTCACTTAGTTGGTTTACAATCTATATTGCAACAGCATCACAGTTTTGTATGATGCTGAAAAATATGTTCAGCAGAAATCACATCTAATGACGACCTAAACATGTTTACAGTGAAAGTCGAAAGGCTACGTCACTCTAGTTTTCTGAAAAAAATCCATAGAAATCCCTCTTCACTCGAGAAGACTGTCCAAATCAGAATGTATGAAGTTCACTTTCAACATCAACCTACTTCAAATCTGAGGATTTTACCAGTATTCACATGATCTCAATTCATGATCCTCCAATATGTAACACATTATGAACAACAAACTACGCGTAGTCTTCATAAATACGAGGTGGTGAACTCTAATAAATGTGTTGTTACAACTGTGAGGAAGTCATCTCTTACATTCTCATTTCAATGAGATGATTTTCCTAATTGCCTTTACCAAGTGAAGGATGTCCTTATGTTTTCAGCCAAACAACGAAACAAACGCAAACTGCTACATAATGTGTTTACAAATAAATTTGAGAAGAAATATTGGAGATTGTCTGAGAACCGAAACATGAAGGAATCACGTCGGAAAATGGAGTAAGAAATGAAACGTAAAGAGAGGTTCTCTGAATTCCACGAACCGTAGTTATATATTATATCAGCAGATAGTGGAGAATGAATAGTGTTAAGTGAATTTCACGAATAACAGGTGATCTCGATCAGAACAATTATTCCCTCTATTACGGTGACCGAACGAAACTCACTGACAGTAGAAAACACTGGAAGCTTAACTGCATGGAGGATGGTGGTGTTGAGGACGACGACATATACACAACAGTATTCGTGTTTCAGAATAAATTCTGTGCTCTCGAATCTACGTTTAGGCTAAACTGGCTGGCTATCGTTACTCCTCTCCTGAGAATTTCAAGCTCCTCACTCGAAAAGTTAGTTACTTTCCACATATTAGAGAAATAGTTTCCATTCGACTACAAACACAGACGACCATCTGTGGATAAATGCGTTGCTTGAAGGAATCATATATTACATTTGTTAATACACGCGGTCACACAGCCCACAGTATATGCTCATTACTCACCACGTTCACCTAGATCGAGTCGAAGTATCAAAATTAACAGATACACGCGAATTCAGCGAAACTGGTAAGCAGTGAGGAAGCAATTTTCATCTTTCACACATTTTATAGCCAAACTCTTCAATGTCCATGATGAGATTCACATTTCCGAACTCGTTGTTTGTCTACAGGTCATATGCGTTTGTGTTCACACACGATGCGTCGGACTAATGCAAGTGATTCGCTTAAAGTATTCAAGAGCAAGCTACTATATCACTACAAACAGAAGGATTCATCACATACGTGTAGGAGAGAATAGCTCTGTATTCTGATGTCAGTTCACGTGAATATTTGAATACATGTAAAGACGACAATATTGAGCAACACGATCAGTTGAGGCATCACTATCAGTAGCAACACTCAGGTTCACTTGTCTCGTGTCCATCATCACATCTAATTGACATATGAAAAATGCACGCTTGAAATCCACTTTTACTACCGAATCTGTCATTCAACAAAATTCCTCCATTCAACAGACGTGACAACACAGAAACGGAGTTTAAAAATTCGAAGTAGTTCAACATCTCGATGAATTTCAATACTGAATCAGTACAGCGAACAAACGCAAATCATATTTGGGAATTTCTTGTTTACTTATTTGTTCTATGCACTTTCATTCACTCACGATTCTTTGTATTCACTACATATTTCATTCAAACTATTCAATAACAGTATTTTATCCAATTGTTTTATCACCCTGCTAGTCAAAATCTTAGACAAACCTGATGAGTAGTTTGATTCAAACGTATTATTGGGAAAACAATTTAACACATGAAATAGCATAAGGCAGAAGAGACGAACACCTGAAACAGCCCTAAACTTCACAATAAGCATTGCATTGATGGAATCAAAGCACTCAATGAAAATAAATTCACACGAGCAGTTCACAAACTCAGCAATAAACTTCTTATATGTTGATGTCATGAGAATTACGAATATCAACTGAAAAACTGCCTTTCAGATGCCATGATGCCACGATAGAATGAAACTGATAGAATATCTGTTTTCTTTGTACTCTGAGGAGACATGTAGTGAAATATGAATCAATTCTCTCCATTTTACTGAATCATCACTCACCGGATGCACCTACATGCAAATATGCATATTTCAGTACACAGAAATTCACTCAATACATTGGATATCCAGGAGACTTATTGATCAGAAATGCTCTCCCTCTAAATCTTTATCCATAATTCATCAGAAATCACAGAGATGAAAATGATGACACAATTCGCATTGGTGAACACATTAGGAGACACGTGGTCTTAGAATTCACTGGAAAATCAACCAATTGACAAAATCAGAAAACACTAAATGGCAACTTATACAACACAACGAATGAACTCGCTGACATCAAATAAATTGAAACGACATCCTCAGGGTTGATCAGAAGGAAGACGGAGAAGTAAATTGTTATACACTTATCAAAAAGGATGTCTGTTTATTTGTCAGATTCAGTTCACTCTAAATATAATCAAGAAGATTTCTAGATCGAATGCATGATTTCGATGTAGCTGTGTTGTTCGAGCTCATAAAACACAACTACAATGAGAACTTCTGAAATTCTTCATCCTAAATATGCATTCTTCGCAATCATTAACTCGAAATGCACAAAGTTATTTGCGCTCAATATGACAGTATAGATTATATTTATAATTTTCTGTTCACTCGTTATTCATCGAAATAACCCTTCTTCTGAATGAGAAGAATAACATACCTGGCAATTTACGTGAAATGAGATATGTCACGTAGTGGAATTGGTTAGCGAAATGACTTAGTATTTGCATTACAAAATTAACAACAACATTAACACATGCTGTCGTCGACGACGAAGATATATGCCTCCGCAATGAATGATGAAACCACACGTACTTCAATGGATAATACCACTGACCAGTGTATTATCCTAGGTAAATGATATTTTTCCATTGGTTGAAAATCAACATCGCAATGTTTGAATTTCCGAAATACTAATTGATTTTACCATCTAATCTGTACAGATGTCACTTTGACACACTAAATCTGATTATCTATATTGACGGCTGTAGGTTGTACATTTGCATCATTTCATCCATCACCAGCGGATTAGAATGTGTCCACTTGCTGTCTTCGGTGATAAGCGGTTTACATACACATCGGTGACTGAAACAAATGTGATACTTCATCATTTTAAATATATACTGGAAACCGCACAGAGTGATAAAACAGCTGGTAAAAGTTCACTGAAAATTATCACTGACAAACTGACATTGTCTACAGAAACATATAGTGAAAAATCAGTCAATTCTGCTGATCTAATTAGCTCGAAGTAACGCAATCTTCACTCTCCGGAAAGAACTACATGCGGAAATGTTGGTTCCACCCCACAGTACATAGTTCGGTAATATGGAAACCATTTTGAATTAATCAGTAAACCCATAACAACGGAGAATCAAACGAAGCATGAAAACGCAGCATGACACATGAAAATAGCAGTATGAAGTACATTCCATTAATACCTATTACACAAAACCAAACCCTGTAATACCCCTGAACGCTTTATGACCGTCGAAAGTTAACCCTGCATGCATGCTACTCGGGCGTGATAGAGAATATTCTGTGAATGTGAAGGCCCAAGATATTGTTCCATCGAAATGTTTATGTGACTGATTACAATGTATCGTTTCTACATAATGGTTAACTATTATACAATCAGCAGTCACGTTGTACGTGGCCGATCTATAACGGCACAGCAGGCGAATATCATGTAAAGGGAATATGAGATGTGTAATTATTAATAGGTTCGACCTCACAAACCACCTAATCTCTTTAAATCTTCATTTATGCTGAAGAGTGCATTTGTCTTTTTAAATACTACTACAGCGTACACAACGTGCTGACTACTTACTGTGTCCACCTAAATCCATTCAGAAGAAAAAATACACAGTAATATCGTCACTTAAGTGCATCTGTTATCAAATCTTTCAGCCACAACTGTCAGTAAGTTACATACATCATCAGTCCACTCCACATCTGCTTAAGAATCTATTTGAACACCAAGAAGAGATTCAGATGTGGCGACGCAGTAGACACAGCAATAAAACTCACCAAGGATTATCGGCAGGATTCAGTCACAGAACACACCTCAGCATGCACTGTTTGTCTAGTGATCGATTGAGGTTTATCCTCTCAAGTTTCAAAGTCTGTTGGGAATATTTCCTTTCTCATGGATGATCCTCATCCAGGCATTAATGAAAACAAAACAAATAGATCAGCGAAGAGTCTCTTTTTGGCGGAGAATTCATTTTCTTAGCTGTACAATCGCAAATATATATGTGTTGTTTTGTATGTATGTGTACATTAAGTTTGTCAAACAAAATTACAATTGGTTAAGGTTATTTTAACTAAACATGTGAAGGTTGGTAATACAAGTCAAGAAAATCAAGTGTTAATGAAACTAGTGTAGTAACAAAGGTGATGAGTTGTCACAAACAGTTATTAAAAGAAGTTATGTAATAATAGTATGAATAGTTTGATGAATGAGTTTTACTCAGGATGCACACAGAAACAAAGTAGATAATACGAAATTGTGTAAGAGATCTAAGTGAATACAAGAATTATAAGCAATTAAAGAACAGGCAAAGAAAGAAAATTAGGTCATCAAAATAAAAATAAAAAACTCAAAACAAATAAAAACATTGTTACCATGAGAGTAGAAGTGGTTGAGTAATCTTCTTTTGTATGCACAGCTCCAGTTTTTCTATGTGAATGACCAGAGCTTCAGCGATACAAAGGAGACGAAACCGTATTGCCTTTGATAGGTTATTCTAAACACTGTAGATTACTTTGAAGGAGGTGTTTGTTGAAATGCAATGATCAGTGTTAACTGGGTGTTCAATTATCGCACTCCTTATTTCACCACTATTGGCTTTTCGCAACCATGCTGGATAGTGTTCTTGAATCCTCTTGGACAGGATGCGCGTCGAACGACCGATGTACCTGTCTCCACAGCAGCAGGTGAACTGATATATGCACATAGAAGTGGTCAGATGCGGGATCTTGTCCTTGAGGCTTCTGCAGATGAGTGGGCGACTGGAGAACACTATTCTTAGCGTTGCTACAAAGAATGTTCTTCTCAGAAATGATGTGATGCTTCTCTTGAGAATATCGCTTGGTAAATCCCCCTTGAAATCCAAGTTCATGTAGAGTTTCTTTTTAGGCTCAGTTTAAGTTTCGTTTTTCCGAATTATTGGTTTGATATTTTTGTCAATGAATCTTAATGTGTATCCATTTTGGATGAAGATTTCTCTTAGAATATCTAATTCTGTTTCCAGAACGTCGCGACTACAGATGCGTCGGATGCGGGTGGCAAGTGCTTTAATTAAATTTCGCTTTTGTTGAATGGGTATCCAGCTATGGAAGCTTGTTAGTTGACCATTTCACATAAGTTTTCTATGGATCGATTTTCTTAGGCTCCCATCAGCTCTTCTTGTTAGTTCCACATCAAGAAACGGAATTTTTGACTCGTTTTCCATTACGAGAGAGAATTTTATTTCTGGATGGCAACAGTTAAATGTCTTCAGCAGTAAATTGAGGTCATTGCTGTCATCACAAATAATGAAAATATCGTCCACGTATCTTTTATACAGTCACAAATTGTCAGTGCTTGGCTTTAGTGGACCTCTCTCGAGGCTTGCCACGAAGCAATCTGATAGTAGTGGACCCAACGGAGATCCCATTGCAATACCATCCTTTTGTCTGTAAATGGTGTCGTTGAATGTGAACTGGACGTTAGGAGTACACTCCGTGACACCATTCAGTTCATCGAGTACATACAAGACATGAATGTATCTAACAAAATTATGCTGTCCTTCGACACTGAGTCACTTTTCACCAATGTCCCACTCACAGAAACGGCCTGCTTCATATGCAAATATATAGATGACAACCACCTCGATATTGGAATACCGACAACATACTTGAAAGAATTATTATTGAGATGCACACGTACATAAAAAACAACATATATATATTTGCGATTATACAGCTAAGAAAATTAAGAGACTCTTCGCCGATCTACGTATTTTGTTTACTTATTTCCCTGTATCCATGCGGGAACAATGTTCTGTATAAATGATCATTCGTCTCATCGAATCTCAGACAATCCTCAGTAGATCTTCCAGGTAATAGCATTATGAAGACATCATTTTGCATGCAGAATTGTTTTAAACAACTGAAATCATTGAATGGTTGTGAACTGCGTCAGGCGTAACTGCCAGTGACTCAAAGATGCAAAGTGATTTGTCTTGATCCTGCACAAATACTGCGTGATGAAGCATTCAGCAGAGTCACTGCAATACAATATATATTTTCAACAGAAACTAAATGACACCACACAACACGCTTGTTGCTCACCTACTAAACCTGAGTGTGTTTCAAAAATGAGGACATGTATACAGATGAATAAATATATACGTATATATATATCCTAGAATTTTCAGATCACAGTTAAGAATATTCACTCTCCGAATACAACCCCATGCATAACAATCAAATGTGGATTTTGTGACACAACAAACACTGAATAATAATCACCAATTAGTTCACCAGTCAATAAACACTCCTGAAATGTGTTCCTCTTCACTATTACCACAAGCTCAGAGTGCACAAAATTATTCGTGCTCAAAGTGGTGGTAACATCCAGATTTTATAATCTCGTGCTCGTCCTCATTCAAAGACACAATATATATTATGCATCAAAACAATCGATCACTGGCATGAAAGTAAGCCTACCTGGTAATCGTCCTAAAATGGCACATGTCATATGATGAAATTCTTTGAGGAAGGGAGGAAACAAACGAATCGCAAAATATACAATCCACAGTATGATAAGTTATTAAACACACAAGACATCATTCCGCCACCCAACCACAGAATAATTCCAGAATGCATGCACAACAACCGAGACATGAAAGAACAAGCGGAATGAAAGAATAAGTAGTAAACTGCCAGAGGAGGAATTCGATTATTCCACAGTCAACAAACACAAATATCATCACCAGACAGTTATTCATCACAGTATTTTACAACGTCACAAATGAATACATATTGTGTTAATTCCAATCCTTCAAGCCAATGTGTCATCCAAGGAAGCTCAGAGGTGAAATCTGTTTGAAAATATAACCAGTGCGTCACCAGCTGTCTTTATCTCTACATTTTGGGTAAATGAATGTTGGCAGAACCCTAAGAAATGCATCTCAGTTCACTAAGAGTTACAATATGTTTCGACTCGGATGTGTGGATTCATTCACACCAACTAATTCGGCTCTAGCTGGTATACAAACCAGTTTCTTAATAGTCAAATCTCAGACACTGAAATGCACAACAGCCCTCATGAGTACGAAGAATTAATCTTCATCAGTGAGACTCCGATTGATACAGTTGCAAACAGTCAGTGTCATACATGTGTGATGTTCTTGTAACCATCATTCTTACTTTAAAGATGGTCTTCTGAAATGAGTGATACACTTTAACAAGTCTATCAAGCATTCACCAGTCTTGTTCGCTGAATGACCAAACAGAGATTCCAGCATAAAACACACACCTGAAGCATTTTATCCTCTTCATTTTGCCACGAGTGGATGACCAGCAATTGTTTACTAGTGGTGACTCACTCCTCGAATATAAGCAATAATATTGACTGAGCCGGATGGAAATCACCTCGGCTTCCCATCAACATGAATTCAATCAAAGCGGTAGTATAACACGTTTGTATTCTATTCCACACGAAGTTCATTGCACCTGCATACATCAACTAAATTGCATGTAGTGGATAGCTGTGACTCGAGGTGAATTCGAACACCAACTTATCACACTGCAGTGTTAAATGACGACTGAATATCATTAAGGGCACTAGATGCTGTGATTTCTGATGACGCTGTGAATGTTGCGGATGTTGTGTCAACCACATGGACAGGCAAACGTCCTATTACACAAATCACAGGTGGTAAGCAAATGATGAATGATATTTCTGTAGATGTTGACATACTTAATAAATCCTTTATATGTATCCCAGCAAATGTTATGATTCCTAACTCAAATAGTGTAAATAATGACTGCTTCTCATGCTTTAACACGAATGATGTCCTCAAGTGTCTTCAATCTCTCAAGCCTACTCACTCCCTTGGTCCTGATGGTGTTCCTGCTGTTATCCTTAAGAAGTGTGCCGACATCTTGTGTTCCCCGCTAACTGACATTTTCAACGAATCGTTTTCCAAAAGTATTATACCTGAATGATGGAAAAATATCAAGATCGTTCCAGTGTCTAAATCAACAAGTGGGCTTAATGTTAAGTTTAGACCCATCGCTGTTACTTCACCCTTTTGAAAGTTATGGAAAGACTTATTTTACTTAATCTTGAACCCTCTTTAAAGCCTTTCAACGACCCCAACCAGTTTGCTTATAAACATAGTAAGTGTACGTCAGATGCCGCTGTTGTCCTACATCATAGTATAGTCTCTAGTTTACATAAAGGAGCCAAATACGTTCGCTGTGCCTTCCTTGATTACACATCTGCATTTCACTCTGTTCCCAGGTGTCTCTTGCTAAGTAAGCTTGCTGCAACACAGGTTGAGAGCTGGACAAATAAGTGGTTGCATTCTTATTTTTCTGATAGGAAGCAGTACACCGTCTACCATGGAAAGTCCTCCACTACCTCACTTACTTTAGCTGGTGTTCCTCAAGGTGCTGTTCTTTCTCCCTTTCTGTTTTCGTTTTTCTTACATGGCTTGCCTCATTCTGATGTAGCCACTTTTGTTAAGTATGTCGATGACCTCTTTGTTTCTATACCTGTCAACTCTCAGTCAGATTGTTCCAAATTAAATAACTTTCTGTCGGAAATTAGTCATTGGTCCTCTTCAAACGGACTTAAGCTTAATCCATCTAAATGTCAGGTAGTCAATTTCAGTTTCAGACGTAAATGTGACCTACAGCAACTAGTTAGCTCACATGGCCCCACTATCATTGACGGCACAGAGGTTGAAAATACACCTAATGTCAAGTACCTTGGGCTGGGTTTTTCCACCAATCTTTCCTGGTCTTTCCACATCTCGCTAGTTAGCAGAGAGATGTTTCGCTTAACGTTCTACATTAGGAAATTTAGGCATTCTGGCATAAAGCAGTCTTAGCTTTCTCAGTTTGTCAATTCTTGTATTCTACCCATCCTCCTTTACTGCTCTCCATTAATCTTTCCTGGACTACTTAAGAAAGACTTTGCTTTGCTGAGAAGGGCACTAAAAGCCGTTAGTAGGGCAAGTGGAATATCGTTAAACCAACTGGTTAACACTATTGTAGATAGATATATTATATCATGTAAGAAACTAGCGAATACTATATTGTCAGACCTCGAGCATCCTCTCTATACGCAGCTGTCTCCTTGCATTTCATTTGGTAGAACTAGAAGCAGCTATAGGAGGCTATATGCTAGGACTACCAAGTACAAAAACTCCACAATACCTTATCTGGCACAGCTGTTGTGTGATGAGAAATCCGTTAGGTATGACACGATCAACTTACTTGGCACTCTAACAAATATTCCAATTAGTTTTTGCTTTCCTTTCTTCGTTACTGTTATATTGTTGTTCACGCCTTCTATTGCACACTAATTTTATATTCCATATCATGTGGTGCATTGTTTGAAATGTAAACTCTACGCTGTTTGTTTTTTTTATTTTTCTTATTTTTTTGGCGTTGGTTTTTATTTATTTATTTTTCTGGATTTCTTTATATTTCTTTTTATTCATCTATTTTTGGGTGTCACTTTTTGATTTTAAAAATCTTATATAATTTATGAGGTAATTACATGCAGTATACTGTAATACACGCTGAAAATTCCATACCTGTACCACAAATACCGTTTGAAATAAAGCTGTTATTATTATTATAAATCGAGAATAATGCCAAACACTGTGATGTGAATCCTTCAATGAAAACTAATGCAATGCACAAACACTGACATAACTCACCACGTCCACCTAAATGGATTTCCAAAGTTGGATGAAATATGCAGTTATCCTCACACGAATATGCGGAAGTTTTCCGATGGATTAACGATAAATGTACATTACCTCTATTCATCTGAAATCCTTTTCACATCTGCAAAACAAATGCTTTCATATTGATGATAAGTTAACAATTGGCAGCACAATGCTGGATACACCAACAGATTTGACCATCGAATCTCCATAATGGTCAAACACAGACCACACTTCGGAATACATCACCAGCGACTCAATGGTGAAAATGGATCTATCTAAATCATGCACAAATTCTGAGTGAAACATTCACCAGAGTGAAATTTGAAGAACATCATTTTCGACCCTATCCTAATTCAGCATAACATCAACAGAAACTATGTCACACCATGCAACACACTTGTCGCTCACCATGTACACCTGAATGTGTTTAAAAAATTGTTATGTCTTCTGTTTAACCTATTATATCATCAAAACTTACACATCAGTCTCTGGATATAATTACATGAGCGAGTGATGATTTCATCACAGAATACATACTTTATTACCACTGAAACTATCTTGATTTCACCAGTCAGAAGACGGCGATAGAAATTCAACGTAAGCAGCAAATCGCGTGAAGTCGTTTTGCAGCATGATATAGGAAATTTCACTACACAATTCTGTCATTTATCAACATTTATATAGAGGAGTATTCGGTAAAACCACTGGATATTCGCTAATCTCACAATGCCAACTCTGATTGCACTCCACTTTATCCCGATCATAAACAATCCGTGAACATGATCGTCTATGCACACTATGATAGTGAACAAGATTTTGCGTGCATTCCTACCCGTCTATTCAGAATCTTTGAATATTGCACATAAAAACAATCAGTCATTAAATCGATGATACAAAACACACCTGACGATCCTAATGGAGAAGAGAAGCGTTCGAGTAATCGAATGTGTTAGTCAGGATATCAAGGTAAGTGAGTATCTCTTCATCGACCAACTTTGATTATTCAGTCTACGTCTGAGATCACAAGAATTAGAAAGCCTAGATTCTGGAGAGTTGCTCATCAAAACAGATGACAGAACTAAATGTTAGGCCCATTCAGAATATGCAGAATTCCGATGTTGAAATTACCTCTTCGTGACACAATACAACAGTAATTGTGTCTCATGCCCAGACGAAATTTCTCAGCCCACACATTTGTAGGTGATAGAACAATTCCACAATGAGGACTCAGGGATGATCGAATTCAGTGTGTGGAATGACTAGAGATTTCATCTTTGACATGCATCAATATATTCTGTGAGAGTGACTGTATGCAAATGTGACAATGGTTATTTAGATTAATAGATATTACTTCTGAAACTCGAATAGTCAATCAATCCAGTGCCATTTTTACCTCGAATAACCAACGAAAATTGATGATGACAACATCATTTGTCCTGAATCATGGTAATTCTCATTGAAAAATAACTGGTAGGAGCATCTATACATACATTCATCGAGGATTATGCCTTACGAAAATAGTTTTCACGAATTCGTTCGCTGTAATTTGATTTGCTTCTAGTTTGATCACTGACTGATTTCAGTTGCAGAAACACTGGAAACCAGCTAGGGGTAGCTAACAGCTATTTTATCAGCTTAGCATTTTGTCAGTCATCGGAAGCAGTCACCCACCGGCAAGTTACAAAGGACGTTCGTAGATTAATCAGCCAGTGGGACTCGTTTCAACGAGCATCTTACGAGTTCTTACATGTTTTAATCGCAACCAGCAACCAGTGTCATCCGTGATGAGTATTTGTCCCCAACGCCGACCGGGTGGGCTCCACTAGTCACAAGTTCTCAATGGAAGACCAAAGTCCAACTGGAAGTGATTGGGGACATTCGCTCGCCGATAATATTGCTAGGTGGTTGTGCAACAATCGTGAATCAATCGAAGTTCGACTTAATAGGCCACTGATTCGGGTCTCAGCGACTCAAATGTCTGCAAGCTTCCCTTGTAACCTGAAGGTCTTGATTTGAACCCTGCCATTGGGTGTGTGCATCCGGTGAGTGCAACTTCACTATGATCACTTACACAGATATTCCAAGAAAGTAGCAATTAACTGTGACACGCATCAATCTCAGAGGTTTCTCCTCCAATAGACAAATAAGCCGTTATCATTCATTTTACTATGGAGAAATTTCAATAATAACCGCAATACCATTATATTTCTTTACTCTTTTAACCAGTATATTAGTGGAAAAATCAATTCAATAAATTCGAATGACTGTTTATGCGTAAGGTGAACATTAGTTTCAAACAGAAAATGCCATCACAGCATGGAAGAGGAAACTTACCTGGAGCTGATAAATTCAGCACATTGTGAATGTCACCAATTAACTCATCACTAGTGCCATCAAATAGAACTTAAACATGAATCCATGTCTCTTCGACAACATGTTAATTCACATTAAAAGAACTAGTGCTGATATATATATATTTTTTGACTTGTACACACGTCAACACTTCCAAAATAATCATGGAGAAATATCAATTTTTCCACTCTTGAGCCAATTGTAATTTCTAATTCTAGTGTGAGTGCCATTCTGAAGACACAACACTCATGCAATTATCACAACAACCACTATATATCATCAAAAATGGATACTACTCACAACCGGGATGTGTAAAACTGTGAGACATAGTATGAACTTCCGTGTCAATATGTCATCTATATAATAACGCACTCCACACATTCAAGTGGAAATTCCAGTTTCCTTAGAAATTTGTTCACGAATTCACCATAATACGGTTCGAATAATAGTGTTTTCTAAGCATAGGCTAATTCGGTATTAGACATTGTTGTCACAATTCTGTATAATAGTCTTGAGTTATTTTGCAGTTACTTCTGCAGAAAGAAGAAAGACTGGAAACTTCACACTACTTCTACTCAGTCAGTATCAAGATATTTGTGTTCGATTCAGTTACACAAAGTAGTACTACTATGAGACAGACATTCGACTATTAAGCTTCAAAAAACATTAATCACACTTTTGCACCTTCAATCATGATCAAACAAATTTTACCATTTAAACCTTTTTATTTCTTATCAGGATATTATCATTTATATAAAGCTAATCCAGAGCACTGAAGCACATAAAATACATACTTGGAGCACCTGCAGTGTAAACAAATAGTAAATGGGTATTACACGCAATTCAGGTTAACTCGCGATCCCTCCCTTAAGCTGAGTGAAGAGTGTAGCCTGGACAACAACGTGACCATGAATGGATCTTCATATCTGAAACAACTTATGGTAAGCTTTCAGCTATTCGTCACTCCAGTCGATTTGCCTTATCATTCCTCCTCATTAATTCTAGTGTTTAAAGCCCGAATTCTATTTTACCACCTGACTTGTGTGTATTCATACCTGATGTCATCTGACCGTATAAATATGGATGCCTGTAGCTGAATGGTATCCAAGCTTACCTAGTAACCGGAAGGTCCTGGTTTCGAAACCCAACGGGTATCATCTGACCATATAAATATAATATACATATACTAATACCATCACTTACCAGCTTCACCTAGTATCAATGAAGTCATCCGAAATTAACATATATACATAGATAGATGAAAAACGTGTACTAATTCGCATTTTGCAACGACACAGGATGGTGCAGAAAGGGATTCAAACGAGTCAACCAAATTCAACCATCAATACCGAAAACATATGATCATTATTTCCAGGCAATAAATGATTGAAATGTAAGTCAGTTCTACTGAGACTGGTGTGCATGCATAGAAAATTAAATAAGATTCGTGTTCGTCCAAATATCACATTGAATGAACATCTTGGAAAATGACTCTGCTCAATTATGATTATTCAAATAATTTCAGGTGCGTCAGTGGCATGGCGGTTAGGATGCTCGCCAACCATGCACATGGTACGGGGTTCGATGACCGGCCGACGCACTCCTTTACCTCGCTAAGCCAGAAATAATGCTGGTAAAGAGGAAAGGTTGGGCATGAGGCTAGCAACCCCATCCTGTAAACATTAACATTGCTACAGAAACTTCAAGCCACTAGATTGAAACCCTATGCTCCACTAGGAACGTGAAGGAAAAAAAATGTTTTCAGGCTTAGTATAATCCAATGACTCAAAGTAAGGTGGATGGTGTCAATAATGAAACACACGAGACAGGTTGTGAAAACTCCACATGATGAATTCTGAAATGGGATAACTCACCTGAGTCCCCTGCAAATGCATATTTCAACATCAATCGATTAACTGTAACAAATTTAGTGAACTTCGATGAATGACCAGTAATACAGCTAACGCAACATAATACTAATTTACTGATGAATACAAAACAGTTCACCGATAAGCTAACTACATGACTACCGAACAAGCTCATTAGTTGAACAAAAGACGTAAATTTATCGTCATGAAATCCATTGAAAAATCAATTATACAAAGTCGTTGTGAGAGAAACAAGCTTCACACTATTTTTGAAATGCTGAAATATTCCTCAGTGTGCAAACTGACACATTGTGTTTTTAACCTGTATGATAATAAACTCGAAATGCGTTTCACCAGATATTATATGAAATAACCATTTGAAATAATGAATGCAACTTGAAATCAATGCTAGTCGATTTCAGCAGGAATCCGATGATTTCAATTCCAATTATTAATTTGACCCTTGACCGGATATTATTCTGGAACTTTCCCATCCATTTGATATAAATACACGAATGTACAGCCTAGATGATGACTTCGTCGAAAAGAAAATTTTCTTCGCTGCAACTGTCTTCTTAATTCCAATTATGCTCAGTTATTGAACACAATTCATAGTTTCACCGGGACAGAATAAAATGAAACATTGCGGCCATATCTGTTAACAAGGAAGGAAGTAAAGCAAAATCATCTTCTGTGAACACTTAAAATGTAGGAGAATTATGCAAAAGTACAAAGCACAGTGCATTTATGAACTATTCAATCTAAAAATGCGTTTTTCGCCCATCAGTTAAGTAATCTACAGGGTATGTAAGTGATGCATCTCACTGGAATAGTGTGGGTCGGATTTCAGAATCAACCAGGAAAAGCAAATTTCCATCATTGTGAGGAATGTAACTCACCTGGATCGTCTACATAAATATTAATGCAATTCAAGAAGCAAAATAACTTGATTAACTCAATAGTAAAGTGAAATAAACATTGTTATCAGCGTCTAATACATTCCACATCACGTCCCATTGTTTAGGGTGGAAAAGAGGTGTTTTGAAGTCCATAATCCCGAAAACATGAACGACCTGATTACAATTCAGGTGATTCCTTATCACACCTGTTTTTTTTGAAATATCACACAGTGATGCAGCATTTTTAGCTGGACGGCATTGGGAGGATAAATCATTGATCATAATCATATCAGTTTGGACCTACGCCCCCGCAATTTTGCACATATGTATTCTTTTCTCTGCCTGGTCGACTTGTTGTTTGTTGCTACATTCCATATCTCCAGTATAGATGGTGCGTTCTTCCGATTTGAAGACTGTGGTGCTAAATATACAAATGGAGATTAAGTAATATAATTGAGTGAGGGGAGAGGCTTATCACTGAATCCATGACACACTCAGAAGTATATTTTGTTAGCATGCGAACATTCACTGTGGCATAGGACGGGACACCACTAAATCCAAAACCTTGACGACTACCATGTGTAGTACATGTACAACTTATCCGGAAACACATACTTTTGTCAAAAATCTGGCACAAATATCATATAGAGCTGTCGAAAGACCGTTTTCAAAAAATATCCGTGACAAACGTGAATTATGCTCATGTTGTACTAGGAAGAATCAGGATCACATGAGTTTCCTTAGTGAAATCACATCGTCTACTGAGAGTATTATAATATTCGTGTATCAAATCTCACGGAGATGTGGCCACGTATCACGTCAAAATTTTGTTAGTGTCTCTAACATCAACACGGAGGATGACCCATATGCTTAATAAATATTGGTAATCACACAAAACATCCACGTCAAAATACAAGAGAACAATATGTCACCATGATCAGGGCGTAATTGTACAAACGTATTCGCATCAGATTCTAAACACGTTGCAGGCGTACAAGCACAGACGTTGTCCCACTTCGAGTCTCCTTCAGGTATTATTCATGAATGTACTTAGTCAATACACTCCTCAACTGCACCTAGATTTCAGTCACTCCAAGCGTTGATGAACTACTCAACGAAAATTGAGATGTGTGTATATCATCCTTCCTATTTAGTCATCACCATGAAAAGTATAGAGTGACAGGCGACCTCATCAAAATCCTAATACGAATATCAGGAGCACACAGTCACCATTTGTAAAGGACAGATGTAAATCGGTACCATTCAGTTATCATTAACGAATCTGCGAAAATCAACAATAATACTGACAAGTGTGTTCGGCTAGTTGAATTGTTTTAAACCTCCAGTGATGAATTGAAAACATTCCAACAAATAAACTGCAATCTTCCATATATCAGTTCTGTCCAGCTCAATGGTTCCACTAAAATGAAACGAGTTCACCTAGATACGAAAATAAGGATTTACTACGAAGTAAAGAGAGCTGGATGACATCACGTTCCAAGCTATCGCTAGAATGGGATCCCAATGGAGGATGACGAGTTGGGCACAGGTCTGAGGGTGACATGGATGACATCGGACACCGGGGAGATGAACGACTACATTCAAATGTGAGTCCAACTAAAGAGGAGAGCACTAAATGCAAAAGAGTGAAGGTGTGCTGAAGCCGTCTGCTCCAATCAAAACACAAGGAAACAATAATAATATAAAAATAATGATAACAATCTCAAAGTGGACACAATGACTTATACCATTGTAAATACTCAGACATCGTTTATACCTCTTTACCCATGAAGTTATTTGGTAAATAACACATCGAAATAAAAATTCGTTTACAAAAAGCGATACTCACTGAAACTTTCACCTGAAAGAGTACAGTTCGAAAAATGAAATCTGTTAGTGAAGGTGTTATACACTTGATGCTTTTCAACACAACCCAATATTATTCTTCTCTCAGACTGTTGGCAACGATAAAGACAACTGAATTTTTACTAGTTTGTCGAAGCTAATCATCTCACAAAGTGAGGGAAAATCTACATGGCGGAAAACGGAAGCTGCTCAACACAAATATCTACGGAGGGGAGAAGTAAACAAGCAGAAAGGAGTGCAAGACAAATTAAAAATTGATTCAGAAAACAGATGACCAGTAATTAATTTCAAATTAGTGATTGTGCACACGACCTTGTTAAAGTCAACTGAAAGTCAGTTACCTACCCGTCCTCCAGGACATCATTCACACTCCATTTGTGCATCACATTAAATGCATCGCATCGGTAGCACGTCACAAATCAACAATTTGAAATGTGTGACGTGTTCAGTACTCACCAGAAATGCCTGAAATGACAAACATCAATCGCGTGTTGAATCACGACATGTTACACAATCTAGAAAGTGTGCCAAAGATATTTGATTCCAATTTTGGTGGTTTGTCGTGTCTAATAAATCTCACTGTACAAATGACGTCAACTCTATTCATTATTTGGGAATGTTGGAAAAGCTTCTTTAAACTGTCTTCCGTTGTGTCCACCAAATCTCCATACCTCCAACTTCATTCAGCCTCTCAACATTTCGTCGACAATGAGTTGTGGACATTTCCCCAAACTACTGCAGACAAAGTTCTAAACGACTATCCTGGTACTCAATCACTGTCGATGAGAACGCATTTCACGACAAAACTACTACGAATAATCACTCTTGCAGTTACAGGCATAAAACCGCTCTGAGAAAATAAACCCTGGATGCGACAAGATGGATTCACTCACCCTGTGGGACTACGGAATCAGTGATATCGGAAATCACAATTCGAACACGATAATAAAGAAGTTAGATTACTCGCAAATATGCAAACAGAAAAAGCAGTGTGAAAAATCTTACCAGTATGCATTTCAGTATTTCTCGGTATCCTACAGATTATTCTACACCTTCAGTAATCTCATTCAGTTGGATCAAGACATTCTCCATCCTACTCACTCACATCAGTCTACCATCAGCTCTGCGTGTCAGTCACATTTTACATAAAGAGAGATGATGCACAATCACACTAACAACTGTTGTTTCGAAATTGTGTGTTCTTTTCATTGTTCCATTATGACTGGTATCACTTCCATCTTCAAATCACTCATGAATCGAAATGGATACGTATTACCGGTACAGAAACACATACCTCAAGGACTCAACAGGGTGTAGAAATGTACACTGTCAGTAAACAACAATAGCTGACTGTCAACATATTTCACTCCAGAGAAAATAGATGCCAACACCTAGTCGATGAGTACTCCACTGATATGTATCCACATATATATATTTATGTGTGTGTGTGCATGTTGGTCTCTCTTTCTGTTTGCTCGGTTAGTCTGTGACCACTTCACTTGTATGAACTTGTCTCCTTTAATAATGTGTATTCTCCTTATATTATATTATATATAATATGAGTGTTTGTTGACAGTCCGTTGCTTGGTGACATATATCCATATATGTTTGTTGGCATGTCTGCTATATTCGCTATGTATAATTGGATCGACACTCCATTATAATTAGCCATTCATGTTAAGACTGTCTAATGATTTTTCCCACGCTTGTCTGAATTATTTATATATATTCGCATTCACAATTTGTGTGAACTACTTTACTTTACAACTACTTGACTTGCTTACCACTTTGGTGTGAGACCATTTATTTTCGTCTCCTTGTGTTTGGACAATAGAAGTATCATCGCAAACCTAGTGGTCTTCTGATTTCCGCCTTCTCGCGTCAGGACTATTAGTTTCTCGACCAGTCCATAACAATAATTCAGCGACGAGTACATAACAATTTGGCGACGGGGAAAACTAGTACATAACAATTTGGCGACGGGGGGAAAACTACTATTAACCACACAGCAGCAACAACATAACAATTTACTATGGATCCTATTAAATTGGAATTATTGTTTGAACGACAAATGAAATTAATGGAAATGTTCGTCAACCAACAGACTGGTCCAGCTCCACCTTCAAGCAATCCCAATCATACCATGCTACCATCTGTCGACGGAATTGTGAACAGCATTTCACAGTTCAATTATGACCCAGAGGCTAATGTCACTTTTGACACATGGTATCAACGTTATGAGGATTTATTCACTGTTGATCTCGCCTCACAAGACGATGCCTGGAAGGTGCGAGTTTTGCTACGTAAATTGGGTCCGGCAGAATATGAACGGTACTGCAACCTAATTTTACCACAGAAACCACGTGACAATTGTTTCGATGATACAATAAAGTTGCTGCGTGAACATTTCGGAGACCACTCCTCATTATTCAGTATACGTTATCGTTGCCTCAAGCTGGCAATGAATGAAAATGATGATTTTCTTACTCACGTTGGCACAGTCAACCGAGAATGTGAGAGATTTCGACTCAGGTCCTTAACAGATGATCAGTTCAAAGCCTTGATTCTCATATGCAGTCTCCAATCTCCTCGTTTCACAGATATCCGAACTCGACTGCTCAATCAGCTAGAACAAAATCCCAAGTTAACATTACATGACATAGCTGATGAATATCAACGGCTGATTAATCTGCAGAAAGACACACACCTGGTCGAATCAACACCTCCGAGAAGCTCTGATATTCGTGCATTACGCAAGAGCAAAAATCTCTCATCAGCTACTCCTGACCCACCTACTTCTCTTAATGTCCCGCGGAAATCTATACATACTCGTCCAACTTCACAAAATACGACAAAGAAGACCCCTCCATCACCATGCTGGCATTGTGGCGCGTGGCACTTTGTAAAGTCTTGCCCATACAAAAATCATCGTTGCAGCAAGTGCAAAATCATCGGTCATAAAAATGGTTTTTGTCAGCCACGCAAACCCAGATATCATAATCCAGCAAAAGCTCAACAAAATGTTGGTCCTAAATCCCCCAAAAAGTCATTGAGTCTACGCGCAACCCGTCAAGTCACAACACCAGCTATGCGGAAATATCTTGATCTTCAGATGAATGGTCATGATGCACGTCTGCAGCTAGATACTGCCTCTGATATTACTGTTATATCAGAGAAACTTTGGAATTATATTGGCAGACCACCTATCACCAATACTTCCCAGTCTCTTCTCAGCGCCTGTGGTGGGCGGCTCAAACTAATTGGTGAACTCAAATGTTCTGTTTCCTTCCGCAATACCAAATTCACAGGAATTTGTTACGTCACGAAGAATGATTTAAATGTTTTGGGACTTGATTGGTTCGATCGTTTGCATCTGGCTGATGTCCCACTAAATTCTCTACGCAATACAGTGAAGAAGCATAAAATGCTAGACAATTCCGGACGGAGCCGAAGCCGCAAACCCAACAATCAGACGAAACGACAGGCGTCAACAACAAGCCCAAAGGTCCCAGATAAACCCCCAGGTAAACATCCTACTAATCATCCATCTTCTCAAAAGGGGAGGTGATATGTATCCACATATATATATTTATGTGTGTGTGTGCATGTTGGTCTCTCTTTCTGTTTGCTCGGTTAGTCTGTGACCACTTCACTTGTATGAACTTGTCTCCTTTAATAATGTGTATTCTCCTTATATTATATTATATATAATATGAGTGTTTGTTGACAGTCCGTTGCTTGGTGACATATATCCATATATGTTTGTTGGCATGTCTGCTATATTCGCTATGTATAATTGGATCGACACTCCATTATAATTAGCCATTCATGTTAAGACTGTCTAATGATTTTTCCCACGCTTGTCTGAATTATTTATATATATTCGCATTCACAATTTGTGTGAACTACTTTACTTTACAACTACTTGACTTGCTTACCACTTTGGTGTGAGACCATTTATTTTCGTCTCCTTGTGTTTGGACAATAGAAGTATCATCGCAAACCTAGTGGTCTTCTGATTTCCGCCTTCTCGCGTCAGGACTATTAGTTTCTCGACCAGTCCATAACAATAATTTAGCGACGAGTACATAACATCCACTTGTGCTAAAACTGCACACGTAAATCAACTGAACCAACGACCGCGGAATAGAATATAGCCAGAGTGATTTCGATTCATATGTGTTGTTAAAAAAAAAGGTTGTTGTGATTAGCTGCTGTATATGCATCTGACCGACAATAACACTTTCGTCATTGATCGAGTTACGAGTAAGTTATAATGTGTCAGGCTTTTAGTTCTCCTTATAGACAGTTTCTTTATCTACGCACTCAGATTTTCATACACACACACAAACATTCCTCTTTTCCAGGCCTTATATCGGCATGTAAGCTGGGTGATATTTAGGACTGTGCCGGCTGTAAATTAACTCGATACTCTGTGCCTGGTAAGAAGAACATTAATTTACTGAACCACTCGCACATCACAATTTTGCAACCACTTATGATCTTTTGTATTCAACATCTACAAAAATACACTAAACATTAAAATAAACGCTATTTTCGAAATACAAACATACTCGGTCCGATTCCTGAAATGCCAACAGTTCAAGCAACAAAATCGATCAGCACAATTACCACCTATTGTCATTTATTTCTCCATCCTCACTCGAATCATCATCGCTGATTTATTAACAGTCATATTTCCATGCTCTCCTGATTTGAGGCAAAGTGTGAAACTCTGAGAGTGATGCTTTTAAATACAACACACTCTGCATGTAACGCACTTGCAATATCTAGGAAAATTCCGGTAAATTTAATTTCGTGTTCATTTCATTCTAATCAGGGAGTCTACTACAACCCATTTGAAGTATTACTATAGTAGACCCATAGAAATAAATGGGTCGCAATAATATGCATTTCGTACACACATACACTTATCGTTACCCTAAATCCTTCACTCTAATTTCATCACTGACGTATGTGCTGAAAAATCTGATAATATCCGGACTAGGATTTCTGTGTTAGAAATCGAAATACTCTAGTCCACTAAGCAGTTTTGCTGAAAAGTATCACACATTCAGATTTCTATGATTTTGCATATGCGCAATACCAGGGGAAGACTCCACATACAACAACAATCGTTTGTAGTAAATTTTCTAAGGCCTAATTCACACCGTGTGTGTGTGAGTGTAGTGTGAAAGACGCCATCCAACTTCCTTGTTCAACACCAGTGCAGAAGCATTTGCTTAAATTCATTGTGGCCGAGTACGTTAACAGACATTGTTCAACTAAGTCAGTTCACATTTCTGAATCCCATACGACCTCATGCTCATGAGTCATTTTGACGAGAAGAAATTATAATCAAATTAGAGATGTAATGACGACTTACCTGAAATATCTATTAAAAATGACGTGCGTGTATTAAAGCATTGAATTCAATGAAGATAATACTAAAACTCACCGTATCATAAATTTGGTGTTCTGTATGCATCATTACAATATTCATCACTAACAAAATCTCGATATTCCGACAATATCACACGAAACACCTCCATGTGTTAATAGCAGTATCAAACACAGTTCCGTGAACAGCATCCTCTGAACAGATATGCCAAGATAATTGGCCAGAAAATCTTTCCATGAGCAGTTTGGTTTCAATATCCACACTTATTTGAATATATATCAACTAACTTTTGAATTACTGTGCTTTCCCGTTGATCCGTGTGTCATCGTTTTAATGTTTGTATATCGCCCTTCAACACGATCTTCGTTATACTTTATGGTTAACGTCTATTTCTAAAATTTCTATTTTATCGTTGCTCCCTGATATTTGTCGTAATGTGGTGAGTGAGTTCAAGGAAACAATATACAGTAGTGACTGTTTGACCTTGGATGGTCTGTGTGAAACGTGTTTAGCTCCGTTTGATTCTTGCAAAAATAGCATTCATCTCACTTTCATCGAAATATTCTTGTCGATTTACTGGTGATCAACAGTTGTGTTTGACCGGTTACTGTTTACAGCACCTGTGAAATTTTCGACCCCGTAGTTACCGGATAGCTATGTCGCGATATTTCTGCCGTATTGATGTAAGTTACTGTTGTAACACAGATCGTGTCACATCGAATCGCATTTCATTACTGTAGGGAATAAAATGTTCAGTGACGCTTTCAAACATCAATCCGTAATTCAGTCATATAGAACAATTGTTGACCATCTGACGAAAGTTGTTTTATCATGCATCATTAGTGAACAAGTACTTTGCTGATAATTCGATTCGTCATCTTCAAATGCGAGAAATGTCATATTCTGCTTCTCTAACTCACAAAAATCTGCACCATACACTCATTCACAAATATTTGCTCCGTTTCTCGACAAAGTCAGCTTTACCCCACTCTGATTCCAATAAGCACAATCTTATGAGTATATGTAGTGACATTGTAAAACTGTGGTTCAGCGAGCGATCAGCCACCTCGCTTCAAAAATGTGAATCGTATCATCAGCTGCTAACATACGTAGATCATCAGTAAAATTGTCATTTCATGTTAATGAAGCCAGTACAGATTCCCATGAATCGATTGAAAAGCTTTGAAACACACAAAATACATACCTGGAGGTCCTACAGTGAAATCAAATTGTAGCGAAGAACAAAACACTCAAATGAATTCAGTCTGGAAATATTTGATGACAGGTTTACTGAACAGAGTCCCCCATACAAGGAGATGAATGTGAATGGGTATTCTTATTTTGAAAATAATCTAAAGTCGGCTCTGAGATCTCCCTTAATCAGATCAGTCATGCCATCTCATCTACTCTACCTGGTTTCACTGCCTTTAACACCCACAATTCCGTCCCAATACACGATATATCTGAATTTGTGTCTCATATTGTGTGCCCATATAAAAAATGTGCTATCGACATCACTTACCATCTGAACCTAGATTCAATCAAGTCATCTGATATTAACACACATACATACATTGATGACTGTTTTGTGTTTATTATATTGGATTTTGCAAACTACATGAAATTGTCAGGTGTGATGCAACATCTGGTAAAATTTCGACCATGAAATTAAACAACACATTACTACAACTTCTGGCGAATGAAATGCCGATGTGTAAATGAGTTCTATTGGGCGCATGGTGTATGCAGAGAGAAATAATCACATTTACATTCATCCAAATATCGCATTCGATGTTCTGCTCCTCAGAGAGTGATTCTACTCCAATGTGAATGTCAATGTTCAGACGTTTTCCTTTTATGCAAAATCCAGTGAATTAAAGACCTTAACACCGTTTCATCAATGAAGTGCCTATAATATACATATATGAGTATCATTATTATTTGTCACTCCTTGTATTAACAATAAGCTTACCCCATTTACACTATCACAGTTCACTTAGTGATCATTATTTTGACTTTATTGCAGTTATTTGTGAACCCTTGAAATTATATTCAGTGAATCCCACGTCTTTGTCAAGATGTTTGAAGTATTCATATTGCTTCAAGTATCGGCTTTTGTTGGGATTTAGTCTAGTTGGTTGGAGGATTTCATCATGAGCTTACATCGATTAGAGAAACATTGGAAAACCCGCATGGAGTGTTGGGCAGCTATCCCGTCCCAGTTTGAAGTCCTTCAGCTCGCCTTGTAAACGGAATGTCCTGATTTCGAACCCCTTTGGTGGGTGTGTACTGTGAAGATTACAAACTAGGATGAAACAGCTTACCGTTGCTCATAATTTTTTCCAATGTTCCTCTTACTAATGTCAGCTAATGATGAAATCCCCCAACCTATTCACATTTCTCTCACTCCCTGAAACACATTCTCGTCAACTGGAAATACATAAATTATCACTTAAATGTTTGTTCAGATTTCATCTAATCTTCTCAATGACACTGCACATTTTATGTGCATTTAACTGACAGTCAGAACAAACCAGCTTTTTCCCCCAACACATTTTTGGATGTCATTTTGATTTGCCTTTATTAGCTAATCTGTTCTAACATTCATGGATTTATAACTGCACAGTTTAAGAAGGAAGTTATTGAAAACCATTTTTCCCTCGGAAATTGTTCCTGTTCTAAATTCTTTGTATTTGGAATTATCCATGTAAATTGAAACATTGCAACAAACAAATACATATCCGGATATTCTGTAGCACAATAGAATAATTATGTCTTCGTGTCTGCGTTTCACAGGTGCATTTCACAGCGTATCAACTATTTAACATGAAGTAACATTACCATACACTGATATTTCCAGGACCATTCTGCATTCACTCTTGTTTCATCAATCTAACGATCAGATCAATTCGCTTCATTGAGTGAAGTTCAGTGAAAGCATTTCCTGAACTAAAACGTGAATGTGAACAGGCGTTATCATTCAAAAAGAGGTGTATAGTCCACACTCATTATTCTTGGTTAGAATTTAATTATTGCTTTACGTTTATCCAGTGCATCTTCATACTTAAAATCCAGATTTCTTGTACTGGTACGAAATTTGTGTGACGCATAACCCTATGTAACCTGTAACATGAAAATAATAACCCAAAAATATCGCTTTCCTGGTTCATCAAGATTTCATTAAGCATTTTCTAGCGTATATATATATATATATATATATATATATATATATATATGAAATGATTTCTATTTCGTCACCTTTTCTCTGTGAACACTGTGGTTATGCGGTATTGATGTTCGCTATTGAATTGTGTAATTTTGTATTGTTGTATTTTGTGTAAAAACGGATTTTAGCATTCACTTGAAAATTCTGAGCATTACAATTGTGCCAGTTATCGGTTTGCACGTGTTGATTTCTGTACGCAGGTGATTTCTTCATGTGATCATATTTCAGTGTGTCCGTTGTTACCCAGAATTTCCATCAGCAGTCTTCTGAAGCGTCAGTTTGCAGGGATTTGATTAGGTAGAGATCTGGTCATGGTTTTCCTGTGATTCTCTAAATGATGTCAGTTCATGACCAGATCTTTAACTAATCAAATCCCTGCAAACTGACGCTTCAGAAGACTGCTGACGGAAGTTCACAGTAACAACAGATACACTGAAATATGATCACATGAAGAAATCACCTGCGTACAGAAATCAGCACATACAAACCGACAACTGGCACAATTGTAATGCTCAGAATTTTCAAGTGAATGCTAAAATCCGTTTTTACACAAAATACAACAATACAAAATTACACAATTCAATAGCGAACATCAATACCGCATAACCACAGTGTTCACAGAGAAAAGGTGACGAAATAGAAATCATTTCACTTGAATTTCTAGCCTCAAGAAAACCTAATCTTCACTCATCCAATCAAACTTTATATAAATATGCGTATTTCAGTACACAACTCGTTATTTAATGCAGTAGATAGGCTACTGACTTCACCAATCAAAGATGATTTAGCTGGAAATAATTATTTTACGAGAAATCACAGAGATGAACATGGTGACTGAATTCAAATTGATGAACACAATTTGAGATAAATGAACTGAGAGTTCATCAGTAAACCAACCGACTATAATAACATTCCTAATATACCGGACGTTCGGTTATTGAACAGAACACACTAATCCTCTAGCATGAAATAAACTGGAAAGTAGTGCTCACAGGCGATAAGAAGGAAGGAAGGAAAGCAAATTTACATTCACTTATCATTCAAAACGCCTGAGTATTTAGCAGAGTCATCACACATGAACTTTTTCTCTAAACTATTAGGTTTGAAATACACACTCTGGCATTATGATAAGAAAGATTTGGTTTCTGCCCCAGTGTCCGTTGAGTGATATAACAGATAATACTTCAAATAAAAATCTTGCATGACATGAAACCTACCTGATGGATCTTTTACAAGAGAACACATTCACATTTGCTTGACAAACACACGTAGAAATAATTTAGATTGATATATGTGGAAACACACTTTGTATCTACCTTCATTTGAAAACAGTTTTGTCTACACTTTTTAGGCATTTTTGTAATTATGAGAAAAGGTTCGTTTCCGGAGGTGAAACGATGGCTGCATAACAGATGCTGCACCTTCATCATCATACTCGATACAATGTCTGTCTGTAGGAGGCTGGATAATGGCAGGATGCTTTGAGAAAAAATATATCCAGTAATATTACCGGAAGCTAATCTTGTCACAGAGGATTTTGTTAGATATTATAATGGAAGAGAAGGAGACATTTGGGCAGCTTATCTTTTGAGAGGGTTACCTAGTAAGTTTTGTGACCTAAGGTTAACTGCATTGGTTAGACGGTCTGCGAATAAATACATTGATTGCAGTGTTAAGTCTTCGAGGTTATCGAATAAGTGATGGTATTTCTACCGGTGTCACCAATAAACCCAGATTTTCCTTTTCCCAGGCCTGAGTTAGATTAATTCAACTCTTTTATTGCAAGGTGTGAGCTCTCCACAGGTAAAACATGTGGCTGGGCATTCATCTACTTGAAAATTCTAGCCATATACTTAGAAGTAGCTCACTGACTTTCCCTTGATTCTATGATGATGGTGTTTTCACACTTTTCCAACAGTAGGGTGACTCTAAAGGAGATGTATAATCGCAAGACCATGAACTTCTTTGGAGCTATTCGTGAATCGTAGAATGCTGAGAGAGAATTGGACGACGAATATCTTAGAGAAGTATTGGAGAGGCTGTTTAGAAGCGTACGTTGATTGATAAGGGTAAACCCGAAATAATAACTCTTCACAGATGAGTCATTACAAGAAGGAAAAAGACTGCTCAGGGCTGTATAAAATTACTCAGATCAATTACAAGTGCATGGTCAACTAATTGCTGACACATTTCGGAGACTATAGAAGCGAAAATACTTGACGATTTTGCGATTCTCAAATAAGCTGATTCAACGATGTAGAAATTTACAAATGAGAGACATAATATGAGTGACTGACTAGCCCCCACTGCGTAGTTAATACAAGTGTTACAATCATCTCCAGAGGATATATGGGTAAGTCAAATGTTAGGGTCTGAAGGAGTTGCATCAACCGCGTTTTCCGTAAGGATTGCTTACTAGTATGCATTGCTGAACGGTAACTGCTGTTAAGAACACACCACCAACTTTTAGATTCAGATGTAGCAAGAATACCATGAACCAGGCTCCTGAATTACTAAAAAAATAGATCAGGGAAAATCATGCTGGATAGATGGGTAGCTGTAATTGTCTGTCATTACTCTCTTCTGTTAGTTTCTTTCAGGTGCATACTCATACTACTCACAAAACAAAATTAGTATAAGTCTTTTCCAGTGTTCTTTCAATCGCCTTTCTGCATTCAAATCGTATCTGCTGATGTTTCTGTTTGGCCCGAATGCTTTTTGCATGCTATTCATTTCCTTGCAATGTTAATTTGTGCGTCGTTCATTTCGGATCTTTGATCCTTCTTAGCCTATCTGCATACATAACTGACAATCTGAGGTTTTTAATGCCTCCTCATTATTTCTATCTGTAATATAATACCGTAATGCCATAAAGAAATTCTGTATTCCATATTTTTGCTCTTAACTCAAGCATTCGGTTTTTTTCAATGGATTTTTAGCAGCTAATTAGCACTCTGGATTTCTTAGAAAAAAGCCACATCATGAACCCCTATAAACTAAGCGGTA
Organism: Trichobilharzia regenti; assembly: GCA_944472135.2. Lineage (NCBI taxonomy): Eukaryota > Metazoa > Platyhelminthes > Trematoda > Strigeidida > Schistosomatidae > Trichobilharzia > Trichobilharzia regenti. Next base: position 26,048,060 of record OX235266.1, on the reverse strand, counting down.
GCATAGCTCATGCTACATTGATTAGAATTTCATATATATATATATATATATATATATATATATATATATATATATATATATTTCATGTTCACCTGCATCTAGACTCAGCACAAACGCATCATACAGCGCTTCATATCAGTGTTTCAAACGGTTCACACACACTATTATGAACCCTAGAGGAGCGTGTATGCGTTTAATTTAAATATAAATTGAATTTGACGGAGAAGACTAATTCCATACTAAACAGCCATGATTATTTCTCCAATTCTCCCTTAAGCGCCATTTTCAGCTAGATGAGCGATTTCTGAGTGTCGTCTGTCCTTCCTTTCCTTTCTTTATCCGATATTATCTATAAGATGGAATGGGACAGCATGAAATTCGTTTCAGAAAATAAATAATTCCCAATCATTACACATTCAGTTTTATTAAAGCCATCTTCAGCTTGACGTACACCCTTCAATGAAGCGCAGTCTAAATCACAAGAACGGATGACGTGCATGCGAGCTTTATACAACTGACTAACTGCCGTCAGTAAGTCTTTCTACGAAAGAATTCATATTTTACTTACACCTCACATTAAATATGGATAAATACATCAATCAGTAAATCGTCACAAGTGGACATTAGGAAGGATACAACATGTGCATTGCTTACTACCACCACCTGAAAGGATGGAAATAGATTGTATATTTAGAGTTGACTTCACAAGGGCCGAAAACAGTGGAAAAGATGGGTTAACTTAGATTCGACAGTTCCCTACACTTTACATATGGATGATTTGATAAACGGCAAAACACGAATTTCCCCCCTAGAAGGAAGTCAATTATAATCCTATTGGCTGATGTGATCATAAACGATGAAATGTTTCCGAAACACCACACACTGCATCACTACATGATATATCCAACGGAAACATTATAGGATATTGCATGCTACCATAGTGTCGAGGTTTTACACATATATTTGCAAACTAATCTGCACTAAAATGAAAATAAGTTTACTTGCAATTCAGAATCTTATTTTCAACTAATCACCTCAGATTCATTTCAAAAGGGAATGTAGCAGATATAGATAACTTGGTATACCCAAACCCATGAATCTTGAAAATGTATTGCAACTGGAAAAGAAAAGCCTGAACATGTATGTTGACCACAGAAGCAACTGCATTTCACAGAGTTCTCTATATTTCCACACGAAAAGTGGTGCAGGAGTAGACAGTAATGGAACAACATCAGCCGACTGAAAATTAATTCTTATTCAGTGAAGGCTTTTGTTAAAAATATCTCAAATAATCTAACTAAGCAATCAACTCGAAGGATGTTTAGATTCATGTGTATTTCAGTGATAACTGTTCTTGTGAATAGTTAATTCTTGTACAGACGACCAGGTATAAGTGGGGAAGGTTGTTGAAGATTCTTAATGAGAAAAAAATAAAACTGCGATAACGCACTGCAAACGATCAGTACAGACAAGAAGACTAGGGTAACAACAAACATATTGTGCTCACCTAATATAGCTAGAACAAAAGTGTTGCAAAACAGATCAGCACTGTCATTATAATTCATGTTTCATATTCCAAGAAAACATTTTATGACCGACTGAAAACCAATAAAGGAAGAAAGACAATGCTGGTTCAAATCTTAACATGTAGTCGCCAATCTCATAATGGTAAATCCTATTCAAAGTGCATTAAACGGCCTTCAAGAATTAAATGAACAATGAGAAAATCATGATACTATGACAGAACAAGAGTGCGGGTTGGTTGTAAAAAAACAACAGCAATTTCCTACATATATTTATTTAAGTCAATTGTAGAGGACTCATCACCACCCAAACTGGATTGTGGGAAACAAGATGCCACAAATAAACTGTTCAAACTTTTGAGCGAGACGCTAATATACAGATAAATTCATAATCATGAGTTTTTTATATACCAATTATGAACGGTTCACTGAAGATACATAAACCTAATATTCCCACCACGCATATATTATCAGTGGTTGGATCATCTCTCCATACGATGTCTCGATGTTTAGGTAATTAGTTAGGGACAATTCCTGAAAGTCTAGCAGTACACCGCCTGAGAAATATCCTTGAATCTGCTAAAAGTTTAAAAAATCTGAATGTTTTCCACAAATTCATTGCATCGTTCTATGTGCTGTCATTATTTACAAAAACATCCCTGTAGAACAAACTATAGAGATTGTCAGTCAACATTGTGATTCATTATCTCCAACCTGAAGAGGGGTCCAAACACCTACTTTTCATGTGCACCAAGGTTGTGCACTGCAAGACTGATGTTATTTCGATGGGAAGTTGATTATGTCCTAACCGAGAGGTTATTTTTATGGGATAAGTTGAACATATAAGCATGAAACAAGGGATATATGATATGCCATTTTACTAAAGATATGTAATAATAATAAAGAGGCCTCCCATCTACTTGACTTATTTAACAAAGCATATAAGAACATAGAATTCACTATGGAATATGAACACAATCAGGAATTTGACTTTCTGGATCTCAAACATCTAAGAACACCATGGGTAGAAATATACAAGTTTATATTCATCATAAAGTATTCTGGATTTTACTGTATCTGGGTTTCAGTAGCCTTTGTCCAAAAAGCCATAAAATAAGTCTGGTGAGGATATTGTTCTACCTCAGTGAAAAATTGTGTTCAATAGAAAGACAATGATGAATGCTCCACCAATGAAAAACCTTTTGGGAACACTGAAAATTTGTTGAGAAATAGAAGAGAACGCCAAATATAAGAGCAAAATTTGATATACTTGAGGAGAATGTAGTCTTTCTAAAGCCTTCCCAGATTCAAAGGCGATGCAAAATAATGAATGGCTCCCACCTATACATCTCGGTCCATTAGTATGTTAAGTGTGTAAGTGCCCTACAAGTTTGAATAACTTTAAAGTATGTTATATGTTTGCATTTACGTTAACTCATATCAATTTTAGACCGTAAACAACTGAAGGAAAGCTGTCAAATTAAAAAACAGTGAGCTGGTTCACTTCTGAAAATATATTGTTTCTTTCTCTGCTCAAAGTAGTGCATATTTTGACAAATTTTTAAAAATGATTAGTCAATCTTTAAAATACTAGAATAAACTTGATTGTGGATAGTGTAACTCACCATCTTTTCAAAGACAAATGAAAACAATTCATACAATAAAACATTGGGCTAAATAGAATTCATAACCAGCACCAAATGCTGAAAATCAAGTCAACTGAATACCACCACGATCAAGTGAACAATAATGCATCATTTTTACAGCCCTTTATACTATTTCAATTTTTATGGTGTTGTAAAAAATGTTCAATAATACTTCAGAATCACATGATAGTGAGCAAACTGGAGTTGTTGAATCTCAGTTACTAATAAATTATTGAGATGGGAATAAGCCTACAAAAATCATTCTTCCTGTCCTAAACCTACATAATTTCGTAATAAAGTTACAGTCAGAAGTAAAAGTTACTGTATCCTGAGATAGAATATGCTCATCGTATCCTATGTAAATGTAAATTTAGAGAAATTGCATATTAAAAAATACAAAACATCAGTTGACCGAATACAATTACGGAGTACTTCACCAACATTGAAGTGTATACATAAGCCATTCTTGGTTTTAAGGATTCACTGGAGTCTTTCTTCGATGCATCTTCTATTCTTGAAATAATGAACAAGATCCTAAGGTCTGGCAGAGGGATTTCGATGTTGTGTAATCTGAACTGAAGTCGAGTGCATATGGATAGATTCACGATTAAACCATCCAGCTCACAGAATGCCACCTACCTCCCATTATACGTTGTAGACTTCATTATATTTAGTAATGGAACACAATTAAGCAGGCAAGTGTTCTGTAAAGGATTTGCATGATTCATTGTGGTCAATTCGAGGTGAATGTACTAACAAGTGCTGTAGAACATCGAGTTCAACGGACATTGCCAACAGAACATTTCCTCCGTCACTGTGTTCTGTTATTATAAATGATGAAGTCTACAACGTCTTATAGAAGGTAGGCTCTGTTATATAGTGTCGTATTCTGTTCATAGGCAGTCGGCGTTATTTCAGATCACACAATATCGCTACTTTACACCCGCACTTCAAATCGTCTTTAATAATTAATTATGTAAGAAAGGCCGCACATAACTGCACTGAATCCCCACAACCATGAATGACATAAATTTGCGCTTGTCTGAAGGTGAAGTATTCAGTATTTGTATCAAGTTCTCTAGTGTCTAAATTTTCGTCTTTACGTTACTTTGTGTGATTTCAATTGCAACACATTTTCTACTTTTCTAGAGTGAGCACAAAACATTTTTGCCACTACTTGATTTTCTTCTGGAAATGAATCTGAGTCCACAAATCCAAACTTATTATTGGCAACATCCAAAACACTTCTGCTTTGGTTTTCAAAATAAACTTTGTTTTAATGAACTGCATGTCAGAGTTTAACATTCCATCAGTACCTCGATTTTAGGCATATTGATACAATGATATTATATATGGAGATATTGTTTATTGCTGTGATTCTATTAAATGTTATTAAATGAATTTTCCATGAATTTTTATGCACAAAATAATGTGGGCAGTTCCTTGTCATATCTTAACAATACCGTTCCGTTTAAGTTCTTCTCTTACTTTTCACCACATTGTGTATGTATAAGCTTTGCTTTTTCAGTCAATAAGTATCTTCTACTCAGAACTCAAGTTCCACTACTGTGCTAAGAATTATTATATGCCCTTCAAGTTGGAATAATTTTACACCAATTTATATATATACAAATATATATATATATATATATATACATATATCTTGTATATAGTGCACTGTAACTCACCGACTTTTCAAAGACAAATGAAAACAATTCATGCAATATAACATAGTGTTAAACAGATTTTATAACCTACATTCAATGCTGAAAACCAAGTCATCTGAATACTACCAGGGTGCGTCGGCGGTGTAGCAGTAGAATGCTCACCAACCATGCATAAGGTCAGAGGTTCATTCGTCTACCGACGCACTCCTAATCCTCGTCCAGACGGTAGTAAATCCAGTTAAGGGGGAGGGTTGAGCATAAGGTTAGTAACCCCACCCAGTAAAGATAAACACCACTGCTACAGAAACTTCGAAGCTTCAGCCTGAAACCCCGTGTTCCATTCAGAAGGAAAAGGAATCAAATAATATTAGATAAAATGAATACTACTACGACCAAGCGAATGATAACGCATCATTCTCATAGCCATTCATAACATTTAGATTTAGACTAAACGGTCTTTAATAACTCGTTTTATTAAAGTAATCATATCACAGCAGGTAAATTGGAGCCGCTTATTCTCGAGTACTGCGTCTGTGGTATAGCGGTTAGGACGCTCGCCGACCATGCACATGGTCCGGGTTTCTATGCCCGGCCGACGCACTCCTTTACCTCGCTAAACCAGTATTAATGCTGGCAAAGAGGAAAGGTTGGGTGTGAGGCCAGCAACCCCATCCGGTAAAATAAACACTGCTACAGAAACTTCAAGCCACTAGCTTGAAACCCTATGTTCCACTAGGGAACGTGAAGGAAAGAAAATTCTCGAGTACTGGTGAAATTTGAAAACAGAAGTGAAGCTACGAAAGTAAGTCCTTCTGTCCCCCATCTTTTTAGTTGAGTAATATTACTAAACTCACTATTTAATAATTCATGTTTTAACACTGTGAGGTAGATTTTTAGTCCTTGGGTAGCATGCGCTGAGTATGTACCAGATTATTCTATAAAAGTATAAATGCATATCTACTGTGTAGCATTTCCTCATTTATTTCTTCATACAATTCTGACTTTCTTTCATTCCACTGAATATAAACCACTCCGTCAATCCTGAACTTTTCTTAATGACAACCTCTCAAACACATTCAACTATTTTATCGAAATGTCACATTTTATGTGACTATTATTCCACTTTGTAGTTGTACCACAGCATAATTCATAATATGTAATTTTACTTTGCATTTACAAGCTACTAGATACTTATGATGACGGATATATAACTGTGATTACAGTTCGATCCAATTAGTCTTGTTCTGGATGAGTATTTTCTCTTAGTCAAAGGCTAATTTATTCTTCATAGAGTGACAGTATTAGTCATCTGTCCATTGAATGTTGATTTATGCCAAACTACCACTCAATTTCAGCTGAGAAATCTTGTTTTCATTATCGTATATTATTTCTTTTAAGTCCAGGTTTTAATAAACAACCCTACATCTGTTTTCGATTACTCTTCAGGTTGATTATCCTTAGCAAAGCGGAGTCCCCCTTTTCGTACATATATTTATGCAAATCAATGTTAAAACCATAATCTGTCAACATGTATGATACTACTGTTTAAGATGAAGTATGACCGACTTTTCTTTTTTTTTTTGATGTATGTTATTCAGCAACGTGTTACAGTCAACATATCAAGTTTCAGACTTTCACACGAAACACGTTGCTATTTAACGATAGAGTTAAAATAAAATGGTCTGTAGTTTCGTTGCCTCCTAGTTTCTATTATTGCTCAAGTAGTATAAAAAGCAGTTAATGATCACCTTTCCTCATATCCTACTTCATATGTTCGAACCTAGATTATCCTTTTATTACTTTAGGATATGAGGTACTCACAATAAAGTAAAGAAAAATACATAATTAATCTGATTACAGTTCGTATTCATATAAATCACAAAATGAAATGCATGAAACTCTACGAAATCTGAAGGCTATCATACCTACACCTAAGCAATTTTCGATTTTTCAACTTAAGCAATTGTGAAGTTTCCCCTACATTATTTGTTGAGAAACGGAACACTCAATGCCCCCAAGTTGAAGCGAACAATAAAAAAGGATGAAGACTGTCTGCTAAATCTTTATTATCAGTTGCCAATTATTGTGAATAACTGAACAAGGTCAGAGATAGCTATTCATTTGCCGTGAAATGTACTGAGGACTACTACCAGAAGTTTTTCGTTACATATACATCACATTTCTAATTTTTAATGAAATGACACTACCAGTTGATTGTTCAAGAAACTCATCCTACAATTACAGAAGGAATTTTATGTTGAATTCCACTGACTACATGTGAATTTAACGAGATGGACTTTTAATTATTCACTTCAACTAAAGCCAATCAAGACTAACCATTTAATAACTGAATAATTTTAACACTTGATCTATGAAGATCACTTAGCAAGTCTATCTACTAAGGAAATTAAATCAAGTAAGAGTGACTGATATGAGTTTTGGAAAAGATAATCAAGTTTATACCTTCTCAGCCGTGAATCATCTACAGAAAATTTGAACCAACTTGATTTCAAGTCTGTCCAAATATGAAAGGTGTATTGAGAACAATACGTGGGATACTGAAGATATTTTCATCAGTAGGAATCAGCCATTTATAAAAGGTGAAACTCCCGGAAATATTTCAATATTTAGCCAACTAATCTGTACAGAAAAGAAGTGTATCTATCTTGCAAGAAGGAATAATTACGGCTACTGCCTAATATTCATTCATTGTATAATTATTACTGATGAAATAATCAAGTTGTATTCAAATATGTCTAATGATTGACTTACATGCATCAACTTTTTGTGTATCCAACACACAGATGACTAAACCGACGACCCAAAGTAAATTCATTCTCAGAGATGAATTAACACAGATTTCCCTGATATGCATTAGTGTGTGTATATATACTGTTTTTCGAGAGATAAAAATACGCCTAAATAGCGTCATCATTTTTTAGTCACAAGGCATTTTTAGTGAAAAGCATATTTTATACAGAATAGTTTATCAAACATACTGATAATATTTAAGAAAATTTTGTAAGTATAAAAAAATAAACTGGAAAGCAGAAAACAATAAAGAAAAATATCAGTTTACTCTGACATAAGATGGTTGTTCTATTTTTTTAGTGCAAAGCAGATAACCAATTTCTCGAAGGTTTACAAATAGACGAAAATCAGCTATACATCTCTAAAAATCGAATTTGAGAATATCAAAAGACCAGATGACTCTTAGCCATTTTTCTTCGCTAATCGAAGTTTACCTTTATGCGTTAGCCATTTTAGTTAACCAAAACAGCTGCAGAAACGTTTTACTGAAGATTCAACCTCAGGAAACTGTCAACCTATTTCAAATTAGACGCCGTCATCCACGGATTTTTCAAAAGCTGTCTTGGTATTCACCTGTTAAGTTATCTGAACCAACATTCTTTGAAATCCAATTCGCATTTTTGTTAAGACCCTATGTTCTGAGCGCATCAAGCTTTGACGTCTCAATAGAGATGGTTTTGTTTAAAGGCAGTGGGGTCAGTGACCTTATTAGTATCAACTGAAAAACTAGTTGTGGTTAAGGATTTCCCAACAAGGGAATCAAACCCAGACCTATCGTGTTGCTGACAAACCTTCTTCTGTTGTATCCCTGACTTACGCCTGCGGAAACAGAATCTCTCTTAACCTACTTAAACTCATAGAAAAATAGAAAATCGGAGTTTGCGTTTTGTTTTAAAGGATTTCACATTGTGAGATAATAAGAAATAATTAATCATACAATAAGCTTTTTGAGCTGCTCTCTGTAGAAGCAGAAGATTTTGCGTTTCATTTTTTTAATTTATCTTCTTGCCTGGACAAGATAATTTTTACGTAATCTCTGGCCTTGTTAAATTAGTAAAATTATTTAAATTAACCGCTAAATTCATATGATTTTGTACGTTAGGTACAAGGCTTCCTGTCGATTGCCTCCAACCAAATAATATCAACAATTAAAAGTCCACCGTCATGGTGAGCCATATAGAATGGTAACCACATCCCAAACGTCACTGATACAATTCAGTTTGCACCAAACACAGGACTAGGTACATTACACTAGTTACTAACCAGTTCCCAATCAATAGTAAACAACACACTAACCACTCTCAGAACAATTAAATCATTTCCGTCAAGTAAAAAACACCATTGATCACAATTAAACACAAAATATTCCGTCAATAAAACTATCGCGTGGAATAACGCCACATCGATTGCTACTCTCTGTTCAAATCCAAACAAAATCTCTCCACTCCATTCGAAGACTAGGGCCAGCATTCACATATCAGTATCCAGTCACCTAGAATATTCAGTAGATTCTTAGTGCAGTCAATCTCGCTCAAACTACTATAATCATCAAATACTGTTAGTTTTCTTTTCATTTGAAGTTTCTTAAATCTATTTTTCATTCTATATAGAGAAATAAAATGTATTCTTCAGTGGTGTCTACTCCTCGAGAAGTAAAATCAAATCAGTCTTATCTATCTCATGTGAGAGTATGTGGTCATGTGTTTTCTTTAGAAAAACAAAAGGCATTCGAAACTGACAACTTTCTTATCTCTTCAGATCTCGATTGTTTTTCTCTGATAAGAGTTCCAGTGTTCTTAAACACAACGGACAATAGAAACAGCTACTATTTGAATAATCTAAGCGAGAATTTCATGTTAGATATTTCGCTTTAGAAATAAATTCTCTCGTGTATTCTAATCCCATCACTTGACACTATGCTTTGCAAACGTACCACGATTTCTTAAAATATGTCTCACACATATATTTATTTATATATTAATATCGGCTATTTATTATTTGAATTCATTTTGGCCTCGACAAACTACTACTTTCGTAGTTTGCTTAAGTTAGTCCTGGTGAGTGATTATGTTGAAGCGTAGGTTTCAGTCCTAGCTCCGATGCTTAATGATGTTATTCGGTGGATAAAGAGTTTCTTTGGAACCAAAGATTTACACTAAGTCTTATTTGTGTGTCACCATCTGGATTTGCCTGCTTTGGCATTTGAAACAATAAGTGCTATGTTTGAGTCCTAGTGAGAACGATACCGGTCACTGCGATTGGATTTTGAATAATTATAACAAAAACATCATTTTGCATAGTTTTGATTATCATTTGGGTTTCATGGATTCTTTCTTTCAGCATAACTTCTTTTGTTGACTGTTTGATATAACTATTCCAAATTGTATTGCCTTTATTAACGTAAATTATCTGAGTTAAGGTGTAAAAGAAAGCAGTATTTCATATATGATACTTAGGGGAAGAATATTATGAAAACGCATTTCTCTGCTTCATCATTGTCTCTTCGATTGTGAAATCCATCTCTTATCACTCTACAAAATAGTAATAATATATATACATCTTGTGTTAAAATGAAATATAAATTATACCTTGAACTCTAGTCAAAGTGGTCCAGTGCTCCAAGATACGTTCTGTATTATCTACTGGCTTTCACTAAAATATGATTTGTTAAGTGATCGGGAAATTAAATTATACCGTTCTCAGATGGAGGATGAATAGATAACTGACATTTGATATGTCAAAGTCATGTTAAGCTAACACCATAAATGCTGATAGAAGCAAGTATATGCAATTTTTTTATTGACAGCAGCTGTTAAAATGGTTTTTCTTTCGCTGTATTAAATTAATCAGAATGTTTGTCTCTTCGGGAAACAATAAACAGGTAGCAAATAAACATATGCTATGTACATTGAATGTTACATTCTAGTCAACCACCTTTCTGCATTTTTACGAGTTTCCATCTTTCAATCTGAAGTGGATCAGATAGCCAGGCGTCATATTATATGATAGTCCAGTCTAATTTATTGCAGTGGCTCGCAGTATAGCGCTCATTTGGTTTTGTAATCAGCCCTGGTTCGCTCACACAGCTTCACTTATGCTTCAGTTATATTTTTTCAAGAAACTTTAACTAGAATGGATAACAACGCAGTATCAGTATATCCTCATAAGCTAAGTGTATTCTTGGAAGGTTTCCGATATCCTTTCTCATGCCTTCCTAATTATTACTCGACTCTGCATGTGATATATTCCATTTGTGTATATATACTTTGCAGCATAGCAGACGTGCAGTGTTATCAGTAGATTCGCTTATCAAATTAGTCCAAACTTTTACGAATAAACATTTTATTCCATTCATATCTAAGTACTTAACAGGTACAAATGTATAAATGACCTGGTGAAGCTGTAAAATTGAGAGATTAATACTTGTATAATCGATTTGAAGGTGAAATGAAAATGTGTGATGACGATGGGATTTGAACCACAAACGAAGTAACATCGATTGGTGAGTTAAAATACCGTTTAATAACTATGAGTTAAAGCGGTCAACGTTTTCCCTCACTGATGTTGGTTCATGATAAATATCTGACAACTGGAAATGATCTGAACTCCCCGAAACTTATGTACTATGTATATCAATCACCAACTAACTGATGACCACTGGATAAATTTCGTGAAGCTGAACTGGGAATTCATGACTAGTAAGGCCTGCCATAACTAGGCGAAATAGATGCTAACTGAAGTCAATGGAGAGGGAAGCGTTGCATCACGAGTTGACAAAGTTCGAATTCACGGGGTCAATAAATCCTAACCCAAGTGGCTGAATGGTCAACGAGCTTGGTTTTGTAAAGTGAAGGTCTTGAGTTCTATCCCTGGAGAAATCTCAGGTACGCACTACTGAGTAGTCCTGAAATAGGAGGATCCATCTGTGCCGTAATCCCTTATTTTCAGTGATATCGCTAACTAATTTGGTTTGTTGAAAAAGGTCTGACAAATGAAATGGAATCTGAAATCATCACTAAAGTGAAACCGCAATGCATGCTTACTGCCTACTATTTCCCATTTTAAGTAGTAGGTTTAATTTCAAAAAGAATGTTTGCTTGTCCATTGGAAAATTAATTATTCACCAACTGACTATTAAATATTGAATACCGGTTTGTATGAATAATGAAATGGCTACTTCTTTAGTAATTCTGTTAATTGAGCTGTCTTTGTTACACAAAGCTTGTTACTAACTTCAAAGGCAACTTTTATGAATGAATAATACAGTTAAAGTGTAGCAGAAAGCGCTAAAATCAAAATACGTTGAAGCGCGGAATTTACACCGTTTTAAAAGTTTACTGATTAACGCAACCAGTCTAACGATTTGACTTCATATCTTTCATAATATGGTAAATTTGAAGATGAGAATGCACTGAAGTTCTTTTGCTATCATCAGCTCTAGAAATAGATCTGTGAATATAATTCATACTTTTAAATGATACTACTTTCTCTCATAACAGATACACAACGATGATGCTTCGTCTTAAATTCGGTTTGCATTTCTACTGTCATTGACTGCAGTGAAATATTCAACCTCCACTGACACGTTAGTTCTAAGTATGGAAAACATCTGAGGTTTATCTTCAATTAATTTTGGTAGATACTGACTAGCAGTGGAATCCAGGATGCTCATTTTATTGTCCTAGTGGTCTAGTACATAACACGTTACCATTTGAAACGATCGACTTCGAGTTTGAACGGGAACACCATTACATGCCACTGGAGAATGCAGGTACACCCAGCTGCTGTATCCTGAATGGCAAGAAATGCACATCCTGAATTCCTCTGCTAGTCGCCGTCCATCGAAATTACTTTATGAATATGCCTTGTCTACAGATACATTCAACAAATGTTTTTGTAATGTCATGTATCACAGCACATTTGAAAATGCATCACCACAGAGAATGGGGTCTTATTGGGTGACGATTTATGTATACTATTCATTTGTCTTGTTCACATCGAATATATCTTAAAAACATTCAGGAGTTTGCTCCACTCCGGATAGGTAGAACAGTATATCCACTCAGTAATTTTGAATCCGATGATCCGTGTCTTTTAAATCCTACAAATTTATGACAAAAGCAACTTCAATCTAGTTCAATCAGTGGACGACAAATACAACTCTAAAGTCTGTGTGTGGAACATTGAGGGTATTGTAGTGGAAAGAACAAATACCTTTAAACTTTCCATGCAAAATACTTTATTGTCTGATTTGTATAGTCATACCTCAATATCTCTTGATATAAGAATAAAACTTGTTCACTGTGGTAGGGTGTAATTCCATTATGAATAAAATTTATTTTGATAAAGTCTCACAGTGTTATACATTATTATTTATTGCATAACACTGTGAGACTTTATCAAAATAAATTTTACTCATAACTCACTATCTCTTTTACCTAGACTGAAAAGTACTATTTGATGCCATTAGTTTCATAGAGCATTCCTCATTCAATACTATTTATTTAAGCGGATTTATTAGTGGGAAATACAGTTTGTCTTTTGCTCTACACAAGAAAACGTCAAATGATTATACCTAAATACGGGGATTACAAAAACAGTAACATTCAGTGGTAACTTCAAGGTTTCTCGTTGAATAATAATACAAAGAAAATAGGCTTGAGTATAAATTCACAATAGTTTGTTAGCAGCTTGTTTTCGTAAGTTAGCTGGTAGGTTGTTGGAATCATGATCGACGTATCATAATCTTAGAATACTCCGGTGACCCATATTTACATCTTTTCTTCAGTCATGAACTATTACCACAAAGTTAGTCCTGCAATTAAACGCTCCCACATATGGTGATGTCAACGAATAAGGTTTGAAATCCCTAAAATCTTTTATGACAAATCTCCAGTTTGGATATTAGCAGTAACATGGAATTTTAATCTGAAGTGATGACAACAATTGGTTTCCCTCGAGGAGGGGCGAAGTGTTCCCATATCTGTTTAATTTCGCAGGCGATGTAATAATGAAACTAACCGAGACAGATTTCATTTTTAAATCACAGTATACTGGTGCGGAAGAATCCAGGAAGCAGGGGTTAGTGCTATCCGAAGAAAACAACCAGTGCTCCTTGTGCTTTACAAAAAGCGACCTGGGTTTCACCTGACGAACACACCAAAATTAGGTCGAATTATCCTCAATGCTAGTCAAGAATTCGAGGAGGAGAGCAAGTGTCAGGCCAGAACATCATTTGGGAAAAACAATGACGAACCAATTACTCGAAAATATTCCGAAGAAATCGGAAATGAGTCTGACGCACGGTGAGGAGACTGTCGAGTGGCACCACACGCAAGGCCACCGGTCAAGTGTACGTGAATAGTAAACAGCAATTTAAGCTTAGTAGCGGAGTGAAATGAAGCTGATTGTATGAGGAGGAGAGGAGATCGTGAAACCAGCTAAGGAGGACCGTAGAAAATAGGACAAAGTGGAGCTGTGCTGTTGAAATCCTATGTTCCACTCGGGATACAACGGAACAGTAATAATAATTAAAAACAGCTGCCCTTAATGAAGGCCCAAAAGTGTTGCTTAAATACTAAATTCCACTTCCTGTCATAATTTGTACATGTTAAATTTTTCAATTGTATTGTGTAGACGCCTCAGCTACTTTTATTGAGTATGGAATGGGTCTGAGTAGATTACAATCACAAATAAAGCATAGACAGTCCACCTCCAGTGATACAATTTCATCAAATACACCTGGGTCTCAGCATCACTTCTTCTGATTAAACGCAACACCATGTTTATACTGCATTGACTTTTATTCTACTATTTTTGACAGACAGGTTGACTGCCCATTGCAATATATATATATATATATATATATTGTGCCCAGTGAGGTTTATGTGTAGAAGTGAAGTCAGTGCTCATTGATCGTATTACTTACAAATGGCGTAAAATCGTGAACTGACAGAAGTTCGAATTCAGGGTCCGTTGAACCTCGACACTGTGACTGAATGAGCAAGGGTCAAGTCTGAGGGGCCTGAATGCTACCTCTATCGGTCTAATGAGCGTAAGCTGCAAAAGAGTCCAAAACTACACCAAGACAGCAGTTCGGGGCTCCTTAGTTTTCAATAATTCTCTAACCGATCATACTTAGTGACTAAATCTGCGTTAATTAATCTCAAAAATCTCATTTGTAATAATGAGCATGCAAGTAGACAACTGAAGTTGTTTAATACCTTATCCTAAAATACACATGAACATATTAAATGACATTGGAATCCGTATTGCAGTTAAAAGATTTTTCATCTAACTGGTGATCATCACTCACTCCATAATGGATGCGCTTTAGAGATGAACTATATCTTGAAATGAAAGAAGGTGTATTATTATCGTGATTATTTGCACCCGCCTTACGCAATTCTCATTTTCCTGAAGCTTTTATTATCCTCCGAATGTTTGTTGCATTCATATATTCTGTTATTCGGTTGACTAAACTTTAAACAAGTTAACATGAATTCCTTGTTGGTTATCAGTTCATAAATGCATTCCGTCTTCATATAGCCTTACTTCCCAATATACTATTCCTTTCGGTATCTACAATAACTCTCCACAAATTTTCCCTTCGATTCTGATATATCTGACTCAGACCGCCCTTACATTTTCGGTTAAGCTTATTCATGGAGTTACTTCAGGGCAGAATGACATATATACGCACCCACTGAGTTTTTATCCAAGAACCTTCCGATCACAAGGCGAGCTGGTTGACCACTAAGCAAGTGGTACTCAATTCAGTGGCCATCTTATAAATTCTAACTTCTACCGATTCGTTATTTTGGCACGACCACTAACCAGTATCATTGGCAGGAACTCTATCCTCACTCTCGAACGGATGGACCCTACTAATCACGACTTATCAATAGAACCCTAGGCAACTTCATCCTTCAGGCGGTCACTAGTGAGCACCAGAAACCCAGTGGGTACGTGCTGTCAATGATTTCCACACTAGTATTTAACAGCTGCCCAATACTCTCTGGTTTTCAACGGTTCTCTAACTGATGACTATCCGTTTTCTAACATGAAAAAAATACGGTTCCGGCAAACTAATTTTTGAAATATATGTATGTTTATATCACTTGGATTTTATGTATGGCAATTCACTTAGTAATAAATCACACAAATTATCACATACACTGGCACATCTGTCATTCAAAGGGGATTTTCTGATGCAAGCGAATGCTACACAATAACAATAGAAATAACACAATCAAACTTAATTATCTATTCAGCTTTACATAACGATATTCAGACAGTTTGTATTTCGAATTCGATGTATGACGAATCTATCGGTTAGATGGAAACTATGACACACACACACTTGAGAAATGTAGGGAATTATAACAAGACCATGTAAACTACACTTTGAAAGCATTCAATCATTCAAATATTTTGATTAAATTCCAGCAAAGCAGAAGCCAGAAATCTCAACCAAAATATATGTCACTCATACCACGTATATATATATATATATATATATATATATATATATATTCCTGTACTATCCCAGTAGAACGTAGGGCTTCATGCTAGAGACTTGGAGTTTCAGTTGCAGTGGTGTTTATTTTTTCGGGATGGCGTTGCTATCCTCATGTACTGACTTCCCATTTTAATGGCTTAGCGAGATGAGGAGTTCGCCGGCCAGAGATCGAACCCCGAACTACAAGTTTGCTCGGCGAGCATTCTATTGCTGTGCCATATATATGTATATATATATATATATACTAAGCCATTGATTCTGCATGGTGAACTAAAATATCTCCAGTCCTTCTGCTAGACTGAAATAAAATCGATGTCTGATGAACATTGCAGGAACCATTTCTTACTCAGTGCACACACGAGCAAACACACTCATAAATTCATATACGAAGATTATATTAGTTATCTAATAGTACATAAAAAATTGGCTGCTCTCAAAGCAATTAAATCAATAATGTAAAATAATAAACACTATCGATTACAATTGTGCGCAAGACATTTCATCAATAAATCTCTCATGAGGAATAATGCTACATCGCTTGCCAGTAGGCTGCTCAAATCCCGAGTACATTTGTTGACTTCATTTGAAGACTAGAGCCAAGATTGACATCTCAATATCAAGTCACTTTGAATGCTTAGTAGATTAATAATGCAGAAAATGTTTCTGATCATCAAATATCGCTAGTTTTCATTTCTTTTGAAGTTTCTGAAAATTATTTTTCACTGTATACACAGAGATAAAACGTGTGCTTCAGTGACGTACATTCCCCGAGAAGTAAACTAAAAGCAGTCATCAAATATTGTTGGTTTTTGTTTCTTTTGAAGTTTCTTAAATTTAAGTTTCATTCTATATAGAGAGAGATAAAACGTGTGCTTCGGTGAGGTCCACTCCCCGAGAAGTCAAATAAAATCAGTATTGTCTGTCTCGTGTGATTTTGTATTTGTATGTTTTCTCTAGAAAAGGCATTCGGAATTGATGACTTCTTATCTCTTACTTTTTTTTATCTCTGATAAGAGTTCCGATGTTATTAAGCAGAATAGAGAATAGAAACTTATATTCTTTTATTACAGCTTGATTCCACACCGTATTTTTGGTACAAGTATGGAATTTTCAGCATATAATATCGGTAGCTCAAATTTTGCAGGTCGACCATAGATATCAGGTGTGCGTCGGTAGGGGAGCGGACCTTGGACCATGTGCATGGTCATCGAGAGTCCTAACCACTGTGCCACCAATGCACAAAAATAAAGAGACGACCATGAGGCCTCCCCATTGACAAAAGCTGCACACCCGAGCGCACTCGATTAGAGTCCATCACGATCAACTCACCGAGGTACAATGCTGAGCCACCGGCAGGGGTCAAAGCGTTCTTGATCACCCTGAACCCGGCACCAGGTGTATAATCTAAGCAAAAATTCAAAAGAACGAAAGTTTTCTTATACCATTTGGTTTAAATTTCAATGGAAACTTATCGGTAAATGAAATGATGATAATGTTCTCATTATTTGAGCAGCAGGAGAAGGACCGTAGACTTTTTTTCACCATTATGCATCGTCTTCGCTCCTAATGTACGAAGAATGTCAGAGGCGCGCATTTCTTGCACTCTGTCATCGAACATGTCTTTTATTTCAATGTGACATGCCTTCCACAGTGTTACTCTGTCACTAACAAACCATCATTCTCTTCTGACTCAAGCTCCACTTCATGACCTGCCGTCCAAGTCATATTGTGGTGAGATTAGGCTGCTAGCCGATTGGTTGACACTAATCTACGTTAATATGGGCCGTGAGAAAATATGAACAAGGCTGATTCAACAACCAATCACAGCAAAGTTAACGTGGCAAAATATGATTCGCAGATAGAGAACTCTATTTGTCGAGGAATCCCGAAACAACCAATCAGAAGCCTGCGTTTGTCTGCCTAACTTCTGATAAACAACCAATCAGATGACTGCGCTTGTCTACTTGCATAAGCTATAATAATGTATGTGAAATATGTATAAATACGTGTTGATTTTCGTAATAAAACGATCTGTTGCCTGGCCCTTAGTCTTCTGTTGTTACATTTGGTGTCGCTGCCTACCGACAAATGGAAAGCCTATGCCCTGCTGTTTTTGATGGAGACATATGGATCTTCGGGCAGGACTTCAAGGCTTCTGCGCAGTTGAGTGGCGTTCAAGATCTGTCAGCGATGGAGCTGCTACTTGGGACGCTGCTGGGAGGTCGGGTGAAAGCAGCCCCTCTATACAGGCTACTAGGGAGCCAAAGTTTGTTTGGTCGGAAGAATCGCAGAGGACATTCGACAGAATTAAACAGCTGCTCGACCACCAACAAATGACGCTAAAACTACCTGTACCAGGAAGACAGTTCACAGTGTGCACAGATGCCAGTGACTACGCTATAGGTGCGGTCCTAAGACAGGACGAGGGAATCGTTGAGTATGCCAGTAGGGTTTTGACACTACAGAGAGAAAGTATTCAACGATAGAGAAAGAATGTTTAGCAATGGTATGGGCAGTCGACAAATGGAGACCTTATTTACTCGGCCGGCGGTTCCACATCGAAACTGATCATAAGCCGCTACAATTTTTGAAGACAGCGAGAGACCCACGGGGGAAGTTGTCACGGTGGATGTTGCGTCTTCAGGAGTACGATTTTACGATCTCACACGTTCCTGGAAGTGAAAATGTCTTGGCAGATTTGTTATCGAGACCAGAAGATGAGTCTGAGTTGCCCGAGGTCGCTTACGGAGTGCATGCAGTAGAACAAGACCCACTAAGACTTGCACGTAGGCAGAGGTTGGACGATACGCTGAATACAGTAATACAGGTGATCACCAACGGAATAGAAGTGGATCAAACTACGGCGAGTAAGGAGCTAACCACACTACTCAGACAGAGGGATCGACTCAGAGTGAATGCCTACGGGACTCTGACCTGGCGAGAGAACGACGGAAGCTGGCTGGCTGTCATACCTCAATCGTCGCGCCACGACATGATAGAAGAATGTCACCAGCTAGCGCATACAGGCGTGGCCAGAACGACCGACCTCCTAAGACAAAGTATGTACTGGCCAGGTATGAGAGAAGACGTAGCAAGATACGTACTTGGATGTCCACGGTGCCAGCTGATGAAAGGTGACCGGTGCATACGACCACCACTTCAGTCGATTCCAGTTACCGCGATAGGTGACTTGTGGTCCGTAGATGTCATGGGTCCATTTCCTCAGACATCCAATGGTAATCAGTACCTCTTGGTGATGACGGAACACGCGACACGATGGGTAGACGCCGTAGCAATCCCAGACCAACGTGCAAGAACCGTGACAGATGCAGTAGTTAGACACATTGTTGCAGACCACGGCGTACCGAAGACAATACTGACAGACCAAGGTCCCTGTTTCGAGAGTGAAGAGTTTACTTCCCGTTTGCAACAGCTGGGCATCAAGAGGATCAGAACGACCCCATACCATCCACAAACGAATGGCCTAACGGAGAGAAACAACCGTACACTGAAGGAGTGGCTGGCCTCGAAGGGCGGGAACTGGGAAACGGAGCTTCCACTGATTTTACTAACACATCGTGCTACCACTCAGGAAACAACGAAGAAGTCACCCTTCCAACTGATGTATGGTAGAAAACCACGATTACCGGTACACAATGAGACCTGGCCCATGCACCAAAAGTGGAGTACGACGAAATTAAAAGCAGAGAGGAAAGAGGCAGTCAAGAATGTAATGAAGAAGCAGCGCAGTGATGTCGCGAAGTCTCAGATGAAAGAAAGGACGCAGTGCATTACCTTTGCAGTCGGGGACCAAGTGAAGTGTAGAGACAAGAGATATACAGTTGGAGGCGGGCTAGGTTCACGGAAACTCCTTCCAAAGTGGGAAGGACCATACACAATCACAAAAAGACGGGGTCAAGTATATACCATCCGAAGAGGTGATAAACAGAAACGAGTTAACGCCAGTCAGCTCCAAAGATGGGTACAGTGGGACAAGCCGGTCAGTAACAATCCTCAACTAGAGGATGTAGCACCCAGAAGGTCGGAACGTCTGCGCACAAAGCTATTTGACGGGGGGACGAGTGTGGTGAGAGCAGGCTGCTAGCCGATTGGTTGACACTAATCTACGTTAACATGGGCCGTGAGAAAATATGAACAAGGCTGATTCAACAACCAATCACAGCAAAGTTAACGTGGCAAAATATGATTCGCAGATAGAGAACTCTATTTGTCGAGGAATCCCGAAACAACCAATCAGAAGCCTGCGTTTGTCTGCCTAACTTCTGATAAACAACCAATCAGATGACTGCGCTTGTCTACTTGCATAAGCTATAATAATGTATGTGAAATATGTATAAATACGTGTTGATTTTCGTAATAAAACGATCTGTTGCCTGGCCCTTAGTCTTCTGTTGTTACAATATCAGTTGAATTTCCCCCCGCTCAGCATTTATCTCATCATTCTCAGTCTTCCGCTGTATATACTATGAGCTATATGTTCTTGGTTGGTTGGCTCGGTGACAGAGTTACCTAACATTTATCCTCTACTGTCGGCGATCTGGTATTCATAGTCATCTTTGATAATCACTTCAAGGAATTACTTCATATTTTGCTTCCTTAATTCTAAAATTTGAAGTTTCACAATATTGTCTGTGAAATACCTCGTCGAAGTACTTGTCGACGAGGAAGTCTACTTGAATTATTTTAACTATTTCAGCCTAATTAATTTCCTTAGACTGATATTATAATAAAGGGTTTCGTAAAATTAGCATTGAAATGTTTGCACTTAACTTTTACATTTATGACGACTTGCAAAATTTTTGTTATACAAGTGAAAGTAACTCCTATTCAGTCTATTTCATGTGGACACCAATTATAACTCAGTGGAGTAGGATGGGATTCCTGTTTAACTAGATTCTGTGTTCAAATACCAGCTCACTCTGTATATTGTCCTGCACTGTTGGCTACTCACAGTCTCAGTGGTCATTTAGCGATTTTAACAACAACAACTTCCATTTTTTTCCTAAATCCTAATTAACCGAATATCAGAAGAAAGGTACAGAAATAATCTGGAACATAGTGAACACTGCTTGGTTGACAAATAGATCTTGTAAGTTAGCAAGTGTAATCCTGGAATAGTTAGAAAAAGGTTATCAGTCCATATATTGCCCAAATACAAGTTTTGTTTTCACATTCAACCCTATATGTCATTAAACTATCATTAGTCTGCATTCTAAGAGGGTGTTAAAAGCAAATGGATGTTTTCAGTATACCTTCAGTTTACCTACTTCGTTTAAATAATAAGTTGGTATTAACTGTCTTCTGATAGAATAATATAACTCACTGAATATAATAAACATCCCTGAGATTTTCAAAATGGTATCATTTATGCATAATATTCAATGAACAGCTGAGAGCAACTGAGTATTCTGTTATTACATCTAATGTTCGCTTAAATCCCAAAGGACTGTCTGCACAACTAGGCGACCAAGTGTTTCAGTCGTTGTTGAATACCAGTTGCTAAAACCTGTTGCACTAACGCGGAGGTATACAAGTGGAAATGCAGAAACTGGCGGAAGATTCAGCTTATATAGGACTTCGAGTGAATATAGGAACATCAGGAAAGCAAGAAAGGAGTCCATTACTCTGAAATCTATGCGGGAAGCACTCACAGTATTCAGCACAAGCAGCAAAAGTTGGATTTTTAACATCAATGTTAAATCGATCAATGGATCTACGCGATTCAGAAACTTGACCTGCGTCAGAATTTTGATAAATATGCTTTTCAGACTTAATGTCAACTCATTGCAATTTTTATAAATGTATTCCCCTTGATAATTATCCCTCTCATATTAACTCCAAGTGTGTATTTAAATTTACATATGTATGTGGGAGTAGTTATTTTGAGAGAACCAAAAGACGGGAACATCTCCGATTTTATGAGCATGTGGGGAATAGCCTACGTCTCAAGGTAACAAACGCTTATAATAGTGCCATTATCAGGCATCTCCTTAATACCGGTCATGAGGTGGAAATTGCAAAATCTGTTAAAATCATGAATAGGGAAAAAGCTCAGTTCTCCCCAAGTTTGACTTAGTAATCTCTCTGTCAAACGCCTGAAACCAGATTTATGTGTTAAGAAAGAAGCAGTAAGTAGTATTTTCTTGCCATCCTCGTCACTGGATGTCTTTATTCTCACTTTTATTTGGTTGTGCAGTCTTCGGCTTTAAAGTCATCTCCCTCTTATATAGTGTAATTTTTCTTGTCTCTTGTTTCTGTGTTTTGAGTTAATCTCAGTATTTCGTTATTTAACTTAACTTTAACTCATCATCTCACACATCTCTCGGCTTCATTATGTAATTCTTCTTGCATTGTATGCATACACTGACTTCGCTTTAATTTGAACACTCTGTGTAAGTACTACACAATATCAGGTTTGATTGCAGAAGCAGTGATGCAAAGACTCGAAAACATAATTCTACCAAAGATCAGACCCAAGATTTGGATACGCTACGTCGACGACACATTTGTAATCATCAAAAGAAAAGAATTACATAAAACTCACAACTTAATAAACAACGTCTTGAACGACATCAAATTCACAAGAGAAGAGGAATCCTAGAACAAAATACCATTTTTGGACGTCTTAGTCAGGTTAACAACTGCAGGAGAATTAGAAACTCAGGTTTGTAGGAAATCAACTCACACAGACCAAATACTGAATTACAACAGCAACAACCCAATAACACACAAAAGGAATTGCATACAAACACTATTCAAAAGAGTAAGGACTCACTGCAGAACTCCCGCCTTCAGGAAGATTGAAGAAAAGTATCTCATGGACATCTTCCAAAAGAATGGATATCCACGGAATTTCATCAAGAGACATATACCCCCAAGCCAACCTACCAAAGCAAAAGTCACCAAGGAAAGCACAAAGAAAATCGCCTTACCATATATAAAGCATATCTCAGAAACCACTACAAGACGCTTCAAACCTTTAGGAATTGACGTCATACACAAACCAACAAAGTCGCAGCACTCAATTCTATGTCGACCAAAAGACTCAACAGCAAAAGAAGATACAACCAACATCATCTACAAAATAAACTGTAACAACTGCGAAAAACACTACATTGGCCAAAGTGGACGTCCCCTTCGTCTTTGTATCCACGAACATAAGCTAGCCGTCAAAAGACATGATATCCACTCCCTCATTTCACTACACACAGACAACTACGGACATCAATTCGACTGGGACAACGTTCAAATATTAGATAAAGGAAATAACAAGAATGCTAGAGAATTTTTAGAAGCTTGGCATTCCAGTGAATCACCAATCAATAGACACATCGAGATAGACAAAATTTATCAACCAATAAGAAAGCAACTTCACACACAAAGGGTCAAAGTTCAAGTCAGAGAAACAACCAGTTCCAATAAAAGTAACCTAGAAGCTGTGAAACACACACAAATAACCAATCACGTCCAAGGTCACCAGGAGAGATGACTAATAAACTCGTGGAGAAATCTAAAAGCTCACTTCATCGAATTGAAGTATGCGCTGAAGATGTCACCCAGTAGGGTGATGAAAGCTTCGCAAACTAACCATCCAGCTCAGACAACAAAACAACATCAAAAACTAGTTCTATGAATTTATACAACTCTTTGACTTGAAGTATTTTTCATTTCATGCTTATGTTGATGTAGTGTCTACTTGTTGCGTTAAATGAAGAAGTCTGTATCGTCATATTTGCCTCAACTTTTAAACTTTTTGGATGTGTATGCACACTATGTGTTCTTGTGAATAAATGAATACAACCAACGCAGAGTAGCGGTAGTTTATAGAGACTTAGAAGCAAAGAATATTATATTTCGATGAAAGTCATTGTGTGTATGTGGACTGTTTGAGGTAACCATGATTCTTTTCTTTCACTTCCGTGCCAGCGGTCATGACAACCGAGGGTTCCTAAATTCGGTGGGGTTTCCGCACATCTCATTTGACCTAACGTCAATTATTGCTGCAGCTGTGTTCTCTGTTATACTTTCATTGTGTGTATAGAAGATTTAGTTGAGCTGATATTTGACATTTTATGCAAATGATTTCCTTTTCATTCCTTGACAAATCTGTTCTGCATCAATGTCTGTTTTTGTTAAAGATTCGTCTACGTTGAAGGTTTCTCGAATGTCTCGTCGATCGGTGACTCGTGTTCGAAGTTGTATTTCAGATGTTGACTGACCAAATAACTTTTTTCGATATTTTATTTTCGTATTTGATTGAAATTTTCCAAAACTGTCATCTGCAGAAGCAGAAGTAGGGAAGCTGATTGTTAAAATAAAAGTCATTTGTAACAGATGTTTTCAAGGTATACGCAGACTGAATTCTTCGTATCATTCATATAATTCATTTAGTATTGAACAGAGAAAACGTCTACACCCATGTTTATTATAACAGTAGCTTGATGGCATAACGCAGGGTTAAAGAGGGTTAAGTGAATGAAATTCAAATACCAAACGGTTTCATCTAGTGAAACTGGGGCAAACTACAGTTGCTAGCTGTCCGTTCACTGAATGTTACACATACTACTGTCACCCAATTAAGTAGCATGTAAATTTCAGGTTTCAAATCCTTTTCAGCCTTCATTGATCTTAGACCAACCTTAATTCTAGGCTGAAATAAATTTTACTTTGAAAACACAATGCGTGTTTAGCCAGTGTAAAATAAAAATATCGTTGATATTCCCTTAAGGAAACGTCCGAATACAATACAAATTACATTTATTCTCAGACCGTGTGTACTTATTCTAACTAGTTCAATATATACACCCTTGTTCTAGTAAACGTTTGTTAGCATAACTCAGATCAACCAGTGCAACAAGGATTTCAAGGTATTTGTATCATCGAAAGTAGTTTTGTACATCGTACTTAACATAATGTTGAATATATATCTTTGAAACTCTCTTAAACACACGACTTGAGCTAGAAGCTTCAGTATCTCATTTGGATTTATTTGTTATCAAGAGATGTTATTGTGTGATGACACGTATATTACATAAATGCCAGTCGACGAAGTCTACGTACCCTTCATTGGCTAATTGGCGGGTTGATTTGTCCTGTGATTAATGACACCAATATACTAACTAGTCTTCGGAACGTCGTATGTAAGAAATCTTCCATTGTTTTTAAAGTCTGAAACACAAACTTCTAAACTACAAATAACAATGAGGGCATCTCCATCATTTTTTCCAAATCTGTAGTTATATCCACCCGTGTGATTCTCATATTTGAAATGGATGTTATTAGTGCACGCATGATGGTTTGATATCGGAAACTAAGCGAATATATTTTATCCTATGACGCACACTGAATCACATTTTATCTGGTAAAGTGAGATACACCTTCATATTCCCAGTGTTTACGAGAGTGAATACATGTAATGACGCTTCATACTGGTGTTAAGGAACAGTTGTACACTGTATGTTATGTGCGTCGGTGGCACAGTGGTTAGGACACTCGACGACCATGCACAAGGTCCGGGGTTCGATCCTCTGCCGACGCACACCTGATATCTATGGTCGGCCTGCAAAATTTGGGCTACCGATATTATATGCTGGAAATTCCATACTTGTACCAAAAATACAGTGTGGAATTAAGCTGTAATCAAAAATAAATAAATTTTAAAAAATGTAACCTTGAAAATTCGTACGAACTGTGATCAAGATTTGATCGGATAGTTGCAAAATAATTGAGCGCTGAGTGAGAAGTAGACATTTATAAAGTTATATTTGTAAAATCTCAGCGAAATTGAAATGATTAATTCCAACGTTTCGTCCGGCAATCTGGTCCGGACTTCTTCAGGGAAATTAATCGAAATTAACATAACAAAGGTTTATATATAAAGGGACACATCTTGTTTTTAAAATTCTTGTCCAATCATAAATCATGCAACAGGTATCAACATGTAACATAAATAAATAAATAAATAGAATTGTATTTTTATATAAAAGTACATCTCTTATTTTTAAATATGAATCAATAGGTATACTAAACAAAACAAAAATTGCATGAACTATGATCAAAAAACTTTTTGACCTCAGACTTTCAAAATTTGTCTACTTTTGTTAAAATATATGTGTGTATGCAGTATATGCAGGATACAATGGTGTGTGTGTATGTGTGTGTATTCTATTTATTTATTTATGATACATGTTGATACCTGTTGCATGATTTATGATTGGACAAGAATTTTAAAAACAAGATGTGTCCCTTTATATATAAACCTTTGTTATGTTAATTTCGATTAATTTCCCTGAAGAAGTTCGGACCAGATTGCCGGACGAAACGTTGGAATTAATCATTTCAATTTCGCTGAGATTTTACAAATATAACTTTATAAATGTCTGCTTGAAAATTCCTCACATTGAAAACCATTTGTTTTAAAAACACATTTCAGATTGAGTATAAAAATACTTTCTCGCTCTACTGATTATTTGCCAGTTTGTCATTCGTGAATGTATTCTTGACTGTTCAAATCTATGAAAATCTCGTAAACTTTTGACAGACAACTTGGAATTGAAAGTCTTCATAAACACCATACTGGTAAAGATCTTGACAATTTGTCATCCATATCGAGTAAAATTTCCTCTGAAGTATGTTATGTACTCGTCGCTAAATTATTGTTATGGACTGGTCGAGAATTTAATAGTCCTGACGCAAGAAGGCGGAAATCAGAAGACCACTAGGTTTGCGATGATACTTCTATTGTCCAAAAACAAGGAGACGAAAATAAATGGTCTCACATCAAAGTGGTAAGTTAGTAAAGTAGTTCACACAAATTGTGTGAACGAAATATATATATATATATATATAGCAAAATATATAGCAGACATGTCAACAACAACCATATATGGATATATGTCACTAAGCAACGGACTGTCAACAAACACTCATATTATATATAATATAATATAAGGAGAATACACATTATTAAAGGAGACAAGTTCATACAAGTGAAATGGTCACAGACTAAGCGAGCAAATAGAAAGAGAGACCAACATACACACACACATAAATATATATGTGGATACATATCAAGTATAATACACACCTCGTGATCAACGCATTCGACGAAAGATTAATTTGAACACTAATGTACTTACCAATATTCATTTTGAATTATCCTAATAATAATTCAGTGTTGTTCATCACTAGCTTCAAAGTGAGATAGCCAGCCATTCACAATTCTCTTAATTAATGACACTTCATTGACTCTACCTTTTGGAAACTGAATACGCAGCATAATTGCCACTGTAACAGGCAGAAATTAATATGATGCAGAGAGAACCTTCCCAAGGTAACAAGGCGTACAATAGTATGTCTATGGTGTATGTTTTTCAAAAACCTGTATCTGTTATGTTAGTTTAAATAAAAGGTATGGATATTTAGATTAGTAATATGAAATACGATAAAATACTTCTGATTATATTGATAGTTCAATATTCAGACATAAAATAGGGTTATGAGGTATACCAAATAGTTTAGAATTGGGAAGGGTGTTGAATTAGGCAGAGGAAAGTATAAGATTTGATAGTGTGAAATATTCCCATATTACGAATTAAAAGTTAATCTGAACGAAGAATATTCTTTTCAATTATTTCTCTTCAGGTTCTTACAATTATAAAATATAATATTTATGTTCGTTACAATAAAGGCCAGTTATGCGGCGGATACATTTTTAACATAGAATAACAGATTAGTTATGGGGTGTCAAAATAAATAGTCATATTTGTGTGACAAACGTGCTAGGCTGAAATCGATTAGAAATATTGTAAAACGGGAGACAATGGTGGTAATTAATCATAATAGAATTGTGGAGTGTGGGGTAGGAAAATTGACAAGTCAGTTCAAGGTTATAAAAGGTGTCAGGTGAGTGGTCTGAGGTAAACAGGAGATAGTAAGACTGCAATGAAAGGTTCATAGTGAGATGACGAATATGTTAAAAGAAACAGGTGGAGGCATATATTGAGAAAACAGATAATATCACTAATAATAAGTCCGTATAAATGAAAATTCGATAGTATTGAGGAATGTTTGCATAAAGGGCATAAATTATGACGAATAATAATAATAACTGTAATAATAATATTTATAATAATAAGCAAAGTAAAAAAGAAAGAAAAAAACAAGAGGGTTAAGGGGAGGGAGCACTCTTGGTGAGAAGAAAAATCTTCAATCCAAGGTTGGCCACGATAGGAACAGCGTCTGGACGTGTTCTTTTCGGATACAAAGTTCCGGTTTAGTCGATCTTATTGCAACAGCTTCAGCTATGTGCAGGAGACGTAAGCGAACTGTACGTGATAAGGACCTGGGAATTCGGTATATAACCCTGAAAGCTGTGTTGACATCGATGCGATGTCTAGTATCAATCAAGTGTGACACTTAATTTCCCCCTGCTGAACCTAGCTGGTAAGTGTTCTCGAAACCGTAGACGAATCTGTCTAATCGTGTGTCCTATATAACTTGAACCACAGGAACAGTTGAAATGGTATATGCATGAAGAAGAGCTAAGGTTAGGTAAGACATCTATGAGTTGCTGGGTGAACATTGGACGGCTAGTGAAGGATAGACACAGACGTGCAGAGTAGAAAGTTTTCGTGATCGCCCTGGTTAAACGTTGGGATAGAATCTCCGCAGGAGTATCTCCCTTGAATTGGAGACGTAAAAACAAATGCTTTTTCTCCACTGTTGCCAGTTCGTGTTTACGACTATTATAACCTATGTTGACTTGAATGAACTTCTCTGGATATCCGTTCTCGCCTAGAATGTCTCGGATGATCTGGAGTTCTTTCTCTACGCAGTCTTCGGAACAAATAGACCTCGTTCTAAATGCTAAGCACCTGATTAGATTATGTTTGTACTTTCAAACACTTCATATAAATTTGTCACTAACGTGTTGATTCTAAGCTAAGTTCTAGCCATCTGTTGATACACAAACTGATCAACCTAAAGAGTAGGAGGAAAACAACCACTAATAAAGTCATTGGACAGCACTTTCATTGCCTCCACTGATCTCTCGGTAGACAATGGGTAAGGGAATTCAAGTACAGGATGGGGTCTACAACAAAAGGTGACGATGCAATGAGGTAATTATGAGTTTGAAAAACTGCTCTTGTCTGCTGTGGAGTTTACAGATTCATATATACCTTATTACATCGTCCCCTTTTGTTATGGCCCTCCATCCCGTACATAAATTCCTCTACCCCTTGTCATTACACTTACATTAACTGACCTTCTGTTTTCTTATTTAAACGTAGTCGTTATCTTACACACTGACACACATACAGAGCATATAAATTTCAACCCCAAAAAAACCTTTTTCTCTACCCCCGTCCTTGATGTGATCACCCATTTGAAGTTTATAATCAACATGAATGGAACTCATGAGAATGTATTACTGCACATTTGTTGTCAATCGTCAGCTGAATACTCTACATATACGAATATATATACTTTTGAAATTACACTGGGAAATATAAGACTGACAAGTACACAAACTACACTGAATTAGTTAGTATACAATTGGTGGATGGTGGCTAGCAGTGGAATCCATTGAATTAGCCATGCAGAAAGACAGGTGCGAATGTTTTCCAGGTCATGTTCAAATAGATAAGGGGAGAGAGAGTATGAGAGATCAAAATTAAGATAAATTGCATTATACTTCAATTACATCATTTAGATAAACAATTAGTCATTAGAGAATATAACAAAAATTGCAAACAGAGTAATACCAATAGTAATAGTTATAATAATAATAATGATAGCGTTGAAGTGAGTTAAGATAATCCTACTGATAAAGGATAGTTTTAAATGAATCATGAATAATAATAATAATAAGCTGTAAAATAATAAGAAAAACGTATTACCATGGTAGATTCAAAAGTATTATATATATATATATATATATATATATATATATATATATATATATATATATATCCGTGTATGTAGAATATTCAGCTGACGAGTTCTGTCGAAATTTGATGAATTCATTAAATCTTGCTTTATTAACCTTTACTGCTTGTTTTAAATTCGTATCGGGAAATAAATGTTTTCAATAATCATTTACTTTGTAATATGGATGTTCAATTTAATATTACAATTTTGCATGTTACCGCATACGTATATTCTGGACTATAATCTATTAGCAATACAATTTCAAATTTTGGAATTCTGATCTAAATGACTCAATGTTATTCCTTTTAAAAACCATTAATGTTGTCAATAGCAATCATTCTTTCATTATTATGGATATATAACTGTGGAACCTGGTGATGGAGTTATCGAAAAGAATTTCCTTTGTTCAATAATCAATCTTTTAGGCTTTCCAATGGGCATCTTTAGTCACTTAAAATGTTATGAGCCACTTTCAGCGTTGAAGGCTCTGAACGGGTATCTGAAGTATAACACTAAGCTCCATGAAACAAAGGCTACGTTGGACTTCACCAACAATTGCATCGAATCATTTAACTATCCTAGAGTTTATTACAAGTCAACAAACTTCAAATATCTGCTGAATAAGAAATTCACATTGAAAAATGGATCAAAATGTAAATGGAGTAAAAACAGTAGTAGTCCATGCAGAAAGTCTACGTGGAATGGAAAATTCTTTAATTTCAAACCTTTTTAATCAGTTAGCTATAAACCAGCCTTAATTGAAACCCTCTTTCATAGAACTAGCCGTATGTGTTCTACTGACAAACTGTAAGAAGAATTTCTAATAGTTCGTGTGTTATGTGTTAAGTTGACATCAGAAATCCCCTGACAAATATGGAGGATCCAAACATTTCAATTTAAAAGAAGTAGCTACGAATATACAGTGTGATAATGTTGCAGATATAGTCGACAGAAGACTGAATACTTCACAATCCATCACCTTAATTTCCCTCAAATTGGTTCCTGTTTATCGGAGGTCCTGTTATTTTGTGTAGTCAGTGGTCGGCAGGAACCTTTTTTCTTAACTCTATATGTGTATCAGCATTATTCGTTACACTGACAGAACAGAAGTAATAGCATGCCTTGGGTTGTATAAACACTCCCTAAAATACCTTCGTGTCCTGGTGATAATAGCTTTCAACTGCGTCTGACCGAAAGCGGCCTGAAAGCTAATTTATGCGTTGAAAAAGAAGGAGTTGATCACTCTTTTATTGCTGTCATAACACGATATCTTTACTGCCTCCTTTATTCGACCATATGATTCTTCAAACTCTTCCAGTTTTGCTATAGTGTAATTTCGCCTGCTTTTCGCTCTTATGTTTCGAGTTGTACTCATTAAACTGTTACGCAGCTTAGTAGTTGATTGATATTTGCTTGCTTATTTACTAATACCGGAACTCGAACAATACCGTATAAATAATTCTACAGTTAGGCGTGATAACATTAACACACTCATGACTCATCTTTATTACGCGAGTCCTTTTCCATTATTCCCTAGCTTTTATTATTATTTTGCATTCGTTTTGTGCGTCGGTGGCACAGTGATTAGAACTCTTGCCTACCATGCACATGGTCTGGAGTTCGATCCTCTGCCGACGCACATTTGATATCTACGGTCTGCCTGCAAAATTTGGGCTACCGATATCGCATTCTGAAAATTCCATACTTGTACCAAAAATACAGTGTGGAATCAAGCTGTAACCAACAACAATAAAACAAAGAAAGTTGAACCTTCTGTGCAAAAGTTATTTGTGCATTTTTTGAATACTTTATATTCATATTTTTTTTATTATAGCTTGATTCCACACCGTATTTTCGGTACAAGTATGGAATTTTCAGAATGTGATATCGGTAGCCCAAATTTTGCAGGCTTACCATAAATATCAGGTGTGCGTAGGCAGGGGATCAAACCCCAGACCATGTGCATGGTCGGCGAGAGTCCTAACCGCTGTGCTACCGACGCACATATTGCATTCTCATATTAACTGCCATCATATCACCTTTCAAGTACTTTAACACTTTTCTGTACATAAGTCTAGTCAATTTCCAGGTTGTACGCAGTGATGAGAAGCTGACGACGAATTTAATTAAAAATAAAATAAATCAACTGAAAGATCTCATAAAACGGATGGATAAAAACAATGTGATTTACAAAATATCTTGTGCCTAGTGTCCGACTAAATATGTGGATCAAACGTCCAGAACACTCAAAATAAGAGTGTATGCACATAAACACCTGCCTAACTAAAGGCCAGCGCACAGGAACACAATCTTGAGAAAATTTAAAAAAAACCGTCTGCAGCTGCATATGCATGGGAAAACAAACACCGTATTGACTGGAACAATGTTTGTATTCTGAAATGTAATGCTTTAAATCAAATCTATTCAAGAGTCGATTTGTAGGGATTCGATTTGTTTTTCAAGTTTTATCATAGACTGATATCAATAAGAGAACCGTTAAAAATCACGTAATACTGGACAGTTGTTTCATCAGCCTCATTTTGCACTCATCGGCAGTGCACACCCATAGGGTTTTAATCACAAGACGTTTCAGTTACAAGGCAAACTCGTAGACCGTTCAGCCACTGGGACGTGGTTCAACGGTCCATGTATTCTAAAGTCTACCAATTCATGATTTTTGCGCGACCACCAGTCAGTGTTATCCTTGGCGAGGATTTTCCCCACTCCAGACAGGACGTACTCCACTAGTCACTACTTCATACTAGAACTCCAGGAAACTCCGTCCATGGCTAAATGGTCTACGAGCTGGCGTTGTAACTGGAAGTTGCTGGGTTGGAAACCTAGTGGGTACGAGCTGCTTATGAGTGCGAAATAAGGCTGACGAAACAACTGACCAGTACTTCGTGATTTTCACTGGTTCTCTAACTGATTTCGATCCATAGTCAAACTTGGGGAATCTGCTCAGTTTAATTTAATTAGATCTTCACTTTAAACGACTGTCAGCAACACCATTTTGTATTATTTGAGAAACAAATGAGTACCTTAATACTGCAGGAACATTTAGAAGATATTTTTATTAGTCTGATTGTTTTAAATACGTCTGTCAATGTAATCTTAGCTGTCCACCTTACGTACGTCCCCAACATTAATTCTCTATAACTCGATTTATCATTGATGGAGATGATCTCATGACAACTGCATAAACAGCCCTCCTCAAAAAGTACAGTTCCATAATCCAATGGATAGTTTTCAAATGCTATTCATTTTATTTTCTAAATGCTTTCCTAAATCCACATTAAATTTCTATACATCCTTCGTTTGTGAGTATTCAGTTCCACTCTGCGGCTAATAGAAACCCAGTTTCCCAACAGAAACTTCAACCGTTCCTACACTTCCGAGATTCCACAGCATCGTTCTGCCTTAAAGCGTCGTTTGTTGAATGATATTAATAATAACATACTCCTTACTCCTTGAAAAGTACCTCTCAAAACCGTCTTTTTCAACGGTAAGATACTGTTTGTCAACATGAATTGGTTCACTCACGTTTAGTGTAATTACAGTCAAAATAATGGCCGATACCTACTGGTCATATTCAATGTGAGAATATTTACTCATGTGTCGTGATTACGATCAGCATTTCCTGCTACAGTTATTTTTAAAAAGGAACTTTGGAAAAAATTCCATGAATACTTTCTCATCATAGCTTTGTTAGGAGCAAACAAAAGGGAAGAAGTGGACTAGTAGAAAAACACATCTGGGACTACAATGTTTCTGTGGACAAGTGACTGTAATGAAATGGTTGAATTATATGCATGATCGGTTTTATACACTGATCAGTGGAGATCAAATCAAAACAGGGTAATCAATTCAAGTTTTACTCGGAGAGCTGCATCTGTAGTCGTATTGTCTAACTCAATAAATGAGATAACTTATTTTATAAAAAGCAGTTTGATTCGGTTATTCGTAATCTGTATCATTTCGAAGACCCATGGTCACCACCGAGTTTCACTATGGATACTATTGAAACTATGCGCATAGAATTAGCGTATTAGTAGCTGTTTTTATGCTTTTACCAATATTTGATAGCCAAATATGAGGAATAATATGATGAATATGTATGCATACATGTATATGCATACATTCATCTAAACAAAAATATGAAGTTTCCAAAATACACCGTAGCCTATGATTAGATAAGACATGGGTAATTTTGCAAGAACATAAACTTTCTCAAATAAATCATTGTATTGCGTTAAACATGGTACACACATATCAGAAAGATAATTTAAACATTAAATAACGAGAAACGAATGGAATATTATTATTTATCGTTCATCGCTTAGATCAAATGTCACAGTTTTTCACACTTTGAGAATGTGTGGGCAACAAGATGGTCAGGCAATCCAAAATCTTATTAAGGAATGATAAATAAATATGCCAGTAGAAATGCAACTAAGGTAAGCAAACCAATCAAATATATATATAATGTCCATCCACCTGAAATGCAATTCCATACAAATGAGTCAGAGTAAAATAGAGTAATCCAATGGAAGTGATATATGATATTAATTTTCACAAAATGTTTTGTTTATGAGCAGTTCAAATGAAATCATCTAGGGCATGTCAGTGTCCATATGATATGCACCAGGAAATGTAATGTGATTTTTACGTGCAGGAAATCAAGTACTGGTGAATAAATCAGAAATTATTAACAATCAAGAAACGCCTCTGGAATACGTACTATTCTAGGTATCTTTTTAATATGTCTTATAAATAATTTCATTTCACCGTTGCAATAGCTGCGCAGCGGATATATCTTTGTTAAGCCTGATTATATTTTCCTAACTCAGTGACACGCTTAATCACCAGTGATTTATTCATCTGCTCTAAACCTGATGAAATACTACAAGATATGACTTCTGGTCACCTCAATGACTTTATGCGTAGAATCCCCTTTCAATTTACAGGTAAATACTCCTCTGACAAAATAAGATACCATTGAAAAACATAATCATAAGAACCATAGCGTATGACAAATTTAAGTCAAAGTCTTCACTTCTGTATTGCACCTCCGATAGCTCTCTAGCTGGTTTCTTCTCCTGATTGAACATGTAACTAATCGAATCCCTGAAAATCGACAAGTAAACCATATTTGTAAAACATGTCCATTACAGTTATCTTTTAGGACAAATTTTAATTGATGTAGACAGTCTTATAGTGAACTTTATGCGTTGAATATAACTGTGACAGTCACCGATATTCAGAACTCTTGGTTAACCCTTAACATTTTGTTTTAAACAGTAGCCTAAAAAGTCAATTATAAAAGATAAAATACACTTCAGTCACAATGCTATATGTTGCGGCCAATGCGCTCTTTTGTCCCATTATCATATTTTTTTCTAAACCATGGAAAGCAGTTCAAATATTAATTAATTTAATTCTTATGCCTACAGTAATGCGTCTATTTTGTAGGAAGAATGCATATTCGATTCTGATTAAACAATGCGTTTTACTCGACGAATTTATTAGGAATGTGTGAAAGTTAGTCGTGTTATTTACAATCTCCATTTTCTTGACAGCGTAGCGTGCTTAGAGGTTGGTGAACAATTGTACATGAACGAAGGTTTTGATAACTAGTCAGTTGACTAATGAATTGTCTCACCGGAACGATTCAACTACGTTAAAGTTTTTATTGATGACAGAAAGTCAACCATTCGAGGATCAGTTATCAAAAGTGTTTCTAAAGACAAAACAGGACTCAGTTATCAACTCGACGATCTGTGAAGCAATTCAGCTGTCTGATTCAACAGTGCTGCTTCTAGCTGGTTTGCCTATAATACATGAAAAGGGATTGTCCAGGAGCTCAGTTCTGGACAAACTCACATCACCTTATCATCTTGTAGGATGGTGGCTCACAAAAATTTAGAACCCTTGAGTAAGTTAGTAGTAATGCATTCCCTAAAAAAATTTAGGAGTCTTAGATTCAGTAAGATATGTGGATGGGTTGAATTCATTTAGGACTTCAGTGGATTTAACTTAATTTTTCTCCAATTTTCCACCTTCGATTACTCTGTGCTACCTTTTTGAGTTTATTAGTAGAAAAAGAAATATGATTACCTCCTTTGCAACGACAATCTACAGCATATGCACCTAAGATGTATTGTGGGAGCGCTAATAGTCCTTCAGAAATACCTCAACCGAGAATGGATATCCAGCCTCCCTCATAGATAAAAATTTAGAATGGAAGACCTATATTCTGCAAAATATATGCTGGAGAAGAAATTGAATTTGAATCTAAAAGTGAGGAAAGCGGCAATGACTGAAATTCTCCTGAGTTCGAGGTACCTCCATTGCTACGTCTCACCTTCCCAAGATATACTACTTTTCACCATGACATCAAAGAATAGTCACACTATTGACAGTTTTAGTGTGCCTTTACCTGTTCACTTATTCCTGTTGAATTAAGTATATTGGTCTTACCAGCAGAACGTTGTCTAGACGTGCTCATGAACATTTACCAGCATGGTTGTTGATGAGAGTGCAGAACTGTCACTTCTGGAGCACATTTTTAGTTCTTGTCAAGTAGCATCAAAGAGACTTCATTCACCATCACATAAGGTAGGATTTAGCCATTTAAGAGGAATTCGCCTTCATCTTTTGCATGCAGCCAAACGTCTAACAATTCAAAATTCAGAACCGGAACTTTAAGCTTAAAACCGCTTTATCCAGACTCTTTCAATTGGTGTAAATTTCACTTTCCTAATTTGCTACTTCAACTTTATGTGATCTATCTTTGTCATTAATGTTGAGGTCTTCGTTCTGTTGTTGCGGCGTATCAATTTTTCCCCATTAACTTCTAATCGCTCAACGAATTAGTGGTCGACCTTCCCTATTACTGCACATTACTGACTATTTTTCACACATTTTTATTTCTGTTAAGTTCTGATATTCTGGTCACCGACCTTTTTTGTCAAATATTACTATATATATATATATATAACCTTTGAATAATTGAGAAGCTCTGAAGGGAAGTTACGAAAACAGATCATCTTTCTGACATGTTTTCTAAATTCGGAAGTCTTTTTCCATTTAATTTTTCAATACTAGTCGTTGTCTGATCCAGTCAGTCAGCGTATCTACGATCCTAAATAATAATATTGACTGTTTGCCTCCTGTGGGATGATTATCGATTGTTGCTCACTGTAGAACAGCGCTTTCATGCCATCGATTGAGTCAAAGTCTGGTAAATATAAACGATTTAATTTACATGACTTCGAAGTAAGAAAATTAAAAATTTACCAAATGGGTCTGTAATTAATAAAATAAAACGTTTATTACAGATCGTTTGAATCTATATCAAAAAAGGTTTTTAAATGTAAATTGTATGACAGTTCATTAAGTAGTTTCTCGTGATCTCAACTGCACATGAAACACTCGATTAAAGAATAAAAAGTTTAAAAGTTATGTACGCTTTGTTTAGCGTAAAATAATGGCGTTAGAATAATGATAATTAATTAAAAACATTTCATTCTTCATCTGAAAGTTAGGACATTATTACCAGGACATTTAACGCTGCATGCGAATTTTTCGTCCAGCGACAGGTCGGTGTGCAAAAAAGACCCTGTTTTCACTTGTTGAAATGATATTATGTATAACTCTTGGAAGCAGAAAATGCAGAACATATTAACAACTGGTGGTTGCTGTCTGTAGTGCAACAATTTCATGTCATTTATTTATATGATATGCCTTCTGTGGACATCGTTCACCCTCATATCATGAATTTTCTAGCAACTAGAGCCGCTCTCTACTATGATCAAACAAGTAAAAACATGTTTTCCATGCAAACGAAATCAAATGGTGTTGGTAACGCTTTCTAAGGTTGAAAATAAACTCCACTTAACATCCACTTCCACAGTAAACATCTTAAGCAAAAGAGCACACTTGGACTACATGAGAAATTAATTTTATAAAGCGTCTACTTTTGTAAGATGAGATTGCTTCATCATTTGTATATTCTGAACTTTGTGATTATATACTTCAGAAAACAAACAATTTGTTTGACTAGGCGTTTTTCTCCAATTATTATTTATGCCTGTGTTGAATGTGGAAATTTCATAAGTCACATTTTGATTATCTCTGGAGATACAGTTATTCAAGTGCTGATAGGAACAATTTGTATGGGACAGTTTCTAAAACTGGAATTCTAATGATAAATGGAATTGTAATAAATGATGTTATCCTGAAAATCAGGAAGAGTTGTTTAAGCATGAACAGGATGCTTAAGTAACCATGAATTGACTGCGGTTTGTATATACTTGAAGAAAATACTGCATGTCTGCTGTTGGTAGGAATTTATACGATGTTTCATAGAATTCAACAACACTCCACAGACAATGTATTAATCCAAATTTTTTAATGTTACACCCAAGTACACGTGGTATATATGTAAATATATATATATATATCATATATATATATATATATATATATATTGATTCATGAAAAAGTGCTCTTACATGGTGCAGTTCGCAATTCCATATAATCTAGGATTTTTAAAATTGTAAATAATCATCCATGTACATAGAAGAAATGTTTGTAAAATATTAAAATCTTGGTTAAAATGAATGTTCACTTTGTCCTCAGTAATTCATACTATCGACAAGTAGATGGAATAGCTATGGGTTCATCATTAGGCCTAGCATTAGCCGACTTCTTTCTCGCAAAACTTGAAAACGGGAAATTGAAGGATACCATCAAGGAGTTGGATATTTGTTACCGATATGTCGATTATACATTTGTCTTAGCTGATGAGAATGTTAAAAAAGACGAATTGTTACTTAGATTCAACAACATCCACCCTTCGCTTACCTTTACTTGTGAAGAGGAGCAGGCGAATAAACTACATTTCCTGGATATATTGCTAAGTGGGAGAGAAGATGGGTCACTTGGGAGAAGTGTGTACAGAAAAAGCATATTCACAGGGCAATACACACACTTCCTTAGTTACGTGCCCATTAAATATAAATAGAATTTTGTAAAATGTCTCGCGAGCAGAACAAGGAAGATATGTACGGATGACCTCTTACAAAAGGAATTTGAATATATTCACGGTTCCTTGACGAAGATGGGCTATCCGAGTAGTTTCATAAAGAAACATATGAAAACATCAGAGAAAAATCCTGAGACTCTGACTGCATATAAGAAACCTCTATTTATTAAGCTACAATTTAATGGTAACTTATCAAGTGAGATTCTATTCCAAAGACTTTCAAGGAGTATACGTAGAACATTTTACACAGCACACCTATGTTTGTCGTTCTTTAGCCGACGAATGATTGGGACGCAAACGAAGGATAAGCTTGATAGTTTTGCCACATCTATGTGTATTTATCAATTCAACTGCATCCGCGGTGACAGCTTAGCCAACGTCTTAGTGAACATCTCCCATCGTGGTGGTTTGTCAAAGGACAGACAAAAACAATCCGTAGCTCAATTCTGTCACATTTAATTGATAGTGGTCATGTAGTCGATAAAACGAAAGCCTTCAAAGTAATTCATCGTATCCCACCGAAACTTTCTAATAGACTTCGTATTCGTCTACTGCACACAGCTGAGGCGATAGGCATTCGAACTATTAAATCTAAACTATGCATTCAAAAGAAGTTCGTACAGCCATTATCCCTCCCTTGGCCTATTAAGACATAACCGACTAAAGACTTTTACACCACCCCTTATTTGTACTTTCAACCCGTTTCTTATCATCCCTTAATCTTATCTTCATTATAAACGTGTTTAATTTCCTTCCTTTACAATCTAAGATTACTTAATCGGTTCAATTGTTTTTACTAGCCTTTATCGACTACTTCCACCTGAACAATTGTTTGTTTAATCGTACTGTTTTTTATTATTCGTGTTATCACAGACTGCCTCACCTTTTCATCCTTGTTATTGATAAAACCACTATTATTATTATTACTATTATTAATACTATCACTATTACTAAACTTTTTCAGTCATCAGTCATGTTTTATTTGATTAGAAAAAAACTTTCAAATAACGACGAGTGAATCGGTTGAGGTTGCCACTCTTCTTTATATCACACATGAAAGTGAAGATATCACAGAGAATAAAGTTAACTGGAGACAAGTAGTAGCTATTTTGTGCCAACCACCAATACATTCCACCATTTCCAATGCTACCTCTAAACTACTGCTCTGTGTTGGATTTATGCGGGAAGAGATAGTCATAATGTGCATTTTTGATATAATGCGTAGTATTAGGTACTGATTAAGTATTAGCCTGTGTATCTGAGAATACCAACACGCGTATGTTTCCATATGCTTATAATGTTTCATGCTGTTTACTTTAATTGAATGAATCACAAAATAAAGTCCTTAATTAAAAAATATTTTCTGGGACGAAGTGTAAAATCGACTTACCACTATACCGTACTGTATAAATCAAAACTATGGGTGAATAGTAATTATGCCCTATAGTATTATAGCACTTGTTCTCCTTTTTGAATTTGAAATTAACTGAAAGGTTTCATTTAATTGAAGAGCAACTAAGTGAACAAAACTCAAGAATATATTTGAAGTTAGGGTAATGTTTCCCAATGAAAGGTTTATCCTAGAAATCAGAGATTGTGAGTTTTATGTTACTTATGACAGATGAACAGATTCACATGTGGCGTTAGCTAGAGAATTCACAAATAACCTGGAGTATAAGCATCTACTCCCAAATAATCTCCGTACTTCTAGTTGGTTTCCTCACGACAAGAGTCATTTAAATAATAATGATAAAATCACTTCGTATACAGGTTGAAAATAGACGGAAGTTAAAGTTTTATTTAAAGTGGTCGGTCGAAGAGAATTAGCAACAGGAAACTGTGACTGGGAACAAACCAACAGGTGAGAGCCGATCGCTCAGCAAATAAAAAGGATAAAATCGAGAGGGATTGGGGATACGCCACTGAGGAGGCCACTGAATGACATCGTGCACACTGCAGGCCTTTGCAGGAGTAGAATACCTATGCGAAGCGACGAGTTGGTCGTAGGTGTGAGGGTGGTATGCAGGAGATCGTGTGGCAAGGAGGAGATGAGAGATTGTGGTGAATCGTGGACTTATCTGAAGAGGACATCAGAGAATAGAGCAAACTAAAGATGTGTTACTGAAGCCCTATGTTCCACTCGGAACCCAAGGGAATAATAATAATAAAATTAGTTCGCTAAAACGGGCTCTGAGAATATTGCTTGTAAATAATGTCCAGATGTACGTCCGATGTTAAAATCACTAAACTCCACGTTTGCCGAAATGTTTCTTCTGTCACATACTTTTGGTTTTAGTCAGGATTTGTTAATGTGTATCTAACTTCGTTTATAAAATTATTCATACTCTTTCATTGTGAATGTTTTCTGCACAAACGTGCGACGGGAAATAATGGTTTGTTGTACGCATCTATGACAAAGTATGTCATTATGTGAGTTATATTCAGTTCGTTTTTTGTTTCAGCAACCAAATAAAATACAAGTTCACCTCAGTCAATTTTTACATGTATCCAGAATAACCTCTTTAGAATTCATAAACCAGTGGATGAAGGTTTACAAATTTTCCCAGAACTGTGTTACGATATTTTCGGTAACCAACCTATGCTAGTTGAAATAAGCTTTGACGTGTTTCACAGAAAATCGAAAAGGGATTTGAAACCTACCTGCCTTTTTATCTAAGACAATAAGAATGTAAACGATTGCACTGTTTTCAAGCAATGAGTCAAAGTGGCAAAGTGTCATCCCCCAAATACGGCATGGCAGCTAGACACAAAACAAATGACTTGGTTTCTGGAAGTCTAAATACCTTTTAATCATTCATCTTTTTTCTAAGAACTACTTGACTGAAATATAAAAATACCATTTTCGAAAATTTCCTGCTCTCATGAATAGTGCATCAAGTTATTAGATCACCTGCTCACAAATTAGAATTTGAAATGAGTAATTTCATAAATATAAAGTGTCGATCATACTATCCGTATTTCTTTACTTGTAAATTTCCGTATAATTTGGATTTATTAGAGTTGATCATCTAAGTAAATTATCACTGAGTATTCTACCCACTTATTGATCATTGGAGAAGAACTCGTTCCTACTACTTCTGCTATCTTGAAAAGTTTATTAACAAAATGTGATAAATACATTGGTCAACGTCATTTATCAAAATAGTCAAGTTTCTCCTAACGTTTTTTGAACGTCTACTGTTTCACAGACTATTGTAACTATTTCAAAGAGATTCATGTGAACTGTGATGAAGATTTGACCGAATAGTTCCCAAATAATTAGTCGCCGAGCGAGAAGTAGATATTTGTAAAAAATTATATTTGTAAAATGTTAGCGAAATTGAAATGAGTAATTCCAGCGTTTCTCTCAGCAAACTGGTCCGAACTTTTTCAGAGACCTTTATTATATTGATTACAGTTGATTTCCTTGAAGAAGTTCGGACCAGTTTGCTGAGCAAAAAAGTTGAAATTACTCATTTCTATTTCGCTGAGATTTTAAAAATATAATTTTTACAAATGTCTGTTTAATAGAGAGGCTGATATCGCTGGGATGCACCAACCACAGGTCTGCCACATTCTCACAGTCAGTGAAGCTAAACTCGTACACAGTGAGTGAAATCCTTACTAAACTAAGAAAAAAAATAAAGTCGAACTAGGTGTATTTGGATTTCGCACTACATTAACACTGGGCTCGAAATAATAAAAGCCGGTTATTATTAGGCCATGCAACTCCATAGCTAATTTTCTGTTGACTTGATAATTGAATAAGGTGATTAATACTACATGCAGCACAAAATCACTGTATATATGCTTCAAATTCCTATGTATTCTCTTGTGATTACATTTCTCCATTTTTTGAGCACTTGTTTGTTAAACGCATACGTTGTTTAATTTAATAACCAGATAAGTAATTAAGTATTCAATTTCAAAGTATTTCACCAATGGAAAACAGCGCATTCTGAATTTAAGCTGATGTAAGAAATTCGTGTTATTAAATCATAGTATAATGTGAAATTGTCTGAGCAGACTCACAGGGCAGACGACAAACGCTATTTTCCTTATTATTACTTATACTGAACGTATTTTCATTTCACTGGAGACTTCGCCACAAACAAATATCAGACTAGAAAGTCTCGGAAACAAGTCGCCTTATATTAGTTTGAGGCTTTCTAGCAGTGTTCTACTATAACTTTCCCAGAGACTGGATCCACAAGCATCCTAGTTGTGATGTCGCTTAATTCACTATGATTGATGAAGTCTATCTTGAAATTAATTGACATCTGAACAAAACTCTATATCTCAACATCTCTGTTTATTTACATATCAAACTGACTCAAGTTTGCATTTCGATTAGGACTATGTAAAATGAATGCGTGAAGTCAAGTATGCAATCCTATGTAGTTGTACGAAGGGTTATCCGAAACAACTCAAGTATTGTCATGATAATACACGAATAGTTACTATATCTGACTTTAATAAGAAACAAGCATTGCGTTTTATGTTTATCCAGCTAAATTGTTTAGAAACTTAAAATCTGCAGTCTACCGGAAAGATTCTAAAGTTTGAACTGAACAACTTTTATGACTAACAACATAAAATGACACTAATATATAAGTGAAAGGAAACTTACCACTGCCTTTTAAGAGTAAAGGAACATCTGTTTAGTTTTTTAACCGATGGACATTTTGTACATTCCGGTAAAACAAGTACCGACTCGTAAAGTGGAAATGGTTTTCTGAAATTAAACCATGTCTTGTTTTTAACGCACGGATAACACTTCATCTGATGGTTAGCAACTACGAAAATGATGAACGTCCAACTTCACATCATTAAACATCTCGAAGTTATACGTAGATAGTATTTTTCCATAATCATTGGTACAACATGATATGATTTCATTAGGAGATAGTACTCACCTCCATTAACTGTGTTTAACATCAAAGATGTCACAAAAATTAAGAAAAGATGAATCACACGCATTTTAGAATTCTTCCGCTAATATGGCGAATGTTAACACGAACTTATATACAAAAGTCTTTATAGTCTTGATCGATTTCATCAATTTTGTGTCTTTTGAAAGCACAAATTTTGTGACAGTTATATATTATGAAACCAGACAACCACAGACAACACAAC
The DNA here is from genome assembly GCA_944472135.2 of Trichobilharzia regenti. Classification (NCBI taxonomy): domain Eukaryota; kingdom Metazoa; phylum Platyhelminthes; class Trematoda; order Strigeidida; family Schistosomatidae; genus Trichobilharzia; species Trichobilharzia regenti. The sequence continues at coordinate 26,003,754 of OX235266.1, read as the reverse complement.
AGTGTGTTACTTTAGTGAACTAGGAAATGAAATCGATAAGCCGTTAGCAGAAGTGCTTGTTAGATGATAGTGAATTTCTTCAAACATAAAACAGCACACAGTGCTAGATAGATAAACCAGACGCTAGTGGACAGTAAAAGTTAGAAATGCAGTTTAATGTAGGTTTCGCAAAACTCGTGATACAATTGCATAGATAAGAAAGAAATAATATTGTCCATTGTTTGTTTTCTACTGGAAAAATGAACTTCAGACACACAAGAAGTTTGATTTTTTGCCGTCATTTGCATTTAGCCTTACAACTGCCCGAAAACTTCATTGACATTTCTTCTCACATGATCACTCAATACTTTGCTACTTGTTTAGATCCCGCTAAACGATCCGTCGTGTGATTTCATTTTAAGATGTTTTCAGTATATGGAAATACATCTGCAAGTTGTTCTGCATCTTTTTGAGCGAATAAGTTGTTGAACGGCTTGCTGTATATCATTGTTTCATATACCACATCTCACAGCCTTATAGCAGTTACACCTAAAATCAGTCACGATATGATGGTATCTGTGACTCAGATTCGTCATTGTCACAAGAATATTTATGTATCTGATTCGAACACATGAATCATTAAATAAATGTTTCGTGTTCGCTCATGAAGACACCGATAACTTGAGATTTCGGTTCACCGGTGTGGACACTTTCGTATTATTCCCAACATAACTGATAGTTTAGTTCACACATGAACTTAAAAATGGTGATGTATCTTAGGAAAGAATATATAACAATGAATGCAAATATGAATTACTCGACTGAATGGATGTTCACGTAGAATTTAGCACAGGTATGTTACTGCTCACTTCCAGCATTCGTAAAAATAATTGAATTAAATTACAATGAGTCTGAATATAAGTAAATAATTATGGGTGAGCAAATAATGTTTTATATGCTTAAACAACCAAAAGAAATTGCGTGCAATTCGTTGTACATACCTGAACGGTAGATTTTAAGGATTTCTAATTATGCCATGATGCTCGGTTATGCACAAGTAAGCAAACCGCATTTTAGTCATGTCCCCCAGGCAAAGTCAGCTGGTAAACTGATCATCACTTCCACTTGAGTTAAATGACATTTTTCTACATTTATCGTCAAACATCTTTGAAGCCTGTATTTGCTAAACATGTTGCTGGTGGCCTCATTTATTCAGATGTGTGATTAATATTAAAAAGGTGAAGCATCTTTCTAGGGAACAGCATTAGAACATTTATGTCAGATAAATATGTTTAACCTAACTACTTACGGCGAATTCTCCTTTGGTATGCTACAATGACAGTAAAATCTGTCATCTGAACATTTTGAGTTTCCCAATGAAACTTTGGCAATGATTATCTCAGAAGAATTATTTTCACCGATAACTGTTTTCTGGATCTATACAACTAAATGGCCTACTGAAAGAGTCCTCAACGAACCCATCGGAAAGTAGTTCAAGCAGAGCTCTAACCACTGATATGAGAATATAACTTGGGCAGTGTGGTAGAGCATAATTTCATTATAGCGAAATTTATTTTGATATAGTCTCACAATGCTATACAGTAATATTTTGTTGAAGACGTTTCGAGCAGATTTTATTGCTCACAATTGTTTCAAGTTAATCACACAACTTTCTGACTTCGTTTATATAATTCTATTATTTTTGCACTTTTTGATTTAATTGGCAGTAATATTTTCCATATCTCTGTGAATGGTGATCAGACATTCCTATTGCAATATTCTTTCCTACTAAAAAGATAAAACTTGAACATTTAGAAATTTAATTGTCTGTTTGTGGAGTTTTAGAATTTCAACATGGGCTGTTGAAAAACCTACGAGGAGTACTGGAGAGCTCTTTCGTCAGACTAGTTTGGGACTCTACTCCATCAGTACACACCCTTTTGGGTTCGAACTCGTGACCTTCTGGTTACACGGCGAACTCGTAGACCATTAAGCCACTGGGCCCCGATACATTGGCCCGTGCATTCTAACCTCTGCCAGTTCACTATGTAGTGCCAGCCAATGTCACTGGCGAGTATCTCTCCTAACACCCAACCTGCTGTACCTCAATGACCACAACTTCACACTAGAACCCTGGTGACTGCCTACCTGGACCTGACCAGCATCGTATTGATATTCAAGTGTCAGTCTGAGGGGATTTGATTAGTCTTACACTCATTAAGTCATCAAATGTTGTTATTAAGTGCTATGTAATGTGTTCTGAAGTACGTGAAGGCGATATGTTGATGAAAAACGTTAACACCTATTGTTTCTGAAGAGTTGAAAATTCAAAGAGTTTCCACAAATTTCGGAAAGGCCGTCACAGATTTAGATGGCTAAAGAGGTATCATCGATATAAGAATAAAACTTGTGCACTGTGGTAGAGTGTAATTCCGTTATGGGTAAAATTTGTTTTGATAAGGTCTTACAGTGTTATACAGTAATGTTTACTGATGACGTTTCAAACACAATTTACTGCTCACAGTCATATCAAGGTACTCACACAACCTCCCAGCTTCATTTATATAGTTCCATTGAAGTTAGGAATTCGTGTGATTGCCTTGATATGATTGTGAGCAATAAATTGGGCTCAAAACGTCACCAGTAAACATTACTGTATAACATTGTGAGACTTTATCAAAACAAATTTTACACATAAGGGCTAAAGAGGTAATATAGACGATTCCCAACATTAGCTTTTTCGACGATTTTATATCTGTCATGGTGTATAATTGGTTATTCCCATCGCTACATGAGAATCTGCATTCATTCATTGTTTAAAAACGAGAATATAAACACTTTTTTCCTTCACGTTCCAGTGGAACACAGGCCTACAAGCTAGAGGCTTGAAGTTTCTGTAGCAGTGTTTATTTTTACAGAATGGGGTTGCTAGCCTCATGCCCAGCCTTTCCACTTCACCAGCTTTACTTCTGGCTTAGTGAGGTAAATGAGTGAGCCGGCCGAAGATCGAATCCCGGACCATGTGCATGGTCGGCGAGTGTCCTGACCACTATGCCACTGCCTCGCCGGACCACTGTGCCATCGCGGCGCAATAGGTTAGCGCGTTCGTCTGTTAGCCGAAAGTTTGACTGATAAACAGTTTAATAGGATGAAATTTAGTTTCTTAGGTGCTTCGGTGGTATAGCGGTTAGGACGCTCGCCGACCATGCACATGGTTCGGGGTTCGATCCCCGGCCGACGCACTCCTTTACCTCTCTAAGCCAGAAATAATTCTGGTAAAGAGCAAAGGTTGGGCATAAGGCTAGCAACCCCATCCTGTAAAATAAACTCTGCTACAGAAACTTCAAGCTACTAGCTTGAAGCCGTATGTTCCACTGGGGAACGTGAAGGAAAAATTATTTATTATTTATTATTAGTTTCTTAGGCTCTATTATCAAGCAGGTTACCTACCATGAAAGTACTGGTAAAACCCATTTCAATTAAAAGAATCGCGTGTACGAATGTAACCAAGGTCTTTAATAAAACAATTAAAGTAGCTACAGTACTCACTTTATTTGAGCAGTTTTAATTTCAAATGTTCAAATCCAGAGATTTTTAAAATATAAGGTTGTCAAGACCAGTAGTTATACAGACATTATCAGTAACTGGTGCCATTGAACACTGGATAGAGCAGTCTGCCTATGAATCAATGAAGAGAGCTTGCTTTGATATTCGTGTGAGTAAAAATGTGTGTAAATCAGATATTCACGTTTCCAGTTTAAGGTGTATGTTTAAATGGACGCAAAATTTATATTCAATGTCAGGTTAAAAACGAAATAAAAGTTTACTTTACATGATGCACATTTCTTTAAATCCTTGTAAACAAAGCTCTCCTCAGGCGTGTTAATAAACTTCCAATAAAATAGTAGCAGGAATACATTAAATCAGAGGAATTAAATATGTGTAGGTTGAGAATGAAGTAATGGCATATTTCCTTTTGAGGTTTGTGAAGGGTAATATCAGTGAAATAATCATTCAGCGACAGCTAATGAGTGTATACATATTCCAAATAAAAATTAATTCAGCCATGAACTAGGGTTGGCATTGGCTCATTAAAGAGTTAAAATACATGATACCTAATGTCCACAAGCAACTAGATTGAATGAAAATATAATATATTCATTGAGGGTTCAGCTTGCAGGAGTAGTTTGTGCCTGCCTAAAATGTGGGCTACCAAAATCTTCCATCGCATATATTTTCTCTTGATTGGTTTGTTTAAATCGATTAAGACATGACCTCTAATGGTGTTAACTTCTCTTATGTGTTTGAGGAAAAGCCCAATTGTCGGTGGCAACATGTTCCAATACATGAAAAAACTGTTCTTCGGTAATGTGCTTGGGTCTCGAAATGTACTTCTGAACATCTTGCATTTGGCTTTCATCAAGATATCATGGATTTCTTGAAGAAAAGCAGATATATCATAATGGGACTGTTTGTGCTTCAGCTCAGAGACCATTGTATCATTTATTATTTATTTTTTTTTTGGTAACAGCTTGATTTCACACTGTATTTTTGGTACAAGTATGGAATTTTCAGCGTGGATATCGGTAGCCCAAATTTCGCAGGCCGACCATAGATATCTGGTGTGCACCGGTGTGGGCTCGAACCCCGGACCATCTGCATGGTCGTCTAAAGTCCTAACCATTGTGCCACCGACGCAATCGTACGAAGAGAGAATATCATGCAATAAACTCCTCTGAAAATTCTGTATATTATGTAAATACTGTCCAGAATAACGATGTTATTATTATTAATCTTCTCCCAAAGTATCAATTTAACCATCACAAATACACAGGCATTACTGTGCTGTCAACAGAGTTATTAAGCATTGAGTGAACAGATCACTTTCCCGATAACAATGAACGACATCGAATTAATACAGAACAGCTGCGGTTTAAGTCTCTTCCAGTTTTATAGAAACCAAATTAACATTTTCGAACTTGTGGAGAATAAGCTGTTTAGTGTACTTATCAACGTGAATTGCATCACTTTCAAATCACATATTCATCTACGCTAATTACTTAGTTGAAAGATAAGAGACATCAACTCTCAACAACTCGATTCGTCAATCAATCATGTAGAGGACTGAAATATTAACTCGATTCAAGTTATAGTCCAAGTTGATCAAAAAATATTGAGTCAGGATATAATAGACATGTGAATAACGTGTCATAAAAGTTAAATACAGTTACAGTCCACTGCAACAAATTAATAATATAGTCCATAGATCCGTATCAATGCTGGAGTCCCATCCACTGGTAGAAGTTGTTTAACGGTTGTTGAATAGTCGTAGGACGAGGAGGAGATACTGCTTCAAATTCACAGTAGTAGCCAATGACATGACGAAGTGATGGAGAGCACGCTACATTTCCATCCTTATGCCAAATTTATATACAATTTACAATGAAGTCGTTTTAAAAGAAATTATGCACAGTGTGTACATTTATAACGTCTGACAAAACCTCTACAATCTTATTGTTTTGGAATCTACATTTATGACCATAATTATATAATTATGCCTGTAACTTCTCTCAGTGTGAGCTGGAAGTGATCCTCATTATAAGGTTTATCTAATGACATCGGAATTATCGGTCGGTGGCACAGTGGTTAGGACTCTCGCCGACCATTCACATGGTCCGAGGTCCGATCCCCTACCGACGCACACCTGATATCTATGGTCGGCCTGCGAAATTTGGGCTACCGATATCCACGCTGAAAGTTCCATACTTGTACCAAAAATACGCTGTGGAATCAAGCTGTAATCAAAAATAAAAATAAAATAAATAAATAATCAGTATTTCGGGCACAAATAGGTGTTTACCAATTATTACATTCATTTTATCTGCTTATTGGTCATTATCCGGAAAGCTTCCCTGTTGAACTTCTTTCACACGTACTTTGCACGTGTGATCATTCATTCAAAATGACGAAGACTTTTCTGTTCTAATGGGAAGCATTCATACAACGGTTTCGATGAAGTCTGTGGATATCTTCTTTATGTTGCCTGAACATGTGAATACAACACAGCAATATGAATATTATTTTCTTTAACACACAAGTTAATATTTTGTTGTATTTTGCCATTTCACTGCCTGTTGCGTAAATAGAGATTTCTACCTTTTTCCTGTTGGGATGCAGCCGAATTAAGTACGTGTTATCCATATTAGAACATAGAAACTAAAAGCCACATTCTGATATCACATGATTTTTCATCTTGATTGCTTTTAATTTGAGAGTTCATTTTAACCGTTTTTAAGGTCATTTCATACATTGAATCACTAGCATTCATTAGGTCTTTATTCATTTACTTAGTCATAGCCTAAATTTTCGTGGTCATTATATTTCTTCATTTGTCCATGATTATTCTGTAAGCAGAAGCTTATAAATCATTTTTACTGAAATTCTTTAACCACTCCATCGTAAACGGATCATGTGAATCGATATGGAATACACAAGAATACTGGAAATATTTTTTGTGAACGACTCTCTTCCACAAGTCGTTTTTCTCTCAGTTGGTTGTAGTCGTTGTGAGAATGGGCCTTGTAACTTTAGGAAAATTGACATTCCGCTACCTAAATATATTTCCAATTATCGTGAGGATTTTATGCAGTTTTATTTTGAATATGCTTGCAGATATGCTACAAACAGTATTAGCAATTCCATTGTGGTGCAGGAAATTAATTTCACCTGGATTCTATTGGACCTTCATGAACATTTTAACTACAAAACTACCAAAAGACTATTTTATATATATATATATATTTGACTATGAGCCTAAAAATTATTCTAAATATTGATTGAACGACTATATGCGTCACAAAATCTAACATTTTACTTAAGAAACGAAAGGTGCGCTATTTAATATTGTATTTTACACTTACCAGAGACAAGAATCTCAATAAGTTTCTCAGTTGTCTTAAATGAATAAATAGGGAATTCTTTTATAGCTTTACATTCCCAGTGGAACAAAGGTCTTCAAGCTACAGCTTTGAAGTTTTAGTTGCAGTAGTGTTTATTATTTTACTGAATGGGGTTGCTACCCTCACGCTCAACCTTCCCTCTTTACCAGGCTTAATAATTGCTTAGCGGGGTAAAGGAGTACGTCGGCGGGGGATTGAACCCAGGACCACCCCTGTGCCACCAATGTACAATGAATAGGAAATGATTCATTCTAATTAATTTGCAGTTCCTGAAAGGTGCAACAGGAGGTTCTCCTGAGTCAAATATTTTTTCTTTATAAAATGTCCAAAACATCTTAAAGTTTTGACCAGTGCAACATTGGCTACATTAAAGTGGTAGCTATTTGGTTTCATCGCAGATATCATCAAAATGTTTGGATGAGATTCTGGACGAATCCGTATGCCTGGTAGATAATAAATCAGTATTCTAGAATCTCTTCAGTTTTATGCAATAGAATGTGCTTTTCGACTTAAAACAGTGTTCGAGAAGCTGGTCTGTCTTCCTAGGGAAAGAGTGCAACACCTAACAGCTGTAGTGAAAGTCAAAAATTATTTTCCTTGTCTGTCATAAATGTAACTGTTCTTCACATGTTACTTGTTTTCAGTAACTACGTGCACGTTAAACATAAGTCGCTGTAACTCACCCTAGGATTCACTGATCATAAACATTATAACTCCAATGCAAACCGTACATTGTGCCTACTTTTGTTCATAAATATTACATTCTATCCTGAATTTCATCCTAAGCATTTGTGAGACTAGTTAAATTTTATATTTCTCGTAAATAAGAAATTCAAATCTTTATAACATTAAGTTTCTTTTATGACGAAATAAGAATACCCAATTTATCTGAATTGTGTAATTTATTTGGGAAATATATTTAGAACATTATGATCACAAAGTCATTTTTAGGAAAATGCATATATAAATATAGCAGAGTTAAGGGGTGAAAAAATCGACTCAGGTCAAGTTAAAAGGATAAACTGATGGTCAAAACAACGGTGAATATCACCAAACCAAAGAAGCGGTGATCATTACATCTACCTTGGCTGGCATCAAGACAAAGTTTACCAAGGAAGGTTTAGTGTGGTGAAGAATTGCTTTGGAGCGCATGAAAATGGTTTAAGCTTCCTAATTGCTAGGACTTCGGAAAAATTTAGGACGCACCCAAAACACATTTTATAGATAAGTTTAAAAGACGTATGGAAGCATCAGTTTTTTGCCCTGTCTCTAGTATGTCTCACGATAGAGGAGGTGAGTCACCTGTTCTCACCACTAATGGGTTCTAGGGATTCTATTTGCTTCTGAGACCTTTTAGGAATATGCTGTGAAGATAGCCCTTGTTTGTAGAGGCCGATGAGTCCTCCGGCCAGACGTACATTCAAATTGGTAAATACACTGGAATGTGATGTTATTTTTAGCATGTTCTAAGGAGTTCGATGGATATATCGACGTCACATTCTTGATTATTATGGTATTAGCCAAATAAAATATATTGTTAACTACTACGCTCAACCGTTGTCCAGTTATCAAGCTGGTATGATCACCCATATAGAGTAACCTGGACGTCTTTCTTAGCGGCGGATTGGAGAGTGGGTGTCTTGATGTTCTCGACACACTATATTTCCTAATGAAACTGTCCAGATAATTGTTATCAAGCAGAGTTTGTGCCAACTTGCTTTCTTCCTCATCACGTGTATCTTCGGTGCATATTCGTTGGAGTCTACCATCATTTCTCATTCAGAACAAATGAGTGCCTAAATCTTGTACAACCAGTTTATTGTTGTTTTGGCAATCTGGTTATTATTTTTGCGACTGCCCATGTTATTTTGCGTGTTCACGATAATCAGCATAGATGTAGCTTCATAATAAGTTCACTATATCTTACAGTAACATTCATGGCAGCTAAGTTATTCCAAACGCATAAAATAGCTTCACTCAATATATGTGTAAATCTTAAGCACTGTGATAGTAATTCCACAGTAGTTTGTTTATAAGATGTATCACACAATGAAACAGTATTCAGTGGGTGACACAGTTTCGAACACAATTTACTGTTGATGATCACATCGGTTATAATCAAACACCTTGGAAACTTGAGTTTTATAGCTTTCTTTGTTCTCCTATTTGTCATAAGGGTAATAGAATTTTCCAGATATCTGGGACATGTGTTGAATTATTCCTATTAAACGTGTTTGCAGCTGATTCGATAAACAAAGCTTCTGATTTGAATCTTTCCATCCACCGTTTTACATTAGATTTGGGTGCTGTAAAATTCTCGTATTATAACGTGTTACAAACATGTATATATTCCTCATTATTGCGAAGGGCTTTCAATCACGCCTATACGTGCTGCTATCAGCGAAACAAAGAAATCATACGGACTAGTGGAGAGAATTCACCTTAAACTGGAGTGTTTCTATAGGTGCATGCCTAAGATGAGTTTGTCGAGCTATTACCAGGATATGATGGTCGACTGGTGAGTGACAATCTGTCGAAGACAGGATTGCAGAAGACAGCCACTTTAGATATCACTCTAAGAGCTATAGTGACATTTGCAAACACAGAATATATATGTTATCAGTGAAGAGATGCGATAAAATTATATTTTCTGTTCATCTTCTTTTGCGTGTTGAGCAGCCATAGTGATCATCAAGTTTCAAGTCTCGCCCCAATTAAGATCATCTTCACCTATCTGCCTAAATGTAACGTCTTAATTCAAACATAAATCCTAAATCAAAGGATTTCCTTGATACATCCTAAATTTGGCATTCATTTGTAATAACTTACATGCAGGTGAGAAATTTCCGTAATATGCTGTCAGTTTTTCGTCAAATACCACAAACTTGCTTCTAGGAAAATATCACTAGTACATTTCGTTATTATAACAAGGTTGGTACACATATATTAGAAATAAGGTATGAAACAGTGTACAACATAAACTGTAAGAATTTGAGTTTTGATTGTTAATTATTTGGATCAAATGTCACAATGCTAAACACCTGAAGACTATGTAAACAAAGAGAATAGTCAGATAGTTTAAAAGAATTCTAAGGAATTATGAAATAATAAATTAACAGAAAAGCAGCTAAAGAAAGCAAACCTATAAAAAATAGATACGTTACCCATACACCTGAAATGCAATTCCACTAAATTCGGTTTAATTAAAACTATTTAGTGCAAAAGGAAGTTAAAATCAGCGAGATATAATGATAATTTTTATACTGTTTCAATGATCACAAAAAATTACTTGAAATCAGCTGAGGCATATCAGGACATCACCTGGCTACACTTATAAATACACGAAGTACTGAACCAGACAATAACATTAGACGTATGCGTGTTTATACTGCACTGTTTTCGCTTTTACAGTTGGACCTATTTGGAAATCAACCGTCTTCAAAGTCGAACTAGGCAAATATGGAGTATTCCAATGACGCCAGAAAGGTCGAAGAAGTTAAAAAACTGAAGGTTTGTGGAGTTATGAGAGATGAGTAGCATTCTTTTCTAAGATGAGCAGATATTCCCCTACTTTACATGTTTCTGTTGACAGCAAGCATTGTCTGAATGTAGCTTGAGAAATATCCTCCTACATTTCAACCGAAGTATAGTTAAATGAAGATCTGTCATGAGAAACTTCTAGAAACAAAACATTCTCTTCACCTAATGTGATTACTGGGTCACAGCCACATTTTCTTTATTCTTGTAAGTTGAAATATGAAGAAATGTATTTTTATTTTGAAGCAAGAAGAAAACTGTATTGATTCAGAGAATAAGCTTCAGAAGTATCATGAAAAATAACACTAGTTTACTTCATCAAAGGTGATCACAGAGTTCGCATTTTTGCCAATTAGAGAAATGAAGGGTTTAATTTCATCTTAAATTGTTTCACGGATATATCAAACAGTGAAGTAGCGTTATCCACTGGATGATATTTGGAACAAAATTATTGCATGGAGGATTTCACCATGAGCTGACATCAGTTAGAGAACCACTAGAAAACCTGGGAGTACTGGACAGCTGTTTCGTCCTAGTTTGGGACTCCTCATCAGTACTCACCCACCGGGGTTCGAACCCAGGACCTTCTGGTTACAAGGCGAGCTCGTAGATCCAATGGTCCTTGAATTCTAACTTCTGCCAATTCACGACATAGCGCGACTACTTCGCAGTGTCTTCTTCGAGGAGTTACTGCCTCATCTTTACTGTTCACAAGCGTATATGCATGAAACTCCACAACTAGTCTAACTGACCACAGCCAACTAATCTGACCCATGTGTGGCGTCTTTGATAAAATGAATTATTCCATATTTCAATAAAACTACAGATTGATCCCAGGATTTAAACATGAGCTGACATCAGTTAGATAACCGATGGAAAACCATCCGGGAGTATCGGACAGCCGTTGCGCGCTGGTTTAGAACCCTTCATCAGTACTCACTCAAAGGCAGGGGTTCAGCCTAAGATCTTCTGGTTACAAGGTGAGCTCGTAGACCATTAAGCCACTGGGACCTGATCCAATGACAAACCCATGAATTTCAACTCCTGCCAGTTTTCAATAAAGCGTGACAACTAGCCAGTGTCTTTGGAGACTTTTGTTCTCACTCCAGACCTGATATGTCGTGGATTGGTAGAAGTTGGAATCCATGAGCCATTGGTTTAATGGCCTACGAGCCCGCCTGATAACCAGAAGTTCCTTGATTCGAACCCTGTAGTGTTGCTGCGTTCTGTCGAAGATTCAAAAACTAAGACAAATTATTTGTCCAGTACCCCCTGCAGATTTCCCAATCGTTCTCTAACCGATGTCAATTCATGATTAAATACTTGAAAAACTACCGATTTTCTGCATTCCTTATTCTTGATATTGTTATCTTTCTATCATTCATGTTGTCCTTATTTCGCTCAATATTGTTACTCATGTTGTTTCCTGTATATGGCCTGATTAATTCATCGGGGTTGTTACTGATTTTAAATTATCCTATCTATGTATGGATTCAGAAGGACTAAGAGAACTTGAATGCTTTCTGAATTAATTAGTAACATACCTAAATATTTAGATTACTCATAGTTTGGAAAATTCCTGAAGTCAACTATTGGACTAATGCAATTCTCTGCTTTGCAGACTATAACAACACTATACATCCTGACTGAGTAAGATGTTTTCAGGATGAAACTGAATTATTTAGACTCACATAGAATAGCCTCCACTGAGTGTCTTATTTCCACTGCGAATTCCCTAAATCTATTCACCGTAATGTCTATTAAGTTCTTGATTTCTTCATTCACTAATTTTTGTATGTGGGTATTAAATTTATTCCATAAGTCTGGTTTGTTTAATACTACTTTATGTAGGTGTTTAAACACTATAAAATTGTTTGTATATGATGCATAGCTAAGAATTGAATTTATAATTGTACCAGTTCTGTCATGAGGTTATCCAAAATTCAGGTTCTTTGAACCGATTCAGCCCTTTGAATTGGATCAAACCAGGTACTCTTCTGATGAGCTCAACACCAAACGAGTGAAATGATCATCTGGTGTTGAGATTATTTAATCTGGCAAATAAGCAACATTGGTGGACACGGTGGGTGGTATACAACTACTCATTTCACTGAGTCAGCAGTATACGGTTTTACACAAATACCTCCACTTTCTTGATGATGATTTATCTTGGAAGCAGATCACACATAGAAATCTGGGTTATTCCAGTTCCCAATGGAAACTATAGTATAATTTACCTCAAGCTATGTAAATTGCAGGTTAAACCGCTAACTGCTAATATGATTTATCTGATACAGGATTAATCATATCCTTTTTATTCTTAGGGCACCCTAAGTTTCCCACTATCTTCTAACATTTTAGTGTTATTACCCACTCTGTTACTATTTCATCTGTAGTATTCTTGTGTATTTTAGTTTTAGACTTAAAGGGAAGAATGATTTGGAGTAGATACCACTGTGATATCATTAAGAACAATAAATTATGGAATTATCTACTAGCGCAGTGCCTCAGTTTTACACGTGTATTAAGTGCACATTTAAGCTACTACTTCTGTTAACATATGAAAAACGTTAATTATCTAATTAACATGATTATTTTGTATAGAAGTAATAGAAGCGTACCTGCTGGATCTATAATGGAAATTATCAGCGCTATTATTGAGACATTTTTGTCTAAAAAAATATCACTGAATAAAAATCAAACACCAGATACTAAAAAATATAAATCACTCTACAGTCTAGAATTGCGTGATAGGTCACTGTGGTGTTTCTAGGGTAGGAGTGTGGTGGAGTACGTACACATACTTCGACACAAAGTTAGAAAAACACTTAACACTAAAATTTATGAGTATAACATGTTTGGTAATTAAGCCATAATCGGATTTCACTCTTTGTGTGTAAATCCAAATAAGCCATTTTTACAGCCTTGATTGATTCTGAGATACTGTCTTATGACATTTCGGTGTTACTATGCCTTAGAAGAGCGAAGCATTTTGTAAAAATGAACACATTTGACTATGGGGTGATGACAAGTCAGTGACTTCATCTTTGTCTAATTTCATTTTTGATGACGTATAATAAGTTTAAACTCTGGATCCCGAATCTACTGATACACTGAGATTAAATGTTTATTTTATCACTATGTCAATGTCTTACGTCCCTTAGCATCATCAGCTTCTGTTATGTGAGTATTTATGGGGTTGTATGACGGATACGCAAAACAGACGAATTGAGAGATATCTCAGCTGCAGTGTTAGATGTCTGAAATTATACCAGAAAAAGAAAGATTCTTAGCCTTGTTAGATTTATACTTCTGTGCATTGAAACGAAATATACCCTAACTAATATTTGTTTAATCTGTCATAAAACAAGATGTCTGTATATGTTAACAGCATCGTTGAATGTGTTCATCATACATCATACGTGAAATGAAGTGAAATCTAACAGTAGGGCTTTTATCACAAGGACAAAGTATATATGACAAGAAAGTCATCTGTCATTTCATCATTCGCTCTTATGGTTTAAAGTTTTCTTAAAGTTTAACTACAGGCTGAGTCCACATTGTACACAGCAGAAAATTAATTACTTCCGAATAACACTGGAGGACTAATTTTAGAGGAACGAGGGTTTTGTAACGAAATCTGGTATGTGAAGTAATTCTTTTGTTTCATGTTACTTAATTTGTAATGAAAATTTTACTGAGCATTACGTTTTGGTGGAAAGTGTGCATTTAAAAAGAGATAGGTATTTCGACCGATATTTTGATTTAGCGTTTATTAATGTGTGGACCAACAGAATAGTTAGATATTATCGTTTTTGACTTAGTGAGGCAATGTTATTATACAAACGTGGATTCGAATAACTGGTATGACATGGTATGAAAAATTGGGAATTAGATGCATTTTCAATAGTTAATTTGTAAGGATTAGATTTGTTTTGACAAGTTTGGCCACGGACTGATATCAGTAAGAGAACCACTAAAAACATGGGGGTACTGGACAGCTGTTTCCTCTGATATGTACCCATTTATATATGTATATATGTGTGTGTATGTTGGTCTCTCTTTCTTTTTGCTCGCTTAGTCTGTGACCATTTCACTTGTATGAACTTGTCTCCTTTAATAATGTGTATTCTCCTTATATTATATTATATATAATATGAGTGTTTGTTGACAGTCCGTTGCTTGGTGACATATATCCATATATGGTGGTTGTCGACATATCTGCTATATTTCGCTATGTATATATGGATCGATACTTCATTATAATTAGCCATTCATGTTAAGACTGTCTTATGATCTGTTCACACACTTTGTCTGGAACATTCATATATATTTCGCACACACAATTTGTGTGACTCACTTACTTACTTTGGTGTGATACCACTTATTGCTTCTCCTTGTGTTTGGAAAATAGAAGTATCATCGCAAACCTAGTGGTCTTCTGATTTCCGCCTTCTTGCGTCAGGACTATTAGTTTCTCGACCAGTCCATAATAATAATTTAGCGACGAGTACATAACATCCTCATAGTTTGAGAATGATCGGCAGTACGCACCCACTGCTAGGTTTGGAACCCCGCACCTTCCGGTTACAAGGAAAGCTCGTATTCCATTCAACAACAGAGACCTGATTCAATTGTCAGCCAACCTATGAATTCTAAATTCTACCAAATCATGATTTAGCGCGACCACCAACCAATGTCGTCGGTGGGACATCACGAATTGGTAGATGTTAGAATTTATGGGATGACTGTAAATTGAATCGGGTCCCAGTGGCTGAATGGAATACGAGCTTACATTGTGAATGGAAGGTCCTGGGTTCTAAACCTGGCAGTGAGTGCGTCCTGCTGATGATACTCCAGTACTCCCTGGTTTTCAGTGGTTCTCTAACTGATATCCATCCATGATTAACTTCTCAAAATAGGACGGTTTGTAAACTTGCAGTTTTTTACAAAATTTCAAAAATAAAGTTGTTCCTTGATGAATAAAACAACTGAAAAGAAGAACACTTAAATTTCCATATACTTATAAAAGCAAGAAACGGTGTCCTTTGATTCTCGCAGAAATATGATATGACTCAGAGAAATGTGCGCTTCTAGCGCAGTTATCTGTAGTGCATATATTTCCAAAGGCCATAATGGTAATATAAGTTAATTAGTATTGGATGGTTTACCAAGTTTTGAAACATAAACAAAACTTTAATTACCTTCAGCCGTCCTCCATTCCTTATAGGCTACCAAATGTAATACATTGCACAAACTACTGTCAAAAGTAAGTATGGAAACCAGGTGATGTATAAAAGTAAAAAGTTGTAAAACGAAACATAGGGATTCACCCATACTCCATATATATATATATATATATATATATATGACTGGCTTAGCTACCCAACTTAAGTGTGAAAATTATTTGTTAAGATTTTAAAATCAAGCAAATTATTCTTTTACAGGTCATTATCATATAAATTCCACAAATTTGTGTTAGTGAACCTTAGAGTAGTTACGCAGGTGTCGAAATGGTCACATATATTAGTGATAAATGTGTTGAAGTGTCTAAGCCCAATAGGAAAACATAATAATAATAATAATAATTTTTCCTTCACGTTCCCAGTGGAACATAGGGCTCCAAGCTAATGGCTTGAAGTTTCTGTAGCAGTGTTAATGTTTACAGGATGGGGCTGCTAACCTCATGCCCAACCGTTTCTCTTTACCAGCATTATTTCTCGCTCAGTGAGGTAAAGGAGTGCGCCGACCGGGGATCGAACCCCGGACCATATGCATGGTCGGCGAGCGTCCTAACCGCTATACCACCGACGCACAATAGGAAAACATAATACACTTTATTTTTGATTGGACACTAGTCAGTAACTAGTTTAATGTGTCTAATCCTATCTTCAGTGAGAACTAAATTCAATCAGTCTACTAACATTGATACACTTTATTATTCCTTTATTTCACAGCATGAAAATACTGAAAGAAAGATAGTGAGGAACCCTTGTAGCGTTTATTATTTTGAAATTATTGTATAACAGTGCTTTCAGTCAAGGTATTTAGTTTATTTCGCCGGTTTTATCTAACTGTTTTATTGAATTTTATTGAAATACTGAAACCTGTGATTGAAAGCAGTTATGTGAAGCATATTTTTGAGCCATTCTTTGTCTGAACAAATTGTTCTGAATTTATGTTCTGAATTAATTTATTGCATATATCCTTTCGTCATCGTACGGGATCACTTTGCATCGGTGGCACAGCGGTTAGGAAGCTCACCGACCATGCATATGGTCCGGGGTTCTATCCCTGTCCGACGCACACCTGATTTCAACTGCTGGCCTACCGATATCACATGCTGAAAATCCCATAGTTGTGCAAAAATGCTGTGTGAAATCAATCTATCATAGATATAAAATATATAATGTCTTTGATCGCTCGATTTATGGTATTCCGTAAAAGTTATGTTAATAGTATTAATGACGACATGCATGTCAGTTATGCACATTCTGATGACAACACTAACAATAGGGGATTCAGGTTATCGGTAGTACTTGCATACAAAGAAGAGACCTCGAAAACCTTACGGAGAATTATTAGCATTGCAGAAATAAAAGTGGCTGGCATTCAAACCCACTAACTTAGTCAGAAATAAGCTCTATTGTTTAACGGATTCCGCGGGCCATTTAAACAGAACAATTTAGTCTATATAATGCCCTGTTGGAATGATTGTCAGGCCAAATACATATATCACAGTAGAAGAACAGGGTCAGTTAGATTAGAGGGGCACAAAAACCCTAGCCGAATCTAGATTAGTTTATATGAATCAGATAAGAAATCTGAAGAACAGTTTAGCTACAGCGCTGCATGCAATTACGGACTACAGTACACTAGGATGTGATAAGATGATAATATTAAAATCTGATGTAACAGGGTGGAGGGAGAGATTGATAACGAAAGCCTTATTCACTTAATCAAATGCACATGTAATAAGGACGATTAAACCCTGTCCACTTGGACATCTGGAAAATTCTACTGTCCCTATGAATAACAGGAAAGAGTAAATAAAACTAAAGTTCCGCAGTCGTGTTATTCTAAATGGTATGATTATGAACGAAACGTGATCAAATAAACAAAACTGTTTCATTGTGTGATATATAAAAGAAAAATTAATATGGAATTGCTTTGAGTTGTATGAAATTATCTATCACAGATATCGTTTCATCATCGTACCAGATCATTGTATATTTTATCTTTGGTAGCTCGATTTATGTGATTCCTTACGAACTAAAGGATGCAAGGAGACCAGTTCTAGCAGCTGCGAACATGATGAGGGGTGGGGAAAGCATCTAAGTTAGCTTATATCAGATACTTATGTAGGCTCACCAGTGAAACAGAAGCAGTTAATGCAACAGAAGGAGGACAGCTCAAGTACCTTTAAAAGATACAACTAGAAATTTTAGAATACAATTTCGGAGAATATCTCACTTGGCTGAGAGCTGCCTTACAGCTTCTTAAGAGCCTGCCTCTACCTGGAGGAGATGTAGATAACTTTTCACAACTATAGCAGACGTTGCTAAAGTTTTCCATCTATAGTTTCAAACGAGACAGTGTTAGGAATTGATGGTATCACATCGCTGGCAATAAAGAGTGGCAGTGATGAATTATTAACTAGATTTAGTAGTGTATTGGCTCATTTGTGGGAATAATAATTATTTCCTCTGGATTGGTGTGAAGTTCTGTTACTTCCACGTCATAGGTGTATGAACACATTTACCTGTAATAATCATTCGATACTCCCCTTGAATGTAGTAGTATATGAAATCTAGATTCCATATTCGTGCGAAGACTAAGTGGCCTTTATAAGGAGCAGACTTGTGCAAACTAGACAGCCCTTATGTTCAAAGGACAGTTCGTTGCTGCTATCCTAAAATTGCCATCTTTCTTGATTTCGAGGCATCAGTTAACTCAGCTGATAAAAATGTACTGTGACAACATCTTGCTTCATCAGTTTTTTGATAACAGACGATATTTTCGTTCCAGATGAATACGATGAAAAAATGTGGAGTCTTCTGAACACTATGATCTGAAGCCTTAGTATTTATGGTATGAGGCATACTGCAGTCAAATGTAGGATGATGTGGCATGACCTGTCTTCACCCACATAATTAACAATTTCAATTTTGAAGATGCATCATCCCACATGAAGTGATTACTGATAGAATCACAATTAGGTATACAAGGTTCATACGAAACCTTCGAATTACATCATCTGATGTAACATACGGCTATTCATTCTCGTTGAACAATGTTGGTCAGAGAAAGTTAATTGATAAAGTGTGTTTGTTTGAATCACTATGCGATAAGCACACTATCTGCTTTGTGTTATTAGAACACGAACAGCTAACGGCGGGAAAATGTTGATGTTTCGACTCAAAACTTTACTAAATGGAACAGATATAAACAGTCTTCTTGATCTTATGGGTGTGTTCAGACCTAATTATTTCCCACGTATTCATTCTGTGACCTCTACATTCATTGAATGTTTTTCAAAATTAATGCATGCATTAGGAGGTATTGCAACTTAAAATACTACATGTCGGTGTCACGTTATAGGCTGAAACCAATTTCACTGATTTAACTAATAAAACTTCATCGGATAATCGATAAGGAATTTGACTACACAGCCTATCGGGTGTTATTATTTATATTTCACAATGTCGACAGTCTCACGATATCGTCGTCATGCTTACAGTATTTTATATCACACGCCAATATTAGGTGCAAATTGCACTTACCTTTATATGCCTCTGTAAAATTTTGTAATGATTTTAAGAGTATTATTTCTCCCCTGGTAGTTGATGAAAGAATAAATAAGATTGTTACATCAAATTTACCAAAATATTATTCAGGTACTTGATCTCTGTTTCAGGAAAATAAACGTCACTGTACGATTTTTCTCATCGAAGACTAAAAAATTCGACATTTGAAAAGTAACTACTGCGTACGCTCCTGAAAATGTTTCACATATCAATCAAGTGTAAGGGTAGACTTTTAACCTCTTTTTGATCAAAAAACATATTATTGATAGTAAATGAACGATACGAACAGGAAAGCTGACAGATAGCCATCAAATAATTCTCAGGATACAAATCTGTAATAAGTCTTGGACCTAGGTTTTGTGCTACTTGGCACTTGTCAGCAACGCGCATCTGCACGAGAGAGGAGCTCATGGACCTACTGAGACACGAATCCGCGTCACTCAATGCTGCAGCCACATATGTTATCATTGAGCTATTCGAGACTATAAATAACACCCTGTAGGGCTGTATTAGATACTTTGATTCGACGCTAGTTGATAACCAGTGTGATGCATGTGGTCCTCTGCGTGGTGCAGACTGAATTACATCAGTCAAGTTTGCGATGTGATCACCGTTCTACGTGACTTGCCATCACTGTGATATTTGATTTGATATTTCCAGATGGTTGGCCACATTTCAAACTTGACTGATTGAGTTCAGTCTGCACTGAACATAAGACTGGACACATTACACTAGTAACTAACGTATCAGAAAAATTCTTTTAAATTATCACACATGTGCAAACAGAGAAAAATCTTATACAACCTATGCATCTACCCATGCATCGTTTAGCCAACGAAAGAATTTACGAAAATGAAACTGTCCTGGAACTTTTGTGGATGATCAGCTTACTCTCCGATGAATAGCAGACTAAAATATTACCAAAATATCAAATAAGAAAGAGATGAAGGAACACTGAACCTCCATCCGTGTAAGCAGAACATAAGGAACTATACACGGTAGCCACGAATCCTAAACATTAAGCTGAAAAAAATTATTTTCCATGTATTCATTCTGTGACCTCTACATTCATTGAATTTTTGTCAAACTGAATGTATGCATTAGGGGGTATTGTAACTTAGAATACTACACGTCCGTGTCAAGCTTTAGGCTGAAATTAATTTCACTGATTTCACACCCATGGTCGCTTGAATTATCCATAAGGAATTTGACTAGATTCGCCTACAGAGCCTACTGGACATTAATGATTACATTTGACAATGACGATAGTCTCATGATGCCATCTTCATGTTTGCAGTATTTTCTATCACACGGTTTGTAAGATATTAACCAATATAAAATGCAAACTGTACTTACTTACTGTAAAATTTGCAATGATATTAAGAGTATTATTTCTGCACTGACACTTGATCAAAGAATAAATTAGGTTGCTATATCCAGTAGACCAAAATATTATTCAGGTACTTGAACTCTGTTTCAGGAAAAGAAACTTCAGTGTACGATTTCGTCTCATCGAGGACTTCATAATTCGACATTTGAAAAGTAACTACTGCGTGCCCTCCTGAAGTCGTTTCAAATATCAGCCAAACGTCACAGTATATTTTAAACCTCTTTTTGACCAAAATATTTATTATTGAAAGTAGACGAACAATACGAACAGATAGTTTTTAATGTAGTTGTGTTCTCTGAGCTCCAGCTAATCCACTTGAACTACAAATCCTCTCTTTCATGTCTGAACTGAGACAAAATTTGCAGGATACAAATCTGTGATAAGAAATCTTAGAGCTTTTTCATATAGCACCTATGTAACCCAGTTTGACAAAAGTTGGATTATCGAAAAATGTCAGACAACAACGTATTGCAAACTACTTGAAGACGGTAGTATCAAGAGTGCTTTATTATCATAATCTGCAGAGTGTTGTGTCCTCTTCATGTAGAGCAACCTCACACTTCAGCAAAAAAACCCGACAATTCTATCAAAAGTAATTGTTTTATAATCATTGTAGTATTATGACAGTGTTTCACAATTTCCACAAGTATTTAGAATGATACTATGTAAAATCTCTTCTTACAGTAAATAAGATATATATATATATATATATATATATAATGCAAGAAGAAAATTAGAGTAATAAAACCTACTTGACGCTAGGTCGAAATAGAATAAACCACAGAATCTTCCAGTGGTAGGGAAATTTTCCAGGGATTACGCAGTATACGATACAAGAGTAACGTTTACACACGAATCTAGATACCATAATATTACATAATGCAATGGATTAAAATCAGATGAGATAACACTCTGACATGTAAATTAATAGAAGTTGTCTATATTCACTGACCGATTCGGACAGAAGTAGATTCCCGACGGAAGACAGTTATATTCAGCGAGGATGACTGTTATTACACAATTCAAAAAATCAAGAGATTTGAGGTACATTGTAAGAAGACAGATGTGTGCAGGTCTCAGAGTTAATGGACGCCTCATTCGAGTGGTGTTCAGGCTTAGCAAACAAAGGAAAGTAATGAAGAAAAATGATCCATTTTCATACAACGAGTATCGTCATTCTCTGTTTGTTCAAAATAATCAAGAAAAGTGGATCTATGTGTTGATTAGAGACAGTCAGAAGAAAGCCTTGTACCTAGGTTTTTTTGCTACTTGGCACTTTTCAGGACGGCGCATCTGCAAACTTGAAGGGGCTTATATCCGTTCTAAGAATGAGTGATACAGTCATGTACGCTATCACTGATCTTTTTGAGACCATCATTGACATCCTGTAGAGATGTATTAGACACTCTGATTGGACGCTAGCTGTCAACTATTGTAATGCATATATTTCTTTGCGTGGTGCAGACTGAATTACATCAGTCATGTTTGCGATGTGATCACCATTTTAGGTGGCTTGCTATGATTGTTATCTTTGAATTGATGTTTTCAGATGGTTGGCCACATTTCAAAATTGACTGATTGAATTCAGTCTGCACTGGAGAAAGGACTTGAAACATTACACTAGTAACTAACGTATCAGAAAAATCCTTTTAAATTATCACACGTTCAGAAAGGCGAAACCTTATACAGCGTAGGTTTCTACCCATATATGATGTGATTCGATTTCCATGCAAAAACCAATATTCTTTCTATTAGCTAATGAAAGAATTAACGAACATAAAACTGCCCTGGAACACTTGTGGATGCCTAGCGTACTCCTCGATGAATAAGAGAATAAAGGAATACCAAAATATTAAAGGGAAGTGAAATGAAGGAACAAAGATTCTTCATTACTGAAAAGGGAATATAAGGAATTAAAAACGGTAGGCACAATTCATGTACATTAAGCGGGAATCCAAACGGTAACATCATGCCTCGAAACTGGATACACTTTTAAATTCCATGATTGTTTTACATGGATTTTGCAGCACAACAGCATATCCTGCAAAGAGGAAACGAAAGGCAGTTTGTCCTAAATTTATACTGCCAATAAAATGTCTTTTATGATAGCACATTAATCTGTGTAATAACAATATTGATTTCAATTCAAACCAGTGGGGGGATAAACTTGACCGATCGGTTTCTCGATAAATCACAGTGGCACAGTTTCTCACACTCAGATGCATTAGCTTATGTTGGAGCATATAATTTACAATTTGAATAATTCTGATGTTAGTAAATACTCTAAATAGCGACATAATTTGAATTTCAGCATGAAAAAGGATATGAAACTTACCATTTACTGATGTACACAGACACAAATGAACACAAATAGAAGAAATTTAAACCCTTAAAAATTCTTTCTTCTGGCTAACGAAAGAATTTACGGAAACCAAACTGCCCTAGTACGCTTGTGGTGGCCTCTCTTGCTCTCCGATGAATAGCAGACTGAAATATTACCAAAATATCAAACGGAAAAGAAACGAAGAAACACTGTACCTTTGTCCGTAGAAGAAGGACATTATGAAGTATACAAGGCAGCCAACAATGTGGCGTGAACCAGAACCCTCGGTATTTTGACGCGTCATATTGCGACAATTTTTCATAATCAGATATGTGGATCTAGAAAGCAGTAAATTATGAACATACATAATTATTGTGGTATGCATTATTATAATCTGTGTTTGATTTGTCGTACTCTTCCCGAAATAAGTCAACTCTATAAATAACAACATAAATGGAATTTCAGCGGGATAAATGATATGAAACTCACATTTGGCTGATATAAACAAAAAAAATAAAACACCAAGAGAAAAGATATGAACTCCGAAAAATTCTGATAACATGCATAAATACAGCTAGTTAAGCCAACTTCAAAAATAAGCCCAATACCTAAGTATGCCAACACACATAACTATAAAGTGCCTGCGAAATGCTCGATGGGGAACACGGTCTAACATGAGAGTGTGCGGTTAAGTAATTCTGCAAGCGTTCAGCATTCCATTATATTAAGAGGCGTGTTTTTGCCAACTGATAAAAAATTTCAAACAAGTAAAAAGGCGCCGCCGTGTAGAGTGGTAAAGTAGTGTGCGTTGAGGATACTCAACGATTTTCACTTATAAAACTGTCTTCGTTTACGAATAATCTACTTGACATTATTGAAGGTATTCAGTTTGCAGAATGTAAGTTTCCAGACCACAGAGTTTACGAATCTCCTGGAATAAATTGATCATGATCAGTTACTTTAAATAATTCCACCGTTTTTAAACGAAAATCGAAACAAGAATTTTCCAAGCCTTTCTCCGTATAAGCCACAGCTTCTTCACAAAAGTTATTCGGATTTTATTAACCATTAAAATGTATGGCCAAAAATACATAAATTATAGTGAGTCTCCTTGGAGGTCACTTGTCGATAGACATTTGCACCAATACGGAGATATCACCAGTTATCACATATTTCTAATGAATAACATCAAATGGATTTCCCACCGATGATATTGGTTGTTGGTCGCGCTAAATCACGAATTGGTGGAAGTTAAAATACATCGGCCATTGAATCGTGTCCCAATGGCTGATTTGTATATGAGATTGTCTATTACCCAGAAAGTCATGTGCTCAAAACCTAGTGTGTGCGTACTGCGTATGGTTCGCAAACTAAGACGATACAGCTGCACAGTACTCCGTGGTTTTCAATGCTTCTCTCACTGATATCAATCCGCGGTGAAACTCGTCAAAATAAACCTAATGACTACAAACCAACTGTTGATAATATCAGGTTGTCATATATTCACATTTGTCTGTGTGACTGTGTGTATATACTTATCGTCTGTAATTAGGGAAACACGTCGAAACATTATACTATTTCACCTTTACCTTAATATATGATTGAGTTTGTTTTCTCTCGCATGTGTTCGGTTCAATTGCACTCTGACAGATAAGTGATAGGTGTATAACTTCTCTCCTATTTACTGCATTCGATTTGGTTAAAATCAAGAGATTTGAGGTACATTGTAAGAAGACAGATGTGTGCAGGTCTCAGAGTTAATGAACGCCTAAATCGAGTGGTGTTCAGGCTTAGCAAACAAAGGAAAGTAATGAAGTAAAATGATCATCCCACGAGTGTTGTCATTCTCTGTTTGTTCAAAATAATCAATAAATGAGGACTGGACACATTACATTGGTATCTAACTTATCCGAAAAATTATTTTAAATTATCACACATGCGGAGAAAGGCAAAAGCGTATAAAACGTAGGCTTCTATCCATGTATGAAGGGATTCGATTTCCATGCAGAAACCAATATTCTTTGGTTTTGCTAACGGGAGAACTTAGAGAAATAAAAATGTCTTGCAACACTTGTGGATGAATGGCCTACTCTCAAATGAATGGCAGACGAAAATATCACCGAATTGTGAAACGTAAAGCAATGAAGGAACACTGAATCTCCGTCAGTGTAACCAGAATATAAGGAAAAGTACACGTTAGCCACACTTCGTAAACATTAAGCGGGAATCCAAACGGTAACATCATGCCTCGAAACTGGATACACTTTTAAATTCCATGATTGTTTTACATGGATTTGCAGCACAACAGCGTATCCTGCAAAGAGGAAACGAAAGGCAGTTTGTCCTAAATTTATACTGCCAATAAAATGTCTTTTATGATAGCGCATTAATCTGTATAATAACAACATTGATACGTGTTCAAATCATTGAGAGTATAAACGTGAACCTTCGGTCTGTAAATGTGCCATATTGGCACAGTATTTCAGACTTAGATGCAGAAAGGTAAATATGAGTTAATTATTTGCATATTTGATCATAATAATGCGGGTTTATTTACGTAGGCGAAATTTTAGCAAGATCAAACACCACCGAATAACCAAATAAACTGAATTTCGTGTGATATATGAAATGATAATTACCTTCTTCTAATGTGCGTAGAAAAAAAGGCAAAGAGTTACAAACACCGTAAAATTCTCATAAAATGCAAAACTAATATCTAGTAAAGTCTACTTCAGAAATAAGCCCACTACCTAAGTATGCCCACACACACCGTAATAAAATGTCTGCAGGATGTACGATGAGAAATACTGTTGAACATAAGTGTTCAGGTTTAAATTACACTAGGTTCGCATTTTTCTGCACACTGAATAAAATTGTCAAAAAAAAGAAAGCGTCCACGTCTACAGAGCACAACTAGTGTGGGTTGACGATATTCAACGGATTTTCACTTATAAAACTGTCTTCGTTTACGAATAATCTACTTGACATTATTGAAGGTATTCAGTTTGCAGAATGTAAGTTTCCAGACCACAGAGTTTACGAATCTCCTGGAATAAATTGATCATGATCAGTTACTTTAAATAATTCCACCGTTTTTAAACGAAAATCGAAACAAGAATTTTCCAAGCCTTTCTCCGTATAAGCCACAGCTTCTTCACAAAAGTTATTCGGATTTTATTAACCATTAAAATGTATGGCCAAAAATACATAAATTATAGTGAGTCTCCTTGGAGGTCACTTGTCGATAGACATTTGCACCAATACGGAGATATCACCAGTTATCACATATTTCTAATGAATAACATCAAATGGATTTCCCACCGATGATATTGGTTGTTGGTCGCGCTAAATCACGAATTGGTGGAAGTTAAAATACATCGGCCATTGAATCGTGTCCCAATGGCTGATTTGTATATGAGATTGTCTATTACCCAGAAAGTCATGTGCTCAAAACCTAGTGTGTGCGTACTGCGTATGGTTCGCAAACTAAGACGATACAGCTGCACAGTACTCCGTGGTTTTCAATGCTTCTCTCACTGATATCAATCCGCGGTGAAACTCGTCAAAATAAACCTAATGACTACAAACCAACTGTTGATAATATCAGGTTGTCATATATTCACATTTGTCTGTGTGACTGTGTGTATATACTTGTCGTCTGTAATTAGGAAAACACGTCGAAACATTATACTATTTCACCTGTACCTTAATATATGATTGAGTTTGTTTTCTCTCGCATGTGTTCGGTTCAATTGCACTCTGACAGATAAGTGATAGGTGTATAACTTCTCTCCTATTTACTGCATTCGATTTGGTTAAAATCAAGAGATTTGAGGTACATTGTAAGAAGACAGATGTGTGCAGGTCTCAGAGTTAATGAACGCCTAAATCGAGTGGTGTTCAGGCTTAGCAAACAAAGGAAAGTAATGAAGTAAAATGATCATCCCACGAGTGTTGTCATTCTCTGTTTGTTCAAAATAATCAATAAATGAGGACTGGACACATTACATTGGTATCTAACTTATCCGAAAAATTATTTTAAATTATCACACATGCGGAGAAAGGCAAAAGCGTATAAAACGTAGGCTTCTATCCATGTATGAAGGGATTCGATTTCCATGCAGAAACCAATATTCTTTGGTTTTGCTAACGGGAGAACTTAGAGAAATAAAAATGTCTTGCAACACTTGTGGATGAATGGCCTACTCTCAAATGAATGGCAGACGAAAATATCACCGAATTGTGAAACGTAAAGCAATGAAGGAACACTGAATCTCCGTCAGTGTAACCAGAATATAAGGAAAAGTACACGTTAGCCACACTTCGTAAACATTAAGCGGGAATCCAAACGGTAACATCATGCCTCGAAACTGGATACACTTTTAAATTCCATGATTGTTTTACAAGGATTTGCAGCACAACAGCGTATCCTGCAAAGAGGAAACGAAAGGCAGTTTGTCCTAAATTTATACTGCCAATAAAATGTCTTTTATGATAGCGCATTAATCTGTATAATAACAACATTGATACGTGTTCAAATCATTGAGAGTATAAACGGGAACCTTCGGTCTGTAAATGTGCCATATTGGCACAGTATTTCAGACTTAGATGCAGAAAGGTAAATATGAGTTAATTATTTGCATATTTGATCATAATAATGCGGGTTTATTTACGTAGGCGAAATTTTAGCAAGATCAAACACCTCTGAATAACCAAATAAACTGAATTTCGTGTGATATATGAAATGATAATTACCTTCTTCTAATGTGCGTAGAAAAAAAGCGAAGAGTTACAAACACCGTAAAATTCTCATAAAATGCAAAACTAATATCTAGTAAAGTCTACTTCAGAAATAAGCCAACTACCTAAGTATGCCCACACACACCGTAATAAAATGTCTGCAGGATGTACGATGAGAAACACTGTTGAACATAAGTGTTCAGGTTTAAATTACACTAGGTTCGCATTTTTCTGCACACTGAATAAAATTGTCAAAAAAAAAGAAAGCGTCCACGTCTACAGAGCACAACTAATGTGGGTTGACGATATTCAACGGATTTTCACTTATAAAACTGTCTTCGTTTACGAATAATCTACTTGACATTATTGAAGGTATTCAGTTTGCAGAATGTAAGTTTCCAGACCACAGAGTTTACGAATCTCCTGGAATAAATTGATCATGATCAGTTACTTTAAATAATTCCACCGTTTTTAAACGAAAATCGAAACAAGAATTTTCCAAGCCTTTCTCCGTATAAGCCACAGCTTCTTCACAAAAGTTATTCGGATTTTATTAACCATTAAAATGTATGGCCAAAAATACATAAATTATAGTGAGTCTCCTTGGAGGTCACTTGTCGATAGACATTTGCACCAATACGGAGATATCACCAGTTATCACATATTTCTAATGAATAACATCAAATGGATTTCCCACCGATGATATTGGTTGTTGGTCGCGCTAAATCACGAATTGGTGGAAGTTAAAATACATCGGCCATTGAATCGTGTCCCAATGGCTGATTTGTATATGAGATTGTCTATTACCCAGAAAGTCATGTGCTCAAAACCTAGTGTGTGCGTACTGCGTATGGTTCGCAAACTAAGACGATACAGCTGCACAGTACTCCGTGGTTTTCAATGCTTCTCTCACTGATATCAATCCGCGGTGAAACTCGTCAAAATAAACCTAATGACTACAAACCAACTGTTGATAATATCAGGTTGTCATATATTCACATTTGTCTGTGTGACTGTGTGTATATACTTGTCGTCTGTAATTAGGAAAACACGTCGAAACATTATACTATTTCACCTTTACCTTAATATATGATTGAGTTTGTTTTCTCTCGCATGTGTTCGGTTCAATTGCACTCTGACAGATAAGTGATAGGTGTATAACTTCTCTCCTATTTACTGCATTCGATTTGGTTAAAATCAAGAGATTTGAGGTACATTGTAAGAAGACAGATGTGTGCAGGTCTCAGAGTTAATGGACGCCTCATTCGAGTGGTGTTCAGGCTTAGCAAACAAAGGAAAGTAATGAAGTAAAATGATCATCCCACGAGTGTTGTCATTCTCTGTTTGTTCAAAATAATCAATAAATGAGGATTGGACACATTACATTGGTATCTAACTTATCCGAAAAATTATTTTAAATTATCACACAAGCGGAGAAAGGCAAAAGCGTATAAAACGTAGGCTTCTATCCATGTATGAAGGGATTCGATTTCCATGCAGAAACCAATATTCTTTGGTTTTGCTAACGGGAGAACTTAGAGAAATAAAAATGTCTTGCAACACTTGTGGATGAATGGCCTACTCTCAAATGAATGGCAGACGAAAATATCACCGAATTGTGAAACGTAAAGCAATGAAGGAACACTGAATCTCCGTCAGTGTAAGCAGAATATAAGGAAAAGTACACGTTAGCCACACTTCGTAAACATTAAGCGGGAATCCAAACGGTAACATCATGCCTCGAAACTGGATACACTTTTAAATTCCATCATTGTTTTACATGGATTTGCAGCACAACAGCGTATCCTGCAAAGAGGAAACGAAAGGCAGTTTGTCCTAAATTTATACTGCCAATACAATGTCTTTTATGATAGCGCATTAATCTGTATAATATCAACATTGATACGTGTTCAAATCATTGAGAGTATAAACGTGAACCTTTGGTTTGTAAATTTGTCACATTGGCAAAATATTTCAGACAAAGGTGCAGAAATATAATTATAAGTAAATTGTTTTTATATTTGATTATATAAATGCGGGTTTTTTATGATAATCGCCTTTTCTATATGACCTGACACCTAGGAAGAACCGCAAAAATTTGAATCGCGCATGATAAATAATGTGATTCTTACGTCTCCCTAAAGAATATGGAATAAAAAACAAAACGCGAAGACATCTTATATACTACAAATCCTGATAACATGCATAAGTTATATCTGGTTAACCACACTTCAGAAATAAGCCCACTACCTTAGTAAAGCCAAACACAACCTAATCAAGTGTCTGCAGGATATGCGTTGCGAAATACTGACAAACATGACAGTGTATGATTGTAGCCATTATGTCAGAGTTCAGGTTTCCATTACACCAGGTTCGCATTTTTCTGCACACTGATGAAAAATGTCAAAAAAACAACAAAGGCGTCCACGTCTACAGAGCACAACTAATGTGGGTTGACGATATTCAACGGATTTTCACTTA
Source organism: Trichobilharzia regenti (assembly GCA_944472135.2). Lineage (NCBI taxonomy): Eukaryota > Metazoa > Platyhelminthes > Trematoda > Strigeidida > Schistosomatidae > Trichobilharzia > Trichobilharzia regenti. The sequence continues at coordinate 25,973,538 of OX235266.1, read as the reverse complement.
TAAAACTGTCTTCGTTTACGAATAATCTACTTGACATTATTGAAGGTATTCAGTTTGCAGAATGTAAGTTTCCAGACCACAGAGTTTACGAATCTCCTGGAATAAATTGATCATGATCAGTTACTTTAAATAATTCCACCGTTTTTAAACGAAAATCGAAACAAGAATTTTCCAAGCCTTTCTCCGTATAAGCCACAGCTTCTTCACAAAAGTTATTCGGATTTTATTAACCATTAAAATGTATGGCCAAAAATACATAAATTATAGTGAGTCTCCTTGGAGGTCACTTGTCGATAGACATTTGCACCAATACGGAGATATCACCAGTTATCACATATTTCTAATGAATAACATCAAATGGATTTCCCACCGATGATATTGGTTGTTGGTCGCGCTAAATCACGAATTGGTGGAAGTTAAAATACATCGGCCATTGAATCGTGTCCCAATGGCTGATTTGTATATGAGATTGTCTATTACCCAGAAAGTCATGTGCTCAAAACCTAGTGTGTGCGTACTGCGTATGGTTCGCAAACTAAGACGATACAGCTGCACAGTACTCCGTGGTTTTCAATGCTTCTCTCACTGATATCAATCCGCGGTGAAACTCGTCAAAATAAACCTAATGACTACAAACCAACTGTTGATAATATCAGGTTGTCATATATTCACATTTGTCTGTGTGACTGTGTGTATATACTTGTCGTCTGTAATTAGGAAAACACGTCGAAACATTATACTATTTCACCTGTACCTTAATATATGATTGAGTTTGTTTTCTCTCGCATGTGTTCGGTTCAATTGCACTCTGACAGATAAGTGATAGGTGTATAACTTCTCTCCTATTTACTGCATTCGATTTGGTTAAAATCAAGAGATTTGAGGTACATTGTAAGAAGACAGATGTGTGCAGGTCTCAGAGTTAATGAACGCCTAAATCGAGTGGTGTTCAGGCTTAGCAAACAAAGGAAAGTAATGAAGTAAAATGATCATCCCACGAGTGTTGTCATTCTCTGTTTGTTCAAAATAATCAATAAATGAGGACTGGACACATTACATTGGTATCTAACTTATCCGAAAAATTATTTTAAATTATCACACATGCGGAGAAAGGCAAAAGCGTATAAAACGTAGGCTTCTATCCATGTATGAAGGGATTCGATTTCCATGCAGAAACCAATATTCTTTGGTTTTGCTAACGGGAGAACTTAGAGAAATAAAAATGTCTTGCAACACTTGTGGATGAATGGCCTACTCTCAAATGAATGGCAGACGAAAATATCACCGAATTGTGAAACGTAAAGCAATGAAGGAACGCTGAATCTCCGTCAGTGTAACCAGAATATAAGGAAAAGTACACGTTAGCCACACTTCGTAAACATTAAGCGGGAATCCAAACGGTAACATCATGCCTCGAAACTGGATACACTTTTAAATTCCATGATTGTTTTACAAGGATTTGCAGCACAACAGCGTATCCTGCAAAGAGGAAACGAAAGGCAGTTTGTCCTAAATTTATACTGCCAATAAAATGTCTTTTATGATAGCGCATTAATCTGTATAATAACAACATTGATATCAATTCAAATCAGTGGGAGTATAAATGTGAATGTTCGATTTCCAAGTGTGTCATACTGGCAAAATATTTCAGACTTAGATGCATGAATGTAAATAGGAGTTATTTGTTTACATATTTGATTATAATAATACGGGTTTATTATCATAGTCGGCTTTTCTATATGACCTGACACCTCTAAATAACCACAAAAAATTGAATCGCGCATCATAAATGATGTAAAACTCACGTATGGCTAAAGAACATAGAAAAAAAAAAAACGCGAAGACATCTTATCTACTAAAAATTCTGATAACATGCATAAGTTATATCTGGTTAACCACACTTCAGAAATAAGCCCACTACCTTAGTAAAGCCAAACACAACCTAATCAAGTGTCTGCAGGATATGCGTTGCGAAATACTGACAAACATGACAGTGTATGATTGTAGCCATTATGTCAGAGTTCAGGTTTCCATTACACCAGGTTCGCATTTTTCTGCACACTGATGAAAAATGTCAAAAAAACAACAAAGGCGTCCACGTCTACAGAGCACAACTAATGTGGGTTGACGATATTCAACGGATTTTCACTTATAAAACTGTCTTCGTTTACGAATAATCTACTTGACATTATTGAAGGTATTCAGTTTGCAGAATGTAAGTTTCCAGACCACAGATTTTACGAATCTCCTGGAATAAATTGATCATGATCAGTTACTTTAAATAATTCCACCGTTTTTAAACGAAAATCGAAACAAGAATTTTCCAAGCCTTTCTCCGTATAAGCCACAGCTTCTTCACAAAAGTTATTCGGATTTTATTAACCATTAAAATGTATGGCCAAAAATACATAAATTATAGTGAGTCTCCTTGGAGGTCACTTGTCGATAGACATTTGCACCAATACGGAGATATCACCAGTTATCACATATTTCTAATGAATAACATCAAATGGATTTCCCACCGATGATATTGGTTGTTGGTCGCGCTAAATCACGAATTGGTGGAAGTTAAAATACATCGGCCATTGAATCGTGTCCCAATGGCTGATTTGTATATGAGATTGTCTATTACCCAGAAAGTCATGTGCTCAAAACCTAGTGTGTGCGTACTGCGTATGGTTCGCAAACTAAGACGATACAGCTGCACAGTACTCCGTGGTTTTCAATGCTTCTCTCACTGATATCAATCCGCGGTGAAACTCGTCAAAATAAACCTAATGACTACAAACCAACTGTTGATAATATCAGGTTGTCATATATTCACATTTGTCTGTGTGACTGTGTGTATATACTTGTCGTCTGTAATTAGGAAAACACGTCGAAACATTATACTATTTCACCTTTACCTTAATATATGATTGAGTTTGTTTTCTCTCGCATGTGTTCGGTTCAATTGCACTCTGACAGATAAGTGATAGGTGTATAACTTCTCTCCTATTTACTGCATTCGATTTGGTTAAAATCAAGAGATTTGAGGTACATTGTAAGAAGACAGATGTGTGCAGGTCTCAGAGTTAATGGACGCCTCATTCGAGTGGTGTTCAGGCTTAGCAAACAAAGGAAAGTAATGAAGTAAAATGATCATCCCACGAGTGTTGTCATTCTCTGTTTGTTCAAAATAATCAATAAATGAGGACTGGACACATTACATTGGTATCTAACTTATCCGAAAAATTATTTTAAATTATCACACATGCGGAGAAAGGCAAAAGCGTATAAAACGTAGGCTTCTATCCATGTATGAAGGGATTCGATTTCCATGCAGAAACCAATATTCTTTGGTTTTGCTAACGGGAGAACTTAGAGAAATAAAAATGTCTTGCAACACTTGTGGATGAATGGCCTACTCTCAAATGAATGGCAGACGAAAATATCACCGAATTGTGAAACGTAAAGCAATGAAGGAACACTGAATCTCCGTCAGTGTAACCAGAATATAAGGAAAAGTACACGTTAGCCACACTTCGTAAACATTAAGCGGGAATCCAAACGGTAACATCATGCCTCGAAACTGGATACACTTTTAAATTCCATGATTGTTTTACAAGGATTTGCAGCACAACAGCGTATCCTGCAAAGAGGAAACGAAAGGCAGTTTGTCCTAAATTTATACTGCCAATAAAATGTCTTTTATGATAGCGCATTAATCTGTATAATAACAACATTGATACGTGTTCAAATCATTGAGAGTATAAACGGGAACCTTCGGTCTGTAAATGTGCCATATTGGCACAGTATTTCAGACTTAGATGCAGAAAGGTAAATATGAGTTAATTATTTGCATATTTGATCATAATAATGCGGGTTTATTTACGTAGGCGAAATTTTAGCAAGATCAAACACCTCTGAATAACCAAATAAACTGAATTTCGTGTGATAAATGATATAAAAATTACCACGTCCTGATGTGCGTAGAAAAAAGGCGAAGAGTTACAAACACCGTAAAATTCTCATAAAATGCAAAACTAATATCTTGTAAAGTCTACTTCAGAAATAAGCCAACTACCTAAGTATGCCCACACACACCGTAATAAAATGTCTGCAGGATGTACGATGAGAAACACTGTTGAACATAAGTGTTCAGGTTTAAATTACACTAGGTTCGCATTTTTCTGCACACTGAATAAAATTGTCAAAAAAAAAGAAAGCGTCCACGTCTACAGAGCACAACTAATGTGGGTTGACGATATTCAACGGATTTTCACTTATAAAACTGTCTTCGTTTACGAATAATCTACTTGACATTATTGAAGGTATTCAGTTTGCAGAATGTAAGTTTCCAGACCACAGAGTTTACGAATCTCCTGGAATAAATTGATCATGATCAGTTACTTTAAATAATTCCACCGTTTTTAAACGAAAATCGAAACAAGAATTTTCCAAGCCTTTCTCCGTATAAGCCACAGCTTCTTCACAAAAGTTATTCGGATTTTATTAACCATTAAAATGTATGGCCAAAAATACATAAATTATAGTGAGTCTCCTTGGAGGTCACTTGTCGATAGACATTTGCACCAATACGGAGATATCACCAGTTATCACATATTTCTAATGAATAACATCAAATGGATTTCCCACCGATGATATTGGTTGTTGGTCGCGCTAAATCACGAATTGGTGGAAGTTAAAATACATCGGCCATTGAATCGTGTCCCAATGGCTGATTTGTATATGAGATTGTCTATTACCCAGAAAGTCATGTGCTCAAAACCTAGTGTGTGCGTACTGCGTATGGTTCGCAAACTAAGACGATACAGCTGCACAGTACTCCGTGGTTTTCAATGCTTCTCTCACTGATATCAATCCGCGGTGAAACTCGTCAAAATAAACCTAATGACTACAAACCAACTGTTGATAATATCAGGTTGTCATATATTCACATTTGTCTGTGTGACTGTGTGTATATACTTGTCGTCTGTAATTAGGGAAACACGTCGAAACATTATACTATTTCACCTTTACCTTAATATATGATTGAGTTTGTTTTCTCTCGCATGTGTTCGGTTCAATTGCACTCTGACAGATAAGTGATAGGTGTATAACTTCTCTCCTATTTACTGCATTCGATTTGGTTAAAATCAAGAGATTTGAGGTACATTGTAAGAAGACAGATGTGTGCAGGTCTCAGAGTTAATGGACGCCTCATTCGAGTGGTGTTCAGGCTTAGCAAACAAAGGAAAGTAATGAAGTAAAATGATCATCCCACGAGTGTTGTCATTCTCTGTTTGTTCAAAATAATCAATAAATGAGGACTGGACACATTACATTGGTATCTAACTTATCCGAAAAATTATTTTAAATTATCACACATGCGGAGAAAGGCAAAAGCGTATAAAACGTAGGCTTCTATCCATGTATGAAGGGATTCGATTTCCATGCAGAAACCAATATTCTTTGGTTTTGCTAACGGGAGAACTTAGAGAAATAAAAATGTCTTGCAACACTTGTGGATGAATGGCCTACTCTCAAATGAATGGCAGACGAAAATATCACCGAATTGTGAAACGTAAAGCAATGAAGGAACACTGAATCTCCGTCAGTGTAAGCAGAATATAAGGAAAAGTACACGGTAGCCACACTTCGTAAACATTAAGCGGGAATCCAAACGGTAACATCATGCCTCGAAACTGGATACACTTTTAAATTCCATGATTGTTTTACATGGATTTGCAGCACAACAGCGTATCCTGCAAAGAGGAAACGAAAGGCAGTTTGTCCTAAATTTATACTGCCAATAAAATGTCTTTTATGATAGCGCATTAATCTGTATAATAACAACATTGATATCAATTCAAATCAGTGGGAGTATAAATGTGAATGTTCGATTTCCAAGTGTGTCATACTGGCAAAATATTTCAGACTTAGATGCATGAATGTAAATAGGAGTTATTTGTTTACATATTTGATTATAATAATACGGGTTTATTATCATAGTCGGCTTTTCTATATGACCTGACACCTCTAAATAACCACAAAAAATTGAATCGCGCATCATAAATGATGTAAAACTCACGTATGGCTAAAGAACATAGAAAAAAAAAAAACGCGAAGACATCTTATCTACTAAAAATTCTGATAACATGCATAAGTTATATCTGGTTAACCACACTTCAGAAATTAGCCCACTACCTTAGTAAAGCCAAACACAACCTAATCAAGTGTCTGCAGGATATGCGTTGCGAAATACTGACAAACATGACAGTGTATGATTGTAGCCATTATGTCAGAGTTCAGGTTTCCATTACACCAGGTTCGCATTTTTCTGCACACTGATGAAAAATGTCAAAAAAACAACAAAGGCGTCCACGTCTACAGAGCACAACTAGTGTGGGTTGACGATATTCAACGGATTTTCACTTATAAAACTGTCTTCGTTTACGAATAATCTACTTGACATTATTGAAGGTATTCAGTTTGCAGAATGTAAGTTTCCAGACCACAGAGTTTACGAATCTCCTGGAATAAATTGATCATGATCAGTTACTTTAAATAATTCCACCGTTTTTAAACGAAAATCGAAACAAGAATTTTCCAAGCCTTTCTCCGTATAAGCCACAGCTTCTTCACAAAAGTTATTCGGATTTTATTAACCATTAAAATGTATGGCCAAAAATACATAAATTATAGTGAGTCTCCTTGGAGGTCACTTGTCGATAGACATTTGCATCAATACGGAGATATCACCGGTTATCACATATTTCTAATGAATAACATCAAATGGATTTCCCACCGATGATATTGGTTGTTGGTCGCGCTAAATCACGAATTGGTGGAAGTTAAAATACATCGGCCATTGAATCGTGTCCCAATGGCTGATTTGTATATGAGATTGTCTATTACCCAGAAAGTCATGTGCTCAAAACCTAGTGTGTGCGTACTGCGTATGGTTCGCAAACTAAGACGATACAGCTGCACAGTACTCCGTGGTTTTCAATGCTTCTCTCACTGATATCAATCCGCGGTGAAACTCGTCAAAATAAACCTAATGACTACAAACCAACTGTTGATAATATCAGGTTGTCATATATTCACATTTGTCTGTGTGACTGTGTGTATATACTTGTCGTCTGTAATTAGGGAAACACGTCGAAACATTATACTATTTCACCTTTACCTTAATATATGATTGAGTTTGTTTTCTCTCGCATGTGTTCGGTTCAATTGCACTCTGACAGATAAGTGATAGGTGTATAACTTCTCTCCTATTTACTGCATTCGATTTGGTTAAAATCAAGAGATTTGAGGTACATTGTAAGAAGACAGATGTGTGCAGGTCTCAGAGTTAATGGACGCCTCATTCGAGTGGTGTTCAGGCTTAGCAAACAAAGGAAAGTAATGAAGTAAAATGATCATCCCACGAGTGTTGTCATTCTCTGTTTGTTCAAAATAATCAATAAATGAGGACTGGACACATTACATTGGTATCTAACTTATCCGAAAAATTATTTTAAATTATCACACATGCGGAGAAAGGCAAAAGCGTATAAAACGTAGGCTTCTATCCATGTATGAAGGGATTCGATTTCCATGCAGAAACCAATATTCTTTGGTTTTGCTAACGGGAGAACTTAGAGAAATAAAAATGTCTTGCAACACTTGTGGATGAATGGCCTACTCTCAAATGAATGGCAGACGAAAATATCACCGAATTGTGAAACGTAAAGCAATGAAGGAACACTGAATCTCCGTCAGTGTAACCAGAATATAAGGAAAAGTACACGGTAGCCACACTTCGTAAACATTAAGCGGGAATCCAAACGGTAACATCATGCCTCGAAACTGGATACACTTTTAAATTCCATGATTGTTTTACATGGATTTGCAGCACAACAGCGTATCCTGCAAAGAGGAAACGAAAGGCAGTTTGTCCTAAATTTATACTGCCAATAAAATGTCTTTTATGATAGCGCATTAATCTGTATAATAACAACATTGATACGTGTTCAAATCATTGAGAGTATAAACGTGAATCTTCGGTTTGCATATGTGTCACGTTGGCAAAATATTTCAGGCATAGATTCAGGAATATAATTATAAGTAAATTGTTTTTTATTTGATTATATAAATGCGGGTTTATATACGTATGCCAAATTTTATCATGATGAAAAACACCTCTGAATAACCAAATAAACTGAATTTCGTGTGATATATGAAATGATAATTACCTTCTTCTAATGTGCGTAGAAAAAAATGCGAAGAGTTACAAACACCGTAAAATTCTCATAAAATGCAAAACTAATATCTAGTAAAGTCTACTTCAAAAATAAGCCAACTACCTAAGTATGCCCACACACACCGTAATAAAATGTCTGCAGGATGTACGATGAGAAACACTGTTATACATAAGTGTTCAGGTTTAAATTACACTAGGTTCGCATTTTTCTGCACACTGATGAAAAATGTCAAAAAAACAACAAAAGCGTCCACGTCTACAGAGCACAACTAGTGTGGGTTGACGATATTCAACGGATTTTCACTTATAAAACTGTCTTCGTTTACGAATAATCTACTTGACATTATTGAAGGTATTCAGTTTGCAGAATGTAAGTTTCCAGACCACAGATTTTACGAATCTCCTGGAATAAATTGGTCATGATCAGTTACTTTAAATAATTCCACCGTTTTTAAACGAAAATCGAAACAAGAATTTTCCAAGCCTTTCTCCGTATAAGCCACAGCTTCTTCACAAAAGTTATTCGGATTTTATTAACCATTAAAATGTATGGCCAAAAATACATAAATTATAGTGAGTCTCCTTGGAGGTCACTTGTCGATAGACATTTGCACCAATACGGAGATATCACCAGTTATCACATATTTCTAATGAATAACATCAAATGGATTTCCCACCGATGATATTGGTTGTTGGTCGCGCTAAATCACGAATTGGTGGAAGTTAAAATACATCGGCCATTGAATCGTGTCCCAATGGCTGATTTGTATATGAGATTGTCTATTACCCAGAAAGTCATGTGCTCAAAACCTAGTGTGTGCGTACTGCGTATGGTTCGCAAACTAAGACGATACAGCTGCACAGTACTCCGTGGTTTTCAATGCTTCTCTCACTGATATCAATCCGCGGTGAAACTCGTCAAAATAAACCTAATGACTACAAACCAACTGTTGATAATATCAGGTTGTCATATATTCACATTTGTCTGTGTGACTGTGTGTATATACTTGTCGTCTGTAATTAGGAAAACACGTCGAAACATTATACTATTTCACCTGTACCTTAATATATGATTGAGTTTGTTTTCTCTCGCATGTGTTCGGTTCAATTGCACTCTGACAGATAAGTGATAGGTGTATAACTTCTCTCCTATTTACTGCATTCGATTTGGTTAAAATCAAGAGATTTGAGGTACATTGTAAGAAGACAGATGTGTGCAGGTCTCAGAGTTAATGGACGCCTCATTCGAGTGGTGTTCAGGCTTAGCAAACAAAGGAAAGTAATGAAGTAAAATGATCATCCCACGAGTGTTGTCATTCTCTGTTTGTTCAAAATAATCAATAAATGAGGACTGGACACATTACATTGGTATCTAACTTATCCGAAAAATTATTTTAAATTATCACACATGCGGAGAAAGGCAAAAGCGTATAAAACGTAGGCTTCTATCCATGTATGAAGGGATTCGATTTCCATGCAGAAACCAATATTCTTTGGTTTTGCTAACGGGAGAACTTAGAGAAATAAAAATGTCTTGCAACACTTGTGGATGAATGGCCTACTCTCAAATGAATGGCAGACGAAAATATCACCGAATTGTGAAACGTAAAGCAATGAAGGAACACTGAATCTCCGTCAGTGTAAGCAGAATATAAGGAAAAGTACACGGTAGCCACACTTCGTAAACATTAAGCGGGAATCCAAACGGTAACATCATGCCTCGAAACTGGATACACTTTTAAATTCCATGATTGTTTTACATGGATTTGCAGCACAACAGCGTATCCTGCAAAGAGGAAACGAAAGGCAGTTTGTCCTAAATTTATACTGCCAATAAAATGTCTTTTATGATAGCGCATTAATCTGTATAATAACAATATTGATACGTGTTCAAATCATTGGGAGTATAAACGTGAATCTTCGGTTTGCATATGTGTCACATTGGCAAAATATTTCAGACTTAGATGCATGAATGTAAATAGGAGTTATTTGTTTACATATTTGATTATAATAATACGGGTTTATTATCATAGTCGGCTTTTCTATATGACCTGACACCTCTAAATAACCACAAAAAATTGAATCGCGCATCATAAATGATGTAAAACTCACGTCTGGCTAAAGAACATGGAAAAAAAACAAAACGCGAAGACATCTTATCTACTAAAAATTCCGATAACATGCATAAGTTATATCTGGTTAACCACACTTCAGAAATAAGCCCACTAACTTAGTAAAGCCAAACACAACCTAATCAAGTGTCTGCAGGATATGCGTTGCGAAATACTGACAAACATGACAGTGTATGATTGTAGCCATTATGTCAGAGTTCAGGTTTCCATTACACCAGGTTCGCATTTTTCTGCACACTGATGAAAAATGTCAAAAAAACAACAAAGGCGTCCACGTCTACAGAGCACAACTAGTGTGGGTTGACGATATTCAACGGATTTTCACTTATAAAACTGTCTTCGTTTACGAATAATCTACTTGACATTATTGAAGGTATTCAGTTTGCAGAATGTAAGTTTCCAGACCACAGAGTTTACGAATCTCCTGGAATAAATTGATCATGATCAGTTACTTTAAATAATTCCACCGTTTTTAAACGAAAATCGAAACAAGAATTTTCCAAGCCTTTCTCCGTATAAGCCACAGCTTCTTCACAAAAGTTATTCGGATTTTATTAACCATTAAAATGTATGGCCAAAAATACATAAATTATAGTGAGTCTCCTTGGAGGTCACTTGTCGATAGACATTTGCACCAATACGGAGATATCACCAGTTATCACATATTTCTAATGAATAACATCAAATGGATTTCCCACCGATGATATTGGTTGTTGGTCGCGCTAAATCACGAATTGGTGGAAGTTAAAATACATCGGCCATTGAATCGTGTCCCAATGGCTGATTTGTATATGAGATTGTCTATTACCCAGAAAGTCATGTGCTCAAAACCTAGTGTGTGCGTACTGCGTATGGTTCGCAAACTAAGACGATACAGCTGCACAGTACTCCGTGGTTTTCAATGCTTCTCTCACTGATATCAATCCGCGGTGAAACTCGTCAAAATAAACCTAATGACTACAAACCAACTGTTGATAATATCAGGTTGTCATATATTCACATTTGTCTGTGTGACTGTGTGTATATACTTGTCGTCTGTAATTAGGAAAACACGTCGAAACATTATACTATTTCACCTGTACCTTAATATATGATTGAGTTTGTTTTCTCTCGCATGTGTTCGGTTCAATTGCACTCTGACAGATAAGTGATAGGTGTATAACTTCTCTCCTATTTACTGCATTCGATTTGGTTAAAATCAAGAGATTTGAGGTACATTGTAAGAAGACAGATGTGTGCAGGTCTCAGAGTTAATGGACGCCTCATTCGAGTGGTGTTCAGGCTTAGCAAACAAAGGAAAGTAATGAAGTAAAATGATCATCCCACGAGTGTTGTCATTCTCTGTTTGTTCAAAATAATCAATAAATGAGGACTGGACACATTACATTGGTATCTAACTTATCCGAAAAATTATTTTAAATTATCACACATGCGGAGAAAGGCAAAAGCGTATAAAACGTAGGCTTCTATCCATGTATGAAGGGATTCGATTTCCATGCAGAAACCAATATTCTTTGGTTTTGCTAACGGGAGAACTTAGAGAAATAAAAATGTCTTGCAACACTTGTGGATGAATGGCCTACTCTCAAATGAATGGCAGACGAAAATATCACCGAATTGTGAAACGTAAAGCAATGAAGGAACGCTGAATCTCCGTCAGTGTAACCAGAATATAAGGAAAAGTACACGGTAGCCACACTTCGTAAACATTAAGCGGGAATCCAAACGGTAACATCATGCCTCGAAACTGGATACACTTTTAAATTCCATGATTGTTTTACATGGATTTGCAGCACAACAGCGTATCCTGCAAAGAGGAAACGAAAGGCGTTTGACCTAAATTTATACTGCCAATAATATGTGTTTTATGATAGCGCATTAATCTGTATAATAACAACATTGATACGTGTTCAAATCATTGAGAGTATAAACGTGAACCTTCGGTCTGTAAATGTGCCATATTGGCACAGTATTTCAGACTTAGATGCAGAAAGGTAAATATGAGTTAATTATTTGCATATTTGATCATAATAATGCGGGTTTATTTACGTAGGCGAAATTTTAGCAAGATCAAACACCTCTGAATAACCAAATAAACTGAATTTCGTGTGATAAATGATATAAAAATTACCTCGTTCTAATGTGCGTAGAAAAAAAGGCGAAGAGTTACAAACACCGTAAAATTCTCATAAAATGCAAAACTAATATCTTGTAAAGTCTACTTCAGAAATAAGCCAACTACCTAAGTATGCCCACACACACCGTAATAAAATGTCTGCAGGATGTACGATGAGAAACACTGTTATACATAAGTGTTCAGGTTTAAATTACACTAGGTTCGCATTTTTCTGCACACTGATGAAAAATGTCAAAAAAACAACAAAAGCGTCCACGTCTACAGAGCACAACTAGTGTGGGTTGACGATATTCAACGGATTTTCACTTATAAAACTCACTTCGTTATTTAATAATTTACTTGTTATTAAAACAAGAAATCTTACACACGCCTTGCTACGAAATGACTACCCTACCTACTTTGTTAATGAGTATATCTGGGAAACTGCACATAAAACCAAGCGAGACACAGTGAATAAGAAAAAGCTTTACTTAAATATACAATTCAAAGTCAATGTAGCCAGCGATATATTAAACCGTAGATTAACAAGATCAATTTAAAGAACTTTTAATGCCGCAAAACTGTATGTCAGCTTCTCAACCAAACCGATATTGACACCGTGCATTAAAGATAGATTGCCCCAAAAGGCGACATCAATGTGTGTATATAAATTCAACTGCTCCTGTGGAGCCAGTTATACAGGTCGTACCCAGAGGAATCTATGTTTACGCACTCGTGAACATATTCCTATTTGGCTTGGGAAAAGAACAACCAAATCAATTAATAGTGCAATTCTGTCTCATCTAGTGGATAGCGAACACAGCATCAAAGTAGATGAGTCATTTACATTTGCGTATCGGGTACCGAACAATCTCCCCAAAGGCACACCATTACGCCTCCTAGCCATAGCTGAGGCTTTGGACATTAATAGAGGAAGACCAGACCTATGTGTACAGAAAAAACTTATTCACTCTCTTTGTCTACCCTGGCCCACTATAAGGTCACCAGGATCACAATTTTTTCGTACTATTATTATCATTATTATTATTTTGTGATATCATGTCTTTATTATGCATTTCTCCACCCAGTTTATTTCGCCTCATTGTTACCCTTATTTTGTCAACCTTTATGATTTTATACTAAACCTACCAATTCTGTAGCATTTTATTAAAATTTACAATTTAGCCTCTTTATTTTATCATTAGACATTATCGGTCAGGCCTCACATTCAGTGCCTCCTTTGTTAATGTGTGTTTGTATGTATTTTGTGGTTATCGCGTATCTCTAACCCCAAGGACACTTGTATTCTGTTGACTATAAAACAACACTATATCACCCAATTGTTCATTCACACTTCATCACATTTTTCTGTCTAAACACCTGTACACATTTAATTGACTATGCCAACTAATGGACTATCAACTCAACCTATACATGCACCCCAATACAGTTTCTGATATTATTTTCATTTGCCTATACTGGCTATATGTAAACGATTACTCAAGGATTTTTAACAGTAGAGCCTAAAGAAGGAGATATCGAAAACAATTGTACGCTCAAAATCTTGCTTTGGTTTCAAAATGAGGAGCTTTCATTTACTTGACATTATTGAAGGTATTCAGTTTGCAGAATGTAAGTTTCCAGACCACAGATTTTACGAATCTCCTGGAATAAATTGATCATGATCAGTTACTTTAAATAATTCCACCGTTTTTAAACGAAAATCGAAACAAGAATTTTCCAAGCCTTTCTCCGTATAAGCCACAGCTTCTTCACAAAAGTTATTCGGATTTTATTAACCATTAAAATGTATGGCCAAAAATACATAAATTATAGTGAGTCTCCTTGGAGGTCACTTGTCGATAGACATTTGCACCAATACGGAGATATCACCAGTTATCACATATTTCTAATGAATAACATCAAATGGATTTCCCACCGATGATATTGGTTGTTGGTCGCGCTAAATCACGAATTGGTGGAAGTTAAAATACATCGGCCATTGAATCGTGTCCCAATGGCTGATTTGTATATGAGATTGTCTATTACCCAGAAAGTCATGTGCTCAAAACCTAGTGTGTGCGTACTGCGTATGGTTCGCAAACTAAGACGATACAGCTGCACAGTACTCCGTGGTTTTCAATGCTTCTCTCACTGATATCAATCCGCGGTGAAACTCGTCAAAATAAACCTAATGACTACAAACCAACTGTTGATAATATCAGGTTGTCATATATTCACATTTGTCTGTGTGACTGTGTGTATATACTTGTCGTCTGTAATTAGGAAAACACGTCGAAACATTATACTATTTCACCTGTACCTTAATATATGATTGAGTTTGTTTTCTCTCGCATGTGTTCGGTTCAATTGCACTCTGACAGATAAGTGATAGGTGTATAACTTCTCTCCTATTTACTGCATTCGATTTGGTTAAAATCAAGAGATTTGAGGTACATTGTAAGAAGACAGATGTGTGCAGGTCTCAGAGTTAATGAACGCCTAAATCGAGTGGTGTTCAGGCTTAGCAAACAAAGGAAAGTAATGAAGTAAAATGATCATCCCACGAGTGTTGTCATTCTCTGTTTGTTCAAAATAATCAATAAATGAGGACTGGACACATTACATTGGTATCTAACTTATCCGAAAAATTATTTTAAATTATCACACATGCGGAGAAAGGCAAAAGCGTATAAAACGTAGGCTTCTATCCATGTATGAAGGGATTCGATTTCCATGCAGAAACCAATATTCTTTGGTTTTGCTAACGGGAGAACTTAGAGAAATAAAAATGTCTTGCAACACTTGTGGATGAATGGCCTACTCTCAAATGAATGGCAGACGAAAATATCACCGAATTGTGAAACGTAAAGCAATGAAGGAACGCTGAATCTCCGTCAGTGTAACCAGAATATAAGGAAAAGTACACGGTAGCCACACTTCGTAAACATTAAGCGGGAATCCAAACGGTAACATCATGCCTCGAAACTGGATACATTTTTAAATTCCATGATTGTTTTACATGGATTTGCAGCACAACAGCGTATCCTGCAAAGAGGAAACGAAAGGCAGTTTGTCCTAAATTTATACTGCCAATAAAATGTCTTTTATGATAGCGCATTAATCTGTATAATAACAACATTGATACGTGTTCAAATCATTGAGAGTATAAACGGGAACCTTCGGTCTGTAAATGTGCCATATTGGCACAGTATTTCAGACTTAGATGCAGAAAGGTAAATATGAGTTAATTATTTGCATATTTGATCATAATAATGCGGGTTTATTTACGTAGGCGAAATTTTAGCAAGATCAAACACCTCTGAATAACCAAATAAACTGAATTTCGTGTGATATATGAAATGATAATTACCTTCTTCTAATGTGCGTAGAAAAAAAGGCGAAGAGTTACAAACACCGTAAAATTCTCATAAAATGCAAAACTAATATCTTGTAAAGTCTACTTCAGAAATAAGCCAACTACCTAAGTATGCCCACACACACCGTAATAAAATGTCTGCAGGATGTACGATGAGAAACACTGTTATACATAAGTGTTCAGGTTTAAATTACACTAGGTTCGCATTTTTCTGCACACTGATGAAAAATGTCAAAAAAACAACAAAAGCGTCCACGTCTACAGAGCACAACTAGTGTGGGTTGACGATATTCAACGGATTTTCACTTATAAAACTGTCTTCGTTTACGAATAATCTACTTGACATTATTGAAGGTATTCAGTTTGCAGAATGTAAGTTTCCAGACCACAGAGTTTACGAATCTCCTGGAATAAATTGATCATGATCAGTTACTTTAAATAATTCCACCGTTTTTAAACGAAAATCGAAACAAGAATTTTCCAAGCCTTTCTCCGTATAAGCCACAGCTTCTTCACAAAAGTTATTCGGATTTTATTAACCATTAAAATGTATGGCCAAAAATACATAAATTATAGTGAGTCTCCTTGGAGGTCACTTGTCGATAGACATTTGCACCAATACGGAGATATCACCAGTTATCACATATTTCTAATGAATAACATCAAATGGATTTCCCACCGATGATATTGGTTGTTGGTCGCGCTAAATCACGAATTGGTGGAAGTTAAAATACATCGGCCATTGAATCGTGTCCCAATGGCTGATTTGTATATGAGATTGTCTATTACCCAGAAAGTCATGTGCTCAAAACCTAGTGTGTGCGTACTGCGTATGGTTCGCAAACTAAGACGATACAGCTGCACAGTACTCCGTGGTTTTCAATGCTTCTCTCACTGATATCAATCCGCGGTGAAACTCGTCAAAATAAACCTAATGACTACAAACCAACTGTTGATAATATCAGGTTGTCATATATTCACATTTGTCTGTGTGACTGTGTGTATATACTTGTCGTCTGTAATTAGGAAAACACGTCGAAACATTATACTATTTCACCTTTACCTTAATATATGATTGAGTTTGTTTTCTCTCGCATGTGTTCGGTTCAATTGCACTCTGACAGATAAGTGATAGGTGTATAACTTCTCTCCTATTTACTGCATTCGATTTGGTTAAAATCAAGAGATTTGAGGTACATTGTAAGAAGACAGATGTGTGCAGGTCTCAGAGTTAATGGACGCCTCATTCGAGTGGTGTTCAGGCTTAGCAAACAAAGGAAAGTAATGAAGTAAAATGATCATCCCACGAGTGTTGTCATTCTCTGTTTGTTCAAAATAATCAATAAATGAGGACTGGACACATTACATTGGTATCTAACTTATCCGAAAAATTATTTTAAATTATCACACATGCGGAGAAAGGCAAAAGCGTATAAAACGTAGGCTTCTATCCATGTATGAAGGGATTCGATTTCCATGCAGAAACCAATATTCTTTGGTTTTGCTAACGGGAGAACTTAGAGAAATAAAAATGTCTTGCAACACTTGTGGATGAATGGCCTACTCTCAAATGAATGGCAGACGAAAATATCACCGAATTGTGAAACGTAAAGCAATGAAGGAACGCTGAATCTCCGTCAGTGTAACCAGAATATAAGGAAAAGTACACGGTAGCCACACTTCGTAAACATTAAGCGGGAATCCAAATGGTAACATCATGCCTCGAAACTCGATACACTTTTAAATTCCATGATTGTTTTACATGGATTTGCAGCACAACAGCGTATCCTGCAAAGAGGAAACGAAAGGCAGTTTGTCCTAAATTTATACTGCCAATAAAATGTCTTTTATGATAGCGCATTAATCTGTATAATAACAACATTGATACGTGTTCAAATCATTGAGAGTATAAACGGGAACCTTCGGTCTGTAAATGTGCCATATTGGCACAGTATTTCAGACTTAGATGCAGAAAGGTAAATATGAGTTAATTATTTGCATATTTGATCATAATAATGCGGGTTTATTTACGTAGGCGAAATTTTAGCAAGATCAAACACCACCGAATAAACAAATAAACTGAATTTCGTGTGATATATGAAATGATAATTACCTTCTTCTAATGTGCGTAGAAAAAAAGGCGAAGAGTTACAAACACCGTAAAATTCTCATAAAATGCAAAACTAATATCTTGTAAAGTCTACTTCAGAAATAAGCCAACTACCTAAGTATGCCCACACACACCGTAATAAAATGTCTGCAGGATGTACGATGAGAAACACTGTTATACATAAGTGTTCAGGTTTAAATTACACTAGGTTCGCATTTTTCTGCACACTGATGAAAAATGTCAAAAAAACAACAAAAGCGTCCACGTCTACAGAGCACAACTAGTGTGGGTTGACGATATTCAACGGATTTTCACTTATAAAACTGTCTTCGTTTACGAATAATCTACTTGACATTATTGAAGGTATTCAGTTTGCAGAATGTAAGTTTCCAGACCACAGAGTTTACGAATCTCCTGGAATAAATTGATCATGATCAGTTACTTTAAATAATTCCACCGTTTTTAAACGAAAATCGAAACAAGAATTTTCCAAGCCTTTCTCCGTATAAGCCACAGCTTCTTCACAAAAGTTATTCGGATTTTATTAACCATTAAAATGTATGGCCAAAAATACATAAATTATAGTGAGTCTCCTTGGAGGTCACTTGTCGATAGACATTTGCACCAATACGGAGATATCACCAGTTATCACATATTTCTAATGAATAACATCAAATGGATTTCCCACCGATGATATTGGTTGTTGGTCGCGCTAAATCACGAATTGGTGGAAGTTAAAATACATCGGCCATTGAATCGTGTCCCAATGGCTGATTTGTATATGAGATTGTCTATTACCCAGAAAGTCATGTGCTCAAAACCTAGTGTGTGCGTACTGCGTATGGTTCGCAAACTAAGACGATACAGCTGCACAGTACTCCGTGGTTTTCAATGCTTCTCTCACTGATATCAATCCGCGGTGAAACTCGTCAAAATAAACCTAATGACTACAAACCAACTGTTGATAATATCAGGTTGTCATATATTCACATTTGTCTGTGTGACTGTGTGTATATACTTATCGTCTGTAATTAGGAAAACACGTCGAAACATTATACTATTTCACCTTTACCTTAATATATGATTGAGTTTGTTTTCTCTCGCATGTGTTCGGTTCAATTGCACTCTGACAGATAAGTGATAGGTGTATAACTTCTCTCCTATTTACTGCATTCGATTTGGTTAAAATCAAGAGATTTGAGGTACATTGTAAGAAGACAGATGTGTGCAGGTCTCAGAGTTAATGGACGCCTCATTCGAGTGGTGTTCAGGCTTAGCAAACAAAGGAAAGTAATGAAGTAAAATGATCATCCCACGAGTGTTGTCATTCTCTGTTTGTTCAAAATAATCAATAAATGAGGACTGGACACATTACATTGGTATCTAACTTATCCGAAAAATTATTTTAAATTATCACACATGCGGAGAAAGGCAAAAGCGTATAAAACGTAGGCTTCTATCCATGTATGAAGGGATTCGATTTCCATGCAGAAACCAATATTCTTTGGTTTTGCTGACGAGAGAACTTAGAGAAATAAAAATGTCTTGCAACACTTGTGGATGAATGGCCTACTCTCAAATGAATGGCAGACGAAAATATCACCGAATTGTGAAACGTAAAGCAATGAAGGAACGCTGAATCTCCGTCAGTGTAACCAGAATATAAGGAAAAGTACACGGTAGCCACACTTCGTAAACATTAAGCGGGAATCCAAATGGTAACATCATGCCTCGAAACTGGATACACTTTTAAATTCCATGATTGTTTTACATGGATTTGCAGCACAACAGCGTATCCTGCAAAGAGGAAACGAAAGGCAGTTTGTCCTAAATTTATACTGCCAATAAAATGTCTTTTATGATAGCGCATTAATCTGTATAATAACAATATTGATACGTGTTCAAATCATTGAGAGTATAAACGGGAACCTTCGGTCTGTAAATGTGCCATATTGGCACAATATTTCAGACTTAGATGCAGAAAGGTAAATATGAGTTAATTATTTGCATATTTGATCATAATAATGCGAGTTTATTTACGTAGGCGAAATTTTAGCAAGATCAAACACCTCTGAATAACCAAATAAACTGAATTTCGTGTGATAAATGATATAAAAATTACCTCGTTCTAATGTGCGTAGAAAAAAAGGCGAAGAGTTACAAACACCGTAAAATTCTCATAAAATGCAAAACTAATATCTAGTAAAGTCTACTTCAGAAATAAGCCAACTACCTAAGTATGCCCACACACACCGTAATAAAATGTCTGCAGGATGTACGATGAGAAACACTGTTATACATAAGTGTTCAGGTTTAAATTACACTAGGTTCGCATTTTTCTGCACACTGATGAAAAATGTCAAAAAAACAACAAAAGCGTCCACGTCTACAGAGCACAACTAGTGTGGGTTGACGATATTCAACGGATTTTCACTTATAAAACTGTCTTCGTTTACGAATAATCTACTTGACATTATTGAAGGTATTCAGTTTGCAGAATGTAAGTTTCCAGACCACAGATTTTACGAATCTCCTGGAATAAATTGGTCATGATCAGTTACTTTAAATAATTCCACCGTTTTTAAACGAAAATCGAAACAAGAATTTTCCAAGCCTTTCTCCGTATAAGCCACAGCTTCTTCACAAAAGTTATTCGGATTTTATTAACCATTAAAATGTATGGCCAAAAATACATAAATTATAGTGAGTCTCCTTGGAGGTCACTTGTCGATAGACATTTGCACCAATACGGAGATATCACCAGTTATCACATATTTCTAATGAATAACATCAAATGGATTTCCCACCGATGATATTGGTTGTTGGTCGCGCTAAATCACGAATTGGTGGAAGTTAAAATACATCGGCCATTGAATCGTGTCCCAATGGCTGATTTGTATATGAGATTGTCTATTACCCAGAAAGTCATGTGCTCAAAACCTAGTGTGTGCGTACTGCGTATGGTTCGCAAACTAAGACGATACAGCTGCACAGTACTCCGTGGTTTTCAATGCTTCTCTCACTGATATCAATCCGCGGTGAAACTCGTCAAAATAAACCTAATGACTACAAACCAACTGTTGATAATATCAGGTTGTCATATATTCACATTTGTCTGTGTGACTGTGTGTATATACTTATCGTCTGTAATTAGGAAAACACGTCGAAACATTATACTATTTCACCTTTACCTTAATATATGATTGAGTTTGTTTTCTCTCGCATGTGTTCGGTTCAATTGCACTCTGACAGATAAGTGATAGGTGTATAACTTCTCTCCTATTTACTGCATTCGATTTGGTTAAAATCAAGAGATTTGAGGTACATTGTAAGAAGACAGATGTGTGCAGGTCTCAGAGTTAATGGACGCCTCATTCGAGTGGTGTTCAGGCTTAGCAAACAAAGGAAAGTAATGAAGTAAAATGATCATCCCACGAGTGTTGTCATTCTCTGTTTGTTCAAAATAATCAATAAATGAGGACTGGACACATTACATTGGTATCTAACTTATCCGAAAAATTATTTTAAATTATCACACATGCGGAGAAAGGCAAAAGCGTATAAAACGTAGGCTTCTATCCATGTATGAAGGGATTCGATTTCCATGCAGAAACCAATATTCTTTGGTTTTGCTAACGGGAGAACTTAGAGAAATAAAAATGTCTTGCAACACTTGTGGATGAATGGCCTACTCTCAAATGAATGGCAGACGAAAATATCACCGAATTGTGAAACGTAAAGCAATGAAGGAAAACTGAATCTCCGTCAGTGTAACCAGAATATAAGGAAAAGTACACGGTAGCCACACTTCGTAAACATTAAGCGGGAATCCAAACGGTAACATCATGCCTCGAAACTGGATACACTTTTAAATTCCATGATTGTTTTACATGGATTTGCAGCACAACAGCGTATCCTGCAAAGAGGAAACGAAAGGCAGTTTGTCCTAAATTTATACTGCCAATAAAATGTCTTTTATGATAGCGCATTAATCTGTATAAAAACAACATTGATACGTGTTCAAATCATTGAGAGTATAAACGGGAACCTTCGGTCTGTAAATGTGCCATATTGGCACAATATTTCAGACTTAGATGCAGAAAGGTAAATATGAGTTAATTATTTGCATATTTGATAATAATAATGCGAGTTTATTTACGTAGGCGAAATTTTAGCAATATCAAACACCTCTGAATAACCAAATAAACTGAATTTCGTGTGATAAATGATATAAAAATTACCTCGTTCTAATGTGCGTAGAAAAAAAGGCGAAGAGTTACAAACACCGTAAAATTCTCATAAAATGCAAAACTAATATCTAGTAAAGTCTACTTCAGAAATAAGCCAACTACCTAAGTATGCCCACACACACCGTAATAAAATGTCTGCAGGATGTACGATGAGAAACACTGTTATACATAAGTGTTCAGGTTTAAATTACACTAGGTTCGCATTTTTCTGCACACTGATGAAAAATGTCAAAAAAACAACAAAAGCGTCCACGTCTACAGAGCACAACTAGTGTGGGTTGACGATATTCAACGGATTTTCACTTATAAAACTGTCTTCGTTTACGAATAATCTACTTGACATTATTGAAGGTATTCAGTTTGCAGAATGTAAGTTTCCAGACCACAGATTTTACGAATCTCCTGGAATAAATTGGTCATGATCAGTTACTTTAAATAATTCCACCGTTTTTAAACGAAAATCGAAACAAGAATTTTCCAAGCCTTTCTCCGTATAAGCCACAGCTTCTTCACAAAAGTTATTCGGATTTTATTAACCATTAAAATGTATGGCCAAAAATACATAAATTATAGTGAGTCTCCTTGGAGGTCACTTGTCGATAGACATTTGCACCAATACGGAGATATCACCAGTTATCACATATTTCTAATGAATAACATCAAATGGATTTCCCACCGATGATATTGGTTGTTGGTCGCGCTAAATCACGAATTGGTGGAAGTTAAAATACATCGGCCATTGAATCGTGTCCCAATGGCTGATTTGTATATGAGATTGTCTATTACCCAGAAAGTCATGTGCTCAAAACCTAGTGTGTGCGTACTGCGTATGGTTCGCAAACTAAGACGATACAGCTGCACAGTACTCCGTGGTTTTCAATGCTTCTCTCACTGATATCAATCCGCGGTGAAACTCGTCAAAATAAACCTAATGACTACAAACCAACTGTTGATAATATCAGGTTGTCATATATTCACATTTGTCTGTGTGACTGTGTGTATATACTTGTCGTCTGTAATTAGGAAAACACGTCGAAACATTATACTATTTCACCTGTACCTTAATATATGATTGAGTTTGTTTTCTCTCGCATGTGTTCGGTTCAATTGCACTCTGACAGATAAGTGATAGGTGTATAACTTCTCTCCTATTTACTGCATTCGATTTGGTTAAAATCAAGAGATTTGAGGTACATTGTAAGAAGACAGATGTGTGCAGGTCTCAGAGTTAATGGACGCCTCATTCGAGTGGTGTTCAGGCTTAGCAAACAAAGGAAAGTAATGAAGTAAAATGATCATCCCACGAGTGTTGTCATTCTCTGTTTGTTCAAAATAATCAATAAATGAGGACTGGACACATTACATTGGTATCTAACTTATCCGAAAAATTATTTTAAATTATCACACATGCGGAGAAAGGCAAAAGCGTATAAAACGTAGGCTTCTATCCATGTATGAAGGGATTCGATTTCCATGCAGAAACCAATATTCTTTGGTTTTGCTGACGGGAGAACTTAGAGAAATAAAAATGTCTTGCAACACTTGTGGATGAATGGCCTACTCTCAAATGAATGGCAGACGAAAATATCACCGAATTGTGAAACGTAAAGCAATGAAGGAACACTGAATCTCCGTCAGTGTAAGCAGAATATAAGGAAAAGTACACGGTAGCCACACTTCGTAAACATTAAGCGGGAATCCAAATGGTAACATCATGCCTCGAAACTGGATACACTTTTAAATTCCATGATTGTTTTACATGGATTTGCAGCACAACAGCGTATCCTGCAAAGAGGAAACGAAAGGCAGTTTGTCCTAAATTTATACTGCCAATAAAATGTCTTTTATGATAGCGCATTAATCTGTATAATAACAACATTGATATCAATTCAAATTAGTGGGAGTATAAATGTGAATGTTCGATTTCCAAGTGTGTCTTACTGGCAAAATATTTCAGACTGAGATGCATAAATGTAATTAGGAGTTATTTGTTTACATATTTGATTATAATAATACGAGTTTATTATCATAGTCGGCTTTTCTATATGACCTGACACCTCTAAATAACCACAAGAAATTGAATCGCGCATCATAAATGATGTAAAACTCACGTCTGGCTAAAGAACATAGCAAAAAAACAAAACGCGAAGACATCTTATCTACTAAAAATTCCGATAACATGCATAAGTTATATCTGGTTAACCACACTTCAGAAATAAGCCCACTACCTTAGTAAAGCCAAACACAACCTAATCAAGTGTCTGCAGGATAGGCGTTGCGAAATAATGACAAACATGACAGTGTATGAATGTAGCCATTATGTCAGAGTTCAGGTTTCCATTACACCAGGTTCGCATTTTTCTGCACACTGATGAAAAATGTCAAAAAAACAACAAAAGCGTCCACGTCTACAGAGCACAACTAGTGTGGGTTGACGATATTCAACGGATTTTCACTTATAAAACTGTCTTCGTTTACGAATAATCTACTTGACATTATTGAAGGTATTCAGTTTGCAGAATGTAAGTTTCCAGACCACAGAGTTTACGAATCTCCTGGAATAAATTGATCATGATCAGTTACTTTAAATAATTCCACCGTTTTTAAACGAAAATCGAAACAAGAATTTTCCAAGCCTTTCTCCGTATAAGCCACAGCTTCTTCACAAAAGTTATTCGGATTTTATTAACCATTAAAATGTATGGCCAAAAATACATAAATTATAGTGAGTCTCCTTGGAGGTCACTTGTCGATAGACATTTGCACCAATACGGAGATATCACCAGTTATCACATATTTCTAATGAATAACATCAAATGGATTTCCCACCGATGATATTGGTTGTTGGTCGCGCTAAATCACGAATTGGTGGAAGTTAAAATACATCGGCCATTGAATCGTGTCCCAATGGCTGATTTGTATATGAGATTGTCTATTACCCAGAAAGTCATGTGCTCAAAACCTAGTGTGTGCGTACTGCGTATGGTTCGCAAACTAAGACGATACAGCTGCACAGTACTCCGTGGTTTTCAATGCTTCTCTCACTGATATCAATCCGCGGTGAAACTCGTCAAAATAAACCTAATGACTACAAACCAACTGTTGATAATATCAGGTTGTCATATATTCACATTTGTCTGTGTGACTGTGTGTATATACTTATCGTCTGTAATTAGGAAAACACGTCGAAACATTATACTATTTCACCTTTACCTTAATATATGATTGAGTTTGTTTTCTCTCGCATGTGTTCGGTTCAATTGCACTCTGACAGATAAGTGATAGGTGTATAACTTCTCTCCTATTTACTGCATTCGATTTGGTTAAAATCAAGAGATTTGAGGTACATTGTAAGAAGACAGATGTGTGCAGGTCTCAGAGTTAATGGACGCCTCATTCGAGTGGTGTTCAGGCTTAGCAAACAAAGGAAAGTAATGAAGTAAAATGATCATCCCACGAGTGTTGTCATTCTCTGTTTGTTCAAAATAATCAATAAATGAGGACTGGACACATTACATTGGTATCTAACTTATCCGAAAAATTATTTTAAATTATCACACATGCGGAGAAAGGCAAAAGCGTATAAAACGTAGGCTTCTATCCATGTATGAAGGGATTCGATTTCCATGCAGAAACCAATATTCTTTGGTTTTGCTGACGGGAGAACTTAGAGAAATAAAAATGTCTTGCAACACTTGTGGATGAATGGCCTACTCTCAAATGAATGGCAGACGAAAATATCACCGAATTGTGAAACGTAAAGCAATGAAGGAACACTGAATCTCCGTCAGTGTAAGCAGAATATAAGGAAAAGTACACGGTAGCCACACTTCGTAAACATTAAGCGGGAATCCAAATGGTAACATCATGCCTCGAAACTGGATACACTTTTAAATTCCATGATTGTTTTACATGGATTTGCAGCACAACAGCGTATCCTGCAAAGAGGAAACGAAAGGCAGTTTGTCCTAAATTTATACTGCCAATAAAATGTCTTTTATGATAGCGCATTAATCTGTATAATAACAACATTGATATCAATTCAAATTAGTGGGAGTATAAATGTGAATGTTCGATTTCCAAGTGTGTCTTACTGGCAAAATATTTCAGACTGAGATGCATAAATGTAATTAGGAGTTATTTGTTTACATATTTGATTATAATAATACGAGTTTATTATCATAGTCGGCTTTTCTATATGACCTGACACCTCTAAATAACCACAAGAAATTGAATCGCGCATCATAAATGATGTAAAACTCACGTCTGGCTAAAGAACATAGCAAAAAAATACAAAACGCGAAGACATCTTATCTACTAAAAATTCCGATAACATGCATAAGTTATATCTGGTTAACCACACTTCAGAAATAAGCCCACTACCTTAGTAAAGCCAAACACAACCTAATCAAGTGTCTGCAGGATAGGCGTTGCGAAATAATGACAAACATGACAGTGTATGAATGTAGCCATTATGTCAGAGTTCAGGTTTCCATTACACCAGGTTCGCATTTTTCTGCACACTGATGAAAAATGTCAAAAAAACAACAAAAGCGTCCACGTCTACAGAGCACAACTAGTGTGGGTTGACGATATTCAACGGATTTTCACTTATAAAACTGTCTTCGTTTACGAATAATCTACTTGACATTATTGAAGGTATTCAGTTTGCAGAATGTAAGTTTCCAGACCACAGAGTTTACGAATCTCCTGGAATAAATTGATCATGATCAGTTACTTTAAATAATTCCACCGTTTTTAAACGAAAATCGAAACAAGAATTTTCCAAGCCTTTCTCCGTATAAGCCACAGCTTCTTCACAAAAGTTATTCGGATTTTATTAACCATTAAAATGTATGGCCAAAAATACATAAATTATAGTGAGTCTCCTTGGAGGTCACTTGTCGATAGACATTTGCATCAATACGGAGATATCACCGGTTATCACATATTTCTAATGAATAACATCAAATGGATTTCCCACCGATGATATTGGTTGTTGGTCGCGCTAAATCACGAATTGGTGGAAGTTAAAATACATCGGCCATTGAATCGTGTCCCAATGGCTGATTTGTATATGAGATTGTCTATTACCCAGAAAGTCATGTGCTCAAAACCTAGTGTGTGCGTACTGCGTATGGTTCGCAAACTAAGACGATACAGCTGCACAGTACTCCGTGGTTTTCAATGCTTCTCTCACTGATATCAATCCGCGGTGAAACTCGTCAAAATAAACCTAATGACTACAAACCAACTGTTGATAATATCAGGTTGTCATATATTCACATTTGTCTGTGTGACTGTGTGTATATACTTATCGTCTGTAATTAGGAAAACACGTCGAAACATTATACTATTTCACCTTTACCTTAATATATGATTGAGTTTGTTTTCTCTCGCATGTGTTCGGTTCAATTGCACTCTGACAGATAAGTGATAGGTGTATAACTTCTCTCCTATTTACTGCATTCGATTTGGTTAAAATCAAGAGATTTGAGGTACATTGTAAGAAGACAGATGTGTGCAGGTCTCAGAGTTAATGGACGCCTCATTCGAGTGGTGTTCACGCTTATCGCACATAGAAATATAATGAAGTGAAATGATCCATTTTTCTTGAACATATTTGTTCGTTTTATTTTTGTTGGACATTTTAATATACAGTGGACCTATACGACGGTTTGACTGTCTTTTATGTGAAGCATGTTGCTATTCATTTCCACTTGGCATTTTTCAGGACGGCGCATCTGCGCACTTGAAGGAGCTCACATCCGTTCTAAGATTCGAAACGACTTTTCCTCATGCTTCATTCAGATAAATGTCCATTGAGATATTCGGAGTATTACATACTCTGATTGGACGCTAGTCGTTAACTATGGTAATGCACATATTGCTTTGCGTGGTGTGGACTGAATTACATTAGTCATGTTTCCGATGCGATCACCATTCTAGGTGGCTTGCTATGAATTTTATCTTTGAATTGATGTTTTCAGATGGTTGGCCACATTTCAAACTTGACTGACTGAATTCAATCTGCACTGGAGAAAGGACTTGACACATTTCACTAGTAACTAACGTATCAGAAAACTTCTTTTACAGTTATCGTACATATGCAAACAGAGAAATACTTATACAACTTATACATCTACCCGTATATGACGAGACTCGACTTCCATTCAGAGACCAATATTCTTTGGTTTTGCTAACGGGAGTGTTTGCAGAATATTAATGCCTTAGGACACTTGTGGATTCCCAGCCTACTCTCAGGTGAATGGCAGACGAAAATATTACCGAAGTGTGGAACGAAATGCAATGAATGAGCAGTGAACCTCCGTCAGTGTAAGCAGAATATAAGGAAGTGTACACGGTAGCCACACTTCTTAAACATTAAGGCGGAAATGAAACGATGTCATCATGCCTGGAAACTGGAAATACGTTGAAATTCTTTTATTGTTTTACATGGGATCGCAGCGCACCATCTTATCTTGCAAAAAGAGGAAACGAAAGGCAGTTTGTCCTAAATTTATACTGCTATTAAATGTCTTTTATGATTGCACATTAATCTGTATAATAAAAGCATCGGTATTAATCCAAAATATTGGGGGGAGATAAACGTGAACGTTCGTTTTCTAAATGTGTAATAATGGCACAGGTGTTAACCCCAGTGATACATAATTGTAAAGAGGAGTAGATTTTTCCCATATTGAATTATAATAATGTGTTTATTTTCGTAGCCATCTTGTCTAAATTAAGTAACTCCTATGAACAACAACATAAAGTGAATGTCAGCTTGATAAACGATACGAAACTCACTTTGTTCTGATATACACATAAAAACAACACACGGAGTGAAGTGATTTAAACTCCATCAAAGTCTAATAACATGCCCAACTAATATGTTTTTAAGTCTACTTCAGAAATAAGTGTGAAGTCTCCAGTAGCTTTAAATCTCCTTAGCACAGCTAGAACATTATAACAGATAATGTTGATATGGAGAACGAAATCTCCTATTTGAGACAAATCGTGACTGGAAATAATGATCCGAAAAAGCTACTAAATAACATTATCAATAAAAAGGAATAGAAGGGAAAATATAAAGTTGAAAAATCTAGGCTATTATCGATAGCCATTGCATATAGAAAGGAGACAGCTGAAGAACTTCAGAGACTACATTCCTCATATAAATAATATTAAAGTATATTTCAAGCCCTTTAATTCTCTATAGAAAGCTTTGGTGAATGTTAAAGATACAGTTCCCAAAATGACACAAATCAATAATGTTTATTGGATAAAGTTTTCAGCATGTGCATCTTTTTATATAGGGGGGAGCAGTAGACAGATGAAGCTGAGAGTGAATGCACATAGACTGTGCATTGAATGTCCCCCTAAAAATGAAGTAGATTTAAAAAGTCTAGTAGAAAGTATCAGCTGTAGCAATACATGCTATAGATAGCGGACATAAGGTCAATTTTGACAATGTCGAATTTCTAGGAAGAGGCTTTCATTCAGGGTGACTTATGAAGCTTTGAATATTTTGAATAATATATACTACATTGTCATTAGATCTAGAAATCCTTAAGAAGGTGCACCATATCTACAATTTATTGCATTTTGCCAAACCTGAACACTTTCTTCAAATTACAAGTCTGTGTTTAGATGACACTATTTCTCTTCATTCACTGTTTGTGAAGGCGATTTTAATATTTAGCCGAAAATTTCCAGCTGCCTTAGATTTAAACCAACTTAATTAGTATATCTAATCTCGCGTAGATTATTAGGTCGCTAGTTTTCTAGCCGGTCCCAAGTCCGGATAAAGAGGGAGGGTTGCGGCGTAGTGCTAGCAACTCCACCCCCAAAACCTAACCAAATTGCTACAGAAACTTCAACGTATAAATATATTAATTAGTATATCTAACTTACAAAGTGGTGTGCAGATATGTATTAGGTAAATGCAAAGTAGGGTAATGGAGTTGTGAACACAGTTCCGGTGAATAATTTCACAAACTTTTCAGTCTGTTTGTCTCATAATGGAGTGGTCTGACTGTACACATTATCATTTCTAAATATCAGCAGTTGAAAATGGGTACATATATTTATTTGAACTAGGATCGCTATACGGAGTCATACATGAAGATCATTATACTAGCTCAATTTAATTAAGACTATGGTTTTCTATGTAAACAATACCAGAGAAAAAAAGAGATTTCAACAAATTGTTAGACTCACGCGCATCTGTTATAACTGAGATTGAAGCAATAGCCAGTATAATGAGAACATAAGTCGCATACATCGCAGAAGTTTTCTTTGTAAGTCACTGTTAGAAACATGCCTATATAATTCAAATGCAGTAAACTGACAGAAGTAATCGATGTTGCATTCGCGAAAATGTAAGTGAAGTTTAAGTAACACACTATGAAACTAAACACTTACGAAATACATTGATGAAATATAAACTCAGCAAAACTAGTAGTCGAAATCAATAGTCAGTGAGTATTTATGCTCTTGATTTGGACAAATGATATATCAAGTCATCGATTGGTAAAGAATCGAAAAAGAATCAGAACAGACAATGGTTTACAATAGGACACACTGGAATCCAGTTCAAGCTAAGTCTCATATACATAAGATCCATAAAAAAGCTTTCCACCTACCGTTGATGCAAATGTTTCAGCTCATTTTTAAGGTATGCGGCAGAATAAAAGTGTTATCCGAGTGAATTAGTAGCAGAACTATACACGACATACAGAAACATTCAATCTGTCCGTTAACTTAAAGTTTGTTTTTGGAATTATTCGAAGAATCTGTTTAACTGCGAATAACTAATTCAAGCCATATAAATGTTGACACGAGAAAATCAGTTCACGTAGAACATTTTTGTATTTATATAATCTTCAGTACGTGTGGCATCACTTCCGACATCTTGGTTTCACCCTATACCCGTCTGGTGATTAGTAGTTTTTGAATTAGCTTATTGGATTTCGGCGGATAGAAGAATATGACTATCCATTGCTTTGTGCTGGTAACCAACGCCATAGTGATTTCCAGATTTAAAGTAATTGAGTCGTATCAACAATAAGTTGGTGGAGTTGCAAGTTATAAAATTATGCTTATGGGACAATAAAATTTAGTGGAAACTTATCCATAAATCTGAGGGAGTGGATTACGAAATTGTTAAAGTGGACTACTTTTAAAAAAGCTCTATAATGTGCTTTTCTTGCAAAAGATTCCACGCGTTACATGAATAATCAATTGTGTTTCACGGAAATCCGTGATTATCGCTAACCAATGTTTGACCCTTTTCCCTCCAAGAGAACCTGATTACCATGAAGTAAAGGTTGGAGTCGTCAGAAAATCCTAATCTCCTGTTTCAATTGATTTCGCGTGAATACCATGCAATATTCGTGTAAAATACTAGGGGTTTTTCGATCATTCCGTGGTGAAATAAAAGAACTTTATCTCTTTTTTGCATGTACCACGAAATGTAGGTTCTTTATGAGTGATCAACAAATTTCCATGAATAAATAATAAGTGACGACGTTCATAAGAGGGAAATTATTCTCCGGATTTTTTCTTCTCTTACCGGAAATGTTAACCAGAAAATTATCTTTGAATACTCATAACAACTTAATTCCGAACAAAATATTAACAGACTATGCAGAACTACCAGAAAAAATGTATTTAATAAAATTTCCTCATCGTACAGATTCTTCGGGTAAAAAAGTAGTCTATAGTTCATAAAAAGAAACAGTGATATTAGACCTGAAGCAAAAATCAGTCCCTTAAGATTATTTTCTTTTGTCTTCGAGTAATGCATAGTGGTAGGTCAAAAACCCATTGAAGAAGCGCGTAGGTACATTTGCAGCTCAAGTACATAACGTCATGATTAAAACAATAAGAAGCAGTTCCGCAACACGTTACAAACAGTCTGATAACCTACGGACTTTTCATAGAAAGACATTTGGATATAATAAAGTTAAGTGGTGAGAAAATAAATTTATGTCAAGTGAAAAATACATATTGAAGGTCAAAATAACGGTGAATATCACTAGAACAAAGAAGGGGGGAGTATTACATCTACATTGGCTGGTATCAAAACAAAGTTTGCCGAGGAAGGTTTAGTGTTGTGAAGAACTGCTTTGGAGCGCATGAAAATGGTTTAAGCTTCCTAAATGCTGGGACTTCCACAAACTTTACAACGCACCCGAAACACATTCTATAGATAAGTTTAAAAGACGGGTGGAAGCCTCAATTTCATGCCCTTTCTCTAATATGTTTCACGATAGAGGAGGTGGGTCGCCTGTTCTCATTAATAATGGGTTTTGGGGATTTTGTTTGCACTTGAAGTCATGTAGGAATATGTTGTGAAGCTAGCCTTTGTCTGTAGAGGTCGATGAGTCCTCTGTATATATGTACAGCCACATGTACATTCAAACTGGTAAATACAATGGGATGCGATATAATTTTCCGCATTTTCTAATGGCATTGGAATGTGATGTTATTTTTAGCATGTTCTGTGGGCTTCGATGGATATATCGGCTTCACATTCTCAATTATCATGCCAACTGCCGCATAAAAAGTCCTTTTAACCGCAGACTTCAATATTTGCTGAATTAGCGAGCTGTTGTGATTACCCATATAGTGTAGTCTTTTCTAGTGAGGAGTTGGAGAGTTGGTTTTGGTGTTCTGACTACTTTATATCTCCTGATGAACGTGTTTAGATAATTGTTATCAATCAGAATTTGTGTCAACTTTCTTTCTTCTTCATCAAGTGTATCTTTGATGCATATTCGTTGGATTCTACTGAAGAGGCACCTTACTAAGGCTTTTTTGTACCGAACAGGGTAGAAACTGTGACAATTAAGATACTCTCCTCTCCAGGTTGGCGTTCTTTTAATACATCGTTTAAATAAATTCATCAGGCGTGAATAATGATACAATCACAACTTAACTTGAGCAACAGTCGAACGCTATCGTATTTTCATTCTTGATTATCTTGTTTCACTGCCTCAATCAAAACTGGAAGGTAATTCAGAAAACAACGCTAATTAAAAAAATTGCTGTTGACTAAAACACTACACAATTCGACTACACACAGTAAAGTCACTAGAGGAGATAACGTTTTTAACCTGTAACAAGACAGGATGTAGGCTAAACGTCAATAAAATTTTACATGCTGGTTTCATTTATTTGAAAACTCAGGTTACAATTATCGTGTTATGGTTCTGTATCAGATAAGGTTCATTCTTCACGCTTTCCATCTCAGTTAATTTATTTGTCTTGTTGGTTGGTGGATTTTATCGTGAGCTGATATCAGTCACAGAACCATTGGAAAACGTGGGAGCACTGGACAGTTGTTTCGTGTTTGTTTGGGACTCTTCATCGGTTAGAACTCATAGGCAATTGGGTGGGGTCCCAATGGCCCAATGCTCTAAGAGCTCGCCTTATAACCAGAACGTCCTGGGTTCAAACCGTGGCGGTGGGTGCCAAAATGAGGCGACACAACCACTGTACAGTACTCTCAGATTTTTCAGTTGTTCTGTAACTGATATCAGCTCACGATGGAATCCTACAGTTATTTGAAGAAAACAATCCCTACAAAACCGATACTTGAAAAATTGCCCTATGAAAAGTTTTGCTGAGAACGCTTTGAATACGCTTCAATTCCCCAGGTAAAATTTCAAACAAACTATGTAAGCGAATAATATTTTCTTCCAGTTAGATCTCATCAGGCTTTTGTAAAAAATTATGTTTGTAAAATCTCAGCAATATTGAAATGAATAATTCCAACGTTTCGTTCGGCAGTCTGGTCCGAACTTCTTCAGGGAAATTAATCGAAATTAACATAACAGAGGTTTAAATATAAAAGGAACATCTCTTTTTTTGAAAACTTTGTCCAATCATGAGTCATAAAACAAGTATTAACAAGTATAATAAACAAAATTATACGAGTTGTGATCAAAATTTGACCTCAGACTTACAAATATTGATCTACCTTTGTTAAACACTTTAAACACAGTGTGTATGTGTGTGTGTATGTGCGGATAAACAGTTGTAAAACAATGTATCTTGAAAATCCCCATTTAGTCATATGAGAAAAAGAGAAGACGTTCAGCGAAGAGACTCTTTTCGGTGAATTCATTTACATAGCTGCACAATCGCATTTATATATAATTATTTGTGTGTGTGTGTGTGTACATGCGGTTTGTCAAAATTAGATAATTGATTAGGTAATAAAAGAATGATCTAATATAGAAACAATGTCTTAACGTTTCCATCAGGCTTTGTTCCAACATGCACAACGTTACAAATGGATATTTAATAAAAATCATTTATGCTAATTTGTCAGTAGGATGATGAGATTGTTCATATAGGTGTGCATTAAATTATAATAATAGTAATGATAAGTCGATCAATAGCAAAGATGAAAAGCAAAGCAATCTGTGATAACAAGAATAATCAAAAACAACACGACTAAACAAAAGCATGTTCGGATAGACTTAGTAGATAAAGGCTAAGTAGGACTAATAGTCCGACTTAAAAATGCTAAACTTTAAGGTAAGCAAAATAAACTATGCTAAAATAAGCTAAGAAAGGGAATTAGTTTATATATACTAGGAGCGGAATTTTGGTTATACAAACTACTTCTGAATGTAAAATTTAGACTTATCGGTTTGAATGTATATCGCTTCAGCTATGTTCAGTCGACGTACACCGAGTACATTGCTGTATTTCATTTCTGCATACTTAATCGTTTAGGATCAAAGTTATACTATAAGATTAATAATCATAGACGTTTAGTAACAATTTGTTTAATGGAATTAAAGTTAAGGGATATGAATTAGTGGATAACAATGAAGGTATAATAACAACTTGGTTTATTAAAGTAATCATCAGGTCCAGCCTCTATTCCTCCATTCCATCCGGGGAAAGTTTCCATTCAAAATGACACCGGATATCCTTTAATATTACCTTCATTTTTACTGTTACCTTTATCTTTTTATCATTATCATGCCTTGTTATAATTGATGTTCTCTGCGGCTGTGTCCACAGTCGCCCATTATGTCTCATCTCCTCCTCACACGACCTCCTAGATATCAACCTCGGATGACACACTGTTCGATCCCATTGGTATTCTACTCGAGCGTTCGCCAGCAGTGAACGCGATGTCATTCGACACCCTACTTGATGAATTCTGAGTCTATGTCTATTTTCTCGTATATATTTGCTGAGCAGTCGGTTTTTGGTTAGTTTGTTCCACTTCAGAGTTTCTCGTTGCTAATTCTTTCTAACTGGTTGGCCACTTACCTTCAGCATGGTGCCAGAGAAGGCAGCTGTTGGCAAACGTCTGTAACGTATTGGAAATCCTTTTCATGCCACGGTACCCACGTTTGAGACCGACTTGACATTGTTGTTGAAAATCTTTATGCTGAGTGCAGTGTGGAAGATTTCCAAACTGATTTCAGGTTGATGAAGCTGTATCTTGCCTTTCCATTTCTGGCTGACTTGACATCTTCATTCGTTATACCTGTGGTTGAAACCATGCTTCCTAGATAAGTGAAGGAAAGAGGTGACCTCTATCGAATCTCTCCCACTGATTGTGATTGGTACTGAGTGCTGTTGCTGTTGGTGGAGGTAGTGACTGGTATTCTTTACCTTACCTCATTTACCTTCGTCTTCTTTATATTCACGTGGTGTAGTCTCGTCTTGGCTGCCAGCCAGTATCTTCTGACAGTTTGTTGGCTTTCTCCTACAAGTCTTCGAGTTTGTGTGACATTGAAGATAAATCGTCTGCGAAATCCATTTCTTCCATAGTCTTCTTATCGGCCCAGGGTTTTCCTGTCTCTTCACTCCCAACGCACAGCCTTATGCAATATCCAGTCCACCACAACTAGGAATATCATCGTTTAAAACAGGCAGTCAGCCTTTCTTACTCCTGTATTCACTTCGAGCGCTCCAATGAGTTTTCCATTGTGGATTACCTGACACGTACTAATTTCATATAGCTCTGGTTGAATAAGGTTGACAAAGACTTAGGCAATGCATGCCATAGTGTTGAAGCGGTTCCCGAATTACTTCCCAGTCAGCTCTGTCGAAGGCCTTTTCGAAGTCAGTGAATAAAGTTGGGGTACATGTTTGACTGCCAGTCTGTACTTTGTTCTCTGATGACGATACGCAGAGGTTCAATCTGATCAGCACATAATTTGCCTATCCTGAATCCAGCTTGTTACGGGCGGAGTTTTGTATCCATTGCATTTTAATGTTCTTTTAAGCGTGGACAGTTTGTTATAAAACAAACAATTTATCCTTGACTTTATTGAAATCGTCACAGTGTCCAAGCTAATTCAAATAATCGTTAACAAAAAAACTATAGAAATCTGACTAGACAATAAGACTTATGTGAAAAAAGGATCTTATATACTGGTAATGTAAAAATTCAAATGCTTACATTGACGACCAAACGGACACATCAACACAATTTTCGAAAAAGGTCAGAATATGACTGTGGTCTTGGCTAACTAAGGACTTGGACTGGTGGGATTTGCTGTGTTTCGGTCTATCACCAACTTACCATTTACTGGCATGGATGAATTTGAGACGTGACTGTGAGGCGATGAAAATGTTGACAAATACACCAAACATCTGATTATTCATATCTTCGAAATTTTTAGTTTGGTTTCCATAAAACTAGAACAGACATGAATGTCGGTTGTTCCAAATTATTTTGGTATAATTCTTTTAATAATCACAAAGTAAACCATTCCCTTTATTTTTATTACAACGTTGGTAGAATGCAAAAATGTAGCAATATTTATGAACTTTGAACATGGAGTAAAAGAGGGTTCAATAACTGAAATTCGATGTTGAATTGTTTTATTTTACATCGAAAAGGCACAAACGGTCACTAAGAGCTGTTTTCTCGTCGAACATTCAGTATACCGTACTCAGGCAATCAAGCAGAATGTAGATAGTAGGTTTTATATACTTCTTATCCTTCAGTGGGCTGAAACAAGTTTTCTTGCGATTACAAATATGCTTGTTAGCTGTCGTAAAATAATTACTATACTGGCATTTTCCTTTTACGAATGTCCAACTACCAAGCGAATAATCCCCATTCTTAACATTATTATTATCATATCCTTTAG
Source organism: Trichobilharzia regenti (assembly GCA_944472135.2). Lineage (NCBI taxonomy): Eukaryota > Metazoa > Platyhelminthes > Trematoda > Strigeidida > Schistosomatidae > Trichobilharzia > Trichobilharzia regenti. The sequence goes on along the minus strand of OX235266.1, from coordinate 25,936,178 downwards.
TTCCTAGAGAAACATAGGGCTTCAGCTGCGCACCTCCATTGCCTTCTGTTTTCTGCCAACTTTTTCACCCCGCTCCATGTCTGTCCACATGCTTTCATCACCTCCTCACATGACCTCCTTCAAGTAACCCTTGCACTGACGACCAACTCCCCGCTTCCCTTTCGGGTTCCATTCGAGCAATGGCATGTCTAGTGATGTCACTTGATGGTTTCCTCAGCGTATGGCCAATCCATCACCATTTCTTCCTGCCTATTTGTTTCACAATCGGTTCCTGATTGGTTCGCTCCCAGAGATCCCTGTTGCTGATCTTTTCTGGCCATCTGATCTTGAGTATTGAGCAAAGACAACTGTTAATGAAGGTCTGAAGTTTGTTTGGGATGCTCTTTATGACGCGCCAGGTCTCTGATCCGTATAGTAGTACTGACTGACTTCACATTGGAGTTGAAAATCCGGATCTTATTTTTGATGCTGAGTGCTGTTGACCTCCACACAGATTTGAGAGTAATGAAAGCTTGTCTTGCTTTTCCGATTCTGGCTTTGATATCCTCGTCAGTTCCGCCTGTAGTTGAAACGATGCTTCCCAGGTAGGTGAAGGAGGTTGTTTCTTTCAGGTTCCTACCATTTATGCTAGCTGATTGTTGTCTGTTGCTGTTGGTGTTGGCCAGGAATCTTCATCACCTCTGTTTTATCTATGTTCACTTGAAGTCCTATCTTTGATGCTTCTTCTGCCAACTTGTTGCTTTTCACTTGCATATCTTCCAGTTTGTGGGAAATCAGACATATATCATCGGCGAAATCCAGATCCTCCAAGTCTTTTGTGTGAGTCCATTTTATGCCTGTTCCCTCGTTGGTTGCCGTTGTCTGTCGCATTATCCAATCTACTGCAATCAGGAAGATCATTGGTGATAGTAGACAGCCTTGTCGCACTCCCGTCCTCACTTCGAAGGCTTCCGTAAGTTTCCCGTTGTGGATTACTTGGCATGCAGCATTGTCGTATAACTGTTGGATGAGATGTATAATTGTCGATGGGACCCCGTAGTAGCGAAGTAGTTTCCAAATGACCTCTCGATCGACGCTGTCGAAGGCCTTTTCAAAGTCGATGAAGTTGAGATAGAGAGGTGACTGCCATTCCAAGCTTTGTTCAATGATGATCCGTAGAGTGGCGATTTGATCAATACATGATTTGTTTCTCCTGAATCCGGCCTGTTCCAGTCGAAGTTTTTCATCCAGGGCTTGTTTGATTCTCTCCAGGATGATGCGACTTAGTATTTTGCTTGGAATGGACAGAAGCATAATTCCACGCCAGTTTTTACATTGACTTAAGTCTCCTTTCTTTGGTAGTTTGAATAAGTATCCTTTCTTCCAATCCTCGGGTACTTTGCCCTCTTTCCACACCTTCTCTAACAAAGGCGTCATCAAGTCCGCTGTTGTCTCTGGGTCTATTTTCAAAGCTTTTGCTGGGATTCCATCTGGTCCTGCCGCTTTTCCAGCTTTTAGCATCTTGATTGCATTCAGGACTTCTGATTTCGTCGGGGGGTCGATGTTCACTGGTAGTTCTGCTTCCGTTGTTGGTATTGTTGGGCGCGTTGTAGGTGGCGGACGATTTAGAAGTCTTTTGAAGTGTTCAGCCCAGTTTTCTCTCTGTTCCACCTCTTTGGTGATTGACTTTCCATTGTCGTCCTTTATTGGCTTAATCTGTGTCGAACTTTTGCCCGAAAGGTGCCTAGTTGTTTGGTAGAGTGTGGCGAGGTCTCCTTTGCCTGCAGCTTGTTCTGCTTCGTTTGCCATGGTTTCATAATATTTTCTTTTGTCTTCCCTGGTACACTTCTTCACTCTTTTGTTCAGTGTATTGTAGCTTGCATTCAGCTCCTGTTTTTGTTGCTCATCGGTGCACTGGATAATCTTTTGTTTCACTGTCCTTCTCTCTTCTATTAGTTTCCAAGTGTCCGTAGTGAGCCACTGTTTGTCCTGTCTTTTTTTCTGCCTAGAACTTCTATGCAGGTTTGACTCCACACCGTTTTCAAGTTGTTCCAGTGCTTTTCGACGCTGACCTTGTCGCTGGTGTTGATTTGTGTCTCGGCTTTGTCCTTTATGCTTGCAATGAAGATGTCCTTTGTAGCCTGGTCCTTCAGCTTTTGAGTGTTGAACTTGGCTTGTGGTCTATCTGCAGCTCCTGTTTCCCTGAAAGCTTTTAATTTGATTTGGATTGTCCCTTGTACGAGATAGTGGTCTGAGCCAACGTCTGCTCCTCTTCTTGCTTTTGTGTCCAGTAGGCTGCGCCTCCACTTCCTTGAGATTGAGATGAAGTCGATTTGGTTTTTGGTTTGCCCGTCTGGTGACACCCATGTAGCCTTGTGGATATCTTTGTGCTTGTATACACTGCCACCAATCACTAGTTCGTTGAAGGCGCAGAAGTCGGCGAAGAGTTCTCCATTTTCATTCATTTCTCCTAGAGCTTCTCTACCCATGATGAGTTCCCTTCCTGTGTTGTCTGGTCCCAGTTTGGCGTTCATGTCTCCCATTAGTATTTTAATGTCGCCAGCTGGAGTATTGTCCATTGTTGCCTGTAGTTGTCTGTAGAATTCTTCTTTCTTTTCGAGGTCTGCGTTGTTTGTGGGTGCATAACATTGTATGATTGACACTTTCCTTCCTTTGGAGTTGAATCTGGCGGTCATTATCCTGGACGAGATCGCCTCCCATTGCATCAGGGCCTTTGTTGCCGTTGGTGACATCATGATAGCCACGCCCTCGGTGTGCGTGTGGTTATCTTCTGGGTGACCGGAGTAGATCACTGACTCACCCGTTGACAATTTGGTGAGTCCACTCCCATTCCATCTGCTTTCACATATTCCCAGCACTTGGATTCCGTATCTTTTCATCTCGTTTGCGATCTGGGCAGCTTTTCCAGTCTCGTACATAGTGCGGACGTTCCATGTCCCCACACAGACTTTTTCTTTTGGTGCAAAGAGGTTCATCGTGCTGAAGTGTCTTTAGCAATTTGTTTACTGGGTGGGGTTGCTAGCCTCACGCCTGAGAAAGGAATGGTTACATTAAGATAAACTTTAGAGAGGAGCGACCTTGTGGGTTGCTCCCTTTAAAATTGGATAACAAGAGATAAAATAATCAGAATAATACCAGCAAAAGGAAGACAATTCACAGAAAAAGGGGCAAAAAGCGACAACAACGATACAATACAACAACATGCAATATAGTTCAGCACAGTTAACTAAAATGATACCAAAACCACAGACTCACTGTCTTGGAACAACTTGAACATATAGATCCAACAATATATACAATTTAAGTTAGAGTTTATGTTAAAAATTTCACAAATCCGAACAGTTGGTCATAAGTATTATCTGTCAATAAAATTATGTCCACAGTTTTAGTGTTCGAAAGGTAAATAACTGTGATAATTTCCACAAACTCTTGGCATAAAATTCTACAGAGACGAGAGTTTTTATGAGAGCGGGGAAAAAATCCATTCTTAACATATTCATATTTATTTTATCTAAGACAAAATCTCCACACTCTTATCCCAGTCCAACACTGTTAAAATACTTTAGATGAACATTTACATTTTTCCTAGTAAGATAATTTTCAATAATTGGTTTGTAAGGATCAGATATGTTTTTACGAGTTGATCATGAATTAGTATCAGTTAGAGAAGCATTGAAAACTTGGGTTCGAACCCCAATGGGTGTGTTCTGCCTGTGATTCCCAAACTAGGGCGAAACAGCTGTCCAGTAGTCCCTGGTTTTCAATGGTTCTTTGACTGATATCACTCCGTGATCAACTCGTTAAAACCAGTTAAGAAAGTTTATTTGAAGTCTCACAAAGTGATGCAGTACTAATAACTGGATGACTGCATCACTGTTTGTTATTTCAGACCAGCTCGCTATGTAACCAGAAGCTCCTTGGTTTGAATCCTGGTGGGTGCGTACTGATGAAGAGTCCCATACTATGGAATTACATTCTACCACAGTGCCTATGTCCTACATTTGCATTAGTTTTTCGCATCTAACGTAACATGACCTTTATATAAAGCCAAACACATGCCGTGAACTGAAAACTGTATTATGGTATTTAGAATTATTTGCAATTTGAACGAATTTAC